>JAPDNY010000013.1:73624751-75009751 GCA_029375565.1 Gekko gecko | reverse complement strand
ATGGAGTGCCCACGAGTTCTTGCATTGCGAGAAAGGGAGAAAAGAACTTCTTTCTCTACCTGCTCTATCCCATGCACAGTTTTATAAACCTGGAGCCCAAGCAGCACCTTTAATGTAAGCTGCCCCGAGTCTCCGTGAGAAAGGCAGGCTGTGAATGAAGTTCATAAGAGTGGCGTCAACATGTGCCTTCTGGAGCATGAGCTTATCCATGCAAGGCGGGAGGCCGCTGGGCCGAGGTCCAAAGCGAGCCACTCGGAAGGGGCGTTGCAGGGCTGCCCAAAGAGGCGAGGACGCGGGAGCGCCAGCGATGGATCAGGGAGATAAAGCGGACGTCGGAAGAAGGGGCTGCGCTTGTGTGTGCTGCTGTCAACTCAACTTCTTTTGCATCCTCTTAAGATGCAGACAGAAACCCGTCTCCCACGGAGCCGGCGTGCTGCAGGGTTTTATATCGGAGAGCAGGCAGGCACATTCCTGAATGAAAAAGGAGGTTTGAGCAAATGCACTGACGGCTGCCAGGGCGCAGGGAAGTCATTTGCATTAATGAAAACTCTTCCTTAAGAACAGAAATACCGTGCGTGGTGGAGGGGCCGGGGAGAATCAGTGTCCGCAGTTTGGACTAAAAAAAAGGTAAAGGTTTCCCTTGGTCGAAAGCCAGTTGAGTCTGACTCTAGGGTTGCGGTGCTCATCTCCCTTTCCAAGCCGAAGAGCCAGCGCTGCCTGAAGACTTCTCTGTGGTCATGTTGCCGGCATGACTAGACACCGAGGCACACGGAACGCTGTTCCCTTCCCACTGAAGCAGTGCTTGTTTATCTACTTGCAATTTCTTGCTTTCGAACTGCTCGGTTGGCAGGAGCTGGGGCCAGAGATGGGAGCTCGCTCCGTCACGCGGCACTCGGGTCTCGAACTGCTGAACTACCGACCTTCTGGCCTGCGGTTCAGCATCTTAACCACTTGAGCCATTGCAGCTTTGACTATTTATCTCCAAATTATGGAGATGGTTTCCCTGGAGAAAACGGCAGCTTTGAGGGGGGGCTGCGTGGCATTACGCCCTGCTGAGGCCCCGCCCCGTCCCAAATCCTGCCCTCCCCCAGGCTCCACCTCTTTTATTTTTTCCATCTATTATTTGCATTTATATCCCACCCATCCTGCAGGTGGGCTCAGGGCAGGTAACATCATTAGAATAAATACAGTTTCAGTCTAAAACATTGAAAATTCAAACACAATAAAACATTATTTTGAGAGCCAGTTTGGTGTCGTGGTGAAGTGCGCGGACTCTAATCTGGGAGAACTGGGTTCGATTCCCCACTCCTCCACTTGCAGCTGCTGGATGACCTTGGGTCAGTCACAAGCGCTGGCACAGCTGCTCTTGAAAAAGAGCAGTTTCTGTCAGAGCTCTCTCAGCCCCGCCTACCTCACAGGGTGCCTGTTGTGGGGAGGGGAAGGGAAAGGGGTTTGTAAGCCGCTCTGAGACTCCTTTGTGTAGTGAAGGGCGGGGTATAAATCCAGTCTCTTCTCTTCTTCTTATAACAATTAAAACAACGGATGCAGCTTGGAACAGCGTCAATGGGCTATAAAGTTCTGGCCCGATGGTGCAATAAGTTAAAGGCCAGTTGTCGGTAGCCAAGGGACAGGTGACAGGTGGGTGACAGCAACCTCAGGGAGGTCATATGTGGACGCCGCTGCCTCAGCCAAAGGCCTGGCGGAAGAGCCCCGTCTTGCAGGCCCTGCGGAACTGAAGGAGATCCCGCAGGGCCCTGGTCTCCATAGGAAGCATGTTCCACCAGGCTGGGGCCAGGACAGAGAAGGCCCCGGCCCCGGTTGAGGCAAGACGGGTGTCCTTCGGGCAAGGGACCACCAGGAGGCGTTGATTTTCAAGCATAATGCTCTTTGAGGCGCATATGGGAAGAGGCTGTCCCTTAGATACGTTGGTCCCAGGCCATATAAGGCTTTGAAGGTCAAAACCAGCACCTTGAAGCAAATCCGGTACTCAACTGGAAACCAATTCAGTTGGCAGAGTACGTGCCTAACATGAACCCACACAGGCACTGACATCAGCAGGTGTGCTGCCGCATTCTTAACCAGTTGTAATTTCCAGATCACCTTCAAGGGTAAGTCTGCGTAGAGCGAGTTGAAGTAATCAAGTCTGGAAGTGACCATGGCATGGGTCACACCGTCGCTAGGTCTCAGTCTCCAACTCTATTTCGATCTGTGTGCTCCATCAGCCAGGTCAACTGGAACTATAAACTATAGAGCAAGGGGGCTAAACTGTGGCTCACGCATACTGTGCAGCTCCCAGTAAGGCAGCTTCCTTCCTTCCTTCCTTCCTTCCTTCCTTCCTTCCTTCCTTCCTTCCTTCCTTCCTTCCTTCCTTCTTTTTCTTCCTTCCTTCCTTCCTTCTCTTCCTTCTTTCCCTCTTTTCCTTCCTTCTCTTCCTTCCTTCTCTTCCTTCTTTCCTTCTCTTCCTTCCTTCTTTTCCTTCCTTCTCTTCCTTCCTTCCTTCCCTCCCTCCCATCTAGTTTGCTTTCTTTGTTTCTCTCTCTCTCTCTTTCCACCTCTTTCATTCTTTCTTTCCATCTCCCTCTCTTTTTCTCACATTTAGACAAATCAATATCATTAGCAAACAAATAAATATCATTATCAATATCTGTTTTTATCCCCTTTTGTTTTTATTTTGGCAGTCTCGTTTAATGTTTATAAAAAAGCAAATTTGCAGCTCTCAAACATCTGACGTTTATTCTATGTGCGTCTTGCGTTGAGCAAATTTGGCCACCCCCTGCCATAGAGGAATGGATCTGTATAGTCTGGAGAACAGTTGTAATTCTGGGCAATCTCCAGTCCCCACCGGGAGGCTGGCAACCCTAGATGGAGACTCCGCTGTTCCTGTGCAAAGGGAAGACACCGGCCTCCTGCCTCACCAGCCTCCTGCCTTATGGATCATCCAGAATTATCACAAAGTACTAATAACAGTCAAACCAGATGGCAATATCCACCCCTTTTTGCCTGCTGCAGTACTGTTCATGCAGCAAGCAGGGAGGGGAACCACAGGAAAAAGAAAAAGAAGAGATTGGATTTATACCCCATGGCCCTTCACTGCCCAAAGGTGTCTCAGAGCGGCTTACAAACTCCTTTCCCTTCCCCTCCCCACAACAGACACCCTGTGAGGTAGGTGGGGCTGAGGGAACTTCTGACAGAAACTGCTCTTTTTCAAGGACAGTTGTGCCAGCGCTTGTGACTGACCCAAGGTCACATCAGCAGGTGCAAGTGGAGGCGTGGAGAACCAAACCCAGTTCTCCCAGATCAGAGTCCGCACACTTAACCACTACACCAAAGAAAAGGGTGCCAGTCTTAACTGTTGCTGTCTTCTAAAAGCCTGGCAGAACATCTCTGCCCTGACAGGCCCTGCAGAATTGAGATTTGGGGGTGGAGCCTGGGAGGGTGGGGTTTGGGGAGGGACCTTGGTAGGGTGTGATGCCTTCCATTTTGCTGTAGTGGTTACGTGCGCGAACTCTAATCTGGGAGGACCGGGTTTGACTCCCCAACTCCTCCACTTGCAGCTGCTGGATGACCTTGGGATAGTCACAAGTTCTCTCAGAGCAAGTTCTCTCAGAGCTTTTCTCTCAAGAGCAGTTCTCTCAGAGCTCTCTCAGCCCCACCAACCTCACAGGGTGTCTGTTTTGGGGAGGGGAAGGGAAAGGAGTTTGTAAGCCACTCTGAGGCTACAAGTGAAGGGCAGGGTATAAATCCAACCTCCTCCTCCTCTCCTCCTCCTCCTCCTCCTCTTCTTCTTCTTCTTCTTCTTCTTCTTCTTCTTCTTCTTCTTCTTCTTCTTCTTCTTCTTCTTCTTCTTCTTCTTCTTCTTCTTCTTCTTCTTCTTCTTCTTCTTCTTCTTCACAGCCACTTTGTCCAGGAGAAGTGGAACAAATGTTTAAAATAATGAGATAATAAATATGCAGTCTGTGATGTCTGGTGATCAACTGTCATTCCGGGCAATACCCAGCCGCCACCTGGAGGTTGGCAGCTCAACGACCAACAGTTACCCTCTGAAACTAGGAGGCCCTTCAAGCATTCTTTGCATCCCATCCTTTCTGTGAGAGGCAGGAAAAGACAAAGGCAGCCGGGATCAGGAAAAGTGACCCTCTCTTGGCCCGCCTGAGCGCGCTTGGCAGCGTTTGGGGCTTACTAACTTCAGGCGTGATTCTCCGGCTTCTTCCCCGACACTGACGTATTCCTGTTTAGCAATTTGTTGCCCAAAAAAGCCTGTGTCTATTTAGAGGTCCCTCTCCCTGATTAAGTCAGTGTTTAGGATGCAGGCTAATAACAGCCTTCCTCTTGGAAGGTGAGGCACCTGCAATGTTCTCCAGCTGTGCATTCAGCGCCTGCTGCACTCCCCTGGTTCCTCTTGAAGATCTCATTTGTAGGGAAGCGAGCTCAGGTGTAAACAGAGAAGAGGGGTTTTTTTTGGTGTGTTTTTTTGTAACTTCCACAAGTGCATGAATCTCTCTCTTGGCACGGAGATGAGAGAGCTCTCTGGCTTTCGTCTGGTGTTGTGTTTGTATGTCTGCATTTTTTTTTATGGCACTGTTAAAAGATTTTTACACGTACATTTGAGATGCTTTTTAAAATGTTTTAAAGCCTCGATGTCCGCTGCCTTGGGAACCTTGTTTGGGTAGAAAGGCGGCATTAAAACATCGTAAATAAATAAATTCCAGGCTCCCGGCTCTACAGCAAGGTTCTGGAAGGGGTAACAACCAGTTCGGTGCCGCAAGCAGCTTCTCCTCTGCTCTGGTCAAGGTGATCTTGATGTGCCTGGTAACTCCCCATTCTGAGTCCCTTCTTTGCAACGCCCCTCCCCCTTTCTGACTGGGAAGTAAGGACTCTGGGATCCGCATTCTGCTCATATCTGATGAAGCGAGGTTTGACTCTCGAAAGTGCAACCCCCTGGAAAGCTTGTAGGTCTGTAAGGTGCCACTGGACTCAAATTAGGCATGCCAGGCTCCTGGCTTGTACAAGTCCCAAGAAAGTGTGTCCAGAAGAGGGCAACCAGGATGGTGAGAGAGTTGGAATCCAAGTCTTACGAGGAAAGGCTGAAAGAGTTGGGTATGTTTAGCCTGGGAAAGAGAAGGTTTAGAGGGGACATGATGGCAGTCTTCAAATATCTGAAGGGCTGTCATGTAGAAGATGGAGCAGATCTATTCTCCCTTGCTCCAAATTGCAAGACTAGATCTAATGGGTGGAAATTACGAGGGAGTTGATACTGGCTAGATATCAGGAGAAACTTCCTAACTGTAAGGGTGGTTGAGCAGTGGAGCAGACTGCCTCGGGAGGTAGTGGATGCTCCTTCCCTGGACATTTTCAAGCAGAGGCTGGAAAACCATCTTTTGGTTATGTTGTAGGGCTATTTCTTTGGGTATGCTTCTGCAGAGTGCAGGAGGTTGGACCAGATGACCTGCAAGGTCCCTTCCGACTCTAACATTCTATGATTCTATAAAGTTGGAGCTTTGGGGTGTTGCTTAGGGCTGCCAAACTCCAGGTGGGGCCCAGAGATCTCCTGGAATTACAACTGATCTCCAGATAACAGAGATAACAGCCGCCCTGGAGGAAACGGCTCCTTTGGAGGGTGGATTCTATGACGTTATGTCCTGCTGAGGTCCCCCCTCCACAAAACCCAGCTTCCTCAGGTTCCATCCACCCCCCAAAAATGTCCAGGAATCTCCCAATCCAGACTTGGCAAACCTAATTCAAACCTGTGTTGCAAGCAGAAAATGCCATGTGTAATTGCCATCGGAAGAACATTAGAAGTGTTGATCCCGGCGGTTAGCCGCGTTGGTCTGAAGCAGTAGAAGAACGTTTGAGTCCAGTGGGGACAGCCAGTTTGGTGTCGTGGTTAAGTGCGTGGATTCTCATATGGGAGAACCGGGTTTGATTCCCCACTCCTTCACTTGCACCTGGCTGGATGACCTTGGGCTAGCCATAGTTCTGATAAGAGCTGTTCTTGAAAAAGAGCAGTTTCTGTCAGAGCTCTCACAGCCCCACCTCCCTCACAGGGTGTCTGTTGTGGGGAGGGGAAGGGAAGGGAGTTTGTAAGCCACTCTGAGACACCTTTGGGTAGTGAAGGGCGGGGTATAAATCCAATCTCTTCTCCTCTTCTTCTACCTCACAGGGTGTCTGTTGTGGGGAGGGGAGGGGAAAGGAGATTGTAAGCCACTCTGAGACTCCTTTGGGTAGTGAAGGGCGGGGTATAAATCCAATCTCTTCTTCTTCTTCTACCTCACAGGGTGTCTGTTGTGGGGAGGGGAAGGGAAAGGAGATTGTAAGCCACTCTGAGACTCCCTTGGGTAGTGAAGGGTGGGGTATAAATCCAATCTCTTCTTCTTCTTCTACCTCACAGGGTGTCTGTTGTGGGGAGGGGAAGGGAAAGGAGATTGTAAGCCACTCTGAGTCTCCCTTGGGTAGTGAAGGGTGGGGTATAAATCCAATCTCTTTCTTCTTCTTCTACCTCACAGGGTGTCTGTTGTGGGGAGGGGAAGGGAAAGGAGATTGTAAGCCACTCTGAGACTCCTTTGGGTAGTGAAGGGCGGGGTATAAATCCAATCTCTTCTCCTCTTCTTCTACCTCACAGGGTGTCTGTTGTGGGGAGGGGAAGGGAAAGGAGATTGTAAGCCACTCTGAGTCTCCCTTGGGTAGTGAAGGGTGGGGTATAAATCCAATCTCTTCTTCTTCTTCTACCTCACAGGGTGTCTGTTGTGGGGAGGGGAAGGGAAAGGAGATTGTAAGCCACTCTGAGACTCCTTTGGGTAGTGAAGGGCGGGGTATAAATCCAATCTCTTCTTCTTCTTCTACCTCACAGGGTGTCTGTTGTGGGGAGGGGAAGGGAAAGGAGTTTATAAGTAGCTCTGAGAGTCTGAGAGAAGGGTGGGGTATAAATCCAATCGCTTCGTCTCTTCTTCTTCTTCTTGTTCTGTTCATCAGGAAAGGAGGCCAAACTGGCTGTCGCTTGGCCATTTGCACGCCTCCCCTCCACGACCCCCGTGCTCTGCGTTCAGCCCAGTTGTGCCTTTTTTTTTTTAACTGCTGGAGGGGATTTTTTTTTTATTGCATTATCTAAATACTACAAACTGTAACGAAATAATGGGGAGGGTATTTCTACAACTAAGGAGAAAGTAAAGAAAACCACTAATAACTAAAACCCCAAGAATGGGAGATCTTCTTATCAGCTTACATATGTATTAGTCTTAAATGCTAATCTTACAGTGAGCACAATTGATTACGTTATATACCTTTTTTAACCATCTTAACTGTTTAACAGCCCTTCCCAGAGCATCCTTTACTCCCAGTGCTTCACAACAGCCCTCAGAGTTCATCAGCCTACATTTCATTTTATCTTTTCTTTCTCTCAGTTGGTAACCTTGTTTGGGGGCAGAAGCTCCCTTTTCTGAGTCAGAGTCCTCATCGGAAGACACAGAGTCCAATTCGCCATTGGATTTGCAGTCCTCTTCTTCTTTCGCATCCTCTTCTGGCTCTCCCAGTTGGGCCTTTTTGACTGAAGCTCTTTGCAGCTCTGTACCTTGCAGATGTACTTCTGGGTGGGTCATTTCTGCCTGCAAAATGAAGTGGAGATTGTGTCTCAATGTTTCTCTTTTTTAAAAAAAACACAACAACAAGCAAGAAAGCCCTGCAGATACGGTGCTTACCTTGATAGCATTGTGATGTCGTTAATGAATTGCTAATACACTTTCAGAGACTGCTTCGTTCCTGTCCTTTGTGCCTTGCAAAAGCCAGGGTTTTTTTCCCCCTCACTTTAATCTCCCCAGCACAATGCCGTTCTCACTGACTCGTGCATTTTGAAACAATCAACTTAGCATAAGCCAAAGAAAATTGTTTTAGTAGCGCAAAGGTTATCCATTGGATATGTGTTATTGTCAGTAGGTAAATATAAATATGGGAATTGGGGTGGAGAGAGATTTACCACCTCTGGAGGCAGCGCGTAAGGAGTGTTTTTGACGCCTCTTCGACCTGCGTTTGCTCCAAGTGGTTTTGAGCAGCATGGGGCGCTGAGGACATGGTATCCTTTCCCCGGTAGTGAGTGAGCGTATTCAGGGGCCACTTGCGTCGTCGATGTATAAAGTATCAGAGGTCATGTTTGCCTGCCAACGGGCATGAAGAACACTTCCTGTTCAGACCGAAAGGTATACTTTGGTTGAGGAACTGGGACACAATTAGGCATTCAGATGAAACCTTGGTATAAAAAGTGGCTGCCTGTGATTCCCAGTTATGAGAACTTTTGCAATTGAGGCTGGGTTGATCGCCTGGGACAAGCCGGGAAGCCTTCCAACGCTTCTTGTAAAGACACAAGTGTTAACTCGAGTGAGCCAACGGCTAGATGCACCTTGAACCAAAGCTTGTTTCAAAAAGTAGCCCCTGCCTAGAACCAAACTCTCCTCCTCTGAGGCTGTTTCTCAAAGTTCCTACATTTCCAGCTCATTGGTATATTATGAAATGCTTTGCTATGATTGCCGGCCATCAGATGCAATGGGAGGCCTCCAACCCCTGGCGCGCCGCAACCTGCAACGAGGCAGTTTTTAGAGCGATAGTTAATATTTTTAATTTTATCCCTTCAAAAATTGCCTCTTGCCGATGGATCCTGCAGAAATGCATTAGGAAACACATTCTCTTCCCAATTTCGACTGATGGGATTTCAGAGCGGCTGTCGACACATCATAACCCTCCTCTCTCTCCCCACCCCCCTTTTTTAATCTGCCTTTTTATTTTATTATTTTATTTTAATTTGTTTCCTAACTAGTTTAATCAGGTTTCATTAGAGAAGATGTTTTTTTGCTAATATGCTCTTTGATAGCAGCTTTTGATGTAACTGTCTCAGAGTAGTATAAACACAGGGCGCGGAGGAAGGTGTCCTTGCAATTGTGCGGCCATCTTGTCACTGGCAAACCTGAGGAGACTTCACAAAAATCCAGATTCTGCGATCCAAATAAATGTATGTTATATGTGCTTCTTTAATGTCTGCTAGAAACAGGGAGGGCCATAGTCCTACTCAGGAATGTGCTTGTGATCAATATTCTTTAGGAGGTCAAAAAACACAAATAAAATACAACAATCACACACACCCCGTTTCTTTCATTCTTTTCTTTCTCCTGCAGTTTCGATGCTATGGCCCTTTTAATACAATTCAGTCTTGGGTTGTATTAAAAGGGCCATAGCATCGAAATCGCAGGAGGTCGTAGCCCCTCTGTATACTGCCTTGGTCAGGCCGCACCTGGAGTCCCATGTGCAGTTCTGGAGGCCCCACTTTGAAAAGGATGTGGACAAAATCGAGAGGGGTGCAGAAGAGAGAGACAAGGATGATTGGGGGTCTGGAGACTGAGCCCTACGAGGAAAGGCTGAGGGCCTTGGGAATGTTTCATTTGGAGAAGTGGAGACTGAGGGGGGACATGGTTGCTTTCTCTAAATATCTGAAAGGCCGTCATTTGGAGGAGGGCAAGGAGCTGTTCCAGTTGGCAGTGGAGGAGAGGACCTGAAGCAATGAGGGTTTAAATGACATGCAGAAAGGTATCGGCTGGATATTAGGAAAGACTTCTTCATGGTCAGAGTGGTCCAAAGGTGGACTCAGCTGCCCAGGGAGGTGGTGAGCTCCCTTTCACTGACAGCTTTCAAGAAGAGGCTGGACGAATATTTGTCAGGGATGCTTTAGGCTGGTCCTGCACTGGGCAGGGGGGGGGTTGGATGAGATGGTCTGTATGGCCCCTTCTAGCTCTGTGATTCTATGATTTCCTTTTCTTTTACTAAGCAAGTTTCTTTTCCTCTCAACTACCAAAATATGCCTCCGAGTGCCAGGGTAGTGTGGTGGTTCAGGTGTCAGGCTAGGGTCTGGGAAACTCGGGTTCGAGCATTGTTGCAAAGGTCAAATGGAGGAAAGGCCCCGTTGGAGAGAAAGGTGGAGTACGAAGAAGGAGGAGGAGGAGGAGGAGATTAGATTTATGCCCCGCCCTTCACTCGGAGTCTCAGAGTGGCTGACAAACTCCTTTCCCTTCCCCTCCCCACAACAGACACCCTGTGAACAACGCTCCCTCTAAGTTGCAGAGTCCTGAGAGCAAAAATTCTACTTAGTGAGCTACCAGCCTTAAAGTCGTGAGCAGGTGATTTGGCTGTGGCATAAATTAGGCTAAAGAAAACTGTGAGCTAGCTCACACTAACTCAGCTTAGAGGGAACACTGCCTGTGAGGTCGGTGGGGCTGAGAGAGCTCTTTCCAGAACTGCCCTTTTTCAAGGACAGCTCTGACAGAACTATGGCTTGCCCAAGGTCATCCAGCAGCTGCATGCGAAGGAGTGGGGAATCAAACCTGGTTCTCCCAGATTAGAGTCCACGCACTTAACCACTACACCAAACTGGCTCTAAAGGAAATAAATAAATACAAATGTCCCTTGGAATATGTTGGCAAAGTCCGACGAACTCTCCGAAGTCAGAGGGGTGGCTGGCTAAGGTTGGCTGTGACCAGGAGGGTGCACCTGGGCTCTCTCTGTGTGTGAAGGGCCATCAACTAATTTTCAACTTAAGGCAACCCCCCCATGAATTAATGTCCTCCAAAACCTGCTGTCGCTAACTGCCTTGCTCGGGTCTTGCAAACGGAGGGCCGTTGTGGCTTCCTGGACTGAGCCCGTCCATCTCAAGTTCGGTTTTCCTCTTTTCCTGCTGCCTTCAGCTTCTCCGGGCATGATTGTCTTTCCCGGGGACTCTCGTCTTCTCATAAAGTGGCCAAGGTACGATAGCCTCAGTCTGGTCATTTTAGCTTCTAGGAGACTCCAGGCTTGATGTGATTGAGAACCCACCAATCTGTCTACAGTGTACTGAGTCCGGACACCTGGAGTGATGACCAGCTCGTAGCTTATTTAGCAAGCAGAACGAAAGACAAACTAGCGAGGTTCGAGCCCCGCTTAAATCCACACAGTCCCCAGACCCACAAACACACCCCAAATCTGTGATAGGTTATTTACAGTGGAGGAGTCTGTCATAGGTCTAACCTGGGATCCGGGCAATCCCATTGGTCCGCCCTAGGATCCGAATTGGCTATTGTTTGAATACCCGAAGGTATGCCTGACCGCATGGTTGAGCTAGCGCTTGACTGGTTCATACCGGTATATAACACTGTCATTTTTGGTGCTCCACAATATCATACAGAGGAGGGTGAGGTTCTCAAGAATGCCCAGACTGGACCAGGGGCTTGTTCCGGGGTGAGAAGTGGGTTGAGACGGTGATCCTGGCTCTTGACCGGCACTTTCCTTCCTTCCTCCTTGTCCTCTCCGCAGGCTCCGACATGGCCGTCTTCTGCCTCCTCTGCGGGAAACGGTTCCAGACCCAAACCGCTCTCCAGCAGCACATGGAAGTCCACGCAGGGGTGCGCAGCTACATCTGCAGCGAGTGCAACCGTACCTTCCCCAGCCACACAGCCCTCAAGAGGCACCTGCGCTCCCATACGGGTAAGTTGGGTCAGGGAGGCACAGAAGGAGGGGGGGCCCCGGCTCAGCGCCATACAAGACGGCCACATAAGATCGAGCCCCGCTCTCCCTGCTCCCCCTTTAAATCGTTCTCAGCTAATATACGTCAAAGGAAACCGTAAAACTTATGGGAACAGAGAAGGACAGTTATCAGAAAACAAAAGATCCATTTGCCAGACGGATCACCGAATTCTACCCCACAGAATCCAGACACAAAGTTCCGACAGCCTCTCAGAGTGAGTTCGACAAAATGGCGGCCGAGCAACAAGGGAGACACAGAACGCCTACCAAGGCTCACCCAAAGGGGCTTCTGTGCCCCACAGGGAGAAGGGTGGCTTTGTTTGTTTATTTATTTGGATTTATCTCCTGCCCTGCCTGTGAGCGGGCTCAAGGCAGGTAACAACAGTATAAAACACAACACAGTTAAAACCAGATAAAAACAACAGTCTAAAATACTATACTCCTAAGTACCATGTCGCCTCTGATAGAACCATATCGACCGTGGTGGAAGATTTTAAGATGTTAGGATCCAGGCCGCTGGTGGGGTCGGCCCCAAAGAAGGGGCAGCCCGCCGCCTCAACCAAAAGCCTGGTGGAAGAGCTCCATCCTACAGGCCCTGGGGAATTGTAATAGATCTCGCAGGGCCTTGATCTCACTTGGGAGCTCATGCCGCCAGGTACAGGCCAGGGTCGAAAAGACCCTGGCCCTGCTCGAGGCAAGTTGGACGTCCCTGGGGCCGGGGCCTACCGAGAGATGTTGATTAGTCGACCTTAGTGCTCTGCGGGGTTCATATGAGGAGAGGCGGTCTCGAAGGTATGCCAGCCCCTGGCTGCATAGGGCTTCCATTCCAGAGGAATTCTGGGAGTCCCCTCTTTTAGAAGATGTCACATGTTTGCTTCCAACAGTGGGCCAGAGGCGGGCGAGGTTTCCCTCTGTTGTGTACAGGTGGGCTGCTGGTGGCAGGAAGTGCCGTCAAGTTGCAACCAACTTATGGGGAGGACCCCATAACCAGGGGTAGGTGATGGCAAATCACCTCTGTTTGCCTTCTGCCTAGAACGCCCAATGGTTGGAGTCACCATGAGCCAGTTGCAATTTGAGGGCAAAAAAGGGGGAGAAACCACTTAAAACGAGGTAAAATGCACGGCCCAGCCTCCAGCAGCAAAAATCCCAAAGACGTCTCACAATCTGTGGGGCTCTGCTGAACTGCCGGCTGCTTCCCGAGAGACCCACAAGGGTGTCGGCGAGCCTGCCCCTCTCTCCTCTGCAGTGCTCCAGCCTTGGTGGGGATCGGTGCTCTGGCACGGCGCACGCTCTCTCCGCTTTGCCTCATTGCTATTCCGTCCTCTCCGGCACCATTTGCCTCCAGCGCAGCGTGTTTAGCATCCGCAGCTGCGTTGGGTAAACGGGCCAGCCGAGCTCCCGGCAGTGACAGATCCCTGATTTACTTGGCCAGCTAGAGAATAATGCCTTAAGCTCTGATGGCCAGCCAGGCGGTTTACAGGGACCTCCCCGCCATTGGCTGTCCCACCCACTAAGGAACGTGCCAGGTAACGCGACAGAGGCCGGGTCACAGCTGCAGCCGACTGGCCGGAGGGGGCTCTAATTAGTCCCGTTAGTCCTGGACTTAATGTCAGCCTCATTAAGACGCTCCACAACGTTAATCAACATGCCATAAATTGGATTGTGTGTGTGTGTGTGTGTGTGTGTAATGACTGGCGGCCGTCTTGGTTGTGATGTCGCTCTGGCTTGCTCCCTCCGTACAGATAACAAGGCAGTTGTCATTGACCGGACTTGCCGATGATCGAGATTTCGTCTGCTTTAATGTGAGACGGCTGATCGTTAGATTTGCCAAGAGCTCTTGGGAAAAGGCTTCCGGGTTCAAAATGCGAGTTTTCTGGGCAACAGAAAAGAAACACAATAATAGGCTAAAAAGGAATCACAGAGCACTTCAGAGAATGCTGGCAGTCACGGGTGCGAATTAAGAGGCTGATCCCGGTGAAGATTGGTGTTTTGGTTTCTCTTGAAACATTCACATAAACGCTGGAAGTGCAGAAGGCCCTCCCTCCCGTGGAAGGGCTGTGACTCATCTGGTTGGCATGCAGAAGGTCCCAAGTTCAGTCCCTGCCACCTCCAGTTAAGGGCTTTGGAGACACATGCCTGACCCTAAACCAGAGCCTTGGTCCGTGAACATCAGTATTGCCTACTCAGACTGGCAGCGGTCCTCCAGGTTCTCAGGCAGTGGCCTAACACAGAAACACAGAGCTGGAAGGGAAACAGAGAGCTTTCGCATCCTTTAACCAGAGGTACCGGGGATTGAACCTGGGACCGTCTGCATGCCAAGCAAAGGCTCTTCCACTGAGCCACGGTCCGTCTCCATAAGAGAAGAGTGGGGGAGCCCTTGTCTGCCTGAGGTCCTGAACAACTGCTACCAGCCAGAGGAGACCATTTTGGACCAAGGTCCCGACCAGTGTTCCCTCTAAGCTGAGTTAGTGTGAGCTAGCTCACAGGTTTTTAGCCTCTGGCTCACACATTTTTGTCTTAGCTCAGGAAGGGATGGCTCCAAAGCAAACTGATTTATGCAGTAGACCAATCATTCGCTTACAACTTTAAGAAAATAAGAACATAAGAGAAGCCAATGTTGAATCAGGCCAATGGTCCATCTAGTCCAACACTCTGTCACACAGCGGCCAAAATATACCAGGTGCCATCAGGAGGTCGAGCAGTGGGGCCAGGACACTAGCAGCCCTCCCACTGCTGCCCCCTCCAGCACCAAGAATAAAGTGCATCACCTGCCCCAGACTGAGAGTTCCCATCTATACCCTGTGGCTAATAGCCACTGGTGGACTTCTGCTCCATATGTTTATCTAATTCCCTCTTGAAACTGTCCATGCTTGTAGCTGCCACCACCTCCTGTGGCAGTGAATTCCATATGTTAATCACTCTTTGGGTGAAGAAGGACTTCCTTTTATCTGTTCTAACCCGACTGCTCAGCAATTTCATGGAGTGCCCACCAGTTCTTGTACTGTGAGAAAGGGAGAAAAGGACTTCTTTCTCAACCTGCTCAATCCCATTCATAATCTTATAAACCTCGATCGTGTCACCCCTCAGCCGTCGTTTCTCCAAGCTGAAGAGCCCCAAGCGTTTTAGCCTTTCTTCATAGGGAAGGTGTTCCAACCCTTTTATCATTCTAGTGATAAACTTTAACGCCAGTTGCTCACAAAGTAGAATTTTTGCTCACGGGACTCCACAGCTTAGAGGGATCCTTGGTCCCGACGTGGGATCAGACAGCCCCGTATGTTTCCGAGTCCCAAAAATACAGCACTGGGGACTTGCCACATGCACAGCTCTTTAAAAAAACGGTTTGGCAACGCCTGCAGAACTTTGCTGCAAGATTGGAATTGATGAGGTGGGGGTCCTAATTTAGGAGAGGGGGGTGCTACGAGGTGGGGTGGGGGGTTCTGTGTGTGCAGGGGGAGACAAATAAGCCGGGGAGAGTAAAATATCGTGGCAAGGAGGATGTGGAGGCGGCAGCCGCCCGAGTCTATAACAAGGAGGACAATTTATGCTCAGGCACGAGTTGGGTTTGACATGGAGATAATGAAAACGCGTAGGTCATTGTGGATGACTTAAGCCTTCAGCAGCTGAGGAAAATGTATGAAATGCGGGGAGCATTACACGCTTGGTGGCTCTGCACATCTGCAGCGGGGCAAGTGAAATACGGGGGCCCATTCTTTACCATAAACTTGTGGTCGGCGGAGACGCGGGCCCAGGGAAAATTGTAATTACACTGACAAGACAAATCAGCGATATTTAAATATTCATGAACAAAGTCTGGGGCGATCAATCTATCTTTATTGTCCTTGCGGTCGGCTTCTGTAATAAATAAGGAGGAGCTGCGGGGGTGGGGTAGGGTGGGGGAGGACTCACCTTTTTCCCCTTCCTTGGGAACGAGGGGATCCGGGGGGCAGGTCGGAGCTGGGAGGGCAGAACAGTTCATCTGTCCGGGGGATTCATGGTGGAGCTTCCCAGTGCCTGACCCCCATCCGCTCCCCCCCCCTGAAAAGCAAAATACAAGAGGCACCGTGGTACAGCAGGAAGTTCTGCGGCACAGTTGCGGTTGGAATGAAAGAGAAGATACACATGCGCACCGTTCTCCTTTGTTTCAATGAGAACTCCTTGGCGGATCGTGCCCCGGGCTCCCATGTAGAGTTCAATTTCCAAATGGTGGCAGTAGGGACTTGAGTCATAACAAGCCGTTTAATCTCTATGGTGCCAAAAAAAATATTACATAATAATAATAATAATAATAATAATAATAATAATAATAATAATAATAATAATAATAATAATAATAATAATAATAGGAGGAGGAGGAGATTGGATTTATATCCTGCCCTTCGCTTGGAGTCTCAGAGCGGCTTACAAACTCCTTTCCCTTCTCCTCCCCACAACAGACACCCTGTGAGGTGGGAGGGGGTGAGAGAGCTCTTTCGAAAATTGCTCTTTCAAGAACAGCCCTGACGGAACTATGGCTTGCCCAAGGTCATCCAGCAGCTGCAAGTGGAGGAGTGGGGAATCAAACCAGTTCTCCCAGATTAGAGGCCATAATACTTACTACTACTACTACTACTACTAATAATAATAATAATAGTAATAATAGTAATAATAATAATCTGTGCCACATTTCTGCCACCGTGGGGGTCCCAGGCAGCTGACAATCAAAAGAACAAATCAGTAGAAAAGAATAAAAACTTAAAATGTGGGCATAAAACTAAAGAACCACACCAGTTTTCTCTGAGCGGACGAGAACAGGAGGAGGAGACCGGGAGGGGGCTTACGCTGGGGGAGGGGCTGTGGCTCAGTGGAAGATCCTCTGCGGGGCTTGCAGGGGTCCCAGGTTCAGTCCCCGGCATCTCCAAGTAAACAGATCTGGCAGCAGGTGGTGTGAAAGACCTTTGCCTGAGGCCCTGGAGAGCAGCTGCCAGTCTGAGTAGATGATACTGATGTTGACGGGCCGAGGGTCTGACTCAGTGTGAGGCAGTGTCCTGTGTTCAAGTGCGCAGCTCGACAGGCTTTGCCTGGTGCCTGGAACGGTGCCAAGATGGGCCTCTCCTGGGAGAAAATTCCCCACACGGGGTGCCACAGTAGAAAAGGCCTTGCCATTTCCCCATCCCGTACTTCATTTGAGCTCCAGATCGTTCATGAGGAGGACAAGAGGAGACAAGACGGCAGATGTTACCGAACATGCTTTGGATGTGTCTCTAGTGAGCATGCAAGTGTCTTTCTTCTTAGCAGCCAAATTTCTGCCACCCATATCACTTTTCTCTAAACCCCGAGTTGCCAGTGGAAGGGCACAAGGACATGGCGCACGCATTTCCTGTACGGTACATCCTTTTCCATAATGGCCTGTGGCTTCCGTAATAAAAATAAATGTGACCGAAGCCTCTGTCCTTGCACAAACTCTCTCCTAATTAACCCAGGGAGCAGGGAGCAGTAAGTTGCACCAGCCGAAGGAGGTTCCAGAGCGGAAAAGCCTCTGAAAACTTGAGCAACTGAGTCAAGCTGTACGCAGGCTCTGGGAAGTGTAACCTATGCAAGAATGTGGGGGGAGGTCATTAGCCTGGGAGGCGGTCCTTCCTAATCTTGGGTCACTTACACAGGGGTTAGGGTTGTCCAGGCATGGATGCTTTGGGAAGTCTGGGGTTTCCACCTCCCAAGTTTCCCCCATCTTTCCTGTGATTTGTTCAGATGTTTTGGGAAAGAGCCTTGTGAAGCCAGGGTGGGACCCCTGTGGATGGGAAAGTCCTGATCTTCCCACCCAAATTGACACTATTTCCCCGTCCCTATTCTCCCACGGCGGCCATTTCTCCACACTCACCAGAGACCTTTTGAAAATGGCAAGTGAGATGTTGTTATAGCATTAGTACACTGCAATAAGCAGTCTGTCCGTTTCTCTGAATTCCCAACTTTCATTTACAAACAGAAAGTAAGTCTATAGCCTGTTCCATTGTGGAGAGATGCCTTTCTCCTTATATCACAGCAACAAAAGGGGCTACAGACTTGGGAAGGAAGGAAGGAAGGAAGGAAGGAAGGAAGGAAGGAAGGAAGGAAGGAAGGAAGGAAGGAAGGAAGGAAGGAAGGAAGGAAGGAAGGAAGGAAGGAATTCAGAGGATGTATATCAGGGAGGGAGTGGAGGCTACCTCCACCCTGATACACCTGCATTCAATTGAATTTATACTAAGACCCTTATGTAGTTTTTCCTGTGGGATTGGGAACCCTGAAATAGGAGGCCTCCCAACTGCTCAGACAGAGCCTAGGGCTGTCAGTTCAGCTCCCGCAAATAGCTGGAACTTTCAAGGGGAGGAACCCTTGAAAAACAGCATTATGTTCACCATGACTTCACTTCCTGTGAAAACCCGGAAATGACATCATGACCACAATGCAACACTCCAGGAATTCCTTGAATCTCTATGGTAAAGGCCGTAGAGATTTGGAGCATTCCTAGAGCATCACAGTATGCCTGTGACAACTTTGATTTTTTTCCAGCAAAAGTGATGTTGCGATGCACGCAACGCTGTCCCCCCTTCCCCTTCACATTTCCCTCCTGCTGCTCAGAGTAACAGCAAATGTGGGAGAATGTTTACCAAAACTGGGTAAGTGGTTACCCGAAGAGAGCCATATGTAAGCTATTTACATAATCAAAACTGTGCCCTTCTGTCTATGCTTGTACCTGGCCCTTAATCCAAGGCACACAGAGCAGCAGACTTAGCTCCCTTCTCCATTTTACATTCACAACAACCCTGTAAGGTAGATTAGACACTGAGAAAGAGCCTGGCCTGAGGTCACCCTGTGGACTCCATGGTCTCATTGTGATTGGAATCCAGGTCTCTTCAGCTGAAGACAAACACTAACCAGTACACCATACTGAATGCCCATACATAGGGTTGCCAACTCCAGGCGATGGCTGGAGGTCTCCTGCTATTGAAACTGGTCTCCCAACGACAGAGATCACTTCTCTTGGAGAAAACTGGTGCTTCGGAGGGTGGGCTCAATGGCGTTATACCCCACCGAGGCCCCCTCCCCAAGCTCCACCCTCCCCAGACTCCACCTCCCCCAAATCTCCAGATATTTCCCAACCCAGAGGTGGAAACCCTACTTGTATACCTCTCTCCATGCCCTTCAGTCATCAAAAGAAGGTTTACTTTGATCATCTGAGACGACTTGAAACAGAACACAGAGAGACTAGTAACTTCTGTAAGCTGGGGGGAGGGGCTCTCGTCCCATATGTGCAGGGGGTGGGTTTGTCCAATGCTTGGAAAATAAACATCTTCTCTTCCGTTTATTAGTGTACATGATTCTTGATGGGATTGAGAAAGCGGTGCAATTGAATTTCGCTTGGCCGTCCCAGAAGAGCAGTGCTAAGAGGCAGTGGGGCCGTCCTGTGACTGCCCCTGCAAATTGCATAGTGCACATTTACACACACATCTGGTCTCTCTGTTGTCCTCTGCTTCCATAGTTGTGGTTGCTTGTTCTCTACCTGGGAACCAACTTCCCTCTGGTCCATCTAGTCCAGCAGCCCGTCTCACACAGCAGCCAGCCAGTTCCTCTGGAGGGCCAACAACAGGCCATAGAGCCCGAGGGCTTCCCCTAGTAAGAACCTTAGGAGAGCCTTGTTGGATCAGGCCAGTGGTCCATCTAGTCCAGCATCCTGTCTCACACAGCGGCCAGCTAGTTCCTCTGGAGCGCCAACAACAAGGCAGAGAGGCTGAGGCTTTCACTTTAGAAGAACCTCAGAAGAGCCCTGTTGAATCAGGCCAGTGGTCCATCTAGTCCAGCACCCTGTCTCACACAGCGGCCAGACAGTTCCTCTGGAGGGCCAACAACAGGACAGAGAGGCCTTCCCCTAATAAGAACCCAAGAAGAGCCCTGCTGGATCAGACTAGTGGCCCATCTAGTCAAGTTTCCTGTCTCAAACAGTGGCCAACTAGTTTCTCTGGAAGGCCAACAACAGGGCACAGAGGCTGAGGTCCTTCCTCGATGTTGCCTCCGGAAACTGGGATTCAGAGGTTGACCGCCCCTGAACGTGGAGGTTCCCTTTAGTCCCAATGGCTGGTGGCCACTGATAGGCCTATCCTCCACAAGTCGTTTCTAATCCCCTTTTAAAGCTGTCTGTTCCTGTAGCTATCACTACATCCTCCGGCAGCAAATCCTTTCCTTTTGTCCACCCTTGAACCTACTGCCCGTCACCTTCAATCGGACGCCCTTGAGTCTGCTGTCTGGAGAGGGGCAGAAAACGTCGTCTCTGTCCACCGTCTCCACCCCGTGGATCATTTCACGGACCATTTCTATGATGTTCCCTCTAACTTCTGCTCTTGGTTGCAGGGGACCACCCTTACGAGTGCGAATTCTGTGGCAGCTGCTTCCGGGACGAGAGCACTTTGAAAGGCCACAAGCGCATCCACACTGGAGAGAAGCCCTACGAATGCAACGGCTGCGGGAAGAAGTTTAGCCTCAAGCATCAGCTGGAGACCCACTACAGGGTCCACACAGGTAACAGCCCTTCCTCGAACTCCTTGCCCCCAGGCTCTGGTGAGGCTCAAAGCGCAGGGGGGGCGATAGAAGAGAGAAGAGAAGAAGAGTTTTGGATTTATACCCCGCCCTTCACTGCCCAAAGGCGTCTCAGAGCGGCTTACAAACTCCTTTCCCTTCCCCTCCCCACAACAGACACCCTGAGAGGTAGGCGGGGCTGAGAGAGCTCTTGACAGAAACTGTCCTTGAGAGAACAGCTGTGCCAGAGCTTGTGACTGACCCAAGGTCACACCAGCAGCTGCAAGTGGAGGAGTGGGGAATCAAACCCGGTTCTCCCAGATAAGAGTCCGCGCACTTAACCACGACACCAAACTGGCTGGTGTAGACCTTTGCTGGCGCAAGCCGCTCCTCCTCCACTTTGGGTTGGGGGTGCCAAGGGGGGAAAGAGCTGCTCTGAGCAATGGTAGGCGACAGCCGTTTGAAAACCTGGGTTTAAGCCGGGGTTGCTAACCTCCAGGGGAGGCCTGGAGATCTCCTGGAACTGCAACCAAGGCTCCCTCTCGGCTGTGGAGTCTTGTGAGCAAAAAAATTCTACTTCGTGAGCTGCCGGCATTAAAGGTGTGAGCGAGCGATTTGGCTGCTGCATCAGTGAGTTTGCTCTGGAGCCATCTCCTTCCTGAGCGAAGACAACAATGTGTGAGCCGGAGGCTAAAAAACTGTGAGCTGGCGCACACTCACTCGGCTCAGAGGGAACACTGATTGCAACCTGTCCCCAGGGGACCAAGATCAGTTCCCCTGGGGAAAATGGCTACTTTGGAGGGTGGACTCCAAATAGGGCGTTATACCCAGCTGATGTCCCCCCGCCCCACCCACCCCTCCCCGCACTCCACACCCAAATCTCTAGGTACTTCTCAACCCTGTGAGGGCAACCCTCTTTTTGTCCTGTCTCGAGAGCCTGGGCAGCTTTATTTCAGATCGTGAGGCCTCCCAGGCTGGTATCAGCAGCAAGTCTCCAGTCAGGAACAGGTCTGGATGGGTGGAGACCAGGGCTATTTTGGGGCAGGAACGCACAGGAACAGAGTTCCGGCTGGCTCCTGAGTTGGCCACACCCAGCAGGAACTCATTAGCATAATAGGCCACACCCAACAGTAGAAACTCATTAGGACTGGCCACATTAGGGGTTGTGTGGCCTAACATGCAAAGGAGTTCCTGCTCCCAAAAAAGCCCTGGGTTTTGACAACAAGGGAAACAGAATAAGAAGCAAAAGGTGGATGTGGCTGGATGACCACACTTCTGGTAACATGGGGGTGTGGCCTGATATGCTAATGAGTTTCTGCTGTTGGGTGTGGCCTATTATGCTAATGAGTTCCTGCTGGGCTTTTCCTACAAAAAGAGCTCTGGTGGAGACCAGTGTGTCCCTCTAAGCTGAGTTAGTGTGAGCTCGTTCACAGCTTTTTAGCCTCTGGCTCACACGTTTTTGTCTCGGCTCGGGAAGGAGGGCTCCAGAGCCAACTGATTTATGCAGTAGCCCAATCGCCTGCTCACAACTTTAATGCCAGTCGCTCACAAAGTAGATTTTTTTGCTCACAGGACTCCACAGCTTAGAGGGAGCGTTGGTGGAGACACTTCTTCAGGCCCTTTGGTCCGAAGCCACATAGGGCTTATTGCACCCAACTCTGCCTTTCTGCAGCCCATGCCGGAGGGGTCCGGTTCTTGGGGTGGGGGAGGACAGACAACAGCTGCATGGGGGCACTCCTGGTTTCTCACGGGCAGCCGGCAAACCGCACCAGTATTGTAAATAGTCGATCGATATTGAGATCGCTTTTGCTGTTCGTTACTTAATTATTTGCTCCGTCTGTGCAAGGAGCGGGTCTCGATATTGAGAAGGCCGAGGTAGTTAATTATGGTGTTGAAATGAGCCCTCCGGCTTCCGGCCGTGGCTGCCATGTACAGTAGCAAAAATAATCCTCCAGAAGAGCCCAGAGAGAAGAGAATGCGGCAGCAGAGGACTGAGGCAGTAGAAAGGCCAGAAAGGTTCGGCCCGCCACAGTCTACAGGGAAGGGGTTACATTCTTCAGAATCCCCTCTTTTATAGTTCCCTAGAAAATGTGGCTGCAGTGGCACAAGTGGCTAAGACGCTGAACTGCAGGCTGTGGAAGGTCAGTCGTTCAGCAGTTCAAGACCCGGGTGCCGCATGACGGAGTGAGCGCCCGTCTCTAGTTCCAGCTCCTGCCAACCTAGCAGTTCGAAAGCAAGAAATTGCAAGTAGATAAATAGGTACCGCTTCAGTGGGAAGGTGACAGCGTTCCGTGTGCCTTGGTGCAGATTAAAGGGGGCGTTCACACAGGCACATCTGCCTGGCGTCCCCCACCCGTAGTCAACCCGTGCTGTTCCGCTTCGCTCCCATGTTTAAAAGATACCTGGTGAAAGTGGTAGCAAATCCCTGAGAGTCCGTTTATCCCGCTTCATTCTGCTTCCGGGAAGTGTGAACGCCAACCCGAAAAGCCGGGAGCAGCCCATGTTACGCATAAGGCAACAGCGATATGATTGGCTGTGCTCCGCTCTACAGCCCAATGCGGTGCTGGCGCAACGGGATCCTCCCCCAATCGGCTGGATGCACTTATGCGCATGAGCGCACATGCGCACATAGCCAAATTACCAGGGAAAAGCCGTTTACAGCTGCACCTCCGGGCCAGCAGTCTGAACACTCCCGCGCACCTCCTCCTGGTATGCTCCCACATCAGTTGGCACAGTGTGACCAGGAAAACCCAGAACAGTTTGTCCCAGGGCTTTTTTTGCCACGATTGGCTCCCGCTGCAAACTGCCAGTCTGAACTCAGCCTAGCATATGGCACTCAGTCGCCCGTCCTCTGCTGCCTCCTTCTCAGTAATGCTCACTGCTATCCCCCCCCCGGTGCTATGCACAGGCCCATAGCTGGGATTTCTTTAATTCAGGGGGCCTTCAAATAAGTTTGGGTGCACCCTGCATGGACACACACACCACCAAGGGAGCATCACAAATAAAATAAAAAATTGAGGGGGCTGGGCTGGATGGGAAGTTGGGGGGGGCCTTGGCAGTAAATCGGGGGCCGTGCCCCGAGATGCCCCACTGTAGCTATGAGCCTGGCCATGCAAGTGACTCTCCTTTGCCATCCTTCCCCGCCCCCCTGTTGCAGGTGAGAAGCCGTTTGAGTGCAAGCTGTGCCACCAGCGGTCCCGAGACTACTCCGCCATGATCAAACACCTCAGGACCCACAACGGAGCCTCGCCGTACCAGTGCACAATCTGCTTGGAATACTGCCCGAGTCTTTCCGCCATGCAGAAACACATGAAGGGCCACAAGCCGGAGGAGATCCCCACTGACTGGAGGATAGAGAAGACCTATCTGTACCTTTGCTACGTCTAAAGGAAGGGACACGAGGAGGGACGAAGGACTGGGCAAAACCCCCCGAATCGACCTCGGCCTCACTCTTCTCCTCTTTCCCCTTTCCTCTTCCTCCTTTTCCCTGCCTGGTTTCTGTTCCTCTAGGGTTTAGTCATCTTCTTTCTGGCTTGCTGGTGCCGTGGGGAGAAGGGAAGGAGAAGAGGAAGGGTTCGGGGGAAGAAGGAAGCAGTCTGAGTCCAGCCCTCACCCGTGGCTCCAGTGGTCCCACTTGGGCTTGGTGTCCCCGTGGGCAGGAGGGTCCGGAATGCTTGCCCAGGAGTGTTGTCAGATGTCACTCAAAGCTCCATCGGTGAAGCAGCTGAGCTGTCCTGTTTTGTCATTGAGCCCCCCACCCCCTAGAAATGATGGGGAGAGTTGTGTTGCAAAGGCTTTGGGGCCTGCTGTTAAATACGCCTTGCTTGTTCCCGTAAGCCAGCCACCCACAAGGCCAGGGAAAGGCACGCCGGTGCGAGAGGCTCGGTTTTTAGAGGAAAGACTCTCCAGATGCCACTGTGCATGGACATCCTTTTTTTAGATGTCGAGCATGGCCATTTCGGTGCCCCCAAGCCTGATAGTCACCCAGTGCCTGAGCATGCCAGCTTGCTGGCCTGTCCTCTCAGGCAGGTCCCGAGCTGGGCAAGCTGCCCCGTCTAGACACGGAGCCACTGTTGAGCAGAGAGGTGTGGATCAGCTGGTTTTCTTTGCCTCAACAGTCCTGGTGAAAAGTACTCGTATTTTGTGGGATTTGGCCCACTGCTTTTTGCAGGAGCGGGAAGGAGACCAGAGACAGCACCGTATATGCATTATTCTAGGCAGGGGTCATTTCGTAGAAAAAGAGGTGCAGGAGCTTATTAGCCTAACTCATTAGCATAACTTATTTGCATATGCCACACACCCTGACATCACTGGAAGTGTGTCAGAAGGCAACACCCACCACTCAGGCTCCACCCTAAGGGACAGTCTTTCCACTCTGGGGGCTGTCATTCCAGTCCCAGAGTAGCCTATCTGGGCCCAGGAGGAATGCTACATGTGCTGTTTCGTGCTCCTGCTGGGGGCGGGGCTTGCTGCCGCCTGTGCTTTTAACTGCCGGAGCTCCGCTCCTGCGCGCTCCCGCTCCAAATGACCCCTGATTCTAGGAGTCTTCCCTTTCTCTCCAGGAGTCAGCGTGGAGGGGTCTCTCTCTGTCACCCTCTCTCCTCTCTCTCTCTCTCTCTCTCTCTCTCTCTCTCTCTCTCTCTCTCTCTCTCCCACCGTCCAGCTCAACCTGTACCCCAGTCCCAAGCCACCCATGTTCCTTCTTGTCCCTTAAGTCTTGACAATTGGCCAAACCTTCCCGAAGGGGCTGTCTCTCCCCCCGGCCCCTGAAGTATGCCGGCCACCTGGTTGTTCTGCCCAGTCCTCGGTCAGTGGAGGAGCGCACCATCAAGATGGTTTTCCTTTGTCTCAGTGTTCGTAATGTTGTTTTTGTTTGTTTGTTTGTTTTTAACGATGATTTCCGCATTTAGCACATTGTACTTGAAATTACCTCGGTTTCTTGTGACCTCATGAGCTTATTTGTTTTCACTTTGAGGGTGGGAGGGGAGACGTGTTTTGGGTTGATTGTCGAAAAGGCTGCGTGGAGGAGGCCAGGGAGGGAGCGTTGGGATGAAGCCGCCAAAGTGCCGCTGCGCAGCCGCTAAAGCGCCGTCGACTCTGGTTTCCGTGTCAGCCTTATAATTTTTTTTTTTTGCGTGCATTATTGTTACCAAAATTGGTATTTTGTTTTTAATGACCCGCTTGGTGTAAACGGGGGTCGTATTATCCTGAAAGCTACCTCTTTTGTGGGTTTTGTTTGTTTTTATTTTTCAGTTACAAAGCACATATTGCAATATTTGTGTTCTTCCCCCCACCCCCATTTATTTTTTGCTTTGTGATGTTCATTTCAATCTTCATCTCATGCTTTATATTTGCAAATGTATATTTTATTTTGTAATTTAGCTGCATTTATATATGGGAAAGAGTTTTTAGGGAAGCATTATTGTGTAGGTGGGAGAAAAGGGAATGGTTAGGGGGTGTCTGTGTACTGCTGTCCTCCCCCCCCTTTTCCATCCCCCAAGACTGTCTCAACTGCTGACAGACATTGAAGGCCTTAAATTGTGGGAGTGGAGAGAGAGAGAGCGCCTACTTCATTGTAACCGTTCAGAGAGTTGAAACAGTTTAGTGAAAAATTAGCAATTTGGAAAAGGATTTTTTAAAAAACAACAACAACAACAACAAAAAACCCAGTTAAACTTGAATATGTGAATAGTTTAAGTAGAGCTTTGTTTATAATGTGAAAAGCAAATTACGGCATCTATCCAAGCAGATGATGCTAAAGCAAAATATGCAGTAAATTTGACCAATGTCATACGTTTGCCAGAGACGGCCACCAGCACCTCTCTGGGCATTCCCGGCTTCCCTCCCAGCCTGTCCGTCTCCTCTTTCACTCACCTTTCACCAAGCTGAAAGTGTTGGATGGATAAATTATTTGCAAAATGTAATATTTTTGTAACGTTTGTTAAGTCCTTTTGTGTCAGTTTTTGGCAAGATATTGTGCCCCCCCTCCCCCTTCCTTTTGTAATGTGAACAGGAAATGGTTGTGGGTATGTGTGCGCGTGGGTGTGAGTGGGCGTGACCTAGTATTAAATAAATCATGCAGTATTGGCGTGGTCCAGTGTTGCCAGATTGGATGGTACCGAATCAGGGTGAAATCGCAGCTTCCAAAGCACACTTGGGGGAAACGCATTCAAGTCAGCCTTCGGGTTGGCCACCGTGGGTCTTCCCCACATTCGGGAGTAAGGATCGGGGTGGGGGGGTCAGGGGATGGCGCTTGTTGCGATTGTGAAGTTGTGTGTCTGTACTACAACCATCGTTTCTGCATCTGGCGGGTCTGTGGGACGATGCAATTTTCCTCTGCGTCTTTTTCTTTTTTTGCTTCTTCTTTTTTTTTCCTTTGGCCGAGAATGTCTGCTCCTGCCCTGTGGTGAACATTGACGGAGCGCGAGTGGAGCTGGGTCTGAACAGCAGAGAGCAAAGTTAATTCCAGAAGAGGAAGTGACTGGTTGGACCTGATCATTGGGATTGCATGCACTGGGTTGGCATCTAAGGGGAGTGCTTCCTCCCACACACCCTTCCAAGGACAGTCAGTTTGTTGAGGCCAGCCTCTTGGGGTGCAGTTTTCCTCGGCATCACTGGCCACGTGAGTAACTCCCACATTTAGCCACTTTGTCGAGTACTGCTTACGGTACTGAGTTCCACATGCCTTACAGATTTTCAGATTTTGAATTCAAATCTTCCCCACCTGCCAATCCGGAAACCTGGTCTGTCTACCATATACAGCTTTTTTATGTTCTACACAAGAATCCCTTTGCAAGTATATATCGATTCCTGGCTGTCTGTGCTTGCTGCTTTGGGAATAAGCTTCAGAAATGAAAGCATTAAGAAGCATTGTATACATACCGTGTGTGAGTGTGTGTTGGTGCGCATCTGCGTGAGAGAAATGTAACTCTTTGCTGCTCCATGGTGGGAAGTGAGGCAGGCTCTGCCTGAGTGCCATCCTCCAAGCGGCTTTTGGGAAATGGCTTGTTGGATCTTTGTGCCTGAAACAGGTGTGTGTTTTCCCCACATTAAAAAGAGGGGAAATGCTGCAATGTCTCACTGTTGTTTGGGTTGGACTTTCCTAGCTAAGGGATGTCATGGTATACTAGAGAATCCTGGATTGTACAAGGGGGCATTTGCATCTCCCCCCTTCACCCCAGTTCCAAACGTCCTGTCAGTTTCCAAACTTCCTCTCATGCCTGAAAGTTTCTCCTTTGTGCAGAGCTCCTGCAGGTTAGAAAAGAAGAGAGAAACTTGCAGAATTGTACTAACAGAGACAAGAATTTTGTCAGGTGATGGGTCACCAGGCGAGTTTCCTATTCCTTTCCACTCCACTTGCCCTGCAGTTAACCTGCTGTATCTGCCCCCGGTCCCTTCCCCTCCCAAACCTCCTGTTGTGTTTTGCCGTGAGCGTGTTCTGCTCAGTCACCTAGTACCACCAAGGAGGCCTGTAGGTATAGGAGAGAAGACCCCCAAAAAACTGTCCCTGGGCCCGTAACCTTTTCTGCATAGTGAATAAGTGCTCACCTGCTACCATGACATCCTTTGGCACTCGGGTGCCATTTTCTTGGCGTGCATCTTTGTATATGTTCTGCCTAGTGTTGACGTGTGCATGATCTTTGGAGGCTAAGAAGCCAGGGTAAGTCTCCATGGTGTTTATGTTAATGTCTGTAATAGCACTGAGGACCAAGTTTGTCCTTTTGGACCAAGCAAAATGTAAGGCTTCTTCTGAATATTTTTTTCCCTGCTTGTCTCTTGACGTTGTGACAGCACAAGTGCCCGTGTGATTGCTTCGTATTACACAGAAAGAGTGTTTTGAATCGCTGTCCTGGCTCTGTCTACCTCAGCACCTCCTCTTAGCCTAATTTCAGAAGGTGCCCATTTTTTTTTGTTCTTTGTGGGGGGGGGTTCCCCCCCAGATTCTTGGTTATGTATTTTTCCCCTGTACAAAATTTTCTTCTGTTTGTTTCTTTGCAGTACCGCTTGTGAGTCCCTGTTATGTGTTACTCTAGAATCACAGGTGCAGTTAGCTAAAATAAAAAAATAAAAAATAAAAAATCCGCGCGACATAATTCAGATTTCCCCCCATTCCCAAGGAACGTTGTGCCGTCTTCTCCTAGTTGCTGTTCCCCACCTTTGCATCTGTTCTGTGTAGGGGGCAGGTGCAGCTCTTTGTAAAACTTCAGTGTTTCTGGCAGAGGGGAAAAAAGAGAAAAAAAAGGTTTAAAAAAATTTGACTGCTGCAGGTTTTTTTTCTCTCCATTTGTCACTAAGTGAAGTTTGTGCCTTCTATAGCAAAGAGAATATTTTTTACATCCTACTAACGGTAGATTTTTTTGTAGTGGACATTTTTTGTATTTTTATTTATAAGTCTCATAAGGAAAATAGCAAATGTTCAGTTGTATACCTTGAATCTGCAGTTAGAAAAAAAGAAATAATAAAGTTAATTCAGTCGTTGGTGCGTCATGTCTCGTTATTTTCTTTCCTTTTTCTTGACAGCAAAACAAGGGACTGTAATTGGCCAGGTGCAGTCGATGAACTCTTCCCTGTCCCCAAGGCCCGTCTGTGGCAGCAAGCAGGGAGCAGGCAGAGGAGTTGTTAAAACGGACAGTCTTGGGGCTCAATAAGATAATACAATCAAGAAAGTGAATGCAGTCTTAGGATGCATTAACAGAAGCATCGTGTCAAGATCACAGGAGGTGGTAGTTCCACTCTGTTCTGCTATGGTCAGGCCTCACCGGGAGTCCTGTGTCCAGTTTTGGGCACCACATTGTAGGAAGGATGTCAACAAGCTCGAGCGTGTCCAGAGGAGGGCAACCAGGATGGTGAGAGGGTTGGAATCCAAGTCTTACGAGGAAAGGCTGAAAGAGTTGGGTATGTTTAGCCTAGGAAAGAGAAGGCTTAGAGGGGACTTGATGGCAGTCTTCAAATATTTGAAGGGCTGTCATGTAGAAGATGGAGCAGATGCAAGACTAGGTCTAATGGGTGGAAATTACAAGGGAGTTGATACTGGCTGAATATCAGGAGAAACTTCCTAACTGTCAGAGTGGTTGAGCAGTGGAACAGACTGCCTCAGGAGGTGGTGGATGCTCCTTCGCTGGACATTTTAAAGTGGAGGCTGGACGACCATCTTTTGGGTATGTTGTAGAGCTATCTTTCAGTTATGCTCCTGCAGAGTGCAGAGGGTTGGACTAGATGACCTGCAAGGTCGCTTCCAACTCGAACATTCTATGATTCTAAGACGAGATCCCCTGCTCTGCTCTTTGCATTTTAAAGGAGAAAACACCTCATTCCCCCATCAAAATGCTTATGGGAGAGCAGATTGCAGATAATAAAGCCAAGTGGAGGTTGAAGAGATAAACCCTCCTCCCTTTCTTTTGTTGCCCCAAGGCAAATTGAAGCTGCAGGAACATGCAGTTTTCATGTCACTGAGATACCCGATCTTTGTCTCACATGCTCAATCCCTGAGACTCCAGAAATGTTTGACGTCCCAGAGGTTTTGCCAAAAACCTGGGAGCAGATTACGGAACCCGGAGCGGACTTCATAATCGGCTTCAGCCATGAGCAGAAGCGAACACCCCCCTCAGCATGGAGGGGACGCCTACCTCTTGCAGGTGAATGTTGACCATCTCCAGTGTTTTACTTTTCGCCTTGATTTTAAAAATACACGACTCGATGATTTGGGTAGGGGTAGATTTTCAAAGTGCATCTTTCCCATAAATAAGGGCACGTGACCTTCTTGATGCATCAAAGCCAAGGGTAACATCCACACCACTAGAGGGAGCTGCCCTTCAAAAAAAAACCACAGTTATACAGATGTGCAGAAAGCAGAGAACATTCTCCAGCCAGCTGCTGAAATTCCAAGGGACAGAAGGAAGTGGATACTTGAAAAGTTGGAGGCCCCAGGGGAATCCCCCATCCTCTCCGGGCCGCTCATGTCCGCAGGTGTGGAGGAGTTATTTTTGCCTCTTTGACTGCAAGCCCTCTGGACACTTACTTGGAAGTAAATTCCATAGAAGCTTGGGGAAGCCTACTTCTGAGGAAACATACATGCCAAGATCATTTCCTTCTTGCTCCAGCCATTTGAGAGCCTCCGGTATCCCCAAATGCTGCACCAGAACAAACGTCACTGTGAGCAAAGTCTGGTGTAGTGGTTAAGTGCGCGGACTCTGATCTGGGAGAACCGGGTTTGATTCCCCCACTCCTCCACTTGCACCTGCTGGATGACCTTGGGCAAGCCATAGTTCTGGCACAGCTGTTCTTGAAAAAGAGCAGTTTCTGTCAGAGCTCTCTCAGCCCCAGCAACCTCACAGGGTGTCTGTTGTGGGGAGGGGGAGAGAAAAGGAGTTTGTAAGCCGCTCTGAGACTCCTTTGGGTAGTGAGGGGCGGGGTATAAATCCAATCTCCTTCTCATCATCATCATCTTCTTCTTCTTCTTCTTCCCTGCATGAAGTCCAGGAGTTCCCTATGTGTCCTTTTCTTCCTCACTCCACTGGCCAACCTTCCATCTTCAGTGCCTGCTCCTTGTTTCATAAGAACATAAGAAAAGCCAATGTTGGACCAGGCCAATGGCCCATCTAGTCTAACACAGTGGCCAAAAAGACCAGGTGCCATCAGGAGGTCCACCAGTGGGGCCAGGACACTAGAAGGATACTGTTGCCTCCCCACACCCCAAGCACCAAGAATACAGAGCATCACTTGCCCCAGACGGAGAGTCCTTATCTATAGTAAAAGGTAAAGGTAAAGGTTCCCTTGCTCGAAAGCCAGTCGAATCCGACTCTAGGGTTGCGGTGCTCATCTCTGTTTCAAAGCCGAAGAGCCAGCGCTGTCCAAAGACATTTCCGTGGTCATGTGGCCAGCATGACTAAACACCAAGGTGCACGGAACGCTGTTACCTTCCCACCGAAGTGGTACCTATTTATCTCCTTGCAATTTCTTGCTTTCGAACTGCTAGGTCCTTATCTATACCTTGTGGCTAATAGCCACTGATGGACCTCTGCTCCATGTTTATCTAATTCCCTCCTGAAGCCGTCCATGCTTGTAGCCGCTGCCAACTCCTGTGGCAGTGAATTCCATGTGTTCATCACTCTTTGGGTGAAGCAGTATCAGAGCTTCGATGGCTCTGATCTGAGCTTTACTCCAGGCGTCCTCTGGAAAACTTTTAATCGTAGCATTTGGCAAAGGGACATCAAAAGGTACAGGCTTAGGCCTGGGAGTCGGGGGGGAGCAGGGGGAGAGGTCATGTGTTTCTGGCTGTGATGGGGAGAAGGCGTAAGTGAATAGCGGCCGGGCTTGAATAGACATTGTGTGGCTGGGGGGGGGGGTTCCCCTCCTTGTGTGCTCTTTGACCCAGATATGATCTAATGGCTGGGGGGGGGGCATGTGAGCGCAGAACAGCATTGAGCCTGCTTCAGATCCCAGATCGGGGCAGCTGCCGACTCAGAAAAGTTCTTTCAAAGGTTGCTAAGAACAAGGAAGGCTTCTTGAGCCAGGTGTCGATAGTGAGGAGTAAGCAGTGAATTTCCCCATGTGAAGTTCTCAACTGTCCAGAAAGTGGCCTTTTTTCCCTGGAATGCTTCCTGGATGAAACATTCGCATTCTCTAATCTGAATGTGTCATTGCTTGCCGGTGTTGTGAAATACGGCTCTTTCCCTCGTCTTGCTTAAATGCTCACTTGTGACGGTTCCAGGGTTAACTCTGAGCAAACCTGGAATGTCTGAAAGTATCTTTTTGCAGAAGGGGAGGGGAGGGTTCCTGTCCTTTGCCCTAAAGAACATTGTTTGTATTGCAAAAAAAAACCAAAGAGGAGATTTGTCTCGGAAGAATCCCCCCCCCGTGCACAAGAAGTTTCGCTCATCTTACTGACCTACCGGGAAATTTGTCAGAGCAAGCGAGAACCTCAAATCCACTTCAAACTTTGCCTTGGGGAAACCTCAAGATGGGCTTCCTTCTTCACCTACCCCAGAAAAATTTCCCTAGCCTTATGGGAACTTCCCCCAACCCCTTGAAATGTCTTGGGTGTTTTCAGGAACCTCCAGAGCAGGAGTGTCAAACATGCGGCCCGTGGGCTGGATCTGTCCCCCGGAGGGCTTCTATCAAGCCCACAGCGGAACTGGCTGTCTTCGGCTTCTTCTTCTTCCAGTTCTGCTGCTGCCGCATCGTCATAGGCTTGCAGCTTACAGATACACACCTGAACAGCACGCTCAGGATTGCAACAGCACAGGCATTTTGATGCAATAATTCAGAGCAAGAGGTGTCAGTGATCAGGCACGGTTAAATGAACAAAATATTGCAGGAGTGCGAATGTTTTAAGCATGTTTTTATTTTAAGTAAAAACGACCCTTTGTGTTTGTGTCCTTTAGGAAGTTTATATCTCCGCTACCTGGCATTGCATTTTATGACACGCATGTCCCGGCCCAAGAAGGTCTCTCATTTATGTCACATCCGGCCCCCGTAACAAATGAGTTCAACACCCCTGCTCTAGAGTGGCATCGAAGTTTCCCTGCAGGCAAAATGGACCAGCAGCTTTTGCTCAGTCCTACAGGGAGCGAGAAAGCAATTTCTGTTGAGAACAGCCGCCGAGGCTTCGCCCCCAGAGAGCCAAGCTCAAGTGATGCTTTTCAGGTGGAGAGTTGGCTTTCCACAGGGGGCTGGCGGGGTCTCTGGCTCCTTGCAGACCTTGATAAGCGATCTGCAGGGCAAAAAGAGCTAGCAGGGTGTGGGGGTCAAGCATGCCAGACTAGTATCTTGGGGGACCCGGGTTCGAATGCGCCATGGAAGCTCACTGGGTGATCTTGGGCCCCTCGCCACTCGCTCAGTCTAACCCACCTCGCAGGGTTGCTGTGAGGATAACATGGAGGAGAGGGGCATGGTCTGTGGTCCCCCTCCCAGTGGTTTGTGGTTCCCCCCCCAGTGGGGAGAAAGGTATGGTACGAATGAATTAAAGGCATCGCTTCAACATGGAGTGGAAGAAAGAAGCAAGAAATGGCTCCTGACTCACTCCTCGCAATACCAACGAACGGTATTGTGGGAGCCACAGATTTGCAAGCGGGTGGTCCTTCGCAAGAGGGTCTTGTCCCCTTCATGGAAATGGCTGCCAGCACTGGGCATTCACATGTTCCTAGATATGGCACCACTGCTGTACGTAGGAAGAGCTGAGGATTACCCCTTGTCATTTCCTTTGTATTTATTTCATAATACCCCCCACCTCTGTCCCCAGTGAAGACTCAAAGCAGCTTACACCATTTCCTCCGCCTCCATTTTGAAATGTGGAATTTGAGGCCTCGCTTCAAAAAGGATGTGGGCAAAATCAAGAGGGGTGCAGAAGAGAGCGACGAGGACGATCAGGGGGGCCTGGAGACTGAGCCCTACGAGGAAAGGCTGAGGGCCCTGGGAATGTTTGGTTTGGAGAAGAGGAGATTGAGGGGGGACACGGTTGCTCTCTTTAAATATCTGAAAGGCTGTCACTTGGAGCAGGGCAAGGAGCTGTTCCAGTTGGCAGCGGAGGAGAGGACCTGAAGCAATGAGGGTTTAAATTACATGCAGAAAGGTATCGGCTGGATGTTAGGAAAAACTTCTTCACTGTCAGAGTGGCCCAAAGGTGGATTCAGTTGCCTAGGGAGGTGGTGACCTCCCCTTCACTGGCAGCTTTCAACAAGAGGCTGGGCAGATATTTGTCAGAAATGCTTTAGGCTGTTCCTGCACTGGGCTTTGGGCATTGGGCAGGGGGTTGGACGAGATGGTCTGCATGACCCCTGCCAACTCTGTGATTCTGTGACTGACACACAAGTCTAGCTGCTTTCCAGTTCTGAAGCCCTCCTAAAACACAGGCTGTGCTGCTGAGACGTCGCAGAACTGTTTGCAGGCCTTGCAACTCCTGGAGCAGGCAGGCTCAGCCATGTCACGTCGACCAAGGTTGCAGCTGATGTCACAGGAGGAGGCCGATCTGACCAGCTGGTGGGTGGGGTTGCCAAACTCCAGTGGGTGGCTGGGGATCTCCTGGCATTACAACTCATCTCCATCCAACAGAGATCAGTTTCCCCTGGAGAAAATGGCCCCTTTGGGAGGCGGCACTCTGTCCCACTGGAGCCCCTCCCTGAACCCCGCCCTTGTCCGGCTCCCCCCCCCCAAAAAAAATCTCCAGGTATTTCTCAACTCAGAGCTGGAAACCCTAGACTGGTGTGTGGGGGGCTGAGAGCAGAGTTCTAGTTGCAGGGAAAGTGTGTTGGGGACGCGATTGGGTCTCATGAGCTGCTTCAAGCTCAACGTGTTTAAGGAGGAAAAAGCCCTTCTGGGTTTGGGCGATCGGGGCGGGGGGGGGGTGCAGTCTGGGGGCCCCGCTGTGTGCCCGTGCGTGCCTCCACTCGGCGCCTTTCCCCCACTCCTCTCGGGCGTATTTTTATCCTCCCCGGGGAGCCGAGCAAGTTTGCCTCAATGAAAGTGAACTCGTTCATTTAAACCTGACTATATGCTGCTCCGGCCCCCTGCTGGGTTAATTATCCTGTAGTTCTAAACTGATTGCTGTACACTAAGCTTAAGCCCTCCTTTATTTATTTACTGACTACATTAACCGCAGTGCTTCTGCTCCTTTTATTTGGAGGCGAAAACTGTACAGCCCACGGCTGGAGTGCGGGAGGTTTTTGTGCCGGAGCTCAAAGAAAGTGGCCGGGGTCCTTGCCAGACCCTCCGGTTCGTGGGGATGAGGCTGGGGAGGCATAAAGGGGGCTCACACAGCAGGGAAACTTCCCACTGGGTTGTGCCCCCCCCCATGCTAGTCAGTGGGCAAGGAAAGGGCCTGCTCTGGTGCCTGCCGTCCGGCAGTCTTCTGGATGAGCTGAACGAGGGTTGCCAACTCCAGGTTTGGAAACATCTGGAGGTTTGAGGGCGGACCCTGGGAGAGCGGGGCTTAAGAAGAAGAGGGATCTTGGCAGGGTGTAATACCACGCAGCCCACCTTCCAGAGCAGCTGGGAGAGGCCTTGACAGGGCGTAATACCATTCTAGTCCTCCCTCTAAGCCGTGGAGTCTTGTGAGCAGAAATTCTACTTCGTGAGCTTACTGGCGTCAAAGTTGTGAGCGAGCGATTTGGCTGCTGCATCCATTAGTTTGGTCTGGAGCCCGTCCTTCCTGAGCCGAGTCAGAAATGTGTGAACTGGAGGCTAAAAAGTCTGTGCGCTAGCTCACACTAGCGCAGCTTAGAGGGAACACCTTCCAAAGCAGCCGTTTGCTCCAGGAAAATGAAATGTCTTAAATAGATAATAAACAACCCAGGCAGTCAAGAAATCCACTGCAGTTGCAGGAGGTCTCCAGCCCACCCACCCACCCCAAGAGGTCAGAAACCCTTAGCTGAACCCACTCCGGTCTTGGAATTGCCATCCTGGAGGCCGTTTCTCCCGGACACAAGAGGGACTCCAGGAAAGGGATTCCCCACCTCCTTCCCTCCCTCCCTTCTCTCCTGAGATGCTCCCAGGGGGGGGGGATAAACCCAGGGAACGTTATTGGGGGTTTTGCCACGCTGGGCTGCATCATGCCATAAAAATCAGAAGGTAGTTAAATGTGTAATTACGTGGTGTCGAGGGGGGTAATTAGTGTCACTTAATGTAAAGTGTTGTTTATACTTTACATTATTGATGAGCTATCGAGACCCCCTCCCTTGCGCCCTTGGGATCCCCCGAGAGATTCCGCTGAGCTGACACAGGACGCAAAGCTGCTCTTGGGCGGGGTGAGAGAGCCCCCTCCTTGGCTGGCATTGCTGGTCAGCTCTGGTCCCCGTAGCTCAAAAAGGACAGTGCAAAGCTGGGAAAAGTACAGGTGAGAGCGACCAAGATGATTTGGGGGTTGGAGAACCTTCCCTATGAAGAAAGGCTAAAGAGTCTGGGAGTTTTCAGTTTAAAAAAGAGATTACTGAGGGGCAGGGCATGATAGAGCTTTATAAAATTATGCATAGGGTAGAGGCAGCTGACAAAGAGAAATTTTTCTCCCTCTCCCAAAAGACTAGGACTCGAGGGCATCCAATGTAACTGATGGGCAGTAGGTTCAGGACTGACAAAAGGAGATACCACTTTATACAGAGACTGGTTGAAATGTGGAATTTGCTACCAGGGGATGTGGTGATGGCCACAGGAATAAACAGCTTTAAAGGGAAATGCAATAGATCCATGGAGGATAAGCCTATCAATGGTTAGCCATGAAGAAAGTTCGAGTCCAGTGGCACCTTTAAGATCAACAAAGTTGTATGCAAGGTATAAATTTATGTGTGCATGCCCACTTCTTCAGATACGGACATGGTGGCTGAGGGGAACCTCCACATTCAGAGGCAGTCAGCCTCTGAATCCCAGAGCCGGAAGGCGACACCAGGGGAAGGCCTAATCCTCTCAGCCCTGTTGTTGGCCCTCCAGAGGAACTGGTTAGCCCCTGTGAGAGACAGGATGCTGGACTAGGTAGACCCTCCCTGGTCTGATCCAGCAGGGCTCTTCTGACGTTCTTATCAGGGGAAGGCCTCGGCCTCTCTGCCCTGTTTGTTGGCCTTCCAGAGGAACTGGCTGGCCACTGTGTGGGACAGGAGGCTGGACTGAATGGACCCTCACTGGTCTGACCCAGCAGGGCTCTTCTTATGTTCTTTGGAAGGCCTTGGCCTCTCTGCCCTGTAGTTGGCCCTCCAGAGGAACTGGCTGGCCACTGTGAGAGACAGGATGCTGGACTAGGTGGACCCTCCCTGGTCTGACCCAGGAGGGCTCTTCTGATGTTCTCCAAGAAGAGAATGTAGATGGATGCATTCACACATACATACCGAGTCATGAGCTCACCTCAAATCCCTGCCAGTCACCAGGGAAGGACTGGGAAGGGGCTGTGGCTCAGTGGAAGAGCCTCTGCTTGGCACGCAGAAGCAATCCCCGGCATTTCCAGTAAAAAGGACCAGGTTGGAGGGGATGAGAAAGACCTCAATCCAAGACCCTGGAAAGCTGCTGCTAGTTTGAATAGGCAATACTGACCTCGATGGGCTAATGGTCTGATTCAGTATACGGCAGGTTCATGTGCCCGTTCTCATAGGGTCTTCTGTGTACATTAACATTGTCCTCCAATACCCCTTGTTATTGTGTGCCCCATTGGTTGGGCGGCCAGGTAGCTTTGGACCCTTGTTACAGCCTTGCCCTGGTCTGTTCCTGGTGTCATTAAGATACCAGCTCACAGCTGTGATCTAGGAGAGCTGTGCGGAGGGACAGTTTGGTTTACTGGCTGTAAATCTGCCTGCACTTTTGCAATGATCTTCATTTCACCTGCCTGGTCCCTCCTGTGGTCTTCCTTCCTTTTCTACTGATGTTTTCTTCACTTTTTTGTGTGTACATGAGAAGCCTTTGCAGTAACCGCCATGTGGAACCTGCTAGCTCAAAACTGCAGGATGGAAACATGGCGATAAAACAGGATACTAGCCACGATGACCCAGCATGTTGCAGGGTTCAGTATATTGAATATAGGAGGGAGTAAACTCAACAGGGCCCATGAAGACTTCCTTCAGAACAAACAAGGGCTGGACCGAAACTGGTAGTCACCTTTCCTCCAAAAAAATTATATGTGTGTGTAGGGGAGTGATGTTCCGATGTTCCAGTGTAGTCACCTTTCACTGCATGATCCTTGATGGAATGGGGTCATCTGTAGGTCTACTTTGGGAAGGAGGAAGGAACAGCAGCCAAAGTAAGCAATTAAGTAAAGCTGAATATTGGCACCGTCTAAATGTTCTTCTCATTTACAGTTACCATCCCCAGATCAAGAAGAAGAAGAAGAGATTGGATTTATACCCCGCCCTTCACTCAAAGTCTCAGAGCGGCTTACAAACTCCTTTCCCTTCCCCTCCCCACAACAGGCACCCTGTGGGGTAGGTGGGACTGAGAGAGCTCTGACAGAAATGGCTCTTTTTCAAGAACAGCTCTGACGGAATTATGGCTTGCCCAAGCTCATCCAGCAGCTGCGAGTGGAGGAGTGGGGAATCAAACCCTGTTCTCCCAGATTAGAGTCCACACACTTAACCACTACACCAAACTTTGAATGTTATTTTATTATTTTCAAAGCACCATCAACATATGTGGTGCTCTCCAGAGTCCAGCAAGACAAGTCCCTGCCCCAAGGAACTTGTAATAAGGGAGGGATGGGCAGGGTCAACAGCCGGTGGCCCCAGGTTTGTTCCAGTTGCACTTGCTTTGGCTTAATTTATGTCTTGGGAGTGTGCCAAAGGTATTGTGGAAAGGGGGTTCGAAGGGCCTGAGAGATTTGTCCTCACACAGGTATCCTGGGAGACAGGCTCGTGCTCGACAGGGCAGCAGTCCCTAGCTGAAAAGAGCTTGTGATCCAGGTTGTAGATTTTATCTCAAGGACATAAGAGAAGCCAGTGTTGGATCAGGCCAACACTCTGTCACACAGTGGCCAGAAATACAGAGGAGAGCGACGAGGACGATCAGGGGTCTGGAGACCGAGCCCTACGAGGAAAGGCTGAGGGCCCTGGGAATGTTTAGTTTGGAGAAGAGGAGATCGAGGGGGGGACATGATTGCTCTCTTTAAATATCTGAAAGGCCATCATTTGGAGGAGGGCAAGGAGCTGTTCCAGTGGGCAGCAGAGGAGAGGACCCAAAGCAACGGGTCTAAGTTACATGCAGAAAGGTAACGGCTGGATATGAAGAAACGCTTTTTCACGGTCAGAGTGGTTCAAAGGTGGAATAATCAGCTGCCCAGGGAGGTGGTGAGCTCCCCTTCACTGACAGCTTTCAAGAAGAGGCTGGACGAATATGTGTCAGAGATGCTTTAGGCTGGTCCTGCATTGGGCAGGGGGTTGGACTGGATGGTCTGTAGGGCCCCTTCCAACTCTGTGATTCTAACACCTGTTCCTACATGTTCTTGTACACAAAACCTATTTTGGGTTCTCTGTCCCTCTCCAATTTGGCTCCTCTCCGTAGGACATGGGTGGGGTGGGGTGAGGTGGGGGAGTGTCACCTGCCCGCTCCGCTTGGCACATCGGGTGCCGCGCAATCACTGGACGACGCTGCCATCGTGTGGACGGCCTGGGAAGCGTCCTCCATTGGCTCCGTCTTGTCGCCTTGCCTGGTCCCCAGCAAAGAAGGTTTCCGTAGAATCCAACACCTATGAGATCTCCTGAAGGTGATGCCGAAACCCATTTTACATGGAGAACAGCCTGTGCAGCCCGTATTGGCCAGTAACATCTGGCAGTGGTTTCTGCAACTTCTACAAATACGGGGATTGGAGGTGGGAAGATGCCAAGTCATGCCTTTCACCCACCAGATAAATGCATTCCCAAGGACAGCCAAGGGTGCGTGCCCGGCAGGAGACTCGGAGCATGCCAGGAGGGCCACAGAAGGCACTGGCGAGCCACGCTGCCCATCCGCCCACCCACTCTTCAGAACTAAGCCTGCACAGGGCACCAGTTTGGTGTGGTGGTTAAGTGTGTGGACTCTAATCTAGGAGAACCAGGTTTGATTCCCCATTCCTCCACTTGCAGCTGCTGGATGACCTTGGGCAAGCCATAGTTCTGACAAGAGGTGTCCTTGAAAAAGAGCAGTTCCTGTCAGAGCTCTCTCAGCCCTACCTCCCTCACAGGATGTCTGTTGTGGGGAGGGGAAGGGAAAGGAGATTGTAAACTGCTCTGAGACTCCTTTGGATAGTGAAGGGCGGGGTATAAATCTAATCTCCTCCTCCTCCTCCTCCTCCTCCTCCTCCTCCTCCTCCTCCTCCTCCTCCTCCTCCTCCTCCTCCTCCTCCTCTTCTTCTTCTTCTTCTTCTTCTTCTTCTTCTTCTTCTTCTTCTTCTTCTTCTTCTTCTTCTTCTTCTTCTTCTTCTTCTTCATGGGCATGAACAGAGGGTCAAAGGGGAGCTGCTGGAATGCTGATTCCAGGACTGCAGGTGGGGTTGGGCAGAGCCCATGTCTTCCTGCCAAAGCCACAAGGGTGGCTCAGCTTGTAGCCTCCCGGCCACCTTCTTGCCCCCCCCCCGCAGACCCTTCAACCACCCTCCTCTCTCCTGGATGAAGAAGGGCTTCAGCTTTGTTCTCACACACACACACACACCCTGAGGGAGGATAAGAGGACTGGCAAAGAGATGGGAGGGCAGGGAATCCATTGGAAAACACCAACATTATTTCTTCTCTTTCGGCTCAAAGTATTTACAGGCTGAGCTGAACTTGACAACGGAGCCCTCAGGCTGCAGAAGGCAAAAGGTGCCCCCTCTGTGACCAGCCCGTCAGAGGAGGCAATCTCCCCATGCCCCCTCCACAGCCTTTCTCATTAAGGGTCAGGCTTTAATGGGTCTACAACAAACACAGCTGAGCAGTTGGGTTAGAACAGATAAAAGGAAGTCCTTCTTCACCCAAAGAGTGATTAACACATGGGATTCACTGCCACAGGAGGGGGTGGCAGCTACAGGCATAGATGGCTTCAAGAGGGAATTGGATAAACATACGGAGCAGAGGTCCATCAGTGGCTATTAGCCGCAAGGTACAGACAGGAATTCTCAGTCTGGGGCAGGTGATGCTCTGTATTCCTGGTGCTTGGGGGGGGGATCAACAGTGGGAGGGCTTCTGGTGTCCTGGCCCGGCTGGTGGACCTCCTGACGGCACCAGGTATTTTTGGCCACTGTGTGACAAGAGTGTTGTACTGGATGGGCCATTGGCCTGATCCAACACTGGCTTCTCTTATGTTCTTACAGCGTCTAGCAAGATGTCCATCTTCAAAACGTTGTTCGAAAACCCTGAACTTTGGTTATTTAAACACAAAAGAGATTCTTGATTTAAAGTCACCGTATCGTGTAACAGCTTATAATGGCAATAACTCACCAAAAGTAGTAGTCCTTTATTTTTAATGGGGAAATTTACCACCCGCTCCAAATCTATGTGACTAGCACTACCCTGGCTGCCCAGTCAAGAGAGCCAGTGTGGGGTCGTGGTTGAGAGTGTTGGGTGAGTATCTGGAAGATGCAGGTTCGAATCCCCATTCGTGCCATGGAAGCTCGCTGGGCCTGTCACATGGTCTCAGCCTAACCTACCTAATAGGGTTGTTGTGAGGATAAAATGGGGGAGAGAAGATGGATGTCAGCCACTCTGGCTTCCCTCTGAGGAAAAAGGGAAGAGTATAGACAGATTCAGTGTATTAGACGTACAATCACTTCCGCTCCAGTTCCTGAACCTCTTAGCGGCTGAGGCCTGAGTTTCACCCACAGCCCAGAGAGGACGAGCATCTCGGGACAAGAGCCCCACCAAACTGGATTACTTTGGGCAATATACACCACCACAAGTGGCCCCGATCCAGAGCCAAACCGAGCGGCAGGCTGGCACACAGCATAGGACTGGACTGGCTGCCCAGCAGTGTTCCCTCTAAGCTGAGTTAGTGTGAGCTCACAGTTTTTTAGCCCCCAGCTCACACATTGTTGTCTTTGCTCAGGGAGGACGGCTCCAGAGCAAACTAAGTTATGCTGCAGCAGCAGAAGAAGAGGAGGAGATTGGAGTTATACTCTGACCTTCACTTGGAGTCTCAGAGCGGCTTACCAACTCCTTTCCCTTCCCCTCCCCACAACAGACACCCTGTGAGGTAGGCGGGGCTGCGAGAGCTCTGACTGAGAACTGCCCTTTTTCAAGAACAGCTGTGCCAGAACTTGTGACTGACCCAAGGTCACACCAGCAGGTGCAAGTGGAAGAGTGGGGAATCAAACCCAGTTCTCCCATATTACACAACTTGAACGCCAGTAGCTCACAAAGTAGAATTTTTGCTCACAAGACTCCACAATTTAGAGGGAGCACTGCAGCCCAGCCAAGGTCCTGGAAGCACAGGATCTGGCCCTCCTGCCCACATGTAAGAGGAGACCCATGGGGTTACCTTGGGTTGAGTTCCTGCATTTACCTTTGCCTCAAGGAAATATAAACAGATGGATAAACAAGAAGCAATGAGGCCAGGACGGGTCTTTTCACCCCAAATCAGGAATGGAACAGAGGAGAGCTGAAAAGTTAAACCTCTGGCTTCACTCCTCTGCTATTTCGCACCCAACGGAAGGGCCTGGCTCAACCAGTCGACACGGAGACCCACAGGTGGGACGGGAATCGGTGCCCCTTGCGCCTGAGGTGCGCATGCATCCCTGCTCATGTACGTGCTTCCTGCATGCCCACACGGAACACGCAGACACGCAGCCATGCTGTGGCACCGGGAAGGGGCCTGATCGAAGGCGCAGATTGGATTTGTCTGTTGAAGCATTTGATGTTACATGAAGGCAGCTCATTCCAGCAGTTGTTAATTGCCCGTTGCAGTGATCAGGTCTGTAGCACCATCGATCTCTCCGGGATCAATGGGGCTGATTTAGTGTCTTACTAAGTCTTTAGCCGGACACCTCATCAATAGCCAGCCACTTACAGATCATCAGCGCTTTATTGCTGGCCCGGGTGCCCGGATCCCACGCTGGCCCCTGCCCAGGGCCCGCCTGCCAGTCATCCCGAGGTTTTCCTGCGGTTGAAGCCCCTAGGGAGATGATTGGCACCGTAGCTCCAGCCGTCTTGGGACGGGCTTTGATTCAGCAGGGCTGCAATTTAAATCCATCCCAAGATCGTCTTGAATTTGCCATGTGTTGATGTCCAGTTAAAATGAAGATCACGTCAAAGGGTGGCCCTGTTGGTCCGCAGTAGAACAGCTAAATTCCAGCCCAGGAGTGCCTTAGAGACCAATAAGATTGGGAGGAGATGAACTTTCAGGAGTCAAAATGCCCCCCCATCAGATACCTGGTCTCTAAGGTACTTCTGGAACAGAATCTAGCAGTTCAAATGAGTCCGTTTCAAGGGGTTGCAGCCCATGTAACGGATGTTTCACAAATCCTCGAGTGGGAAACTGACCTTGTTTGTTTTATAGAAAACAAGCAGGAACACACGGTAAGCAAGAGCGATTGGGAAATACCTGTGTGGACAGGACGCTAGAGACTGCTAAGTGTCTAAAGTATGCAGATTAGAATAATACAAAAACAGAAGTAAACACAGTTTAGAAAGCAAGAAGGTAAATACAATATATCTCATCACTTGAACCGAAGATATTCCTAAAGAGACGAAGAATCCGGATACGAACTTTGTTTCGTAGATCTTCCTCAGTATTAATTAAAGCAATAGCTTTAAATAATATGCCAATTCGGAACAATAAGATGACCGTCTTCTGAGGTAAACAAGGATTGTATGGGCTTCGAAGGTAATGTGCATGAACAGCGCTTCATCAACGGGTAGCTGTTCACAAAACATTTTGAGAAGGCTTCTCATAAAGCTTCACAACGACTTTTGACGGCTAGGGCTGCCTCTTTAGACGCTTAGCAGTCTCTAGTGTCCTTTCCACACAGGTGTTTCCCATTCGCTCTTGTTTGGTTTATGTCATCTGTGGAGTAGACAACTTCGGACTTGGTGTCACTTCGCGGAGAATTAATGGGGCGAAGGATCAGGGCAGCTGAACCAGCTCGTAAGCAACTTCTCCTTAGCACTGCTGGCTACCCAGCGTCTTGCTGAGATGCAGAGGTTGTTTTATTTTCCCCGTGCCAAGAAGAAGAAGAAGCTCTTCACCAGTGTTCCCTCTAAGCTGAGTTAGTGTGAGCTAGCTCACAGTTTTTTAGCCTCCAGCTCACACGTTTTTGTCTTAGCTCAGGAAGGAGGGCTCCAGATCAAACTCATTTATGCCGTAGCCAAATCGCTGGCTCACAACTTTAATGCCAGTAGCTCACAAAGTAGAATTTTTGCTCACAAGACTCCACAGTTTAGAGGGAGCATTGCTCTTCACCCGGTACTGCCCTGTCTGTTGGTAACCTGGCAGTGGTCAGACTCACACCACCTCTAGATACAGAGGCTGCCCTTTTCTCTATGAAGCTGGGGCCCTGGAGAGCCATTGCATTCATGTGTGCTACTGGAATTTTTTTTAAGCTGCCAGGGTGAGGACTGTTTTACAAATACCATTTTAGGCTGTCGAATACGGCCTTATGCGTCTTTTGATACCTGGCGAGCTATTGATAATGTTTGTTGCCATTTTTATTATTTTTGCTGTATTGTTTTACTACAACTGCTAATTTTCTGCTCCAAAACACTGGTGGAGCAGCGGCCCATGAGTGGCTATTAGCCACAAGGTATACGTGGAACTCTCAGTCTGGGGCAAGTGATGCTCTGTATTCGTGGTGTTTTCAGGGCAGCAGTCGGAGGGCTTCTGAAGTTCTTATCCCACTGCTGGACCTCCTGATGGCACCTGGTACTTTTGGCCACTGTGTGACAGAATATTGGACTGGAACGGGCCACGGGCCTGATCCAACATGGCTTCTCTTATGTTCTTGAGCCTCTTAGCTGCTGATAGACTTGTCTGGGGATATCTAGTCCCTTTTTAAAATGTATGTAAATTTCCCATGGTGCAGCAAAAACAAGTTCCATGTCAAGAACTTTCTTGATAAACTTATGCCGGCCACGTAGAAGCAGCAGGCCTCTTGGGGCTTGTTCTGAGTGTGCAGTTGGACCGCTCTCAGTCTTGGCAGTTCAGGCAAACATGAGCGGGCTCGGCTTTCCGGCTGCCGCATGGCTCCGTTGTACTCCTGGGCTAATCGTCCACAAGAAGAAGAGACTGCTAAAGGTTGGCTGTGGGACCCCTGAAACAGATGGAGGCTTGGACACCTGATTTTATAAGGTATTAATTAGTCTTCTGGGAGTTATTTGGTTTATTATTTTGTGTCTCATTTTACATGATAATCAACACCTCTAGTAATAGTCCCCCTATCAGTGTATTTCCCCAGTTCTTTCTTGTTGGCAATAAGTGTAAAGGTAAAGGTAAAGCCAGTCAAATCTGACTGTAGGGGCACGGTGCTCATCTTTGTTTCCAAGCCGAAGAGCCAGCGCTGTCCGAAGATGTTTCTGTGGTCATGTGGCCGAGGCGCACGGAACACTGTTACCTTCCACCAAAGTGGTACCTATTTATCTACTTGCAATTTCTTGCTTTCAAACTGCTAGGTTGGCAGGAGCTGGGACCAGAGACAGGAGCTCCTGGTATATTTTGGCCACTGTGTGACGGAGTGTTGGATTGGATGGGCTATTGGCCTGATTCAACATTGGCTTCTCTTATGTTCTTATGTTCTTATGTTCACTCCGTCATGCGGCCCCTGGGTCTCAAACTGCTGAACTACTAACCTTCCAGTCTGCATTTCTGCATCTTAACCACTGAACCACTGGCAATACCAGCACACAAATTTCTCTGAGTATTCTAAATAAGGGACGCCACACATGGTCCTTCCCTATACCCAGCCCAAGAGGATTCTGGGGGCTGGATGGACGTTCTGTCCCACTCCTATGTCTTCTGAATGGGTGGCTTCATTTTGCAGCCACAGGAAGAGATGGAGAGGTTTGAGTGGGGCAGAATAAGGCCGTAAAGGATACTTGCCAGATGGCAGATGGACACAAAGGCAGGTGTCTGCTGCGCTGTTCATACCAGCTACGCTTCGGCATTTTTTACCTCGGCGCAAATTAATTTTCTGCTGTGTTTCGTTCCTGTGGGCTTTGTCGTGGCCTCAAGCATCCTGACCGCCATCACGTCCTCGCTCAGCACCTGATAAAAATGCTTAACTCCACTCTCCGGTCTAAGTGGATACAAGGGAAAGGACAGAGAAGCCCTTCCGGCGGTTCCCTGCTCTGTCCATGGTGCTGAAAATCCCCTCGGAAACAAGATTTTCTTTGGCTTTCTGGTATGGCGTAAAAGGTACGTTGATATTTTCTGGCTCATTCAGTCTATGCCCATGTAAAAATGTGGTGGTTTTCTGGCTATGCAGATGACTTCGGCAGAAGTTACGAAAAAGTTAACTAATTTTCAGATGCGTGCAGAAAGAGATTGCTGTAATGACCGAGGAACCAATCTGTGTCTAACTAAAGCTGCGCTTTCGATTCAATCTGTGGCTTCATTTTAACTCCCCAGAACCTATGCAGAACCCAAATGCTTTGGGACGGAGCTGTACACATTGCTTCTTTGCACCTAGAACACTTGCTGCTGATAAATAGTTATTAATAGTTTTGAGGGTATGACAAACGAGGGGTATAGAAACATCCTGGACAAATAGATTTCTTTTCAGGACGGGGACAGGGGGAGAAGTCAGAAGACGAGAGGTCTCAAGTTAAGTCAAAGCCAAAGCCAATATGGACAAATTTAGTCTCTTAAAAATCTCACTGAAACGTACGGGAGCTATCTGTCACTAACTTCTCTCATTAATTCCTATGGAGCTGAAGTACAATCACCTTTCTCAAGATTGGGGCCAAAGCTTCCACATTTCCGCATCAGCAGAAGTTGGCCCAATGGAAGATACCATCTTATCTCCTTTAGAAGAGTATTCTCTTCCCAACCAAATCAATCTTCCCCCTTTAAAATAAATCTGGTCTGAGTACCGCAGCTGCTTCAAACACCTCGCCAGCCTTCAGCTCCTCTTTTCTCTACCCGGAGCTAATTCCACCACATTCGGTTGAACTCGAGAAGCATCCAGTTTATTTCACAACAAGCCATGGAGCACCCAGAGGAAAAAAAATTGCTTACTTGACAGAGCAGGGGGCAAGATCAACGCCAGTCACCACCCATTGTACAGGTGGTGTAGAATGCTATGTACAAAATGGGCAAGCGGTCGCCATATCATCCACTCTGGGGAATGCATGACTGGGAAATGTTTCTAGTTGGCTAAAAAAGTACAGCCCCCAACAAGAAAAGAGTTGAAGAGCGAGGAAGGTAAGAGGGAAGTCTGGTGGAGCACAAGCCACGGGAATGCCACACACAAAATCAAGAAAGCTAAACATCTAGCGGGGGGAGAGTTGGCATCAAGCGTGCAGATATGAGCCCCGCCCCCTGTCACTGAGTCTGACATTGAGCCTGCACAGAGGAACCCTCTTTCCCTAGTACCCAGAGACCCAACTGCCTGCACTGGAGAGACTTCGGTTGCAGGATTGTGACCTTGCAATAGGTACAGGCAGGGTAAAACGGCTTAGGTGCCAGAAAATGGCCAGGATGTGACTCTGGGCTCAGAGATGAAGATGGGAAAGGCGCTGTTCCGGAAGGAGCATGGCAGGAAAGATTGAGCAAGGGGCCAATTGGCCACCTCCACTCCTCCCGGTGGAAGTGTGCTCCACCTCCTCCGCTCCGCCCACCTCATCTGGAGCCCTGAAACAGAGATCCCCCCCAGGAAGGTTTCTCCTAGCAGCTTTTTAGCGGCATGCATCTTCAGACACGTATTTCAGATGTCATTTAGGAGCCATGATAGGTCCTGCCACATCTCTGGACAATTGTGAATGGGGGGACAGAACCAAGTTTGGAGGTCCTCACTAACGTGGGTATCGAAACGGATAACACATGGACTGGTTCTACGAGTCAACGGAGGCCCTGAGTCTTAAGAGGAGAAGGACCTCAAAGCCTGTATTTTCATTGTTGAAAGGATATCGAGGAGTCAGAGCGTCTCCAAAAGGACTCGTGGAGTGTGAGAGTCATACGCAGGCTGCCTGCATAGCACTGGGCTCAGGAGAGTTTCAGGCGTACTGCCAGATGGACCACAGAGTCCCCAGGGTGACGCTGTAGGCCAGCACAGCGACCAGGTAGGCCCGGAAGAGCAGCACATCCAGGACGTAGCCCACCTGCAGCCATTCGCGGGCGATGTCGCGGAATTCATCGCGCTTCTCCAGGAACTGGCGGATGGCTGCGATCTCCTGCAGGATGCTTTCGAAGACGTGCGAGCCCCCTCCCTGGGCCTGGGGCACCGTCCCGCTCGCTGCTCCATCGTAGTCCCCGCTGTAGTGGTTCAGTTTGGCTGCAGGAGGGGGAGGAAGACAGAACGGCTCTCAGCAAAGCTGGAATCAAGGCAGGGGGCCCAGCTGGGGAGCTGTACTCAGCTGGGCACTGGAGTCAAGGGCTGACTGAGGCCAGTACTCGGCTTTGCTCACTGCAAGCCATTTCGCAGGAGGGTTCCCTTGGGGCCACAACGGAGAAGGCCCTCCAACGATCCCTCTAAGCTGTGGAGTCCTGTGAGCAAAAATTCTACTTTGTGAGCAACTGGCATTAAAGTTGTGAGTGAGCCATTTGGCTTCTGCATAAAGGAGAAGCCCTCCTTCCTGAGCCAAGACAAAAAAGTGTGAGCAGGAGGCTAAAAAACTGTGAGCTAGCTCACACTAACTCAGCTTAGAGGGAACACTGGTTGCCACCCATCTAGCCTCGGTGACCTTAGTTAGACCTAGGCAGGGAAAGAACCACCCTCCTCCCATACGAATCTACCTCTCTTTTGCTCTTTGGCAAGCCTTTACTGGCATATGTATATACCTACAATAGGAGATCAAATTAAATACAGATTGGGAAATACGAATCCATACAGGGTAAAATGGGAGCTACGACATAGAAAAACAGAACAAACGCATAGAAACCTAGTGGTTAATATTACTTATCAGGACGTACAGCCATAGCACTAAGAAGAAACCTTGCTATTATTTCAGTTATTTCCATATCTGGATTGAGCCAAAAAAAGAACCTTAAAATCGTCAGGAGCAGTGTTCCCTCTAAGCTGAGTTCGTGTGAGCTAGCTCACAGTTTTTTAGCCTCCAGCTCACAGATTTTTGTCTCCGCTCGGGAAGGATGGTTCCAGAGCAAACTAATTGATGCAGCAGCCAAACGACTCACTCACAACTTTAATGCCAGTAGCTCACAAAGCAGAATTTTTGCTCACAAGACTCCATAGCTTAAAAGGAGCGTTGGTCAGGAGTCTCTGAAAATTGAGCTAATATAGGGTACAGAAGATCCTGACGGGGCCAAATAAAAGTGACATGGAAGAAGAACGTGGGGGACAGTTTCAATACAGTCCTTCGTACAAGGACAGCACCTCCTAGAACAGGGGATCCCCTGGAATCTGCCAGAGAGAAAAGCGGAAGGAAGAACAAGGAAATGGCTCTGCACAAATTTGGAGCCATCAGCTGACAGAGGTATACAGCTGGAAGATTTGCATTTGGAACAATCCCTAAAGTTAAGGGAGAACAGATTCTGTTAGCCGAGCTATAGAGAGCTTGCAACTCTGAGCCCAAAAAACTAGATTTTATTCTTTTAAAAAAAGCCTCAGACGCAGAAAGCAAAAATAAAGATTCTAAGGGTAAATTCAAAGAACATATTTTGGCTTCGATGTCGGATAGCCAACTAGAACTGGCCGATTCAGGAAGTAGTTGGTACATTTAACTAGAGAGGGGTCAGAGTTGCAGTGGAGTCGCAACCAAAGTTTAATGGTGTGGACCCATGCCTTAGTAGCTGTCCAATTCTGTCCTCACTCCAAACATAACGCGGCATATGGAACACCCATGAACCTACCCACCTGGTCACTGTTGGTGGCCCTGCTTTGGCGGCCCCGCTCCCTCTGGGGCTAGATGGGTGGCAGCCCAAGAAAGGGCCTTGTCTGTCGTGGCACCAAAACTTTGGAACTTCTCAGTTTTAGCACCCAAACACTCCAGTCTTGTTCTACCTCCCCTGGCTTCCAATTTGTGTCTGGTCTCTTGGTTCGCTGGGACTGAGCTTTAAATCCCTGTACAGCCTGGGACCAACTGGTCACCAACAGACCTTAAGGATGGCCTTATCCCACATGAACCTACCGGTTCCCTCCCATCATACACAGAGGCCCTTCTTCAGTTGCCCTCCCACACACACCATCTGAGACTAGATGCAAGAAAGGTGTTTTTTTCATTGAATTCATAGAATCATAGAATGTTAGAGATGGAAGGGACCTTGCAGGTCATCTAGTCCAACCCCCTGCACTCTGCAGGAGCGTAGCCGAAAGATAGCCCTACAACATACCTGAAAGATGGCTGTCCAGCCTCCACTTGAAAACGTCCAGTGAAGGAACATCCACCACCTCCCGAGGCAGACTGTTCCACTGCTCAACCACTCTTACAGTCAGGAAGTTTCTCCTGATATCTAGCTGGTAATGACTCCCTTGTAATTTCCACCCATTAGATCTAGTCTTGCCATCCGGAGCAAGAGAGAATAGATCTGCTCCATCTTCTACATGACAGCCCTTCAGATATTTGAAGACTGCCATCATGTCCCCTCTAAGCCTTCTCTTTCCCAGGCTAAACTTATCCAACTCTTTCAGCCTTTCCTCATAAGACTTGGATTCCAACCCTCTCCCCATCCTGGTTGCCCTCTTCTTCCACTGCTCAACCACTCTTACAGTTAGGAAGTTTCTCCTGATATTTAGCCGGTATCGACTCCATAGAAGTCCTTCCAGTGGCTATTAGCCACAGGGTATAGATGGGAATTCTAAGTCTGGGGCAGGTGATGCACTCTATTCTTGGTGCTGGAGGGGGCAGCAGTGGGAGGGCTTCTAGTGTCCTGGCCCCACTGCTGGACCTCCTGATGGCCCCTGGTATTTTTGGCCACTGTGTGACACAGAGTGTTGGACTAGATGGGCCATTGGCCTGATTCAACATCGGCTTCTCTTATGTTCTTATGTTCTTATGACTCCCTTGTCATTCCCATCCATTAGATCCAGTCTTGCAATTATTTGATGATTCTAACTGTATCTTTCACTGCCCAAACATTTTAATGAGTTTTATATTCATGGCCTTGTGGACCCTGACTGGGTGCTTAAGGCTCAAAGGAATAAACAAAATGTATCATCACAGCTGGCCAGCCCACTCACCTGTGCTGCCATTGTTCTCCACGTTCCGGGAGATGTCCGAGCTCTGCATGCGGACCGGGCAGAAGGCCTTCCTGTCTCTGATGCAGAGCAGAACAACGGCTCGCTCCAGCACCCAGCGCTTCACCCAGTCGGGGACATGCGGTTGCAAGTCCTGCTTGTGCACCAGCCGCACGATGAGAATGGTCTCCGTCAGGCTGATCACCAGCAGTGCCATGCAGACCACGAAATAGACCCCTGCCGGAGGGAAATGGAATCACAGAGTCATAGAACTGGGAGGGGCCAGAGAGGCCATCCAGTCAAACCCCCTGGCTCAATGTAGGATTAGCCTAGAGCATCCCTGACAAGTCCCATTGGCCCATCAATGTCAGTGTTGTCTACTCAGGCTGGCATTGGCTCTCCAGGGTCTCAGGGAACAAATGTAAAAAAAAACACAACAGTCTGACCCACAGATCAAGAAGTCAACAAGACTTGCAAAGAAAATGCTTTTTGTATACTATGGTCAACAAGCACTACAACACAATGAACAAATTCCTTCAGATCATAAGAAAATCCTAGTGTGAAAATATATCATCAACGTCATCTCCGGATTATATAACAATGTTTCAAAGGTGGATCTTCCTCAGGAAATACTAGAGTAGTACAAAAGCTCTCTTGCTCGTAAAGTGCTTTACAAAAAATCAGGTGAGACGCCTGGGATCCATTAGAAGCTTAGCAGCATACTTGAGCCGTGTTGAGATCAGTGTCTTATCTGAATGTATTATCTTTCCTTTTTTGTAAAGCACTTTATGAGCAAGAGAGCTTTTTTTAGTACTCTAATATTTCCTGAGGAAGATCCAATTTTGAAACGTTGTTATATAATCCGGAGACGACATTGATTACGTATTTTCACACTAGGGGTTTCTTGTGATTTGAAGGAATCTGTTCATTGCATCATAGTGCTTGTTGACTATAATATACAGGAAGCATTTTCTTTGCAAGTCTTGTCGACTGCTTGATCTGCAGCTCAGACTCTCATGGCTGTTTTCTTTACATTTGTTCTCTGATTAGGTCGTGACTGTCCACATTTGTCTTGTCTCCAGGGTCTCAGGCAGAAGACTTTCATGTCACCTATGGCCTGGGTCCTTTTTAAGTGGAGAGGCTAAGGATCAAACCTGGGACCTTCTGCACACCAAGCCATGCCCCCTCCCCCTCTGAGCCACGCCCCCTCCCCCTCAGCAGTCCTGTCCCCCGTCCTCCCGTGGTGCATCTGATCTCACAAACCATCACCTGAGATGATGGCTTAGCCTTCTGCATCTGCCCAGGGGTGAGGCACCACCTATTTGGGGCCATCTCCATCCATCAGCACCTTTCTGCCAGCAACAGACCTCACCGGCACGCACGAGCGCAACCTTACCGATCAGTGGGGTCCCAATCGCAGTGGCCGGCAAGGTGTCAGACACGATAATCAGGAAGACCGAGTAGCCCAGCAGCAGCGTGATCTTGAAGGAGACCCTCTCCCCACTGTCCGGGGGCAGGTAGAAGCCTACGATGTCCATCACCATCAGGAAGATGCTGGGGAGCAGCAGGCTGACGGCGTAGAAGAGCGGGCGTCTCCGGATGACCACCTGCTGGCACAGGGACAGGTGGAGGCCTCTGGCTGGGGCAGCAGCAAGGCCCATCTCCGGGACAAAGGCTAATGGCTGCCTGGCTCTCCCCCAAGCCCATTAAAGACAGTTTCCTGCTCTTTGTGCCCATCCAAAGTGAGCCAAAAGCCTCACAGCCCCCGGTGCCTGGCTAAGCAGAGAGGAGGGAGGGCAATTCCCACTGGGATGTGCACGGCTGCCCGTTTCTTTCTTCCTGCTGAAATATTTATCCCTTTGGCTTGCTGAAAAAACAACCAAAAAAAAAAACCTTGCGTCCTAGCAGGATTAATTCTCCTTCTCCTGCAAGGGGGCCTTTCCGCTTCCTTTCTGACACGGCCCTGTTTGCCGCCTGACCAGGGTTCCCTCTAAGCTGAGTTAGTGTGAGCAGGCTCACAGTTTTTTTTAGGCTTCAGCTCACACACTTCTGTCTCCACTCAGGAAGGGTGGCTTCAGAGCAGGCTAATTTATGCAGCAGCCAAATTGCTCGCTCACAACTTTGATGCCAGGAGCTCACAAAGTAGTTTTTCTTTTGCTCACAAGAGTCCACAGCTTAGAGGGAGCACTGCTCCTGACGCCGCAAAAATGGGCAGAAAATGGAAAGACATCTCCCTTTGTACTGACAGGAAGAGGCGTGGACAGGATGCCGGATGAATGCACCGCAAGCAAGAGTCCCGGCCTTGTGCATCCCTCCTTGCCCAGGGAAAAAATCTCCAGCTACCCATGGCTGGTTGGCTGAACATTAAAAAAAGATGCAGCGTTGGAAGAGCCCTGAAGTAGATCTACTTTCCTTTGGACTTGCGTTTAGTGGGACTGCTGTTAGAGGGAATTTGGGGGAGCAGATGTATGGCAGATGGCCGTGCCACCTTCTGGATGGTTCCCACCACGATGGAAACATCTCTAACTCCAAGTCTTCACCTTGCAAGTTTGGTCCCTCTCCCTTGATGCCCCCCCCCACTTTTCCCACTGAGACCAGAAGAAGAAGAGGAGGAGGAGGAAGAGGAGAAGAAGAAGAGAAGAAGAAGAAGAGAAGAAGGAGGAGGAAGAGGAAAAGAAGAGAAGAAGAAGGAGAAGAAAAGGAAGAGGAGGAGATTGGATTTATACCCCGCCCTTCACTGCCCAAAGGCGTCTCAGAGCAGCTTACAAACTCCTTTCCCTTCCCCTCCCCACAACTGACACCCTGTGAGGTAGAAGAAGAAGAAGAAGAGATTGGATTTATACCCCACCCTTCACTACCCAAAGGAGTCTCAGAGCGGCTTCCAAACTCCTTTCCCTTCCCCTCCCCACAACAGACACCCTGTGAGATAGGTGGGGCTGAGAGAACTTCTGACAGAAACTGTCCTTGAGAGAACAGCTGTGCCAGAGCTTGTGACTGACCCAAGGTCACAGAAGAAGAAGAGAAGAAGGAGAAGGAGGAGGAGGAGATTGGATTTATACCCCGCCCTTCACTACCTGAAAGAGTCTCAGGGTGGCTTACAATCTCCTTTCCCTTCCCCTCCTCACAACAGACACCCTGGGAGAGCTCTGACAGAAACTGCCCTTTTTCAAGGACAGCTCTGACAGAAACTGCTCTTTTTTCAAGAACAGCTCCGAGAGAACTGTCGCTTGCCCAAGGTCATCCAGCTGGTGTAAGCGGAGGAGTGGGGAATCAAACTCGGTTCTCCCAGATTAGAGTCTGCACACTTAACCACCACATTAAACTGACCAGGACCCCCCCCCCCCATGCACACACACACACACACATTTCCTTACAAAGAACTTCATCTCTGCATAACTCTCGCTGGAGGCGTCCTCCACTCTGAATTCTCGGAAATGACTTAGGACGTGCAGAAGTTCCCATTCGCCCTGGTTCATGAAGACGCTCTTGTCGGTTTTCACGGCCTCTTGGGACCGCCACAAAGAGATGTTGATGTCTCGGACTGCGGGGCAGAGGAGAGGAAGGAGAGGAGCAAAAGATGTCACCTGCCTCCTCCTGGAAATCCCTCCCCTCTTCACGCCACAGCTGGTTCCATGAGGTTGGTTGACTGGCACCTTTGCGTCACAGCTGGTCCTAACGAAACGTCAGCAGGGGGCTGGGCAGAAATCCAGCCAGAATGAGATTCCCTTAAGCCTGGTGACTTCCAGCAGCCTAGATAGTCCAGCCCAGCCTGATCTTGTAGCGCTTGGAAACTAAGCAAAGTCAGCCATGGTTAGTCCTTGGATGGGAGACCGCCAAGCGAGACGGGGGTGACTGTTCAGAGGAAGGCAGTGGCAATACCACCTTCATAAGTCTCTTGCCTCTGAAGTCACTGTTAAGTCAGTTGTGACTGAACAGCCCACTTAGAGCAGGTAGAGGAAGAATTACTTTTCTCCCTTGCTCACAAGACAAGGACTCAGGTGGGCACTCAATGAAATTGCTGAGCGGTCGGGTTAGGAAGGATAAAAGGAAGTCCTTCTTCACCCAAAGAGTGATTATCACATGGGATTCACTGCCACAGGAGGGGGTGGTGGCTACAGGCATGGACGGCTTCAAGAGGGAATTAGATAAGCATATGGAGCAGAAGTCCATCAGTGGCTATTAGCCACAGGGTATAGACAGGGACTCTCGGTCTGGGGCAAGTGATGCCCTGTATTCTTGATGCTTGGAGGGGCAACAGTGGGAGGGCTTCTAGTGTCCTGGCCCCACTGGTGGACCTCCTGAGGGCCCCTGGTATTTTTGGCCACTGTGTGACACAGAGTGTTGGCCTGGATGGGCCATTGGCCTGATCCAACATTGGTTTCTCTTATGTTCTTACAAGTTATAGACAGGGACTCTCAGTCTGGGGCAAGTGATGCTCTGTATTCTTGGTGCTTGGGGGGGGCAACAGTGGGAGGGCTTCTGGTGTCCTCTTGGCCCCACTGGTGGACCTCCTGATGCCCCTGGTATTTTTGGCCGCTGTGTGACAGAGTGTTGGCCTGGATGGGCCATTGGCCTGATCCAACATTGGCTTCTCTTATGTTCTTACGTTCCTCTTTGGGTGATTTCTGTGGGCCCTGGAACATGAAAGCCAATCACACTGCAAGAGTAATGAGGACCACAAACACTATCTATGTAGGATTGTGCCCAACTATCCCTGTCGGCAACAGTGGCCCCAGCTGCCCCTTACAATTGGAAGGAGATGGGGATGGTCTGCAGCATCTTGTATCCAAGGATAGAGCCTGCATTCAGTTTTCAAAGCAAACAGCCATTGATCAACCTCTCCCATGAGCAGGAAGGGAGTTCTGAAGCAATAAAGGGAATCTATTTTATTGTCTCTACTGTTTGTGCCACCAGAGTCATAAACAGCAAGCCCTCATCCCACAGTAAACCTTGTTCCACAGGAAAACAGAGAAGAATTTAAAGGCTCAGAGGATAAGATGCTAAGCTGCAGACCAGAAGGTCGGTAGCTTGGCAGTTCGAGACCCCAGTGCCATGTGACAGAGTGAGCTCCCGTCTCTGGCCCCGGCTCCTGCCAACCTAGCCGTTCGAAAGCAAGAGATTGCAAGTAGATAAATAGGTACCACTTCGGTGGGAAGGTAACAGGGTTCCATGCGCCTCGGCATTTAGTCATGCCAGCCACATGACACAGAGAAAGTCTTCAGACAGCGCTGGCTCTTCGGCTTGGAAATGGAGATGAGCGCCACCTCCAAGAGTCAGATTCGACTGGCTTTCGAGCAAGGGAAACCTGTACCTTTACCTATTGCAAAAGTTATGTCATTTGACAACAGCTGCTAGAAACTTTGCCACACGCAGAGTAGTTTGTTTGTCTTTGTCTCTAACCAGGATGATTTTGCTTCTGGAGAGAGGGATCCTTACAACAGGACAGGGGTATGATGCCCTCCCCATTGAGATATCTGAGCTCACCCTTTCTCCCCACCATGGGCAACGTGCAAGAACCTTCCCAGGTGAAACCAACACGATCCGCCACCTACTGTTATGCAGCCAGCTGGTGAAGGTCAGTGAGCAGTTCTGCACATCGAAGGGGAAGTTGTAGATGTCCAGGCTGCAGGCAGTCACCACCTGGACCGGCTTGAGGTTCTGCACCTCTCCCGTGTGGAGAATGTAGACGTAGGGAATGTCGGGGGACTTGCCCACATCCACGCTGCCACACAAAGGAAAACGTTACTCTGCTGCAAGATTTTGGCTACCAGTCCCTCCAATGCCACCCAGGGATGCTGGTGATGGAACGTGGCAGTTCTAAATTCCAAATCTCAAAATGTGAGAACTTTTTGAAAGTTTGTAAAAGCTTCTCCACACCTTGGAATAGAAATCCCCACAACTGGTTGCAACTAGAAATGGGCACGAACAGGCGGTCATTTCCCCAGAAAGCACTTTCCTGGGGGCACCTTCCTTGGGGGGCTGTAACATGAACACCGTAAATCCAACCCTCACCAAACTTGGAGGGAAGGTAGAGGTGAGATGGTTGGAGATCCCCTGTGAGTTTGGTGTCTCTAGCTTGCACAGGATCCATTCTATAGAGTCCCAAACCTCATGAACTGGCTCTTTTAGCTCCTAAAAGTTCATGTGAGTTCGTGTTTCATGTACCGGGCATGCCATGAGCCACGAACAAAACCAAAACCGTATTTTCCCAGTTTGTGCCCATCCCTAATTGTAACACAACGGCCTATGATCCTCAACATCATCCCTCCACATTTTGCATTTTAATTTCTTGACATTCCTATGGCAAAAACCTCTTTTTTAAACTATGGTTTTTCAGGGAAATATCAATCACATTTCAAAAGGGCCCCAGGTGCACACTGGGGGGGGGGGAGCCATAATTCCATTGGACGATTGCCTTTGCCGTCTTTGCAAAATGGACAGGCCTCCGGCCCAGTGGCGGCTGCTGTCCCTGATTGGTTGCCATGGTTATTGGACCACCTCTCAGCTGAAAGAAGGGAATTGTTGATGAATGAAGCTTCCCTCCTGTCGGCTGGTTGGGCAGACACCCGCTCAGTCTGCAAGGGAGAGCTTTAGCACTCAGTGCTTTCCTCCTTGAAGACCTCGGTTTTTTGCCATATAGGCGAACAGGGAGGGGAACTGTAAATGTAAAACTCCCCCCACACACAAAGACATGGAAGGTCTTCTGAGAGAACAGAGTGGAGGTGTGTGCAATGCAGGGTTGCCAGCTCCAGGTTGTGAAATACCTGGAGGCTTGGGGGGTGGAGCCTGAAGAGGGCGGGGTTTGGGGAGGGGAGGGAAGGGAAGAGACTTCAAGGGGGGTATGGTGCCATAGAGTCCTTCTACCTTCCAAAGCTGCCATTTTCTTCAGGGGAAATGACCTCTGTCGCCCAATCAGTTGTAATCCCAGGAGATCTCCAGCCACCATTTGGAAGTTGGCAACACCCAGGACTTTTTTTTTTTTTAGAAAAAGCCCAGCAGGAACTCATTAGCATAACAGGCCACACCTAACCGTGGAAACTCACTAGCATATTAGGCCACACCCCTGACGGCACAGCTCATTAGCTTATTAGGCCACACCCCACATGTTCCCAGAAGTGTGGTCATCCAGCCACACCCACCTTTTGCTTCTTATTCTGTTTACCTTATTTGCTGTCAAAACCCAGGGCTTTTTTTGGAGCAGGAACTCCTTTGCATGTTAGGCCACACACCCCTCATGTAGCCAATCCTAAATGAGTTTCTGCTGTTGGGTCTGGCCTGTTATGCTAACGAGCTCCTACTGGGCGTGGCCAACTCGAGAGCCAGCTGGAACTCCGTTCTTGTGTGTTCCTGCCCAAAAATAGCTCTGGCAGCACCAGTGCCATGGAAGGGACCACCTTGCCTCTGGGCACTGCATTGGGGGAAGCTAATCTGCAAGTTAGAGGTGGGAAGAAGTAAAAATCCCACTCATTCCTTTGCCTCAAAAACCTTCTGTGGGCCCAAGCCAATGACCATGGCTTATAATGCATTGCCTAGGAAGCTCCTATAACATATTGCATTTCCCTATAAATAGTTTAACCGTATGATCATTCTCTATGTGCTCATCTCTGAAATCCCAGGCACAGAAGTTCCCCGTTTCTGCAGCTTCACACAGACTTCCGTATATGATTAGCTCAATGCAAGCAAGAGTGCTTCTGGGACAGGGCGGACGTTCTCACATCCCTCTGGTCCATCATAATGGTGTGGACGGTCCCTAAATTGGCTTTTTCCCCCCAGCGTTTCTCACTCCTTGGACCTCATTGCTCTGATATGTTTTCCCTCCTTCCTTCTGAAGTGGCCACCGTCTTCCGATGCACCCCAGAGAGCCCGCCATGAGGCCGTGTGGCTTCAGAAAAGGAATCTGGAAAGAGTCTCCTCCCTTCCCCAGCAAGGACTTCCTCCTCATGGTAGCAACAGAAGGGTGGTTGTAACAATAGCTCCCTTTCCCTCCCTTTCTCTTCCCTCTCTCTCCCAAGTACGGGTTGACGGTTCTGCAGCTGCCCCTGCATTGTTCCTCTCTCCTCGACAAAGAATTCCTCGGAATATTTGAATCCCACGCCCAAACCGGCGAGGGTAATTATGAGCGTTTATCGTTTGCTACAACTGGAACTGGCCCAACTGCTCAGCCTTCTCCCCATCTGCAATAGACGGCACACCGAGGACGGTGCCAACTTGGAGCCAGCCAAGGAGCGTGGCCAAGAATACCAAGTGGAAAGAGACGAAGGCAAAGCAGGACGGGGGCTCAGCCCCCCAAGCCTCACTCCGGCCTACTGACAGCCCTCCCAAAAACCCTCCCCAAAGGGTCTTGAAGCTTTGCTCCACTTACAATTCGTTGATCAGGATATCAGGGACCCAAATGGCGTCAGTGCGGATGGACATCTGGGTGAGGTTGTCGAAATCCTCCGGGTTCCACGTCAGAAACTCGTCGGTCCAACACTGCAGGGGGAGGGGGAAAGAGGGTTTGGCCTATGGGCAGGTTGGAAGACACATGGTGGGGTGGGGTGGGGGGCCTCTCAAACATGGGCAGTAGAGGGTCACACATCTCACATTGCAAACCACTGGATTATTGGATCCTTGCCCTGCAATGTACTAAGCATTACAGTGACTGCAGCCCTGCAAACATATAAAGTCCAGACACTTTTCTAGACCAGGGGTGTCAAACAAGCAGCCCAGGGGCTGGATTAGGTCCTCAGAGGGCTTCTCTCAGGCCCGCAGCGGAACTGGCTGTCTTCTGCTGCTTCTTCCAGTTCTGCTGCTGCTGCGTCATTTGCAGCTTACAGATACACACCTGAACAGCACACTCAAGATTGCAACAGCACAGACTATTTTGATGCAATAATTCAGGGCAAGAGGTGTCAGTTATCAGGCACTGTTAAATGAAGAAGATATTGCAAGAGGGCTAATGTTTTAAGCATGTTTTTATTTTAAATTTAAAAAAACCCTTTGTGTTTGTGTCCTTTATAAAGTTGCTATCTCCGCCACCTGGCATTACATTTTATGACACTCATGGCCTGGCCCAACAAGGTCTCATTTATGTCCGATCTGGCCTTCATAACAAATGAGTTTGACATCCCTGGTCTAGATATCAGGACCAAGTAGAGAAATCACCTAATGCCATGCACAGAACACTAAGGAAAGACCCATAAAAGCTTGGAGCCTAAGCCTGGGAAGGTGACTATGCTGCCCCCAGCCCCGGGGCAAGGGAGGGCCAACGGCTCTGCTGGCAGGCAATCACGCCTCCTTACCTGTCTGTACCAGATGTACGTTGTCAGAACTTGGTTCTTTTCATCCTGTTCAAAGCAGAGAAGAGGTTAGCAATGCAGGTGGCTGTCTACCCTGCTTGCCCACCTGGTTGGAAGGGAGGGAGGGGGCCGTGGCTCAGTGGTAGAGCATCTGCTCGGCATGCAGAAAGCACCAGTTCAATCCTCAGCATCTCCAGTTGAAACAACTAGGCAGGAGGTGATGTGAAAGATCTCTGCTTGGGACCCTGGAGAGCTGCCACCAGTTTGAGTATGCAATACTGGTCTCGATGGGCCAATGAAGTTGTGATCACACAAACTAAATAATCCACTTTCGATCCACTTTCCAACTGGATTTTGCCAGTTTGCATAGTAAAATCCAGTTGGACAGCGCATTGAAAGTGGATTATTTAGTGTGTGTGATTGCAGCCTTATTCGGGATGTGGCAATGTCATTTAGGAAGGGGCCGTGGCTCAGTGGAAGAGCATCTGCTTGGTATGCAGAAGATCTCAGGTTCAATCCCCAGCATCTCCAGTCAAGGACCAGGCAGCAGGTGATGTGAAAGACCTCTGCCTGAGACCCTGGAGAGCTGCTGCCCACCTGAGCAGACAATACTGACCTCGATGGAACAGAAAGCTCTGACTCAGTAGAAGGCAGCTTCATGTCTGTGACCTGGTCTGTGTGCCCAAGGCCATGCCCCCATCCTGGGCTCCTCCTGGAGGAGCAAGACTAGGAAAGCTCTTTCTCTACCCAATGCCTTGCAGAGTTGGCAGCAGGAGTGGGCAACATTGGGCCAGATGGACAAGGGGCTGACTCCCCCTGAGGAGGCATATGGTCAAGATTACATGGGACAGAACAGGTCGAGAGAGAAGTGCTTTTCTCCCTTTCTCACCATACAAGAACTGGTGGGCACTCCATGAAATTGCTGAGCGGTCGGGTTAGAACGGATAAAAGGAAGTCCTTCTTCACCCAAAGAGTGATGAACACATGGAATTCACTGCCACAGGAGGTGGCGGCGGCTACAAGCATGGACGGCTTCAAGAGGGAATTAGATAAGCATATAGAGCAGAGGTTCATCAGTGGCTATTAGCCGCAAGGTATAGATAGGGACTCTGGGGCAAGGGATGCTCTGTATTCTTGGTGCTGGGGGGGGTCAACAGTGGGAGGGCTTCTAGTGTCCTGGCCCCCCCGCTGGTGGACCTCCTGATGGCACCTGGTACTTTTGGCCACTTTGTGACACAGAGTGTTGGACTGGATGGGCCATTGGCCTGATCCAGCACTAGCTTCTCTTACGTTATTATGTTCTGTTGGGTTTACTCAAAGGGGAAGCAGCTGCCAAGCACAGCTTTCCAGAGAGTGCATCTGTAGAATGGACATGTTTCCAAAGACCTCTGCGTTACATTCACACATTCAGTTTTAAGTATACACCTAAAATCACAGGTGAACACTGGGAGGAATGGCACCTTAAATGGAAAGTGACAACTGGGGGGGCAGCAGACTTCAGCCAAAAATCAGGGGAGGGGGATTTGACAGTAAACCAGACAGATTCAAGTCCAGTAATCCCTTAGAGACCAAGATTTTAGGGGTATCAGCTTTCAAGAGTCCAAGCTCCCTTAGTCGGCTGTCTGGAGTTACCACACTGAGGATGGCGTAGACCATGATGTCAATGGCCACATTAGTGGTCCTCCTCCAGTCTTTCACAGGCCGGACCCCTTTCTTGTAGCTGGTCAACAGGTAATCGTACAGCTGGTGGAAGGTGGCCTTACTGGAGCTTGCCGTCCTGTTGGTGACTTTCGTAGAAGCTGCAAAACAAAACGTGGCATACGGCTGGGTCAGGCCCCCTGGGCATTCACTCTCTTCTTGACAGCGAACAAGGTCAACAGAATAAGAAGCAAAAGGTGGGAGTGGCTGGATGACCGCACTTCTGGTAACACGGGGGTGTGGCCTAATGGGCTAATAAGTTCCTGCTGTTGGGTGTGGCCTGTTATGCTAATGAGTTCATGCTGGGCTTTTCTACCAAAAAAGCCCTGATGGTATCTATTTTGGCCGGCTTGGGGCCCAGTCTCAGGGCCTTTCCCTTGCTGCCCCAGCACTTCGGAATCATTTCCCAGAGCGAGTGAGAGGTTCACCAGTGCCGCCAGGTTGGGAAATACCTGGAGATTTGCGGGCTGGAGAACTGAAGAGGGTGGGGTTTAGGGAGGGGTGGGACCTCAGCAGGGTACAAGGCCACAGAGCCCGCCCTCCAAAGCAGCCATTTTTGACAGGGGGACTGATCTGTTGCCTGGAGACGGGGTGTAATTCTGGGAGATTCGCGGGGCCCCATCTTGAAGGTTGGCAACCCCACATAAGGAAGAGTTCCAGCTCATAGCAGTTCAGGAAATTCTGCAAAGTGTTTCATTGTTGACGCCCGCAGCAGCGGAGTCGTTTTGTCATGCTGAGTTCTCGGGGACTTGACTCCTTCTGTTTTATCGGCTGTGTGTTATCTTAGTATGCGTGGCTGGGTTTAACTTTTGGTATCAAGTCGCTTTGAGCCTGACTTTGCAGAAAAGGGGATTCTTGAGGTTTTTTGATTGGTTAGTTAGTTAGCATACTTATGTCCTGCAATTTCCTCTTTAAAAGGTCTTGATCTTGTTTTGTTCCAGGGGCCCTCAACACAGTGCCCACCAGGCTTCCCAAGTACTTACCATAATTTGGTGGGGGGTACATACTTCTTGGCAGGACCATTCCCGCAGTGGGGGCAAGATGCGGCACACAATGCCATCACCAGGAAGTGACGCTGGACGACGTTCTGGCAATGGGGCTGGAAACTCGATGGTACCATTGAGTTTCCAGCCCCATTGCCAGTGTGTCACCCGGTGTCACTTCCTGGTGATGGCATCGTGCGGTGTGGGTGTTACAAGGAGGAATGTTCTGGCCAGAGACTGTGTGTCCCCCGCCGAATTATGGTAAGTACTTGGCAAACCTAGTGCCCGCAAATACCTTTTCTGGTGCCCACCAAGTGTTTTTAGGAAATGGGCTGGGCCAGCTGTGGTGTTTGCCTAGCAAGGCTTCTGGTTGGCTGTGAAGATTTTTAAAAAATGTTGCTTTGGCCGCAGTTGCCACCACAGCATAAGCACTTTCACTGTGTGACTGAAGGGAAGCTGCAGTGGCCATTTTGTGGCTGGCTATGTCTCCTGTGGCAGCCATTTTGTGGTTGCACCCAGTGCGCTGTCAGAATTCCAAAGGTGGAGATGTGCTCGAAAAGTTTGGGGACCTTTGGTTTATTCAAACAACAAACACCTTAACCAGGAAAAATGGAAAGGGAAACTAGCAGATAAGAGCCGCTAACACAAGCAGATGCTACACCATTAAAGCAGGAGCATATAATCGCACAGCATTACCTAAATCAGAAACCCAAAACCGTGAAATATAACAGTGACCTAAGAGCAAGAAGATATGTAGAGTGTAGCCAGAAAATGGCATGCAGACTGAAAAATAAAGATGTTTATAACTTTGCACTAAACCCCCAAAGGGTGGGCACAACATGAATGGCTCGAGGGAACGAATTTCCAAGTTGAGATGCCACAAGAATGAAGATGCTGCCTCTGGTTACCACCTCCTTACTTTTGACCAGGGGTCATTTAGTAAAAAAAAGAGGTGTAGGAGCTCATTTGCATAACTCATTTGCATATGCCACACACCCTTGCAAAGGGCAGGCATGCAAGTATGCCTGGGTTCCCTGCCCGATCTTCTCCAGCTGCAGGGCACCTAGAGAAAATCGGACAGGGAACCCAGGCATGTTTAGAATCCCTTTCTCTCCCTTCACCATCTGGGGAAGGGAAAGTAAAGCATTTAAATTCCCCAGACAGTGGTGGCTCTGCAGGCCTTCCCTGGCCCGTTCACCTGCACAGATGGGCCAGGAGTGGTGGCGGGGGGGCTGTCCTAGGCTCCTTGCTGCCAGAGCACCGCTCCACCACATTCTGGGAGGAAATGACCCCTGCTTATGTCAGTGGATGGTGAGGGTTATACGAGGTAGACTGTCCTTGAGATAACCCAGCTCTGGACCACATGAACAGACTGTTTTCAAAAAGAAACAGGCCACTCTCTCAGCACAGGCAAAGCACACTCTCTGTAGCCCAGCCAGGAATTCTGGTGCTGAACACATTTCAATTTCTGGGCAGCCTTCAAGGGCAGCCCCACCTAGAGTATACTGCAGTAATATATCCAGGAAGTTACCAGAGCATTTATAATGGTGGGCAGATCCTGCCTTTCAAGGATATCTGTGGAAATAAATTAATATCACTAAATAAACACTGAGAATTTAGCATCTACGTTGAATCTTCCTAAACAGCACAGGTCAGAACCTCTCCCCAAACACAAGATTGCTTCGGTGGGTGCCACCAGGATGGTATCTCTGTTGCAATCCATGGATCTTTTTTGCTGGCATCTTGAATGCCACATCCCCCACAAGCTCCGGCCACTCTTAATTGCAAGACAGCTTTTCTTGTAATGCAACTCAGGAGAAAAAAAGAGAGAGAGAAAGAGCCCAGTCAAAACACCCGATCCGCTGCCTGCAATCTGGCTCCCTGAACATGACTTCCTAACACCAGGGCCCAATTCACACTTTCCAACGCGGCAGCTAATTGGAATAGATCTGCCGGTACTTGGGGGGAAGCAGACGTGGAGGCGCTTTTCAAGCAACCCCTCTGCCTTTTCATACCAACTATAATTCCTCTCAGCTTGCAGGGCTCACGAGCCGCAGGCAGCCGGCAGAGGGACGTGGGGAAAGGAGAGGAGAGAGACAGAGGAAAACAAATTAGGGGAGTCGGAGACAAGCAGGCCGGCCAAGCCCTCTCCCTTTGTCTCTTCCAAACGACCCTGAAAGAGCCAACTGGCATCAGGCGAGACCTGCAGCTGGCCAGGAGTGGCCGGCTTATGGACCGCTTGCCTCTCCAAACGCAGGGCTCTCTCTGGTGACAAAGACAGAAAGTATTTGAGCCGGGTTGCCAACCCCCAGGCAGGGGTCTGGCAATCTCCCAGAATAACCACTGGTCTCCAGGTGGCAGGGAATCCATCCCCCTGCAGAAAATGGCACAGGTGGGTTCTGTGTAGGGCTGCCAGTTTCCAGCCGGTTGCTACAGATCTTTCGGTATCACAGCTGATCTCTCAACTACAGAACTCAGCTCTCCTGGGGGAAATGGATGCTTTGGAGGGTAAAGACTACGCCATCACACCCCACTGAGAGCCAGTGGGGTGTCGTGGTGAAGTGCGCAGACTCTAGTCTAGGAGAACAGGGTTTGATCCCCCACTCCTCCACTCACAGCTGCTGGATGACCTTGGGCAAGCCACAGTTCTGTCAGAGCTGTTCTCTCAAGGACCATTCTGGAAAGAGCTCTCTCAGCCCCGCCTACCTCACAGGGTGCCTGTTGTGGGGAGGGGAAGTGAAAGGAGATTGTACACCACTCTGAGACTCCAAGTGAAGGGCAGGGTATAAATCCAATCTCCTTCTTCTTCTTCTTTTCTTCTCTCCCCTCCCCAAACTCCACTCTCCCCAGGCTCCACCCCCAGAATCTCCAGGAATTTCCCCACCTGGAGTTGGCAACCCCAGGCCATATGCTGAGTCTCCACTGAGAGGACTCCTCAAGTCACAAGGTCAGCTTTCCCAGAAGCTCTGAGCCTTGGTGGCTATGTAAAACCTCCATGCTTGGAGGCAGTGTACCTTTGGTGTAGTGGTTAGGAGTGCAGACTCTAATCTGGGAGAACCGGCAAGGGCGTAGACTTTCCAATTTCCCAGGGGGCTGGGGCTGGGCCAGAGGCTTTGCTGTGCTAGGTCCTTAAAAGAACCGAGGCCCAGTGACATCATAGGGAGGAGCCAGTGACATCACAGGCCATTGTCACTATTTATGGAGGCGGAGCCATGTGGCATTCCTGGCTCCTATTATCTCCAGTGGGCCTTCAAATCTCTCCCATTGTTTGTAATGGGCAATCCTGTCATTTCTTTTATACATCCCAGTTAGTTGTCCCTTTGAAACTGTACCACACGTATAGAGTGTACATTCCTTGCCAATGTTCCTTCTGGACTGCACACAGGGCAAAAGGAAATTTTAAAAGGCCTCTGATCTGCATGCCAATCAAGGATAATGATGTGTGGCATAAACATGAGTTAAGTGTTAAGTGTTCTCCCTGGATGGTGTACATACCAAGAACATATCTGTTGCCATTTCCCTCTCTTCCTGCTCACCACTCGGAGAAACAAAAGCCCTGTTTACATATTACAGTGAACATATGTACATCTTGCATGGACATATGTTGTTAGAAAGAGGTAATATACTTTTGCATTACAAATAAAAGCAGCCCGCCTGCATCCTCCCCCCCCCAGCCCCAATGGCTCAGAAACAAAACACGGCATGGGCAAAATCCTCTGCAAAGAACCCTGGAGAACCACTGCCAGTCTGAGCAGACAATGATTACACTGATGGACTGATGGTAGAGAGACCATGCTTTGCGTGCCAAAGGATAAAGGTTTAAACCGAGGAGGTCTAAGAGAACAGCTGTTGGAAAGGATCTTTCTCTGTTTGAGCCTGTAGAGCTCACCTGCATCAGAGCAGACCATGCTGAAGTAGATGGACCAATGGCATGAAGACCAGTGTGGACTGAGGAGACCCATGTTCAGATCTACATTTTGCATGACACTTACTCGGTGATACTGGGACAGTTAGATTTGAGTCCAGGAGCATATTAGAGACCAACAAGAGTTTCAGGGAATAAGCTTCCAAGAGTCAAAGCCCCCTTCATCAGGCTGGGTGATACTGCCATTGTTGTGAGGTCAATATAAGGGAAGGGAGACTGGAGGAAGGGTGGAATAAAGAGGGGATTGACAGACAACATGTGAGCAGCAGAGTCCATTGGGATGGAAGAGGATTTTACAGGAAAAAAATAGCACCAACTGATGTGACCAAGAACACAGATCTTCCCAAACTAAAACATCATAAATTATAGCCTGAACATGAACCAATATTGTAATGCATTAAGTGATGTAGCAGTGGTGACAAAACCTCTAGTGGCATTTAGTTGAACTTCCTGGACAGACAGATGTATTTTCGGTTGCCACTGGCCAAACTGGTCTGACTTTAGAGAGTTGGGACAAGCAGCAAGGCTTGAGGAAGGGGATGTAGATCCATGGTTATAGAAAAGAAGGGGGCTAGGAACTGAGAAAGCAAAGCAGTCCAAATGAAGCACAACATAGAAAGCTGTACATAGTTGAGAGGAATTAGAAAAGAATGGAGATGCACAGTTGGTGTGAAGTACATTTGAGAAATTATAGAAACAGCATGGAAGTTTCTTAGTTGGGGTTAGCTACAATGCTATTGCAAGGTCCACAGAAACCTGTATGACATTTTCAGACATTCTTTCTCAGTGTCCTCAGGATTGGACTATAAATCCTTAACCACTGAGCTTGCTAATACTTTCTCTTCTTTCAGTTCCTTAGATCAATTTGCCCAATCCCCCATCAAACTCAAATCTTATTGGCTCTTGCAACTATGAGTAAATTATTATTACACTTCTATCACATGGCTCTTTCCTAATGATTGTGGCTTCCAAGAATAGGTTGAAGATTATTGCCTGGGAAGCACCCACACAGCACCATGCCATGGACCCAGATGGCTCAGGTTAGCCTGATGTCATCAGATTTTGGAAGCTAAGCAGAGTCAGCTCTGACTAGTATTTGGATGGGAGATCTCCAAGGAATACCAGGGACATGATGCACAGTCAGGCAATGGCAAATCATCTTTGAATGTCTGTTGCCTTGAAAATCCTACAGGGTTACCATGAGTTGGCTATGACTTGCTAGCATTTTACATCACACCAGGGCAAGTGCGCTTTAATGCCCAGAACCATTTGGGCAAGGTGTAATGTATAACTACTGTCAGTAGCATGAGATGGACCCACAGCTCAATTGGCTCTCATATCACTGCCATAGCATACAAAATAGTAAAACACTCAGTAGCACCTTTAGGACTAACAAACTGTACTGTAGCATAATTATTACTGTAACACAAGAAAGCCACACAAACTTTTCCAATCTCACTTCAGTGCCAGTTCCAGTCCTCAAACTCACAGAGAAACCCAAACACTCTCATTTTTGGTAGAATGACACCCCTCCCCTCCTCCACCTGGGTGGTTTGGCAAATGTAAGCCAATGCCAGAGGTTTGCATGCACCAAGTCACACAGCAGAACCAGAGCTTCCAATTTCAGCACTGGAGCTAGGGATGCCAGCCTCCAGGTGGGACCTGGGGATCCCCTGGAATTACAGCTCATTGCCAGTCTAAAGAGATCAGTTTTCCTGGGGGGGGAAATGATGTTCTGGAGGGTGGACTCTATGGCATTGTGCCCCACTGAGGTCCCCGTCCACCCCAGACTCCATTCCCAAATCTCCAGGAGTTTCCTAACCTGGATTGGGCCACCCTCCCCTCATCCCCCAGAGGTGGCCATGGGGTACCTGGCAATCCTAACTGGGGCTATTTTAGCAAGGGAGGGGGGGAAGCTGGGGAAAAAACATATAGATTGGGAGAGAGAAATGAAAGACAGAGGGAAGGGAAGGGAAGAAAGTCAGACTGGAAGTGGGGGTGGGGCAGCTTCCCAGCGTTTCCAGCTCTCACACATCTCAAGAGAAAGGGAAAGAGAAACAGAAAGAGAGAGAGGGACAGAAAGCGCAGCCCCCCCCCCGATTACAGGAGAAAGTGAGCCCAGGATTTTCTGTATCCTGGAGCAATGTGCTCCGTGCAGCATAAGGGTTCCTGGGTTTTGTTTTCTCCTGCAGCCCAGTTTAAACTGGACTGCAGGAGAAAGCAAGCCACTCACCGATGGCAGGGGCAACCAGAGGCCACAGAAGGGCCCCCCACCTTCCCCCTCCCTCCATTCTTGCCCAGCTCCCCTCCCCAATCCTCCAATCCTCTCCCACCTCCCCTGCTTGGACTTGCAGGATGGCTGGGTGGCACAGCCCTGGGCTCCCACCCACCCCACCCCACCTGAAACAATCCCCCACTCCTTACACCCCCACCTACTTACCCTTCAGGCTGGTGGCGGCAGCAAGCAGAGGCAGCATGTGCTACCTCGAAGCTAGCCTCCACGTGCAGCTCTCCACGTTAAACTGAGCGGGGCTTCTGGGAACTGTGGGTGGAGCTTAGCTTCCAGGAGGAAGCAAGCCCCCACCCCTTGACTTCCCTCCCAGCCCAGCAGAACAGTCTCAGAAAGCGGAGGGAAAACCCTCCGCTTTCAAAATGGGGTGGAGGATGGGAGGGGGGTAGAAAGGCTCTGGCTGACACCAGTTGCCTCCGGGGGGGCTCAGTACTTTCGGGGGAGGCTTGAGCTCCCCAGCCCCCCTGAAGATGACGCCTATGAGAACCGGGTTTGATTCCCCACTCCTCCACTTGCACCTGGCTGGTGTGACCTTGGGTCAATCATAAGTTCTCTCAGAGCTGTTCTCCCACGAGCAGTTTCTCTCAGAGCTCTCTCAGCCTTGCCCACCTCACAGGGTGTCTGTTGTGGGGAGGGGAAGGGAAAGGAGTTTGTAAGCTGCTCTGAGACTCCTTTGAGTAGGAAGGGCGGGGTATAAATCCAATCTCCTCCTCCTCCTCTGAGGGCCAGTTGCTGGCAGGGGGCAGCACTGGGGGGGAGGCTGTTGTCTCCTCTCTGCCTCGATGGTTCCCTGGAGGCATCTGGTGACCACAATGGGAAACCTAACTTTTGGCAAGATGCACCCAGCTTCCTAATGTTCTTAGAAGGATCCTGAGAATAGCAGGGCAGCAGAGAGGGAACAGCAAAGGTGAGGGATTGTCCCAGGGCCCCACAGGGCCTGGGGGGGGGGCAGCATCTTCATTCATATTGCTGAAGGTTAGCCAACCAAAAGGCCGTGCCCATTCCACCACTGATCTTCCGGGCAGCGGCTCACAGGGTCACACACATGGAGTGCCTGACACTGAATCAGACCAGGGGTCCATCGAGGTCACTATTGCCCACTCAGCCTGGCAGCTGCTCTCCAGGGTGTCTCAGGAGGAAGTCTTTCTCATCACCCACTGCCTGGTCCTTTTTGACTGGAGACGCCAGGGGTTGAACCTAGGACCTTCTGCCTGCCAAGCAGGGGCTCTACCACTGAGCCACGGACCCTTTCTGAGCATGTGAAGCTGCCTTCTCCTGAATCAGGCCCTTAAGGTCCATCAAGATCAGTCTTGTCCACTCAGACTGGCAGCGGCTCTCCAGGGTTTCAGGAAGAGGGTCTCTCACATCACCTGCTACTTTATCCTTGCTGGAGACACCAGGGATTGAACCTGGGACCCTCTGCACACCAAGAAGAGGCTCTGCCACTGAGCCACAGCCCCTTGCCTATGTCCAAGAAGAAGTCTGTTTGCCTAGTGGTTACGTGCGTGGATTCTAATCTGGGAGAACTGGGTTTGATTCCCCACTCCTCCACTCGCAACTGCTGGATGACCTTGGGCAAGACATAATTCTGTCAGACAGGCCCGTAGCTACAGTGGGGTATCTTGGGGCTAGGCCCCCCGACTTGCTGGCAAGACCCCTGACTTTCCATCCAGCCCAGGGTGTCATGGCCTTCTCCCTCAGATTAAATTGATTAGCCAGGGCCCCCCTGAGAAATTTAAATGCCCCCTGACTTAAAAAATCCTGGCTAGGGGCCTGCTGTCAGAGCTGTTCTCTCAAGAGCAGCCCTCAAAAGGGCTCTCTCAGCCCCACCTACCTCACAGGGAGTCTGTTGTGGGGAGGGGAAGGGAATTTGTAAGCCACTCGGAGACTCCGAGTGAAGGGCGGGGTATAAATCCAATCTCCTCCTGCTCCTCCTCCTCCTCCTCCTCCTCTTCTTCTTTTCCTCAAGTGAACCAGTGTTTGTGGTTCTTAATTAATTTATCACCGTTAACCACCGCACAAGAAATGATATCATGCATTTATTATGTCACCATTCCATGCCCTTAAGTGCATGGCAGCGGGCATCTCAGGAGGCCCAGGGATCGCTGCCTGTGCAGCACAGTTCCCCCACACCCACACCCACACAGCAGCCCCAAATGCCCCTGAAATGCTGTTCTTGTGGAAGAGGGAAAAACAGGCTATATGGGAGCGGGGGCAACTGGCACTGCCAGTGGAGGAAGGAACTGGGCTCCGGAAGTAAGAATTCTCAAGCCCTTGGAAACAACCCTGTGGTATCTGCTGATGGCATTTTTTTTGGGGGGGGGGGACCAGGGTTGCCAAATCTGGGTTGGGAAATACCTGGAGATTTGGAGGGCAGGGCCTGGAGAGGGGAGGGCTTAGGGAAGGGAGGAGAGAGATTTCAGTGGGGTCAAATGCCACAGAGTCCTCCTTCCAAAGCGGCCATTTCTCTAGGGTAACTGATCTCTGTCATCTGATGACCCTGGGCAAGCCATAGTTCTGGCACAGCTGTCCTTGAAAAAGAACAGTTTCTGTCGGAGTTCTCTCAGCCCCACCTGCCTCACAGGGTGGGGTATAAATCCAATCTCCTCCTCCTCCTCCTCCTCCTCCTCCTCCTCCTCCTCCTCCTCCTCCTCCTCCTTCTTCCCAACTCTCTGATTCTGTGATTCTACCACTTGGCGGTTGGCGACCCTAATTTTGCCCCCTGGCCCCAGGTTATCTCTTGTGGCTTTGAAGGACAACTAGCCAAAAACTCAGATGTTGTGTCTTTCCATGAGCCAACACACTCAAGGGATGGAGTTCAGGAGGCCAAAGCTCAGAGCGGAGAGACCTCTGGGAAGTGTAATCCTAGGAAGGGTCTGCAGCTCTCTAAGCCTGCTTTTTCAGTCCCCCCCCCAGTCTATGGTCCTGTGGTGTAAAGCAAATTCTCTCACCTCCTCCACCCCCCATGGTTCCTGCATGCAACACACCGCAGTGGGCTCTTCAGAGAACGGCTGCACTTGGCTTGATTCCACTCACAGGGATGCCGAGGCTGTCGTTTGTCAGCAAGAGAGGGCAAGGAGAAAGCTCACATGTCTACACGGAGCTGAATGGGGCAGGAACGGGATCCATAACCCAAGAAACACTGCAGCAACTGGCTGTGCCGAGTGGGTCTGACTCGGAGCAGGCATCTCTCCACTGCCACCATCTGGACCATCTTTTACTGGGGTGGTGGATGGAGACGGCCACTCACCACATGGGGGGGTTTCTTTGCATGTGTCATTTGGGGGAATCTGTAGTGCCCTCCCTGGTCATGTGGAACCCCCACATTCAGAGGTACTCAACCTCTGAATCCCAGCAACATCAGGAGAAGGCCCGCTGCTGGCCCTCCAGAGAAACTGGTTGGATGCTGTGGGAGACGTGAGGCTAGACTAGATGGGCCACTGGTCTGATCCAGCAGGGCTCTTCTGATGTTCTTATGTTCCCATGTGCTGGCATGAACATGGCAGCTCATGTCTGCAAGGAGTGGGGAATTGTTCACCACCCCTCCTACAGTGCTGTGGTGTTTGGATAGCGAAGGAGGCCTCTCTGAATGCACAGCATGCACCTGTTGCAGTCTCTTCCAAAACATAATGGATTCCTGCAAGTTTGCAGGCCATGATTGACCCTTGGGGAGGGGAAGGGCTCGTGGCTTAGTGGTGGAGCACAGGATGTGTGTGGTGAAGGTCAAGGAAACACACTCGATCTCATGCCCCAGCCTGCTTTTCAATGGGGCTTGCAGGCTACAGCGCATCCGTTGGACCACCCATTGCTGAGTCACTGGCAATCCTGCAATTTCTCCCATACATTTTTATATTTCCCTTCTGGGGTGGTAATTTTAGATGGTTTTCCTTTGCAAGGATGAGAAGCCTGCAACGTCCTCTGAATGAAAGACGGTTTCCCACCTGCCTCGAGACAGCAGACAGAACCCTAACCCACCTGTCAACATTTCCTAGCGACTCAGAATTCTGCTCCCACCGCTTAGCAAACCAAATGACTCCTAATGAACAGATGATCATTACTTTGCCTGGTGTGTTGTGCTGCATCGGGAACAGGAAGTATGAACATCAACACATTCATCTGTTCTCGGCAGCACCGTTGGCGTCGTCCAAGAATTTCAGTCCCCGCCACTCTTGGCTATCAAGCCCTTGGCACGAGCATTCATTCCAAGCCAGTGCCGCTCAGGCAACGGGCTCCTGACCTGGATTTAAAAATGGGGGCTTTTCTTTTCTTTTAACCGCTGTCTTTCTTCAAACAATCTTCATTTTTCCAAGTCTGTGATCTCTTTCCTCCCCCCTACTCAGTTTGAACTATAAGAAACCCGAAACCTGAAAGGCCAAGCCGACATCCTTGAGCAAGGCACCGTGTAGAAAAACTGCCCCTCCAGAGCACAGCATTCTTCATGTTAGTAGTAGAGTTGCCAACTATAGTTGCCAACAGGGGTTGTTTCCTGCTGGAGCACCCCGGAGCGGCACTCTGTCAGAAAGGAACCCAGGCCCTGCCCCCTGCCTGCAGAGAAACTCAGGGAGGGGGATTTAAATGCCTGGGTTCTGTGCCCGATCTTCTCCAGGTGCCCCATGGCCGCCTGCCTTCCCCCGGAGCCTTTTCGCTTTTGCAGAGAGACTCGAGGGGGGGGGGTTACACTAATTTGCATAACTTTATCAGGGGTGTGTGGCATATGCAAATGAGTTATGCAAATGAGAGCCTGTACTGCTTTTATAGGAAATGACCCCTGGCTGCCAACCTCCAGGAGGTAGCTGGAGATCTCCTGGGATTACAACTGATCTCTGAGTAACAGAGATCAGTTCCCCTGGAAGGTGGGCTCTGTGGCATTATACCCTATTAAAGCCCCTCCCCTCCCCAAACCCTGCCCTCCTCTGACTCCACCCTCAAAATCTCCAAGAATTTCCCAGCCTGGAGCTGGCAACCCTCTTGCCAACTCTGGATTTGGGAATACCTGGAGATTTTAGGGTGGAGCCTGGGACAGTGGGGTTTAGGGAGGAGAGGGACCTCGGTAGGGTATGGTGCCATGCGGCCCACCTTCCAAAGCAGCCATTTTCTCCAGGGAAGTGGAATAGATATTTTAAATAAATAAATAGGTGCTTGATGTCGTCTGGAGACCAGTTGTGATTCCAGGAGGTCTCCACTCCCACCTGGAGGTCAGCAACGTCAGTTCCTGACTTCTTTCGGGTTTTCAGACCTGCGTCTGATTTGGCGGGGGGAAAATAACTCCTCATCCTCTCCTGAAACGACGTCAGTGACTCTTCCTCAAAGTACCTCGTCGAAGAGCACATGAAATGCTTCGTTTCAGAGGGTGAGCGTGTCGGTCTTCAGGAGAACGCCAAGACGAGTCCAGGTGGAGCACCTCTTCAATGTTCCCTCTAAGCCGTGGAGCCGTGTGAGCAAGAATTCTACTCTGTGAGCTACCGGCATTAAAGTTGCGAGCGAGCAATTGGGCTGCTGCGTAAATCAGTTTGCTCCGGAGCCGTGTTCCCTCTAAGCTGAGTGAGTGTGAGCTAGCTCACAGTTTTTTAGCCTCTGGCTCACACATTTTTGTCTTAGCTCGGGAAGGGTGGCTTCTCCAGAGCAGACTAATTGATGCAGCAGCCGAACCGCTTGCTCACAGCTTTAATGCCAGTAGCTCACAAAGTAGAATTTGTGCTCACAGGACTCCAGAGCTTAGAGGGAACATTGCTCTGGAGCCCTCCTTCCTGAGTTAAAAATGTGTGAGCCGGAGGCTAAAAAACTGTGAGCTGGCTCACACTCACTCAGCTTAGAGGGAACACTGCCTCTGAGACCAACAGTTTTCAGGGCAGACGCTTTCAAGGGTCCAAGCAGCTCCTTCGTCAGACTTCAGATACCAGAACTGATGAAAGGAGCTTGACTCCCAAAGCTCACACCCCGTGAAACCTTGTCCGTCTCTTAAGGTGCCACTAGACTCGACTCTCACATTAAATGCTAACAATGCTTCCCTACCTGCTAGGATTTTTATGAAAGAACTGGGTTCCCCTCCTGCTGAATTTCTATCACCACGCAAGCAGCCCTGCTCTGTCAGTCCAGCGTTGCATCTCGACTAGCGTCTCGTGTCCAGCTCCAGCCAGCCGACTGCCCCCAGAGAAACTCACAAGCACAGGAGGACGGCAACAGCCTCCCTTGGCCGTTGGTCTCCTGCATCCGACACTCACAGGTACACTGTGCCCAGACCTGGAGGTTCCCTGTAGCCACTAGCCATGGAAAGCCCTTTCTGAAATGAATGAGTCTGGAACCTACTTAAAGCCCCTCTAAGCCAGGGGCCACCACCACCACACTGCGTGGCAGCAAATTCCAGGGTCATCTTCTGCAAGGGGGTGGCTGTTCTTTCATCGCAGCTATTCCAGCCCTCCTGACGGGTGGTGGAGAGCGCTGTCAATTCACAGCCAGCTTACGGTGACCCTGTAGGTTTTCCAAGGCAAGAGATGTTTGGTGATGGTTTCCCATTGCCTGCCTCTGCGTAGCAACCCTGGGCTTCCTTCTCATCCAAGTACCGAACACAGCTGACCCTGCTGAGATTCCAAGATCTGATGAGATTAGGCTACCCTGGGCTATCCGGAGGGCATTCCGTCTACCCCACCATGAAGCTGCCTTCTACCGGAACAGACTCTTGGTCTACTTAGCCTGGCAGTGGGTCTCCAGGGTCTCAGGCGGAGGTCTTTCCCATCGCCTACTACCTGATCCTTTAACTGGAGATGCCAGGGACTGAACCTGGGACCTTCTGCACGCCAAGCAGGCGATCTCCTCACAGAGCCACAGCTCCTCCCCAACGGCCACCGCCACGACTGCCTATCGATGCTCTTCCATAATCCACACGCAAGGTGCAAAACGGGACCCAGAGGCGCCAGCCGCCTCAGACCCCCTGCTGATCTGAACAGAACCTTATCCACCTCTCCCAACGGAACCTGCCAAAGATCTCCTGGCAAGGGCTCGACCCAGACATGCACAATGAACACGGCCGGGTGAAACTTCCGTCCAGGTTGCCTTACCTTTGCTGGGCGGCATGCAGGTGAACGGGAGCCAGAGGAGAAAGAGAAGCAGAGCCGAGGGAGCCATGGGTGTCTTCGGAAGGGGGGCAGGAGTTGTCACGGCTGCCGGATGCCAAGAAGGAAGTCTTGCGCTCCTCCCTCGCACCCTTTCCCCCCTTCCCTGTGCTTGCCTCCGTGGAGAAATTAAATGCAATTAAGGAGCCAGAGGGCACTTTACTCCTTCCCTTGCCCACTTCCCCCGAACTGTCGGATTTTTTGAAAATGCATAATTAATGTTGCAATCAGTCTCTCTCCCTCTCTCTCTCTCTCTCTCTCTCTCTCTCTCTCTCTCTCTCTCTCTCTCTCTCTCTCTCTCTCTCTCTCGCTCTCTCTCTGCTGCTTCTGCTGCTGCTGCCTCAAGTTTCAGGCAGGGAGGCTTCCAAGATCTCACCCACCCACCCAAGCTGATGTCATGCAAAATGATCGGGGACCGCTGCTCGTTGCCTCTCCTCATCCGACAGGGAGGGCCATGGCAGAGCCGTCTGTGTGAGTTCCACGCGGGGAGGCCACAAGGTGCCGGCGGAGACCTCCCGAAACGCAGTCCTGACGAACTGAGAACATTTTTTTGGTGATAATTTGTGCATTAACGTATCGAGTGTCGTGATCGGAGGTGGCCAGGATCAGACAGTGCTGGCTTCATCCCTCTCAAGGCTGAAACACCAGGAGCCCGGGCTACACTTCATGGGACCAGGAATGGGTTTGTGGTCCAACAGAGAAGCACACTCCAAGATGGCTGCTCCTTACAAGCCATGACAGGCCCCACCAACAGGGTGCAGACGGGCACCAAGACTCCCACCAACACCTTTCCTGGCACCTGGCAGGTGTTTTTAGAAAGGGGGCAAGGCTGGCTGGGGCTGTTGTCCAGCAAGGCTCTGATTGGCTACCGGAAATTCAATAGGCTGCACAGACTATTTAAAAAAAAACACGTTGCCTTGGCGGCAGCTGCCACATCAGCATCAGGGCCTTCGCTGTGTGACTGAAGATAAGCGGAGGCAGCCATTTTGTGGCTGGCTCTGCCTCCGGTGGCAGCCATTTTGTGACTGCACCCACCGCAGGCTCAAAAAGTCGAGTACCTAAGAGAACATAAGAACATCAGAGAGACCAATGTTGGATCAGGCCAATGGCCCATCCAGTCCAACACTCTGGGTCACACAGTGGCCAAAAATACCAGGGGGATTATACCATCAGGAGGACCACCAGTGGGGCCAGGACACTAGAAGCCCTCCCAGTGTTGACCCCCCCCAGCACCAAGAATACAAAGCATCCCTTGCCCCAGAGTCCCTATCTATACCTTGTGGCTAATAGCCACTGATGGACCTCTGCTCCATATATTTATCTAATTCCCTCTTGAAGCCGTCCATGCTTGCAGCCGCCTACCACCTCCTGTGGCAGTGAATTCCATGTGTTAATCACTCTTTGGGTGGAGAAGGGATTCCTTTTGTCTGTTCTAACCTGACTGCTCAGCAATTTCATGGAATGCCCACAAGTTCTTGTCTTGTGAGAAAGGGAGAAAAGTACCTCTTTCTCGACCTGCTCTACCCCATGCATAATCTTATGAACTTCGATCATGTCACCCCTCAGCCGTCGTTTCTCCAAGCTAAAGAGCCCCGAGAGCTTTAACCTTTCTTCATAGGGAAAGTTCTCCAATCCTTGATCATGCCAGTTGCCCTCTTCTGCACTTTTCCCAATGCTCTAATATCCTTTTTGAGGTGTGGTGACCAGAACGGTACACAGTACTCCAAATCAGGTCGCACTATTGTTTTATACAAGGGCATTATGGTACTGGCTGATCTGTTTTCAATACCCTTCCTAATAATCCCCAGCATAGTGTTGGCCTTTTTTAATTGCTTCCTGATTTACAGCCTCCTGGTTGCACAGTCTGACTCGCTTGCACAGATGAGTGGGGTCTGCACAAACAGGACCCAGCCAGCATGCAACATCTGGCCCTTCTGTGCCGTTCTGAGTGTCAGGTTGCCAACCTCGGGGGGGGGCTGGAGATCTCCAGACGACAGAGATCCGTCCCCCTGGAGAAAATGGCTGCTTTGGAGGGTGGACTCTCTGGCGTTGTGCCTTCCCCAAGATCCGCCACCAAATCTCCAGGAACCTCCACACCCAGAGTCAGCAGCCCTATCTGAGTGCTACATGAAGTTGCCTGTCAGTGGAATCCTTCTCAGACACTTCCAAGTCCAGGGGCGAGGCAGGGATCTACCAGAGACGGGGCCTCATTGGTTGTGGCTCCCGGCATAGGGCTGCCAACCTCCAGGTGGTTCAAGTAGCCAGGGGGATCACGGGACTGGTCAATGGGAAATAAACAATAACAACTGTGATACAATTACGAAAAGTCTATTCAATTTCTCAAGCGTTTGATAAATATTAACGCATTTCTGTGAAATCACATGGACATACATATCCTCCGCAATAAGAATATTCCAAGGACATAACCCTCTTCTCTCTTGCCTGGTCCTCTTCGCCTCAAGCGTCATCCGATGCAAAGAAAGCGCAATCGCCAATAAAACGTTCTTTGTGTCTTTCTTATTCTTGTATTCAAGTAGCGCAAAAAGTCACGATTCTGCAGACAGGCTTGCCCAAAGACCTGTTTCAATAAGCTTCCTTGGAGCAGAATACATGCAGCTATGCTCCCTCTAAGCCGTGGAGTCTTGTGAGTGAAAATGCTACTTTGTGAGCTACTGGCATTAAAGTTGTGAGCAAGTGATTTGGCTGCTACGTAAGTCAGTTTCCTCTGGAGCCATCCTTAAGAACATAAGAACATAAGAGAAGCCAATGTTGAATCAGGCCAATGGCCCATCTAGTCCAACACTCTGTCACACAGCGGCCAAAATATACCAGCTGCCATCAGGAGGTCCAGCAGTGGGGCCAGGGCACCAGAAGCCCTCCCACTGCTGCCCCCTCCAGCACCAAGAATAGAGTGCATCACCTGCCTCAGACTGAGAGTTCCCATCTATACCCTGTGGCTAATAGCCACTGATGGACTTCTGCTCTATATGTTGATCCAATTCCCTCTTGAAACTGTCTGTGCTTGCAGCTGCCACCACCTCCTGTGGCAGTGAATTCCATATGTTAATCACTCCTTGGGTGAAGAAGGACTTCCTTTTATCTGTTCTAACCCGACTGCTCAGCAATTTCATGGAGTGCCCACGAGTTCTTGTATTGTGAGAAAGGGAGAAAAGTAATTCTTTCTCAACTTGCTCAATCCCATTCATAATCTTATAAACCTCGATCATGTCACCCCTCAGCCGTCGTTTCTCCAAGCTGAAGAGCAGATCCTTCCTGAGCAGAGACAAAAAGTGTGAGCCGAAGGCTAAAAAACTGTGAGCTGGCTCACACGAACTCAGCTTACAGGGAACACTGGGCCTACAAACGATATTCAGTAACTAATCACTTAATAGGCACAAGGGATTACAAAATACCTCAGCAGCATCCAATCGGATGGTGGACTCTGTGGTCTTACGCCACCCTAAAGTCCCTCCTCCCAACCCCGCTCCTCAGGGTCCACCCCCCTCCCAAATTTCCAGATATTTCCAAACATGGAGCTGGCAACCAACGCTCCCTCTAAGCTGTGAAGTCTTGTGAGCAAAAATTCTACTTTGTGAGCTACTGGCGTTCAAGTTGTGGGCGAGCCATTCGGCTGCTGCATAAATTAGTTTGCTCTGGAGCCCTCCTTCCTGAGCTAAGGCAAAAATGTGTGAGCTGGAGGCTAAAAAACTGTGAGCTAGCTCACACTGACTCAGCTTAAGAGGGAACACTGCTGGCAACCTTCAGTCCCAGCAGTACATCTCCTTCTCCTTACGGATGTGCCCAGCGCCCTCTGGATTAGCTCTTAGAAGCCAGGCTATGCCTGTCCTGTTTGCCCAGGATTTTAAGAGCATTTCATTTTAATTGGCTGTAATCGGCTTCTTATGAATTATTTATCAAGGTTTTCTTTTTTTAATTGCTCTTGGGGTTTTTGTTTTTTTGCCTTAGCATGGAGTTTATGGTTGTGTATTATCTTAACATTTGAGAGCTGCCTTGGGGGTCGTTGTAGCAGGAAGTCTGCATAACAAAGCCTTTTAAATAAATGAGTCTGGTTTCGCCCGCTCCGTCTCCCTTCCATGTTGGGTTGCCAACGGCCAGGTGGGGTCTGGAGAGTTCTTGGAATTACAGCGCATCTCCAGACTACAGAGATCCATTCCCTGGGAGGAAATGGCTGCTTCGGAGGGCGGGGGCTGCGGCTTCACGCCTCTGCTCAGCACCCTCCTCTCCCAAAACTCCTGCCCTCCCCCAGAGTTGGCAGCCCTCCTTTCCCAAGGAGACACCGGAGGAAAGGGGAAGGGGCCCCAATCTCATGGAGAACCCCTCTGGATGGTTCCCCACCCCCCTTGCTCCACCTACGGGATTGAACCTGGGCTTATGCACAAAGCTTTTTTATTGCAATACCCCAGATATTCTTGGTGGTGGAAAGTGCCATTCAGTCGCAGCTGACTTTGGTGTCGTGGTTAAGCGCGTGGACTCTAATCTGGGAGAACCGGGTTTGATTCCCCACTTCTCTGCTTGCAGCTGCTGGACGACCTTGGGCCAGTCACAAGTTCTTTCAGAGCTGTTCTCTCAAGAGCAGTTTGTGTTAGAGCTCTCTCAGCCCCCACCTGCCTCACAGGGTGTCTGTTGTGGGGAGGGGAAGGGAAAGGAGTTTGCAAGCTGCTCTGAGACTCCGAGTGAAGGGCAGGGTATAAATTCAGTCTCTTCTCTTCTTCTTCTTCTTCTGGTCCTAAATTCTGAAAGATATCCAGCCCCCGCCTGGATGTTGGCAATGCTAGGTGGAGGGCATCACACTTTGAATGTGTGTGCATGTTTCAGGCAGAGGATCTTTAGTTCAACCTAGTCTCTCGAAGTGCAATTTTTCTCATTTCAGGGCATTTGGAAATGTGCCCCAGTCTCTGCAGTCTGAAGATACGTTAGGGAAGGGGCCCTGGCTCAGTACTAGAGCCTCTGGTCCCAGGTTCAATCCATGCCATCTCCAGTTAAAAGGACCAGTTAGCGGGTGATGTGAGAATCCTCCACCTGAGACCCTGGAGAGCTATGGCCAGTCTGAGTAGATGATACTAACCTTGATGGACCGAGGGTCTGATTCAGTATAAGGCAGCCACAACGCAAGAGATCCATTCCGGGAAGGTGAGGTTATGGCTCAGTGGTAGAACATCTGCTTGGCATGTCGGTTCAGTCCTTCAGAGCCAGTCTGGCGTAATGGTTAGGATTGTGGACTCTAATCTGGGAGAACCGGGTTTGATTCCCCACTCCTCCACGTGCAGCTGCTGGATGACCTTGGGTCAGTCACAAGTTCTCTCAGAGCTGTTCTCTCACCAACAGTCCTCGAAAGAGCTCTCCCACCTACCTCACAGGGTGTCTGTTGTGGGGAGGGGAAAGGAAAGGAGTTTGTAAGCTGCTCTGAGACTCCTTTGGGTAGTGAAGGGTGGGGTATAAATCCAGTCTTTTCTTCTCTTCTTCTTCAGCATTGCCAGATAGCAAGTTCAGGTGGGAAGTGATGTGAAAGACCTCAGCCTGAGACCCTGGAGAGCCACGGCCAGTCTGAGGACACAAACGGACCTTGATGGGCAGGTGGTCTGATTCAGGATAAGGCAGTGTGCATGTCTTCATGTACTGCATATATTCATGTAAATGGCTGGTAGTAAACAGTTGGTAACATTGGGTTGGTAGCATTTCAACCGGGGAGTGCGTGCCCAGCTCCAGGACAGGTGCCCCCTGAAAGGAATAGTCCCTTTGTGCTCGACGACTGCCTGCAGCCCAAGAACCTGCCATGCAGGCTTCACAGCGTGCCGTAAAATGGAACTTCGTCATTTGGGGAAAATCCAGGAGGGACCAAGTGAGAAGCCTGTTGCCGTCTGGTGAAGCCAACTGTGGCACTCGTCAGCTTCCAGGCAGAGCTGCAGTCAAGGTTCTTATTTCTCCCTCCCAGCAACTTCCCGTTAATGGGACGGATGGTGGGACTGGCAGGAACTGGAGCCCTCGGCCACAGCGCAGGGGGCAAATCGCATCAGAGGGCCGCCGCCGAGAGTCGCTTAAACAAGAGACAAAATTAGTGCCAGACCCTGATGAACTCACCCCCTGGCTGCCAATAGTGCCGTCGCGGAGAAAGCAAGTGGAAAGGCGGCACTAATTTGATTCCTTGACTCTGTTAGCAGGTGGGGGGGCTCCTTGCAGGGAGGGAGAGGTGGCTCAGGGCGGTTTGCCTCTTATTGAATCTCGATAATAAAAAGTGGGGAGTGGCTGAGCGAAAGACAAGGCAGGTGAGGCCGTGTGCCCCTTCGCCGGGGGACAGCTGCAGGCTCCAAAAGGAGCATGACTCCACTAATGCTCGCAGCAGCGACTCGGCGCATGTTTCATGGTGTCTGCCTTGTTCCCAGGACCTGGGGATTTGTGCAGTGGTTACACAGGAGCTCAGTGGTTAAGATGCTGAACTGCAGACGGGGAGGTCGGTAGTTCGACAGTTTGAGACCCGAGTGCCGCGTGACGGAGTGAGCTCCCGTGTCTGGCCCCAGCTCCTGCAAGACCTAGCAGTTCGAAAGCAAGAAATTGCAAGTAGATAAATAGGAACTGCTTCAGTGGGAAGGTAACAGCATTCCATGCAGCTTGGCATTTAGTCACGCCGGCCACATGACCACGGAAACATCTGCGGACAGTGCTGGCTCTTCGGCTTGGAAATGGAGATGAGCACTGCACCCCTAGAGTCGTATTCGACTGGCTTTCGAGCAAGGGAAAACTTTACCTTTGCTTTACACAAGAGTAGCTCTCCACCTGCAAATCAACTGTGCTTTATGAGGCTGATGGTTTGCGATGCCGATGGGGAAGGTGGCACCAGAAAGAACGGGCGCAGAAGCCGGACCATACATGTGGCTTGCTGTCATCATGGCACTGTGGGTCTTCTCAAATGACACGTGGCAGGGGGTAGGGAAAAGGCCCAATGCTTTTATGCTACTACAGGTCTCTCGCTCTTAAGGAATGCCATGGGGAGACACTGCAGGGTTGCCAACTCTGGATTGAGACATTCCTGGAGATATGGGGGTGGAGCCCTGGGAGACCGAGGTTTAGGGAGGGAGGAATACCTCAATGGGGTATTAATGCCACAGGGTCCACTCTCCAAAGCAGCAGGTTGCCAACTCTGGGTTTGGAAATTCCTGGAGATTTGGGGGTGGGGCCTAGGAAGGGTGAGGAGGGACCTCGGCAAGGATGTCATGCCATACAGTTCACCCCTCCGAAGCATCCATTTCCTCCATGGAAACTGCTATCTGTCATCTGGAGACCAGTTGTAATTATGGGAGATTTCCAGGCTGTCCCTGAAGGTTGGCAACTGCTGGAGGCAATGCTCCCTCTAAGCTGTGGGGTCCTGTGAGCAAAAATCCTACTCTATGAGCTACTGGCGTGAAAGTTGTAAGCGAGTGGTTTGGCTCCTGCATAGTTTGCTCTGGAGCCGTCCTTCCTGAGCGAAGACGAAAATCTGTGAGCCGGAGGCTAAAAAACTGTGAGCTAGCTCACACCAACTCAGCTTAGAGGGAACACTGGCTGGAGGCTTGGAACGGCCCTCTTCTGCGCTAGAAATCCTGCCTTCAGTGAAGAGGCCTCTTGCATGCTGATCAGGTGATTTGCAATTCTTAAAATAGTTTTTATTTTTCTCCCCCCCCCCCGCCCTCCCCGGCCTGCTTGTTTTGGATATCTAATTAGTCCGACAGATTGTGATTCTGCATTATTCTCGCGTCCGGGCCTCGGCCCCATCCATCTAGAGCTGTTAGCAGGACGCCCACAGGAGTGGAGGGAGGCATTCTTTGTGGGTCATCAAAGACAAATTGGCAGCATCTCCAATCAGATTTACTTTCTGAAAATGGCATAATGGGATTTTATTAGCGCTGTAATCTGCTGCTCAGTAATTGGTTTTCTGGGAAATCAAAGGGACCGGGGATCTGTTTCCTGCCGGCTTGGGAAGAGGAGTCCTCTCTGGGGCCCCCGGAGGAGGCTCTCGCTCTCTCTTAGCGCCAACGACCGGTCCCCAAGCGTCACATCGCAGGAAGAAGTCCTGCACGGCCCCGTTTCTCGTTTTGTGTAGGACGAGTCATTCCCGCCATTGTTTTTAGGCTCGCCAACTCCGGGTTGGAAAATTCGTGGAGATTGGGGAGTAGAACCTAGGAATGGCAGGGTCCGGAGAAGGGAAGGACCTCGGGAAGGTACAGCAGAGGGGAGGCCAGTCTGTGGCTCGGGAGCCGCATGCGGCTCTTCCACACACATTGTGCGGCTCCCGGCAGGGCGGCTGGGAAGCTCAATATCGTTAGCAGGCAAATACCATTGGACAAATAAATATCATTACCAATATCTGTTTTTACCGCTTTGGATATTATTTTTGGCAGTCTCATTTAATGTCAATAAAAGGCAAATTTGCATATCCCCCAATAAAAACGGGTAATATTTGTTCACGCCTTGCGGCTCTCAGACATCTGACATTTATTCTATGTGGCTCTGGCATTAAGCAAGCTTGGCCACCCCTGATATAGCACCACAGAGTCCACCCTTGGAAGAGCCAGTTTGGTGCAGTGGTTAAGTGTGCGGACTCTAATCTGGGAGGACCGGGTTTGATTCCCCACGCCTCCACTTGCACCTGCTGGTGTGACCTTGGGTCAGTCACAAGCTTGGCATAGCTGTCCTTGAAAAAGAGCCGTTGCTGTCAGAGCTTTCTCAGCCCCACCTCCCTCACAGGGTGTCTGTCTGTTGTGGGGAGGGGAAGGGAAAGGAGTTTGTAAGCCGCTCTGAGACTCCTTTGGGTAGTGAAGGGAGGGGTATAAATCCAATCTCTTCTTCTCTTTCTCTGGGGGAACTGATCTCTATCGTCGGGTTGTAACTCCAGATGTGCAGGCCCCACCTGGAGGCTGACAACGGTATTTTGCTCCTCCCTGATCCTTCCTGCTTGCAATAACTTCTGTGATGAGCCAGATTAGGGATGGTCCTCCTGGCAGAATCGGGCGCCAGGGATGCCGATTCAAAGGGGCGGCCCCACAGTGAACAAACCCTTCTGAGTTGAGCCATGCTTTGTTGCAATGAACTGCGGTCTGAAAGATCCAGGGCCAGCCAAAGCACTCGCCGTAGTTTTCTTCCCACTGGTTTGGGAACTCTCGATGGACTGGGTCCTCCTCTTGCCAACCTCCAGGTGGGGCCTGGAGATCTCCTGTAATTATAACTGATGTTCAGATGACAGCAATCAGTTTCCCTGGAAGGAACGGCAGCTTTTGGGGGGGGTGGACTCTATGGCATTATACCCCACTGAGGCCCCCCCTCCCCTCCTCAAACCCCACCCTTCCGAGACTGCACCCCGAAATCTCCAGAAATGTCCCAACCTGGACTTGGCAACCCTAAATAGCCGACTGGCTGCTATTGAAAGCCGTCTGTCTCTGCCGACTCTGACCGCTGCAAAGTTCCCATGAAGCAACTGCTGAAAATGCAGGAAGTGTCTGCAACTGCCACTAAAAACCTCTTTGTTTGAGAGGGAGGGGCGCAGGGGGAGGCCGGGGGGGAAGTCAGAGGCTTCTCCGATTGGATATTTATGGTCTTACTATTTAATTGTGGTTTATATAGATATCCTGGAGTTTTACGACAGGTGGCTTACCCTTTGGGGAGAGGCTCTTTGCATTCAGAAGCCCCCCACTTTAGGGGCGCTGGGTTCCCCCCTGGCCCCCAGTGGGGAATGGGGTTTGGGTTGCCACATGCCGGCTAGGAGACTCCTGGAGATTTGGGGGTGGAGCCTGGGGAGGACGGAGACTTCAGTGGGGTACGATGCCGTATAGTCCCCTCTCCAAAGCCACCGTTTTCTCCAAGGAACTGACCACTGTAGTCTGGAGAGGAGCTGTAATTCCAGTGGATCCCCAGGTTCCAACTGGAGGCTGGCATCTCTACCAGACTTTCCATGCCTGCCATCTCCAGCTAAACTTTTGGGTCTCAAAATTAGTTGCCCCTCCCTGGCCCGAGGGAAGCTAGGCTAGCTACTACTAAGGCCGGGGCCTTTTCAGTAGCAGCCCCTACCTGGTGGAATGCGCTCCCGGAGGAGATCAGGGCCCTGCGGGACCTCTTACAGTTCCGCAGGGCCTGCAAGATGGAGCTCTTCCGCCAGACATTCAATTAGGGGCCGCCGCTGCCCTAGAATCCAGCCCTTTTAACATCAAGCTGGTGCCATAAGAAGTTCTGAGCAAAAAGACATCTTAGAACAACTGTAAAGCGGAAACCTTTTCTGTAAATGCGCCACCTAAGTGAGTTTTAACTGCCACCAGCACTTTGTGTCCGCACTTTGTGTTTGCACTTTGTGTTTTGTGTTTATTTTATATGCTGTGTTTTATATAATTGTATGATTTTAATTGTATTTATGCTTGTTGGAAGCCACCCTAAGCCTGCTATGCTGGGAGGGCGAGGTACAAGTTTAATAGATAGATAAATAGATAAATAAATAAATAAATAAATAAAGCTTCTTGGGCACACCTGGCAGGACCCATCTCCGCCTGAGACCCTGGAAAGCCACTGCCCACCCTGCTGGGGGATACTGAGGATGGGGAAGTAACAGACAAACTTGCCAGAAAGTGGCTTCGTCTTGGTTACGCTGCAAGGTCCGATCAGGCCCAGAGTCTTGGTAGCTGAGTTGTCAAAAGGGCAGATTTTACTTATTTATGTCTTCTCATTTCTAGCCCACCCTTCCAAGACGTGGACTCAGGGTGGGTAACAACATGTCATTTATACAAAATAGCTATTTATAAATTTATTTATAAAAGTCTTCTGCCTCCTCTCCAGAGACGTGTTCCAGGCAGCTCACGAAATAAAACAGTAAAAACGGTATTAAAGGGATCCATCACAAACAGGCATCAAAACAAGCCATTCAAAACAAGCCACTGTGTGAACGTCTTAGAACAAGAGACAACCCGGCGTAGTGGTTAAAAAGTCAGCCTAGGGTTTGGAAGACCTGGGTTCGAATCTCCACTCTGCCAGTCACACAGCCTGACCTACCTCATAGGACTGTCCTGAGGATGACATGGAGGAAAGGAGAATAAAGCAAACTGCTCTGGATACCCAAAGGTGGGATATAAATAAAATACTATTTTTTAAAAACCAGCATCTCCATCGAAGAGTCCTCCAGGGAAGGAGACCTGACTCTGTTACAAAGGCACGTGAATTTCTCCATCAACACGCTGTTCCAGCAGACAAAGAGGATAAAGAAGGAAATGACAGCAATAAGGGAAGTGAAGAAGAAGGAGTACTGGCATCTTCCGATGAGGACTCAGATTCGGAACGGGGGACGGCTGCCCCCAAAATAAGAGATAGACTGAGGAGTAAAAAAGCAAAAAAACCTGAGTTGTGACTCTCTAGATCCTATTTAAAATTAATTTAAACCAGTTTTCTTTAAGGTTCTTTATATAGACATATTTGTTGGTGATTTTAGTGTAAACAGTAACAATTGAATACTCACTTGGCATAGCAATTTTTAATAGCAATTAATTATGAGCTAATTTTACAAGCATTATGTATGACCACCATCTCTTGGGATTTTAGTGGTTTTCTTTACTTTCTCCAGTAGTATTTAGTTACCCTACCCTTTATTCTTTGTAGTTGATAGAAAAAGCAATAAAAAATCCCCTACGGGAGGTTAAAAAAAAAAAAAAAGAGGGAAGGAGACCAAACAAACAGCTTAAAAGAGAGAACCCTTTAGTTTAAAGTATGGGCGAAAGGTAACATTTCGCCTGATGCCTAAAGGGCAGTGACGCAGGTGAGGTGCCACCACCGGAAAAGCTCCGCCTCCGGACGCCGCCCACCACACCTCTGTAGGCTTGCAAGGAGGGTCTTGGCTGGAGGGCTGGACAGGGTTGGAGGATGCCGCTCAGAGCCACCGGCGTGAAATTAGCTGCAAATAGCGGGAGGAGGCTACGATGGGCTTGGCTTTGATGTCCCGCACTTCACCCCCACCCAATTATTTTCTCCGGGAGTCATTAAAGCATTTCGCTTGGATTCCTGCTTTCACGAGGCGCTAACACGAGGGAAGGCGGGTGAACATACAGCCTGCTCGGAATGTTTCAGAACTAACCCTCCTGGTTTTGTTTTTTTTCCAAAACATTATTTCCCTGGTTGAAATTCAGGCTCTAATTAGCACTTCTGAGAGAGGCAAAAACAAGCCCTCGAAGAGTATCAGGAGCACTTGCCAAAATCTGCCGGCATCGTCACCTCCCCCTCAGTGTTGCTCTGCAAATTTCCTTGCCCGGTGGCCAAAACAAGGTTCAGCGGCAGTGTTCCCTCTAAGCTGAGTGAGTGTGAGCCAGCTCACAGTTTTTGAGCCTCCGGCTCACACATTTTTTGTCTCAGCTCAGGAAGGGAGGGCTCCGGAGCAAACTCATTTATGGCGCAGCCAAATCGCTCGCTCACAACTTTAATGCCAGTAGCCCACGAAGCAGAATTTTTGCTCACAAGACTCCACAGCTTAGAGGGAGCATTGTTCAGCGGCGTCTACCCCTTGGTGAAATATGGAGGGGGGGGGAGTGCCACTGTACCCTGGCAGAGTCCCCAGAGAAGGATCTGGTAGGATTATCTGCCTCCAAGCAGCACCTAGAGAGATCTTGGAACGGTAACTGACTTTCCAGCTACAGAGAACAGCTCCCCTGGAGAAAATGGCAGCTTTGGAGGGGGTGGGCTGTGTGGCGTTATACCCCGCTGAGGTCCTCAAACCCTTCACCCTCATGTCTCCAGGAAATTCCCAGCCTGGAGCAGCAGCCCCCAAACCAGGCTCTCTGTCGGGCAGCAAAAGCAGGCTTTGTTGAGGTGGGTCCTCCCAGCCCCGTCCATTTACGTATCTGACGTGCAGCAACAGAGATTTGTAAATGGCGGCCCGGTGAGCCATTTCTCTCCTCGATGGAGACAAGCTCCCCATAAAGGCTAATGGGTTTTTGAAGGATATCAGGCAAGACAGGATATGTTGGCCTGGAAGCACCTTCAATTTGGTGTCCTTTCACAAGGCCTGGGCTGTACTCTCGCTGCCCATGGGGTTATTCCACTGCTCCTGGAAGCAGAACAGCCTCGAACTAGAGGCCCAAGCTACAGTTGCCAACCTCCAGGTGGTGCAAATAACCAGAATAATCTGTCACACTGTACCAATCGCACTCGAGACTTCTGTCTTCTTAAATAGTTCTTATACAGAGCCGGTTTGGTGTAGTGGTTAAGTGCACAGACTCTAATCTGGGAGAACCGGGTTTGATTCCCCACTCCTCCACGTGCACCTGGCTGGATGACCTTGAGCAAGCCATAGTTCTGACTAAAGGTAAAGGTTCCCTTGCTCGAAAGCCAGTCGAATCCGACTCTAGGGTTGCGGTGCTCATCTCCGTTTCAAAGCCGAAGAGCCAGCGCTGTCCAAAGACGTTTCCGTGGTCACATGGCCGGCCTGACTAAACACCAAGGCGCACGGAACGCTGTTACCTTCCCACCGAAGTGGTACCTATTTATCTACTTGCAATTTCTTGCTTTCGAACTGCTAGGTTGGCAGGAGCTGGAACTAGAGACGGGAACTCACTCCATCTTGCGGCACCCTGGTCTTGAACTGCTGAACTACTGACCTTCCACAGCCTGCAGTTCAGCGTCTTAACCACTTGAGCCACCGCAGCTCCTGACTAGAGCTGTCCTTAAAAGGGCAGTTTCTGTCAGAGCTCTCTCAGCCCCACCTGCCTCACAGGGTGTCTGTTGTGGGGAGGGGAAGGGAAAGGAGTTTGCTCTGAGACTCTGAGTGAAGGGTGGGGTATAAATCCAATCTCCTCCTCCTCCTCCTCCTCCTCTTTTTCTTCTATTTACAGTTATAGACAATACACATAACAAATGGTTTTGCTGTGCATAAATTTATTTATTTATTCAATTTATACGCCACCCTCCCTGCCAAGGCAGGCTCAGGACGACTTACATAAAAAATGTCGTCTACACCAGTTGAAAAGCGACCTGGCAGTCCTTGAAAGCACAAGGTCTCTCTTTAGAATGACGCAGTCACCGGCTCACGATGCAGGGAAGAGTTTCAGTTAGAAAACACACAGTGGACGGCACGGGCTCGAGAACAGCTGTAGCACGAACCGAAGGGGCGGCGACGGCACGCCTAGGTTGCTTCGCTGTTTCTTAGGGCTTCATCCTGCCAGGCGCCTGCCTTCTCCAGCCTGCTAGTTGGGTGCAGTGGTTAAGAGTGGTGGACTCTGCTCTGCAGAACCGGGTTTGATTCCCCGTTCCTCCCCATGAAGCCTGCTGGGTGACCTTGGGGCAGTCACAGTTCTCTCCGAGCTCTCCCAGCCCCACCTCCCTCAGTCACAGGGTGTCTGTTGTGGGGAGGGGAAGGGAAAGGAGATTGTCAGCGGCTCTGAGACTCTGAGCTGAGGGCGGGGTATGGCGACCCTGTGCACGAATGCCCGCCAAAACATCCTCTTGTTCACAGCCCTGCTCAGGTCTTGCAAACGGAGGGCCTGTGTGGCTTCCTGGGTGGAGTCCGTCCCTCTCCTGTTGGGCCTGCCTCTTTTCCAGCCGCTCCCAACATTTCCTGGCATGACTGTCTTTTTCAGTGAGCCTTCTCTTCTCACAAAGTATTAGCCTTCAAAGTGCTTTATGGCTCGATGCTTTAAAATGGGTGGGTGTCGTGGCTAAGAGCAGCGGACTCTGCCCTGGAGAACCGGGTTTGATTCCCTGTTCCTCCACATGCAGCCAGCTGGGTGGTCTTGGGTCAGTTGCAGTTCTCTCCGAACTCTCTCAGCCCCACCTGCCACAGTCACAGGGCGCCTGTTGTGGGGAGGGGAAGCGAAAGGAGTTTGTAAGCCGCTCTGAGACTCTGAGTGGAGGGCAGGGGGTATAAATCCAATCTCTTCTTCTTTTTCTTCTCCAGCCGGTGTGGTCCTGCCGGCACTGCCTCCTGCTGCACCATCCGCCCAGCTTGCCCTCTAGCCATGCCTCAGCACCAGGGAGGGAGGGAGCCGGGGGAGGTGATGCGGGCAAAGCGAAGAAGCTGGCAGCATGCAGTGGGCGGCTGGGCCAGCCCCAAAACTCGCCTTCACCTGGCTGAGGAGGACACCCCCCAAAATAAATAAATAAATAAATCAGCGTCTGCCAAGGTGACCGACTGGTGCGCCAGCCGAGACACTTTTTTTTTAATTTTATGTTTATATTTATTTTATGTTTATGTTTATTTTATTTTTAATTTCGATCTCTGGAGCAAGGACACGCCTGTCGGCTCACTGCCATAGAGGACTGTGGGGGGGGGGAGAAGAGGCTTGGAATGTGTCACTTTCGATTCTCTCTCTGTCTTGGTGACGCTCCCTTATCTGTATGTTTTATGCGCTTGGCCTTGGTTACTAGCTGTAACATCATCCCTGGGAACGCGGGGCCGTTACATTCTGGCGGGCCCTGCTTTTTACCTTGATTGGCTCCATGCTGCCCAGTGACCCTTTCTGAACCATGTATATCTGTCCACCCTGGGCTTTTTGCTCTAGTCTTAACACAGAACCTTAAGCAGAGATGCCCTGCCAATACTGTATCAATAAACTTTCCTTCTAAAGAAGCAAGTCGTTGATTCTGATTGTTGCAGGAGCCTAACAACATCTGGGGCTTTTAATTTTGTCTGTTTTTTTGGTTTTTTTTATTAATTTGATGCCCTCATGCCCCACCACTTTCTCCAGGGTCCCCTCCACTGAATATTTCCTGGCTTCGGGCCTGCATGCCGTGGCATTCAGCCTCATGGCCGAGGATGATCATACCGGACCTTCTCACCCCGAAGGCTGCCCACTACAGGGTTGGGAAATCCCTGGGGATTTGGAGGGGGTGTGCCTGGGGAAGGCAAGGTTTAGGAAAGGGAGGGAGCTCAGCATAGACATAAGAACATAAGAACATAAGAGAAGCCAATGTTGAATCCAGCCAATGGCCCATCTAGTCCAACACTGTGTCACACAGCGGCCAAAATATACCAGGTGCCATCAGGAGGTCGAGCAGTGGGGCCAGGACACTAGAAGCCCTCCCACTGCTGCCCCTCCAGCACCAAGAATAGAGTGCATCACCTGCCCCAGACTGAGAGTTCCCATCTATACCCTGTGGCTAATAGCCACTGATGGACTTCTGCTCCAGATGTTTATCTAATTCCCTCTTGAAACTGTCCATGCTTGCAGCTGCCACCACCTCCTGTGGCAGTGAATTCCATGTGTTAATCACTCTTTGGGACGTAACGCCACAGAGTCTAACACCCTCCAGATCCGCCATTTTTGTCCAGGGGAACTGATCTCTGGAGGTCAGCTAGAATTCTGGAAGAACTCCAGGCTCAGTCTGCAGGGTGGCAACACTACACCCAGGGTCCTCCCCCCCAATTGTGCTGGGTGACAATTTAACAGCCTGGCTCGGAGCACTTGACCCTGCCCAACATGCTTTTGGGGTACAGTTGCCCGCTCCAGGTTGGGAAACACCTGGAGATATTGGGGGTGGAGCCTGAAGAGGGCGGGGTGTGGGGGGTGGGACTGTATAACGCCCCTACAGTCCCCCTTCCGAAGAGGGCATTTTCTCCATGTGAACCGATCCCCCTTGCCTGACAAAGAGTTGTAATCCCATGAGGTCTCCAGCCAGGACATCTCCGCCTGGAGGCTGGCAAATCCGATATTAAGTCCGTATGGTCAGAGCGATGCTATTCCCAGTAGTCAGGGCTTTTTTTGTAGAAAAAGCCCAGAAGGAACTCATTAGCATAACAGACCACACCCAATAGCAGAAACTCATCAGCATATTAGGCCACACCCCCATGTTTCCAGAAGTGTGGTCATCCAGCCACACCCACCTTTTGCTTCTTGTTCTGTTTACCTTGTTTGCTGTCAAAACCCAGGGCTTTTTTTGAAGCAGGAACTCCTTTGCATGTTAGGCCACACACCCCTCATGTAGCCAATCCTAATGAGTTTCTGCTGTTAGGTGTGGCCTGTTATGCTAATGAGTTCCTGCTGGAGGTGGCCAACTCGGGAGCCAGCCGGAACTCCATTCTGGTGCATTCCTGCCCAAAAATATCCCTGCCAGTAGAAATGTAGGGCTGCTAGAGTTGGACTATAAGAAAGGCCGAGTGCCGAAGAATAGATGCTTCTGAGTTATGGTGCTGGAGAAGACTCTTGAGAGTCTCTTGGACTCCAAGGAGATCAAATCAGTCAATCCTAAAGGAAATCAACCCTGACTGTTCCCTGGAAGGCCAGAGACTGAAGCTGAAGCTCAAATACTTTGGCCACCAAATGAGAAGGGAGCCCTCACTGGAGAAGACCCTGATGCTGGGAAAGACGGAAGGTCAAAGAAGAAGGAGGCGGCAAAGGAGGAGATGGTCAGACAGTGTTATCTATGCAACGAACATGAAATTAAGCAAAGTCCGGAGGACGATGGAAGACAGGAGGGCCTGGTGTAAGGTGGTCCCTGGAGTTGGACTGGACTGGACTGTGCAATGGAACAGCAACAACAACAACTGTGGGGCAAAGGTGGCTCCCACTGCACAGCCGCCAATGGTCTCTGGGGTATGCTATTTAGTCTTCTGAGCTGCAGGGACCCAGCTGCCTTCTACGCAAGGTCGACGGTTGAGGCCTAATTGCCAACCTCCAGGTGGCACCGAGAGATCTCCGGCTATTACAAGCGCTCTCCAAACCACCGAGACCAGTTCCCCCAGGGCAGAAACCGCTGCTTTGGAGGATGACCTCTAGGGCCTGATTGCCTCCTCCTGCTAAAAACCCTCCCCGGACCCCCTCCCCTCCCCACCAGGCACCGGAAGCCCATTCCGGCGCAGCCCGCGAGCCTCTCAGCCTTGTGCGCGTTCAGCAGCGGCCCCCTTCTCGGGGGCAGGGGCGGATTAAGGCTCATTGGTGCCCCAGGCAGTACTGGCTAATCTCGGTGCCCCCCCCCTTTCCACACTGAGCCAGTCCATTTTAGTTGTTGACCTGTCTGACCAGATATACAAGGCAGGTTGCAGCCATACAAAAATTTATCCCTATGAGAACACAATATATACTGTACAAACTAAGCCAAGCTGTGGCCACATAAAGTTCTACAAAACTGCAATACGGTGTCTATTTTAGTATTTCACAAGTTAAATGTATCAAAGTCCCAATATTCAGGACCTGAAAGGCATTTTTTCTACACTTTCCCACCCTTTCCCCAACTTTGTGGTGCCCCCTTTGGCCCTGGCGCCCCTAAACACAGGGCTCAGTCCGCTCAATGGTGAACCCGTCCCTGCTGGGGGGAAGCGGCGCGCCCTTTCTCCGCGCTCCCCTGCCTCCTAATTCGGCGCGGCCTCCCTCCCGCTCTTGAATGCGCCTCCTCCTCCTTCTCCTCCGGGGAGGCCGAGAGCAGCTCCCGGCGGCTCTGAGCGCGGCGCCGTGTCGCGGCGGGGCGATCGAGGGGAAACGCTTCGCGGCGCTCGCCCTCCCCTCTCCCGCCCGCCCCCCGAGGGCAGGATCGGCGGCGTCGCGGCCCTTCGCTTTTGCGGGGCTGCCCAACGAGGCGCAGGAGCCGGAGAGCCTGGAGCCCTGCGGCCAGCGCCAGGCAGCCGGCTAATCGCGCGGCGGCCCCGGGTCACTCATCGCGGGCGCTGCTGATGGGCTCGGGCGCTGCTGCCTGCCTGCCTCGGCTGGCTAATTCGGGAGCCGTCAAACGCCTCTCTCTCGGCAAATGGTCACTCCCGGCAAATGCGGGCCGGGAGAGGAGGGGGGCGGCCGGGGGGCAGCAGCAGCAGGCCCGGGCCATGGTCGCGGGAGAGGCCTTCCCGCGGGAGCCAGAAGAGGAGGAGCTGCCTGGGGAGCTCTTTCCTGGGCCTCGGGGCCAATGCTCCCTCTAAGCTGCGGAGTCTTGTGAGCAAAAATTCCACTCTGTGAGCTGCTGGCATTAAAGCTGTTAGCGAGCCATTTGGCTCCTGCATAAATTAGTCTGTTCTGGAGCCCTCCTTCCTGAGCCAAGGCAAAAATGTGTGCACTGGAGGCTAAAAAGCTGTGAGCTAGCTCACACGAACTCAGCTTAGAGGGAACACTGTTTGGGTGGGGGGGCCTTCGCACAGGCTGGTGGAGCAAGCGGAGCGGGGCCCAGGGTCCCTCCCCAAGGTCACCAGCTCTGGGTTGGGAACCACCAGGAGGTCGGGGGGTGGAGCCTAGGGAGGGCGGGGTTTGGGTCTGGAGGGGAGTGGCCTCAGCAGGGTACCAGGCTGTAGACTCTGCCTTCCAAAGCAGCCATTTTCTCCAGGGGTACAGGACATTCTCCCCTGGACTTCAGCTGTAATCCCCAGAGATCTCCAGTTGCCACCTGGAGGTTGGCAACCTGACCCTGAAGTCTGCCAGCGGTGTAGGAAAGTTGATTGCTGAACGGACACTGAGTACTGTTGCTAAACAACTAGGGTTGCCAACCTCCAGGTGGGACCGGAAGATAGCCGTGAATTACGACTGATCTCCCAAGCACACAGGCCAATTCCCCTGTAACATAAGAACAGAAGAGAAGCCAATGCTGGATCAGGCCATCCAGCCCAACACTCTGTGTCACACAGTGCCCAAAAATACCAGGTGCCATCAGGAGGTCCACCAATGGAGCCAGGACACTAGAAGTCCTCCCACTGTTGACCCTCCCTAAGCACTAAGAATACAGAGCATCACTTGTCCCAGAGTCCCTGTCTATACCTTGTGGCTAATAACTACCAATGGACTTCTGCTCCATGTGCTTATCCAATTCCCTCTTGAAGCCGTCCATGCTTGTAGCCACCACCACCTCCTGTGGCAGTGAATTCCATGTGTTCATCACTCTTTGGGTGAAGAAGGACTTCCTTTCATCTGTTCTAACCCAGCTGCTCAGCAACTTCATTGAGTGCCCACGAGTTCTTGTACTGTGAGAAAGGGAGAAAAGTCCTTCTTTCTCAGCCTGCTCAATCCCATGCATAATCTTATAAACCTTGATCATGTCACCCCTCAGCCATCGTTTCTCCAAACTAAGGAGCCCCAAGCGCCTCAACCTTTCTTCATAGGGAAAGTGTTCCAACCCTTTTATCATTCTAGTTGCCCTTCTCTGCACTTTTCCCAATGCTCCAATATCCTTTCTGAGCTGTGGTGACCAGAACTGTACACAGGACTTCAAATGAGGATGCTTTTTAGCAGGTGGATTCTGTGGTGCTAGACCCCCTGGATATCCCTCCTTTCCCCAAGCCCCAGCCCCACCCACCCCCAAATCTCCAGGTACCTCCCAATCTGAAGTTGGCAACCCCACGTGATGAAGGGCCTGAGCGAAGTAGCCCCTGAAGGGTCTGTGAGCGTCTCTGAGGCTTGGCTCTGCTTGCTCCTGGCCACCAGTGGCCCGCTCCAGGATATTGCCCTGCAAGTTAAAAGGCCAGTCCGCCCCCTGGTTGAGGCCTGCACAACGATCCGGGCTGGCGAGCCACAAAGTAGGGTTGCCGTCCTCCAGGCGGATCTTGGAGATCTTCTGGATTGATAAGGGACCTCCAGACAACAGAGGTCAAGTTTGCAACCCCCACGTGGGGCCCGGAGATCCCCCAGAATTATAAACAGGCCTCCAGGTTATTAACCTGCATCATTTCCAGGCTTGGCGACTCTGGGAATGATACTTCCAGGAAAAGAAAGAACTTTGGACACCAGGTTCATAAGTTTTATGGGATTTTATTAGTACGTAAGCTCTCACAAGGATTTTCTATTTTGATCACATTCAGAATTTCCAGACCGGCACAGAAAAGTACATTGAGAGCATGTAGCTTGCCTTAACCTAAAATATCCTTGCCTCTACTGAAGCATTAATTTTGCTTCCAACAGCATAGAACGTAAGCTGTATGGCGCATGAAAAGCGACATGAGAACACAGCCAGCAGCATGTGAAGCTCACCAGTCTGAAAAGGGTAGTGGAGCACATTCAAAGTTGGCCCCAATGTGGCTTGGTAGGAAAAGGCCTTACCTCCACAAGGTTTTCCTTCAGAGGAATACCTGAAAGACAGGAAGTGGGGTGGAAAGAAGAGAAGAGATTGGATTTATACCCCACCCTTCACTACCCGAAGGAATCTCAGAGCGGCTTACAATCCCTTTCCCTTCCCCTCCCCACAGCGGACACCCTGTGAGGTAGGCAGGGCTGAGAGAGCTCTGACAGAAACTGCTGGTGAGAGAACAGCTCTGAAAGAACTTGTGACTGACCCAACATCACACCAGCATCTTCATGTGGAGGAGTGGGGAATCAAAATCACTCCTAACCACTACACCAAACTGGAGAAGTTTTGGATCCTCTCTGCCTGACTCCCATTGGATATTCCCCTGTTCTTATACTCTGTTCGGCTCGTCTGCCCACTCTTCTAACCCAATCACATTTGTAGAACCAGTGTTCCCTCTAAGCTGAGTGAGTGTGAGCTAGGCCACAGTTTTTTAGCTTCCAGCTCTCAGATTTCTGTCTTTGCTCAGGAAGGAGGGCTCCAGAGCAAACTAATATATGCAGTAGCCAAATCGCTCACTCACAACTTTAATGCCAGTTGCTCACAAAGTAGGATTTTTGCTCACAAGATTCCACAGCTTAGAGGGAGCATTGCTCACAACTACTCTTGGATTTCTGCCAACTTGGTAACATATCATTATTGGCAGAAATTATCCTGTGGTCATGAAAAACACGTGTGTCGTGTCTGGGTTTCCCTTTGCCAAGGACACCTTAACTCTACTGGGTCAATTTATCCTGGCTTGGAACCGTTCCTGAACCCACTTCTACCTTGGCTCAGTGCTGTCGGCCTGGCCTGTCTCCTGACAGCATCCAGTTCAGAACCAAACCTTCTATGACAATCCTCCTTTATTCCTTAGTTCCCCCCAAACCCCCAAAATAGATGCACTCTATTCTTGGTGCTGGAGGGGCAGCAGTGGGAGGGCTTCTGGAGTCCTGGCCCCACTGCTGGATCTCCTGAGGGCACCTGGTATATTTTGGCCACTGTGTGACACAGAGAGTGTTGGACTAGATGGGCCATTGGCCTGATTCAACATTGGCTTCTCTTATGTTCTTATCCCTTCAGCAGTTCCTGGTTAATAGCAGTAATGGATCATATAGTGCAGTGGTCTCGAACTCATTTGTTAGGAGGGCCGGATCTGACATAAATGAAACCTTGTTGGGCCAGGCCGGGCCACGTGTGTCATAAAATGTAATGCCAAGTAGCGGAGATATAAACTTTATAAAGGACACAAACACAAAGGGGTTTTTTAAACTTAAAAACATGCTTAAAACATCAGCACTCTTGCAGTATTATGTTTATTTAACAGTGTCTGATAACTGACACCTCTATGCTCTGAATTATTGCATCAAAATTAAGGTGCAATCTGGAGTCTGCTGTTCAAGTGTGTGTCTGTCAGCTGCAAACCTATGATGACGCAGCAGCAGCAGCAGAACTGGAAGAAGAAGCAGAAGACAGCCAGTTCCACTGCGGGCCTGAGAGAAGCCCTCCGGGGGCCTGATCCAGCCCCCGGGCCGCATGTTTGACATCCCTGATATAGTGTATAGTGTGCATAGCATAAATGTGTATTATATGGAAGCTTTTGAGCAAGGAAACCTTTACCTGTTTATAAATGTATAGCATTAATCCGCACGGCATAGCATAGCTTCGTGTTTCATGGTTACATGCAAGTAACATTCAAAATACATCACCAAGTAATTCCAAGCAAAGAAGGCGGGGAAAGAGGCCTGCGTGCCCTTCTGCTTTGGTCAGTGTTCAAATCTGTCCCCAAACCTTCTCCTCCCATTTTGCTATTCAACCGTCTGGTTGTGAAGACTGTTATAGAAATCAAAACTCTCTTCTTATGGAAAAGAAACTTTATTTCCCCGTTCTGAGGGAAATCAGGGGTTTTCTTTTAGAACTTTTTTAAACATGCAAAATCTATCTCAGCTGGCAAAGGTTTCTCTCTCTCTGGTCCAGTTCCTGGAGCTTAGGTAAGTTGGCATCGTGAATCTGGCTAATCGTTAACCTGTTCTTGCGTCTCAGAGAGCCCGTCTGATTTTTATTAGGAAAATTAAGCTGCAGTTAAGCTATTATGATGACTTAAGTGAGGTTCCTTTTCCTCCTACATTTCTCTGTCCATCTCCTCAAGGCGCTTGTTGAAATCTTTAAGGTGCATTAGAAATGTATGTGTATAAAACTATAATTCCTGTTATTCCCAGCCTCAACCTCCCTCCCCCCTCTTAAGGGATTTTGGCAGCAATTCCTGTTGTTTGCATATCTCAGAGTAGTTTGTTTGCAAGAGCTATAGACTTCGAACTTCACAGTTGTCTTGATCTTGGGTCCTAGCCAATACCTATATTGTTTTTTTGGCTGGATGGAACAGCAGAAAGTTTCACTCTGTTTCTGTTTTGAAAATTGCTTTTATTTTTTAAAAAATGGCTTTGGGTCTCTCTTGTTGGTTTTAGGCCTTCCTTAGTCCAACAAGGTGACAGAACTCCAAAATGTTGGTGAGGCAGGACTTTCCTTTGCAAAAGCCATGCTGATTTTCCCTCAGCAGGCCTTGTCCTTCTATGTGCCTAACAATCCCATTTTGGATTACAATTTCTACTAATTTGCCTGGGACAGACATTAGGCTGACTGACCGGTAATTTCCTGGTTCTCCTCTGAGTCCCGTTTTAAAAATTGGTGTAATATTTGCTACTCCAAGCTTCTGGTACAGAGGCTGAATTTAGAGATAGGTTACATATACAGGTTAGTGGATGAGCTGCCTCACATCTGAGTTCCTTGAGAGCTCTCAAGACCTGGAGACTTCTCAGTTTTTAATTTCCCCATTAGGTCTAGAACTTCATCTCTGGTCACCTCAAATTGGCTCAGTCCTTCAGATTCCCTTCCTGAAAATAGGGGCTGTAGCATGGGTACGTGCCCAGCCCCACACCTTCCACAATGAACATGAAAGAAAAAAGTCATTGGATTCTCTACCATCTCCCTATCTTCCTTCAGCAATTCCTTTATTCTTTTGTCATCCAAAGGCCCCACTGCTTCTCTGGCTGGCTTCCTGCTCTGGATATATTTTTAAAAAATGTTCAGGTAGTTCCATATATGATCTCCCGTTGACTTTTTGAAGAGCCCCACTGGATCGGTCTGAGAGTCCCTCCAGTCCAACATCCCCTTTCCAGAATTGCCAGCCAGAAGATTCTTCTGGGAAGCCCACAGTCAGAACATGAAGCAGATTTTGCTCATATGGAAATCTCTTTGCATTGCATGATCTCAGGCAACAAGCCTGTACTCCTATGTCAACACATGCTTTGTGCTTGGAGTCACATTCCATGACATACAGAAGCCTGCACGGAGTGGGAGACACACACACCCCGGCGCCATCTGGCCCCATTAACTTTTACTAGTGGGAGACATCTCAGAGCCAGTTTGATGTAGTGGTTAAGTGTGTGGACTCTAATCTGGGAGAACTGGGTTTGATCCCCCACTCCTCCACTTGCAGCTTCTGGATGACCTTGGGCAAGCCACAGTTCTGTCAGAGCTGTTCTCTCAAGGACAGTTCTGGAAAGAGCTCTCTCAGCCCTGCCTACTTCACAGGGTGTCTGTTGTGGGGAGGGGAAGGGGAGGAGTTTGCAAGCCGCCCTGAGGTTCCAAGTGAAGGGCAGGGTATAAATCTGATCTCCTCTTCTTCTTCTTGAGCTGTCTGTTGTGGGGAGGGAGGGGGAAGGAGATTGCCAGTTTGGTGTAGTGGTTAAGTGCGCGGACTCTAATCTGAGAGAACCGGGTTTGATCCCCCACTCCTCCACTTGCAGCTGATGGATGACCTTGGGCAAGCCACAGTTCTGTCAGAGCTGTTCTCTCAAGGACAGTTCTGGAAAGAGCTCTCTCAGTCCCGCCTGCCTCACAGGGTGTCTCTTGTGGGGAAGGGAGGGGGAGGAGTTTGTAAGCCACCTTGAGATTCTGAGTGAAGGGCAGGGTATAAGTCCAATCTCCTCTTCTTCTTCATGAGCTGAGATGGGCCTCAAGTTCTCACCAGCTGAAGGCGCAATAGGGTGGGAGGGAGGGTTACCAACTCCGACCTGGGGAACACTTGGAGATTTAGTGGGTGGGTTTGGGGAGGGACTTAAGGGGGGTACAATGGCAAAATGTCCCTCATCCAAGGTGTCCATTTTCTCCAGGCGAGCTGACCTCCGTTGCCCAGAGACCAGTTGTAATCCCAGGAGATCTCCAGTCACCACCTGGAGGTTGGAAACCCTAGTGAGAGACACCTTCTTCTCCTGCTCCTCTTTCTCCAGATCTTTCCTCCTCCCAAGCCCCCTGAAAGGAGGAAGAGCGCCTGGTTGTTCCCCAAGGGCCCTTTTCAGCATTAGAAGTACTCAACAATCCAGCCTTTCTGTCCCAGTCTGTAATTTCTCAAGATTTCTTAGGCTTTACGAGTGAGCGTGATTAAGAAGAGAGGTGCATAATGGCCTCCAAATTTATTTCCGTGCCACTTCGGAAATCAGAATTTATTAGCACGATAAGAAAACTTTCCCCAAGTTGTGTTCACATACTTAATAATAAAAGTTAGCGAGGCCAATAAATAACAGGCTGGGGGGATGAACAGCTACAGGACGGCAGGCGGGGAGGAGCGGACCGTATTTCATCGTTTAATTGTCAGTTGTTGCAGCAGAGCCAAGACTTGGGGGAGGGGGGGAGCTTTAAAGCCCTTCTCCATGAAAAGAGCTCCAGAGTGACGAGCGTGAGGGTGAGCAACTTTGGGTCAAACTGGATACCATACTAGAAGGTCCAGGAAGAGATGTCTGGTATAGATAGGAACTCTCAGTCTGGGGCACGTGATGCTCTGTAGTCTTTGTGCTTGGGAGGGAGGGCGACAGTGGGAGGGCTTCTAGTGTCCTGGCCCCACTGCTGGACCTCCTGATGGCACCTGGTCTTTTTGGCCACTGTGTGACACAAGAGCGTTGGACTGGATGGGCCATTGGCCTGATCCAGCGTTGGCTTCTCTTGTGTTCTTATATCTGGGGCAAGGGATGTTGTGTATTCTTGGTGCTTGGAGGGGCTGGCCCCACTGCTGGACCTCCTGATGGCACCTGGTCTTTTTGGCCACTGTGTGACAGAGTGTTGGACTGGATGGGCCATTGGCCTGATCCAACATGGGCTTCTCTTATGTTCTTATGTCTGGGGCAAGTGATGCTCTGTATTCTTGGTGCTTGGTGGGGGCAACAGTGGGAGGGCTTCTAGTGTCCTGGTCCCACTGGTGGACCTCCTGATGGCACCTGGTATTTTTGGCCACTGTGTGACAGAGTGTTGGACTGGATGGGCCACTGGCCTGATCCAACTTTGGCTTCTCTTATGTTCTTATCTCTTATTGCAAAACAGAAGCCGGAGACTCTCTGATTGGATCAGGGTGTGTTTGTGTGGCAGGGGGATAATTCATCCCCCTGTGCTGTTTTCCTTCACTTAGAGACCCCCAAATGCTGTTATTTTCCCCACTGGGAGAAATTCACATTGCTGTGTTGTCTGGGCATTTCCCCTAATGGTGCAAATATAATTTTATTCTATTTATTTAGGGCATTTCATCCCACCTGTCTTTTGTAGAGCTCCGGGTGACATCCATCATTCTCCCTCTGTTTTGTCCTCACGACAGCCCTACAAGGTAGGTGAGACTGAGAGGGCAGTGGCCGTGGCTCGGTGGTAGAGCATCTGCTCGGCATGCAGAAGTTCCCAGCTTCGGTGCAGTCCCTGGCAGCTCCAAGTCAAAAAGGAGCAGGCAGCAGGCGATGGGAAAGGCAGCGGCTGGACAAATTCTTGTTAGGGATGCCCTAGGTGGCTCAGTGGTTAAGACACTGAACTGCAGACTGGAAGGTCGGTAGTTCAGCAGTTCGAGACCCGAGCGCCACATGACAGAGTGAGCTCCCGTCTCTGGCCCCAGCTCCTGCCAACCTAGCAGTTCAAAAGCAAGAGATTGCAAGTAGATAGATAGGTACCACTTTGGTGGGAAGGTAACAGTGTTCTGTGTGCCTCGGCGTCTAGTCATGCCGGCCACATGACCATGGAAATGTCTTTGGACAGTGCTGGCTCTTTGGCCTAGAAACAGATATGAGCACTGCACCCTAGAGTCAGATTTGATTATTATGTAATTATTAGATCTGTTGATTTATTTAAGTATATGTCATGTTCTATGTATCTTTGAATACCTTTGCATTCTAATTCTTTTTAAATAAACTGGATAATTTCAAAAAAAAGTATAAAAAGCCCAGCAGCACCTTTAAGACTAATAAACTTTGTTGCAGCATAAGCTTTCAAGAAACACAGCTCTCTTTGTCAGATGCATCTGATGAAGAAAGCTGTGTTGCTCGAACGCTTACGCTACAACAGAGTTTGTTTGTCTTAAAGGCGCTACTGGGATTTTTACCATTTTGCAGCAACAGAGACTAACTCGGCTAACTCCTCTGGACCTAGAGAACAAGCGTGACACCCAATTCAATAAGTTCTTCAGATGGTCTTGGACAGGCCTTGCCTCCAGCCCTGATTTCCTTCAGAAGATCCATGCAAATGCATTTGGGATGATGGATCGTCCAGAGCTCTTCTTCAGCTCTCCACAGTTGAGATGCTTTGAGCAGCAGTAACAAGTTCCAAAGTGATGCACATCGGAGCCAAAAATCCTAACTATGAATACACGGTGATGGGGTCCGAACTGGCAGAGACTGATCGAGAGAGAGATCTTGGAGTCATAGTAGATAACTCAATAAAAATGTTGAGAGAGTGTGGAACTACAAATAAAAAAAGGCCAACACTATGCTGGGAATTATTAGAAGGGAATTGAAAACAGATCAGCCAGTATCATAATGCCCCTGTATAAATCGAGGGTGCAACCTCATCTGGAGTATTGTGTAACAGTTCTGGTCAGCACACCTCAAAAAGAATATTGTAGCATTGGGAAAAGTGCAGAAAAGGGCAACTAGAATGATAAAGGGGTTGGAACACTTTTCCTTATGAAGAAAGGTTGAGGCACTTGGGGCTCTTTAGCTTGGAGAAACAATGACTGAGGGGTGATATGATCAAGGTTTGTAAGAAGAAACGACGACTGAGGGGTGACATGATTGAGGTTCATAAGATTATGCATGGGATAAAGCAGGTCGAGAAAGAAGTACTTTTCTCCCTTTCTCACAATACAAGAACTCATGGGCACTCCATGAAATTGCTGAATGGTCGGGTTAGAACAGATAAAAGGAAGTCCTTCTTCCCCCAAAGAGTGATTAACACATGGAATTCACTGCCACAGGAGGTGGTGGCAGCTACAAGCATGGATGGGTTCAAGAGGGAATTGGATAAACATATGGAGCAGAGGTCCCTCAGTAGCTATTAGCCCCAAGGTATAGATAGGAACTCTCAGTCTGGGGCAGGTGGTGCTCTGTATTCTTGGTGCTTGGGGAGGGGCAACAGTGGGATGGCACCTGGTCTTTTTGGCCACTGTGTGACACAGAGTGTTGGACTGGATGGGCCATTGGCCTGATCCAACATGGCTTCTCTTATGTTCTTATGTCTAAGGCAATGATGCTCTGTCGTCTTGCTGCTTTGGGGGGGGCAACAGTGGGAGGGCTTCTAGTGTCCTGACCCCACTGCTGGACCTCCTGATGGCACCTGGTCCTTTTGGCCACTGTGTGACACAGAGTGTTGGACCGGATGAGCCATTGGCCTGATCCAAAATTGGCTTCTCTTATGTTCTTAACAAAAATGATCCCACACGTAGCCTTTGAGTTGCAGGTCTTCTTGCTCCTGCTTTCAGACAAGACTCCTCCCTTGCCAGCCACAGGGGCTGTCGCCACGGCATTCCCCCTGGGATGCAGTTTGGTCACTGTGGATTCCTCTGGGCAGGGGCTCAGGTAGAGCAATAAGCTTGAATGTCCAGCACACTTGATCAACCGGCAACTTCCCCGTTTCCCGTGAGTGTCAGATAACAAAGCTTTTACTGTAATAAGTTTATAGTAAGGTCACTAGTTTGAAATCAATGAGGCTTCGGCTGTTCAGGACTAATTTGACTCCTCCAGTTGCAACGGGAACTCGAGCATGACCAGCTTTCTCTGGATTGGGGCCAGTTCCCATCTTTTGTTCAGAACCTGGGTGTGTGATTACGGGCAAAGGAGGATGTCAGGTTCAAGCGGCTGTAGAGCTAGGGATCCGAGGCGAGACACAAGGGTTTATTATTAAGTTATTTATTTATTTGGATTTATATCCCACCCTCGCCGGCAGGCTCAGGGCAGGCTAACAATAGGGCATAAATGCCAGGTTTAAAACAGCATAAAGACTATGTATAAAACAAATAAAATGCATACAATACGACACCAACAAATAAAATCCAAGATGGGGCAGGTCTTAATCCTGGCTACATACTAATAGCCTGTCCCCTGCTCCAACCAGGGCCACCGAGCGCCTCCAGCAATGACAATAGTGCGGTGGCGCACGGTTATTGATGGTGGAATAACGGCGGCAGCGCCTCCTACTCAAAGGCCTGGCGGAAGAGCTCCGTCTTGCAAGCCCTGCAGAACTGAGCAATGTCTCCGCACAGCCTAGATCTCCTCTGGGCAGCTCCTTCGCACCATGAGTAGGAGCCGCCATCGAAATAAGGCCCTGCAGCTTTTGTGGCAGCTAGTCTCACAGTCTCTGGGGCCTGGAGTATCCAGGTAGATGTTAGCCCCTAGACTGAAGTGCACTTGAGGGCAACATATAGGGAAAGGCGGGCCCTCAGGTAAGCTGGGTTTGAGTCAGAAGCAGTGTTCCCTCTAAGCTGAGTTAGTGTGAGCTAGCTCACAGTTTTTTAGCCTCCGGCTCACACATTTTTGTCTTCGCTCAGGAAGGGATGGCTCCAGAGCAAACTAATCTTTGCAGGAGCCAAATCACTTGCTCACAACTTTCATGCCAGGAGCTCACAAAGTAGCATTTTTGCTCACAAGACTCCACGGCTCGGAGGGAGCATTGATTGGGAGGTACCCCTGAATTAAGGAGGGGCTGCAAAACCTGCACTCCTTGAACACTGAGAGGATTTGAATGGGGAAAGGAAAGCCACTCCGGGTGCCTTGGGTGGGGGAAATGCATTAGGGAGGTCGATGAGGGAGTATGCCTACCTACTTTTCAGACATATTTCAAGCATGGTGTGGGGTAGAAACATGAATTTACTTTTCTTTAAAGCTGCATTTCTTAAGGACTTCGTATTTCTATCCTATGTATCCTAATACCACAGGGGCTCTCCATGCAGAAGACAGTTATCCAAGGTGCGTGCATCGCAAAAGGATGATAAGGAAAGTACTTTACCGACTTGCCAAACATCTGGGTGTTCCCATTGTTCTGGGCATTGCGAATCCTACGAGGTGGAGCACAAGGATCAGCTGCCCGGGCATCGCAAGGCCGCGGGGGGCGACAGAGGCAGGGGAAAGGTGCTGTGGCGAGATTCCCTTCCCCGTTTTCCTGAATGGGAGGAGGTCAGACAGGGAGGGGTGGGGGGACTCCGTTGAGGAAGAGATTTCAAAACTGCCTGGCGCTCCTCATTTCATTAGCTGCAGCAGGAGTGTTTCATGGGCAATTAGAGCTAAGCACCAATGGAGGCGACGGGTAGCAGGTAGAAAGAGTCTCTCTGGGCCGGCCGTTTTGCCAAGTGAATGGATTTAGCTGAGGGAAAGGTGGGGATTGGGCAGGGCTGGGCGCCAAACCTTAGAGACGAAGAACGGCCGGAGACTTTGCTAGTCCTGAAGATGGTTTCGGAGGGCGGCCCAGTCGGTCTTTAGTAGAACAGCCAGATTTGAGTCCCATCAACAGAGAAATCTTCTGGATTCCCTAGTTGGGGGCATTGCAGAAATTTGTTGCCAATGTTTGGTGAGCATCATAAACAGGATTAGAATTTGGTTTACTCTTTCAGAGGGTGACCCAGTCAGTCTTTAGTAGAACAGCCAGATTTGAGTCCCGTAACAGAACAACAAGATTTTGGGGGATAAGAACATAACAGAAGCCAATGTTGGATCAGGCCAATGGCCCATCCAGTCCAACACGCTGTGTCACACAGTGGCCAGAAATACAAGGGCCATCAGGAGGTCAGCGGTGGGGCAGGACACTGAAGCCTCCCACGGTGCCCCCCAAGCACCAAGAATACGAGTATCACTGCCCCAGATATAAGAACATAAGAGAAGCCGATGTTGGATCAGGCCAGTGGCCCATCCAGTCCAACACTCTGTCACACAGTGGCCAAAAACACCAGGTGCCATCAGGAGGTCCACCAGTGGGGCCAGGACACTAGAAGCCCTCCCACTGTGGCCCCACCTAAGCACCGAGAATACAGAGCATCACCTGCCCCAGACTGAGAGTTCCTGACTATACCTTGTGGCTAATAGCCACTGCTCCGTATGTTTATCTAATTCCCTCTTGAAGACGTCAATGCTTGTAGCCACCGCCACCTCCTGTGGCAGTGAATTCCAAGTGTTAATCATTCTTTGGGTGAAGTAGTACTTCCTTTTATCCATTCTAACATGACTGCTCAGCAATTTCATTGAGTGCCCACGAGTTCTTGTATTGTGAGAACAAAGGGAACTTTTAATCTTGAAAGGTTGTACCTTGAAAATCTTTTTGGTCTCCAAGGTATTACTGGACTCATCGAACCTAGCTGTGCCAGTCCTGGGTTTGTCAGTCGTGGACACTAGCTCACAGGTTTTTTTAGCCTCCAGCTCACACATTTTTGTCCTCGCTCAGGAAGGGATGGCTCCAGAGCAGACTAATTTATGCAGTAGCCAAATGGCTCGCTCACAACTTTAACGCCAGGAGTTCACAAAGTAGAATTTTTGCTCACAAAATTCCACAGCTGAGAGGGAGCATTGCCTGTGATGGACATTCAGCAAGCTCTTCGCACCTGGCGGCCACCTGCCCACCCCACAATCCACCCTGGCTACCCCCCCCTTCTACTCACTGACCAGCGCTGACTGCAGCACATCTGTGCTGTTCACTTTGGAGATGATGGTGGAACCAAGCAACACGCTCATCTGGAAAGGTATTCCTGTGCCCACGTCTGGAAGCAAACAGAAACTACCCAGATCTACAATCACCAGGAAGATGCTGGAGACTAGCAAACTGCCCATGTACTAGAGAGGGAGACTGGAGAGACTGTGATCTGAGGAAAGTGGATGGGAAATGATTAACCCAAGCTCTGCTGTCAGGAACCAACCTGCAGACCTGGACCACTGACCCGTAAAACCCAGATCCACCCGTTCTGGCCAATGCTCCCTCTAAGCTGTGGAGTCCTGTGAGCAAAAATTCTACTTTGTGAGCTACTGGCATTAAATCAGTGAGCGAGCAATTGGCTGCTGCATAAATGAGTTTGCTCTGGAGCAAAGACAAAAAGATGTTTGAGCCAGAGGCTAAAAAACTGTGATCTAGACTCACACTAATTCAGCTTAGAGGGAACACTGGTTCTGACCCATTTGGACATGGTGGCAACACTGCACATTTTCAGTAGAGGTAAATCAGACACACCTTCCGTGCAGCCCCATAGGCAGGATTTTCTGGTTTGTGGGGCAAAAATTTTTCTGATGGGGCTGCCATTATTTTCCATAATGAAGTGGGAGGTGGCGTGTGACCCTCTTCCTCCCTCCTGAAAGATTTAAAGGGCCCTCCAGCTGATCAGCGGGCCAAGTACTCTCTGCCGATCAGCTGGGGGGCCCTTTAAATCTTGCAAGAGGGGAGGGAGGGGGCGCGCACCACTCTCTTCTTCTCAAAAACATTTAAAGGATCCTTTTAAGTGATTTTTGGCCCTTCAAGGAAGGGGGCAGGGCCCCCAATCTCCCCACCATAGTTATAGGCCGGCTTCCACAGCAGAAGATGCAGCACATTATCATTTGGCCCTGTTACAGGGTCAGTTGCTTATGGAGATTTTCCAAAGCTGCTAGTGAAGTAATGCCCGATGGAAGTAACTCTGCATCTCCAAGATAGATTCAGAGGGGTAGCCCTGTTGGTCTGAATCAACAGAACAAAGCTGGAGTCCAGTCAGGCAACTTTAATACCATTCTGGGTACCAGCTTCTGTGTGCATGCAACACTTCATCAGCTTATACCCAGAACGAAACTTTGCTGGTCTTCAAGGTGCCCCTGGACTCAAGACTTTGTTCTTCTGTATCTCCTAGTCCAGGGGTGTCAAACATGCAGCCCAGGGGCTGGATCAGGCCCCTGGAGGGCTTCCATCAGGCACACAGTGGAACTGGCCATCTCCTGCTTCCAGTTCTGCTGCTGCATCATAGCCTGCTTTGCCAGACTCTCTTAATCACTCGGCCATTTCATGTTTTAACCTGGGTCCTGGACTCAGAATTCTGAGCGTGAGATTCCTGTGGCGAATGTCAATAAAACAAAAGTAGGTTTGCAGCTTACAGAGCGAATGTTTTAAGCATGTTTTTATTTTAAGTTAAAAAGACCCCTTTGTGTCCTTTATAAAGTTTATATCTCCGCTACCGGGCATTACATTTTATGGTGCACATGGCCCGGCCCGACAAAGTCTCATTTATGTCAGATCTGGCCCTCATAATGAATGAGTTCAACACCCACGTACTAATCTTTCCGCGCCAGCTTCTCCGGGAGCTCTCCCTGGTCCTGAAACTCCGTCTGCAGACCTCGCAACAGCCAAATCTCAGAAGAGCACAAACTCGCTGCTTTTTTTTAATCTCCCCCAGCAGAAGGAAGCGAGCGAGGAAGGGGAGCCGTTTCGATTTAGCCGCGTTCGCCATTAGACACCCTTCAGGTGTTAGCAATATTACGCCACCATTTCATTATCCATTAACGCCAGGTAATAATAACTACACTAAAGGTATTTGCAGCCCATTGGCGCTAATGAAGGGAATCAGTCTCATCCGATGCCCGTTCAGTGGCTGCGTGTTGGAGGCAGAATATTACCCGAGGTGAGGTGCCAGTCGTCTCTTTCGGCAGAGGACCCCACCGGCACTCGATCTTCAGCTGCGGACTTGAAGAGGCTTCTTACCGATCTCTTAAGAACATAAGAACCTAAGAGAAGCCAATATTGGATTAGGCCAATGGCCTGTCCAGTCCAACACTCTGGGTCACACAGTGGCCAAAAACACCAGGTGCCATCAGAAAGTCCAGCAGGGGGGCCAGGACACTAGAAGCCCTCCCACTGTTGACCCTCCCGAAGCATCAAGAATACAGTGCATCACTTGCCCCAGACTGAGAGTCCCTATCTATACCTTGTGGCTAATAGCCACTGATGGACCTCTGCTCCAGATGTTTATCCAATTCCCTCTTGAAGCTGTCCCTGCTTGTAGCTGCCAACACCTCCTGTGGCAGGAGGTGACCTACTTCTTAAATGAACTAAAAGGCTGTTTCTCCCAGTCTCTTGGACTGGGAGGGCATCCAATGAAGCTGATGGGCAGTAGGTTCAAGATGGACAAAAGGAAATACTACTTTACACAGAGAGTGATTAACATGTGGAATTCGCTGCCAGGGGATGTAGTGATGGCCACAGGAATAAACAGCTCTAAAAGGGGATTAGACAGATTGATGGAGGAAAGGGCTTTCAAGTGGCCACTCACCATGGTGAGTAAAGGGAACCTCCATGTTCAGGGGCAGTCAGCCTCTGAATCTCAGGGCCGCAAGGCAATGTCGGGGGAAAGCCTCAGCCTCTCTGACCTGTTGTTGGCCCTCCAGAGGAACTGGTTGGCCCCTGTGTGAGACGGGGTGCTGGTCTGCATAGACCCTCACTGGTCTGATCCAGCAGGGCTCTTCTGATGTTCCTGTGTGAGGCAAGGCACCTCTCAAACAGAAGAGGTGCCTTGCCTCACATTCGTTAGCTATATAATCCCTTTCATAGCCTCCATAGATACCTAAATATCAGGTGTTGCTGTGTTGTGTGTACACCAGGCTTCTTGGCAAATCTGTGAGTTGCAAGAGTCAGGAATTCTGGCTTTCAGTGCCCGTGTCAAAGAGCTGGGCGTATGTCTTCTGCATTCAGATGAGATATTTGCATGCACCGGCTGTACACAACTGACTTGCAGGTTCTCCCAGGTCTACAGCAACAGCAGATTTTCGATCTAGCTGCAAAGGAGGCTTGACGTGCGTCTGGCTAAGAATCTTCGCTTTCATACGTCACCTTTCTCTGCCTGCCAAAGGCCAGAGACGAGAGCTCTCTTTGGCCTGCTGGGAAGCCCATTTCGTCCTTGCAAAGGGAGACAGAAGCGGCCGCTTCCCCATCTGGATGTCTGGAGCCCAACTAAGCTCTAGAGGGGACCAAAGGAGACGCCAGAGCAGCCTGCCAGCCTCAGAATCATGGATCGGTGCCTTCTCCATGCGCACGCTTCCTCTGCATCGCCTCCTACAGATGCTGCTTTTGGCAGACTTCCCGTGAAGTGCTCTTCGTTATTCGCCGTGGCATTAATAAAGTTTGAGGGCTGATATCTTTAAAATTAATGAGGTGTTTGCTCTCAGTCAAGAAGCTTATCAAAACAAAAAGCACACTTCCCCCCCCCCTCCGGTGAACGGCATGGACAAATTAGCTCCCTCCCTTCCGTGCGCCTCAAGAGGAACCTGATAACACTTTTTAAAGGTCTGCGCGAGCTGCGGATACGGAGGAAATGGATTTGTTTGCCTTGTATTTTTCTAACTCTTACCTGACAAACAAGTGAGTTTCCTCTGCATTAACTAGTTGGATCTTGGCCTGGGGGAAGTGGGGGGGGGGGTTTAAGGACAGAATGAACACAGTCTTTGTCTCGCCTGCCCTGGTATCTCCATTAAGGTCCACCTCTGTGTTAGTCCGAGGGCAATTTTAAATTGGCAAGCGTATAAATTAATTAAAATATGAAAAATGGCTGGTTTTCTCTCCATTCCTGGAGGAGAATGCTAAAACTGACATTGGCAGCCTAGGCAACTGTTCGTTCAGGGATCAACAATGGGTAGATTTCATAATACTTGTTATCTCTCCTTATATATATTTGAGTTTCCGTGTCCCTCTTGCCTGAACGTTCCACACGCCCCCACAACCTTTGGCTCCCTGATGCATCACTCACCAGGGGTCCCTACCCATTGGTGGCTGTGTTGCCTGAGTCCCGCCCTTCCCTTTCAACTTACGTTGCAACGGAGGACAATGAGGTTTCTGCTGGGACAGAAGCAAAACTGCACCACTTGAAGCAAAACCTCACTCCAGCCTTCAATGGTCTGATTACCGGGGTGGGGGGGAGGAAGCGAAGCCAAGCTGGGAGGCCTCTTTTGTCAGCCAAGCTGCCTGCCTGTCCCTCACCCGCCGAGTGCAGTCTTGCCACCCTCCACACACACAGAGAGCAGCGGCCACAGAGAGCTCTTGCCCCTGCCCCGGCTGCTGCTTCCCTTTCCTCAGCCGCCCGCACTCCCACTTTGCATAGCTCCACTCCCACGGTGGGGGGAGGGACATGAGGAGGATGCCACCAAAGCTCCTCTGCAGGCAATGTGAATCTCCTCCTGGGCCGTCCTGCCCTGGAAAGTGCCCTGGAAAGCAGCCGGCCTCGGGGCGCGCCTGGCAAGCTGATGCTAAAAAGGCTCCTCAAGCCCAGCTCACTTGCCCACAGCCTATTTCTAGAGCCCGTTGTGTCTATTTCCACAATGGGCCTTTTTCCTAGTAGTAATATATAGCAGTTCGAAAGCAAGAAATTGCAAGTAGATAAATAGGTACCAATTTGGCGGGAAGGTAACAGCGTTCCATGCACCTCGGCATTTAGTCATGCCAGCCACACGACCACGGAAATGTCTTCGGACAGTACTGGCTTTTCGGCTTGGAAATGGAGACGAGCACCGCCCCCTAGAGTCAGATTTGACTAGCTTTACCTTTTTATATATGTCAGGAATGGGTGTGTGTGTGTGTGTGTAGACAGATGAAACTCTTCTACTAAATCAGAAGAAGAAGAGAAGAGATTGGATTTATACCCCGCCCTTCACTACCCAGAGGTGTCTCAGAGCGGCTGACAAACTCCCTTCCCTTCCCCTCCCCACAACAGACACCTTGTGAGGCAGGTGGGGCTGAGAGAGCTCTGACAGAAACCACTCTTTTCAAGAACAGCTCTTGTCAGAACTACGGCTTGCCCAAGGTCATCCAGCCAGGTGCGAGTGGAGGAGTGGGGAATCAAACCCGGTTCTCCCAGATTAGAGTCCGCGCACTTAACCACTACACCAAACTGGCTCAGGTGAATGGTCCATCAAACTCAGTACTGTCTATCCTGACTGAAGGTGTTTGCTCAAAGTATGATGCGGAGAAAGGCCCTTCCTGCTACGGGAGATACTTTAACCCTCTTTTGGGAAGGGGCCATGCTCCAGGAACAGGCCATTGAGCAGCCTGTCAAATGTCTCTTCTTGCCTCCTTTTGCAGAGGCCGCTGGGAAAATGGAGCCACTGGAACCAAACAGATCCCTGTATTACCTTAGCTCTTTCCCATCAGTTGGCAGGATGGAAGACTGACCCTTTGTCCTGGCCATTTGGCATTTCTCAGCTCTCTACAGAACAGAAATCAAACCCCCGTGCTCCAGAGGAGAGCTGACACTCAAAGCATGCTCTCTCCCTCTCTCTCTCTCTCTCTCTCTCTCTCTCTCTCTCTCTCTCTCTCTCTCTCTCTCTCCTCTCTCCCTCTCTCTCCCTCTCCCTCTCCCTCTCCCTCTCCCTCTCCTCTCCCTCTCCCTCTCTGACTGCATGGCCCACGATACACTTAACAAGGACTCTGGAAACTGTGTTTGGTGTAGAGCCTCTCAAACGGGGTGAATGATTCCCTGAGCTGCCACCAGCAGAATCAGCTCCGTACTTACAATTCACCAAATCTCTGTCCTCCTGCCTGCAGAGATGAGGTGGGTGGGTGGGTAACCAGAGACAGGGGATTTTTTTCCCCCAGCATTGGCACCTTGCCTGTGAAATGCCCTTCCCCTTCCAGCTCACCTGGCACCAATGCTACTCTTCTGAAAGTGCCAGGCTAAAAAGTTTCTATTATCCTAGCTTTTAATGAAGGGGGTTGGTTTTTAACTTGCTTATTGTTAGCTTCTGAATCTGAGCTTCCTCGAGGGGGAAAAGGAAGGAAGGAAGGAAGGAAGGAAGGAAGGAAGGAAGGAAGGAAGGAAGGAAGGAAGGAAGGAAGGAAGGAAGGAAGGAAGGAAGGAAGGAGGGAGGGAGGGAGGGAGGGAGGGAGGAGGGAGGGAGGAAGGAAAGAAGGAGGGGGGAGGGAGGAAGGAAGGAAAAGAAGGGAGGGGAGGGAGGAAGGAAGGAGGGAGGAAGGAGGGAAGGAGAGAGGAAGGAAGGAAGGAAGGAAGGAGGGAGGAAGGAAGGAAGAAAGGGAGGGAGGGATTGCAGGTCTAGCTAGAGCAGCTGAATCACTAGATTGTTACACCTACTGTGTCAGGAGTCCCTCTAGAGGAGCAGTTTCCAAGCTTTGTGGCCCACAAGTCCAAATTTACTTAGTATGGTGACCCATCCAAGGCTAGCCTAAGTCTTTTCAGTGTCCTGGGCAAACTAAGCCCCTTGGCACCCATCGAGTTCAGCATTTGCATTTCCTGCAATGGCTCACCCAATGTTTTGGAGAAACCAACCAATGTCTCACAAAGTGCGCGGCTGCCTGCGCTATGAACCCCAAGCGAGTGGCATTCAGACACACTCAACCTTTGCGTGTGGAAGTTACACACCGGCCTTTGACCACCTTCTCCTCCTCCATCCCTCCTTCTAAGCCCCCGCAGGGTTCTCACTCTCTCGAGTGACCATCAGGACTCTGAATGTTACTCGATGATCTCATATATGCAGAAAAGAAAAGAAAAATACCAACTAATGTACGACATGAAATATTAGTTATGTTTGGTGCAGTGGTTAAGTGTGCAGACTCTAATTTGGGAGAACTGGGTTTGATTTCCCACTCCTCCACTTGCACCTGGCTGGATGACCTTGGGCAAGCCATAGTTCTGTCAGAGCTGTTCTTGAAAGGGCTCTCTCAGCCTCACGTACCTCACAGGGTGCCTGTTGTGGGGAGGGGAAGGGAAAGGAGTTTGTAAGCCGCTCTGAGACTCCGAGTGAAGGGCAGGGGGTATAAATCCAATCTCCTCCTCCTATTCCTTCTCTTCTATTCCTCCTCTTCCTTCTATTCTTCCTCCTCCTCCTCCTCCTCCTCCTCCTCCTCCTCCTCCTCCTCCTTCTTCTTCTTCTTCTTCTTCTTCTTCTTCTTCTTCTTCTTCTTCTTCTTCTTCTTCTTCTTCTTCTTCTTCTTCTTCTTCTTCTTCTTCTTCTTCTTCTTCTTCTTCTTCTTCTTCTTCTTCTTCTCGAAATTAAATTTCTAAATCACCCTCCCCTGTAAAAAAAACAGGACTCAGGGTGGTGACAGGGCTCAGGATGGTGTTTCCAGGATCAGTTCTGGGTTTCCAAGACACAAAAGAGATCAACGGGAAGAGTGGGGGGGGCATTAAGGAGGGCTGGCCTACGACCCCCTTGCAGAGGTTTCATGAACCATTTTTGAGTCCCAACACCAGAAGTTGGGAAACACTGCTCTAGAGTTGCCTATTCTTTTCTTCTTCTTTTACTGAGAACCAGTTTGGTGTAGTGGTTAAGAGCGGTGGACTTTAATCTGGAGAAGTGGGTTTGATTCCCCACTCCTCCACTTGAAGCCAGCTAGATGACCTTGGGTGAGTCACAGTTCTCTCAGCCTCTCCCCCCCACCTAAAATAAACCCAGCTTGCCACAAAAAGAGCTAGAGTTTCAGGCTGCCTGACAATCTTAGGGTCTCCTGGCTATACTACACCCACTGCCATATGATAATTAATTATTAATTCATCAGTCTTTTTTTTCCTTCCTGTCCTTGCGAAGAGCCTGCTGCCAGGGCAAATGTTTCGAGAGCAAGGGGGAGGAAGGAATCAAATGGCTCCGGACTGTTTTCGCGTGCACACCAAGAAGAGGAGGAGACATTCAGTGGCATTCAGTGGCAGAAGGGATCTCTCCGTGGCTCTGGCCCTTGGCACATTCCTTACTACAGCACAACCTCTGGTGCTCCCTTTATGCTTCCTCTCCCAGCTCTCTTGGTCTGACACCCACAGACCTAGCCTTGGCACCAGCAGGGTCATAGCTCTGGCTCCTCCTCTTCCTGTCACCTGACTCTGATGTCACATGCATGCATCTCAGTGGGTCTCAGGTCTGGAAAGGTTCTCCTCAAGTCTGCTGTTTGCTTGAGCACTGTCATGATCTGTGTAGGATGGGGAGACAAGGCCTAGAGGCCTAGAGGCCTAGGCCCCAGGAGAGACCTGTGTGGGTGTGGAAAGCAGACAGCCTACAATCTCCATAATGCTTAGCGATGGTTGTAACCAATCGGTGTCCAGGGATTGTTTGAGGAGATGTAACTTAAGATTTGTGAACTGGGAAACTGTGTTCTTTTCTCTTCTGCAGTCTTGTCACCCAGAGTAAAACTGAGGGGACTGGTCTGAGAGAGTGAGTACAGGCACAGGGTGGTCTAAGTGGGCTATGGGCCTTGAAGTAGTAACCAGTTTAGTAAACTAGATAGTCACATTAGATTTGTTTATTATGCCTTTGAACATTGTTATATATTTTAAAGCACCTCAGCTTGTTTGCTGTATTAATAAACCATTTGTTTAATGTTCTCTACCTGGTCATCACGCCTATTTTTCTTGGCTTAAAAGGGGGCATTTTGGTTGGGCTTGGGAGGGTGCTCTGGGCCTTCTCAAGGGACCCTACGTCCAGAGTGGTGGCAACGGAAGGTGGCAACCCGCTGGGGTCATGACAAGCACTGAGAGCGGATCCTGATCCGGAAGTTGAATCCAGCACCCAAGATGATAAGAAAGTTATTGGCGTGAAACCGAAGCATCTCTGCAGTTCCACTGTGACCCTGACACCTCCCCTCCCCTTGTTTTCCCGACCCTCAACTCTCAGGGCGCCAACCCTGTCCAAAACCCCTTACAGTAAATGGCCTTTGATGAAATAGCTCTCTGCTGGCACTTGACACTCTAAACGAATCTCCTGTCTCTCTCTCTCTCCCACCTTAATTAGTTACTCTGACATTAATCAGGTTGCTAAGAATAATGCATCTCCATTGCAAATGCAAGCCCTGAAAACAGGATGGGGCATCTGACGCTCCCCCATCGGAATGCACAAAATCTGGCTGCCTTCCCGCTTCTCAAAGAGAACGAGCGACTAATTCAACGTATGCATTTTGTACAAATATGATTCCTTTCTGCATGGAGCGAATTGTGGTTTGGGTTGAGAGAAATCTCCAGTGGCTATTAATGGTTTCAGATTGATTTTTTTTACTTAATGTTATATTGCAGATTTGCTGGTCCAAAATGAATATTGCTAACCTCTTTGAGAGGCTTTCTGGCTGAAATATGTTTTTTGTTTTAAGTCAATAAAAGAAAATCTAACTCTTGCTTCCTTCTTTTGCAGAAATGTTTTGTAGCAATTAGGAATATCGAGGGGCAAAGATTACCGTTTACCACCCCAATTTTGCAGGGGAGGAAGGAATCAAACATCAACTTGCCTTTGCAGATTGGGTGCTGCTTGTGTGCCTCCCACACATTTTGGCAAACATCCATTTTTTAAAATTTGATCGCACGTCAAATTCCTGGTCACCTTGGACTTGTGCTTACTGTCTGAAATACAATTCAACATTGTGTGGTCTCGGCTTATTAGCTTTACACTCATAACTCTTGACCTAACAGAAGGCATCCCCTGTTGGCAAAGAGCTGTTGTGTGGTGCCAGCATGCCAGTTAGAATACTGGGAGACGATGGTGTGTGTGTGGGGATATGAGACCCCTGGGAAAAGGAAACAGGAAGAAAAGATGGAACTGTGACACCTGAGCCCTCTTTTCTTTTTACCCACAAGCAGTGTTCCCTCTAAGCTGAGTCAGTGTGAGCTAGCTCACAGTCTTTTAGCCTCCGGCTCACACATTATTGTCTTCGCTCCGGAAGGAGGGCTCCAGAACAAACTGATTTCTGCAGTAGCCAAATCACTCGCTCACAACTGCGATGCCGGTAGCTCACAGGGTAGCATTTTTGCTCACAAGACTCCATCCTCACAAATTTCCTGTTCTCATCTGCAACCTGTTGCTGACTATATGTCAGCAAGATGACCAGGGGGTCGGAGACCCTTCGCTATGAGGCAAGGCTGGAGATTCTGGGACTTTTTCAGTTTAGAAAACAGATGGCCAAGGGCAGGGCAGGACAGAGGCTGATAAAATTATGCATGGGATGGAGAAAGAGATGGCAACGGTAACTTTTTCTCCATCTCCTAAAATACTAGAACTTCAGGGCATCCAGTGAAACTGAATGGGCAATCGGCTCAGGGTGGACCAAAGGAAATCCTCCTTTACATGGAGAGGGATTCGAATGTGGAATTTGCTGCCAGAGGATGGAGTGATGGCCACAGGCACAGACAGCTTGGAAAGGGGATTAGACAGATGTATGGATGAGAGGCCTATCAGTAGCTACTAGCCATGGTGACTGAAGGGAACCTCCACATTCAGAGGCAGTCAGCCTCTGCGTATCATTGCCAGGAGGCAACACCAGGAGAAGGCCTCAGCCTCTCTGCCCTGTTCTTGGCTGTCCAGAGGAACTGGTTGGCTGCTGTGTGAGGCAGGATGCTGGAAAAGATGGACCCCTGGTCTGCTCCAGCAGGGCTCTTCTGATGTTCTTATAGATGCCCCACCATTTCCTGCCTGTATCCTTCAGCACCGTGGCTGCCATGTAGGCATGCTCTTTGCTGAGAGCCAGTTTGGTATAGTGGTGAAGTGCGCGGACTCTAATCTGGGAGAACTTGCAGCTGCTGGATGACCTTGGGTCAGTCACAAGTTCTCTCAGAGCTGTTCTCTCACAAGCAGTCCTCGAAAGGGCTCTCTCAGCCCCACCTACCTCACAAGGTGACCAATTCCCCACAAGCAGCTGTGCCGCCTTCACTCTTCCATTTCCCCCGGTCATATTGGTCAATTTCATACTACTTGCTGTGTGGCCACATTTTGAGCCGCACCTCCCCCTGATTTCCTCTGCGTCTTCTCGGTCCTCAAAAAACAGGATCGAGAAGACACAGGGGAAATCGGGGGGAGATATGGGTCAAAATGCGGCCATGTAGTGAAATTGACCAATACGACCGGAGGAGACGGAAGAGCAATGGCAGCACAGTTGCTTGTGGGGAATCGGTTGGCGTCTGTTGTGGGGAGGGGAAGGGAAAGGAGATTGTAAGCTGCTCTGAGACTCTGAGTGAAGGGTGGAGTATAAACCCAACTCCTCCTCCTCCTCTTCTTCTCTTCTTCTTCTTCTTCTTCTTCTTCTTCTTCTTCTTCTTCTTCTTCTTCTTCTTCTTCTTCTTCTTCTTCTTCTTTTGAGGCCCCCATCCTTGTGGTAGGTCCCTCCATTCACCTTCGTACTCCTGATACCAGGCCAGGGGATGTGGTGGGGAGTCTAAAAGTGAAACTCAGATCCATCTTGTGTTTCTCTTCATGCCAGCTGGCCAGCGTAATTGCTTCTCTGGTTGCGTTGCTCACAACTCTTCCCATGTTCCTGTTTCCCCCCCCTGTGCATGTGTAGATCCCTTCCATCTTGCTTGTTAAAAGCAAAAGGGTATTTGGGAGAATGGGAATTCATTAGTTTTCCTAACATAGGGAGCCCACTTAGCCTTAAATTGGTGGTTAGCAAACATACAGATAATTCCTCCACATTCTTATTTATCTTCCCCCCAGTTCGGCATCCTGTTGGAACAGATGCCTTGGCGTCTGTTGGGGAGGCTCTAGTCAGTGGAGTGGAATACGAAGGTGCGTGGAACTCGGCATTGACGAAACTCAATCTAAACAAATGGTAGCTCTTTCTCTGTTGACTAGATTATCTGCCTAATCAGATTTCCCCAAGGCCCTCCTAATAACTGGAGACTCGCAGTTTGCTCCCGCCTTTAATGTCTGTGGAACAGGAGGCAAAAGATCAACAAAGAAGTCGCAGGCGGTGGCAAAGACAGGGCGAGAGTTCGGCACGTGCCGCAATGGCTGCTGAATGGCTCCTCTATTAGCGTAGGCACCTGCCAAGGACTGGGTGAAGTCGGCACTCTTCTAGACCCGATGGCTGCAGACGACGGAGGTATGCACAGCCAAATCTCTCTCCTGATCGCTGAGTGGCACAAATATGTCTATCTTCCGTTTATGTTCATTATATTAGAGGAAATTAAGAAGCTACAAGCACACACGAGATACGAGACAGAGAGAGGTACTAGAAAGACACTCTTCTTCCCTTCCGTCTGGCTTTGTAGACCCACTATGCCTCTGTATAAGTAAAAAGGTAAAGGTCTCCCTAACTCAAAAGCCAGTCGAATCCGATTCTAGGGGGTGGTGTTCATCTCTGTTTCCAAGCCAAAGAGCCAACGCTGTCCGAAGACATTTCCATGGTCATGTGGCTGGTATGGCTAGATGCTGAGGCACACGGAATGCTGTTACCTTCCCACCGAAGCCTATTTATCTACTTGCAATTTCTTGCTTTCAAACCTCTAGGCTGGCTGGAGCAGGGGCCAGAGACAGGAGCTCACTCCGTCATGCGGCACTCAGGTCTCGAACTGTCAAACAACAGGCCTTCTGGTGTGCAGCTCAGCATCTTAACCTCTGAGCCACTGCTGCCCCTGCATCTGTATACTTACTCTTATATAGAGTGTATAAAGTCTCAAGTGGAACCATGGCATAGCCCTCTTGTCAGACCCAGGAGGACCTAGACATCTAGATCCAAGCCCAGCAGCACCGTAGAGATCAGTAAGATTTTGGGGATACGAGTGTCAGGTTCCCCAATAACTCAGTATCAACCACAGGTCCTTAGACAGGTTCAGTTTATTGATCAAAGAGATGGAGACATCATGAACTCTCGAGTCAGGAACGAGACATACAGAATGGCCAAAGCAATTATACTCGATTCATACAAGACCCTCTGATGCCCAGAGGCCAATAAGCGGATAGGAGCTAGCGCGGGAAAATAGTTAACAGTTCAGAGGTGAACGGGAGACAGGAGACGCTTCATGCCCAAGAAGCCGAGCACTTCAAGGACATGGGCAAGATAAGGAAGACAGCCAGAGACAAACAGCTGCAGGGAAAAGCAGGGCGGCCAGGTACTTGCAGGGCAGCCCCCACATTCCACACTATAACTCCATGGGGGTGTCAACCGACAACAACCTTTCGAGGATCAGAACTACTCGTATCTGTCGACAGGAGCCTTGACTCTCGAAAGCTCATATTCTGGGGATCTTCCTGGTCTCTCAGGTGTGGCTGGACAGCTACCCACCTGAAACAGTGTGAGGCAATAGTGGATGGGAGCCTGTGCGTTGCTCCTTTGCCTCGCCGCCCATTAAAGGACTAAGGAACAGAAAAGCCTTGCTCCTATCTAGGCCAATTGGCTTCCTTCGGTGTCTCTCACTCTCCAACGCTTTGGTCACAATTTTAGGCAGAAACTACTTCTCATCTCCCCTCCCCCCGAAAACAGTAATGACTTGCTTCCTACGGCACTGGATTGCTGCATCAGCTGAAATCCTCTGACCCGTGCATCTTTCAAAATAGCTGTTCTGCAGCAGATAATGACAAGATCTGCTGTTGTTGATTCATGATGATGATGATGATGATAATGATGATGAAGAAGAAGAAGAAGAAGAGGAGGAGGAGGAGGAGGAGGAGGAGGAGGAGGAGGAGGAGGAGGAGGAGGAGGAGATTGGATTTATGCCCCGCCCTTCACTCGGAGTCTCAGAGTGGCTTACAGACTCCTTTCCCTTCCCCTCCCCACAACAAGCATCCTGTGAGGTCGGTGGGGCTGAGAGAACTCTTGACAGAAACTGCTCTTTTTTAAGAACAGCTGTGCCAGAGCTTGTGGCTGACCCAAGGTCACATCAGCAGGTGCAAGTGGAGGAGTGGGGAATCAAACCCGGTTCTCCCAGATTAGAGTCTGCGCATTTAACCCACTACACCAAAGTGGGAGGGTGGCTCCCACTAAAGTCCCTTCCTTCCCCAAACCCCGCCCTCCGCAGGATGGGTCCACCCCCAAATCCTCAGGAATTGGCAGCCCTACCTCATTTCCTCCCGTTCCCACTGCCTGAAGTGTCTGTTCCTGTCAAGGAATGGAGACAGTTGGGTGGGGGAGCTTGGGCAGATTTGACTTGGAGGTCTTCTGCTTGCTGACCCACAACTGTTACTGTGGCTCGTGGGCAGTAGAGACAGCAAGAACTGGCGGTGCTGCTTTCTCCCACTTTGCACAGCAACTTATCTGCCGTTTTATTTTTACTAACCTGCAAAGTCACTTTAATTCTGGGTAATGGACTCGGTTTGCTATTAATGGGCTCCCCTCCCCTCCCGTGTCTTGTGCATCTCATTCAAGAACCTAGACCAAGAAGCTGAATGTGGAGTAGGAATTAGCGAACCCAGAAATCCAGGTGGTTTGAGAGATAATGAGATTTTGTCTGATCTTGTATATATAAACTTCAGTTCTCTTCTCTTCCCTTCCATTTCTTTTTTTATATGAACTAGAGCTCAGGAAGAAAAAAAAATCTGTTTGCATTGTGGAAAGTCTAAGGTGGTGGGAGAGAGAGAGAGAAAGAAAGAACAGTTTGCAGATAGATTCAGCGATGCTGCGTCTTTGGGCGATGCAGACGGAGAGAGATACGGAGACCCCAAATTGCAAGTGACATATTCCCGCGTGCCCCCTCAGAGATGCAAAAAGATTCTCTTTCCTTGCTCACTATTTCGGGAGGCCCTTGGGGGATTTGGCCTCACCGAGTCATTGGACTGAAGCAAATTGCCAATGTGTGTGAACAAAATCTAATCTGCGGCATCCAACGCCTACATCGGCTCCTTCTCGCAACGCCTGTGATAGCTGTTTTGATGAGCTGCTGAAGGTACAAGCACTCCAGCAGGAAACTGTAAATGAGATGTCCTCTCTCGGCATGCCAGGCCTCCTTATGCCCATTTTTTTATGAAAGATGCCATGTCAGCAGCTGGGTCAGGAAGCAATTCCTGTCTTTTATCCGTGTCAGGACAATGAAGATGCTAAGGACGGCACTGCAGACGCCATCCAAGGCTTAGCAGAGCCCAAGGAATAGCCAACTTTGGTCTCATCTTCTCAAGCAAACATTCCCCTCCTTAACCGCCACCAGAACAAGGCTCTAGCAATGTTCTGCAGGCAAAACTGGAACCACAACAAACAAGCAAACTCTGTGATATAGATGACAACATATGTTCAGTAGGAATCATGTTATATTGTAAAACCTGGCAATATTACTGGCCCATCCTTCTGGTGCTGGAGAAGACTCTTGAGAGTCCCTTGGACTGCAAGGAGATCAAATCATTCAACCCTAAAAGAAATCAACCCTGATTGTTCCCTGGAAGGCCAGATCCTGAAGCTGAAGCTCAAATACTTTGGCCACCCAATGAGAAGGGAGCATTCGCTGGAGGAGACCCTGATGCTGGGAAAGATTGAAGGCCAAAGAAGAAGGGGACAGCAAAGGATGAGATGGTTAGACAGTGTCATCGATGCAACGAACACGAAATTGAGCAAACTTCAGCGGACAGCGGAAGACAGGAGGGCCTGGCGTCATCTGGTCCATGGGGTCGCGAAGAGTCGGACTCGACTGTGCGGCTGAACAACAAAAATCCTTCTCCATGAGCATCTGGGGATAGAAGGGGACTGGTTGCTACTACCATAAATGTATACAGTGTTCATGGAGAGGTCTTTAGGCAGCATAATACAGGTGGCTTTTGCATCTATGTCAACAAAGACAAGACTGGCTTGCTCCTTTATAAACGTGGAACCAGAAGATTATTTGAAAAATATAAAGAAGAAATTAAACGTTGGGTTGCTCTTAAACAGAACATTGAACTGTAGCAAGAGGCTGACACCTTCATTACTGTAGGATTGCTCCTGAGGAAGATTGGGACGAAATGAGTTTCTATTCGGATGCTCATTGAGAATGATGGACCTGCAATAGTGCCAAGTTTTATAATATAACATGATTCTTACTTGACATGTGTTGTCATCTATAACACAGTGTTTGCTTGTTTGTTACATTTCCTATACCTGTGATCCCTTGTTGGTTTTTTTCTGCTAAAACTGGAGCCATGGCAGACCAAATAATTTCAAGCGTGAGCTATAGAAGAAGAAGAAGAAGAAGAAGAAGAAGAAGAAGAAGAAGAAGAAGAAGAAGAAGAAGAAGAAGAAGAAGAAGAAGAAGAAGAAGAAGAAGAAGAAGAAGAAGAAGAAGAAGAAGAGAGAGGAGGAGGAGGAGGAGGAGGAGGAGGAGGAGGAGGAGGTGGAGGAGGAGGAGGAGGAGATTGGATTAATACCCCGCCCTTCACTCGGAGTCTCAGGCTGGCTTACAAACTCCTTTCCCTTCCCCTCCCCACAACAGACACCCTGTGAGGTAGGTGGGGCTGAGAGAGCTCTTATGAGAACTGCTCCTGTGAGAACAGCTTTGAGAGAACTTGTGACTGACCCAAAGTCATCCAGCAGGTGCAAGTGGAGGAGTGGCGAATCAAACCCGGTTCTCCCAGGTTAGAGTCCACGCATTTAACCACGACACCAAGCTGGCTCTCTCTATAGCCAATAGAAACATGGTCAATTAATTTTAAATGAATTGACCTGGATGGTCTGGATGGTCTGAACTTTTCTGATCTCAGAAGCTAAGCCGGGTCGGCCTTAGTGAGTTCTTGGATAGGAGACCCCCAAGGAAGTCCAGGGTGGCTCTGCAGAGGCAGGCAAGGGCAACCCCACCTCTGTTCATCTCTTGCCTTGAGAAAGGGGTCACCTGAAGTCAGTTGCGACAGACAGCACATAAGAACATAAGAACATAAGAGAAACCAATGTTGAATCAGGCCAATGGCCCATCTAGTCCAACACTCTGTCACACAGCGGCAAAAAATAGAAGCCCTCCCACTGTTGCCCCCCCCAGCACCAAGAATACAGAATATCCCTTGCCCCATCATTTGCCCCAGACATAAGAACATAAGAGAAGCCGATGTTGGATCAGGCCAATGGCCCATCTAGTCCAACACTCCGTCACACAGCGGCCAAAATATACCAGGTGCCATCAGGAGGTCCAGCAGTGGGGCCAGGACACTAGAAGCCCTCCCACTGCTGCCCCCTCCAGCACCAAGAATAGAGTGCATCACCTGCCCCAGACTGAGAGTTCCCATCTATACCCTGTGGCTAATAGCCACTGATGGACTTCTGCTCCATATGTTTATCTAATTCCCTCTTGAAACTGTCCATGCTTGTAGCTGCCACCACCTCCTGTGGCAGTGAATTCCACATGTTAATCACTCTTTGGGTGAAGAAGTATTTCCTTTTATCTGTTCTAACCTGACTGCTCAGCAATTTCATGCAGTGCCCACGAGTTCTTGTATTGTGAGAAAGGGAGAAAAGTCCTTCTTTCTCTACCTGCTCTATCCCATGCATAATCTTATAAACCTCGATCATGTCACCCCTCAGCCGTCGTTTCTCCAAGCTGAAGAGCCCCAAGCACGTTCTTCCGCCACCAAATTTAAAAGAACTCTGTACTGTTTTGTGCTAGTGTGAGTGGGTGACTCAGGATTACAGTCACGTGAGGCAAAGGAAAGCCATAATGATGCGCTAGAAACAATCCACGAATACTTATAAATATAATGTCAGAATATCAGCAGTACAGCAATGCACAAATACAGAAGGGTCCAAGAAATCATTGTCGTTGACGAAGTTCTCCGGATTGCCGAGTCGTTTTGAAAAGCTTCATCCAAACAGGACCACGTGAACCAGTTATGCGTTTTCTACTTTCAGTCCATCACTGAATGGAATAACAGCTGCTGCGTTGTTTCGTAAGATAATCTCAATATTTCCCATGACAATTCAAGATACAACTGAAGCGGCCATCTAAGTGAAAAGACGCAGAAGCCTTGGCAATCCAGAGAACTTCGTCAACGACAGTGATTTCTTGGACCCTTCTGTATTGGCCATATTGTTGATACTCTCAACATTATATGTATAAGTATTAATAGATTGTTTCTAGCACATCATTACAGCTTTCCTTAGTTGCATGTGACTGTTGTATCGAGCTGTGATTCTCCGATAGTATTGACTCAGAATTACGGCATTCCGTAAATGCGTGCACATCAGTAGATACTCCAAGAGGGATCACACGTGAACATGCAAAGCAGCCCGATACTGAATCAGGCCGCTGATCCGTCAAGCTGAGTCTCGCCTGCCCAGACCGGCAGCGGCATTCCAGGGCCTCAGGCAGAGGACTTCCCAATCAACTACCGCCTGATCCTTTTAACTGGAGATGCCAGGGATTGAACGGGGGACCTTCTGCTTGTCAAGCAGATGCTCTACCACTGAGCCACAGCTCCACCCAGTGGAGCAATAACCAAGTGTTGCCTCACACAGGAAGCCGCCTCATCAAGACCGTTACTCTATCAAGGTGAGTATTGTGCGTTCTGACTGGCGGCGGCTCTCCGGGGTCTGTGGCGGAGGTCTCCCATATCACCGAATTCCTCATACTTTCCACTGGAGATGCCCGGGATTGAACCTGGGGCCTTCTGCATGCCAAGCAGATGCTGTATCTCTGAGCCATGACACGTCCCAAATCGACTAGCCTCCCTATTGGGAAATCAAACCCTGAACTCCCACATGGTGTGTGTGTGTGAGGGAGGATACCTTTAGCCTATCAGTGTGAGCGTTGTCTCCTCTGATTGGCAGCAGCTCTCCAGGGTCTCAAGCAGAGACCTTTTGCAACGCCCCCCATGTGGCCCATTTAACTGGAGGTGTTGGAACTGAACCTTAGATCTTCTGCATGCAAAAGATCTAAGGTTCAGTTCCCAGCACTTACAGTTAAATAGGCCAGGTAGGCAGGGCGATCTTCTGCACATGCCCTGACCTGACCTGGATAGCTCAGGCTAGCCCGATCTCATCAGATCTCGGAAGCTAAACAGGGTCTGCCTTGGCGAGTGTTCAGAAGGGTGACCTCCAAGAAATACCAGGGTTGTGATACAGAGGCAGGCAATGGCCAACCACCTCCAGAATGTCTCTTGCCTTAAAAAAAAGTCTAGCTCGCCACCTAATGGTGTATAATGCTAAAAGAGCTAGAACTTCTGACTGCCAGACAATCTTAGAATCTAGAATGCCATACAATAATTAATTTTCTTCTGCATGCAAATCAGACGCTCGCCCTCCCCCCTTCCAATCCAGTGTGATGCATATGACAAAGAGCTAGGGTTAAACCATGACATTCAAGATTTGAATCATTGTTCAGCGGCAAAGTAACCTGGGTGTTTTGGGGTTAGATTGGGGAAGAGCCAGTTTGATGTAGTGGTTAAGTGCCAATGTCAGCGGAACATCAGCGGAAGATCTTGGCCTCTCTACCCTGTTTGTTTGGCAGTCCAGAGGAACTGGTTGGCCACTGTGTGAGAATTAGACAGGCCACTGGTCTGGTGTACTGGTTAAGTGTACGGACGCTAAGAGAACCAGGTTTGATTCCCCAGTCCTCCACTTGTAGCTGCTGGATGACCTTGGGCAAGCCATAGTTCTGTCAGAGCTGTTCTTGAAAGGGCAGTTCTGGAAAGAGCTCTCTCAGCCCTGCCTACCTTACAGGGCGTCTGTTGTGGGGAGGGGAAGGGGAAAGGAGTTTGTAAGCCGCTCTGAGACTCTGAGCGAAGGGCGGGGCATAAATCCAATCTCCTTCTTCTTCTTCTAGTCACATTCACCTATCTTAGCTTGGCCAGTCTCACAGAGTTATTGTGAGGATAAAATAGGATGAGCCACATGGACATTGTCATGAGCTCCTTGGAGGCTGGGCAGGATAAAATATGACAATCAAAGCAACTTCAGATCAGCTGAAGTTTGGGCCTGAGCATTTGAGGGGAGGATCTTTTTCCTTCGGAGATCTGGTTTTATTAAACATGTGCAGATACATTCCAGGGCAAACAGCTCAATTCGAGTCTAGTAACACCTTAAAGACCGAACAGAGTTTGGTACTATAAGCTTTCGGGAGTCGAAGTTATCTGACAAAGGGGGCTCTGACTCTTGAAGGCTTCCACCCCGGAGATCTTGCTGGTCGGTCTCTAAGGTGCTCCTGGACTCAAACTGAGCTCTTCCACTGCAGAGCAATATGGCTGCCCTCTGGAACTACTTAAGGGGGAAGAAGAGGAAGAAGAAGAAGAGATTGGATTTATATCCCACCCTTCACTGCCCAAAAGCATCTCAGAGCGGCTTACAGAGCGGCTCCTTTCCCTTCCCCTCCCCACAACAGACACCTCCTGTGAGGTAGGTGAGGCTGAGAGAGCTCTGACAGAAACTGCTCTTTTTCAAGGACAGCTGTGCCAGAGCTTGTGACTGACCCAAGGTCACATGAGCAGGTGCAAGTGGAGGAGTGGGGAATCGAACCTGGTTCTCCCAGATAAGAGTCCAGGCACTTAACCACTACACCAAACTGGGTCTCCACTGAATCTCCTTTCCCATCCCCTTCCCACAACAGACACCCTGTGAGGTAGGTGGGGCTGAGAGAGCTCTTCAGAGAACTGTCCTTTCAATAACACCTCTGAGAGAACTTGTGACTGTCCCAAGGTCACACCAGCAGCTGCATGCAGAGGAGTGGGGAATCAAACCCGGCTCTCCCAGATTAGAGTCCGTGCTCTTATCCACTACACTAAACGGGCTCAAAGTCAGAGTCACAGGACAGGGCCCACAAAGTCCCATGAAATGACACTGTACCCTTGGAAAAGGGCAGAGCAACTCCCCAGCAGTGCAGAGACCAAACCTGTGGCACAGAACCAGGAGTCAAAACTGGAAGTTTCCATGGGGACAGCAACCCTCAATGGAGTTAATGACGGGCCTAAAAATAGGCCTAATAATGATCAATTGTAAGCGGTGGTGCAATATGATTTCAGGCTCCCTGCCCACCTGTCCCCATTGTGGCGGGCACGAAGGGAAGAGATGCTTCTGGGCTCCTTTCCAACAAGAACTGTGGAAGCGAACAACGGGCTGGCGGATGCTGCGGAGGACAGAGACAGCGCGGAGCTCGCCGGGAGCAGCTGCGTGTCTTTCTTCCTGCCTCCCAGGATCCTCGCAGTCGAGAAAGGCAGCTCGAACTTGACGGCCACGGCCTTGAATAGATGGATGTTAAAATAGTAACCACATTGAAAATGACGCCCGTCCCGGTTTACGCAGGAAACAGACGACTGGGTTTCAGACCTGCAGATCGCCTCTGAGTATTGCATCAGGCCTTCGCGTTCCTAGCTGCATCATTTTGCAAGATTTTGAGAAACTTTCTAAATCTGGGGACGGTGTGCACTTTCCATTTGTTTCCGCAGGGCTTCGGGTTGCCGCCACAAAGGACCCCTGGGAAGTGTGCCAAGCAGCAGAGTGCCAGGACATGCAGGGCAGGGCTACGCAGCTGGGGAGCGGCCGTGGCTCAGGTGGCATACAGAAATCCCCACGCCCCCAGCATCTCCAGCTAAAAGGACCAGGCAGTCGATGATGCGAAAGACTTCTGCTTTGGAGGGCTGCGACCAGTCTGAGCAGACAACACTCTCTTTGATGGACCAAAGGTCTGATTCCATATAAGGCAGCTTTGTGTGTAGGCAGAGTCTCGGTAAGAGCTAGGATCACCAGAAGAACGTAACTCCAGAACAAAGAGTCCCATCGGGAATCAGGGGTATCTTTATCACTTTTCCTTCCTTATGCTTGACAATGCGTATGAGGAGAACAGATGACAATCTTCCTGATATGTGCAATTAACAACTTGTTTGAAGGGGGTAACATGTATATTCCAGATCTGGAACATATAAAAGAATGGGAGGAGGAGGAGGAGGATTGGATTTATGCCCCGCCCTTCACTCAGAGTCTCAGAGCGGCTTACAGACTCCTTTCCCTTCCACTCTCCACAACAGACACCCTGTGAGGTCAGTGGGGCTGAGAGAGCTCTTTCAAGAACTACCCTTGAGAGAACAGCCTTGAGAGAACTTGTGACTGAACCAAGGTCACACCAGCAGCTGCAAGTGGAGGTGTGGGGAATCAAACCTGGTTCTCCCAGATTACAGTCCGTACACTTAACCAGTGCACCAAACTGGCCCTGCTGGATCTAAGTTCTCACACAGTGGCCAACCAGTTCCTCTGGACTGCCAAACAAACAGGGCAGAGAGGCCGAGGCCTTCCGCTGATGTTGCCACCTGGCACTGGGGTTCAGAGACTGCCTGCCTCTATCCATGGCGGTTCCCTTTAGTCACCATGGCCAGTAGCCACTGTATGACCCGTCTGCCGTGAATCTGTCAAATCCCCCTTTAAAGCTTTTTGTTCCCGTGGCCCTCACTACATCCTCTGGCAGCGAATTCCACATATTAATCACACCTTGCATGAAGAAGCATTTCCTTTTGTCTGTCCTGAATCTACAGCCCATTAGCTTCATTAGATGTCCTTCAACTCTAGTATTTTGAGAAAGGGAGGGGGAAAATCTCTTTTTCCACAGTTCTGGTATGCATGTACTGAGGCTGAACATGTGTGCATTGCCCCTTTTAGACAAAAAAGGCGATTGGCACCAATGCTCCCTCTAAGCTGTGGAGTCTTGTGAGCAAAAATTCTAACTTAGTGAACTACTGGCATTAAAGCTGTGAGTGAGAGATTGGTCTACTGCATCAATTAGTTTGCTCTGGAGCCATCCTTCCTGAGCTAAGGCAAAAATGTGTGAGCCGGAGGCCAAAAAACTGTGAGCTAGCTCACACTAACTCAGCTTAGAGGGAACACTCATTGGCACCTTGTGAGGGAGGGTGGTATGCAGCTTGTTCTCCCCATATATATGACTGCAAGCTTTCGGTACGTGTGACCAAAAGGACTTATGGATCTGTTTTGTTACAGGCAGCTCAGCTTCACGGGTTCTTGAATTCCGTATTCAAGACTCGATGTTTCTGTCTCTTAGCACTTGCCCAGACTTCGTGGTTACATATGCAGCCACCCACAGTGGGTATTTATTCCTTAATGGTACAAACCATCTGTACTCCGCATAATATCATAATATAAGCTGTTGTGTAGATTTATATTAGCTGAAAGTCAGAGAGTAAATATTTTAAATAAATGAAATAATGTCCGCGCTGCTTAAGAACACAGAGAATGTATTTATCTTGGGTGCAACTAGAGATGATCCTGGCAGGTCCAGGAACGGACCCCCCCACACTGCTCTTTAAATCGTAAACAGCAGACAAGGGGGGAGGGGGTGATTTGGATTGAGGCACCGGGGAGTGGGTTTGAATCCTTCCCTCCATAGCGGTTTCATGAGCATAATGCCACTCCCTGCACAACTGAAACTGCAAAAGGGTATAAGGAAAAAGTTAAATCTTCTGCCCCACGGCCCTGATTGAAGTCAGGGGGGCCCACCGGCTCTCTGGTCATCGGATTTGCTCTTTAGCGACAGCAACCTCGAGGGCAAGCAAAGAGAGAACTTGGCGACCACGGAGAAAGTTTCCAAATCAGCTTAAGCATCACACCTGGCAGTTCACAAGCTGAGCTGAAAGCCATCAAGGGACAGTTTATCGATGAACAGATGTGTATGAATCTGCCCAACCGCCTTACTTTCCCCTCTTCTCTCTTGGCTCTGTCTTCTGTTGTTGAAATTGCATTGTAAACTCTCAAGGGCAAAGACTTTCCATCTCTGTTTTCCTCCGCAAAGTGCCGGTAAATAGATGACGCTGTGTAAATAACAATATCTGAATTCATACCTGAAATAAAATGGAAAATGAGAAGTGCCTGCCTTCCACATAACTGCCGCCTGATCATTCCCAGAACTTGGCTCTGTCTGGAAGAACATGAGAGAAGCCCATGTTGGATCAGGCCAATGGCCCATTCAGTCCAGCACTCTGTGTCACACAGTGGCCAGAAATACCAGGTGCCATCAGGAGGTCCAGCAGTGGGGCCAGGACACTAGAAGCCCTCCCACTGTTGCCCCCGCCAAGCGCCAAGAATACAGAACATCACTTGCCCCAAACATAAGAACATAAGAGAAACCCATGTTGGATCAGGCCAATGGCCCATCCAGTCCAACACTCTGTCACACAGTGGCCAAAAACACCAGGGGCCATCAGGAGGTCCACCAGTGTAGCCAGGACACTAGAAGCCCTCCTACTGTCGACCCCACCCCCCAAGCACCAAGAATACAGGCCATCACTTGCCCCAGATATAAGAACATTAGAGAAGCCAGTGTTGGATCAGGCCAATGGCCCACCCAGTCCAACACTCTGTCACACAGTGGCCAAAAATAGCAGGTGCCATCAGGAGGTCCAGCAGTGGGGCCAGGACACGAGAAGCCCTCCCACTGTTGCCCCCCCCAAGCACCAAGAACACAGAGCATCACTTGCCCCAGACTGAGAGTTCCTGTCTATACCTTGTGGCTAAAAGCCACTGATGGACATCTGCTCCATATGCTTATCTAATTCCCTCCTGAAGCCATCCATGCTTGTAGCCGCCACCACCTCCTGTGGCAGTGAATTCCATGTGTTAATTACTTTTTGGGGGAAGAAGGACTTCCTTTTCTCCATTCTAACCCGACTGCTCAGCAATTTCATGGAGTGCCCACGAGTTCTTGTATTGTGAGAAAGGGAGAAAAGGACTTCTTTCTCTACCTGCTCTATCCCATGCATAACCTTGTAAACCTCGATCATGTCACCCCTCAGTCATCGTTCCTCCAAGCTAAAGAGCCCCAAGCGCTTCAACCTTTCTTCATAGGGATAAGAGGACTGCCAAAGAGTGCCAAAGAGTGATTGACACATGGAATTCATTGCCACAGGAGGTGATGGCAGCCACAAGCATGGATGGCTTCAAGAAGGAATTAGATTAACATCTGGAGCAGAGGTCCATCAGTGGCTATTAGCCACAAGGTATAGATAGGGACTCTGGGGCAAGTGATGCTCTGTCTTCTTGGTGCTTGGGGGCAACAGTAGGAGGGCTTCTAGTGTCCTGGCCCCACTGCTGGACCTCCTGATGGCACCCAGTCTTTTTGGCCACTGTGTGACACAGAGTGTTGGACTGGATGGGCCATTGGCCTGATCCAACATTGGCTTCTCTCATGTTCTTATGTTCTTATCCAGCATCTTGTTGGACAAGGTAATTCTGAAGGGGGGGATTCTCCCTCCCTCCCTGCTTCTCTGCTGCACGTCCACGTGACTCTCTTGAAGCGTCCGGCACTCTGTCCGCAGCCGCCCCTCTCTGCTCAGGTCCCTCAGGATCCGATGCCAACCGATAGCAGATAAGATTTTAATTTCACTGATGTGTTAAGTGGCTAATGGACTTCAAGGCAACAGCTCTGGGGACCAAAGGTCGCTTCGGTGGGCAGGGTACTTTTCTTAATGTGATTTCCGTTGGAGCTCTTACCTCTTGCGCGCTTTCATGACGATATCGGCAATAATATTTACAACACAAATGGCTACTCCCGGGCCTCGACAGATGTGGACTGCACTCTCTCAGATTACCTTGGGTAACGGAAACTTCCGATTGTCTAATGGGGAACCATCACTGGCAGCGCCTGTCAGAGACAGGCTGTTGGGATATTCGGCCCGCCTGTCATCTTTCTGTCTCTGCTCCCTTTAATTAAAAGGTATGTCGCGCCGTGATTGATGGCAGCGCTTTGGTAGGGTGTGCCTCGGCACATTTCAGGAGGGAAACGAAAAGAGGCCCTTTCGCGGCATGAATATTCTAACGGAGCTACCCATTACCAGACTGAAGACGTAGGCCGGCAGCTACGTTTTCACAGGTACTTCGACCTGAGCAGCAGTTGACTGACTGAGCAAAAACTGACGGCTTTACCAACCAACACTCCCCCACGTGAAACAACATATAGGCAAGAGCTCAATAACGTCTTTCCGCTTCTGTGAACAGCAGCAGAGACCCCGAGAAAGAATCTTGCTGCTGTTCGTTTCCCTGACTGAGCTGAACCACACACCAAGGTGAACGGGCAACTGAGGGGTGCAGAAAACAGGGGCTTGCTCAAGGGTCTGAGGGGTGCAGAAAACAGGGGCTTGCTCAAGAGTCTTTCGAGTGCGGGAGGAGGATGAGATGCAATTGAAAGGATGGGACATCTTGGCTCGGCTTTGAGGAATACGTGGGGAGGGGGCAGACAGGAAGCCCTGTGAATTATTTCTTTTATTCATGTACTTTACCAAATGTATATCCCGTATTTCTGTTCTCATAAGGGCCACGAAAGGAACTGGACTGAAGTCCTAACAGTTGGCTAGCCCTATACCAGACATTGGCTTGGCTTTTATCTGGAGCTAGATGGAGCGTGCATATCACTACCGTCAAGAAAGAGGAGGAGGAGGGGAGAGGGAAGGAAGAAGAAGAAGAAGAAGAAGAAGAAGAAGAAGAAGAAGAAGAGATTCAATTTATACCCCGCCTTTCACTGCCCCAAGGTGTCTCAGAGTGGCTTACAAATGCCCTTCCCTTCCCCTCCCCACAACAGACACCCTGTGAGGAAGGTGAAGCTGAGAGAGCTCTTGACAGAAACTGCTGTTTTTCAAGGACAGCTCTTATCAGAACTATGGCTTGCCCAAGGTCACATCAGCAGGTGTAAATGGAGGATGTAAGTCCCCTCCTGCCAGCCGGGCCGATTGGTGGCTGGGGGGGGCAGGACCTGGCAGGGAGAACCCCTCCTCCATCAGGGGTCTGGCAACCCTAGGAGATCCCCGGGCACCACTTGGAGATTTAACAAAGGAAAGTATCACAGAAAGAAGGTGAACCAAAATTAAGAAACAACAGTGAAAGCACGAAACAAGAACCATGAAATATTGAAATATTATTGTTTCGTGGTTGTTTCTTAGTTTTGGCTCGCCCGCCTGGAGACTGGCCAACCCGATGCCCCGCAAGCTGAGCCAAGAGGCCATGCTGTGCGCAGGACTTGAACTCAGGCCTCCAAAATGCAAGTCTTTTATTTTTCATCTGTTCAGTTGTCAAAAGGAATTGCAGGGCGAGAAAGGCCTCGTCCAAATCTTCGAAGTTGGTGCTAGTGGGAGCACGAGTGGATCTGAGATGCGTCTTTCCCGCATCCTGACAGTTCTCAGCACTGCAGCTGAACTTAGACGCAGATAGCATAGCCCCTTCCCACCCCTCCTGCCTGAGCTCAGCAGTCCCCCGCATTTTGCCGAAAATATAGCCACGGCCCCTCCAGAACGGCCGTCTGAATTATCGAGATGGTGAAAGGTTTATTATGGAAACATAATAAAAGTAATAAGGGACGTGTTTATTATGCAAACAGCAACTGAGTTATGTGTCCTTTAAGACTACTAAATAGTTTTTAATTACTGCTATATCAGTAAATCCCATAAATATGCAAATGCAATTAGTTCACAAAATAGGCCCTAAATATCTTTATTCCTCTCCAACAAAGTTCTTTGAAGTTAATCGCCAGCTTCCTTTGTTCACTCCCTTGGCAGCGGAGCCGAAAATGATGGGAATTATGACAGATGTACAAATTCAGGGGGAGAAGCGGGATTTCCCCCCCCACTCGCCCGAGCGCCACATCTGGAGAGGCAAAGATGGGATGTGGAGGAGGGGGAGCAGGAGTCTCAAGTGAAGTGCCACCCCTCCCAAATATCAGGCGATATTGTTTTGCCTGCCACCACAACGGCAAGCGCTGTGGCCGTACGTGACGATCGTACCAAGAGGTCCTCTTCTCAGAATTTAGACCTTGGTTTTCTGTGGACACTGCAACAGTGGGAGGGCTTCTGGTGTCCTGGCCCCACTGCTGGACCTCCTGAGGGCCCCTGGTGTTTTAGCCACTGTGTGACACCAGAGTGTTGGACTGGATGGGCCATTGGCCTGATCCAAGAGTGGTTCCTCTTATGTTCAAAGAAGCTCTAGGGAAGAGCACTTCCCCACTGGGCTGGGACAGGTTGAACGAAGGCAAAACAGAACCAGGGAGCCAGCCTGCACTCTTTAGTAAATAATTCCAAAAGCACCGTTCAAAAGACAGAGGGTGTTGCCAGACTTTGCAGTCCCTCGAAGGAACCGCTAGAAGGAGCCTCTTTGGAGATTTAATTTGGTCCGCTCTGTGAAGATGTGTCCTCTTGATCCCATTAGCATGAGAGAAATAAGGCTTCTCACAGCTCACAGGAGGCGGGATGTCTTCAAGGAATTCTACTACGCTAACTGTAAGGGGCCGCCTTATTATTTCGAGACACGGCTAAGCCCATCCAATCTTGGTGCTCTCAAGACATTCGCCACGTGGAACTGAGATGTTTTTCTGTGAGAGAATGGGGCACATCAGTGTTCTTTGAGACCACAAGAGTCTCTCAGAAATGACAGACGTATGCAAAAAGAAATTATACAAATTATATTGTTGGAGAGAAAGGCTAGAGGGGGACACACAAAGCGGGATAGGAAACTGGCAGTGCAAGGGCTTGTACAAAGGCACCTGCAGGCTTAAAAAGGCTGGGGACCCCTGGGTCTAATTAGTCTAAGGTCACCCACTGAGCCTCTTGGCAGAGCGGGAATTTGAACCCAGGTCTCTCTATTCCTGGTCCAACAGTCTAATCACAGAGACAAAGCATATATTTCTCATGAACATAAAATCTTTGCTCATGAACTGGCGGCTGCAAATAAGCGGAGGCCAGGGCAATGTTGATTTTGTCACTTGTTCAAACCCCGCTCTTTCATGAAGGTCGTTGGGTGGGTAACCTCAGAGCGATTGCTCTCTTTCCGCCTAACCTGCCTCACAAGGCCATTGTAACATGGAGGAGGGGAAGAGCAAGAATGCTGCCCTGAGCTTCTAATAGCAGACAACTACATCTCACTGCATTGCATGGGTAGTAGGCCAGTTAAGACAGCACACCATTCAAAGTCACACAGGTATGTTTTATCTCCTTAAGAACATAAGATTGTAAGAAGAGCTCCGCTGGATCAGACCGGTGGTCCATCCAGTCCAGCCTCCTGTCTCACACGGTGGCCAACCAGTTCCCCTTAAAGACCTACAACAGGGCACAGAGGCCAAGGCCTTCACCTGATAAAAACATCAGAAGAGCCCTGCTGGATCAGACCAGTGGTCCATCCAGTCCAGCCTCCTGTCTCACACGGTGGCCAACCAGTTCCTCTTAAAGACCTACAATAGGGCACAGAGGCCAAGGCCTTCACCTGATAAAAACATCAGAAGAGCCCTGCTGGATCAGACCAGTGGTCCATCCAGTCCAGCCTCCTGTCTCACACGGTGGCCAACCAGTTCCCCTTAAAGACCTACAACAGGGCACAGAGGCCAAGGCCTTCGCCTGATAAAAACATCAGAAGAGCCCTGCTGGATCAGACCAGTGGTCCATCCAGTCCAGCCTCCTGTCTCACACGGTGGCCAACCAGTTCCCCTTAAAGACCTACAACAGGGCACAGAGGCCAAAGCCTTCACCTGATAAAAACATCAGAAGAGCCCTGCTGGATCAGACCAGTGGTCCATCCAGTCTGGCCTCCTGTCTCACACGGTGGCCAACCAGTTCCTCTGGAGGGCCAATAACAGGGCACAGAGGTGGAGGCCTTCCCCTGAGGTTGCCTCCTGGCTCTGGGATTCAACAGGTATATCTTATTCTAGCAGAGCAAAAACATCAGAAGAGCCCTGCTGACTCAGACCAGTGGTCCATCTAGTCAAGCATCCTGTCTCAAAAAGTGGTCAGTTCCTCTGGAGGACCAACAACAGGGCACAGAGGCCGAAGCCTTCCCCTTATGTTACCTCCTGGAACCGGGAATCAGAAGTTTACTGCCTGCAACGTGGAGGTTCCCCTCAGTCACCATGGCTGGGAGCCACTCATAGACCTATCCTCCATGAATCTGTCTAATGCCCTCTGCCAGCCATTCATGCCTGTGGCCACCCCTTCATCTTCTGGCAGCGAATTCCACATTTTAAGCACTCATCATGCCCATCTGCTTCATTGGATGCCCTCAAGTTCTCCAGTGAAGCTGATGCAGGACGGACAAAAGGAAATACTCCTTTACACAAGGAATGATTAAAATGTGGAATCCTCATTGTTCTTGCATTTAAATCAAGTCTGAGAAGAGGCCAAGACCCCACCACCACCACCACCACCGTGGGAATAGGTTCTCTCCTTTTCGCATATCAGCTGCTCATTCCCATTTATACTGTGAGCGGCTGAGGTGTATAAGGAGAGGACTTTGCCAAAATACCTGTTCATGCTGGCAAGAAGGAAGTTAAAAAAAACCCCTTTCCCTACATAGAACCCATTTGTAGCACTTGCTCAGTTCAAAATATCTTCAAAATCCTGGAAAACTCTCAAAAACTTTTTGTAGAGCTGTCGCTCTTCCATTTCATATAGTAAGACTGCCACCTGCGGGCCAGTGCTGGTATTCCTGACTTGGGATGGTTTGAATTCTGATCAATGCTGGAGGAAGAAGAAGAAGAGAAGAGATTGGATTTATACCCCGCCCTTCACTTGGAGTCTCAGAGCGGCTTACAAACTCCTTTCCCTTCCCCTCCACACAACAGACCCCCTGTGAGGCAGGTGGGGCTGAGAGAGCTCTTGACAGAGACTGCTCTTTTTCAAGAACAACTGTGCCAGAGCTTGTGACTGACCCAAGATCACATCAGCAGGTGCAAGTGGAGGAGTGGGGAATCAAACCTGGTTCTCCCAGATTAGAGTCCGCACACTTAACCACTACACCAAACTGGAAGACGTGAAGGTTCCCCTAATTTAACAGCCTTAGCTGCTGGGTTGGGACAATATAAATTTCAGGCTGCATTTCCATGCATTGACTAAGGTGAACAAATGCATGTGACCCAGCAAGAGAATGCTGCTAAGTTTCATGTAAGATGAATAAGGTGATACGTGGCTGGCCCTGGGCCTGGCAGTCAAAAATAGGATGGCCGTCACATTCTCCCTTCCGGGGGCGGAAGAACCCAGGCACATTGAGCCAAATTGATTGTGTGGTCAGTTTAGGATCTCTCAGCTAGGCCTTGATGGGTAGGAGTTGCAAATATTTACAAGTTGCTAGCTAGGGCCGCCAAGTCCAGGTTTGGGAAATTCCTGGGGATCTGGAGGTGCAATTAGATCTAGGTTACAAGTGTCAAAGTTGGGTTTGCCACGGATTTCACATGTTCATATTTTCACTGCCATTGATGCTTTGTTCTTTCACTGTGAGGGAAAGCAAGGGCAGACTGTGTGAGAGGGTGTGTGAGTGTCTAAGACTGCTTTGCCATGCTAATTTACAACTGCTTTCCAAGTGGGCCTCCTGACACTGGGAAGAATGTACAATGACCTTGAATGCCAGTCTCCGGTAGCTGGCTTTTAGTAGATAATGTAACTGTAGGGCCTGGTGTGATGTGGTCCATGGGGTCACGAAGTGTCGGACTCGACTATGCGACTGAACAACAACAGCAGCAAAAGTAACTGTAGGTTCACATGTGGGAGGAGGAGGGCTAACGGAGTGTGCTAGGTTTAGGCAGGCTGAATGAATGGATTGATTGGACTGGTTACTGGGGGAGGGCTTGTTTGAATCATGTATTACTTCAGAACTGGTGCCAAAGGAATCAGTTCTGACACAGATGGTCTCAGCTGGAAACATTCACATCTCTCAATAAACAAATCACTGCCAAGAGAGTGTTGTTGGGAGCAAGTTTGTTCAAGAATCTGACAACAAGCATATATAAACAAAATAAATCTTTAATATTATCGTACACTTAAAAAGTTCATTACAGACAAATGTAGGTCTTTAGGCCACAGAGGTCACACACTGTGCAGTACACAATGCAGAAAACTATTAGTTGCACACTTTGCAGTATGCATTACATACAATGCAGCATACTCTCAGTAGCAGTGATTGGAAGCATTGAAATAGGACCAGATGCATTTTGGCCTCCTTCAGTGCTCCTAATGTAATCTGTATTGTAGTTAGCCATGCAAGGTGTTGTAGGGGCATTCCAAAATATACACTGTGGCACAGAAATGCTCTCTGGGAGTATTACCTATGGCTCCTGATCTTTATAGCCACACCAAAGGGAATGAGAGGTGGTATAATCATGCGGAATACAGCAATTCCTTCACCCACAGCGTGCATATGTATGCTGCACCAATAAAATTTCTGCTCCAATAAACATGCAGGTTGTTGAAGGCGCCATGAGGCCCCCTTCCCCAAAAATCCCTGTTTTGAAGCAGCCAAGTGGATCACAAAGGACATAGTATATTTTATCTGTTCACTTTATTTAAATGCTGCCCTTTCCCCCACTCGGTACCTTAAGTGGCTTACATCATTCTCTTCTCCTGCATTGTATGCTCACAACAACCCTGCGAGGTGGCTTAGGCTGAGAAGGTGCAACTGGCTGAAGGTCACTCAGCAAGCTTCCCTGGCAGAACAGGGATTCAAACTTGAGTCTCCCAGATTCTACTTCTGGAGACCTCCAGTGCTGGCACGTGGGGGTGGGGGAGATCCAACCATCCTCCAAGTAGCCTTCCTTCAATGGAAGAGCCACAGTTTGGAGGAAGGCTTCAAATTTGAACCAGAAGGAAAAGTGGGGTTGTAGTTTAACCCATAAATACATAAATGAACTTTGCTCAGTGAAGAGAAAGCTCAAGATGGGCAGTTGTTGTAGTTGTCTGTCTGCAGCAGCAGAAAAGAGCAAGACTAACAAATTTGTGGCAGGGGAGAAGCCCTTGTGAGTCACTGCTCACTCCTTTAGATACAGCTAGAAGGGGCGTCCATCCGTCCTTATATCTTTGGAGAGCAGAATGTCAGATGCCAAATGATGTCATTGTTGTTCAGTCGCACAGTCGTGTCCAACTCTTCGCGACCCCGTGGATATTAGCAGGCAAATGACAATAGCAGGTGAATGACAGTAGCGGGTATGATTGGATTAGGTGTGATATGCAGAGAGGTAAATTTGGTGTTGTGGTTAAGTATGCAGACTCTAATCTGGGAAAACCCGGTTTGATTCCCCACTCCTCCACTCGCAGCTGCTGGATGACCTTGGGCAAGCCATAGTTCTGACAAAAGCTGTCCTTGAAAGAGCAGGTCTGGAAAGAGCTCTCCCAGCCCCGCCTACCTCACAGGGTGTCTGTTGTGGGGAGGGGAAGGGAGAGGAGACTGTAAACCGCTCTGAGACTCCGAGTGAAGGGTGGGATATAAATCCAATCTCTTCTTCTTCTTTCTTCTTTCTGTCCCTTCACCAAACTGGACAGAATTGAAGTACCAAGTGCAAAGGGGTGAAGGCCAGGAATACTTCATTGGGACAATGACCAGATGGCCAAATAGGCCAAACTGGTGTGTTGATTCTACTGGCCACTTCCCTGTCTTTCAGTGTACAACTGTCAGCCTTACTTCTGGGAAGCTAGTTTGAGACCTTATTGCCCACTTCAGACAGATAAGGTTGTGTTATCCTAAAATCACGGTAATCCAACCATAGCACACATGATCTTTGGAAAAAGTATACCATAAGATTTACTGACTTGAGTTCTACTTGTGACATATTGGGAGGTCCAGAGGGGTAGAAGAGGAATTTGTATGAGCTGTTGTCATTGTAACATCTGAGTTACAGGTAGTTTGGTATAGTGGTTAAGTGCGTGGACTCTAATCTGAGAGAACCGGGTTTGATTCCCCTGTCTTCCACTTGCAGCTGCTGGATGACCTTGGGCAAGCCATAGTTCTGACAAGAGCTGTCCTTGAAAGAGCTCTCTCGGCCCCACCGACCTCACAGGGTGTCTGTTGTGGGGAGGGGAAGGGAAAGGAGTTTGTAAGCTGCTCTGAGACTCCGCGTGAAGGGTGGGGTATAAATCCAATCTCTTCTCTTCTTCTAATAGGCATGGAAGAATCAGCATTGGTAATGAGACAGGAAACCAAAGTCTCGCTTCAGTCCAAAAGGATGCATTGTCTCCAACTTATTTACTTATTTATTCTCTTCATTTTAATATATCCCACCTTTCTCTGTAATGGGGACTGACATCACTCTTCCTCCTCCACTTCATCCTCACAACAGCCTGGTGGAACAGGCTCCCAGTCGAGATGAGGGCCCTGCGGGTCTTCTTCAATTCCACAGGGCCTGCAAGACGGAGCTCTTCCACCAGGCCTTTGGCTGAGGCAGCGGGCACCCACCTATGGCCTCCCTGAGGTTGCCCTCACCCGTCTGTCACCTGTCTACTGACCATGGAGAACTGGCCTTTAACTCATGGTACCAGGGGTTTTTTGGGGGGGAGCGCAGGGGACCACAGCTCTGGGAGCTCAGGAGCCAAGCCCCGCCCCCAGCCGGCGTCCTGGGGAGTCTTTCAGGCAGCCGAATGTCAATTTCAGCTCCATTATATCCTATGGGCCATTGAAGTCAATGGTGAAAACATAGGGTATATTCTGGAGGCTGGAGGGAGGGGTTTGAGGAGAGGCTCCAAACTCACAGGATAGCTGATGGAGCCTCTCCCCAAGATACCCACCAAGTTTCAAGAACATTGGATCAGGGGGTCCAATTCTATGGGCCCCTAAACAGGTTGCCCCTATTCCCTCCATTGTTCTCTATAGTGGGAAAAAAAGTTAATTTTTTCCCACCATAGAGAACAATTGAGGGAATAGGGGCAACCTGTTTGGGGGCCCATAGAATTGGGCCCCTGGTCCAATGTTCTTGAAACTTGGTGGGTATCTTGGGAAGAGGCTCCAACAGCTATCCTGTGAGTTTGGAGCCTCTCCTCCACCCCCTCCCCTCCAGCCTCCAGAATATACCCTATGTTTTCACCATTGACTTCAATGGCCCATAGGATATAATGGGGCTGAATTGCCGCCAAATTTCTTTCATTCCCTCCTTTCCTTCTTTCTTTTTCCTCTTTCCCTCATTCTTCTCTTCTCTCTTTCTTTCTTTCCCACCTTCTCCTCCTCTCTTTTTCCTCCTTTCCCTGTTTCCCTCCTTGTTCCCTCTCTTTCTTTCCCTCCCCTTTCCTTCTCTTTCTTTCCCTCTTTCCTTCTCTCTACTCTCTCTCTTTCCTTCCCTCTTTCCTCCTTCTGTGGCCCAACTCTCATGAGAAGGAGTTTAAACTTTAAACCCCTTCTCTCTTAGCTCCCCCACCCAGGCCAGCTGGGGAAGGGAAGGGGAGGCTTTTGAAGATGCCGCCCCCCCGTTTTGCTTCCCCTTCTGACATCACTTCCGGTGATGTCAAGGGGCGTGGCATATGCTAATAGCCTAATAGCTCATTAGCATACCATATGCTAATGAGCTCCTGCAGCTGTTCTTCTACGAAAAGACCCCTGCATGGTACTATCGGGCCAGAACTTTATAGCCAGCTTATGCTCTTCCAAGCTGTGCCGCATTGTTCTAATTGTTATGTTTATTGTGTTTTAATGATTGTTCTAAACAGAAACTCTTATTTATTTCAATAAGCCCACCCAGGATGGGCGGGGTATAAATGCAAATAATAAATAAACAAACAAACAACCCCGTGAGGTAGGGTTAGGCCAGAGATCACCCTGCAACCTTCCATGGCCAAAGGTGGGCATTTGAACCTGGGCCTCCCAGAGCCCAGCCTGATGCACTGGCCACCCCCCTCCCATCCCGGCCTCACTCTCCACTTGGTGGCCTTTCCTTCTAGAAGGCTCGCCTGCCTTTTTATTCTCTTCCCTTTATTGCCCACAGTTTGGTGTTATTTATCTTTCTGTTAAGTAGGAGACTTAAGGCAGCAGCTCCTAACAAGGGATTCAGCTTGATTTACCCAGTAAGAACATGGGAGAGCAACAGGCTCTCTTTTAAACTATCAGGGCTTGGTAGGCCACGCCCTTAGTTGAGACAAGAACCAATCAAAATATGAACATAACAACCAATCAAGTCATCTCCCTCCTGAACCTTTCTTGTATCCTGATTGGACTGCTGTGCAGAGTATCCAATCAGCTTGCAGGAGTTAGGGTACCAGACTTCAACAGGAGATAGATGTCAAGCCCAGGCATTATGTATAACTAATACATAACACTTTCCTTTTTTTAATTTTATTTACATTATTTCTGTTTTTTTATTACATTTCTCCCTGAGCAGAAATTACATTATATTTATCAGGGTTATTTTGGGGTAGGAAAGCACAGGAAAGGAGCTGGGTCCGGAGTTGGCCACGCCCAGCAGGAACTCATTAGCATAACAGGCCACACCCAGCAGCAGAAACTCATCAGGATTGGCCACATGAGGGGTGGGTGGCCTAACAGGCAAAGGAGTTCCTGCTCCAAAACAGAATAGGAAGCAAAAGGTGGGTGTGGCTGGATGACCCCACTTCTGTTCACAAGGGGGTGTGGCCTAAGATGCTAATGAGCCATGCTGTCACGGGTGTGGCTTCTAAGAGGCTAATAAGTTTCTGAGGATGGGTATGGCCTATTACGCTAATAAGTTCCTCCTGGCCTTTTCCTACAAAAAATAAGCCTTGATATTTATTATTACAAATTTCCCTGAGGAGAAGGGGCGCCCTAGGAGGGCGAATCTCCGCCCGCCCGCCACAATCAGGAGCGCGCTGAGGAGAATCTCGCCCCCCTCAGAGGAAGGGGGGGAAAAAGGCGGCAAACGGGACCGCAAACCGGCCGCTCGCGGGGGCGGGGCCGGAGGCAGAGGAGGTGGGCGTGGCCTCCTCCTTCGCGTGCCCAGCCGCGGGGAGGGGAGGGGAGGGGCGTGGCGCGTGTCCCCCCTCCCCTTAACGTCGGGTCGGCGTCCCGCTCGGGGGCGGGGCCATGGCGAGGAGGGCCCGGGGAAGGGGGCGTGGCGGCGGCGTCTCCCCCCGCGTGCCGCTGGCGGGGGCGGGGCTTGCGCGGGCGCTCGCGGAGGGGCCTCGGGGCGGCGGGCGGTTGGGCGCCGGGCGGCTGGACGGAGGGGCCATGACGGCCGAGCAGCAGCCGCCGCCGCAGGCCCGGGAGGGGGGCGCCGCAGCCGCAGCCTCCAGCAACACCGACGCCGACGACAGCCAGGCGAGGGTGAGCAGCAGGGAGGGGAGCCGGACTCGCGCTTGTCTTTGAACCCGGGGGTGGGAGTGAGTTCGAATTCGCCCTCCCGCCTTTGCAGAGTTGGGGGGGGGGAGCAAACTTTCGGCCCCTGAAAGCCCGGCCCGGGTGCATTGCAGCCAAAAAAAACCCCAGCAAAATAATAATAGTAGTAGTAGTAATAATAGTAATAATAATAGTCCTTCCAGCCAGTGTTCCCTCTAAGCGGAGTCGGTGTGAGCCAGCTCACAGGTTTTTTTAGCCTCGGGCTCCCACGTTTCTGCCTTCGCTCAGGAAGGGGGAGGGCTCCCCGGAGGCAGAGTGATTTGGATGCAGCGGCCAAATCGCCTCGCTCACCAGCGGTGCTCCCTTCTCAGCTGTGGAGGCAAAAATTCCGCTTCGGGAGCTCCTGGCATTTGAAGTTGTGAGCGAAGCGGTTTGGCCGCTGCATAGATCAAGTTTGCTCCGGAGCCCTGTCCCTTCCTGAGCCGGGACAAAAAAAGGGGTGAGCCGGAGGCTAAAAGACTGTGAGCTGGCTCACACTAACTCGGTTTAGAGGGAACGCTGCTCTGGAGCCGTATCCTTCCTGAGCCAAGACAAAAAAGGTGTGAGCCGGAGGCTAGAAAACTGGGAGCTAGGCTCACACTCACTCAGCTGAGAGGGGCACATGCTGCTCTCACAACTTTCATGCCAGGAGCTCACAAGGTAGACTTTTTGCTCACAAGACCCCCACAGCTGAGAGGGAGCCTTGCTTCCAGCACTGCAGGTCTTCTCCTTGCCGAGCTGCCTCCACAAAGAGTCCCCTTTTCAAAAAGTGCAGGTAGCAAAATCTACACGTCCCCCCCCCCTTTTGCAAGGCTCTTTTTGCTGGTCCTCTGCACTCCCCGCCCCCTGCTTCCGCTTGGGTGTGCGTGCCCCCCCCTTTTGCCCCGGGCCGCAGGGATCTGTCCTCACCTGCTGCTTTCCAGGGAGCCGGAAGAGGAAGGGGGGGGGGCGCCAAAAAGAAGATGAGCTCTGCGTTTCGTGTCCAGGCTTGGCGTGAGGAGGCAGGGGGATGCTGTTACTCTTCCTGTGTTTTTCTGCCTTTTGGTTTTGTCAGAACAGGTGCTGAGATCAGCAGACAAGAACTTGGGGGGGAGGATGAAGACCAGTGTCCCTTCTAAGCTGAGTTAGTGTGAGCTAGTTTGCAGTTTCTTAGCCTCCAGCTCATGCATTTTTGTCTTCGCTCAGGAAGGAGGACTCCAGAGGAAACTCATTGATGCAGCAGCCAGATTGCTCACTCATAACTTTAATGCCTGCAGCTCACAAAGTGGAATTTTTGCGCGCAAGACTCCACAGCTTAGAGGGAGCATTGGTGAAGACCTGTTTCTCTCCCTCCAAGGCCAAGTGCAGTTTTCTCTTGTGAAAAAGGGTGCAGAGGAGGTTAGGTGTGTGGTTCAAAGGCAATGAAGCTCTTTCAGGTTTGGGGTCTTCTGGTGGTTTCTGCCTTTTAGACTTTGGGGCCTGGCGGGGTTGGTGGGGGCATGGGCAGTGTGTTAATTTCATTAAGGTGTTGTGGTCTGAGATCCAGTGGCACTCTTAGAGTAAGAGGAGAAAAGGGAGGAGCCCCTTTGATTTAAGGTGTATCCTATTGGGGGGGACGGGACTTGTCATTCTTTAGCTTCCATCTCCACCACTTGTGCATGCGTACACATGCGTGTGCATGCTTGGAAATTTTGTCCCATCCCTGTGTGTGGAAGTGTACGACTTGCTCTGTGTCGTCTGAAAGGTTTTACGTTTCATTGGAACCTTTGACTGTTTGAACAACTTCAGGAGAGAAGTTCTCACAGATGTGGACCCTCTAGTTGGTGGTGGTGGTTCAGTTTCTCTGTTCTGCATTGCTTCCACAGTATATAGGGAAGTATTGAATTGATCCAGCAGTTGTCGGTTTCAGGTGTCTGTCAGGAGGGAAGGCCCTGGGACATGGAACCACGGGAAATGGGAAAGATCAGCTTCGTTTGTTTGTTTTCTCCTTCTTTATGAGGCATAAGTGCATTGCAAATCTGTTGCTTCTGGCTTTTCATTTCAGTTGACTTATTTATTGGTGAAATAACATCCTTTTCCTTTGCACTCTGAATGTACTTGTATTTTTAGTAGTTTTGTTTTTAGGAAGCCTGAAAGACACTGCAGACTTGGCCAACCTGAAAAATCAGCAGTGGCTGAACATAGCCTAACCCAAAGAAGGACACAGCATTTTGTTCCAAGACACTGGAAGACTGGACAACACTTCCAATTACCATGTCAGATTACACAAGGAAGCCATTGAAATTCATAAACATAAACACAATTTCAACAGGAAAGAAGAGAGTTTAAAAATAAATAGGGCGTGGTTTCCTGTCCCGAGAAACACAAAATGCTCTACAGCTGACAATAGCACTACAGATAAGATTAGAGTTTCAATAGCCATTCCACACACAAAAGAACCTCCTCAGGAAACAGGAAACCTTCTCAGGAAACAATCCATAGACAAAAGAACCTCCTCAGGAAAGCTCCTCCATTAGCATGTTCATAGCCTGGAGAACTACTACATGATAATGACTCAGCCCTACCCCAGCCTTCCTGAGTAGATATAAATTACCTGCCTACCATTTTTCTGCCCACCTTGACACAGAAAGTACTACATCCTTGCTGTGTTATACCTCTGAGGATGCCAGTCACAACTACTGGTGAAATGTCAGGTCCTACAATGCCAAGACCACGGCCACACAACCCGGAAAATCTACAGCAACTAATAAAGTCTGGCCGTGAAAGCCTTTGGTTGATGGCAAAATGTTCAGATTGCATTTATGTGACTTGGAAGAACGGAGGGCATTCTGTGCTCTGTCCAGTCCTGTCTGTCTCCTTCATAGCCTTCTTTTAAGCATTTATATTCTTAAGACTGCCAAGGGAAGGCACCAAGTGTAGAAAAACTCCTGTGCTGTCCACGAGTCTTCTTTAATTGCTCCAAGAGGTAGTGAGGCAATTAGTCTGAGGGCTAAGTCAGCAAGAGAGATGTTGTTTGTTCTGCTAGTGATTATTGACGTGCTTCTGGCACTACATGGATCAAGATGCTTATAGGTCCTATTGCTCACCTTCAGCACCTTTTATGTCAGGGCGGGAGTTGGCATAGCACCTGCATGGGGCACAGCAGCCATTCACCAGGATGGTCCGGGTAATTCTACCTATTCACCTGGAGAAATAGTTGATAGAGTACTCTCTGTGTCCAAGAGAGTACTCTATCATTCTGTGTTATACCTCTGAGGATGCCTGTCACAGTTGCTGGCGAAACGTCAGGTCCTACAGTGCCAAGACCACGGCCATACAGCCCGGAAAATCTACAACAGCTAATGAACTCTGGCCGTGAAAGCCTTCGACATCAAATAGTTGGTCTGTTGATGATTTTCCAGCTTCTGGTGCACCACACTGAGCCCTGGCTTTGGCGGCACCCTTACTTAATGCAAAGAAATGTGAATTGCCTGCCTCTATTGGGGGCAACACTACTGCCACTAGTAGGTTGCACATTGACGCTGCGAATCAAATAGCAGGGAAGTAAAATACCATACAGGTGAAGTTGATATGGAGTACCCAGTTCCTGCTTGGAAAAATAGTTAGGAATGTCCTCGAAGCATGAGGTGGTGTTCTTGGGTCATGGCGGTGCCTTGGGCAGCACAGCCGTTCCGTTCATTAATGAAACACGATGGACTTGGACATCATTTCCAGAAGAGCTTCCTTCTGCTCAAGGAGCAGGATGGGTATAGATGAGGAGCAAAGCCGTTCTTGGTAGCGGAAACCCAGCTGTGGGACTGGCATTGGAAAGAGTCTTGTCCAGAAGACATTTTTAAAAGAAAAGATGCAAAATGGGAAGTTTTTCCGGAAGGAATTATTGTTTATGGATTTGCTTTTCATATGGTGAGAGACTTGTTTATAAAAGCGAAGTACATGATGTGTTAGGTTGGAGCCTCTTGTGTTCTGAAGACAGAAGATTTTCATGCATGCATGCGTTTCTTTTTTTTGTTTCAAAGCAGGCATTCAAAGTGACTTGCCATGTTATTTCTAAGTAGTGACCAACTGGTAATGAAGCTCTTCATTACTGCTATGTGTCACTTTTCATCTGAGTTAAGGTGACTAACATTGTGCCATGCCGCTGTGTCATGGAAATCCTTTCCTTTTCAGCGGCTTGTTTCAATGACTGGTAAGCCTGGTCCAGTACTAAGTTTAATTATGTCATTCAAAGATGAGGTCAAATGATATTGTGAGGAGCAGACAGCTTTTTGGTAGACCTGAAGCATTGTTGGGGACTGATAAGTGTTCCCGTTAGTACAGAAAATGGTTTGCAGCTTTGCCTACAGATACTGATCCTAGTTACACGTCGCTTCTGTTGTCATTCCCCTGTAGTTGTAGCTAGATTGGTGAAGGCCTCAAAAGAAGAAGCTTTCCTCTTCATTGTAAAACAGCAAGAATGCAGTTCCTGTTCAAGTCATGGTCTTCCGACCTTTCAAGCCCTTAACTGCCTCGTATGCCCAAGTCTAAGAGGCAGCCTCCTACCATTTGGCACCTGCGTTGTTCAATCTGCCGCCCAGTGGCTGTTCCCCCACTTAAGGTAGCCCACCTGGCACAAACCAGAGCCCAGACCTTTTCCGCTGGAGCTTCTGTTTTGTGGAACAAGATCCCGGCGTAGGTGAGGGACGGGAAGGCTGTCTTCAGAAGTTTTCAAGAGGCAGTGTCATTTTGCTTTCCACTGCCTATAATGGGAGTGTAAAGTGCAAGCAACTCTTTTGGGGGAGGGGTTTATTTGAGATTTGATTTTATTGATGTCAAATTACGATGTGTGAACTGCCTCGGGCAATGAGTACGAGTGTGTATGTATGTTTGTGTGTGTATATATATACTAGCAGCAAAGCCCGTTGCAAAAGGAATACGATGAGCTTTAGAAACAGGTTTCTCTGTGGCCACACACAGGGGCCCCCCCCACCTTCTCCCCCCTCCCCAGACCCTGCGATGGAGGGTTGATGGAACAGGCCACCACTGCCTCCCCGCCCAGCCACCTTTAGCTTCGCACCCGCCTGTGTGGGCTACCGCCCCAGCAGCATCATCAAGTCCTGCGCCAAAGGTACCGGAGCTCAGTGAAGGAGCGCTCGGGCCCGGTCACGTACTGCATGTCGGCCTGACTTTCCTCCATGGCTGTCTTTTCTTCCATGGAGCTGGCCCCCGTCCCTTGGCCTCATGAGTCTCCGGGCACCGGAGTGTCCTGCCCGTTCGTTGGCTCACAGTACAATGAGGCTGAGCCTTTGGGCACTGCCTCTGTGGGCGGGATGATGGCAATGCAGCCAGTGGATAGAGACCCCTGGTGAGTGACACATCAGGGAGCCAACTGATTCGGGAGCGTGTGGAATCTTCTGGAGAGTCCACAACCAAAATACAATTATATATAAGGAGAGATATGTGTACCTGAGCTATGTCAATGAAGCTTAGCAGTTTCTAGATCAAGACATTAAATTAGGGGCTTTCTTCACATTTATTAAAAAAAAATTGGCAATTCTCTTTTTAAAAACTTGGGGATTAATGGGACCCGGTTGCTGACCAAGGAAGCTTCATGCATGAACCGAATGGAATCCTTGAGACAGCTGCTTGAAATAAATCTTCATGTTGGCCGCGTTATGACTTTGATTCTACTGTGCCATAAAGTGCCCTTATCCACCTACTTTTTGGACCAGTAAAATGGTCAAGAAAGACAAACCTAGTTCTAGCAAGCAGGTGATTGTTGGGCAGCTTGGTAGAGCGGGTTTGGAGTGCTGTGCATATCTGGCACCTTGTTGTAAGTGAGACATGACAAACTGAAATGGCATGTGCGGGCAGCTTAAAATAGCTCTTAAGCCCCTGTAAATTCCACGGGCTCCTTATATGTCCCACTGCATGTGCTGCTGTTCTTGGGTGGAAATAAACACAGGGACTGCTAGCCTCCTGCCCTCCTGCCCTTTAGCTTTGGTGCTGTGGCATTTGAAATGTTCTGTCTCAGGCCTGGCCGAACTCTCTTTAAAGAGCGCCCGAACCTGTTAGAAAACTGCAAGTCGGTGTGGCGGAACTGGCCTGCTCCGGCCTGTAGGCCCAATTTCTGCCCTGCCCTCCTAGGGATTCCCAGCTCCCCTGGAGTGGCTTTTCTTCTATCCTCAGGGTAGCCTGCCACCACCACCTGCCCTTTTGCAATGAATTGCCTGTTGGGAGGGAGAGGACTCCCAGCTTCCCTTGTAAGTCCTGAGGCCTTGCCTCTGTGTCTCCCACTGCCCACCGCCTGGTCACCACGGGGACAGTTCTCTACCTTGGGCGGCCCTGGAGGAATAGCCGTTTGCCAACTGCCAGTGCCCCCCCCCAGCGCCCCTTTTAAAATAGCGTGTCTGAGACAGTGGAGATTTGTGCGGTACAGAGAACCACTTCCAGCATCAAAAGTTATAAAGTATTTATTAAAAGGAAAATGTTTACAAGCGTACTGTAATGATTTCAAGTTATATGTCTGTGTTTCTTTAAATGGTTGGTAAGCATCAGAAGAAGGAGGGGGGGTGAAAGAGGGAGATGAGTGAGTGAGGTGATTGGTCGGTGACTAAGAGTGTATGGGCGGAGCTAGGAAGTGGGTGTGTGTGGAGAGAGGGAGAAGGCCCCGCATTCATTCAGAAGTCAGCTGTCAGTCATGGTCAATCTGCACAGAGTCTGAGAAGCAGTCATCTAACGAGAATCACACAGAAGAGCTATGAAAGGCATTAAGATGCTAAAGGTGGAAGAAAATATACTTAAGGGGGCATATTAGGCAAAATCCAATATAGTCAGAGTATTATAAGAGTGGGAGGGGGAACAGCTGACAGAGACCTCAGTAAAAAGGGGAAAATTTTACTGAGCAACTTAACAAAACATCTTGTAACCAATATGCTTCTTTTACCAATAAAGTTTTGTCTTGTTTATTAACCCAGAGTCTCATCCTCAGAACCACACAGACCAACGAAAGAGCCTTAGAGCCTGGGCACAATACTGTGGGAAAGGTTAATTAAAGACTGGAATTAAATTCCTGGTGGCAGTGATAGATACTTTGAGTGAGAGAAAGAAACAACAAGAAATTTAAAACCACGCAAAATAAGAGAAAGGTCCCATCACACATACTTTTAGCACCGCACCAGATTTGAGCAAGCAAATTTGAAAGAAATTGGTAAAACACAAATCTACTGCCCCTCTGACTATATGTGCTCTATCAGTTGTTAAAATAGGACAGGCCTCTTGAGCTTAGGTAGTTACAGATCCCTACACAAAAAGATGGAGTACTCCACCTTTCTGTGTTATACCTCTGAGGATGCCAGTCACAGCTACTGGCGAAACGTCAGGTTCTACAATGCCAAGACCACGACCACACAGCCTAGAAAATCTACAGCAACTAATGAACTCTTGGCCGTGAAAGCCTTCGACAACATATTGAACTTGTAATAATCAAAAACATCTTATAAACATGCAAAATGCACAGGCTTTTAGAAACGTCTTTCTAAAATTCTTTAACAAACCTAAGGAGCCTCCAGCAAAATAATTTTTTATTAGGTCTTGTTTTTGCCATTAAGATAATCTTCTCAATGTTTTCTTTCTCGGGCCTGTTTTGACGTAGAGCTCCAGCATGCTTGCGAACCAGCTGAGAGAAATCACAGGGATTCAGGATCCTTTAGTTCTCCATGAAACCCTGAAGGTGAGTACTCTTTTGTCTGACGTAGACATTGGTTGTCTTGCAGAAATTCCTGCCACAGTGCCTGCTAGTTCAGGATTAATAGTACAGTGCAGGTGTGTAAATCAGGCCTGTTTTATTTGTTCTTAAATGGAAGTCTCTTTGCATTTCTGCATCCCAACTCCTTTCACTCTCTTCCCCCCTTCTCCACTGCTACCTGCCTTCTGTTTTTGCTGTCAGTGCAGTGATGACTGCTTTTTGCCTCTTTAAAGCTGATGGGGCAAGTAGGTTATCCCACAGGTGGTGTCTCGAGCCAGGAGAGGGGATGGCACTGTGATGGCTTTGCATGCTGCCTCTCCTGGTCCTCGAAGAGCATCTTCAAATGTATTATCCTTCTGGAGTTAGAACAGCAGTGGCATGTTGAAAGGCTCTCTTACTGAGCATTTCTCAGAAGTTTCATTTCCCTTCCCCAGGCCTGCAACAGTATTTTCTGACTGATGTCAGTTCTGGTCTGGTGGGGTTTTGTTAGAGATGTGAAATTTTCAGAAACTTTGAAGCTGTTGAGAACTCCCCCCACCCCCCACCCCAGACATTTGGGGAAAACTTGAAATATATGCAACACTTACTTTCCTTTCAAACTTGCTTTTCTGCTTTAACGCATAAAAGGCATCATTTAAATCTTGGCTGGTTGTAAAGTTGTACTAAGTGATACGTTTATGGGATTTAATATATAAAAGCCTTTGTTTTCTGCAGCAGAATTTCAAAGACTTGAGAGAGTTGCAGACTGCTGCATCCTATGCTACCTTAGAAGTATGTATCATAATTTTTGCTGTCCGAAAGTTAGGAGAAAAGGAAAAATTGAAAACAAATCTTCTAAAAAGGGAAATATGTTTTTTAACAGAAAAAATCTCATATGGTCACGAATAAGGACATCAACATGCCTAGATATCATGGTTAGCTTTATAACCATGAAAACACCAAACTCTTCAACGTATCGTCACACATTATGACTTGTTTTGTTTTTAATGGCTTAGGGGTGCTTATGGCTGGCTTTTTAAAAATGGCTTGTTCTTTTTATACGAGCTGTGGTGGCTCAGCAGTTAAGATGCTGAATTGCAGGCTGGAACGTCGGTAGTTCAGCAGTTCGAGACCCGAGTGCCGCATGATGGAGTGAGCTCCCATCTCTGGCCCCAGCTCCTGCCACCCTAGCAATTCAAAAGCAAGAAATTGCAAGTAGATAAATAAGTACCACTTTGGTGGGAAGGTAAGAGCATTCTGTGCACCTCGGCGTCTAGTCATGCCGGCCACATGACTATGGAATCCTCTTCGGACAGTGCTGGCTCTTCAGCTTGGAAACGTGTTTTTTTTTAAATCATAAGCCACCTCAAGCAGGACTCTGAAAAAGCAGTATAGAAATATTCGAAATAAATTATAGCATATTGATTGCTGTCAAAATTGTTTGCGTCTAAAATATATCCATGAAAATACATTGTATGGGAATTACTACTGAACAGTGTAGACTGTCATGCATCCGTTTCTTCGTGTTATACTTCTTGACTGTGTAACTCTTATTCAGCCAGACAGTTGTGACCTGAAATACCTGGTGTCTGATGCGAAACAAACGTTATTAGGGATGTAAATATTAGCTGTTTACAAGACTGGATATGTTTGCCATTTATTTTTCTGTAAACATTTAAACAAACGTCCCTTCCCAAAACACGCTGTTTGTAAATGTCATGGTGCCTGCCATCAGTGTTCCCTCTAAGCTAAGTTAGTGTGAGCTCACAGTTTTTTAGCCTCCGGCTCACACATTTTTGTCTTGACTCCGGAAGGATGGCTCCAGAACCAACTAATTTATGCAGCAGCCAAATCGCTCGCTCACAGCTTTAATGCCAGTAGCTCACAGAGTTTTTGCTCACAAGACTCCTCATCTTAGAGGGAGCATTGCCTGCCACCTGTGCCCAGACAGTGGGCAGGGCCATTGCCCAGCAAGGCCTCTAGCTGGCTGGTGGTTCCCACCTTGATCTCCTTTTCGGGAGGGGCTGCAGCTGCTGTTGGAGGATCTCCAGGACAAGTTGGTAGGCTCCCCCCCCCATTCCCTCTTCCTTCTCCGGCCCTGCCACGGGGTGCCCCTCTTGGCCGCCTTACTCTCCTTCTGGCATAAAAGGGAACCACTTTGTCTCCTTGTGGCATGCTGTAGTGGGGAAGAGAGTGAGGGACTCGGGGGGGGGGGAGCCACCCCCTCCAGCAGCTTCCCTTTCATCCCACCACAAGAGGGCAAGTCGAAGTTTCCCCTTTCACCCAGCCCAGCTCATGCCCCCCACCAGCCACTGCCCGGCAGGAAAGCGGGCAGGGCTCTGTCAAGAAGGGGGTAAGGGGCCCACCACCACCACCACCACTGCTGCCTACGGAGCGTAACGTGATTTTGAGGAAGTGGCAGCAGGCTTCTGATATTTCTGGATACACAATAGGAATTGCAAATCTTAATTTTCAGTGAGTTAAGCAGGGTATAAACAAATTAATCTTATGTGGCCTACATACAATTCAGTGAGATCACGTTACATTTAAAAGATCCCGTGAGATAAGCTGACTATAAATACATACTGATATCTTGAGCTTCATATGCATAAACTCTCTGATTCACTAGCTCTCTTAATCGTACTAAAGATAGTACAGCGATTTATTTCCAAAGATCTAAACAACATCGCCGTTACAGTAATCCATAAAACTTTGCATTCTCTCTCAGTTTTTAATCAGGGTGCTTCCGTTCCCCTTTTCCTTTCTTATTAACAGGAGCTAATGTTCAAATGGTAAGCCTTTTTTGTAGTTTAAATGGATGTGTCACTAAACACTATTTGCATTCCCCGCGTCTTCTTTTAGGCTGCTGATGGGGACTTGAGGGAGGCTGTTATGATTCTCACAGAGGGCCAGCCAAAAGAGTCAGTCCAAGAACCGTCCGACTGTGCTACAGAACCATCCGACTGTGAAGGGAGCGTTGTTGGCAGGCAGCAGGCAACGAGTAGGTGGCCGTCTTTGGGACGGGGTATTCTTCCCCTGGAATGCTTTTATCACTGGCACGTTTAATCAGGAAGGTTAGATGCAGGAAGTAGAAACCCAGTCTCAGAAGCATCAGTTCTGTTAGACAAGGAGACCGCTCTGGAGGGAGCTAATTGGAAACAGCTCAATTTATTGATTAAAACATATGTATCCTATCTTTCCTCGAGGTTCCAGGCAGCTTACAATAAAGACCTGTCACAGCTCAAGTGGGGTGTCACCTGACGCTGCCACCACTCTGGTTCCAGGCTCCTCTGAGAAGGCCCAGAGCACCCTCCCAGGCCTTTAGACCTCCCTTTTAGCCGAAATGAGCGTGAGGACCAGGCAGAGTGAACAGTGGAAACGGTTTATTTTATAGGAGGTCAAACAAGGTGCAGGAATAGTAACAGTAAGTGGGTGAAAATGAAAGAAATCAAATGCCCTAACATGTCTAAATATATACTGTCCCTAGCTCACTATCTCAAGTGGCCTTAGACTACTCACCCTTCCCTCAGGATGAGGGTTTCTTCCCCACAGCAGCCTCCCTTCTGGCCCTGTTCCCTGGGAAGAAGAACAGCTTCTCCTCTTGCACCAGTTCTTTTATTCCCCAGCTCTCTTCTTCCTTACTGGCCAAAATCGGCACCAAAACTTCCCAGGGCCTTCTGGGTTTTGTAGGCCCGGCCTTCCCTACTGCTAGCCAGGCTCCCTGGGCCTACTAGGCCTCCAGTGGCACAGCCCAGATCATGACAAGACCTATATGTTGATTGTTGCCAAAACGATTAATGGGTTGCTCATATTGGCTTTTACACTGTGAAATCTGCTGTGAGTCTCAGTGAGAAAGAGGAGACTATTAATGACATAAACAAATTTTGGAAAGGAACCTCAAAATGGCCATTTTTTAAAACTGTTCAGTTATGTGGACAAGAGCGGAGCAGTTGTATTACGTAAGGAAAATGAGCTTTTGTGTGCTGGGTCACAGGTCAGTTATTTACTGGCTGCGTGTGTGGTCCTAAACAGACATTCAGGTGTGCCCATATGTTCCCTATGGATCATCTGCTTCCTTTGGCTAGTTCTGTGGAGAAAGGGGAGCAGCGTGGAAATAGTTACAGAACAGATCAGTGTTTGGCTGCAGTTTTCTGTCTGCAAGAACCTGTGTTTGCTGTGAGGGCGCACCTGTATCGCCCCTCGGTACTGATGGTTGCATTTGTTTTCAGGTACAATTGATTCAGCACCACATAACCCAGCTGATCTGCAGAAATGCAGGCCATCGAGAATCCAGACGTTTCCAGACATTTCCACCTTCCTTGAGGATTTAAATGCGACAGTGAATGCGTATGCTATACGTCTTTTCTTTTGGTATTATCTCACTGTGCTTCCGTAAAGGATCTTCCATTGTAAAGCAGTTTTATTTACTCTCTGGAAAAACCATCGTACCCAAGTTTTGTTTGTCGACAATCTGTTTGTTTCTAATGCCTCTCTTACACGGCCCGGTCCACTGTCCACGCAGCCATTTCAGATAACTTGGAATGTACGTATTGCCGTAAACTTTCCCGTGCGTGTGGATGGATGATGGAAAGTGCCATCACACTGCAGCCGACTTACGGCCACCTCGTAGGGCTTTTCAGGCGAGAGATGTTCAGAGGTGGTTTTCCCATTGCCTGCCTCTGCGTAGCAACCCAGGTATTCCTTGGTGGTCTCCCATCCAAGTATTAACCAGGGCCGAACCTGCTTAGCTTCTGAGATCTGATGATGATGTGGGATGTGTATGTACGGTGGGTGACCCACGCATGAGTGCACACTGGTGGTCTTCTCTCTGCACTCACACTCTGCAGAGCAGTGCAGTCTTACGTGAATTTACCATGGTTTCCTACTCTAATGGCAGGAGTGGGGGGGGGGGGCATCTTTACCGGAGACACTTTTGCCCTTTCCAAATGTGTGGTAGTGTCCCATCAGGAGCAAGGGAAGGTTAAATTGTGGACTTGAGTGAAACACAGTGATTTCGAGCCCCTTTGGTTAGACAGTACGACTCCTTTGTTTTGATGCGCTGTGTTTCCTGCAGAGTTCACGAGTCAGGTGTGTCAGAAAGTAAAAACCGTTCCAAAAGAAAACGATGTGAAGTCTGGGGGGAGACCGCCAGCCAGAATGGGTGGAGGAGGACAGGCGACTGGCCCGCAGGAATGAAAAACATCGGAAACACTTGCTGGTTCAGTGCCGTCATACAGGTATGTTTGCGCTACTATTTCAGAGTGGGTTTTGGGTTTGTGGCAGTACCTAGCCTGTGCTTTTTAAGGTCAGTTGAGTGACTCAAGGTAAAGGTTTCCCTTGCTCGAAAGCCAGTCGAATCTGACTCTGGGGATGCAGCGGTCATCTCTGTTTCCAAGCCGAAGAGCCAGCGCTGTCCAAAGACTTCTCTGTGGTCATGTGGCTGGCATGACTAGATGCCGAGGCACACGGAACGCTGTTACCTTCCCACCAAAGTGGTACCTATTTATCTACTTGCAGTTTCTTGCTTTCAAACTGCTAGGTTGGCAGAAGCTGGGACCAGAGACGGGCGCTTACTCCGTCATGCGGCACTCGGGTCTCGAACTGCTGAACCATCGACCTTCTGGTCTGCAGCTCAGCGTCTTAACCACTTGAGCCACCACAGTTCTAGTAGAGTGTAATTCCCCATGGAGTGCTTTTGTTACAATGAATTAAAGACATATGCAAAAAGTGTAGCTGCTATTGTGGCTCTCGCTAGCAACTAGTGGGATTGCTGAGCATCTAAATGATCATCTCCAGGTTTTCATGCTCGCCCTACACAAGTGCTTTCTGGTTGTTGTTGTTGTTCAGTCGCACAGTCGAGTCCGACTCTTCGCGACCCCATGGACCAGATTACGCCAGGCCCTCCTGTCTTCCGCTGTCCGCTGAAGTTTGCTCAATTTCATGTTCGTTGCATCGATGACACTGTCTAACCATCTCATTCTTTGCCGTCCCCTTCTTCTTTGACCTTCAATCTTTCCCAGCATCAGGGTCTTCTCCAGTGAATGCTCCCTTCTCATTTGGTGGCCAAAGTATTTGAGCTTCAGCTTCAGGATCTGGCCTTCCAGGGAACAGTCAGGGTTGATTTCTTTTAGGATTGACTGATTTGATCTCCTTGCAGTCCAAGGGACTCTCAAGAGTCTTCTCCAACACCATAGTTCAAAAGAATCTATTCTTCGGCGCTCGGCCTTCCTTATAGTCCAACTCTCACAGCCATACATTACTACGGGGAATACCATTGCTTTGACCATGCGGACTTTTGTTGGCAAGGTGATGTCTCTGCTTTTTATCATGCTGTTTAGGTTTGCCATCACTTTCCTCCCAAGGAGCAGGCGTCTTTTAATTTCATGGCTGCAGTCACCATCTGCAGTGATCTGGGATCCTAGGAACGTGAAGTCTGTCACTACTTCTACGACTTCCCCTTCTATTTGCCAAGGAGTGATGGGGCCAGATGCCATGATCTTAGTTTTTTTGATGTTGAGCTTCAAGCCCACTTTTGCACTCTCCTCTTTCACCCTGAGCAAGAGGCTCTTTAGATCCTCTTCACTTTCTGCCATCAGAGTGGTATCGTCTGCATATCTGAGGTTATTGATCTTTTCCCCAGCAATCTTAACTCCAGCTTGTGATTCATCCAGGCCAGCATTTTGCATGATGTAGTCTGCATATAAATTAAATAAGCAAGGTGACAATATACATCCTTGTCGTACTCCTTTTCCTATGCTAAACCAATCAGTTGTTCCATATCCGGTTCTAACTGTTGCTTCTTGACCCTTATACAGGTTTCTCAGGAGACATATGAGGTGGTCTGGTACTCCCATCTCTTTAAGAACCTGCCATAATTTATTGTGATCCACACAATCAAAGGCTTTAGCATAGTCAATGAAGCAGAAGTAGATGTTTTTCTGGTATTCTCTTGCTTTCTCCATAATCCAGCGAATGTTGGCAATTTGATCTCTAGTTCCTCTACCTCTTCGAAACCCAGCTTGTACTTCTGGCAGTTCTCTATCCACGTACTGTTGGAGCCTAGCTTGTAGGATTTTGAGCATGACCTTGCTAGCGTGTGAAATGAGTGCAATTGTGCGATAGTTTGAACATTCCTTGACGTTGCCCTTCTTTGGGATTGGAATGTAAACTGACCTTTTCCAATCCTGTGGCCACTGTTGTGTTTTCCAAATTTGTTGGCAAATTGAGTGCAGCACTTTAACAGCATCTTCTTTTAAGACTTTGAATAACTCAGCTGGGATACCATCACCTCCACTAGCTTTGTTGTTAGTAATGCTTTCTAAGGCCCATTTAACTTCGCTTTCCAGGATGTCTGGCTCAAGGTCAGTGATTATACCATCGTGGTTAGGGAATGCAATAACTTCTGAAGCTGCCACGACAGTTGACGATTGTCAAAGGGTGGGTGTCTGTACAGAACTGAAATTGGATTGCTTGAGTCAGAAAAGGCAATGGTTTAATTTTAATATCTTTTTTTTTTTGCCAGTCTCTTTTCCACTTGCCAGAATTCCGACATCTGGTCCTCGGCTACTCCCTTCCAGACTGTGTCCTAGAAAATTGTCAAAGCCGCAGCGTAAGTGCTCTCTGAGTTGTGGCAGGGTGCTTTTCTTTCTAGGTCTTTGCATTGCGGTTGACTTTGTGTAAAATTGGATTGCAGGTGCCTGGATTTTGGTTGCATACATTGATAAGAACATAAGAGAGGCCAGTGTTGGATCAGGCCAACGGCCCATCCAGTCCAACACTCTGTCACCCAGTGGCCAAATAAACCAGGTGCCTTCAGGAGGTCCAGCAGGGATGCCAGGACACTAGAGCCCCCACACACACTGTTGCCCCCCCAAGCACCAAGAATACAGTGCCTCACTTGCCCCAGGCTGAGAGTTCCTATCTATAGGTAAAGGTTAAGGTTCCCTTGCTCGAAAGCCATTCGAATCCGACTCTAGGGTTGCAGTGCTCATCTCTGTTTCCAAGCCCAAGAGCCAGCGCTGTCCAAAGACTTCTCTGTGGTCATGTGGCCGGCATGACTAAACACCAAGGCGCACGGAACGCTGTTACCTTCCCACCGAAGTGGTACCTATTTATCTACTTGCAATTTCTTGCTTTCGAACTGCTAGGTTGGCAGGAGCTGGAACTAGAGACAGGAGCTCACCCCATCATGCAGCACCCGGGTCTCGAACTGCTGAACTACTGACCTTCCACAGCCTGCAGTTCAGCGTCTTAACCACTTGAGCCACCGCAGCTCCTGTTCCTATCTATACCTTGTGGCTAATAGCCACTGAGGGACCTCTGCTCCGTATGTTTATCTAATTCCCTCTTGAAGCCATCCATGCTTGTAGCCGCCACCTCCCGTGGCAGTGAATTCCATACATGATTACAGAAAGTATAAGGGGTGAAGCTGGGTTCAGATTTACCTCTAGAAAGAAGTATAACTTCATCCCATTCTTATCCATAAATGGATTAGTTACGCAGACGACAGGCCCAGTTCTGCCCCCTTGAGTGCAGCCAATGAGAGCAGGTGGAATGCTGGGGGGAAGGTTGACAGAGGGTGGGCAGTGAGAGCGGAGAGCCGGGTGAGAGGGAGATGGGTTTGAGTCGGAGCAAAAGAGCACGGCCGTAAGAAAGGTAGTTTGTAATGGTCTCTCAGAAAGGGTATGGGGAACCTAGTGGGTTAAAGGGTCAGGGCTCTCCTAAAGATAGCGGCAGCACAGGTGGTGGTGAGCCTGTGGCTTCATAAACTGCCTGCAATTCTGAATCTGAGGGAGGTTGCATCGGGGTGTAGGGTTGGGGGTCGCAAGCAGTGTTCCCTCTAAGCTGAGTTAGTGTGAGCTAGCTCACAGTTTTTCAGCCTCCGGCTCACACATTTCTGTCTCAGCTCAGGAAAGATGGCTCCAGAGGAAACTAATTTATGCAGCAGCCAAATGGCTCGCTCACAACTTTAATGCCAGGAGCTCACAAAGTAGAATTTCTGCTCACGAGACTCCGCAGCTCAGAGGGACCATTGGTCGCAGGGCACTTGAACTAAGGACCCTCATGAAGTGAAAGTGTCGACATACCAAATAAATGGCTGATATTGTGAGTGCCACCTAGGTATTTGGTGATGACGCCCCAGTGGGAATAAAGCAATATCAGTGGTAACAGCCCAAGACAACTAAGACATCAAAAGACAGACTGACACTCAGCGCTTTAGGATGAAATAAAGTACAATTTCTCTAATGCAGTTAACAATGTCATTTTATAGTAGTCATTAGCATCTCCACATCGTTGCGTACTCTTTTTCATGAGTGCACCAAAAGTACAGACGAGAGTGGGTTGGGCTGACGAAACTCCCCGGAGCTGGATTTCGTTTCGCTCTCAGCTTCATCCGAGCACACTGAAGCACCGTGGTAATTTATCTCGAAAAATCACTGTTCACAGAGTCTTCACATGATACTCCATGCCATGATTTCAAGTACTACAAAGTATCCTTACCCATTCTACTGGAAAATCTTGTCCTGGGCATGCAAACCAATCTATCTGCCTGGCAACCTCCGTGGGTCTTATCCACCAAGGGAGCACCTTGCAAATGCTTCCTCCGGTGACATAACTCATTTTGCCTTCCCATAACGGGTTCTGTAAACCGGCCATCTGTCCTAACGTGTACTTTGATCAGGCCTGCTTCCCCAGGCCTGGCCCGCTCTGCGTCTCCCTTCTCTGAGGCGGCGGGCCCTGTCTTCTCTCTTGCAGAAGAAGAGGAACATCACATTCATGCAGGAGCTTCAGTTTCTCTTTGCCTTGATGCTCGGAACCGTCCGTAAATTTGTAGACCCGACGGCAGCGCTGGAACTTCTAAGGGGTGCATTCCGGTCTCCCGATGAGCAGCAGGTGAACTGCCCCTCCTCCGCCTGTCTGTGCGTTCTCACGTTGCCCACGGCTGTCCCACACCCTTGCTTCCTCGGGATGCAATTAGATCAGTTCACCTCTCCGTCGTACCTGGTCTGTGCCAGGTCTCTGTCAACATGGAAAACTCAGCCTGGGTGGACTGGAGGGGGGAGGAGAGCTCGCCTGCACTTTTCAGCCTGATACCGGAAAGCCATTTTTTTTCCTCTCTGCAGAGGTTACTTCTAGTCTCCAAACTCTGCTTGGGGTGGGTAGGGTGGGGGGTTCTGCCAGTTCTGTGCTCCTCTTTTGGTGGTTTTTTGACTCTCTGATCCTTCCTTCTTTCCAGCAAGACGTGAGCGAGTTCACACACAAACTCCTGGACTGGCTGGAGGACGCTTTCCAGTTGGCTGTGAACGTCAAGTGAGTCCCAGCGCTCTCGACTGTTTGCTGGATGGGAGGGCACTGAACCGCAGGCTTCATCTTTTCGCTGGGCAGGGCACTGCTGGATTATGCTAGTTACTCTTCATCAGGGACGTATCTGTCTTCAGTGCTATAACAAGTTTATTGGCTGCCTCGCTAGCAATCTGCTCATGGCCATTATGGAGAGCGGGGGAGAAGACTTTCATGGGTGGGACTTTTGAATAAAAAATTCCAGCTTGGGGGTTCCCCAGACTGAATAACATGCCCATTTTGAATGCTTCCCATTCACCTGAACTTATCAAGTGCTGTAATTCTTGGGCCCACATGTCTGTTTTGCTAACAGTGGTACCTTCTTCTAGCACACGGCCTCTTTTTATTTACTTAAGACATTTCTGTGCCTCCTTTCCACCCGATCAGGGTCCCTAAAGTGGTGCATGTAAAAAACATTTACCAGGAGTTCCAGGAGTTCAGTGCCATCCAGAGCGCTTGACAAAATTCCTGAAGTTTTAACATTTTGGGTCTCATTGGGGTGGTCACCGGGTCTGGGCTGTGCTGCTTGAAAGGTCAGATCAGATGAGAAGAAGAAGAGAGGAAGAAGAGATTGGATTTATACCCCACCCTTCACTCAGAGTCTCAGAGCGGCTTACAGACTCCTTTCCCTTCCCTTCCCCACAACAGAGATAGGTAGGTGGGGCTGAGAGAGCTCTGACGGACACTGCTCTTTTTCAAGAACAGCTCTTGTCAGAACTACGGCTTGCCCAAGGTCATCCAGCAGCTGCAAGCGGAGGAGTGGGGAATGAAACCCGGTTCTCCCAGATTAGAGTCTGCACACTTAACCACTTCTCCAAACCGTGGCTCCCTTGAAGGTCAGCATATGCCCCACTGGTGTACTTGTGTTATTGAATAGCAGGTGTGGGAAGATCCGATGGTGTGTGCTAACCACAGTCAGGTCCCTGCTGACTTACAGCAGCCCTGTGAAGTAATGTTGTTAACAGCCTTGCTCAGGTCTCGCCAACCCTGGGCCGTGGCTTCCTCGATCGGGTCAGTCCGTCTCCTGTTGGGTCTTCCTCTTTTCCTGCTGCCTCCAACTTTTCCCAGGGATTGTTGGCTTTTCCAGTGACTCCCGTCTTCTCATCATGTGGCCAGAGAACAATAGCCTCAGTTTGGCCATTAGATAAGATTGGGGGGTGCTTAGCATTTTTCCCTACCTTAAAGGCGCTCAGAAGCTGCTGTTTGCCCTTTGAGGGTATGCATACAGGTCGCTTTGGTGCCTTTGTCCTCCCCTAGCAGGACTAATTTCAGCTCTGGGGAGACCACCCCTCCCAACAGCTTTTTTTTTTGACATCTAAAATGCTGGTGAAACTTTTGTGGATCTTCCAGTGTCTTGTCTGGGGGTCAAACCCGACTGCAGGTGGGGACTGATGTGACTGACGACTCCTCCCGTACTGCACATGAAGGACCAGTATGTGGGCTGGAGAAGGGTTCTAGCCTCATCTTCATAGCACACTTGTTTTGCTTTCTCCGAACAAGAAGTCCTTTTCACGAGGCGCCTCATCCGACAGCCCAGACACAGTTTGCAGTCCCGGTGGGCCTTTGTGTTAAGGCTTTGTTAATGGCGAAATCTGCATTAAGTACTTTTCCTCTGCCCTGTATTTATATTGCCATGACTTTCTTAGTTGCATTTAAAAACGGACCCCTGCATACTATTTTTAATGAGCCTTCAGAATGTGAATTGTGGAATCCATATTCCTGCTTACGTTGAACTTGTTGTGTCTTCAGCAGTAGCCCCCAGGACAAGTCTGAAAACCCCATGGTTCAACTTTTTTATGGGACTTTTTTAACTGAGGGGATTCATGAAGGTAAGCCGGAGCAATGTGTGTGTCCATTAACACCTCCGTTGTGTGTTCACTGCTAACCTCAAAGCAATAGATAACTTGCTTAAGCGAATCATTGAAATTGCAGTTAAAATCATTTCATGCGGACAGCACTGCAATGTATGCAAAATGCTTGCTTGCATTTCTTGAATACAACATGGGACCGATCTATTCCTAACTCTGTCTTCCAGACTTCTTAACAGGCTTTTGTAGAAGTTCCCATCTCATCTTCCATTTTGATTGGATCGCCTTTATTAATCATAGCTTCGTTTAAAAATGGCATGAGCATTGTACATACTGGGATGAAAATTTTGTACACTTCCCCTTCATACAGACAGGTGGCTTTCAACAAACATGACTGTTTTTAGCTTAACAGGTAGCTGTATCAGATAGCAAGTTTGGGGGGACAATCCCTGTCTGAGATGGTGAAGAGTCACTACTGATAAAGAGTAGACTGTGCTGCTCCCTCTATGCTTTGGAGTCCTGTGAGCAAAAATTCTACTTTGTGAGCTACTGGCATTAAAGTTGTGAGCAAGCGATTTGGCTATTGCATAAACGTGTTGGCTCTGGAGCCCTCCTTCCTGAGCGAAGGCAAAAATGTGTGAGCTGGAGGCTAAGAAACTGTGAGCTAGCTCACACTAACTCAGCTTAGAGGGAGCACTGGTGCTGAGCTATGCGGATCAATGTCCTGTCATACAGCTACACCTTCCAGAGGAAGCAGCTGTCTTAAGACTGCTTTTCTGGCTGTGGCCAGGAGTCTTGGGCAGCTTCCAGACCAACAAAATCTATTGTGGCATTTAGCTTTTGTCGGATGAAACAGGCCGTGGCCCCCAGCAACAAGTGCCATGAGATATTCTTCAGACTCACAGATCCACCCAGACTTCGTAATTTGGCTGCAACTTCATAAGTGGTGCTTGATTAGTTCATGAAGTGTCACTCTGGCCTCAACTCCAAGGTAAATAAGGAGCAAGAATTAAATCAATGGAGCAGGAAACAGCCTCGAAGACTTCTGTTAAAGATGCTCCTTTTCACGGCCTGCTTGGGGAAAAGATTTGGTTGGTTTAGTTCTAATAAGAAATTACTGTTGCAGTCTCTGAACATCTTAAGAGCATAAGAGAAACCAATGTTGGATCAGGCCAGTGGCCCATCCAGTCCAACACTCTGTGTCACACAGTAGCCCAAACCCCAGGGGCCATCATCTTTAAAGAGACCCGCTCTTTGCAGACCGTCTTGTGACGCTCTTCCCCTTTTGTTTAGGCAAGACCTTTTCCAAAATCGAGACCTTTGGCCAGTATCCCCTGCAGGTAAACGGTTATAAGAACTTGAACGAGTGTTTGGAAGGAGCCATGGTGGAGGGGGAGACGGAATCGCCGCCTTCTGACCAATCGGTGAAATACGGGCAAGAGGTCAGTGGTACATGTTGCTGGCTTTCCCACCCAGCAGAGTTGTAATGAAGGCAGAGTTGGACTTTGCATATGTTAAAGCGTGAAGCGTCCAGTTAAGGTGTCATGAAATGCATTAAATATACATTTGCTTTGACTTCCGCTGTTGAAGCGATATATAAAGCTAGTATGATTCTGTTGCAAAATCGCTAATGTCCAGCATGGCCTGCATCGGGAAGCTTACCTTGTGAAAGGTGTCTACTTGTGTTTTTAAATGTGATTAAGTCTCTCTCTTTTTATTGAAGCCGACCTGTACCTGAGTAGGGGGAGACCTACTGCCTCCATATTTTCGGAGGGTAAAAGTACAGTACATAGCTTTATGGTATGCCTTTTTCATAATTTATACTTTTCCCCTCTTAGTGTATGTTTCATTTTCATTCTGACTTCTTTATTTTTCCTCTGATCTGCCTTTCTGATTTTAAATCATGCCTCAATCACATTCTGCTTTCCTCTGACATTTTCAAGTGATAAAATTATATTGGGGTTTATAAATGCGCAGCAAAGAGTGCATTGGGAAGACAGTTCTCCCCCTCTCCTCCCCCAAATTCTTCCTCGCAACTAGCAAAAGGCTGAGAGCATTTCACACATGAGGGCTTTGAATGGGGAATTTGAAATAGAGGTGCAAAGATAATGGGCTCCTTTGTTGTTCTTAAGGCTTTTCTGTGCAGTACTAGCGGTTGTTGCTGGTTTGCTCTTAGATAAAGTTGGTTGGGTCTTGTGTACTGGAAAACACCATAGCTAAAGAGATGGGAATGTAACTAATTACTTCGTTGTCTTGATTGTCTCATGGTTTAATACCACTCTTCCTCCAAGGAGGTTAGTGTAATATACATAGATTCCCCCCCTTATCCTCACAAGAGCCCTGTGAGGTAGGCTAAGGGGGGGAATGACCAGCCCAAGCTCACCTGGAAACTTTCATAGCAGAACAGAGTTCTGAACCAAAGTTTCTGTAACGTTCAGACTAACCACTACACAGTGCTAGTTCTCATAGGCCTCGGGAAAGCCACCTCTGTGTGTATGTCGATAGCAGAGTTCTGCTTTTAAGAGCACTTTCTTAGAAATAGATTGCTGCAGAAAATACCTGTGGGGCTAGCAAACGAGCATTAATCTGACTTCCCAGAACCCTAGGCTAGGGAAGATGAATTTTAAGTTACCCCACGATGTCGGTGATGCTGGAGCTTGACCATTGTTTTAATTAACCAGAATTAGTTCTGTTTCCTCTTCCATATTATGTGTGGCGGTAGATCATGCTATCAAGTCAAAGCTGACTTACACCTGACCCTGTGGGGTTTCCAAGGCAAGAGGCGTTCAGAGGTGGTTTGCAATTGCCTGCCTCTGCGTCAGGACTCGGGTATTCCTTGGAGGTCTCCCATCCAAATTCTGCGTAGCTTCTGAGACCTGACAAGATCTGGCTAGCCTGGGCTATTCGGGTCAGGGCCGTGTTGTGTACGTCATTGCTTTCGCTAAGGATTTCCTAAGAGGATATACTTACGAGACCCATTTGAACTCAGCCCTTTCTCAAAATATGCACTTTTATAGCGAACCAAAAACCAGGGTTATTTCTGGTGCTGGGGATTTCCTTAGTCCACTCTCAGACAGAGGATGTACTGTTAGTTGCTGTAGATTTTTCGGGTTGTGTGGCCGTGGTCTTGGCACTGTAGGACCTGACGTTTCCCCAGTAGCTGTGACTGGCATCCTCAGAGGTATAACACAGAAAGATGGAGTGCTCTCTGTGTCAAGGATGTACTGATTGATTTGTTGGGGTCAAATAGACCCTAAAGTCAGTCTCAGAAGCTGTGTGTGGGGGGGACACATCTCAGGGTTTCGTTGAGCAGGACACCAGCCGCAAGGGGGGGCTGAAACACCACAAAGCAATAGGCAGGTTGAGAAATAATAAAAGGTTGGAAATAGCCCCCCCCCCCGCCCCTTTCCAGATCAGTTTGACCCCACTTTTCCGTCTAGGATTTCAAGAGCACAATGGTGCAGCTCGGCTACAAATAGCTCCCAAGGAGGGTGTGTCCCGTCGTCATGCGAGGCTTTCTTGGCAGTTGACGGCGGAGGTCTATTAAAAGCCTGGAAGTCAGAAGTGTTGGCCGGGTTTCTCCAATGTAGCTTTTAGAGCAGCTGTTGAAAGACTTTCCAAATAGGTGGCGGTGATTACTGGGGGGGACTCTTTGAGCCTCGTAGGTGGCGATTGTGGGAAGTAAACCTCTATCCCTTCAATTCACACATACCAAAGGGTAGGCCAAATCAGCTCTGAAATGAGGACTTCCTGATGCTCTCCCTAGGCATGATAACGTTGATTTGTTTCCCCCCTGGGGCCTGGGCGTTACTTTCTGAGATGAACATTGCTGGTGGATATAGTGTAAACGTTTCCCATGCCTGCCTGTGTGTGTACGTGTCCTGTGTCAAGGGCTTGCAAGCGACCATCATCCTGTCTACTCAAAGTCTTTCTATATCTGCTTGTGTTCCAGCGCTGGTTTACAAAGCTCCCCCCAGTGCTGACCTTCGAGCTTTCCCGGTTTGAGTTCAATCAGTCACTCGGACAGCCGGAGAAGATTCACAGCAAGTTAGAGTTCTCGCAAGTAATTTATATGGACAGGTAAGCGGTGGTATAGTCCATAAAACGACCCCCCCCTCGGGTCCCTTTGCATATCACAGAGAGTGAAAGGTTGTCTTCTTCTGGGGGGGCTTCCGAATTCCTTCTGGTTCTGCGAGAGGAATCGTGGCGTGACGGAGTTGCGCTGGGGGTGTCGAGGAGGGGTCCTGCCCCTTCCTCTATGCACACTTCATGCATTGGAGAGTCCTTCTTTAGGTTCCTGTACAGCAACAAAGAACTTATTCAAGCCAGAAGAGAAGAAATCAAGAAACTGAAGGGTCGGATAGCACTTCTGCAGCAGAAACTGGAAAGGTGGGTGGCCGATTTTTGAAATGTAATCTCTCTGCAGAGCGCACAGTATTTATATGTGTGGGGGGCAGCAATATCCCTTGTTCCTTTCTTATGCTTACTTTAAATGTATATCCCGCTTTTTACCCTAATCGGGACTGAAAGTGATTTATCACATCATGTGCCCCTTCTCCGGCTTATCCTCAGACAGCAGCCCTGTGATGTAGGTTAGGCGAGGGGTTGGGGTGAGTTTTTGTGGTGAAGTGGGGGATTCAGGCCTGGTTTTTGCAGGTCCTGATCCATCACTGCCGCCGCTGTGCCACACTGAGTCGTATTCCTGTCATCTGGGAGCAAGTGTGACCTAACTAGCTTGGCCTGTTTACCCCTTCATGGTGTTCTATCAGAGAAAGTATGGCAGCAGTCTCTCTCTCTGTACAGTCACTTTGATATTTTGCAGCATAAAGGGCTGGTAAAGGCCTGCCGTTCAAGTTCTTTTGGGGAATAACAGGGCTTTCTTTTGTAGAAAAAGCCCAGCAGGAACTCATTAGCATAACAGGCCACACCCAACAGCAGAAACTCATTAGGATATTAGGCCACACCCCCATGTTGCCAGAGCTGTGGTCATCCAGCCACACCCACCTTTTGCTTCTTATTCTGTTGACCTTGTTTGTTGTCAAAACCCAGGGCTTTTTTGGAGCAGGAACTCCTTTGCATGTTAGGCCACACAGCCCTCGTGTAGCCAGTCCTAATGAGTTTCTGTTGTTGGGCGTGGCCTGTTATGCTAATGAGTTCCTGCTGGGTGTGGCCAACTTGGGAGCCATCCGGAACTCTGTTCCTGTGTGTTCCTGCCCAAAAATAACACTGGAGAATAACACCCTGGTGCAGATACCAGATATGCTGGAGGGCTGTTCCAGGTCACTGTTATCTATTAGCCCAGGAGCAGGGGCCTTATCTGTAGGGAGATACCTGGAAGTGGGTTAGGTTCAGTGCTCCCTCTAAGCTGTGGAGTCTTGCGAGCAAAAATTCTACTTTATGAGCTACTGGCATTAAAAGTTGTGAGTGAACAATTTGACTGCTGCATAAATTGGTTTGCTCTGGAGCCATCCTTCCTGAACAAAGACAAAAATGTGTGAGCCGGAGGCTAAAAAACTGTGAGCCGGCTTGCACTAACTCTGCTGAGAGGGAACACTGGTTACGGTGGAGTTGCACAGTCCTAGCGTATACCTGTGGGGAGGGTGTTCCTGTCCTGCACTGGGCACACAGCAGGCTGCCATGTTCAAATGGCTGGGATTCATTCAGATGGGGGAGAATACCCAGCTGAGCTGGACTTAAGAGCCCTGAATTCCCAGCTGAGCATGTCTGTGGCCCATCCAAAGAATTCCCACTGAAGTTTATGCTTTATATAAAAATTTGGGCGGTGCAGATGCAATTCCGTTACTGGTTTCTCCCCCTTACTGGTCCATTTGTGTTTTACTTTGTGCCAGGCGCTATCCTAGTTGACAGGTTTAATTTGAAAACATACATTGGAGCTCTCCCTCTTCAAACTACTTACCTGAGGCTTTAAAAGGCAGCTGTCTTTTAAATGGCTCATTATGCGATCCTTGTTCGCCTCTTCTAGCTCTGAACAAAACAAATCATGCTGTAAAGCAATACCAGCATCGGGCATGTGACTAACAAAGCATGTGAACTTATGGATGTGCCAAAGGGTATAGAGGAAGATCTGTCACTAATCAGACTTCTTCCTTCCTTCCTGTTTATCTGATTCCAAGAATACAGGGATTCACTTTGCTGATCTCTCGTGCTTTTTTTAGATACATGAAATATGGATCTGGAGAAGACCGCTTCCCCTTGCGGGACATGCTGCTGTATGTTCTTGAATTTGCGAGTACAAAGCCTACACCAGCAGAGCCCCAGGTGAAAGGCCACACTTCCACACATAGCAGGTAACAATGGGTCTGTCCATTCAAAGGGCACATTTCATCAATACCATATTTACTTTCATTTACAGTCTGCCTTTCTCCCTGGGACCCAAGGCAGATTAGAAATATGATAAAAACTCTTCAGTCAGTACAGTTTCTCTCCCACGCCAACCCTGAATTGTTTTAGAAGGTCATATGATCAATGCTCTCTCTAAGCTGTGGGGTCTTGTGAGCAAAAATGCTACTTTTTGAGCTACTGGTATTAAAGCTGTGAGCGAGCGATTTGGCTACTGCATACATTAGTTTGCTTCAGAGCCATCCTTCCGGAGCGAAGACAAAAATGTGTCAGCTGGAGGCTAAAAAACTGGGAGCCAGCTCACATATGGAGCAGAGGTCCCTCAGTGGCTATGAGCCACAAGGTATAGATAGGGACTCTGGGGCAAATGAGGCTCTGTATTCTTGGTGCTTGGGAGGGTCAACAGTGAGAGGGCTTCTAGCATCCTGGCCCCACTGGTGGACCTACTGATGGCACCTGGTGTTTTTTGGCCACTGCGTGACACAGTGTTGGACTGGATGGGCCATTGGCCTGCTCCAACATTGGCTTCTCTTATGTTCTTACAAGATATAGACAGGAACTCTCAGTCGGGGGCAAGTGATGCACTGTATTTTTGGAACTCGGGGGTGAGGGGGCAACAGTGGGAGGGCTTCTAGTGTCCTGGCCCCACTGCTGGACCTCCTGATGGCACCAGGTATTTTTGGCCATTGTGTGACACAGAGTGTTGGACTGGATGGGCCATTGGCCTGATCCAACGTTGCCTTCTCTTATGTCCTTATATGTGGGGCAAGTGAGGCTCTGTATTCTTGGTGCTTGGGGGGGCAACAGTGGGAGAGCTTCTAGTGTCCTGGCCCCACTGCTGGACCTCCTGATGGCACCAGGTATTTTTGCCCACTTTGTAACACAGAATGTTGGACTGGATGAGCCATTGCCCTGATCCAACGTTGGCTTCTCTTATGTTCTTATATCTGGGGCAAGTGAGGCTCTGTATTCTTGGTGCTTGGGGGGGGGCAACAGTGGGAGGGCTTCTAGTGTCCTGGCCCCACTGCTGGACCTCCTGATGGTACCTGGTCTTTTTGGCCACTGTGTGACCCAGAGTGTTGGACTGGATGGGCCATTGGCCTGATCCAACATTGGCCTCCCTTACGTTTTTATGTTCTTAACTCAGCTTAGAGGGAGCACTGCATAGGATGCCCTAAAACTGTGGCAGTTTCACTGTTTACTTTGCTCGTTCAGTCTAACACCGTTTAGGGTGCTGCGTGCCGTGACTGTAAAGGGCATCATCACCTTCCTGCCTCTCTCCTTCATAGGGGCGTAGTGACACAACCAACCGAGAATGGAGAAGATGCCGTGGCCGTCTCCTACCCAGAACTGGTGGATAGATCTTTCCAGTTCCCCTGGGACCCCGTGGAGATGCCAGAGCACCCAGCTCCTCGTGTGGTCACGGAGGATGAGATGATTCTTGTTATGACCTGCCTGCAGCGGTGGAGGAAAGAGGTTGAGCAAGACATACAAGGTCTGTGTCCTTCACGTAACAAGCTTCTCCTTGTGGCATACCCTAATTGTGCCCCAAGAAAATGCCAAAATGTACATACATCCGCACAACTTAATAGGAGCCGTCTTGTTTTGACTTTGCACATTTTATTTCAAGTCCCTGGATCTGAGAACTTTGCAAGGTATTGTATAGTAGCAGGAAGAATCCAGTGACTGTCGGGAGCCTAGGAATGAAGGGGGAGCAGAGGTGGAGGCAGGGGGAATTGCCATCAGGGGAAATTGCTGAGCAGGACTGCTGACAGATCTTGCCTCCGTATATCTCTCTACCTGTGATGGGTAGAAGCTTGTTTAAGTTTAGAGCTGTTTGTGCCAAATACCCGTTTGTGCAAACAGTTCCACGCTGATAAAAATCAGATTCAACAGCCTTTGTATTTTCTTGTTTCCTTTTCCGCGTGAAGCGCGCTATCGCAAGTGCAGGTAAACACTTTGTTTCGCCCGTTCTAGAGGCTGCTATCCTTGAGCACAAGGCAAAGCCATAACTGTGGGGACATGCAAGATACCACACTTACATTGCCCACATTGCCTCTGGCGGGAAGAGTGTGTGCATGCAGCCGCTGTGCATGTGCAGATTTGTGACCAAGTGTAGAACTGGAAGAAGTGTATGAGGGAGGGACGGAGGAGCCGCACCGGGCATAAGTACTGAAGGCTGTGTTTTGGCTGGCAGGCCTGCGGAACTCCATTGCCCTGCTGGCGGAGACCATTGAGCTGATGTACGCTGATCCGTCCCTCGATCAGGTAGGTGGTCTGACATCTCACTGGGAGCAGGGCTCTTCTTGGAAGCAAACCTGCTGTCTGTGCATGGGGTGGAAGAGACGTGCCCTTGTTTGGGCCCAAACCTATTTGCATGATTTTAGGTCCCGCACTCCAGTCCAGAAGGGAACCCCCAAAGTGACTTACGTAGAAGAACAAAATACCGTTCAGCTTCCCTCCCTTCCAACCTAGCCGTGTTCTGGGGTGCCGTCTCCTCCCTAGGCTGGATCTTACTGGGCTAGCGGGGTTGCTGTTACTTCCTCTCATCCAGTCTCATGGCCTCGGTTGCTGGCAAACGGACGTTCAGGTGTCTGGCTGCGTCTCCTTAATCCTCCTCTCTACCCGAAAATGAGGTCTCTTCTGTCTGCCAAATGGAATTAAAGAGGGAGGAGCGCCGTGGCTTCCAACAAAGTGCCGCGCAGTGGCAGCCGTCTGTCTGTCACTCAGCTGCTCAGTTCCTGGCCGGTTTGCCAGTTCTTGTGCCAAAGCCATTTGTGTTCCGTCCTCCGGGCAAAGTTAGACATGCACATGCATTTAAAGGCAAGGTTGTAATAATTAGGATACCACGCAAATGGCATAATCATTTCTTTGCGATAAGATGGCTTATGGCTTTATAATTTTATGCCTGGCACTAATTCCCCCTTCTTGCCACTCGTATCATTGCCCTCCTCAGGATTAATCTGCTGGGGGGGGGGTCTGCGGCCTGTTGGTTGAAAGACCCACAACTGCGTCCTCCGGGCCTTGCCCTGACGGTTTCATGCCCTTCTCCTCCTCCATGTCACGAGTCCTACGCTTGGGTGGATTCTGAACTGTGCAGAACTTGCCTCTCGCCTCCTCTCCTCAACAAGGCTTAAATTTAAAGAGTCTGGTTTTATTTGTGTAGTCCCGCGACCTCCTCCTTTCCCGGCGACTGGCAGCTTGTATTTGATTCCAGCCACTACAGCGTCTCCCAATCGATTGGCTTCGATCCTCAGAGTTTACGCTGTTGCGACAGCTCTGAAGCGCCGCTTGCCAGCCTCTCGAGAGATGGGTTGCTGCAGCAGGGAGGGCAAATCTGCCCGGCAAGCCCAGGGCTGGATGAATGGGGAGCCGTTATAAGCGGAACAGCTGGGAATGTCTCTGGCTGAATTTCCCTTGAGGTCGTGTTACTTCACCTGCTCAAAACAAGCCTGAAAGCCTGTGTCGGTGGGTGGGTGGGTGTCGCGTCTTTTGCAGGTCCCTTACCATTTGCACGCCGTCCTCGTCCACGAAGGCCAGGCCAACGCTGGCCACTACTGGGCCTACGTCTACAACCAGCCCCGGAAGAGCTGGCTGAAGTACAACGACATCTCTGTGACCGAGGCCTCCTGGGAAGAGCTGGAGAGGGACTCGTTTGGAGGCCTGAAGAACGCAAGCGCCTACTGCCTGATGTACATCAATGGGGCACTCTTCCGCTCTGCCGCAGGTAATGGCGCTGCAACGCTTGCCGGAGCGGCATCTGGCTCTTGGCTTGGTCACCGGTGTTCAGCAAGGTACCTGGCCTTGGCTTCCTTTGTGGAAGGACCATCTCGGCTGGCTGGCTGGCTGGCTGGGAATAGACTGTCACGCCTCTCGTGGAGGCTTGCTATAACCACTTACGTGTAACTCCGAAAAATGGGCTGCCTGCCAAAGATTCCCAACTCATATGCAAGTACGCAATAAAAATTAACAACTGATACTGTGTTATGACCAATGCAACACACTAGTCAATTATAACTTTAGTATCACACACAAATGACAAGATTCCAGTTGCCAACAGACCCAATAGTACGTTCAGGCATAACAATCATGATAAGGAGAAATAACACCGACAATGCGGAGAGAGACATTCATAATTGTCAGTAACAGCGACACGAGGTCCCGGTATAACTCCCTTGTTTCTTAAGCGTTCTTCCTCAGTCGCCGTTACAGAAAAAGTAACTCCATATAGAATGAAATAATGGGAAAGCTTTTTCAGCCTCCCTCAGGAGTAACCTCGTGTCAGGTTCCTCAGTCAGGTCTCGCAACGCAGGGCTTCTTCAGAAGACAATGCTTAATGGTGAATCGGAACTAAAGACACGTGTACAGCTTGTGTCAGTAATGGCCACATACAATAGGACCTGCTAAGATATACCACATTCAAGCATCCCCCCCCATACAGCTAGAGCCAATGAATAACATTCGTGCGCACGGGCAAAGGTGACAGGCCAACAAGCAAAACAACCTAGAACCCGTTTTGGTTCCCAGCCGAAACTCCAGCAGCTGGAGAGGCAAGGTCAGAGACCTGATAACTGACAGTGAGTGAAAGTTCAGAGGATGGGAGACCGGCATACCGTACCCATGACAGGGCTACCTGACACCTTGATGAGAACCTAGTGGTCTCCTGTCCGGGATGATGCACTTAGTTTCATCAGTAAGGAACATCTACTCCACAGTCACCGCGGCCCAGCCTGCTAACAGTTCAACAGTGGAACGTTCCACATAAGTGGTTAGAGCAGTTCTCTTACTCCGTTGTCCGTTGTGGTTGTGCAGTCTCATGGAGGTCCGGCGAGGTCGTGTCTTGGAACTCCCCAGCTCCATGGGTCTGATGGGACAGCTTCTAATGATGCGCCTGCAAGGCCAAGGTGTGAGGGGCTGGGCTACCTTCAGTCCTGGTCGAAACAGTGACTAGCTAGTTGTAGCAATAACTAATTGTGTGTGTGTGTGTGTGTGTTAAGTGCCGTCCAGTTGCTTCCGACTTAAGGCGACCGTATGAATTTGTGACCTCCAAAATGTGTAAACTTCCAACAGCCTTGCTCAGGCCTTGCAAACTGCAGGCCGTGGCTTCCTTTCTTGAGTTAATCTCTCTCGTGTTGGGTCTTTCCCTTTTTTAAAAAAAATTATTTAATTGATTTATTTATTATTAAATTTATACCCTGCCCTACCCAGCCTAGGGCGGCTCAGGGCGGCTTACAATGGAATAAAGCCACAATAAATAATTTAAACATTAACAACTGGTGGTCCTCCTGATGGCACCTGGCGTTTTTGGCCACTGTGTGACAGAGTGTTGGACTGGATGGACCACTGGCTTCTCTTACATTCTTATGCTCAGCAGAAGAGGACGACAGTGGGCACTTCCGGAGGGAAGTGGAAGTTCTGAGTGCCGAACTGCAGCGCTACATTCAAGAGAGCAACTGGCGGGTCGAGCAGGAGATGGCAGAAGGGGAGGAGGAGCAGTCCTGCAAGATGGCGCAGATCGAGGAGTCGGAGTCATCCGTCGATTCTCAGTATCTCTCCACAGACTCGGGGCAGGGTAAGAGGCCCTTGCCCTTCAGGCTGGCACTCTCTGCCCTCCCTCCTGAGCCGTCGGCTGCTGGCCAGAAACCGCTCGGCGCGAGCCCCTCCCTCCCAAGTCTTCACACGCCCACCCCGGCGGCCTTCCCGAAAGCTCACGGCCGGCCGCCTCTCTTTCCCCCTAGAAGCAGCTTCACCCGCTGAACAGGAGGCGCGCGCCCTCTCTTCCGAGCACGCCATGATCTCCAAGGACCAAACGGCTCGAGCCATCGCCAACACGGCCGACGTTTACGAGAAGAACGGCGTGGAGGCGGCTCTCGTGAAGGTGAGAACCACCCGCCACTCGTGGCTGGCCCCGCTTCATGCCGCCTTGCTCCGGCCTCTGCTCCTGCCACGCCCAAGGTCAGACTTCCTGTTTTGCTCGTCTGCGTCTTTCATTCTGCTCTTTGACCTGTGACTCCCCCCCCCCTTCTTGCCGTGCTGCCACAGTCCAAGGGGGCGGAGCCAGCAAAGGAGTCCCAGGAAGACGCCAGCCACCCAACTCCGGCAGAGGAGCAGGAGGACGCTGTGGGGGCGGCCCCTGCCGCTCCCGCCCCTCCTGCCCCGCCCAGCTCTCAGGTCTCCGAGGTGGAGATCCCCAGTGTGGGCAAGATCCTAGTGAGGTCGGACGCGGACGGTTATAACGAGGAGGTAGGCGGCTGAGTGCAGCCAGCAGCTCGGCGTTTGTGGCGTGTGGAGTGTTCCGGCCCGGCTGTTTCGGTGCTTTCGTGTGCTGTGTGGAAAGGGGGGTGGGGAGGAGATGAGGGGCATCACTGCATGTGTTGGACTTGCTCTGAACCGGCACTTCCTCTTTCCACATAAGAGCCGCGGGTTTGGCTAGGAGGCCGGTGAACCACGGCACCCTGGGAAGTCACCCACTAGCTTTGTGTGGCAGTGAACCGCACTTCTTGCTTGCCTGACCACAGACCCGTCTCGTGGTGCATGCCCACGCAGTTCAGCCGTGGTCCAGTAGTGCTGTGGTGTCTGTGCCTGAAACCCGCACGTGTGGAAGTCCCAAAGTGTGATGCATCCCGGAAGTTTGGCTGTTCCGCCTGCTCCTCTGGACCGCCTGCCTTTTAAACTCGTGACTGTTCAACCTCCTCTCCCCGCTCCCCACCTCCTACCTTGGTTATTGCCGTTTCCCCCCCCCATATCCAGCTCTTTCTGTTCTTTGTGGCAGGTGATGCTTAGTCCCGCCATGCAGGGTGTGATCCTGGCCATAGCTAAAGCCCGTCAGACCTTTGACCGGGACGGGTCTGAAGCAGGGCTAGTTAAGGTACCTGCCGTTTTGAACCTGGGCGTGCAAGTCTGTCTGTCTCTCTGTCTGTCTCAGCGAGGGGAAACTTCCGGTGCTTTCGTGCCAGGTGCCAGCAAGCTGTCGTCTTTTGTTCTCCCTTGGGATGTTTTGCTTATGCAGAATTTTGTCTCTTTGGGTCGTGGGAGGACAACGTCCTCTGATGGGGTAACATCAAGGAAGCAGGGGTTTAGAGGCTTCTGGAGGAGAAGGAGGAGGCCTCTCGGGTTTCCCCTCCCCGTCCCCACAGAGGTAACAGGGCATTCAGGGTCTGCTAAGCCCCAGCACTGCTTTGCTCCTCTCTGATTGGTTTTATCTGGTTCCTGGGTGGGTTCCGTTTTGTCTTGCCCGGGAAAGGTATCAGGCAAGGCAAGCAGAAGCAGGGGCTGCAGTCCTGATAAGCATCGTTTTGGTAAAGGGCAGCGTGGGAGAGATGGTTGTGGCAAGGGTCAACGCTTGGCCCTTGCTGGGATCTTTTCCAGTGGGGCCTGCTCCTCCTCCTAAAAGGCAAGTAGCAGCCATTTCTTCATGATCAGGTGAGCCAGATGTGATACCTGTATTGAGGCACACCTGCATGTTGAACGGCTTTTAACTTTTCGACGATAGGTAAATTTCCCTACGCAGGGCATCCATCTGGTGCGTAAACACTGGCATCTCGCGTGTAGAGAGGATTTCTAAGATCACGTTACAGCTTAAAATCCCGCATCGAGTGGACGCTGCACCTGGATGGAAAGGTTTCAGAGTTGAGTGCCCTCCTTGTGATGTGGCAGCTCGTTTTCAACTCAGCCCGCATTATTTTACAGACAGATCCAACATACGTTGCTAAGGCTTAATTCTAGGGATGGGCACAAGCCTAAAAAGCCTGGTTGGGTTCAGGGCGGCCCTCGAACCCAAACCAAGCCAAAGGGACCTCACCTGAATCAGGTTGGCCTGGCGAGTTCAGTTTCCCCTTTCACCACGACCAGGAGAAGGGGGGAAGGATCGCCTAGGAAGGGTTAAATGGCTGCCAGCCATTTAACCCATCCATTTCGCTTCCAGCCTCTTCAAAGCAGGGGGAGTGAAACTGGTGGGTTTATGGCTCCGAGCCATTTCAGCCTGACTCCTCAGCTGCGGACTGTTATACAAATAAATTTCCAGTAAGGGAATTTATACAAGTGATTGTGTAAGTTCAGAGAGTTTCCTTGGGATAGTTGAGTTTGCATGGGGGCATTCCCATGTGTCAGCATTTGGGTTTTACAATCCTCATTAAATATTCTGCCTTGGAGTAGACGGAAGAGGGTCCCCTGTGCTTTTCTCTCCATGACCAGGAAAGGCTCTTACAGGAAGTCACTGGTCTTTTTGCGCACTCCTGATGCTTCCCCATCCCAAGCCACAATTAGAGGTGCTAGAGGTGTCATCAGAACCACAGCTTCAAGTGAACGGAGGGCCTCCCTGATGTTTGTCCCTGTTCTGCGTTCAGGAATTCCCTCGGTGCATCAGAAGGGCCTTGCCGCGCTGGTTGTGGCAGGTCTGTTCTTCCCACTGCAGGGGCAGGGCCCCGTTGTGATTTGCTCAACAAGGGCCTTGTGGCTCGAGCTGTATCCACACAGTGGTGGATTTCTGTGCAGGTGCATTCATGGGGTAGTTTTCACTGGGCTTTCCTTCGATCAGTCCCTTCCTGCTGCCATTTCCTGTCATGCTACTGGAGGGCTTTTCCAGGCTTAAAAGAAGGCATCGGAAATTGACAAACCACTCCAGAGCAACAGCTTATTTGCTACTTTCTAGTCTGCCTTGCTCACTGAGACGCAAAGTGGATAACAAAACTCAAAGAACGGCAGTAACGCATGATGACAGTGCAGCGAGACTGGACTGCAGAATTAGAAAACGAGCAATAAAACAATGATACATATAAAATATAGTGAAAACTAGGTTGCCGTGATTATAAAACAGTGTGGATAAGAATAGGATAATGAAGTTTAAGAAATGCATTAAAAAAAGCCACTTGCAGATTTTCCATAGACTGTAAGCTATACCCTTTATGGGAGGAGGTGTGGCTCAGTGGCAGAGCCTCTGCTTGGCATGCAGAAGGTCCCAGGTTCAGTCCCTGACATCCTCTCCAGTTGAAAGGACCGGGCAGGAGGTGACATGAAAGATCTCTGCCTGAGACCCTGGGAGGCTGCTGCTAGTCTTAGTAGACAAGGCTGACTTTGATGGACCAAAGATCTGATTCAGTATAAGGCAGCTTCCGGTGTGACCCGCGTGTGTTTCTAAAATGCCTTCCCAAACAGTTCTGTTCTATATATTCTGCAGAGTGCTAAAAGGTGCCAGAGCCTCCTTGACTTCATCGAGGTTGCCATTCCACTGGTTGGGAGCCCCAACCAAAAATGTTTGTGTGTGAGCCACTGTTGACCATTAACACTTGCGGTGGGACAGCTGCAGAGGCTGGACAGAGCTGTCATAGTGGGGCCTATTGGGAGAGGAAGTCCCCACATATAGCAATATATCTATCATAGGGAAGACAGTTGTACTTGTTAATTGACATAGTGCTGTGTCTTAAAATTGGTGATTGAGCCTCCCGTAGCAATATCCCAGTTACCGGGGAGGGGGGGTTGGTTGGTTTCTGAAGCCTTCTGGTGGTGCAGCCGCAGGGAATTAAGGGCAAGAAATGGTACTGATGTCGGCGGTATCTTTCCTAAAAAGATCATACAAAACCAGGTTTAGGGAGGATTGTAACAAAGTTGGGGAAACTGCAGAAAGTGGGATGCTTTAGGGTAGGATGTTATTCGGGTTCTTTGGTTCTGGCACAAAATGGGGCCAAAATGTCTGCGTGGAAGCAGCTTCAGCCAGGCTCTCTATGGGGCTGGGATTCCTGTGTGTAGGAGACCTGTGATTGTGTAAGTTCAGAGAATCTCCTTGGCATAGTTGAGTTTGCACAGGGCCGAAGGAGCGTATGCCTCAGTGGGTTAGAGCTGCTCTTTGGTAGATGCACAGCCGACTGAGCTGGTAACGGTGGTCTGTCCCTTGGCTCCGCTAGGCATTCCACGAAGAATACTCCCGGCTGTACCAGCTCTCCAGAGAGACCCCCACCCCTCAGAGTGACCCCCGGCTTCAGCACGTTCTAGTTTACCTCCTGCAGAATGACGCTCCCCAGCGGGTGGTGGAACGGACTCTTCTGGAGCAGTTTGCAGACAAAAACCTCAGCTTCGACGAAAGGTTTGTTCCGTGCAGGTCTCCGAAACGTGGGATGGCTTAGCAGAGTCACGTAGTCCCAGCGCACGGAGAGAGGGCCCACTGCAACTTGTTCCCTATAGGTTTGCTTAGACTTTTATTTGGGATTAATTTTGGCGCCTACGGTTAAAGAAAAGGGGGCAGGAATCCAAGACACGATCAGTAAGATACAGTAAAGATACTAAAACGCTGTTTAAACAAACACTCCTTCCGTGTTTCCCAACAACAATAAAGCACAGTTGTCTCACATCACACATTGCAAAAGCCAGATATTGCAGTGCATTGAGCTCATGGGCAGAACAAGTTAAACATCTGAATATCTGCCTGATTTGGTCCCCTTTTTTTTTTTTGCTGTCAAGTTGCAGCTGATTTATGGCCACCCTGGGGGGTTTGCAATGCAAGAGACACTCGGAGGTGGCTTCTCGTTGCTTGCCCCTGCATACTGACCCCGGACTTCCTTGGTGGTCTCCCATCCAAATCAGGCTAGCCTGGAACATCTAGGTCAGGGCAATAAAGTATTTCAGCCTTTAGGTGCCAGTCAGTTGAGCGCCGTTAAGTCGCCACCAGTGCTCCGTCTAAGCTGTGGGGTCCCGTGAGCAAAAATTCTACTTTTCCGAGCAACCGACATAAAAGTTGTGAGCAGGTGATTCGGCTGCTGCATAAGCTAATTTGCTCTGGAGCCCTTCTTCCTGAGCTCAGACAACAATGTGTGAGCTGGAGGCTAGAAAACTGAGCTAGCTCACCCTAACTCAGCTTAGAGGGAACACTGCTTGCAGCCCGACTCACGGTAACCCCCCAGGACCATGGGCTTTTCAAGGCAAGAGGTGTTCAGGTCTGGTTTCCCACTGCCTGCTTCTGCGCAGCAAACATGGACTTCTTTGGTGGTCTCCCATCCAAGGACTAGCCAAGGGCAACCCTCCTTGCCCTCTGAGATCTCAGGCTAGCTGGGCTCCCTGGGTCAGAGCAAGTCCTTGGCCAGAGCCTCTCGCTCTCCACAGTCACTCATTTCTGTATCCCCCCCTTCCTCCCCCTGTGAACAGGTCCATCAGCATCATGAAAGTTGCACGAGCCAAGCTGAAGGACATCGGCCCCAACGACATCGACATGGACGAATACCGGGTAAAAGGCTTGCCGGCCCTGTGGCTTGATCCTTCGATGCCGACGTGTTAAAACGGCATCTGGGGTTTTGGTGTTCCGATTGCCATGGCAACTGTTGTGGCGGCTAATGGGACTAATTGGCTGCACTCGTGAGGTGCTGGGATCTGTGCCCATTTTTTTAAAAAAAGAAAAGAGCTTCTGTGTGTGCGCGCTCTGGACCGCTTTTGATTGTGAATGTTCACGCGCAGACATTCTCTGGTGTGGGGCACTGGAGCAAATGTGTTCCAGTCCACATTCAGAGCACAGCAGAAGAAGGGGGCAGGGGGGAGCATCAGTGAAGTCAGATCTCTGAAGCGAGCCCGACACCTCCATCTCGGTCTTCTGCTTTCCGTCTGCAGTCCGTGGCTGTTTGGTGAGACCGGCCTGGTGCTCTGCGTGGAGCTCTGCCTCTCCGTTTGTCTTGTGAGAAGAGGCTGAGCTTGGGCAGGTCTATCCAGCCTGGTCCGAGGCACCCACAGTCAGCTGGGAATTGCAGCTGGCCGGAAAGAGTGGCTGTTTTAGTAGCCCTCGAGAAGGCCCAGAGCACCCTCCCAAGTCCTTCAGACCTCCCTTATTTGGCTGATATTTATTTGGCTCATGATAGGCATGAGGACCAGGCAGAGTAAACAACAAATTAAAGGTTTATTTTTACAGGAGGTCAGTCAAATATGGGAAACAAGGTGCAAGAACTATAGCAGTAAGTGGGTGAAAAGAAACCAGATGCCCTAATGCGACTAGACTCACAGTCCCTAGTCCACTGTCTCAGTTGGGCCTGAGTCTGCTCACCCTTCCTCTCAGGGTGAGGGTCTCTTCCCTGCAGCAGCCTTCCTTCTGGCCCTGCTCTCTTGGAAGAAAGAACAGCTCTTCTTCTGTACCAGCTCTTTTCTCTGTGATTGGCTAAAATTGGAGCCAAAACCTCTCGGGGGCTTCTGGGAGTTATAGGCCTGGCCTCCCACTGCTAGTCAGGCTCCCGGGCCTGCTAGGCCTTTGCTTTCCCAGCCCAGATCATGACACTGGCTGTGTGAGAAGGACTTTGATTGAGAAAGGTCTCGATGTGAGACAAGGTGTGGCATTGTCCGAAAACAGGAGGGAAGCAGCCAGATAAGAACGCAGTAGTGGGGGGCAGGTTAAAAGGAACATATGCGTTGTGGTGGGTTTTTTGACTGCCTACTGTTTCCGGACAGAAATGGCACGAAGACTACAGTTTGTTTCGCAAGGTGTCCGTGTACCTGCTGACGGGCTTGGAGCTGTACCAGAATGAAAAGTAAGGTGGTGTAAACTGTTTCCAAATGGGGGTGCTGAGCAACAGCGTAGTCGCTTGAGTGGTTGTATCCTCTGATTCTGCATGGAGTGCCGGAAGTGTGCCTTTAGTCTGATAACTAGTCTAGAGTTCGAGGGGCTGGGAGCAAAGAGGTTGTCCCTCTGGGCTGGGTATGACTAGTTGTCCAGGTGTGTGAAAAATTACATTCGTACAAGCAGCGATAACTCTGAAGAGTTGGCGTTCTCTCCCTCTTTTTCTTTCCGCAAGGTACTGTGAGGCCCTGACCTACCTAGTCTATGCTTATCAGAGCAACATGACCCTGCTGAGCAAGGGACCCAGCAGAGGTGTGGATGAAGCCTTGATTGCGCTCTACAGAAGAAAGTGCCTCTTGGTTGGTATCCGTGGCAGTGGTGCCCTTTCCAGACTCCCTCTGCTCTTTGCGGGCAGGTGGTTGGCTTCTGGCTCACACCTGCATTTCCGTTTCCCTGTCTTTGACTAAGCGTTTGTGTGTCTGGGCCCATTCCAGTGTGATCTGATAGTAGTGTGAAGGTGGGACTTTCCACTGTTAATGCTTTAAAAGTGCCTGTTGAAAATATCATCCCTCTAGTTTGATACTTCTGCTTGTCAATTCTCCCTGTACTTTATGTTCTCAAAGGCTTTCATGGCCGGAGTTCATTAGCTGCTGTAGATTTTTCCGGGTTGTCTTGGCATTGTAGGACCTGACGTTCTGCCAGTAGCTGTGACTGGCATCCTCAGAAGTATAACACGTAAAGAGGGAGTACTCTCTCTTGACACCTTGACACAGAGAGTACTCCATCTTTCTGTGTTATACCTCTGAGGATGCCAGTCACAGCTACTGGCAAAACATCAGGTCCTACAGTCCCAAGACCACGGCCACACAACCCGGAAAATCTACAGCAGTTAATCCCTCTGTACTCTTTAAGAAACAAGATTGGTCGTTTTTATAATTAGTGAGTATCTTGGCTTTAAGCTTGTATCCTATTCTGCTCCTCTAACAGCGCTGCCTGCCTTTATGCCTTTAACACAAAGCGATAGGATACAACTGTCGTATTTACTGAGAGTTATAGCTTTCATAGCTTTCACAGTCTCACAGGTTCAGAGCGTGTAGCGTAAATGTGCTTTCAAAAAGTGGGCTATGCCTGTTCAGGGCAGGTTAATGGCCGTGTCCCTGCCCGGACTTCCACTGTCAATCTAAAAAAAGTTGCAAGAGCATTATAGACTTGTCACGAACACCAGGCTACTGTTTCCTCATCTTGCTTTCCCCGCAGAAGTTGAATGATGCTGCGGCGACGCTTTTGAAAGCCACAACGAAGTGAACGTGGCCGAAGGCATAAACCACTTGAACGAGTTGATCATACCCTGCATGCACCTCATTGTGAGCAACGACATCTCCCAGGACGACCTGGACGCCATCGAGGTCATGAGGAGTCGTTGGTGTTCTTACCTGGGGAAAGACATGGACGGTAAGGAGCCCCCTCCCTCTCTGCTGCTGCCCTGGCTTCCTGTTCCATGCCCCAAGTCTTCCCTCCCTCTTGACTCCGTATTTCCCGCTCCCCTCCCCAACATTGCTTGCTCCTGCGTTTCTTGGGTAAGTGGTCTTCTGCAAAAGCCTGAAGCCCTTCGGAGGCAGCAGCGATGTCATCAAGTTCAGTTTGTTTCGGAACTGCTGTTTAACGACATGTTTAATATTTACTGATTAAAATGTTTATATCCCATAGAATGTTAGAGTTGGAAGGGATCTTGCAGGTCATCTAGTCCAACCGGTGTTCCCTTTAAGCTGAGTTAGTGTGAGCTAGCTCACAGTTTTTTAGCCTCTAGCTCTCACATTTTCGGGGGAGGGGCTCATGATATTTATAAACTTGGGGCGGAGACAAGGGGTTAGCGAGGCTTCTTTGCCCTCCGTGAAACTAGAACTTTGGGGCACCCAGTGAAGTTGGGGGGCAGTAGATTCAGTACAGACAAAAACAAACGTTTCTCCATTCGACGAGTAGTTAGACTGAGGAGTTTGCTGCCAGCGTGGGCCATTGGCCACGAGCACAGATGTCTTTATGATGGATTTAGGCAGAGCCGTGGAGGAGGGGGCCATCAGTGGCTTACTAGCCACAGTGGCTAAAGGGAGCCTCAGTGTTCAGAGGCTCTGAATACCGGTGCTAGGAGGCAACACCAGGGGAAGTCATCGGCCCCCAAGCCCTGTTCTCAGGCCCTCCCTCCGGGGCAACTTGTCGGCTGCTGTGTGGAGCAGAGATGCTGGACTAGACGGAGCGCAGGTCTAATTCAGTGGAGTTGCTCTTGTTTTCTTGTGTGCCTGTGTTGTGAATGGAGGCGATGGGTGCCGCTCACTTCAACCAGCAGGGGGTGAGCAGCATCAAGCGACGGGCGTGGACCAACCCCTCCCTTGGCCTTAAAGTGCTGTCGGCCAGTGGCGTGTCTCATAAGGACTGCTGTCCCTGACGTCAGCTGCTCCAGGCTGTGCATGGCGCCTGCTACTGCCTGTGCTTCAGAGGAGGAGGTCTCAGCCAGGGATCGAAGCGCAGGCCTTGAAGCCACTTAGTTCAGACCTCTTTTTTTTCTTTTTAATTGTTGGGCAGATTCCAACAATTGAAAACCCATCAGCCCGTATCATCATGCCCCTGGATAAATCAATGGTGCGACCTCATTTGTGTACAGTTCTAGTCACCACACCTCAAAAAGGATATTATAGCATGGGGAAAAGTGCAGAAAAGTGCAACTAGCATGATAAAAGGGTTGGAACACTTTCCCTGTGAAGAAAGGTTGAAGCGCTTGGGGCTCTTTAGCTTGGAGAAATGACAACTGAGGGGTGACATGATCGAGGTTTATAAGATTATGCATGAGATAGAGCAGGTGGAAAAAGAGGTACTTTTCTCCCTTTCTCACAATACAAGAACTCCTGGGCACTCCATGAAACTGCTGAGCAGTCAGGTTAGAAGGGATAAAAGGAAGTCCTTCTTCACCCAAAGAGTGATTCACACATGGAATTCACTGCCACAGGAGGTGGTGGCAGCTACAAGCGTGGACAGCTTCAAGAGGGAATTGGATAAACATATGGAGCAGAGGTCCATCAGTGGCTATTAGCCACAAGGGATAGACAGGAACTCTTAGTCTGGGGCAAGGGATGCACTCTATTCTTGATGCTTAGCAGTGGGAGGCAGCAGTGGGGGGGCTTCTGGTGTCCTGGCCCCACTGCTGGACCTCCTGAAGGCACCTGGCATTTTTGCCCACTGTGTGACCCAGAGTGTTGGACTGGATGGGCCATTGGCCTGACCCAACATTGGCTTCTCTTGTGTTCTTCTGTTCTTTCCTTTTTAGAAGACTTGCAGCTGAAGTTGGGCGAATTGCTGCCTCGCCTGCTGGACTGCTCTGCAGAGGGAGTCGTTTTGAAAGAGCCCCCCAAGATCCGTCCCAACTCGCCCTATGACCTCTGCAGCCGGTTTGCAGCCGTGATGGAGTCGATCCACAGGGCCTCCACGGTGACGGTCAGCTAAATTTGCAGACTCAGCCGTACAGAGCGCCGGAGGCTGCGGATCACCGGCACGTGAAGTTCAGCTACTGCTCAGGGCTGTGCAGGGAGGGAGGAGACGACACCGATCCGGACAACTCACCTCTGAACGGAACTGATAATATGCCTAGAAAGGGGCTGAAAAGACCATGGTGCTTTTTCTTTTAAATGTGCACTAAGCGAGGGCAGGCACTGGTGTTCCACAGCATGTGTTTGCCTAGAACAGCGTTTGCCTTTTTTATTCCTACAAGAACACACAGGCGCTGTGCAAATTTTAACTGACATACTGCTCAGATTTTATTTTATTTCATTTGTGCACAATGTACATCATCAGTAAAATAACTACTCCCCTGTAAGCATTCCACACACAGTCCACCACATTTCAGTGAGCCTGGCACATGCACTGGTTGGTTTCGCATGCACCCTTCCCACATTAACATGGTGCCTGACTGGGACGCGTGACAGGTAGTATGCAAACACTGCCTGCAGGTGGGCCAGCGCATGTGGCGGTGTGCGCATTGTCAGGGAGATGGGGTGCATGTGGAATGTGGGTAAGAGTTCTGCTCATGACTTGCCTTGCATACATGTTGATGCTCAGGGACACCAGGACAGGACTTGGGTCTGCAGAAGTCGGGGGGGGGGGCAGATGTCCATTAACATTTCTTTTTTTAAGGGGGAGTTCAAACACTGTCAGTTATAGCTGGAAGCGCTGCCTGTGTTTCGTTTGACTGAACGTAGCGTAGGGATGGAACCAGCTGCCTAGGTGGTGAGCGATGCAGGCATTCAGGCAAGCCGGTGTATGTCTAAACCAGGTGCAGCCAGCCAAACACGGTGGTTGGTTGCTGTTGCCCCAGGGGAATCCGCGACGGAGCCAAGATCGTGCACTGGCAAAAACGTTGAAGTCATTCCAGTGCAAGAGGGTTGAGGTGGAAAGCCACACCGCTCAAAAGAAAATGGCCTTTTTCCTGACATCCCACAATATTTCCTTCAATGCCAGTCACAGCATTTAATGACCAGGGTAGAATCTGAGGCGCATGGTGTGTGGAAGTCCAAGATGAGCCCCCTTTTTTTTTAACAGTACGCACATTCTGAAGGAGAGCGTCTGCCAGTCTGTTTTTAAACGGCCTCCGTTTTATCGGAATACTGACAAATCAGGTTGTAAATGGGAGCCTTTGTATTTGACAAGCCTTTTCAGTAATTAAAATGCAATAAATATTTTTTTTTTTGCCCTATTTAAACGCTGGAGTAATTTGCTTTGGTCCTTTCGAGGTCTGAGCCCAGAAGTTGGTGGATGGGGTGGAGGAAGAGTGGGCGCTGTCTCAGGCTTGATTTAAAACTTTGTTAAACCCAAGGACTAAATGTTGGATTCCCACACAGAAGTATTTGGCGTGGCCTGCCTGCTGTTGTGCTGGTGGAAAGTGATGGCAAGTCACAGCCGACTTTGGTGACCCTGCAGGCTTTTCAAGGCAAGAGACATTCAGAGCAGTTGGGTTAGAATGGGTAAAAGGAAGTACTTCTTCACCCAAAGAGTGATTAACATATGGAATTCACTGCCACAGGAGGTGGTGGCAGCTACAAGCAGGAATTGGATCAACAGATGGAGCAGAGGTCCATCAGCGGCTATTAGCCACAAAGTATAGGTAGGAACTCTCAGTCTGGGGCAAGTGATGCTCTGTATTCTTGGTGCTTGGGGGGGGGGGCAACAGTGGGAGGGCTTCTAGTGTCCTGGCCCCACTGCTGAACCTCCTGAGGACACCTGGTATTTTTGGCCACTGTGTGACCCAGAGTGTTGGACTGGATGGGCCATTGGCCTGATCCAACATGGCTTCACTTATGTTCTTATATCTGGGGCAGAGATGCATTGTATTCTTGGTGCTGTGGGGGCAACTGTGGGAGGGCTTCTAGTGTCCTGGCCCCACTGCTGGACCTCCTGAGGGCACCTGGTATTTTTGGCCACTGTGTGACCCAGAGTGTTGGACTGGATGGGCCACTGGCCTGACCCAACACTGGCTTCTCTGATGTTCTTATGAAAATGGTTTGCCATGGCCTGCGTCTGGGTTGCAACCCTGGCCTGCCTTGGTAGTCTCCCATCCAAACATGAACCATGGCTGACCTGGCTTAGCTTCTAAGATCTGACTAGATCAGGCGAGCCTTGTCCCTCCTAGTCAGAACACCTGCTTGTTGTAGGAACAGATGAATCTTTTCAACCCTTGTGCTTGAGGAGATGGGCCTCGTGTTTCTGCCAGGGTGCTGGTGGTCTTCCCATCTGGGGAACTGGTGGGTCAGCATGTGGGGGGGACACCGTGCTATGCTCACGACAGCTAGGGCAGGAGTGTCAAGGGGCCCAAATGGTTTGTGTTTCCCAGGATGCCTTTGGCAGTCCTCCTCACTTGGGTATTGCAGTGTGCCAGGCGCTCTCAGTGCTCTGATCTGGCCTTGGGCATGGTAACTGCGCAAGCACTCATGCCACGTTTTGCCCCAGTGGGCTTCAGATGAATCGCTTGGAAGAAAACCGAACCTCCGCCCTAAACCAACAGAACATCCGGATGTCACGAGGTTAAGCATAACGAATCCTACCTTTCCTGGAAATCAGATTTCCTTGAAACCTGTCCAAGGAAAGCATTTACATGGGCTGTCGGTGAGCAGAGCACAGGTTTACCAAAGCTTATGCTAATGTTTCTTCCTGGCTCTACTTTCTCGCTATCTGAAATCAGAACCACTCGTCTTCTCAGCGGCTGTCGAGGGGGAACCGCAGCATAGCCTCTGGGATTCCATTCGAGACGATCGCGCTGACAGAGTCGTGGCCGGTAGAGGAGGACCCCTCTGTGCAGCTGTGATTGCAGAACGCGGGAGGTCTCTCTTCGGTTTAGTCAAGCTTAGGACTTGGATGCTTTCGGGGAGTCTCTGGCGGCCTTCACAGTCGGGTCCTCTTGTACTAATCTCTGTCTGCAAAGGGCTGTAAGTGGAATTGAAACTAGGGGGCCGCGTGGCGCTTAATACAGTGTTAAAAGTCCCCATAAAAGTCCAGACACAACCAGCCTCCTGGGCAAGGCTTTGCAGCATGAAATGGGACCTGTGTTTACCTCTGAGTAGACATAGATGTTTCCTTTGTATTTGTTTAGATTATGGAACAGTTTGCCTCCTGTTCTCTTTGTAGCCACACACACTATTCATGAGTCTATTAAGTTAATCAGAATGGTGCCATTTGGGGTGTTGGGAGGGGGGGAACCAGCACTGCCAGTTTGGTGTAGTGGTTAAGTGTGTGGACTCTAATCTGGGAGAACTGGGTTTGATTCCCCACTCCTCCACATGCAGCTGCTGGATGACCTTGGGGAAGCCATAGTTCTGATAAGAGCTGTCCTTGAAAAAGCAGTTTCTGTCAGAGCTCTCTCAGCCCTGCCTACCTCGCAGGGTGTCTGTTGTGGGGAAGGGAAGGGAGTTTGTAAGCCGTTCTGAGACCCTGAGTGAAGGGTGGGGTATAAATCCAGTCTCCTTTTCTTCTTTTCACTTTGTGGGTGAAACTGCTCCACATTTCTGTTTTTTTAAATTAAATTTAACAGTTGCGTTTGCATTCAAAGCGAAAAACAGTTCTTATCAGTTATTTGCAGGGGGTGAGGGATTAATGGTGATCATGATAAAATTAACATTTGGAATCTGCTAACTCGTATCAGGCTGTTCAGTTTCCCCTTTCACGGTCACACAATTCTGTGCCACTCAGCTTAAAGATGGCCGTTATTGTTGCTAAATCATTGTGCTAAAAGTTAATGTCATGAATGGCCCTGGTCACCTGTGGGAGAAAACAGGAGATAATTAGGTGGGAAGCACAAGGAAAGGGTGATGTATTTTAAAGGGACAGTAGCCCTGAGAAATCTCAGTCTTGCTTTATCCACGCTGGACAATCCAGCACTCCAATGGCAGATTTATCAAGATGGATAGCCCTGTTGGTCTCACTTCAGATATCTGAAGAAGTGGTATCTGAAGAAGAATCTGAAGAAGTGAGCAGTGACTCATGAAACCTCCTACCCTGTCTCAAATTTTGCTAGTCTTTAAGGTACTACTGGACTCTTGCTGTTTTCTACAATGGCAGATTTGTTTTCTTTATTTTTTTTAAAAAAAAAGTTGCCACAAATCAGACCTTGAAAAGAATGGGAGGACAGGGTGGGAAACACTGGAATGCAATGATTGGCTGATGACCTCTGATTCCAAGTTAATTTGATATGCATTCAGATACTTACAAATCCTGGCTTGTCTGCTTCTTGCTTCCCGGCAGGGTGGACATCCTCCTAACGCTGTGACCAGGTGGTCGCAGTAGATGACTGTGTTTGAATTCAAAGGTCACCACAAACCAGGTACAGCAAGCTGTGGCTGACCAGCTAGTTACAAACCTAGCTTCAAACCCCAGTTTGGTATTGACCAACAAATCCTAATATGTTGACCTGTTTGCATTTAGACTTCATAGCTAACTCAGGTTTGAGCAAATCAGGGTTTATTGTGCTATCTGAATGCAGCCCAAGGGGCGGTTCCAGATGGAGCTACTGGTACGGAAGCAACTTTTATTTTGCATCTCTTAATCATTGCCAGCAAGTCTTAAACAGCAAGTTTTTATCCACGTCTTGTGAAAAACAAACATAGAGTTCCAGTTCTTTAAGTACTTAATCACCTTTTATGCTCTGACAATACCTGCTGAATTTGATACCCGGCTATTGACACTGGATCCAGCCCTACTGAGGCTCCAAATCACATTTGAGAATGTCTGCAGAGCCTGGTCGTGCCTTTTTCCCTTTAGGATTCATGTTTATGTTCCTTTGGGTGCTACTGGCAATCCTTGACATGGAGAGTACTCCATCTTTCTGTGTTATACCTCCGAGGACGCCAGTCACAGCTACTGGCGAAACGTCAGGTCCTACAATGCCAAGACCACGGCCACCCAGCCCGGAAAATCTACAGCAGCTAACAATCCTGTTAATAGTGCCATCTTCTTGCTTCAGGGCACAGATTTCCAAACAAAGGGTCTTTTTCTTAAGCCTCCTTGAGGGATTCAGAAGCCTAGCTCAGCCAGTGAGCTAAGCAGAAACCATTCCGGCAGTCTCGAATCTTTGCTAGAAGCAGTGCAGTGCACAGAGCTCAGATGACAAGGTCGGCGTTTTTGGTTGCTGTGTATTGATGCCGATTTGGCAGCCTGGGTTGATTCGGCACCTCCCGGGGAGGGTAAGTTGGCAGCAGCTGGGGTGGCTCTTGAGTCTCCTGCCAACAGGTGGAGCAGATGAAAAGGAGCCCACCGACCAGAAGGAAAAAGCCAGCAAACCAGCCCAAGAACAAAGCGTCCCCAAATTCCCACCTTGGGACAATCTCGGGCACCGTCTCGTCCCAGAATTCCTGTACAGTGTTGTAGGCGACCCAGGAGACTGGCACCAGGGTGACTATTCCAGAGAGGCAGAAGAAAATTCCCCCGGCCACCCCGAGCTGCCTCTTCAGTTCTGTGTTCTTGTCGCTCGTCTTCAGACAGTTCATCCCCCAAAGAGACAGGAAGAAAGCAAGAAATCCCAGGCCGTTGGCGGCAATCATTAAAATCCTCGCTAGCCTAAACACAAGGGGCAAGGCCAGCAACGAATCGTAGGCTTTGCACTCCGTGGCGCCCTCGTCTTGAATCACGCAGGCGTGCCACAGGCCCATGTTCCACACTTCTAGCACGTTTAAGTCCATGTTCAGGTTCTTCCAGAGGGGCACAATGGTTGTCACGCAAGAAGAGACCCATCCGAAGAAGGCGAGAAGGATTCCGCCCAGCTGAGCTCTGGTGCTGGGGGGCCAAGCCATGTTCAAGCCCCTGGAGGGGGTCCACACGGTGCACCTTGCTCCTCGAGGCAGCCCTGGAGGCTCCGGTGAGAAGTGCGCCGCAGCAATCCCTTTAGCGGAGCATGAATGTGCTGCAGGTACCAATGCAGCCGCCTTGGATTTGGCACTCGCCTTCACGGGAGAGGCGCAGGGGGAAGAATCGAGGCAAATGACTCTTAATTCCTGGGCGTAGCCAGGATCCTTTTTCATGTTGTGTTCGTTTGGCTCGTCTTTTGCAAACTGCCAAGACTGACGCGGCTGGAAATCCTCCGTCTGCACGAAGGACACACAAGTTTCTGGGCTCATCCGACTGGAGCAGTCGGCTCACCCTTTCCCGGCACATGACTGGGCATGAATGTGGCAGAAGCAGAAACTTCCAAAACAGCCACTAAACCACAGCACAGATTATATGTTCTGCGTAGATTATATAATGCTCCTGAACGTGCAGTGCGAAACTCCAATATACTGAGGATGGCAGTGGCTCGCTGCCTTTCCATAGACTCCAGCCACACTTCTCAGCCTTTGTCCAATGCGAGGTAAGAGAATCAAACTCCCCCGCCCCACCCGATGCCTTCTCCGGGGCTTTCTTCTTAACCAGGGGGTCAGCGTCCTCCGCTCATTCTTTGGTCCCGTTCAGTTCTAGGCAGCTGAAGCGCTGAAGAGCCCAGAAGCTGAGTTAGTGTGAGCTAGCTCGCAGTTTTCTGGCCTCCAGCTCACACTTTGTTGTCTTAGCTCAGGAAGGATGGGCTCCAGAGCAAACTGATTTATGTAGCAGCCAAATCGCTCGCACACAACTTTAATGCCGGTAGCTCACAAAGTAGAATTTTTGCTCACAAGACTCCACAGCTTAGGGGGAACATTGCCTGGGAGCTCAGATCCTCCATAATGAACAAGGAAACAAAGATCATTGTGGAAGGAGGCGAAGAAGGAAGGAACGGCAGAAGCTACAAGCAAAGTGCTGCTGATGCTGTCCTAAATTCACAAGAAGAGGAGGAGGAGATTGGCTTTATACCCCCGCCCTTCATTACCCGAAAGAGTCTCAGAGTGGCTGACAAACTCCTTTCCCTCCCCCTCCCTACAACAGACACCCTGGGAGGTAGGCGGGGCTGAGAGAGCTCTGACAGAAACTGCTCTTTTTCAAGGACAGCTGTGCCAGAACTATGGCTTGCCCAAGGTCATCCAGCAGGCGCAAGTGGAGGAGTGGGGAATCAAACCCGGTTCTCCCAGATCAGAGCCTGCGCACTTAACCCACTACAGTGCCAAACTTCACCAAGAAGAGAGGAGTATCGTGGGGAGGGTGAGCTTTCGATGCCAAGATCTGAGGCTCTGCTCGGTGACATTCCAGACGCCCAGCTGGCGGCTACCTGAGAAGATGCTTCCCACAATAATGTTCTTAACCAGGTCCCTTGAGACTTCCTTCACCCCGACTCTCCCGTCCTCCGCCCTGACCTCAGGACTGGCACCCGTCTGTTCCCAAGGTGGGCCGTTATGCAAGGGGCCTTGAGAAAGTCGCGGCACCTGCTGCTGTTGCTGAAATGTCCAGGAGGCGACTTGCAACTCAGAGGGGATGCGCCCCCGGCTTGCTCAAGGCGTGCCCGCCACAGGACAGCTTGTGCAATTGGCATAATGGGCAGATAAACACCAAGGCTCTTGGCCACCTGCCACCTCCCCAGGTAGCTTCGGGAGCTTGGTAGTCGTGTGCGAATGCAGCAGGATATTGCAGGAAGCCGCCATCGGCCCCGATGTTCTTTCTCCTTTGACTTGGGGTGCAGACCTTAGGGTTGCCAGCCTCCAGGTGGCGGCTGGAGATCTCCTTGGATTACAGCTGATCTCCAGGCAACAGAGACCATTTCCTCCAGCGGTGGAAGGTGGACTTTATGGCATTATAGCCCATGGAAGTCCCCGCCCTCCTCAGGCCCCACCCCCCAAATCTCCAGGTTTCCCCCAGATCCAAACTGGCAACTGTAGGTGGGGCAGTAGTAGTGAGTGCACAGAGCAACCTTTGTCATCTTTTTTACAATATTTAAACAATGTTGAAGAGGGTTTGTTTTTTTTTCAGATTTCTCTTCTCCCCTGTGATTGCTTCCCTTTTGGTGTGCCTGTTCGAAAGCAAGAAATTGTAAGTAGATAAATAGGTACCACTTCGGTGGGAAGGTGACAGCGTTCCGTGCACCTTGGTGTTTAGTCATGCCGGCCACGTGACCACGGAAACGTCTTCGGACAGCGCTGCCTCTTCGGCCTTGGAATGGAGATGAGCACCGCAACCCTAGAGTCGGATTCGACTGGCTTTCGAGTAAGGGAACCTTTACCTTTACTAAGAAGAAGAGGAGATCGGATTTTTACCCCGGCCTGTCACTACCTGAAGGAGTCTCAGAGCGGCTCCCAATCTCCTTTCCCTTCCCCTCCCCACAACAGACGCCCTGAGAGCAGTGCTCCCTCTAAGCTGTGGGGTTTTGTGACCAAAAATTCTACTTTGTGAGCTACTGGCGTTAAAAGTTGTGAGTGAGCGATTTGGCTGCTGCATAAATTAGTTTGCTCTGGAGCCATCCTCCCTGAGCGAAGGCAAAAATGTGTGAGCCGGAGGGTTAAAAAGTGTGAGCTAGCTCAGCTTAGAGGGAACACTCCCTGTGAGGTAGGTGGGGCTGAGAGAGCTCTCCCGAGAACTGCTCCTGAGAGAACAGCTCTGAGAGAGCCGTGACTGCCCCAAGGTCACGCCAGAAGCTGCATGTGGAGGAGTGGAGATCATAGCCAAAAGATAGCCCTACAACATACCCAAAAGATGGTTGTCCAGCCTCCGCTCAAAAATGTCCAGTGAAGGAGCATCCACCGCCTCCTGAGGCAGTCTATTCCACTGCTCAACCACTCTGACAGGAAGTTTCTCCTGATATTTAGCTGATAACAATTCCCTTGTAATTTCCACCCGTTAGACCTAGTCTTCCAATCCAGAGCAAGAGAGAATAGATCTGCTCCGTCTTCTTGGAACCTTCAGTTGCCTAGGAAATGCACAGTCCGGCTTCAAAGAGGTAAAGGGACGTTAGCAGTTTGGCTGGGCTTAAAACCTTATTTCCCTGGTACAGCCCTGGGAGGTAAATAAACTGCACTGCTTCCGTCTTGGCAAATAACACATTTGAAAAGAGAACTGAACTCTGCTCACAATGAGTCCAGCACCCCTACGCTCATGTTTATTTATTTATACTTTTAAATGACTTATTTATCGTATGGCAAAGTTACACACAGGAGGTATATAATAATGTAAAATATCTAACCGAATTGACACAACGGGTATGCAAACTGATTGGGCAATCCCCCTCAATACTAATATCTAAATTCTCAATCCATTCAGTCGCACCTGGGGAGAGAGCAAAGAGCTCGATCACATCTCCCTGGGAAGCACGATGTTCATATTCCTGTGACAGATGGAAGATAGTCTGGCGGGCTGCACCACAATCGCATTAGGGTCCTGGCATTTTGCCCCCATTTCAATAACAGGTCTGCACAACAACCAAAGCCTCTTCATATTCTATTAGCCGTCTTCCATACTTTACGTGGCAAGTCAAATCTTGAGGGCCTCTCTTTGGTGCTCATTGGGTTGTGGATATGAGTAGCATTTCGAGACCCAGTGTGGTGTCGTGGTGAAGAGCGTGAGAGTAGTATCTAGGCAGACCCAGGTTCAGATCCTCCCCACCCGTGCCACGGAAGCTTGCTGAATGACCTCGGGCCTGTTGAACTCTCAGCCTAACCTTCTTCACAGGGTTGTTGTGAAGATAAAATGAAGGAGAGGAGAACGACGTAAGCTCCTTTGGGCCCCTGTTGGAGAAAAAGGAATTAAATAAATAGCTTGACTCTGGTTGCTGCTTTCTCATGCTCAGAACATCCTGGCTTGCTGTTCCATGATCACTGTCATTTTCTCAGCTTTCTGACCCAATTTGGGAGCAGTGATAAAGTGCTGGAGGCAGGCCCGTAGCTAACGTGGGGCCCACGGGGCCTGGTCCCCTCACGTTTCTTCCGGGCCCCCAAACCGAATTAATGTAATTACCTTTGATTTAATTAGCTGTGCCCCCCCGAGGCCCCCTCTCCCAAAAATCTTTAGCTACGGGGCTGGCTGGAGGACACTTAGGTCGAATCTGCATTTGCATTTTTAAATCAGTTTCGTGCTGCTGTGACGTTATCTTTCTCTATGCTTGACGGCATCACAGCGACACGAGACTGATATAAAAATGCAGATGCAGATTCGACCTTAGAGAATAACTTACTGTCAAGAGTGGTCCTAGGACAAGACTGTTCTATGTTCAAAAGGCCATTTCCTAACCCCCAAGTTTGGAAAGGCCACACCCAACAGCAGGAACTCATTAGGATTGGCTGCATTTGGGGTGTGTGGCCTGACATGCAAAGGAGTTCCTGCTCCAAAAAAAGCCCTGGGGTTTTGACAACAAAAACGGTAAACAGAATAAGAAGCCAAAGGTGGGTGTGGCTGGATGACCACACTTCTGGGAACATGGGGGTGTGGTCTAATATGCCAATGAGCTGTGCTGTCAGGGGTGTGGGCTAATATGCTAATGAGTTCATGCTGGGCATTTTCTACAAAATAAACCCTGGACAAAAGAGTGACAAAAATGACAGGGTGGAAGTGGCCCCTGGGGGAAAATGGCCACTTCGGAAGGTGGACTCTGTGGCAGGGCTGTCGAACTCATTTATTACGAGGGCCGGATCTGACATAAGTGAGACCTTGTTGGGCCGGGCCACGACTGTGTCATAGAATGGAATGCCCGGTAGCGGAGATATGAACTTTATAAAGGGCACAAACACAAAAGGGTGGGTTTTTTTTTTACTTAAAATAAAAACATGCTTAAAACATCAGCATTCTTGCAATATTTTGTTTATTTAAGAGTGTCTGATAACTGACACCCCTCGCTCGGCATTACTGCATCAAAACTGTCTGTGCTGCTGCAATCCTGAGTGTGCTGTTCAGGTGTGTATCTGTAAGCTGCAAACCTGCAATGACGCTGCAGCAGCAGAACTGGAAGAAGAGGCAGAAGACAGCCAGTTCCGCTGTGGGCCTGAGAGAAGCCCTTTGGGGGCATGATCTGGCCCCTGGGCCGCATCTTTGACACCCTTGCTCTATGGCATTATACCCCCCACTGAAGCCCCTCCCCTCCCCAAACCCCACCCTCCTCAGACTCCACCCCCAAATCTCCAGGTATTTCCCAGCCCGGAGCTGGCAACGTAGCAGGCAGGAAGTTGGCAACCCCACTTAAAGAAACTAAACACAGATCCCGAAGGCAGAGAGGCACGAAAGAACACTGAGAAACCTGAAAGCAGAACCGGAGATGGAGGGACTGAGACTCCAAGGTCTTAATAACATGAAGCTGTGGGAAGGAGGGAGGGAGGGGCGAGTGCGAGGGGCTTCCCAGCCTCCAGGTGGGGCCTGGAGCTCTCCCGAAATTACAACTGATCTCCAGATCTTCTGGATGACCTTGGGGTACCTGCTTACAAGCCGGGGAAAGCGAGATCTGTGCTTTGGTCCTTCGGATCCAACAACTGGGAATGTAATTTCGCGATGCCTCCGAATTGTGCAGCTTGATCGTTTCAGCGCCAAAACCCCCAGTTTCTGTGTCTTTACTTCGCTCGTGCAAATTGAGTCTTTTACGTTTCTGCTCCGTTTTGTTTGAATTTTTTCTGGACGGATTTGCGCGGTCCTTTAACATTCTTTCCCCCATCGATTGCTTAGAAAAAGACATAAAAGAAACAGACAGATCAGGGAGTCGACAACAGAAATTAAGGACCGGCGACGAAGGGGAAAGGACCTCTGTGTGCATCCCTCCTTCCGTTTATCTGAATTCTGGCGGCAGCGCCTGTCGAAGAACTTAAAGGCTCCTGCAAGTATTAATAAACCTCGAGCTGTTTAAGCGTCAGGCCGAGCAGCTATTTATAAAGCGCAGGTTAGCTCTTGCTATTTTTACGTCTCCCCCTCCCTCCCTGGCGTGGAGTTCAGTTTAAATGCTGCCTGCCGCTGTCCTCAGCCGTCTCCCTCTGCCTATGCTCTGATATTGCATTAGCTTTTGCGCACTGAAAGCCCCTTCAGGTTCAAACCAAGCCATCTGGAATCTCCTGGCTTTGGGGGTGAGGGGTTTGCACAGGTCCCCCGAATGCTCAGGGTTCAGGCGTGCTTTTGGACATGGGGTCCTGCAGCCACTTGGCTTCCTAGCAGAAAAAAGATGAAATGGTGCAAAGGAAAAGGAAACTTTAACACTGGTGCAACCCCTACATGTTTCGTGTGCAGCTTCATCGGGGGAATCTTTCTGATTCTTTTTGGTATTGTTCCCATGCAGACATACGTAGGTTAAGAGCCAGGGCAAGTCCAGAGAGCTCACTCTGTTCAAGGGTTTGCATGTGGGAATGATAATTGACACGGAGAGTACTCCATCTTTCTGTGTTATACCTCTGAGGATGCCAGTCACAGCTGCTGGCGAAACGTCAGGTCCTACAATGCCAAGACCACGGGCACACAACCCGGAAAATCTACAGCAACTAATGAACTCCAGCTATGAAAGCCTTCAACAACATATTAAAAAGAATTGGAAAGATTCCCCTTGACAAAGCTGCATGCGAAACCTAAAGAAGCTGGCATCCTCAGAGGTATAACAGATCTATTCTCTCTTGCTCCGGACTACAAGACTAGATCTAATGGACGGAAATTACAAGGGAGTTGATACCGGCTAAATATCAGGAGAAACTTCCTAACTGTAAGAGTGGTTGAGCAATGGAACAGACTGCCTCTGTTGTGTATGCAGTCAACATCGTGCCATCAACGAAGAGCCAGAGCTTGAGTACCTGAGAACAATGGGACTGAGGTTCCTGGCTCCCGCGTAGGGGGACCAATGGGAACGGCGGCGGGAATTCAAACCCGCCAATGGTACCAGGGGGCGGCCCCTCCCCAATGTATATAGTTGGCCTCCGGGCCGGTTATCAGTGTCTCGTGTTGTATAATAGCGAACCATGCTGATCACTACATCGCTGTCTGTGGTTTCTTTATGCGTCTAACCCACTATACAACAATGGCGACGAGGATGGGATCCTGTTGAGCGCTCCAGCCGGGCTGTCGGACAACGCTACCGAAGACTCGCTCCACCGCTCCACGGGCATCCTCCATGAGCGCCTCCGAGGGTGAATCCAGAGCCGTGTCGCTGCCGCCGACTAGCACAATGGCCATCGCTCCAGGATCCGGGCTGATACCGCCGTTCGACGCTTCCCAGCCCCAACGATGGGGAGCCTGGGTCACGGGTTTGCGGCAAGCCTTCGTGTTCTATCAGATCACGGACGAAGACCGAAAGAGAGGACTGCTGCTCTGCTCTTGCGGCCCCGTGATCGTGGATCTGGCCCAATACCTTCTCTCTCCCAAGAAGGTGGAGGAGTGCACGGTCGACGAGATTGTGAAGGCCGTGCAGAACTACTACTCCCCAAAGCCGTCGGAGATGACCTGCCACGTGGTTTTCCAGCATAGGAACCAGCAGGGCAAAGAAACCGCCGCGGAGTTCCTCGGAGAGCTCCACCGCCTGGCGGCCGACTGCGCCTTCGGAGAGCACTTGGAGATGGCTCTCCGCGACCGTTTCGTCGCCGGCCTCAGGGAGGAGAAACTCCGGCGCCGAATAATGGAGGGCGAGAAGGTGACCATCACCTCAGCGTTAGCCACCGCCACTGCATGGGAGAGGTCACACCCGACCACCACCACCGCGACGCATCGTGTGGCCTCCCCGGGAACAGCGACATCGACGACCCCGAGGTACACCGCACACTAGCCCAGCATCGCCCGCCAGCACCGTCCGCTAGCTCCGCACGCAAGCAACCCGGCTCGGCGGCGCAGGAGTGTGCCAGCTGCGGAGGGCAGCATGAGAGGAGATCGTGCCGGTTCCGGGACGCCACATGTCGAGACTGCGGCCGCACGGGCCACATCGCAAGGGTTTGCCGGTCCAAGCCATCACGCGCAGCACAAAAACCGCAACCGCCCCGCCGCAGGTCTGAGGCGCACTTCGAGGACTGCGCGGCCCCGGAGGCAGACCTATACCAACTGACCAACGCCCCGGCCGCCCGAACACAGGTACTGAAACTCCCCAGTCAGGCCTCTACCCCAAAAATATACGTCCGGATCAAAGTAGAGGGGGCCCCCTTACAAATGGAACTCGACTCGGGCTCCGCCTGTTCCATCATTTCGGAGGCCACATTAAGACAGATTTGCCCAAAGGGGGCCCCCGCTTGCGGCCATCACCCGTGACGCTCATGGACTTTCAGAGAAACCAAGTGCCAGTGAAGGGGGTCGGGAGTTTCAGGGTGCAGTACCGGGGCTTCAAGGGTTATTTGGACTTGCTCGTAGTCGAGGGCGACCTAGTTAGCCTCCTGGGGAGGGCCTGGTTTGGACCCCTAGGAATCGCGATCGAGGGGTCCAGCATTGCGCAACCCGCGACTTCCAGGAAGTGTGCCGCGAGTTCCCATCCGTTTTCGACGGGTCCCTGGGCCGATATACGGGCCCCCGGTTTCGCTACAACTCAACCCCACAGTGGCCCCTATCCGCATGCGTGCCAGGTCCGTTCCGTTTGCCTTAAAACCCAAAATAGACGCGGAACTGGACCGACTGGTGGCGCAAGGGGTTTTGGAGCCGGTCTCTCACGCAGTGTGGGAAACCCCGATCGTGACTCCCATTAAACCTAACGGGGATGTCCGCATCTGCGCGGAATATAAATGCACGATAAATCGGGCATTGCAGGACCATGCCTACCCGGTCCCGGTGGTGAGCCATGTTCTGGCCACCTTGGCAGGGGCCAAGATCTTCGGCAAACTAGATCTGGCCCAAGCGTACCAGCAGCTGCCTGTCGATGGGCCGACAGCAGAGGCCCAAACAATTGTAACGCACCGGGGGGCCTTCAGGGTCAATCGCCTGCAATTCGGGGTGAGCGTGGCACCCGGAATTTTCCAGCAACTGATGGACTCTCTCCTCAAAGGGATCCCCGGCGTCACACCATTCTTCGATGATGTGATGATCGCCGCCGCCACGCCTGATGAGTTCGCCTCCCGCCTCCGCATGGTCCTCAGCCGTTTCCGGGACGCCGGCCTCAAGGTCAAGCGCGAGAAGTGCCAGCTCGGGGTATCATCCGTAGACTTCTTGGGCTTCACGGTGAACGCAGAGGGACTCCACCCGGCCCGGGACAAGGTGAAGGCCATCGTGGAAGCGCCGCCCCCGACCTCCAAAGCCGAGCTCCAGGCTTTTCTCGGACTCTTGAACTTTTACCACGCCTTTCTCCCCCACAAGGCGGCGGTAGCCGAGCCCCTCCACAGGTTGCTCGACAAAAAGGCACCCTGGGTCTGGGGCCCGCATCAGGCTGCAGCGTTCCGGGCCGTCAAGGCCCTGCTCATCTCAAACGCGGTCCTGGCACATTTCGACGAGACCCTGCCCGTGGTCTTGGCTTGCGATGCGTCCCCATATGGGGTGGGAGCCGTGCTGGCGCACCGTCTCCCGGACGGCCGGGAGGTCCCGGTCGCGTACTACTCGCGGACCCTGTCTGCGGCCGAGCGGAACTACGCCCAGATAGACCGCGAGGGACTGGCAGTTGTGGCCGGGGTGAAGAAGTTCCACGACTTCGTCTATGGCCGTCCCTTCACAGTCGTCACAGACCACCGGCCGCTGCTGGGCCTCTTCGCGGCGGACCGCCGGACGCCACAGGTACTCTCCCCTCGGGTCTTGCGGTGGTCCATCTTCTTGGCGGGCTACAACTACACGCTCCAGCACCGGCCAGGCAAGGCAATGGGACATGCAGACGCGCTGAGCCGCCTCCCCCTGCCAGACGAAGGGGTGGACCCGGCCCCAGCTCATCATGTCCTCCAGTTGGAGGGTCTTCCAGACGCCCCTCTCCAGGCCACGGACATCGCCCGCCGCTCAGCCCGTGACCCCATCATATCCCGGGTTCTCGGCTGGGTGGTGAGGGGGTGGCCTACGGCCTCGGCGGGCCCTGAGTTCAGCGCATTTACAACACGGCGCGAGGAACTATCGGCACACAAGGGCTGCCTGCTGTGGGGGGACCGGGTCGTAGTCCCCAGCGCACTCCAGCAACAGGTCCTGCAGGCTCTGCACGAGGCACACCCCGGCATCGTGCGGATGAAAGCCCTCGCCCGGAGCTACGTCTGGTGGCCAGGCATCGATGGGGAAATAGAGGCCTGGGTGAAGCGTTGCCAGATCTGTCAAGAGGTCCGGCCAAGCCCACCATGTGCACCCACCCAGGCATGGGAATCAACAAGGACCCCGTGGTCCCGGCTCCACATCGACTTCGCCGGGCCCTTCCACGGGTTAACATTCCTGGTCACCGTGGACGCGTACTCCAAGTGGCTGGAGGTGAGTCCAGTCTCCTCCACCTCCGCAAGCGCCACCATCCGAGCCCTCCGGAAGATATTTGCCACGCATGGCTTGCCGGACACCATCGTCTCCGACAACGGCCCGGCGTTCACATCCGAGGAATTCCAGCGGTTCCTGCGGGACAACTTGATCCGGCATATCAGGTCAGCACCCTTCCACCCTGCCACGAACGGCCAAGCGGAACGCATGGTCCGCACGGCTAAGGAAGCTTTAAGCCGCCTGACCGAAGGGGACTGGGAGTCACGCATAGCCCGGTTCTTGCTGGCGAACCGGACAACACCCAACCCGGTCAGTGGCCACTGCCCCGCGGAGCTTCTCATGGGCCGGCGACCCGCCATCCTCCTGGACCGCCTGCACCCCGACAGGGCTCCAACAGGACGGAACTGGGTCGAGGACCGGGAGGCACCACGGGGCTTCTTCCCAGAGGACCCGGTGTTCGCAAGGAACTACGGCCGAGGCCCGGAGTGGATAGCAGGAAAGGTAATCCGCCCCACCGGCCCTGTCTCCTATGAGGTGTCGACAAATGACGGGCAGGTCCTGCGGCGCCACGTGGACCAGCTGAGGCGGCGCCTACTTCCAACGGTAGGAGACCGGGGTAACCAAGGGGAGGTGGAGCAGGCCCCACGAGAAGCTGAGGGAGAGCCCGAGGCGGAACGAGACTGCAGAGAGGCGGACCCCAGCGACGGCCAGCTCAGTATGCCCGAGGCCTCATCAGCCGAGGGCCAGACGGCGTACCCTTCCCCAGCGGAAGGAGGTGAGGGGGCAGGCCCCGCCACACCACCAAGACTTGGCTGCGGAGAAACCCCAACGCCTACACCACGACGGTCCACCAGGGAACGCAGAGCCCCCGCATACCTGAAGGACTATGTCACCTAGACAGGATCGGGACTATGGGGGAGGGGTGTTGTGTATGCAGTCAACATCGTGCCATCAACGAAGAGCCAGAGCTTGAGTACCTGAGAACAATGGGACTGAGGTTCCTGGCTCCCGCGTAGGGGGACCAATGGGAACGGCGGCGGGAATTCAAACCCGCCAATGGTACCAGGGGGCGGCCCCTCCCCAATGTATATAGTTGGCCTCCGGGCCGGTTATCAGTCTCTCGTGTTGTATAATAGCGAACCATGCTGATCACTACATCGCTGTCTGTGGTTTCTTTATGCGTCTAACCCACTATACGCGGGAGCCAGGAACCTCAGTCCCATTGTTCTCAGGTACTCAAGCTCTGGCTCTTCGTTGATGGCACGATGTTGACTGCATACACAACACCCCTCCCCCCATAGTCCCGATCCTGTCTAGGTGACATAGTCCTTCAGGTATGCGGGGGCTCTGCGTTCCCTGGTGGACCGTCGTGGTGTAGGCGTTGGGGTTTCTCCACAGCCAAGTCTTGGTGGTGTGGCGGGGCCTGCCCCCTCACCTCCTTCCGCTGGGGAAGGGTACGCCGTCTGGCCCTCGGCTGATGAGGCCTCGGGCATACTGAGCTGGCCGTCGCTGGGGTCCGCCTCTCTGCAGTCTCGTTCCGCCTCGGGCTCTCCCTCAGCTTCTCGTGGGGCCTGCTCCACCTCCCCTTGGTTACCCCGGTCTCCTACCGTTGGAAGTAGGCGCCGCCTCAGCTGGTCCACGTGGCGCCGCAGGACCTGCCCGTCATTTGTCGACACCTCATAGGAGACAGGGCCGGTGGGGCGGATTACCTTTCCTGCTATCCACTCCGGGCCTCGGCCGTAGTTCCTTGCGAACACCGGGTCCTCTGGGAAGAAGCCCCGTGGTGCCTCCCGGTCCTCGACCCAGTTCCGTCCTGTTGGAGCCCTGTCGGGGTGCAGGCGGTCCAGGAGGATGGCGGGTCGCCGGCCCATGAGAAGCTCCGCGGGGCAGTGGCCACTGACCGGGTTGGGTGTTGTCCGGTTCGCCAGCAAGAACCGGGCTATGCGTGACTCCCAGTCCCCTTCGGTCAGGCGGCTTAAAGCTTCCTTAGCCGTGCGGACCATGCGTTCCGCTTGGCCGTTCGTGGCAGGGTGGAAGGGTGCTGACCTGATATGCCGGATCAAGTTGTCCCGCAGGAACCGCTGGAATTCCTCGGATGTGAACGCCGGGCCGTTGTCGGAGACGATGGTGTCCGGCAAGCCATGCGTGGCAAATATCTTCCGGAGGGCTCGGATGGTGGCGCTTGCGGAGGTGGAGGAGACTGGACTCACCTCCAGCCACTTGGAGTACGCGTCCACGGTGACCAGGAATGTTAACCCGTGGAAGGGCCCGGCGAAGTCGATGTGGAGCCGGGACCACGGGGTCCTTGTTGATTCCCATGCCTGGGTGGGTGCACATGGTGGGCTTGGCCGGACCTCTTGACAGATCTGGCAACGCTTCACCCAGGCCTCTATTTCCCCATCGATGCCTGGCCACCAGACGTAGCTCCGGGCGAGGGCTTTCATCCGCACGATGCCGGGGTGTGCCTCGTGCAGAGCCTGCAGGACCTGTTGCTGGAGTGCGCTGGGGACTACGACCCGGTCCCCCCACAGCAGGCAGCCCTTGTGTGCCGATAGTTCCTCGCGCCGTGTTGTAAATGCGCTGAACTCAGGGCCCGCCGAGGCCGTAGGCCACCCCTCACCACCCAGCCGAGAACCCGGGATATGATGGGGTCACGGGCTGAGCGGCGGGCGATGTCCGTGGCCTGGAGAGGGGCGTCTGGAAGACCCTCCAACTGGAGGACATGATGAGCTGGGGCCGGGTCCACCCCTTCGTCTGGCAGGGGAGGCGGCTCAGCGCGTCTGCATGTCCCATTGCCTTGCCTGGCCGGTGCTGGAGCGTGTAGTTGTAGCCCGCCAAGAAGATGGACCACCGCAAGACCCGAGGGGAGAGTACCTGTGGCGTCCGGCGGTCCGCCGCGAAGAGGCCCAGCAGCGGCCGGTGGTCTGTGACGACTGTGAAGGGACGGCCATAGACGAAGTCGTGGAACTTCTTCACCCCGGCCACAACTGCCAGTCCCTCGCGGTCTATCTGGGCGTAGTTCCGCTCGGCCGCAGACAGGGTCCGCGAGTAGTACGCGACCGGGACCTCCCGGCCGTCCGGGAGACGGTGCGCCAGCACGGCTCCCACCCCATATGGGGACGCATCGCAAGCCAAGACCACGGGCAGGGTCTCGTCGAAATGTGCCAGGACCGCGTTTGAGATGAGCAGGGCCTTGACGGCCCGGAACGCTGCAGCCTGATGCGGGCCCCAGACCCAGGGTGCCTTTTTGTCGAGCAACCTGTGGAGGGGCTCGGCTACCGCCGCCTTGTGGGGGAGAAAGGCGTGGTAAAAGTTCAAGAGTCCGAGAAAAGCCTGGAGCTCGGCTTTGGAGGTCGGGGGCGGCGCTTCCACGATGGCCTTCACCTTGTCCCGGGCCGGGTGGAGTCCCTCTGCGTTCACCGTGAAGCCCAAGAAGTCTACGGATGATACCCCGAGCTGGCACTTCTCGCGCTTGACCTTGAGGCCGGCGTCCCGGAAACGGCTGAGGACCATGCGGAGGCGGGAGGCGAACTCATCAGGCGTGGCGGCGGCGATCATCACATCATCGAAGAATGGTGTGACGCCGGGGATCCCTTTGAGGAGAGAGTCCATCAGTTGCTGGAAAATTCCGGGTGCCACGCTCACCCCGAATTGCAGGCGATTGACCCTGAAGGCCCCCCGGTGCGTTACAATTGTTTGGGCCTCTGCTGTCGGCCCATCGACAGGCAGCTGCTGGTACGCTTGGGCCAGATCTAGTTTGCCGAAGATCTTGGCCCCTGCCAAGGTGGCCAGAACATGGCTCACCACCGGGACCGGGTAGGCATGGTCCTGCAATGCCCGATTTATCGTGCATTTATAATCCGCGCAGATGCGGACATCCCCGTTAGGTTTAATGGGAGTCACGATCGGGGTTTCCCACACTGCGTGAGAGACCGGCTCCAAAACCCCTTGCGCCACCAGTCGGTCCAGTTCCGCGTCTATTTTGGGTTTTAAGGCAAACGGAACGGACCTGGCACGCATGCGGATAGGGGCCACTGTGGGGTTGAGTTGTAGCGAAACCGGGGGCCCGTATATCGGCCCAGGGACCCGTCGAAAACGGATGGGAACTCGCGGCACACTTCCTGGAAGTCGCGGGTTGCGCAATGCTGGACCCCTCGATCGCGATTCCTAGGGGTCCAAACCAGGCCCTCCCCAGGAGGCTAACTAGGTCGCCCTCGACTACGAGCAAGTCCAAATAACCCTTGAAGCCCCGGTACTGCACCCTGAAACTCCCGACCCCCTTCACTGGCACTTGGTTTCTCTGAAAGTCCATGAGCGTCACGGGTGATGGCCGCAAGCGGGGGCCCCCTTTGGGCAAATCTGTCTTAATGTGGCCTCCGAAATGATGGAACAGGCGGAGCCCGAGTCGAGTTCCATTTGTAAGGGGGCCCCTCTACTTTGATCCGGACGTATATTTTTGGGGTAGAGGCCTGACTGGGGAGTTTCAGTACCTGTGTTCGGGCGGCCGGGGCGTTGGTCAGTTGGTATAGGTCTGCCTCCGGGGCCGCGCAGTCCTCGAAGTGCGCCTCAGACCTGCGGCGGGGCGGTTGCGGTTTTGTGCTGCGCGTGATGGCTTGGACCGGCAAACCCTTGCGATGTGGCCCGTGCGGCCGCAGTCTCGACATGTGGCGTCCCGGAACCGGCACGATCTCCTCTCATGCTGCCCTCCGCAGCTGGCACACTCCTGCGCCGCCGAGCCGGGTTGCTTGCGTGCGGAGCTAGCGGACGGTGCTGGCGGGCGATGCTGGGCTAGTGTGCGGTGTACCTCGGGGTCGTCGATGTCGCTGTTCCCGGGGAGGCCACACGATGCGTCGCGGTGGTGGTGGTCGGGTGTGACCTCTCCCATGCAGTGGCGGTGGCTAACGCTGAGGTGATGGTCACCTTCTCGCCCTCCATTATTCGGCGCCGGAGTTTCTCCTCCCTGAGGCCGGCGACGAAACGGTCGCGGAGAGCCATCTCCAAGTGCTCTCCGAAGGCGCAGTCGGCCGCCAGGCGGCGGAGCTCTCCGAGGAACTCCGCGGCGGTTTCTTTGCCCTGCTGGTTCCTATGCTGGAAAACCACGTGGCAGGTCATCTCCGACGGCTTTGGGGAGTAGTAGTTCTGCACGGCCTTCACAATCTCGTCGACCGTGCACTCCTCCACCTTCTTGGGAGAGAGAAGGTATTGGGCCAGATCCACGATCACGGGGCCGCAAGAGCAGAGCAGCAGTCCTCTCTTTCGGTCTTCGTCCGTGATCTGATAGAACACGAAGGCTTGCCGCAAACCCGTGACCCAGGCTCCCCATCGTTGGGGCTGGGAAGCGTCGAACGGCGGTATCAGCCCGGATCCTGGAGCGATGGCCATTGTGCTAGTCGGCGGCAGCGACACGGCTCTGGATTCACCCTCGGAGGCGCTCATGGAGGATGCCCGTGGAGCGGTGGAGCGAGTCTTCAGTAGCGTTGTCCGACAGCCCGGCTGGAGCGCTCAACAGGATCCCACCTTCGTCGCCATTGTTGTATAATAGCGAACCATGCTGATCACTACATCGCTGTCTGTGGTTTCTTTATGCGTCTAACCCACTATACAACAGCCTCGGGAGGTGGTGGATGCTCCTTCGCTGGACATTTTCAAGCGGAGGTTGGACGAACCTCTTTCAGGTATGTTGTAGGTATGTAGGGCTATCTTTCGGCTATGCTCCTGCAGAGTGCAGGGGTTGGACTAGATGACCTGCAAAGTCCCTTCCAACTCTAATGTTCTATGATTCTATGATTCTATGAAATGCATAGGGGTGTTGTATAATTAAGGATTCCCTTTCCTTTACACCATTTTGCCTTTTTCTTCTTCATTTGCCTTGGTGCGGCCCCCTTTCTTCGGACATTTGGTTTCCTGGAAATAAAAGATGCTCTTCTCCAGGGAGAGATGGGCACCCCCAGCGGCTTCTGTGAGGGACGAGGAAATCCCCGGAACGGAAATCCCAATTAGAGCCGGGAAATCCCTTCCAGTCCCTGCCCAGCAGAAGGCAAGCCTGAGAGCTGCCGGAGGGCTTTAATATGTGGGGTCTTCGAAAGGTCACCAGAGAGTTTTCCGGTGGACTGACGTGGGGGAGGCCAGGCTCAAATCCTGCTCTGGCCCGGAGGGGTGCTGGGCGACCTCGAGTCAATGGTGCTCTCTCTTGGGCTGTATCTGGCACTGGGCCGGGAAGAAGAGGGCTTGGTGTTGCTTCCGTCGTGGCATCCTGTCAGCTGAAGAAGAGAAAGCTACGGGAGTGTTGCCAACCTCCAGGTGGGGCCTGGGGATTTCCCGGAATTACAGCTAATCCCCAGATTACAGGGACCAATGCCCCTGGAGAAAATGACTACTTTGGAGGGTGGGCTTTGTGGTGTTATACCCTACTGAGGTATCTCCACTTCTCAAACCCTGCCCTCCGCAGGCTGCACCCCCAAATTTCTGGAATTTCCCAGCGTAGAATTGGCAACCCTGGATCACAGTGTCTGCAGGAACAAGGCTTCATCTGCTGCTTCCATTCCCCCGTCTGGAAGGGGGCTGTCAGGAACAACTGGTCCCCTCCCTTGCTTTATTCCTTTGGGTCCATCCATCCATCCATCCATCCATCCATCCATCCATCCATCCATCCATCCATCCATCTATCCATCTTTCCATCCATCCATCTATCCATCCATCCATCCATCCATCCATCCATCCAGTACTGCTCATACGGTGATCATCACCTTAAGCAGAAATCAGAACCAAAGACCACACTCAGTATTATTTCTCTTATATTTGATTATTGCGCCTATGTCCGATAGTAGCCACGACACCTGGGCTCGCACATTTAGCAGTTCCATATCTTTAAGTAAAGGGGCGTCTAGATTAGGGTTGCCAAGTCCCCCCAGGGAGTGGGGAACCCCCGCTCGATTGGCTCATTCCCCGCTGGCCCGGATTCGGCCGTTGGGGGGAACCCCACCCCCAAATTGCCGGGCTGCAGAGATGTCGGGCATGTTTTTTGGGGGGACGCTCTATCATTTGAGGGAAAACTCTATAGTTTTCTCTCGAATGATAGAGGTCCCACCCCAACTTCCAGGTGACATCATCGCGGGGTGTGCACCAGAAGACTCCAGACCACGTCCAGGGCTCCCCCCGCTAAAGCCAAGGTAAGACTTGGCAGCCCAGGTCTAAATTAGCCCTCAACTCATCAAATATAGGGCACTCCACGATTGTATGTTCAGTGGTTTCGATTGAATGATATGAGCACCTGCACGTTCTATTAGAGTATGGTACTTTATTGTATCTGCCCTCCAAAACTGCCGAGGGAAGAACGTTCAGTCTTGCCAAAGTAAAAGCTCTTCTTAGTTTTGCAGCTGTCAATTGATAAAAAATATTTCAGCAGTTGCATCGGGAGGGCGATCCCCAAATGGAGTGTCGAACATACCCTGCGCGATATTCCTTTGGGTCTTCTCTGGACAGGGGACTTCATTTCACCCCCTTCCTGCTCCTTGGTGCTCCATTCTAACGGGCAATGATGGGCAGTGCCGTTCTTTTACAGGAGTTCCACCAAATGATTCCCCACGTGGCCGGCTGACTTAGCTGGCCCTGACCCACTGGTAGAGGTCGGTTGAGGGAGGAGGACCAAAGTTGTGGACCCTCAAGAATGTCCCGTTCTCCTGCCTCCAGTGCTGTGTGTGCGCATGCGTGTAGAAGGTTATGTCTAGCAGATTAAGACTGTAGCCCAGGGGTCATCGGTTATGAGGGCCGGAGCTGACATAAATGAGACCTCGTTGGGCCGGGCCGTGTGTGTGTCATGAAATGTAATGCCCGGGAGCAGAGATATAAACTCTATAAAGGACACAAACACAAAGGGTTTTATTTTTAACTTAAAAACACGCTTAAAACATGAGCACTCTTGCAATATTTTGTTTATCTAACAGTGCCTGATAACGTGACACCTCTTGCCCTGAATTATTGCATCAAAATGTCTGTGCTGTTGCAATCCTGAGTCTGCTGTTCAGGTGTGTATCTGTAAGCTGCAAACCTACGATGACGCAGCAGCAGCAGCAGAACTGGAAGAAGAAGCAGAAGACAGCCAGTTCCACTGCGGGCCTGATATAGAAGACCTCCGGGGGCCTGATCCGGCCTCCAGGCCACATGTTTGACACTCCTGCTGTAGCCAGTCTTACATGCAAAATGCAGCTGCAACATTTCCCACTGGGGCTTAAGAAGTAATGCATAGAAGGGCAGAACCATTAGAAACCTGAAGAACCCCCCTTTGCCACGTCCAAGGGCCTGCGCTTCCTAGACAAATGCCTGCTGGGGAATTAAGATCCCAGGAAGGGGCACTCCTGACTGTCCCATCGATAGAAGAAGTGCATCTGGTGGGCACAGGAGAAAGGGCCTTTTCAGCGGCAGCCCCACAATTATATAGGGTTGCCAGGCCCCCTGGTGGAGGTTGGAGTCCCCTGCCACCAGGCCCTGCTACCCTGCAGCCGAAAAAGAGCGAGGCTCAGTTGACGTTGTAGCAACGAGTCTGTGTCACTTCCGATGTGACCCGGAAGTGATGTCATCACATTGGTGACCTTGGGGCGATGCTCTTGTATTTGGGCAAAAACTCTATGGTACTGTGATGATGTCACTTCCGGATCACATTAGAAGGGACGCAGACATGTCCCTGCAACGTGGGCTGGTCCTCCCTCCCATTCCTGGTAAGTCTCCCCCATCCCCTGTCAGTTGTCAGGAGGGGCCTGGCACCCCGACAATTATAGCGCCACCTCCCCAGAGAGGCTCCCCTGGCCCCCTCAATTTCAGTCCTGAGGAGGCAGTTGAAGACTGTGACGCCCTTGTTTATTGGAGAGACTGTTTCTCCTTTAAACTTCACTCTGTGTACACGAACTTTATAGATTTCTGCTGCCACCAGGAATTAAAAATTCCAACTCTCTCTATTTTGGTAGAATGACCCAGTGTCTGGGCGCTTCAGAGGACTATGTGGCCCTGAGGAAGGACTGTTCTGATTGCTGGGATAAGTTTAAAGAAATAATGATTTATTTATGAAAGAACGAAATAGGTTTCTGGGTAATTTTGAACTGTTGTTGAAGAAAGAAAATATAACTGACAAAGCTTGGCATCACACAGAGTCTCTCATACACCAAAATTCAACTATGACAGGCTTATTTCTCTCACTCATATAAAGCCACACAGGCTGAACTCTTTTGCTCATATATAGCTGCACAGGCTGAACTCTATCTCTCATATAGCCACACAGGCTGAACTCTCTTGCTCAGCCACACAGGCTGAACTTTCTCATAGCTACACAGGCTAAACTAAACTCCAAGACCATGGCCACACAACCCAGTAAATCTCCAGCAACTAATAAACTCCAACTGCTTTCTCTGTCATACAGACTCTCACAAAAACTCTCCACACTCGTCTCGTCAAGAACGCAGAATCACCTCAGAGACATCTCTCCCCCCACACTCTCAGTCATCAGCCAGTCACATCACACTTGTCTCCCTCTATCACTCTCCTTACATTACTGCAGTCAACATTTAAAGAAACACCCCTGCCAAAAAATATGAAATCATTACAAAGACAGTTTTATTTAGGGCTGCATTTGACTAAGTCCTTTTTTAAAGAAACTGATTGGCAGTGCAGGACTTTAAATTTGTACAATTGTCGTTTTAGTTGCACTGCAAGTCGTCTTGAGTTCTGCAAGGCAGAAAAGCATCTAACGTTTAAAATAAACCTTTTCTAATGCCGGACACAATCTGTATACGAGCAGTCCAGTCGCACCTTAAGAGACCAACAAGAATTTCAGGGGATGAGCTGCAGTGATTTTTAAGTGCAGGAACTTTCCCTGACTTACAAGGATCTCCTCTGGTACACAAGAACTTCCCCACGTTGCCCAGCATAAAAGCCCGGAGGGCTGCACAGGTCAAGGGTTGGCCATAGGTCCACTTGGGACTCTCAGGCCACGAGATTCGCCCAGCGAAGCCAACCTCTGGTGCCAACCCTCTTTCCCAACCACAAGGAGGTGCCTGCCTAGATATGAAGACTGCTCTGCCCACGGCGGCAGGAATGTGTGGGACGAAAGGGTTCTTTTTCTAGGGCACGGGTGATTTTGCAAGTGGCAGCTGTTGCTGTGCCACAGGTCCTTCTCCCCGAGTCAGTGCTGCTTCCGTGCACCCTAATGAGGCCTGCCCTGGTGGGTATTCCCAGAGGTCCAATTCCCACCCCGCTGTTGGGGGCTGAATGTCTTCTCCGGATGCTCCGTGTTCTCATGGCTTTCTCCACCGCTCCCAGTAGGGCGGCAAGTTTTCAGGTGGGGGATCAACCCCCGCCGGTGGCCAGGGAGGACCTGCAACCCCACGGGGGGTCTGGAGATCATAGAATCATAGAATGTTAGAGTTGGGGGGGACCTTGCAGGTCATCTAGCCCAACCCCCTGCACTCTGCAGGAGCGTAGCCGAAAGACAGCCCTGCAACATACCTGAAAGATGGTCGTCCAGCCTCCGCTTGAAAACGTCCAGCAAAGGAGCATCCACCACCTCCCGAGGCAGACTGTTTACTTAAAATAAAAACATGCTTGAAACATTAGCATATACATGGTTCAGTATCTGGTTTATTTAACAGTGTCTGATAACTGACCCCTCTCGCTCTGAATTACTACATCAAAATGTCTGTGCTGTTGCAGTCTCGAGTCTGCTGTTCAGGTGAGTATCTGTAAGCTGCAAACCTAGGATGACGCAGCAGCAGCAGAACTGGAAGCAGCAGCAGAAGACAGCCAGTTCCACTGAGGAAATACAGATCTGGAAATACAGCTGGTCTCCAGAGCACCAGCAACAACTCACTCGGGACAAATGGCTGCTTTGCAGGGTGGACTGTATGGCATTATCTCTCACACCTCATACTCCCTGCGCTCTGTCCCCAAGTCTCCAGGAATCCCCAGGCCTGGAGTTGGCAGCCCTACGTGCAGCCCCTTGCTGTGGGCCTTCTTCCCCAGAAGCGGACTTCCCCCACCTCCGCCTGGCCTGCTCCGTGTGCCCGGCTCCTCCTCGGGTTTTCATAAAGCGGCTGTAAATTTAGCCTCTTAATCTCCCTGCCCGGTAGGTGCTGCCGGTGCAGCCTCAGCCCTTGCCCAGATGGAGGAAAGGAAGCTCGGGGCGTGTGGGGCAGCTGACACTCTGCCGTTCCCCAGAGCAGAAGCCCCAGAGCCGCCTCTTGCCCCCACATTCAAGTCTCTGTGTTGACTCTGGATTCTGTTTGACTTGCAGCGTTCCTGTGAGTCCCCGGCCCCCTTCCAAGCACACAGTAGAACTGGGTCCCTTGGAAGGCGCGAGGGAATGCCGGCTGATGCAGCGGGTGGGCTTCTAGGGACCCCCTCCCCATCCTGGGTGCCTGGTGTTATCTGGGGCAGCAGAAACTCTGAAACCGGAAGATTAACCCTGCCAGCCCCAGAGTCTCCCGGCCAGCATCTCTCCTCCTTGCCCGGGCCTGATTAAATCATCTTGAGGTAATTCTGCCTGCCTTTGAGACAGATTAACGGGTGACCTTCTTCTCCCAGAGCAGGATTGGAAGGCAGCCGCCAAGCTCCCTGGGTCTCCCCCGCGGGCTCGGGAAAGGCACCAGCTGGGAAGGAAAGGGGTCTGTTTGCCTCCTCCGGGATGGATGGGGACATGCCTGGAAGAGCAATGGACTGCAAGCCCTGGGCCCTGCCTTGAGTCTCCAAGGGGACCGACCCTCCGCTGTGACTGTGGAGGGCCGGCCGGCAGGAGCCGTGGGGAGAAGGAGAAGGATTTGCCGCAGCTGCTCGGCGGGTCCAGCCCTGGCAGCGCACTCCGTCGGAGAGATGAGGTAAGCGCACTGCTTCTGGCTGGCGGAAAGGCAATGCGGACTTGCCAGTGTCCTGAACTGGATAGTCCGGGGCTGTCCCAATCTTGTCAGATCTCCGAAGCCAAGCAGGGTCGGCCCCGATTAGCCCTCAGGTGGGAGACCACCAAGGAAGCCCAGGGCCGCTACACAGAGGCAGGCAGTGGCGAGACCCCCTCTTGAACATCTCTGGCCTCGAAAACCCTACAGGGTTGTCGTTAACTGAGTTGCGACTCGACAGGCCTTTCCCACCACTGAGCCGGCCGCGAAGCCTTCGGCCTGGGCTGGAGCCAGATGGGGAATGGACACAGTCCAAAGCGTAGGTCGTACGTGGGGACGCTGGGGGACAGCAGGTGGGGGTTTTCAGATCCCCCTGTTCTCTAGAGACAGGGTTGCCCCCTCTCATAGCAGGCCTGGGCCATCGTCAGTCAGTTTCCTCCCCCCTCGGGCTGTTTTAGGGTTGCCAGCCTCCAGGTGGGGCCTGGGGATCTCCCGTTTTTACAACTGATCTCCAGCTGACAGAGATCAGCTCCCCTGGAGAAAATGGCTGCTTCAAAGGGTGGACTCTATGGCCTGGTACCCTGCGGAGGCCCCTCCCCTCCCAAGCCCCTCCCTCTCCCAGGCCCACCCCCAAAGTCTCCAGGTATTTCCCAACCCAGATCTGGCAACCCTAGGCTGTTTCCTAGGGCTCTTCTAATCTCTTCTCCCATCTCATTGAGGGGCAACATTAAGCTAGTGTCTAGTGAGCCTGGTTCTAGGGTTGCCAACTCCGTGTTGGGAGATTCGAGGTCGGTGTTTGGCAACGCTCCCTCTAAGCTGCGGAGTCTTGTGAACAAAAATCCTACTTTCTGAGCTGCTGGCATTAAAGTCGTGAGCGAGCGATTTGGCCGCTGCATAAATGAGTTTGCTCTGGAGCTGTCCTGCCTGAGACAAAAATGTGTGAGCCAGAGGCTAAAAAACTGTGAGCTCGCTCACACTCACTCGGCTTAGAGGGAACGCTGGTGTTTGGGGAGGGGACCTCTCTGGGGTAAAATGCCAGGGAATCCACCCTCGGAAGCTGCCATTTGCTCCAGGGGAACTGGTCTCTGTAACCTGGAGCCTCAGTTGTACTTTCAGGAATCTCCTACAGGAAGGTTAAAGAGTCGGGCTCCCCCCCCCCGGCCTGTTTCGGCCCACGAGAGGCTCTTCCTTTTCCTTTTTAAAAGTTTTTTATTTTTCATAACACACAAACAAACATACGAACACAGATGGGGGCATTTCATTCAATGCGCAAATCACATCTGTTACAAATGTCACCTGCCTATTTATCGCAACTTATAGATTTCACCTTATATTATTGAAATAGTAAGTTAGAATTCTGCATCTCTTCCCGCGGCCTGCCGTCTCACGGGTTCTCGGGGGGGGGGGGATGAAAAACCGCTGCCACCAACGCTCTCGGAATGAGCTGCCGTTTTTTCAATTTAATCACGGAGAGATGGGAAGGGACGGCTCTGAGCCTAGGTGGGAGTTTCGGCCCTCTCTCCCCCCTTCGACTGCATCACGGCCCGGTTGCCTGAGGTTAAGTGGACTTTAGAACTCATTGTTGTGTTCTCTGGGCTCACGAAACCACAATGTGAAAGGAAACCGTCCCCTTGCATACGTCTCATTCTCTCCTTAAAAACAAAAAACTCGGAAGGGCTCCTCCCTGACATTTAAGCACCGACACCTTTGTGTGGAGTAGAAAACCACGGTCAGTGGCCTGCATCTTGCCCGGATCGGGCTTGTGGAGTCTTGTGAGCAAAAATTCTGCTTTGTGAGCTACTGGCATTAAAGTTGTGAGTGAGCAATTTGGCCACTGCATAAATTAGTTTGCTCTGGAGCCATATCCTTCCTGAGCTAGGACAAAAATCTGTGAGCTGGAGGCTAAAAACCTGTGATCTAGCTCACACTAACTCAGCCTAGAGGGAACACTGTTGGGAGCTACTGGCATTAAAGTGGTGAGTGAGCGATTTGGCTGCTGCATCAATTAGTTTGCTCTGGAGCCCCATCCTTCCTGAGCAGAGACAAAAAAAGCTGTGAGCCGGAGGCTAAAAAACTGTGAGCTGGCTCACACTCACTCAGCTTAGAGGGAACACTCTGTGTGGGGAGGGAAGCAGAAGAGATCTGCAAGGGATGCAGGAGCCGGTGGAAAAGGGGCTTATTCTCCAGCAGACTTCCTGGCTGCTGCCTCCACGGCCCAGAGTTGCCCAGGCTGGCTCTTCTAGAAGCTTGCTCCTGTTGCCAACTCCCAGTTGGGGAATTCCTGGAGATTTGGGGGTTGAGCTTGGAGGAGCTGATGGCTGGGGGGATGGATATATCTGCAGGGTACAAAGCCATGAAGCCCTCCTTCCCTACTGATTGTTCAACCTACTTGGCAATCCTCCCAGACCCCCCTTCCCCCTGGGTGGTTGCCAGCCTCCAGGTGGTGCCTGGAGATCTCCTGGGATTACAACACATTTCCAGCTGATAAAGATCAGTTCCCCTGGAGGAAACAGCTGCTTTGGAAAGGGGACTCTGTGGCATTATACTCTGCTGAGGTCCCCATACTCCCCAAACCTCACCCTGCCCAAGCTTCCCACCCTCCAGGATCTCCAGGACTTTCCCACCCCAGAGCTGGCAACCTTACTAGGGGATCCTACTAACTGGGTGTCTCCCACTGTGTCTCTCTGTCTTGGCCAGAAGCTCCGTCAAATCCCAGGAGTGGCGGGGAGAGGGGACCTCTCTCTCTCCATCTGTGTATCCAGATGGTCAGCTGCGTTGGTCTGAAGCCGTAGAACAAATTTAGAGTCCAGTGGCACCTTGAAGACCAACAAAGGTCTTGCACCTGCCGGATGACCTTGGGCAAGCCACAGTTCTGGCAGAGCTGACACTGAAAAAGAGCAGCTTCGGTCAGAGCTCACTCAGCCCCACCTGCCTCGCAGGGTGTCTGTTGTGGGGAGGGGAAGGGAAAGGAGTTTGGAAGCCGCTCTGAGACTCCTTTGGGTAGTGAAGGGTGGGGTATAAATCCAATCTCCTCCTCCTCCTCCTCTTCTTCTTCTCTCTCTCCTTCTCTTCTCTCTTCTTTATTCAAGGTATGAGCTTTCATGTGCAGGTGTGTACACAAAAGCTCGTACCTTGAATTAAACCTTGTTGGTCTTAAAGGTGCCACTGGACTCTAAATCTGCTCCTCTGTGTATCTATTACGGACCATCTTTCTTGGGGTTGAACAGATATATGGAGGAGAGGACTGCTGTTAGCGGGAGCCGCGGGAGTCAAATGATTCTAGGTAACCTTCCAGTGGAAAAGGCTGAGAAGGCAGCTTCCTCAAAATAATTAACAATACAATACCTTGATCCAAAACAATATGATTTGAAATGACATCCAAGCGACAATGAAAGTCTCTAGCTAGCTCCTGAACATCTGGAATTCAACAGTCTTTTCCAGTCACCCAGAAGTGACCACCGAAGAACACACAGGGACTTCTTGGGGGAGGGCAGCTCACAACTTTGGGGTCACCCCAGAAAAGGTCCTGCTTGTAGCAGATGACGGCTGCACTGTCCTAGAGGAGGGACTCGGGAGCTGGGCCTCCCTGGCTGACCGCAGATACTCTGATGAGAGAATCTTCTCCCAAGTCATAGTTAGAGCCCAGGTTCTGTTGGGCTTTGAAGGCTGAAACCAGCACCTTGGCTGGGGATTTGTGGGTGGAGCCCAAGATGGGTGGAGTTTGGGGAGGGGGTGTCCTCAACAGAGTGCAATGCCATAGAGTCCACCATCCAAAGCAGCCATCCCTACCCACCCCCCGGGGAACTAATTTCTGTAGTCTGGAGAGCAGCAGTGTTCCCTCTAAGCTGAGCTAGTGTGAGCTAGCTCACAGTTTTTTAGCCTCCGGCTCACACATTTTTGCCTTCGCTCAGGAAGGATGGGCTCCAGAGCAAACTAATTCATGCAGTAGCCAAATCGCTCACTCACAACTTTAATGCCAGCTGCTCACAAAGTAGAATTTTTTTTATATTGTTTATTTATAGATATTTCAAACGTACAAGTTAACACAAATGCTTAATCAATAGTATAATGTAGAACATAGCACAAGACCATGAGTACTTGCTCAATCACTACAGTGTGCTTATTACAAACAGGTGAGAAAACAGTACAGAATCCTAAGGAAACGTTGCTAGTAGCAGCACTGAGTAACTTAAAGGAACTATAGAGAGAGCTCAGACCACCTAATTGTAAAACCTCGTAACTGAAGCCATTCGGTATAACTAGAGTTTGTTGGTAGATTATTCTCTGAAAAGTATGTTAGTCGTGGGAACCATTTTCTGACAAACCTAGAATGGGACCCTGCAGGTCCTTGCGTGTGTGACTCATAGTAACTAGCAATTTGGTCCATCACAAAATGGTCCCAGCATTTATTCCGCCAGTGAGAGATTGATGGAGGATAAGAACGTAAGAACATAAGAGAAGCCAATGTTGAATCAGGCCAATGGCCCATCCAGTCCAACACTCTGTGTCGCACAGTGGCCAAAAATACCAGGGGCCATCAGGAGGTCCAGCAGTGGGGCCAGGACACTAGAAGCCCTCCCACTGCTGCCCCCCCCCCAGGCACCAAGAATACAGAGCATCACTTGCCTCAGACTGAGAGTCCCTATCTATACCCTGTGGCTAATAGCCACTGATGGACTTCTGCTCCATATGTTTATCTAATTCCCTCTTGAAACTGTCCATGCTTGCAGCTGCCACCACCTCCTGTGGCAGTGAATTCCATGTATTAATCACTCTTTGGGTGAAGAAGGACTTCCTTTTATCCGTTCTAACCCAACTGCTCAGCAACTTCATGGAGTGCCCACGAGTTCTTGTCTTGTGAAAAAGGGAGAAAAGTACTTCTTTCTCAACCTGCTCTATCCCATGCATAATCTTATAAACCTCGATCATGTCACCCCTCAGCCATCCTTTCTCCGAGCTAAAGAGCCCCAAGCGTTTTAACCCTTTCTTCATAGGGTTCTGCATTCACAAAGTAGAATTTTTGATCGCATGACACCACAGCATAGAGGGAGCACTGGAGATCCGTTCTAATTCTGGGAGATTTCCAGGCCCCACCTGGAGGCTGGCAACCGTAGCAATGTTGCCACTCCAGCCTAGCAATTCATAAGCACGCACCTTATCTGACCAGGGTGGAGCAGGCGGAGTCTGTTTCATTTTAGCCTTCCACTGACACTGTGAGGGGAGGTTGCGCTGAGAGCCATGGTCCTGCGCAAAGGTATCAAGTCAACCATGTGGCCACCTGGATTCCACCACATTCTGCCTTGGCAGTGGCCTTGTTTCATGTACATCTGGCTGACTCCGAGAATCCCATGTTCAGAGAGATTCCCCCAAGTCAAACGCTCCGATCTCGGCAGCTGGGGAGAGAGACCAGATGGTCCGCCATGTTTTCTGGCGCGGTCTCTTTGCCCACGTGCCGATCTCTTCCCTGTGGGTTGCTGCTGAGCCAACGTAGGCGCTCAAGGCTCCGGGAGAAAATCAGGAAGAGTTTGCTTCGTGGCAGCCTCGGGGCGGTGCTCAGCCTCTCTCCACCAGTCTGCCTTCAGTCCCTTTCTGCTCTCTCGTAATCTTAGTCATAGTGTGCATACTTTTCAGCCAGGGAGTTTACCAACACATATGACGCACACACAACACACAAGCAAGGCACCCTCTAAGCCGCGGAGTCTTGTGGGCAAAAATTCCACTTTGTGAGCTGCTGCTGGCATTAAAGTTGTGAGTGAGCGGTTTGGCTCCTGCATCAATCAGTCTGCTCTGGAGCCCTCTTTCCTGAGCGAAGACAGAAATGTGTGAGCTGGAGCCTAAAAAAACTGTGAGCGAGCTCACACTGACTCAGCTTAGAGGGAACACTGCACACGAGCCATCCACATTTCGCAGAGGAGCCCTTTGCCCCGATCTGGAAACTAAGAAGGGTCAGCCCTAGGTAATATTTGGATGGGAGACCACCAAGGAAGCCCAGGGCCGCTAGGCAGGGGCAGGCAATGGCGAATCAACCTTGTTTGTCTCTTGCCTTGAAATGCTACGGGATCACCATAAGTCTCTTGCAAATTGACAGCACTTTCCTCTACCACCACCATAGAGAGGGGGAGAGGGAGAGAGAGAGGGAGAGGGAGGGAGGGACAGAGAGAGGGGGAGGGGGAGAGAGAGGGGGAGAGGGAGGGAGAGAGGGAGGGATGGAGAGAGAGAAGGGGAGAGTGAGAGGGGGAGAGGGGGAGGGGGAGAGAGGGAAGGAGAGAGGGAGGGGGAGAGAGAGGGGGAGAGAGAGGGAGAGAGAGAAGGGGAGAGTGAGGGGGGAGAGGGGGAGAGGGAGAGAGAGAGGGAAGGAGAGAGAGGGAGAGGGAGAGAGGGAGAGAGAGGGAAGGAGAGAGGGAGGGGGAGAGAGGGGGGGAGAGAGAGGGAGAGAAGGGGAGAGTGAGAGGGGGAAAGGGGGAGGGGGAGAGAGGGAAGGAGAGAGGGAGGGGGAGGGGGAGAGAGAGAGAGGGAAGGAGAGAGGGCGGGATGGAGAGAGAGAAGGGGAGAGAGAGGGAGAGGGAGAGGGAAGGAGAGAGAGGGAGAGGGAGAGAGGGAGGGGGGAGAGAGAGGGAGAGAGAGAAGGGGAGAGTGAGGGGGAGAGGGGGAGAGGGAGGGAAGGAGAGAGGGAGGGAGAGAGAGAGGGAGGGAGGGGCAGAGAGGGAGAGAGAGAGGGAGGGAGAGAAGGGGAGAGTGAGAGGGGGAGGGGGAGAGAGAGGGGGGAGAGGGAGAGAGGGAAGGAGAGAGGGAGGGAGAGAGGGCGGGATGGAGAGAGAGAAGGGGAGAGAGGGGAAGGGGGGAGAGGGAGGGGAGAGAGGGAGGGGGAGAGAGAGGGAGAGAGGGGGGAGAGAGCAGGAACGAGAGAGGAAGGGAGAGAGGGAGGGAGAGGGGGAGAGGGGGAGGGGGAGGGGGAGAGAGGAGGGAGAGAGAGAAGGGGAGAGTGAGAGGGGAGGGGGAGAGAGGGAGAGAGAGGGGGAGAGAGAGGGAAGGAGAGAGGGAGGGAGAGAGGGGGGAGAGAGCAGGAACGAGAGAGGAAGGGAGAGAGGGAGGGAGAGGGGGAGAGGGGGAGGGGAGGGGGAGAGAGAGAGAGAGAGAGAGAGAGGTTGAGCTAGCTTTTGGAGGAGGCTCTATCCATCTATTTCTTCATTTCAATACATTAAATCCTTCATTTCTCTTGAAAACTGGGGCCCATTCTGCATCCCATTCCCTCCAGTGCTTGCCAAACTGCTTTGGGTCGCAGACTGTCTTGCAGAAGGCTTAAAATCCTTCCTTCAGCAAAATCCCTGTATAGAGGGGAATTATGCCTATACACTGTACGGTACCAGTTGGTCAAATGTTTTAAAAGTGTGTATTTGCAGGAATGCCAGAGGACAATACTGGTCTTCTGGCTCAGTGCTGTGAAACAAGGGGTCAAGCAACACCTCAAGGGTACAAGGTTCTTATGCATCTAGGGTGGCCAGCTCTGGGCCGAGGAGGACCTGGAGATTTGGGTGGATAGTGGAACCTCGGAAAGAACATAAGAAGGCACTTGCTGGATCAGTCCAGTGGTCCATCCAGTCCAGCATCCCGTCTCACACAGTGGCCAGCCAGTTCCTCTGGAGGGCCAGCAACAGGGCACAGAGGCCGAGGCCTTCCCCTAATGTTGCCTCCTGGCTCTGGGGTTCAGAGGTTTGGTGCCTCTGGACATGGAGGTTCCCTTCAGACACCACGGCTAGAAGCCACTGACAGACCTTCTCCTCCATGAATCTGTCTAATCCCCTTTTCAAGCTGTTTATTCTTGTGGCCATCACTACATCCCCTGGCAGCAAATTCTGCATTTTAATCACTCTCTGTGTAAAGTAGTATTTCCTTTTGTCCGTCCTGAACCTACTGCCCATCAGTTACATTGGATGCCCTCGAGTTCTAGTCTTTTGGGAGAGGGAGGGGAAAAAAGTCTCATTGTGGTGGAGTTTGGGGAGGAGAAGGATCAGAGCAAGGTGTAATGCCACAGAGTCCCCCCTCCAAAATTACCAGTTTCTCCAGGGGAACAGTTCTTTGTTGTCTGGTTGTAATTTCAGGAGAACTGCAGGCTCCACCTGGAGGCTGGCAACGGTATGATGCATCCCTCTCCCCATAGACACACACACACACACGCACCACCTGGGCTGCCACGGACCTGAAGCAAAGGGCCGAAAGACACACCTCTTGCCCTCACCCGCTCGGGCAGTGCTATAATGTCACATAATTAGTTTAGCCATCTACTATTACGCAGCCACACGCCCCCACACAAACCCCAAAGAGGGACGCGTGGGCTGGGCTGTAAGTAAGCCCATTATTTAAACGTAGGCGAGAGGAATGAGAGATTCCCCTGCCAGGGAAGGCACCCTCCCGCCCTACGCTCTGGCACCTGGTATGAATGGGGGCAAGGAAGGACCACTCCAGGGAAAGCCTATTTCCTTGCCCCCCTTGGGGCTCAGACCGCTTTGCTTTCCGCCTCTTCTGGCCTGGCTGGTTCCAGCTGGCTGCAGTTTGCCCAGTAGAGAGCTATAAGAATACAGGTGACGGTGTGTAAAACATTTAAACTGGTTTGGTGGTCATTCCTTTTGATCTGCAGTGTGGGAGAAACACCCGAGGTCTGGAACAGAGAGTGTAATCTGGGAGAACTGGGTTTGATTCCCCACGCTTCCACTTGCAGTTGCTGAATCACCTTGGGCAAGCCATAGTTCTGTCAGAGGTGTTCTTGGAAAAGAGCAGTTTCTGTCAGAGCTCTCTCAGCCCCACCTCCCTCACAGGGGGTCTGTTGTGGGGAGGGGAAGGGAAAGGAGTTTGTAAGCTGCTCTGAGACTCCAAGTGAAGGGCAGGGTATAAATCCAATCTCCTCCTCCTCCTCCTTCTTCTCATGCACTATAATCTGGAGAGATCCGGGTTTGATTCTCCACTCCTCCACTTGCAGCTGCTGGATGACCTTGGGCAAGCCATAGTTCTGACAAGAGCTGTCCTTCAAAGAGCAGTTCTTGAAAGAACTCTCTCAGCCCCAGCTACCTCACAGGGTGTCTGTTGTGGGGAGGGGGAGGGAAAGGAGTTTGTAAGCCGCTCTGAGACTCCCAAGTGAAGGGTGGGGTATAAATCCAATCTCCTCCTCCTCCTCCTCCTCCCCCTTCGACCCTAATCAAGCTAACAATTCTTGGGGGACAACACGACAGGTCATAGTGGCAGGGAACCAATGTAGACCTCTGGGACTCGGGAGCCTTGTCTGGGAATGGGGATCTTTATTGCAGACGGCTGAGAACTGTGGATGCTGGGTGTTCACATTTCCCTTTCATTCACAAACTCAGAACAATGGGGGGAAAAACCCACAGTGATGAAGAGGGACACAGAATTCTTATCTCGCTACAGATGCCACCTTTCTGTCCCTCAGCATTTCCCCTCTGCGCTAATCAAGCTATAACAATATGCATTAGAACCGTAGACTCATAGAGTTGGAAGGGACCTCCAGGGTCATCCAGTCCAACCCCCTGCACGAGGCAGGGAATTCACAAAGACCTCCCTCTCCACAATCCCAGTGACCCCTGCTGCATGCTCAGAAGATGGCCAACTCCCCCCCTCCAGGATCCCCTGGCCAAACTGGCCTGGAGAAAAATGGCTTCCTGACCCCAAAGTGGCAACCAGCATTTCCCTGGGCCTGTAAGAAAGGGCCAAAAGAACTCAGCCCTGAGGCGACCCTTCCTGCCCTCCCTTCTCATGATCTGCCTCAGCTCACAGAATCCACATGGCTGTCAGAGGGCCATCGAACCTCTGTTTGAAAGCCTCCACAGAAGGAGAGCCCACCACCTCCCGAGGAAGCCCCTTCCACTGAGGAACCGCTTCCTCATGTTTAGTTAAGAACCCTTCTAACTTAATTTCAACCCATCGGTTCTGGTCCGCAGCAGAAAACAACTCTGTACCATCCTCTATAATATGACGGCCCTTCAAGCGCTTGAAGATGGTTATCTTATCACCACTCGGTTGGCTCTTCTCCAGGATAAACATGTCCAGCTCCTTCGACCTTTCCTCATAGGGAAATGGCACCTTTGCATCTCGCGTCCCTTCTTTTGCAACGCCCCTGCCACCTTCTGACTCAGATGTAAGGACTCTGTCCAGTTGCCAACCTCCAGGTTGGGCCTGGAGATCTCCCAATGCTACAGTTGATCTTGTCTGCAAGGTGCAGCTCCCTTGGAGAAAAGGATGGTTTGGGAGGTGGACTGTACAGCGCTGTACTATGCGGCAGTCCCTCCTCTCCCCAAAGCCCACCCGCCCCAGGTTCCACCACCAAAATCTTCAGGTATTTCCCAAGCCAGAGCAGGCGACCTCGGACTCAGGGATCTCCATGCTGACTTGTAAGAGACGTAGGCCGAATCCGCATTTGCATTTTTAAATCAGTTGTGTGCTGCCGTGACGCTGTCTTTCTCTATGCTTGTTTGAATGGCTGAATCTTCATTTGTCTTTCCCAGCACCAGCGTCCCAGCCTTTTGACTCCGATTTCAAAAAAAGCTGTCCACATTTGGTGTCGTTTTCACACCTCAACAGTGCTAGCATACTTTCACACATCCACATATGTTTATCGCCTTTTCAGGGGCGGGCTCCACTGTCGTTGCACCTCCGCACGGCTTTAAAAGAATCTTCTCCAAACGGCATTCAAACAAGCATAGAGAAAGACGGCGTCACAGCAGCCCGCAACTGATTTAAAAATGCCAATGCAGATTCGACCATAATGTTGTTTGGAGAAGGTTCTTCTTTTAAAGCAGTGCGGAGGTGCAATGACAGCGGAGCCGCCCCAAAAGAGTGATAAACATATGTGGATGTGTGAAAGTATGCTAGCACTGTTGAGGTGTGAAAACGACACCACAGGTGGACAGCTTTTTTGAAGACGGAGTCAAAAGGCGGGGACACCCGGTGGGAAAGACAAATGCAGATTCCTCTTAAAGGAGTTTTGGCTCTTGACAGCTCGTCCCGCGGAGATCTTGCCTGTCTCTCCAGTGCGGCTGGACTGAAAGGTAGCTGTTCCGCTGCTGACCAAACCCCCCCCCCCCCGTTTGAGTGACAGGCTCCTGGACTTAAGACTGGTTTCCTCCAGACTTGGATTGCGACTGGCAGCTTTCTCTGTCTTCTGTTTATTTTGGCCTGCCTTGAACTTTCGAAATTCCCAGGGTTGAGCTGGTGGCATGACAGCAACCCACTCGTGTCTCCTTCAGCTCATTTAGATGCCAGCCCTGCCCAAACGCGCGCTCTGGGTGCTGATGCTGCACCGCCCTTTGTAGCAGACCCGGCCGTGTGCTCCCTCGGCCAGCGTGCCCTGCGTACGGTGGGGGCCTGCAACTGGGCCTAGCTCCCTCCCCCATCGACTGGGGGTGGAAAAGGCAGCTCCAGAGGGGACCACGCACAGGATACCTGCTCTTGGAATAAAGCGATTTTAGGCAGCACCATTAATGTGCCGCGGTGGCTCAGAGGTTAAGATGCTGAGCTGCAGACTGGAAGGTCTGTAGTTTGGCAGTTCGAGGCCCGAGTGCCGTGTGATGGAGTGAGCTCCCGTCTCTGGCCCCAGCTCCTGTCAACCCAGAAGAAGAAGAAGAAGAAGAGATTGGATTTATACCCCGCCCTTCACTACCCAAAGGAGTCTCGGAGTGGCTGACAAACTCCTTTCCCTTCCCCTCCCCACAACAGACACCCTGTGAGGTAGGTGGAGCTGAGAAAGCTCTGACAGAAACTGCTCTTTTTCAAGAACAGCTCTTGTCAGAATTATGGCTTGCCCAAGGGCATCCAGAAGGGGCAAGTGGAGGAGTGGGGAATCAAGCCCGGTTCTCCCAGATTAGAGTCCACACATTTAACCACTACACCAAACTGGCTCTCGCCTAACCCTAGCAGTTTGAAAACAAGAAATTGCGAGTAGATAAATAGGTACCGTTTTGGTGGGAAGGTGACAGCGTTCCGTGTGCCTCAGCGTTTAGTCATGCCAGCCACATGACCACGGAGATGTCTTCGGACAGCGCTGGCTCTTTGGCTTGGAAACGGAGATGAGTCAGATTCGACTGGCTTTCGAGCAAGGGAAACCTTTATCTTTTTATTAATAGACTTCCCTTTTTCTTCTGTGTTTTCCCTATGAGAGAACCAGCAGAGTCACTCCACTGGAGACCTTGTATATTAAGGCTGACATATTTTTTGGGGTGGGGGGATTTGGGTTCTAGTCAGTTTGGTGTGAGAGCCAATTTGATGTCGTGGTTAAGTGCCTGGACTCTAATCTGGGAGAACCGGGTTTGATTCCCCACCCCTCCACTTGCAGCTGCTGGTGTGACCTTGGGTCAGTCACAAGCTCTGTCAGAGCTGTCCTTGAAAAATAGCAGTTTCTGTCAGAGCTTTCTCAGCCCCGCCTACCTGACAGGGTGTCTGTTGTGGGGAGGGGAAGGGAAAGGAGTCTGTAAGCTGCTCTGAGACACCTTTGGGTAGTGAAGGGCGGTTAAATCCAATCTCTTCTTCTTCTTCTATTATTTTATTCCAGTTTAATTGGAAATGTTTTTAACGATTGTTGTACACTGCCTCGAACCATGAGGAAAGAAGGGATAGAAATGTTTTGATGCATGATACCACCGCCCTTAGCATGTGTCTTTGCAGTTCCAACAGGTGTAAAGAGTTCAGAGCCTTTAACTCAGTTCCAGGTGAGTGGCTGTGTGTTAGCTCTGACCTGGATGGGCCAGGCGAGCCCGATCGCATCAGATCTGGGAAGCCAAGCAGGGTCAGCCCTGGTTAGGACTGAGATGGGAGGCCACCCGGGAAATCCAGGGTTGCTACGCAAAGGCAGGCAATGGCCAGCCACCTCCGAACGTCTCTTCCCTTGGAAACCCTGCTGGGTTTTGCCATAAGTCAGCTGGAACTCGACCAGCACTTTCCACCAGCAGCGGCCGTGTTAGTCAGTAGCAGCAAGATAATGCCGACTGGATCTTAGGGAAAACTTTTAATAAATAAATAAATAATTAAATCCAATTACAAAACATAAATTAACAGGTTAACTAGGCTAATATCTCAAACGAGTCCCAGAACACGGGGAAGCATTTCACAGACATCGAGATAGAGAGTCGTAGAATACAGTCAGTAACACAATTATCACGATCCTAAATTATAAGCAAGCGATTTTCTCGCGGTATTTGGATGGTGTAAGTTTCAATTGATTTGAAGAGTTCTCTTGAACATACTCTAAAAACGGAGCCCATTTGGTTGGCAGGATCGAACTGGTGTTAGTACCTTCTGCAGTCTCAACAGAATCCGATGTTTTATCCATTGCAAATAGTTCCCAAAGTTTAACAAACCAAGCATGTGGTAGAAATCGGGGATGGGTCTTTCCAACTGGCAGGTGTTAAGAGTTTTGGCTGCTGTTAAGAAGAGGGAAATAAGCTCCTGACCAACCGGAGGTATGTGATTGTCTTTCTGTAGGTCCAACAGATATTAGGAAAAACTTTTTGACAGTCAGAGTTGTGCAACGGTGGAATCAGCTGCCTCGGGAGGAATCAGCTGCCCTCCGTGGCAGTCTTGAAGCAGCGGCTGGACAAACACTTGTCAGGGACGCTCTAGGCTGATCCTGCACTGAGCAGGGGGGTGGACTAGATGACCTCTATGGACCCTTCCAACTCTGTGATTCTAGGATTCTAATCCAGGACTCCAGTGGCACCTCAGAGACTAACAATTTATTCTGGCAGAATCTTTTGTGAGTCCAAGGTGACTTCATCAGGTGCATGATGTGCACTTTCATTTAGATAATGCATTTACATACAGCACAGAAAGTTCTGCATGTTGGGGGCCGGGGGGTGGTGGTGAAGCAGGAGACGTTACAGAGAGAAGCCGGTTTAAAACAAAATCCACTCCAAAGAGTAATCAATTCACTCAGAGTGGGTGAAGGCCGTCCCCAACTGTTGTTAGATGGGCAAAGTAGGATTAACGTAGAATCTAATCTAGGAAAGTGCAGGATGAAACAAGATAAGCAGATCCAAACGGAAGTTACAGAAGTAGAGTTGAACTAACATCTGTAAGGGATGGGCTGTGCAAGATATTAGCACCTACGGTGACTGAGAAATCCAAACTCCTTGCTAAGAAGACCTCGTATGTGTGTGTGAGGAGATAGCATCGAACTAGCTGATGAATCCCAGGGCAAAAATGCTACATTCAGTTTGAAGTTCTTTTGTAGGCGAATAGTGTTCCTCAGATCAGCAACAGAGCGCCGCGGAAGTTTAAAACGCTCACCCTCTGGTTTCTGAATGTTGCCGTTTGTAATGTCAGGTTCGTGTCCGTTTATTCTTTTGCGTAGGGACTGATGTGCGTATCGGCTCCAGAATGGCATATATTGTGTTGTGGATGATGAGCCAAAGATGGCACAGCTGATGTTGTTAGGTTGTGTTGTTTGCATGTATCTGAGGACAAAGTTGGCATCTAGGTTCGCTGCGGGGTCTGTTTCCTCTGGCTGTTACTCTGTCGGGTAGCTCATGGTGGCAGGAGAGAAGTTGTTCTCGGTTATGGCACTGTCTGTAAGTGAGGGAAGACAGACGGGCTGCTGGTTGCTGCTGATGCTTTGGTCTGGGTTGGAGCTGTCAGGGCAGGGATGCCATCTCCAGGCTAGGAAATCCCAGAGATCTGGGGATGGAGCCTGTGGAGAGCAGGGTGCGGGGAGGGGAGGGAAGCACCTTAGATGCAGGTGAGAATGAATAGGGGTTTCTCCGGCAGACTTCTGGGCTGCTCCCTCCTCGGCCCAGGCTTGACCTGGCTGGCTCTTCTAGAAGCTCGCTCCTGCCACTAGCATTGCCAACTCCAAGCTGGGACATTCCTGGAGATTTGTGGGGTGGACCCTGGAGGAGGTGAGGGTTGAGGGGGCGGGGACCTTTGCAGGGTGTCATGCCAACTTTGGGGGGCTGTGCCCACCTCTCTTCATCCCTGCGCAAGCCACGGCCTGCTCAGGAGCAGCAAGTTGTCTTTGGGAACCTCTGGGCTTGGGCCCCTGCACCCACCTCTTAGACATCTTGTTGCCTTATTTTTAGCTGCATACCCTGGACTCCATAGTCCAGCCTGGCACACGGACGCCCCTGGCTTCTCTTTCAGTTGGGAGGGTAACATGCAGAACCCTTCAGACCGGTGCAATGCAGCACGAAAGGCCAACGGTATCCTGCATGAGGCACAGTTCATTGTTTTCGTCCCACCATTATCATGGTTGATATCAATGCTTCAGCCACGATGGAAGAGACATGATTTTCAGTTTTTCACTTTGATAAGGCAACTTGAAAGGGTCCGATTAGGAAACCCACAGAAACTTTGTGTGTGCAAAACCATATACCTGTTCTTTTTAATGGAGAAAGTTTGCATGGATGCCAGGATTGGGAAACTTGTGTGCTGCACCAGCTGAGATCTTTTGTGGAGGCCCTGCTCTGCAGAAATTATGTATGTGGTGCCCAGGGCATTCTCTGCCGTGGCACCTCGCGCGTGGAGCTGTCTCCACCACGGCTACTTACCCGGCTTGGCCAATCATAGAGACTAACTAAAAGCCTTTAAAAATGTTACGTTTGGTGCTTGAAGTTTCTTCTCGGACGCTTGGCTGCTTCTTACCCTTTTTAATTGTTTTAACTGCCAGTTAGAATTTTGGCCTTTCCCCTGGTTGTCCTGTGGTTTTACTATTGATTTTTGAAACCATTTGTTAAATCGCCTTGGAAGCTTTGAGCTGAGAAGATCCAGGGCGTACTAATTTTAAAGTAACAGACGATGAACACTTGGTGCCTGACCCTTGGCCTAGCAAGGCCGGTCTGGTCTACTCTGACAGCCAGGGTCTATTGACTTTCACTTCACCCTTCTACCTGAGCTTTTTAAAAACTGGAGATGCCGGGGGATTGAACCTGGGATCTCTTGCATGCAAAAGCAGAGGCTCTGCCATAGACCCGCAGACTGCCTCTAGGTATAAATGTGCTCCTTTGCGATTGCCACGATTTGCCTTTCATGCCATACTCGCATTCTCCTCCTACCCTGAGCAAGTTGCAACAAAATCAGGACCTGTTTTCTTAGAAAGCTGAAACGAACTTCTAGTTGCAATCTGAAAACGGTGTGACTTCTTCAGGATCAGAGAGTTTACCGAGTAAGAGGCTGTAGGTAGCTGCAACGGTCCAAAGCAAAATCCAACCCCAGAAACGATGTAAAAACAAACCAACCCCTCCCTGTTACCTCCCACCCAGAAACTGGCATTGAGAGACCCCACTGCCTTTGGACTCGGCAGTGTGTCACAACTTGAAAACTCAGAGCTTTGGACTTAGACTTGGGAAGCCTGGGTCCCTCCTACCTCTCGCAGTGAAGCTTGCTAGATCACCTGGGCCTGATCCCGTACTCTTGCCTAGTTGACAGGATGGTTAAAATTTGGAAGGGAGATCCCTGTAGGCACCTTCCAGGAAGGGTGGGATAAACATGATTTTATTTCTTCATTTATAATCCCACTTTCCTCCCGAGAAGGGACAACAAATTACTTATATTCTTCTCCTCTCCTTCATTTATATTGTTCTCATCCTCTGCACATCTGGAGCAGAGGTCCATCAGTGGCCATTAGCCACAAGGTACAGATAGGAACTCTCAGTGTGGGGCAAGTGATGCTCTTTATTCTTGGTGCTTGCGGAGGGCAACAGTGGGGGGCTTCTGGTGTCCTGGCCCCACTGTTGGACCTTCTGATGGCACCTGGTCTTTTTGGCCACTGTGTGACACAGAGTGTTGGACTGGATGGGCCACTGGCCTGATCCAACATGGGCTTCTCTTATGTTCTTATACCTGGGGCGAGTGATGCTCTGTCTTCTTGGTGCTTGGGGGGTGCAACAGTGGGAGGGCTTCTGGTGTCCTGGCCCCACTGGTGGACTTCCTGAGGGCACCTGGTATTTTTGGCCACTGTGTGACCCAGAGTGTTGGACTGGATGGGCCATTGGCCTGGTCCAACGTTGGCTTCTCTTATGTTCTTATGTCCTTATTTTATCTTCACAACAACCCTGTTAGGCTGAAAGAATGTGACCAGACCAGGATCACCCAGCAAGATGGCATGGCAGGGTGGAGATTTGAACCTGGGTCTCCCAGCCCCCAGCCCAGGACTGTACCCACTGTGCCACACTGGCTGTCAGTATGAAGATGGAGCTTTTATCTGAATTCCGTCTTCCCCCCAATGCCACCAGGCCAGCTTCATGGCTAGAGTTCGCTCCATGGTTAGAGTTAGATCTCCAGACTACAGAGATCAGTTCCCCTGGAGAAAATGGCTGCTTTGGAGGGCAGATTCTATGGCATTGGACTCCACTGAGGTCCCTGTCTTCCCCAAACCCCATCCTCCACCCCCCCCCAAATCTCCAGGAATTTCCCAATGTGGAGTTGGCAACCCTATTCATGGCTGAAAAGAGACTGGAAACGCTTTAGGTATCTCAGATCCAAACAGCTTTCCCATAGCATCTTTTTCATCATCAGCACAATACATTTGGTTAAAACAGTAGAGTTTTGCCCAGTCACCGAAGTGCAATATGGAGTTGAGAAAACAGATCTCCCAAGAAGTATATTGCAAAAAAGGTAAACTTACATTTATTCAAGGAGATCCAGAATAAAGCCTGAGCCCAGTGTCACTTTTAAGACCAACACAGTCTAATGCTGGGTATAAGCTTCCATGTGCATGCATACAAAACCTTATACCCAGAATTAAACTTTGTTGATCTTCAAGGTGCCGCTGGACTCAGACTTGGTTCCGTTGCTTCAGACCAACACGGCTACCCAGCTGTATCTATTTTCAAGTAGTTCCAGTCCACATTTGGGTTGCAGTCAAAAGAAGAGAAAGAACCCTAATCTAAAGAGTACTTTCCCTTTCTCAAATGGCCAGCTCGTCTGGCATCATGTGTGTGGGAGTACGAGGGCACTGTATCTACAGGAGAGAGCTGCAGAGACATGTGTCTCCATGGAAGGCCATGAGAAGAGAGGGGGAGGACAAAGCAGGTGAGAAAGGAGGGATTGAGGGGCAGCTCCCAGGTTAAGGCAAAGAGAGGCACCCCATTCAAGGAGATAAAACTTAGAGTGATATTGCGCCCCCCCAATGTCCAGGCACGCTGAGTCGCTCAGTCCAACAAAGTAATCCCACGCTCTCTTGTTGTCTCCTGCGGAAGGTCCCCCCACCGAAGACAGTGTAAAGCCTGGAGCTAGGCCTCGCTTTGGCCTGCTGCAGCCACGGCACTGCCCGCCTCTAGCAGCGACATGGAGGACTCGCAGCCGGATGACGGGATCTGCGTCCACAACAACGCCGGCGACTGGTGGCTGACGTGCGAAGACTCGCGGAGCCGCAGAAACTCCATCCCCCCAGCAAAGACTCCCACGGCTAAGCACATGTTGGCTTATCTCCCTCGCCCCCCCACAGACACCAGCAGATATGGGACCTTTCCCCAGAAGGTGGGTGCATCGGGCCACTGGGGGGCCTACTTGCCTCCTGGCGGTGGCCGCCCAAACTTTTGGGGGTGGGGGGATGGGAGAACAGCTGTTTCATCTGTTTGCTGTAGTGGAGCAACACCGTTCCCATCTGCAAGAGATACCACAATACCAAGGACGTACAGGGTTGCTACACAGAGCAGGGTTGCCAACCTCCAGGTGGTGGAATACCAAATACAGCATCTGTGACAAAAATAACAAAGAGTCAATAAAGATGCAAAAACCTTTACTGTAGTAATTCTATAGAAAATTTTCTTCTACAATCGCTCACACGCAACGAATACTGCGCACTGAAAACAATTTGTTTCACAATGTTTGCTTTATCTGAGGACGCAGCAATCCCAATTCTTATCCATTACTACTTACCAACTTTTGAAGGAAACATTCCATGTTGACTTGAGGTCTTCACAAAGGGTCGCTCCGGAGAGTCAACGTGGAATGCTTCCTTCAAATATTGTGAAACGAATTGTTTACATTGCGCAGCATTCGTTAGCGTGCAAGCGTTATAGAAGAAAATTTTCTATAGAATCACTACAGTGAATGTTTTTGCAGCTTATCTTTATTGACTCTTCGTTATTTTTTGTCACGGATGTTGTTCTTCGGTATTCCACTTCCTCCCGTGATCTCTCATTTTTGGCTTCAACCTCCAGGTGGTGGCTGGAATTGGTTTTTAGTTCACCTGGAGAAAATGGCCGCTTTGGAAGGTGGACCTCGATGGGGTATAATGCCTTAAAGTCCCTCCCCTACCCAACCCCTGCCCTCCTGAGGCTCCCCCCCAAACTCCAGGCATTTCCCAGCTTGGAGACGGCAACGCTAATGCAGAGGCAGGCAATGGTTCTGTTCTTGCCTTGAAAATCCTATCGGGTTTCCATAACTTAGCTACGACTTGATGCCGGATTTCAACAAGAGAAGTTTTAACGGGCCAACTTTCTGCCCCAGACGGCAGATAAGCTTAAATGTCGAGTCCACACCTTTGTCTTGTTAACTTCTTCCTTATGTTGATGTTCCTTAAATGCAATGGCACCGTGTATCAAATAAAGGCATTGAATTAAATGTTACTCTCAGGTACAGGGGATGGAAGCTGGCGTTCCAACCGTGTCTCCTTTCTGCCTCTGAAACCCCACTGGGCTGCCAAATGCTCTGGCTTCAATTTTGGTTAAGATGAGGTCCTGGTAATGATCAGTGTTCCCTCCAAGCTGAGTTAGTGTGAACTAGCTCACAGTTTTTTAGCCTCCAGCTCACACATTTTTGTCTTAGCTCAGGAAGGGATGGCTCCAGACCAAACAAAGTTATGCAGTAGCCAAATCGCTCGCTCACAACTTTAATGCCAGTAGCTCATGAAGCAGAAGTTTTGCTCACAGGAAGCATTGGCAATGATTTGATCCTGCCTCCCCTCACCCCTTTGAATGGTATTTACCTCACAGGTAGTCCTCCTGACCACGGGAAAATGTTTTCCTCAGAACCACCCTGGGGGTCAGACTAGATGACCCTGGAGGTCCCTTCCAACTCTATGATTCTATTGCATTGCATATGAATCATGCCAATTCAAGGAGCTAATTCGACACTCCCCCCCCCCCCGGCTGCAACATCCTCAGAGCCCCAGCTTTGACAACAGATACTATGCCTATAGAAAGCTTTCTACTTTCTTGGGAGGAAAAGAGAGCGGTCCTTTAGCTGGTTTTTCAGGATTACAGCTGGGGTGATTTCCAAAAGTACAGACCAGAGAGCTCTAAACGTTGGTCTTGTTTCTAATTGGCCTGTTTCGGAGCATACCTTAATCAATAACCTGCTTAAGTGGAAGCCTTCCCCTTGACTGATGAATCAGTATTCCAGAGACCCTCTCCCCCACCTCTCTAGCGGCTTATCTTGGCTACCTGCTGTCAGCATGGGGTGAAGAGAACAGGCTCATTCAGCCAGAGCACGTGTATGTTTTCCTCTGAAAATAATCGCCCTCCCCCTGAAAACACTCCTCCAGGAAAGAGTCTGGGGGCAAGGTGAGCCTTTCTGTTCCCCCCCACACACGATTTCTCCAAGGGATCAAGCAGATACTGCGGAGCCCACATGTGGCACTCCCAGAGGCTCTTCGATCGAAAACTCAGATGTGCAGGAGCCAAATTTAGAGTGGGACCATTGCACAAACAGAAGGAAAGTCAAGTCCGCCCCATGCTATTACCCATCCAGAAGTGATCCATGGAGCCACCATCTGCCCCTAATCGGTACCTGTATCAAGTAATAGGAAGGGCACCCCAAGGGAGAACTGGCATCCCATTCAACCTGCTAATTTATGGATTATGACAACCCCAGATTAGAGGTTGTCATCTCCACTTACTTGGGTGAAGGAACAGAGGAGATGCTCATCAAATACACTAAAGTGGGAGGGGTAGCAAATACAGTGGAAGACAGAATCAGGATACAGGGTGATTTTGACAGACTGGAAAACTGGGCTAACAAAACGAATTTTAACAGCGATAAATGTGAAGTCTGGCATTTAGGTAGGAAAAAATCAAATGCATAATTATGGGATGGGGGAGACTTGTCTTGGCCGTAGTGTGTGCAAAAAGGATCTAGGGGTCTTAGTAGACCAGACACTGAACATGAGTCAGTAGTGTGATGTGGAAGCTTCAAAAAAAGGCAAATGCAATTTTGGGCTGTGTCAACAGAAGTAGAGTGTCAAGATGGTATCAATTTACTCTACTCTGGTTAGACCTCACTTGGCACAGTGTTTCTGGGCACCACAGTTTAAGGGGGATGTTGACAAGCTGGAATGTGTCCAAAGGAAGGCAACAAAGATGGTGAAGGGTCTGGAGACCAAGTCCTGTGAAGACAGGTTGAAGGAGCTTGGTACGTTTCGCCTGGAGAGGAAACAACTGAGAGATAATCATAGAATCATAGAGTTGGAAGGGGCCATACACACCTATTCCAACCCCCTGCTCAATAAGACAGACATCTTCAAGTATTTGAAGGGGTTCCATATAGAGGATGGATAAGAGTTGTTTTCTGTTGCCCCAGAAGGTGGGATCAGACCCAACAAATTGAAATTAAATCAAGAGTTCTTGGCTAAACATGAGGAAGAACTTCCTGACAGTTCGAGCAGTTCCTTAGTGGAACAGGCTCCCTTGGAAGGTGGTGGACTGTCTTTCTTTGAAGGTTTTTAGCAGAGGCTAGACGGCCATCCGACAGCAATGCTGATCCTGTGAACTCAGGCAGATCAGGAGAAGGGAGGGCAGGAAGGGTTGCCTCAGGGCTTAGTTCTTGTGGCCCTTTCTTAATGCCCGGGGAAGTGACGACCACTGCTTCGGGGTCACAAAAGAATTTTCCCCAGGCCAGAGATCTTGGAGGCCTTTTGCCTTCCTCTAGGCATCGAGAAGGGAGTGTGTGTGTGGGGGGTAATTTGTGAATTTCCTGCATTGTGCACAAGGTTGGACTAGATGACCCTTGAGGTTTCCCCCAGCATTGTTTATGTATTTCTATCTCAAGACTAAGGTACTACTGGATTCGAATCTAGCATCTCAAGACTGTATCCTCCTAAAATGAGAGCTGCTTTGTACATCTGAGATGGCGAGATTCAGTATTCTCAAGTGGCCCTCTTGATCGTAGCCTGAGGCCAGACTGAGCCAATCGCCTTGCGGATGGTCAGGATCTTCAACAGAGCTGGCGCTGCCCACCTGGGAGGGCTATGTGGGGTTTGGTGGTGAAGCACCGAAGTAATTTCTTGAAAGATCCTCTCAGGAAACAGACTGGCTGTGAAACAAATAGCCAAGACCACTCCTTCTTTATTTTCCCTGCTTAAAATTTGGTGGGGCCACCACGCTCTGGGTAAAGCATCTCCAGGGGCAAAATCCAGGCCAAAGGCAACCAATTGGCGGTCCCTGCTCTATGCACACATACAGAATTTCAGTCTGCTTGGGCGACATGGGCTTGTAGACAGTTTTGGGAGTCTGACCTTTAGCTAGAAAGACTGGAACCTCTAACAACAGAAACGGCTATGATTGTCCCCGGGCGGATGACTCAGCCATTTAATGGGGAACGGGTGTGTGTGTGCTGCATGCATGCTGACAGGTTCGTTTTCTCTTGCAGCCTGAGATGGTGGCCATTCCTATGGGCCTCCTAGATGACAGCCACCCGCAAATGGAAGCCGCGGCCGCAAAGAAAAGTGCCCTGACCTGCAACTACGTTTCCGTATCCTGCAGCTCCCACATACCCAACAACCGGTCAGTCCTGCTCCAGAGGGCACACAGCACGGTGGAGCCAACCACTTACGGGACAGTCGTGCCAACCAAACACCGCCCCAGCGTCTCCATCAATACGGACGAGTTGCCTAAATACCACCGGCCCTCCAAAACTGAGCCATCGCCATCTACGCTCTGGCGGGACTTCAACCCCCAGTTTTATCCACAGCACGCTCTCAGCGCCCCGAACATCATCAGCTCTTCGCGGAGCAAAACCCCGACCCGCAGCGTTGTCTCTGTACCCAACTCGGACAAAGGGCAGAGTCGGCGCTGCAAACTCATGGATGACGACCGGCAATTTAGTTTGGGCAACAAGCAGCAGCGGCAGCGCTACGTCACCAAAGTGGGCAAGTGCCAGGTGAATTTGGGCAACATTCAGGAAAAGAAGAGGTTCCTGTCGGACATCTTCACCACCATTGTGGATCTCAAGTACCGCTGGTTCCTCTTTGTCTTCAGCATGTGCTACATCATCACCTGGGTGGTCTTTGGCATTATCTACTTTGTGGATGCCTGGGTAAGGGACGACGTCAACCACATAGGGGACACCGAGTGGAAGGCTTGCATCGAGAACATCGATAGCTTCATTTCTGCCTTACTGTTCTCCGTGGAAAGTCAACGGACAATTGGCTACGGCTCCCGGATCGTGACGGCCAACTGCACGGAGGGGGTCATCTTGCTCATGGCCCAGTCCATCATCGGCTCCATGATCGACGCCCTCATGGTGGGGTGCATGTTTGTGAAGATCTCCAGGCCCAAGAAGCGTGCCCAGACCTTAATATTCAGCAAGAAATGCGTCATCTCCCACCGGGACGAGAAGCTCTGCCTGATGTTCCGCATCGGCGACCTGCGGGACAGTCACATGGTGGACGCCAAGATCAGAGCCAAGCTGATTAAGTCCAGGCAGACGAAGGAAGGGGAGTTCATCCCACTGGAGCAGTCGGAGCTGAACCTGGGCTACGACACGGGAGAGGACCGCCTCTTCCTCGTGGAGCCGCAGATCATTAGCCACATCATCAACGACCTCAGCCCCTTCTGGGAGATGTCCGCGGAAGCACTGAAGAGGGAACAGTTTGAAATCATCGTCATTCTCGAAGGCATCGTGGAAGCCACAGGTGAGTGCCCTACCCGTCGCCCGGGGACAACCCTTCGTCAGGGTTCGGAGACCGGTCCATGCAGCAATTTCCTATTATCTTATAACCTCCTTATTTCATACTAATCAATCCATGAGACTACCAATTCTCTCTAAGCTGAGCTAGTGTGAGCCTAGCTCACCGTTTTTTTAGCCTCCGGCTCACACATTTTTTGTCCTAGCTCAGGAAGGGATGCTCCAGAGCAAACTCATTTATGCAGTAGCCAAATCGCTCGCTCACAACTTTAATGCTAGTAGCTCACAAAGTAGGATTTTTACTCACAAGACTCCACAGCTTAGAGGGAGCATTGGGGACTACATAATACAGGACATATCATACAGTATCTGAGTGGTAAGAGCTGACAATCTAAACAAGGTTCAGTATCTCTTTTTTCCAGGACTCTTTTTGTAGCAGGAACTCCTTTGCATATTAGGCGACCCCCCCTAATTTAGCCAATCCTCCAAGAGCTTACAGTAGCCCCTGTAAGAAGAGCTTCGTAAGCTCTTGGAGGATTGGCTACATTAGGGGTGTGTCACCTAATATGCAAAGGAGTTCCTGTGACAAAAAGAGCCCTGCTTTTTTCACAGTTGATCTTAGCCAAAAAGCCAAGAAGTGATAAGTTCAATATCTCTTTTTTGACTTATTTTTCTAGTCCATTTCTATTCCAAAAAGTAATGGAGACCAGACTTGGTACAGACTTATCTTGTGCGTATCTGTCTCTATCCCACAACTTTCTACACGCAGATATTTTCCCCGTTAACATAGTATACAGTATACTTTCCTCAGCCATTTCTCAATATATGGTGCTTTCTCCTGTCTCCCTGGTCGCAGCTATTAGCCTTCTGGCTCTGATGGATAAGTTCCCTGTCAACCGCATCTTGTTAACTGAGATCCCTCTGGGCATCAAGCTCAGAAGATCTACTTATTCATTCAGTACGATTTCATCCTGCCCTTCTTTGAGGGAGCTCAGGATGGCCCACAAGACTCTTCTCTCTTCCATTTTATCCTCATAAGAACCCTGCAAGGAAGGCTAGGCTGCAGGAATGATCAGCCCAAGGTTAACCAGTGAGTGTCCATGGCGCACTGTGGATTCAAACCTGGATGTCCCGGATCTTAAGTCAGAAACTTTAACAGCTACGGCATGGGGGTTCTCCCTCTCACTGCCAACCCCCCCATCACACTCAGAAATGACTTTTTAGCATGAATGATCTTAAGAGAAACTAGATTTTAACTCTGGGGCCCAAACCCAGTTGCTGCTACTACCTATTGAGGGGGTTGTGGGTCTTGGCGCTTTGGGTACAACCAACAGGTATGAATCTGTACAGACTTCTTCTCCTGATCCGGCTCCTGTTAGATGTCATGCATTTCAGGTGCTACCAGAAGGGCTTTTATTCTTTTTACTAGATAAAAGAGGACTTGTGTAAGAGGAAGATAATGTATTTGCTATGGGAGAACGTAATACAAAGTCTTTCCCTGGCAAATCTAGTCAACAGCCAAGTACTCTGTGTGTGTTGACACGGAAAAAATGACCCACAACCCCAAGAGGAAGATGGGAATATTTATTGCAAATGCTCCGGGACCAGACCAAACCCTAAAGCGCTGGAATTCCAGGAGGTTTGGTGCCATCTGGTGGTCCTTGATCAAGACCTTCTTTCAGTCTGAAATCGTTAGGAGAGGGGAAAGTTAATCCGGTTGGAAAGCAGCTTGAATAACTTGATTAATTCATTGCAAGCGGGATGGGCAACTTAGAGACTCCAAACACTTTTTTTTTAAGTCCAGAGCCTACACCACAGGAACAGTTTCCAGGATGGTCCACAACATTCCACAGGCAAGCTGCTTTCATATCCATAAAACGCAGGTTCCATGTTCCAGGTCTAAAGGGCCTTGCTGATTTATCCAATCACGAAGAATGCTGTGCCACTCAGAGTTAACTGGGCATAGTATTGTGAGTTCTTTTATTTAAAAGATTTTCACCCTGATCTTCCAAAGAGCTGCCGTTGGTTTAGGAGCACAAGTTGCCGTTTTACTAGAATAAGTGCCACGTAGGATGTCTTCTCAAGGAGTAACAGGCCAGAGGTTTGAAAGAAAGACATATACAAATCCAGACGGCTCTGGATAGGTCCCTTCCTGGTTCCGCAACGAGCTCTTGCATTGGATAGAACTGCCTTGAAGGGCATTGGACACATTCAGTCGATCCAATTTTAAGAGCACCTCTTGTTTATAATCCCAAACCGGGTTATTTTACAAGGAACCCAAGCGAGGAACTCTGGGACCTGCAGTTCTACAAGAAGATAAGAGAATCTTGAAGCGGAGAGGTCTCGAGATCTCACGCTCAAGAGGGGGCTTAACACAACTGAGAAGCAGTCTGTTTGAGATTCTTGAGGCACGGAGCCAGGATTTTTCTGACTGGGGTAGAGCAAAGCCTGGGAAACCTTTTGGCTCCTATTGTCCTTGATGGCTAATGCAGCCCTTCCTCGTTTTGATCCCATAAAGCTGATACACCAACACAGAAGCTTGTTTTTTTTACAATCTCCTACGTCACTTAAACTCTGTTCAAACATAAGACAGGAATCTTGTGGCACCTCTAGAATTTTTACTATGGGAAGTTTGTTCAGAGGGTGAATCAGAGGTTTCCATAAGTTGAAAGAGGATCTGTGCTGTAGTGGCGAGGGGGTGCTGAGCTTCAACTGAGGGCCTGTGTCTGAATCACGAAGGCTGACCTCGGGCCAGGCACCCACACTTGGCCTAATCCACCTTGCAGGGGTGTTGTGAGGGAAAACATGGGATGACCCATCCGTGTGCCACCACTCTGGGTTCCTTGGTGGGATATGAATACATGAATTGATTAATGCATGGTGAGGCTGGTGCATTTGACATCTGCTTTTCTTCCTTCGGAAAGTCAACCGTGTCAGTATAATCAGTTGGCAGGGAGCAAGGTTACTCCAAAGTAAACTTCAAACACAAAAGCCCTGCGGTATCTTTTATGGTGCACGTAAAGTGCTGTCAAGGTGAGGGTCTGGAGACCAAGTCCTATGAGGACAGGTTGAAAGTGCCGGGTTTGTTTTGCCTGGAAAAGAGACAACTGAGAGGTGATACAATAACCGTCTTCAAGTGCTTGAAGGGCTGTCATATTATAGAGGATGGTGCAGAGTTGTTTTCTGTTGCCCCAGAAGGTTGGACCAGAGCCAACGGGTTGAAATTAAATCAAAAGAGCTTCCGGCTAAATATCAGGAAGAACTTCCAGACAGTTAGAGCAGTTCTTTAGTGGAATGGCTTCCTCGGGAGGTGGTGGGTTCTCCTTCTTTGGAGGTTTTCAAACAGAGAGGCTAGATGGCCACCTGACAGCAATGCGGATTCTGTGAACTTAGGCAGTTCATGAGAGGGAGGGCAGGAAGGGTTGCCTAGGTGCTTAGTTCTTGTGACTCTTTCTTACATGGCCAGGAAAATGCTGGTTGCCACTTTGGGGTCAGGAAGCATTTTTTCTCCAGGCCAGCTTGACTGGAGATCCTGGAGGGTTTTTTTGTCATCTTCTGGGCATAGAACGGCAGTCACTGGGGGTGTCGAGGGGGAGGTATTTGCAAATTCCCTGCATTGTGCAGGGGGTTGGACTAGATGACCCTGGAGGTTCCTTCCAACTCTATGACTGTAAGTCACAACTGACTTATGGTGCCCCCCTCAAGTGGTTTTCAAGGCAAGAGATGTTCCAAGGTGGTTGGCCATTGCCTGTCCCTGCGTAGCAACCCTGGACTTCCTTGGTGGTCTCCCATGCAAATATGAACCAGGGCTGACCCTGCTTGCCTTCAGAGATCCCATGAGATAGGGTTAGCCCGGGCAATCCAGGTCAGAGCATCTTTTATTAGGACTAGCTTAAACAACGCAAAAGGATATAAACCTCAGTAGTCAATCGAACAAGGGATGCGTGTGTTTCCCAAACCCTCCCAAGCGCCTCTTGAAGTCAACACTGAATTCTAGGTGGATTTAAGCCTGTATGATGTTTGTCCAGTTTCCTGTGAGCCCCCCAACGTTCTTTTCTTGCAGGAATGACGTGTCAAGCCCGGACGTCGTACACCGAAGACGAGATCCTCTGGGGTCACCGCTTCGAGCCCTGCATGTCCCTGGAGAAAGGAGCCTTCCGGGTTGACTACTCTCGATTTGAGAAGACCTTTGAAGTCCAGACTCCGGCGGCCAGCGCACGAGAAATGCACGAGATGAAGGCAATGGACCAATCGACACTCAGCTTGTACTGGGACCATCTGGTGCAGCCTTGCCTTTCGGCGGAGCTCAACAATGACACCCGGCACGGGGACGGCCCCAGCGAGGAGGGCCTCTCCAAGCTCTACTTCCCCAACATCACGGAGGAAGCAGAGAGGAGCAGCGAGTTCCAGAACCAGGAGGCCAATGTTTAAGCAACCTCCGGCAAACACGGCAGGTTTCTGCCCAACTCAGCGGCGATAAGGAAGAGCCAGATGAGCGTGAGGTTGGCGAAAAAAGGTGCACGTCTTCTTAAAGCATCCGATTTCCTCACGCAGCAGGCGTATTAAGCTCCCTGTTGGCGCTGCTTGGGAAGGTAAGATGGCCAACAAGTTATCTTGCTCACGTGGGACTTAGGAAACCAAAGTACAAAAAAAGGACCCTTGTCCCACTACGGAAGGCTTTGGGTGATCCTTCACGCGTCACCTCTTTCCTGGCGAGCCGAGTTCCGTTCTGAACCAAAACCGGCCGCCCCTCTCGTGTTGTGGCAGAGCTCTCTCCGGAGGGTGGAATCCCCGTCGGGAGGCACGAAGCGCGTTCCCAAACTGATGGCTGACAAACACCTGGGCGTCTGAGGACAGGAGCTGGATATGGCATTCGTCATGTCTGTCACCCTTTTCCGAAACTGTTGTCCAGTTTTCCAAACGTCAACCAGGCCTGGGAGCTGGCGGACGGATCTGAAATGTCTGCTTCTGAGAGAAGCTGGTGGAAGACAAACAGGGGGGGTCCACGCCAGCTTTCTGGAGCCCACCGAGTCCTTTGGCTACCCCTGTTTCTATGCCATGTACTGTAGGTGCCTGGAGCCTCCGTGCCCACCGCGCCGTCACAGCTTCAGGCACGAATGTGAAAAGTGTCTCGTCTTACTACAGTGCCATACAGAACTCTGGGTGGATGGTGCTCCTTGTACGCCCCCCCCCCTCCCCTGTATACAGCTGACTCCCTTCCTCCCCCTTAGCTCCTGAACTCACCTTCTGGTTTCCGTGCTGTGGCTGCAGCCAAGTGGAATTATGTCTACACAAAGCCACGTTACAAGGACATGGGGTGGGGCGGTGGGGAAGGGGCACCCACGTGCAAATAAAAGTCTTCTTGAACAGCCTTAGGTGTGCTTTCTTGGGCACCTTCGTAATTTTCAGTTATGTGCATGAGTCTGTGTCACGACCCCAGCGGGTTGCCACCTTCCGCTGCCACCACTCTGGACTTCGGGTCCCTTGAGAAGGCCCAGAGTACCTTCCCAAGCCCAACTAAAACGCCCCTTTTAAGCCAAGAAACATAGGCGTGATGACCAGGCAGAGAAGCATTAAACAAACGTATTAACACAGTACTGGGGCAAGGAAAACAAAACAAGGTGCTTTAAATATATAACAGCGTTTGAAGGCAAAATAAACAAATCTAACACGACTACCTATTTCTTCTTGACTGGTTACTACTTCAAGGCCCACAGCCTGTACTCACTCTGTCCCAAGTGAGGGATCTTTCTCTCAGACCTGACTGTCCCCTCAGTTTAACTCTGTGAGAGGGGAAGACTGCAGAAGAGAAAAGAACACAGTTCCACAGCCCACAAAGCTTAAGTTACACCTCCTCACACAATCCCTGGACACCGATTGGTTACAACTGTTGCTAAGCTTTATGGGGATTGTAGGCTGTTTCGGCTCCCACACAGGTCTCTTCTGGGCCTAGGCCTCTAGGCCTTGTCTCCCAGTCCTACACAGATCATGACAGTATGAAAAGGGCTCCAACAGAGAGTCTCCTTCCATTCCCCAAAGTGCAAACTGCAGGCCCTCAGGTTGGGGGCCATGCAGGGATGGCAGAGATGGATTTAGCCCTTCAACTTCTACTTGGTTTTGGAGGGCTTCAAGAGGACATTAGATAAACATATGGAGCAGAGATCCATTAGTGGCTATTAGCCATGAGATATAGATAGGAACTCTTGGAATGGGGCAGTGGGAGAGCTTCTAGTGTCCCGGCCCCACTGATGGCACCTGGTATTTTTGGCCACTGTGTGACAGAATGTTGAACTGGATGAGCCATTGGCCTGATCCAACATTGGCTCCTCTTTTGTTCTTATTTGAAACTGGCTCTCCCGCTCTGCCGTTAGCTTTTGCAATGACACAAGACATAGGCTGATTTTTGTCCAGAGAAAACTTTATGAAAGCACTGATTACGGGCCGCGGCTCAGTCACAGATCGCCAGCGTTGCATGCAGAAGGTCCAAGGCTTACTCTCCAGTTATAAAAGGTTCAGATCTCTGCATTAAACCCTGGAGAGGCCGTTTCATGTGTTCCGCTGGTGCCGGGAGGCGTTTTTCCTAGAGTGAGAGGGAGGAGGAGAAAACCTGGAAAGGTGGAAAAATGCTGGACTGTTTCCAGTACTTTTCTATCAATATGCCAAACGGGGATTAGGTGTGTAGCTCTAGCCAGTTTGGTGTCATGGTTAAGTGCGCGGACTCTAATCTGGGAGAACCGGGTTTGATCCCCCACTCCTCCACTTGCAGCTGCTGGATGACCTCGGGTAAGCCATAGTTCTGGCACAACTGTTCTGTCAGAGCTCTCTCAGCCCCACCTATCTCACAGGGTGTCTGTTGTGGAGAGGGGAAGGGAAAGGAGTTTGTGAGGCGCTCTGAGACTCCTCTGGGTAGTGAAGGGCAGGGTATAAATCCAATCTCTTCTTCTTCTAGCAGAAGAGCCTCTTGTGTCAAAAGAGTGTGCCCTGTGCTAGTGGAAGGGGCTGCCATTAGAGGAACGGATCCGTGGTACCCAATCCAATGTCTCCAAAGCAGTGTTCCCTCTAAGCTGAGTCACTATGAGCTAGCTCACAGTTTTTTAGCCTCCAGCTCACACGTTTTTGTCTTCGCTCAGGAAGGAGGGCTCCAGAGCAAACTCATTTATGCAGCAGCCAAATGGCTCGCTCACAACTTTAATGCCGGCAGCTCACAAAATAGAATTTTTGCTCACAAGACTCCTCAGCTAAGAGGGAGCATTGCTCCAAAGTCAGGTACAAGAAAGATACTGAAACAACCACACCTTACACAATCAGTGAACATCTGCAGTAAACAGCTCAATCTATCATTTAAATTCAGTGCTGTCAAGTTGCAAACGATGTTTGGGTTTTCAAGGCCATTGGCTGCCTCTGTGTAGCAACCCTGATCTTACTTGCTGGTCTCCTATCCAAGTACTAACCAGGTTTGGCCCAGCTTAGCTTCCCAGCTTCCAGATGAACTCAGGCCAACCTGAGTTATCCAGGCTGCCAGGCTATTATTACCTAATCCATATACCTACAGCCTGAGCAAACACCAGATTTTGCAGGGCGGCTCTTCTTCGAAAACAAAGTCCTACAGAAGCCGGGCGCTTTATTGGTGCCCCCATCTAGTGTGAGTGCCGGTTACTCCAATCTAGTAAGAAGCCCCTGGTAACTGTGCATGCAGACTCCGTCCTGCTGGCTGACTTTAATTCAAGGTTGTGCCACGGAGGCTCCGCACAAAACTCTCTCTTTCAGAGTAGCCGACGTGGCAGCAGGGTGTGAGAAAGCACCCAGAAGCCGGAGCAGGTGGGAAAGCTGTTATTTATAAAGCTGGAATGCAGCTACTCCTGGGGGCTTTGAGAAGATCATCTCAAATGCGCAGCTGCCCCTGAAGAATCCTCATTCACTCTGCTTGGATTGAGTCTGAACTATTTTTAGATTAACTGTACAACAGTCTTGGCCCGGAAGAGAGGCTCTGCCAGCCCTTCACCAAGGAAGACACGTTCTAGCCATCTAAAGCTCTGCTAAGGGTAACAAATGCCATAGTATTTGGCCAGTTTGGTGTAGTGGTTAAGTGCGCGGACTCTCCACTCCTCCACTTGCAGCTGCTGGATGACCTTGGGCAAGCCACAGTTCTGTCAGAGCTGTTCATGAAAAAGAGCAGTTTCTGTCAAGAGCTCTCTCAGCCCCACCTCCCTCCCAGGGTGTCTGTTGTGGGGAGGGGGAGGGAAAGGAGTTTGTCAGCTGCTCTGAGACTCCAAGTGAAGGGTGGGGTATAAATCCAGTCTCCTCCTCCTCTTTTAGGGAGCAGAGGGCAAGGATTGAAGTGTGAGCACTAGACAAAAGAAAATCTGAGAAGTGTGGCACTGGCACAATTAACTGCTGTGAGGAAATAAGATCTTTTTAAAAGTCTGTGTTTTTAAAAGCAGGTTTGCTGTTTAAAGCCCGCAAGTGTTGCCAGCATGGGAAGGGGAGAAACCTGTTTGGAGTGGTGTCTTTAACGTGCTGATAGGTAAAGGTTTCCCTTGCTCGAAAGCCAGTCGAATCTGACTGTAGGGATGTGGTGCTCATCTCCATTTTCCGCGAAGAGCCAGCGCTGTCTGAAGACTTTTCTGTGGTCACATGGCCAGCATGACTAGATACCGAGGCACACAGAACGCTGTTACCTTCCCACTGAAGCAGTACCTATTTATCTACTTGCAATTTTTTGCTTTTGAACTGCTAGGTTGGCAGGAGCTGGGGCCAGAGACGGGAGCTCACTCCGTCACACAGCACTCGGGTCTCGAATTGCTTAACTACAGACTTTCTGGTCTGCAGCTCAGCATCTTAAGCTCTGAGCCACCACGGCCCCATAAGGTGCCGCTACAGGACTTGAGTCTTGCTCTTCTTTGTTGTTATTCAGTCGCACAGTCGAGTCCGACTCTTCGCGGCCCCATGGACCACATCATGGACCACCCTTCCATCATCCTCCAGAATTTGCTCAATTTCATGTCCGTTGCATCGATAACACTCTCTAACCATCTCATCCTTTGCTGTTCCCTTCCATCTTTCCCAGCATCAGGGTCTTCTCCAGTGAATGCTCCCTTCTCATCTTGCCCTTCCACTGCAGAACAATTTACTTACCCCTCTGAAACTGAGTAACCCCACAGCTACCCCTGCATTACTACGCTCCGCCGGAAAGCTGGAGCCCGGGGGCAGATCCCTGGCTGGGCCCCCCTCCCTCCTCATTTTGGTCTTTGCTGCGCTTTCTTTGATATCTGCATCCCGTGCCTTGAAAACCCCACCAGGGGTCGCCATAACGCAGCTGCGACTTGATGGCCAGTCTTTACAACAGCCTTGCTGGGTAGGCCAGGATTATCCTTATAGCGCAGTCGGGGAGACTGAGGATGAGAGAGGTTTGCCTAAGGCCACTTTTGAAGCAGGGAGACTCCAAGCCTCTTACGTTCCCCCCAAACTTCTAAAATTCACGAGTGAGGGGCAGCCGCGCTTGCTTAATCTCGCCCGGTTCTTCACGGGTTAACACGCATCGCGCTCTCTGCAGTCTACTTTCCCCCCTATCAACACCCACAGCCGGCTCTCTGGCGCAAGGCCGTATGGGGGTTGTAGTTCTGAGCGCCGCCTAAAAGCCTTGCAACGGGCTGTCGCCGCTCTAGCATTTGCACTGTCTATGGTGAAACACCGCTATACTTCGCATGGGGCAGCCAGTTCCGCCTGCGATCGGAAGTAAAGGTTACGTCACCGCAGGCTTTTCCTCGCCTTTCTACCGCGGAGCCGCCGCGATGCACGCTGGGAGTCGTAGTTCCGAGTGGGCGGGAAAAGCCTGACGCGCCCCCGGCCTTCCCGTGGTGCCTCGCGCGGCTGAGGAGGCGAAGGCGGCTGACGGGAGGGCCCATGGCGGAGACGGAGACGCCGAGCTCGTCGCTGGTGGCGGCCGTGCTGGAGGCCGTGCAGGGCTCCTCGGGTCGCCTGGAGAAGGAGGGCCTCGGCGGGCGCATCTCCCGCCTCTCCGACCGAGTGGAGGAGCTCAAGGTGCTCGGGGGCGGGGCCGACGACCCTAACGGGGCGGGGCTTAATCCTGCCACGCCCCCTCCTGTCTCCTCCCGTTCTTCAGCCCTGCCGCTTATTCTAAGAGGAGGAGTGTTTCTGAGCATGCGCAGACTGCTCTCCTGGGGGAGTGGGCTTGACTGCAGGGTTGCCAACTCCACGTTGGGGGATTCCTGGAGATTTGGGTTTGGGGAAGGGGAGGGAGCTCAGCTGAATGTGATGCCACAGCGTCCTCCTGACAAAGCAGTCCTTCTCTGCAGGACAACTGATCTCTGTCGCCTGGAAACCGATTGTAATTCCGGTAGATTTCCAGGCTGCACCTGGAGTTTGGCAACCTGAACTGTGGGGTTTCATAGGCAGAGTTGTTTAGGGCTGAGCCCTGGGCGTGTGATATTTAATGGTGCTTCTGAGCATGTGCAAAGCTCCTGCATGCTCTCCCCAAATTGGTTGTAGAGATGGAACTTGAGTATGGAAGGACAATTGGAGATGGTGAAACTGTTTATTCTCAGCCCCGGCCCTGATATGAGTCTGCTCCCCACTTTCCCTGAGGCGTTCGGAAGGAGAGAGAGGTCTGGGGCGGACTCACCTGGCCTGTGTTGGTACCTGGGGGCTGGCTGCCAGCCACGTACTTTGGAGGTGGCTCTGGTGGGATTCCAGACGGGCTTGTGGGTGATTCTCCTTCCCGTCGTTCCAGGGCGAGGTTTGCCGCATGATCAACGAGCGATATGTGGAGTTCCTGCCCAGCATGCAGAATGCCAAAGAGTTGGAGTCGGAAGCAGCGAAGCTGTCGGGCAGCATCGATCAGCTGAAGTCTATGATCGAGACAGAGGTGATGCCGTCTTTGTAGACATGAAATTGCTAGGACACTTGAGACTGGTTGCTGAAGCCCTCAACCAAATAGCCCTAGTAAAGTAACGTGATGGCCTTTGAACATCATGAGATTTTCGAAGACAGAGTTTGTCCTCTTGGCTTCCATGCATCACAGCATGTGGCTGTTGTTGCTTGACCGTTTGTTTCTCTGTCAACAAAAGGTTTCTGCTTTGTGTTTTAAAATACTAGCCTCCAAGAAACATCCACGGGTGTCCAATTCTTCATTTATATAGCAGTAGAAAAGAGCAAGATTGCACGTCTCGCTCCTGAAGTGAGCAGCGACAAATAAGAACAATTGCAATTGGGGGGAACCTGATTCTATCACCCATATTCTTTTGCGCTGCCCTAAATATTCTGTCATGCGCAATATTTTGATTCGGCCTCTTCTCCCCTTGCAGAGAGACTTTCTGGATGAGGATTTGAATTTTTTTTTAGCAGACAAGCGTCCAACAATAACACTGTCTGTTGCTGAATTTTTGACCTACGTATGGAAGTCAAGAGTAGTGCTTTGCAAATCTTGCAAATTATGTTAAGACCGATTTGTACTTTGAGTCACCGAGAATACCGGTCGATGTTGTTCTTTGTATTATGTGTCACTCCTTAAACTTCTCCTTTGCTTCGGCTTTGCCAGGTTATGCCAATAAAAGTTTCTGTTCTGTGAAATAAGAACATAAGAGAAGCCAACGTTGGATCAGGCCAATGGCCCATCCAGTCCAACACTCTGTGTCACACAGTGGCCCAAAATACCAGGGGCCATGAGGAGGTCCAGCAGTGGGGCCAGGACACTAGAAGCCCTCCCACTGTTGCCCCCCTCCACAAGCACCAAGAACACAGAGCATCCCTTGCCCCAGACCGAGAGTCCCTATCTAGATCTTGTGGCTCATAGCCACTGATGGACCTCTGCTCTGTATGTTCATCCCTAAGAACATAAGAGAAGCCCATGTTGGATCAGGCCAATGGCCCTTCTAGTCCAACACTCTTGTGTCACACAGTGGCCCAAAATACCAGGCGCCATCAGGAGGTCCAGCAGTGGGGCCAGGACACTTGACTCTGGAAAGCGCCTCCCCTGCCACAAATTCTGTGAGTCTTTCAGGTGCTCCTGGACTCTGGCTCACATGGCCACCCATCTTACATTAGTTGCCATGTTCGCATAAGCCACAGAGTGTTTTTAAAACATTGATATGAAATAACTTTGAATTTAACAGAAAATGAATGCTCTTTGTGACTGGCGGCAAGTGGTGGTTGGAAGCGGCTCTGACCTGCACGGCCCCAGCTAGCTCTTGTTAGGTCTCGGAAGCTCAGCAGGGCCAGCCCTGGTCGGTATTTGGACGGGAGACCTCCAAGGAAGTCCAGGGCCGCTATGCAGAGGCAGGCCAGGGCACACCACCTCTGAACGTCTCTGGCCTCGACTGTCCTCATGGGTTGGCATAAGTTAGCTGCAACCTGAGGGCACTTTCCGCCACCGCCCGTGGGAAGCGGGCGGGCAGCTTTCTGTTGCCCCCAGCTCTGCCCAGAAGGAGTGTATTAAAAGCGTTCCCTTGCCGTGATGATTCACGTTTCGATTTGCGACTCTTCCCCAGGTGCAGCAGGACCTGAATGTGGCCATTGCGGAATTTACGGAGCTGAAGCAACAGCTGGAGAGGGACACCCTCATCCTGAGCGTGCTGACGCAGCTGCAGGAGGTGAAAGAAAGGGGGCGCTGGCCTCCTCCCCTTCCTCCCTTCCCTTTGTCCTTTCAGCAGGCTTTGAGATAAGACTCTGGCGCTTTTCCGTGACACTTGTTCCTTTTCCTCCCAAAAGTTTGATTCTGCCCTGCAGCAGTCCAGCACCATGTTGACGGAGAAGAAGTACGTCCCTGCAGCACACCACTTGAAAAAGGTAGGTCCAGGTTCCTTGGACTGTGTGTGTTCGTGTTTCCCTGGTGGGACCTGGCAACTCTCGGAATGGATTTGCCTGACATCCCATGTGAGTTTGCAGAAAGAGAGAGTCCTGTCGTTGGAAGGGGCCACTCAGTCCAGCCCTTCCTTGGCGCAGGGAGTCCAAATTCAGAGCGTTCCTGACTGACGTGCTGTAGTGGTGCAGTGTTCCCTCTAAGCTGAGTTAGTGTGAGCTAGCTCACAGTTTTTTAGCCTCCGGTTCACATATTTTTGTCCTGGCTCGGGAAGGGAGGGCTCCAGAGCAAACTCATTTATGCAGTAGGCAAATCACTTGCTCACAACTTTAACACCAGTAGCTCACAAAGTAGAATTTTTACTCACAGGGCTCCATAGCTTAGAGGGCGCACTGGTGGTGAGTGTCTCAGACTAGAATCTGGGAGGCTCAAGTTTGAGTCCCCGCTCTACCAGGGAAGCTCACTGGCTAACCTTGGGCCAGTCACAAACTGTTACGTTTGTTTATTTATTAAAACCAGGGGCGGATTAAGGCTCACTGGCGCCCTAAGCCCTGACCAATCTTGGAGCCCCCCTCCTTTCCACACTGACCCGGTCCATTTTAGTTGTTGACTTGTCTGACCAGGTATACGATGCATTTTACTTTTAAACATAGCCTATGACACTGCAGCTCGCCAACAGAAAAACAGAAGATCACCCAAGGGTGCACCATGGTCAATTTGCACTAGTTTTAGCATTTTCCTTTTTTTTTTTTTACAAATCTTCATTCTTTTTTTTTTCTTTTCACCCTTTCCCCAACTTTGTGGTGCCCCCTTTGGCCCTGGTGCCCTAAGCACGTGCTTAGTCTGCTTAATGGTTAATCTGCCACTGATTTAAATGTTACTGAGATAAAATAGCAAGCCCTGGATCCTTCCCTCCCTTAAAAGATGCCTTCCAACCAAACTCCCTCGAAAGGTCTGGCAAACAGGCAGGCCTTGCAGCGCCTCCTGAAGATCTCCCAAGGGGAGGGGACCCCTCTCACCTCTTCCAGAAGCCCCTTCCACGGAGCTGGAGGCGGGATGGAAAAGGCCAGGGCCCTGGCCGATGCCCGATGGGCCACCCTAAGTGGTGGAAGAAGAAGAAGAAGAGATTGGATTTATACCCCGCCCTTCACTACCCAAAAGTGTCTCAGAGCGGCTTACAAACTCTCTTCCCTTCCCTTCCCCTCCCCACAATAGACACCCTGGGAGGTAGATGGGGCTGAGAGAGCTCTGACAGGAACTGCTTTTTTTCAAGAACAGATCTTGTCAGAACTGTGGCTTGCCCAAGGTCATCCAGCAGGTGCAAGTGGAGGAGTGGGGGAATCAAACCTGGTTCTCCCAGATTAGAGTCCGCACACTTAACCACTACACCAAACTGCCTGATGTCCGTAGTTGGTACACAGGGACAGATCCTTCCGAGACGGTCCTTCCGATAGCCTAAGCTACCTTGCAGGATTGTCGTGAGGATCAAAGGGGGTCCCCATCGGGGGAGCAAGGTGGAATAAATGAATAAATAAATAATAAGCACATGGTTGTCCGGCGTCTGCTGGAAGATCTCCAGTGAGGGAGAGTCCAGCACCCCCCCCCATCACCGGGGTCTTGCTTCCTTTCAGGCCCAGAGGTGTCTGAAGCTGATGGAGTCCCGCCGGGGCTTTGAGCTGAAGATTCTGAGGGCGTTCCACGTTGAACTCGTTACGCAAACCGAGAACCTCCTCGGCGTTTTGGGAGAGGAGTGGAAGCAGCTGGCTGTGTGGAGGCTTCCTCAGTCGAAAGGTTTGGGGGCTTTTTGCTGCTTGTGTGTCTCCGTGTCTAGCTTTGGGGGGAGCTTTCATTCCCCAAATGGGAACGGTAGTCTTGCAAATGCTGCCTTTCCATACCTTCGTTTCGACACACATATCTTTGCAGGACCAAGGCCTTAATGCACCAATAGCTGTGGAGTCTTTGTTTTTGCTTGTCTGAGCAAGCGAGACTGGCAAGCAGTGTTTCCTCTAAGCTGAGTTAGCATGAGCTAGCTCACAGTCTTTTAGCCTCCGGCTGACACATTTTAGTCTTAGCTCGGGAAGGAGGGCTCCAGAGCAAACTAATTTATGCAGTAGCCAAATCGCTCGCTCACAACTTTAATGCCAGGAGCTCACAGAGTAGAATTTTTGCTCACGAGACTCCACAGTTTAGCGGGAACATTGCCCTGGAGGCTTCCTTTTTTGGAACTCCTTGTGGGTTGCAGTTGTGGCTGGAGGTGCCCGTGAGGGCTGAGGCTTGAGCGGCTGCTGTTCAGCTGCCTTCACTGTCTCGAACGCCTCCCTAGCTTGACGCACCCTTTGACCAGAGCCCTTCTGTGTGCCTCTCGTTGCTTAGAACCGGGCAGCCTGGAGTCGGCCTTGCAGACGGAACTGCGCCTGCACAGAGCGCTCCCCGGGGAAGACGCGGGCACCGGCCCATCCGCTCCGTCGGTGCTGCGGGGGCTTGCAATCCTGGGGGAGCTCCGCTACAGGTTTAAGGTCTTTGGTAAGTCCTTTTCGGTCACAGCGGCCGTTTCTCAACTGTGGGCTTGTGTCTGATTGTTTGCAAAGCAACCCGGTCTCTGAACCCGCGCCACGTTCTGTAGAGCCGTGCCTCGCTCAGCTGTTGGCGTTCTCTTGATCCCCTCCAAAAGCACAAAACCAAAATAGGACCCACGGCAAGTGGGAAATACCAAAACCCAGCACATACCGTGCTACAGACGATTACAAAGGTATCTTGAGTAATTTTATATATTTATTCGTTTTTATATATATTTTATATGTTTTAATTTTTTCCCTATTTTTTCTATATTTCTTATAAGTTATTCACCCTTATGTTAATTATCACATAAACATTAATTCTCATGTAGAAAGAATCATATATCCAGAATTCTACGTATTGTCTTTTTATATAACGAAAGATATTGCACAACCCCTTTGCTAATACCAGTCCTCCTTAATTGCACAAAAGTTTTAAGAAGGAGGACTCCCTTAAGTCTGCTTTGAATAACTGCACATTCTTCCTCCAACAGAGGTCCAGATACCCTCCCGTTTCAGGGTCTTCCTCAGGGAGTTCAACAGATATTTCCAAACACAAGATTGCCAAGTGCCAAGATATTTATCCAAATTTCACCAATGAACGCTGCAAAAAAAAATCTCTCTTAGTGAGCTCAAGGCTTCCTCCAAAGTGAAAAGCATGTCCCTTGTGTTTGGAAATATCTGTTGAACTCCCTGAGGAAGACCCTGAAACGGGAGGATATCTGGACCTCTGTTGGAGGAAGGATGAGCACTTATTCAAAATAGACTTAAAGGAGTCCCTCTCCAAAAGCAGCAGGTGGGAGCCCTTCACGCTGCCTGCAGGATGTCTGCCGGCATTTCAGCCCTCCCCTTTTTGCCCTGCTGGTCAGAGCGGGCACTGTGTTTTCTGGGCCACGGTGAGGCTTCCGGGGTTCTGCTGGGCTGCCCGTTGTAGCATCTGTGACCTCCCCTCCCTTAGGATGGTATCCATGGCTGCAGGTTGGATGTGGGAGAGAAGCCAGTGCTGCATGGCCTTTCCTATGAAGAAAGGTTAAAACGCGTGGGGCTCTTTAGCTCGGAGAACCGACGGCTGAGGGGTGACATGATCGAGGTTTATAAGATTATGAATGGGATTGAGCAGGTTGAGAAAGAAGTACTTTTCTCCCTTTCTCACAATACAAGAACTCGTGGGCACTCCATGAAATTGCTGCGCAGTCAGGTTAGAACAGATAAAAGGAAATACTTCTTCACCCAAAGAGTGATTAACACGTGGAATTCACTGCCACAGGAGGTGGTGGCAGCTGCAAGCATGGACAGTTTCAAGAGGGAATTAGAGAAACATCTGGAGCAGAAGTCCATCAGTGGCTATTAGCCACAGGGTATAGATGGGAACTCTCAGTCTGGGGCAGGTGATGCACTCTATTCTTGGTGCCGGAGGGGGCAGCAGTGGGAGGGCTTGTAGTGTCCTGGCCCCACTGCTGGACCTCCTGATGGCATCTGGTATTTTTGGCCGCTGTGTGACAGAGTGTTGGACTAGATGGGCCATTGGCCTGATTCAACATTGGCTTCTCTTATGTTCTTATGTTCTCTTATGTTCTTATGTTCTGCTTGGAAGGGTGTGTGAAGGTGGATAAAGCCCACCTAGTGGTTTAATTCCATGCTGCCGAGGTGTCGGTGGTGTTACCTGTTGTAGATTTTCCGGGCTGTACGGCCATGATCTTGGCATTGTAGGACCTGACGTTTCGCCAGCAGCTGTGACTGGCATCTCCAGAGGTATCACACAGGAAGATGGAGTATTCTCTGTGTCAAGGTGAGCAGAAAAACGTTAGGCAGGTAATTTTTTTCTTCTCACCTTGACACAGAGAGCACTCCGTCTTTCTGTGTTACACCTCTGGGGATGCCAGTCACAGCTGCTGGCGAAACGTCAGGTCCTACAATATCAAGACCAGGGCCACACAACCTGGAAAATCTACAACAGCTAATGAACTCCGGCCATGAAAGTCTTCGACAGTATATTGTTGGTGGTGTGCTTTGGAGCTCTCCCTTTGCTTGGGACGGGGGTCTCCGAGGGACCGTCTTCTCCCCATCTGTTCCTGCCTGGGAACTCAGCTCACAGGGAGAGACCCTCCTGAGAGTTCCACCAATCAATGAAGCTTATTTGGTGGGTTACATGAGGGAGGGCCTTTTCGGGGGCAGCCCCACTGTCATGGAACAGCCTCCCCAGGGAGGTGTGCCTGGGCCCCCCTCACTTCCGGGTTCCAGGAGGCAGCCAAAGGCCGTTTTATTTGACTGCATTGGGCTAACTTAGCTTTTATTTATTTATTTAGTGGCTCAAGTGGTTAAGATGCTGAGCTGCAGACTGGAAGGTCGGTAGTTCGGCAGTTCGAGACCCGAGCGCCGTGTGATGGAGTGAGCTCCCGTCTCTGGCCCCAGCTCCTGCCAACCCCAAAAGCAAGAAATTGCAAGTAGATAAATAGGGACCGCTTCGGTGGGAAGGCAACAGCGTTCCGTGCGCCTCGGCGTCTAGTCATGCCGGCCACATGACGATGGAGAAGTCTTCGGACAGCGCTGGCTCTTCGGCTTGGAAACGGAGATGAGCACTGCACCACTAGAGTCAGATTCGACTGGCTGTCGAGCACAGGAAACCTTTAGTCCTAACTGGAGCTGTCAGACTGTAGTCTTTTAGGGTTGGGGTTTTTTTGGCCATTGTTGTTTTAGTCTCGTGGTAAGCCACCTTGAGTTCTACAAAGTAGAAAAGGCAGCTAACAGACGTTTTAAGTAAATGAGTAAAGCCTGAGGGAGTTGAGCCAGGCCAGTTCCGAGGAGGGCCCCCGGCACCCATAGGGCAAGGCCACCCACAGGCCCCCTGGCATGCCCCTCTGGTGCCTGGGCTCTGACCGCTGTCTCCCCCCCTCCCCCTTTCTTGTGCCAGGCCAGCTCCTGCTGAGCTCCATCCTCAAGCCGTTGGTCTGCCACCCGTCTTTGCAGCCCGTACTGCAGGAGCAGTCCAACGCCGTCACGCTGCGGTTAGAGTCCGTGGGCACTCCGCCAGGCCCCCCGTCCCCCGTGGAGGTGTTCGTGAAGCTCCGGCTCGTGCTCAAGGTTCTCCACAAGCACCTGTTGGGTACGAGGCATCGGGCTCTTTGGAGCGCTGGTCTGGGATGGGTCACGGGAGCGACTCGCCAAGAAGATGTGCCGGAAGCTTCTCAAATGGAGCCATCTGGCGGGGAGGGGGGGACAGTGCCTCTGACTACCGAAGGATGGGGGGTTATCGGGGGGGGGAACAGCAGGCTCCCTCCGGTTTGCCAATGTCGGAGCAGCCATGGGGGTTTCGAGGCTGAGCGTTCTGAGTCGCGTGCTTGTCTGTTCTTCTTAGCTGATCCCCTCGACGCCTGTCCCGAAGACGAGAGTGACGCCGGGCCCGTCTTGGCGGAGGCGCTGGGCGAGGCCATTTGGAAGGAGCTCTCCGACTGCCTCACGTACCACTGCTTGGTGCACTCGATTCCAGACAGCAGCAGCAAACTGGGGCAGTACGTCGAGGTGAGTGCGGCGGGGTCTCTCCATATCTCTCCGCGCTCGGTGTGTTCAGATCTGGGCCGGGATGTGGTCAGGGTGGCCACGGTGTGAACCTCACCGTGTTCTTTATTGCCCCTGTCTGGGGCAGTGATTCCTGCCGTCCTGAAGTTCCAGATGGTGTGTTAGGGTACAGGCAGGCCTTTGGGGGCACAGAGAAAAGAATCCTTGCTTGAAGCTGGGGAGGGGGCGTGGCGTGGCTCAGTGGAAGAGCCTCTGCTTTGCAGACAGAAGGTCCCGGGTTCAATCTAGGGGTGTGCAAAAAAAAATTCGTCCCGATTCATTTCGGCCGAATCGGGCCGAATCTGATTCGGCCCCCCGAATGACCCCCGAATGCCACTTTTGGCGATGCAAGCAGATTCAGGAGTCATTTGAGAAGCCGAATCACCTTCGGCTGGGGGGGGGGGCGGGCAAGCCTCCAAGGGTTGGCTTGCCTGGGCTCCCTCCAAGCCATGGGCCAGCTTGCCTGGGCTTCCTGCAGTCGTGGAGAGTTCCCTCCATGTGCCGGCTTGCTTTCCCTGGCTGTTTTTCGGGCTGCCGCCAAAATGCCGCCAAATTTCGGCAGTGGCTTTTGGTGGCAAGCCGAATCAGATTAGAGAATCTGATTTGGACCATGGCTGCCCAAAAGTGGGCCGAATAGGCTATTTTCGGTGGTGCATTCGATTTGGATGTACCGAATGCACATCCCTGGTTAAACCCGAGCAGCTCCAGTTAAAAAGGATCTGGTAGGAGGTGATGTGAAAAACCTCAGCCTGAGACTCTGGAGAGCTGCTGCCAGTCTGAGTAGGTAATACTGGTCTTGATGAATCAAAGTTTTGATTCAGCACAAGGCATCTTCACGTGTGTGTATTCAAGTTGCGGAGCGACTCATACCAGTTTGGTGTAGTGGTTAAGTGCGCGGACTCTAATCTGGGAGAACCGGGTTTGATTCCCCCACTCCTCCACTTGCAGCTGCTGGATGACTTTGGGTCAGTCACAATTTTTTCAGAGCTGTTCTCTCAAGGGCAGTTCTGGAAAGAGCTCTCTCAGCCCCGCCTACCTCACAGGGTGTCTGTTGTGGGGAGGGGAAGGGAAAGGAGTTTGTAAGCCGCTCTGAGACTCCAAGTGAAGGGTGGGGTATAAACCCAATCTCTTCTTATTCTTCTTTTAAAGTGTGCATCCCAAACCCAAAGGGTAGGGACACACCCAGCCCCCTGAGCCCTCCATTTTCCACACACACACCCATCAGTAGCACTCCTTGGCTGACTGTGTTTGCCCCCTCCAGGTTATTAACGCCACAGAGCAGTTTGAGCGAGCCCTGAAGGACCTGCGGTTTTTAAAGGAGGATTCCACGGACCTGCTGACGTATGCCCGCAACGTTGATCGCCACTTTGCGGATAAGAAGTGCCAGGACGTGATAGTGACAGCGAGGCATTTGATGATGGCGGAAATACACAACACGGTCAAGGTAGGCGAGAGGCGGAACTTCCTGCTCTTCCCAAGCGCCTGGATTCCCCAGATCGGATGTGCAAATCCCTGTTCTGGTCTCTCCTCTTATAACCTGAATCACGTTTTTCTTTCAACACTGCCAAAGTCTGCGTATGAGGCTATATTTTGGGACACAGCGCTCCCATGTTCCAAGATTAGGAAATGTCCGATCTCCGGATGGCGAAAGGTAGCATGGCTTTTGTGGAGGTTGGCTTAGCATGCCCGCGGTCATCAGCGCAGAACTGCGGATTATAAGAACATAAGAGCCCTTCTGGATCAGACCAGTGGTCCATCTAGTCCAGAGGTTCCCAAACTTATTTGGCCTACCGCCCCCTTTTCAGAAAAAAAAATTACTCAGTGCCCCCCTGGACGTCTTCCTTCAAGAAGTGGACAAAAAGATGTAGTTTGTGGATCCGCACCTGGATCATTCCAGCCCACCTGGATTGTTCCAGTGCCCCCGAGGGGGTGGTTTTGCCCACTTTGGGAACCAAAGATTCTAGTTCAGCATCCTGTCTTATGCAGTGGCCAACCAGTTCCTCTGGAGGAAGTCCAACAACAGGACAGAGAGGCCAAGGCCTTCCCCTGATGATGTATTCTGGCTCAGGGATTCAGAGGTTGACTGCCACTGAATGGGGAGGTTCCCTTCAGTCACCATGGCTGGTAGCTGTTGATTGACTTATCCTCACTGAATCTGTTCAATCCCCTTTTAAAAGCTGTCTATCCCTGTGGCCGTCATTACACCCTCTGGCAGTGAATTCCACAATTCAATCACTCTCTTTGTAAAGTGGTATTTCCTTTTGTCCATCCTGAACCTACGGCCCATCGTCTTCATTGAATTCCCTCGAGTTCAACTATTTTGGGAGAGGGAGACAAATTTCTCTTTGTCAATTCTCGCCACCCTGTGCATAATTTTATAAGCCTCTGTCATGTCCCCCTCTTAGTTGTCCCTTTTCTAAACTGAAATTGTTGAAGTGACAGTCCTGGGAGGTCCTAGACTGCTGGCAATCTACGGGTCCTATAAAGGCCCATTTCCTGTGGAAAAGCCATGCAAGTCAAACTGGTTAGAAACACTAAACAGTCCTCATGGCTTCCTGAAGAGTGACAGTTTGACTGTAGCATCAGTTTTTAATTTCTCTACATTTTTTATAGTCCACCTTTCTCCCTGGGACTCAAGGCAGATGGCGCAGAGTGAGTCAGTACAGTCTACAGCAGGGGTACGGCCTGGGGGCCGAATTAGACCCCTGGCGGGCTTCTCTTAGGCCCGCAGTGGAACTGGCTGTCTTCTGCTTCTTCTTCCAGTTCTGCTGCTGCTGTGTCATTGTAGGTTTGCAGCTTACAAACACACACTTGAACAGCATACTCAAGATGTCAGCAGCACAGACATTTTGATGCAATAATTCAGGGCAAGAGGTGCCAGTCATCAGACACTGTTAAATAAACAAAATATTGCAAGCGTGCTGATGTTTTAAGCATGTTTTTATTTTAAGTATAAAAAAAGCACCCTTTGTGATTGTGTCCTTTATACAGTTTATATCTCTGCTCCCGGGCATTCCATTTTATGGCACACGTGGCCCGGCCCAACAAGGTCTCATTTATGTCAGATCCGGCCCTCGTAACAAATGCGTTCGACAGCCCTGATCTACAGGATGGGACACCCAGTAAATTACGCAATTGGATTAGGGTTGTTGAACCAACCAGAAGTCTAAAGAGAGAGAACTGAAGCAAAGCATAAGTATTAATATGATGCCTTAAATGATGCCAAAATTGCATGATGAGGAGTGGGGAGTCAAACCCGGTTCTCCCAGCTGAGAGCCCGCGCACTTAACCACTGCACCAAACTGGTTCTCCATGCTGAACTGGCACAGAGGAGAAGGCACCTGTTCTAGAATAATAATAATAATAAATAAATTAATAAATAAATAAATAAATAATCAATAGACTCCCAGGAAGCTTGGGCCAGGACGACTTGGCAGTCTTTGTGATGCCAAAGAGCATTTTTTCTGTCCCCCTCTGGAATGTGTCCCTGTGGTGTAAGTATGCACAGTCCCCAATTTCTCGTTCTCTGTCTGCCGACCTTCATTCTGTCACGGAGGTGCCGAACGGTGCAACAGCTTCCCTTTCCTTTCCCCTCTCAGGTCACCCCGGAGCCCTCGGAAGCTCTGCCCAAGCTGCCGGACCCCGCAGCGGGCGACCACACCGACGCACTGGTGCCCGTCAAGGCGCTTCCTATCCAAGGGGGGACCTGGAGACCAAGGCCCGGCTCAGCCCCCACGCCCTCTCCTTCCCCACCTGCTGCATCAGCGAATCCGTACGGGAACTGGTGGCACTGGCTTACCAGACGCTCGAGGAGGCCTCGGCCAGCTCCGATCAGTAGTAAGGCCGTTGGGTCGTTTGGGCTGAGCGGTGGGGTGGGGTTGGGGGCAAAAGGCTTCTTTCTTGGGGCTGCAGCGTTCTAAAGGACGAGTACTGAGACCGGTGCAGAAGGCAGAGCCCTGGTGGCACAGTGGGCAGAGCGGCGGACTAGAACTGCGAGCGACCCGGCTTTGAATTCCCCCTTCTCCCCTGGAAGCTCACTGGGTGACCTCAGCCCCGCCTGCCTTGCAGGGTGGTTGTGAGAAAAGAGGGGAAGGGAGAATGACGTGGCGGGCCAATTAGAGTCCCAGCTGTGGGGACAAAAGCAGGAGGCAAAGAAAGGAATAAATGCAGAGGCTGAGCAGCAGCGTTGACCTCCCTGACCGGCTGGTTCCCCACGCTGTCCGCTGCAATCCCTGTGTAACTTTAGGGGCTTCTCGGCCCACTTTCCCCCCTCTCTACCACCAGTCCGCCCTCTTTGACAGAGAGGTTTATGACACCTCCACTTTAAACACAAATACGAGTTTATTTAAAGTAACTTAGGGGGGCAGGGAGTCAAATCAGTTGTTCAGGCTTTCTTTTGTTTTGTTGAAGGCTTTCACAGCCGGAGTTCATTAGTTGCTGTAGATTTTCCGGGCTGTCTGGCTGAGGTCTCGGCATTGTAGGACCTGACTTTTCGCCAGTAGCTGTGACTGGCATCCTCAGAGAGGATGGAGACACAGACAGAGAGGATGGAGTACTCTCTGTGTTAAGGTGAGCAGAAAAATGGTAGGCAGGTAATTTATATCTACCTGGAAGGTGGGATAGGGCTGAGTCATTGTCTTATAGTAGTTCTCCAGGCTATGAACATGTTAATGGAGGAGCTTTCCTGAGGAGGTTCTTTTGTCTATGGATTGTTTCCTGAGGAGGTTCTTTTGTGTGTGGAATGGCTGTTGAAACTCTAATCTTATCTGTAGAGCTATAACACAGAAAGACAGATAATGACTCAGCCAAACCCCACCTTCCTGAGTAGATATGAATTACCTGCCTACCATTTTTCTGCTCACTTTGACACAGAGAGTACTCCATCTCTCTGTGTTATACCTCTGAGGATGCCAGTCACAACTACTGGTGAAATGTCAGGTACTACAATGCCAAGACCACGGCCACACAATCCAGAAAAATCTACAGCAACTAATTTATTTTGTGTTTTTTTCCTTTTCTTTTTTTTAACTTTGGACTGCTCCCGGATCTTTTAGTTTTCTTCCAGACCACACCCCTTCCTGCATACCCCATCTTTTATATCTCTGTTCTACTGAAGGCTCTCCCACAGTCTAGCATCTCCCTAAACTGTTTCACTTGCAGTTGGTCCCTAGGTAGAACTGTATAACCTTCCCCCAACAGGATTTCTAGTAGAGGAGCACTATGTGTGTCTGAGTTATACACCAGGAGTTTCTCTCCTTAAACTCCTCAGCAGCTCACAGGGTCCATGCTCTCTCCCCCATCCGAGAGCGCCCTTTCTCCCCTTCCTCTTCTGGTCAGCAGTCAGCCGTTAACCACCTTTCTCCACGGTTTTTTCCCCCTCCCTCCAGTTCAGATTCCAAAACCATTACATCACACACTCTCGCACAGCCTCTCTGGTCATGTGACCACTCAGCTACAGGCGACCTTCCAAGCAGCTGCCTGTGCTTGTAAACTTTACTCTGAAATTAAGCTTTCCGTTACACCCTGCCTGAGGTTCTTACCAGGAACAGGACGTTCAGCTGGGCAGGAGCGCTGTGGTTCTGACTCCATAGGGAGATTTCCCCTCTTTAAGTTGAGAAGGTCTCTAGGGTACAGGGAGCCGTGAAAACCATGGAGAGCGCTAGCATTCGGAGTGTGCCGTGTTGGCTCAGATGGAGCACCAGGATAAGGCAGCGTAGAGGGTCCGTGGCTGATGGAACCCCTGCATTGCATGCCGAAGGCCCCAGTTCCTTTTCAGGCAGAAGAGACGGTTGCTGTTGACCCTGGGAAGCTCATTATGCACTGCGTGGGCATGTTATGGCACCCTTGGCGGCCCAGAAGGCTGTAGTACCTAAGGCCATTGTGGGGCAGGCTGAAGGAAAGCCGCCTGCACCTGTACAGGAACAGACTTAGAGTCTGCGCAAGCATGTGTCTACCATATTCTCTGTGCCTTGTGGAAGACATGAGATTATGTGCTGCAGGTGAATTCTGCCGAGGGGCGACGCCAGTGACTTCTCTCTGCTTCCCTCCCGCAGCAGCGCCCAGCTCTTCTACTTGGTGCGGAACATCTTCTATCTGTTCTGGGACGTCGTGCCGATGTACCACAAGTGAGTGGAGCCCTGCTGGACCGTGATTCTCCCTCCAGCGGTTCGGGGTTCCTTTATCTGTTTGAGCTTCTCCCCTTGTTTGCTTCGGCTGCCTTCGGCTCTCCCGTGTGCCACAGGAGTTGGGCAAAATATTGGGGGTGGGGAATGAGGGACTTGCCAGAGTCCCTTGGTAAACACATTGCCAGGGTGAAATTTGAACCGAGAACTTCACGCTTCCAGTTGGAGGTAGTTTCCGAGGGGTTGCCGTAGAAAAGCCTGATTCGAATCCACTGGAACCTTAAGAGAGCAACAGCGTTTCTCAGGGTGTGAGCTTTCGAGAGGTCGAGGCTTGCCTTCAAACCATGCGAGAGTCAAAGCTTCATACCTGACCAAGGGAGCTTTGACTCTTGAAAGATTCTTGGAAGATCATATCCCTAGAAATCGTGTTGGCCTCTAAAGGTACTCTGGGACTCAAATCTGGTGGTACGGGGTAGTGGTTCTAGAGATGGAAGAGTTCCAGAAGTTTTGGCACCATAGGAAAAAAATGGCCCCCTTCTTTTTTTGGGGGTGGGGGGGATAGACATTTTGGGGGAAATTGGGGGGAAACATGGCAAGACTTACTTTCTCATTAAACTTCAGTCTGGTTTTTTTTCTGTTTGAGTAACATGAAGGGCATCATTTATAACTTGGCATAAAAAATGGTGTTGGCATATTTATGAAATCTGAAAGTTCAAATGCTGTCTTTTTCTGCAACTGAAATTGCTGCTTCCTATTGTGGAGGTATTTCATGGGAGTCCTCCCCCCCCCCCCGGTGCTCCCTTAAATTTCCCAGTCTCTCTGTTGGCAAAATTGAATGGTATATATTAGAGTGAGTCACACCTTTGTCTTAAAAAGAATTCCACACATTCCAAAGGGGGAGGATCATAGCAGTTTTTTCCCCAGCGCTCCATAAAATTTCCCAGGTTTTCCATAGGATGATTTCACACACACTCCCCCCCCAAGAACTAGTGGGGGAAGAAAATTCTCTGTCCTACTATGCCAGGGGGCCTGGATTGCCCCCCCAGGCACCATGAAGAAGAAGAGATTAGATTTATACCCCGCCTGTCACTCAGAGTCTCAGAGCGGCTCACAAACTCCTTTCCCTTCCCCTCCCCACAACAGACACCCTGGGAGGTTGGTGGGGCTGAGAGAGCTCTTTCAAGAACTGCTCTTTCAAGGACAGCTCTTGTCAGAACTATGGCTTGCCCAAGGTCATCCAGCAGCTGTGAGAGGAGGAGTGGGGAATCAAACCCGGTTCTCCCAGATTAGAGTCCGCGCACTTAACCACGACACCAAACTGAAGCTGAAGGGCTTACCGTGGGCCAGTCTTTCTGCCTATCCCCATGTGGTGTAGTGGTTAGTGTGTTGGACTGGGGTCTGGGAGACCCAGGTTCGAATCTCCACTCTGCCATGGAAGTTTGTTGGATGACCTTGAGCCACTCACACCCTCCCAGCCTAACCTCCCTCACAGGGTTGTTGTGAGGATAAAATGGAAGAGGGAAGAAGGATGTCGGCTGCTTCGGGAAAGGCGGGGCACAAATGCAGTGAATAAAATTATCCCGCCTCGTAGGGCTGTTGTGAGGGTAAGACTGCAGAGAGGAGGGCGACGCATTCCACTCTGAGGTCCTTGGAGGGCAAGAGTCAAATGAACTCGATTGATAGACTCATTCGTCTCTGCCACCTTCGAAAGATCTGGTGGGCGGGTCTTCTGTGTGCCACCACTTCCCTTTCTGTGGGTCCTTCTGGACGCAGAGGCCCATGAGTGGCTCTTACCCACAAGGGGTCGAGGGAACACTCTGTCTGGGGCAGTGATGCTCTGTCTTCTTGGTGCCAACAGTGGGAGGTCTTCTGGAGTTCTGGCCGCGCTGGTGGACCTCCCGATGGCCACTGTGTGACACAAGAGTGTTGGACTGGATGTTCCACTGGCCCGATCCAACATGGCGTCTCCTGTGTACCTCTGGCTGAGGGAGCCGTTTCCTTCGGCTTCTTTTAATAAGAACATAAGAGAAGCCAATGTTGGATCAGGCCAATGGCCCATCCAGTCCAACACTCTGTCACACACAGTGGCCAAAAATACCCAGTGTCATCAGGAGGTCCAGCAGTGGGTCCAGGACACTACAAGCCCTCTCACTGCTGCCCCCCCCAAGCACCATGAATATAGGGCATTCCTTGCCCCAGACATAAGAACATAAGGGAAGCCAATGTCGGATTAGGCCAGTGGCCCATCCAGTCCAACACTCTTGTGTCACACAGTGGCCAAAAAGACCAGGGGCCCTCAGGAGGTCCAGCAGTGGGGCCAGGACACTAGAAGACCTCCCACTGTTGACCACCCCCCCAAGCACCAAGAATAGAGTGCATCACCTGCCCCAGACTGGGAGTTCCTGTCTATACCTTGTGGCTCATAGCTACTGACAGACCTCTGCTCCCTAAGTTTATCCAATTCCCTCTTATAAGAACCTAAGAGACGCCCATGTTGGATCAGGTCAATGGCCCCTCCAGTCCAGCACTCTGTGTCACACAGTGGCCAAAAAGACCAGGGGCCACCAGGAGGTCCAGCAGTGGGGCCAGGACACTAGAAGCCCTCCCACTGTTGACCCCCTCAAGCACCAAGAATACAGAGCATCACTTGCCCCAGACTGAGAGTTCCTATCTATTAACTTGTGGCTAACAGCCACCAATGGGCCTCTGCTCCAGATGTTTATCCAATCCCCTCTTGAAGCCGTCCATGCTTGTAGCTGCCACCACCTCCTGGGGCAGTGAGTAATGCCAGGGAAGATACAGCAACTGCTTTCGTGACCTTCCGAACGCGTGGGAACGGCTGCTCTCCTCTTCCTCTCTCCCGGCCAGGGAGAAACTTCAGAAGCTGCCCCAGCTGGCCGCGATCCACCACAACAACTGCATGTACATCGCCCACCACCTCTTGACCCTGGGCCACCAGTTCCAGGGGCGCCTCAGCAGCTTCCTGTGCGACGGGTCGGCCACCTTTGTCGACTTGGTGCCGGTCTTCAGGAGGCTCGGTGAGTCCGGGGCCCCCCTCGCCTCGGCGTCATCTTGGCCGGGGGCTCACCTGAAGGGTGGAGGTGATTTGGGGTAGTGATTTGGGGTAGATCAGCAGTTCTCACCTTGCAGTATTGTGGATCCTGGAGAATCTCCAAAGGTGGGGGGGTCAAACCCTCTGTGCTCCCTGAGCAACCTGGTCCCCTCCCTGTCCCCCCAGGCACAGAATGTTTCCTAGCCCAGATGCAAGTGCAAAAGGGAGAACTCCTGGAGAGACTGTCGAGCGCCAGGAGTTTCTCCACCGTGGACGACGAGGACAGCTACGCCGCGGCAAACAAAGCTGTGCGGCAGGTGAGTGGGGGCAGAGTTGGGCGCGGGGGGGGCAGTGCCGTGCGCCTTGTTGGTTGTGTCTCGTGTGAACCCGTACAGATCACGCAATACATAAATTCATAGAATCACAGAGTTGGAAGGGGCCCTACAGACCATCTCGTCCAACCCTCTGCCCAAGGCAGGACCAGCCTAAAGCATCCCTGACAAATATTCGCCCAGCCTCTTCTTGAAAGCTGTCAGTGAAGGGGAGCTCACCACCTCCCTGGGCAGCTGATTATTCCACCTTTGAGCCACTCTGACTGTGAAAAAGTGTTTCCTAATATCCAGCCGATACCTTTCTGCATGTCATTTAAACCCTGATTGCTTCGGGTCCTCTCCTCCGCTGCCCACTGGAACAGCTCCTCGCCCTTCTCCAAATGGTGGCCTTTCAGATATTTAAAGAGAGCAATCATGTGTGTCCCCCCCCCCAGTCTCCTCTTCTCTAAACGAAACATTCCCAGGGCCCTCAGCCTTTCCTCGTGGGACTCAGTCTCCAGACCCCTGATCATCCTCATCTCTTTCTTCTGCACCCTCTGGATTTTGCCCACATCCTTTTAGAAGTGAGGCCTCCAGAGCTGCACACGGGACTCCAGGTGCGGCTTGACCAAGGCAGTACACAGAGGGGACTATGACCTCCTGTGTCTACGACCTCCTGTGACATCTGGTGTGCATGTCTCACTGTGGGGCGGCGCTCTTCCTTCCCAGGTCCTGCATCAGCTGACGAGACTCGGCAAGATCTGGCAGGACATCCTCCCCGTGAACGTCTACTGCCGGGCCATGGGGACTCTGCTGAACACTGCCCTGGCCGAGATCATCCACAGGATCCTCGCGTTGGAGGTGAGGGCTATAGGGCTCACGGGGAGCAGCCACATGTGGCAGGGGGAGGGCCCGTGGCTGAGTGGTAGAGCCTCCGCTCGTCACACAGAAAGTCCCGGGTTCAGTCCCAAGCATCTCCAGTTAAAAGGACCGGGCACGGGGTGGTGTGAAAAGCCACGGCCTGAGACTCTGGAGAGCCGCTGCCAGTCTGAGTCGACAGCACTGGTCTCGATGGACTGATGGAGCACAAGGCAGCTTTGCATGTCACATGCTCCTTCCGGGAGAGCAGCTGCTACCCTTAGCTTGCCTTTTGCTGCCCCGGTCCAGGCTTGTGTGGGAGAGCAACACCCCCCCCCCCCGGCCCTCGGGGAAGCCCCCCAGCTGCAGCTGAGTGCCGTCCTGATGCTTGTAAGACCGGGGGTCTTTACATTGGCACTGACCAAGGTGTGGTTTCACACAAAACCGAGTCTGCATCCTTGTCGTTAAAATGCCTGCTTGTGAGTTTGGTTTGCACGGGGTGTCTGGACCGAGGACAGCCCCGCTCTCAGGCGCTGAGCTCACAGCCACCTGGGGGCCTTGGGGTTCTCACCGGGTCCCGTTCCTCTGTTGAGGCTTTTTTGCTTCTGGTTCCCCTTTGAGGATGCACACAGACGTTCAGCCGATACTCTTTTAACACAGCAGATTTTTAAAAAATTCCTCTGCGTTTATTCGAATCTTTCAAATGACGCAGAGTTGTTTGCATGGTAGAAACCACTCACAAATTACGGCAGTGGCAAAACCCCCGACAATGATACTGTACTTGCGCCGGGCAGAGGCTGAGCCTGAAACATTAACTCCTTGCTGGCTTCCTTCACTGGGGTCATCTCGCGACCCGGCTCTCCCACCCAAAGGCTTAAGAAAGAGAGTCCAAACTGGAATAGTCCTCAAAGTCATAGAGGCCTCAACCCCTCTTCAGCCAATCAGGGCGCAGTTAGATTAATCTCCGTTATTAGCATCTTATGTTACCTGGTCAGGGCCTTCAGTACCTGAAAAGGTTAGTCCAAAACAAAAGAGGGCCAAATTTAAAATCCACTTTAAAAACATACAAAAACATACATGTATTTATTAAACACAGATTAAAACATTATATAGGGGCCCATTCATACCTCATCAAGAATTATAAAAATATACAGGGGCTGATAAAATAGACCTGACGCGCTTCGGCCTTAGCAGGCCTTCTTCAGAGGTCTAATACAAAATGCATATGGAACACATTGGCTGTTATATAAACAGAAATGCATACCACCATACATACATAAAGTTTGAAATCAATAAAGACCAGAAAACAAAGGTTACAAAGTTTAACCACTGGGCAAGGAAGAAAAATTGCAAATGAGGCCTCCAGTACAATCACATGTCCAGTGGTGCTCCTCTCTGGTCAATTATATATTTTTTTCAAAGATTGTATGGCCAATTGTTCCATAAAATGTCCCTTCAATTAATTGTGGATTTTAAATTTGGCCCTCTTTTGTTTTGGACTAACCTTTTCAGGTACTGAATTCTTTATTTTGGGTTCAGTTTTCTTCCCTCCCCTTTTCTGTTCACCTGGTCGGGGCCACCAGGTGCTTTTAATTAATGCTCGGCCCAAACAGGCTGCCACTAACCTGTGAAAACTTACAGCTTGGTCACACTTAATGCAAGCCTCAAGGCCTGTAAGTCCTGATCCTGACACGGGGGGGGGCATCGGCCACTTTACAAAAAAGGAAAAAGGTGAAACCAGAACCAGGAGTTAGTGTGGCTTTCTGGAGGGACAGGAGTCTCTCAGCCGGCCAGGAAGGGCCTCCTTTGGTCCGGATGCACGGACGCTTTGACTGCAAGGGAAGCAGGCAGACTCCCGGGGCTGTAACATCTCCTCAGATAAGGCATTTTGGCAGCAAGGATGAAGAATATGGAAAGGTGGTGCAGATATATTGTTCAGGCACTCGGTGAGCAATGTTCCCTCTCAACCGTGGAGTCTTGTGAGCAAAAATTCTACTTTGTGAGGCGCTGGCATTAAAAGCTGTGAGGGAGCGATTGGGCTGCTGCATAAATTAATTTGCTCTGGAGCCACATCCTTCCTGAGCTAAGACAAAAAATGGGTGAGCCGGAGGCTCAAAAACTGTGGGCTAGCTCGCACTGACTCAGCTTAGAGGGGACGCTGTTGGTGAGATGTGGCTGCAGCTCAGCTTTCTGCATCGCTGGAGGAGACGGCTTAAGGGAGGCTACGTGGGACAGTTTGATTCTGGTCCGTTGACAGTTTGATGAGGAAAGCCATTTGGATTTCTGGAAAGTGGATCGGGAGGGGGACACAAGGGCGCCAGGTGGGTCCTACTGGATCAGAGCTGCGGTTCTGGAGGTCCAACAGACAGGGCATGACATAAGAAGAAGAGATTGGATTTGTAGCCCACCCTTCACTCGGAGTCTCAGAGCGGCTTACAATCTCCTTCCCTTTCCCCTCCCCACAACAAGCACCCTGGGAGGTAGGTGGGGCTGAGAGAGCTCTGAGAGAACTGTCCTTGGGAGAACAGCTCTGAAAGAACTATCGCTTGCCCAAGGTCATCCAGCAGCTGCGAGTGGAGGCGTGGGGAATCAAACCCGGTTCTCCCAGATTAGAGTCTGCACTTAACCACTACACCAGACTGGCTCTCCACACGAAGAGCCCTGCTGGATCAGACTGGTGGTCCATCTGGTCCAGCATCCCATCTCACACGCTGGCCAGCCTCCGCCAGGCACAGAGGCCAAGGCCTCCCCGCGATGCTGCCTGCCTGCCAGCATGCATAACCAGCCTCTGGTTCCATTTAGTCACCTGGGCTAGCAGCCATGGATGGACCCCGATTGCCCATGACTTTGGGAGGCCCTTCCCAGCAAACTGCCAGGTACCCGTCCCCTGGGCCTCCTGTCCCACTTGCTCATTCTGCGTCACACGTTGCAGGATATCTCTGCTGAGAATGCAGACCGGCTGTACGCGCTTTGCCAGATGATGGTGGCAGAAGGGCCTCAAGTGTTTGTGCCTCTGCCCGAAGAAGAGCGGAACCGGCGCTTCCAAGAAGAGGTCCCGCTCTACGTACCCAAATGGATGATGTTCAAGGAGCTCATGTTGGTGCTGCAGGCCAGCCTGCAAGAGATCACGGACCGGTGAGTGTGGCGTAGACTCTGGCTAGCCGTTCAGGGTGGCCGAATGGGAACAGAGGGAATGCACAGGGGCAACCTGGACAAGAAATTAGGAAGACCTTCCCCCCCACCCCCCCCTTTAGAGCTCCGAAATCCCCCCTCCCCTCCTAAGCTGAGGCTTCCTTGGCCCCTCCTGTCCAGTGAGGTTTCTCGGGCTCTGATTGGCCGACAGTCCCTCGGCTTTGTGCGAGGCCAAAATCCCAAGGATTGGTTCAGAGCCCTGGAGGAGAGGCGGGACTTCGTGGGATGATTGCCACGGTGGGCTGCGTGTCCAAAATGGTAGCGTCCCTTTGAGAAAATATTACTTTTGAATGAGCCAGTGGTCTGATTTAGTATAAAGCCGAATCGGGCAAACAGCCCCGATTGGCATTTCTGCTGCTTCTGCTTTCAGACACAGGTCTTGATTTGTTCCTTCTGTGTGCATGTGCGTGCCCTGTTTAGAAGGGTTTTAGAAAGAAAGCAAGAACCGGGAGGACGGGGACAGGAGGGTGTGGCGGGTTAAGGACAGAAGCCTTGTAGAAATGGCCCAAGCCAGTGTTCCCTCTAAGCTGAGTTAGTGTGAGCCAGCTCACAGTTTTTTAGCCTCCAGCTCACAGATTTTTATCTCTGCCTAGGAAGGAGGGCTCCAGAGCAAACTAATTCATGCAGGAGCCAAATTGCTCTCTCTCAATTTGAAAGCCAGCAGCTCACAAAGTAGAATTTTTGCTCACAGCTTAGAAGGAGCATTGGTCCAAGCCCCCGCCCTCTTCTTGGCCCCCTCCTGCTGTTCTGGGATGCCATTCTTTCTCTGTTTTGCTTTCTTAGGTGGGCAGACAGCAAAGGACCCCTCGCTGCCGAATTCTCCCCGAGCGAGGTGAAGAATCTAATCCGAGCCCTGTTCCAGAACACAGAGCGGAGGGCCGCTGCCCTGGCAAAAATCAAATAGCTTCAGCGTCACTCCTGTACCTGAAAACGTCTTCCAGGAAGCGCGGCGGTCAGCCTGGGCCCCAGCCCACCCACCCCCCGTTGGATTTGACCATACCCCCCCACACACACACCCACACACTCGAAGACCTCTTCTGGCTCTGTGTGCAAGTACTTCCTGGAGACCCAAAGAAAGGGGGGTATCATCGTCTGATGCAATGACTGGGGGTACTGTGGCGACCACACCTCCCATCCCCCCCCCCCCAAAGATAGGTGCCCGACGATTCAGGGTCCCGGTCCGTTTGCTACTTGAAGGGAGATCTGACCTGTTGCATTTTAACTCCTGTTTTAATTCCTGGGCGTCAGAAGTTATTTGTAGATCTTCCCAACGCTTTCGTTTCCTGCTTTGGGAATTTGGAGAACCGCTTTGGGTTCAGGAGGACTTTGGGCCCGTGAGCTGTGGCTGTCCCTCTGCCGGGGGGCTCAGGTGTCCCTTGGTTGGGGGTCCGGATAGACAAGCATCTATGCAGCTTCTTTCGAGGGGATGCACCCCTTGCATTCCGTACCTCATCTCTCTCTCTCTCTCTCTCCTCTCTCTCTCTCTCTCTCTGCTGGCTTCTAGAGCCCTCCCAAGACTTGAAAGATCCCTAAAAGGGCCTTCTGAAGGCCCCTAAAGTGCCAAACGGTCAAAGTTTACCAGCTGTTTCCAGGCAGCAGCTTTTGTTCCCCTGACGGGCTGGGTCATTTATCCAAAGTGGCCACAGCGGCTGTACCCTCTCAGCTTTGTCCTGTTGCATCGGGCAGGCCACCCCTCCCTGCCCCTTCCCCCAACCATTCACATGCGCTTTGGGTACCAAGCGTGAGATCGGCTCTCTTTTATTATAAGGGACATTTTTTGTCTTTGGGAATATTGATGGCATTTTTTATATAATTAAAAAAAACCCAGAAGTTGTGTGGCACCTTAAAGACTTACCGCATTTATTTCACAGAGAGCGTTCACGAGTCAACAGCTCGCTCGTAGATGTACTGGGGGCCGCGGCTCGATGGTGGAGCTTCTGCTTTATATGCAGAGGGTTCCAGATTCAATCTCCGGCATCTCCAGTTGAAAGTACCAGGTGCAGGTGATGTTAAAGACCACTGTCTGAGAACCTGGAGAGCTGCTGCCAGTCTTAGACAATTTGACTTTGATGGACTGATGGTCTGATTTTGTATAAGGCAGCCTTCAGGTGTGTTCATGTACGTGTATGAGAAAGGGAAAACCATACTGGAAATCCTTATGGGGAAAACTTGTGGGGTAGGAGTCAAGGCTTGGTGTGAATTACAAACTTGAGTCATTAAAGTGTAAATTGTCAGTGTTAAGGGGGAAAGAGATGAGTTTAGGGTCGCCAGCTCATGAACTGGTCTCTTGATCTGACCCCTTAAAATCAGTTTGATCTGCAGCAAATACCAGGTGGTCACTGGTGGTGTGGGGGGGAGGTATTTGTGAATTTCCTGCATCATGCATAGGATTGGACTAGATTGCCCTGGAAGTCTCTTCCAACTCTGTGATTCTTTAATTTCTCTCCAAGCCACGAAAAGCTTCATTTGCCTGTTTCCCCACGTGAAAGTTCTCTTAATGGAACAGGACATTTTTTTTTCTCCAGGCTTGTTGGCAACCCTGGAGGGAAGTATTAGCAGTTGCATGTACTGGCTGGTGAGTGAGGCTGGAGGTTCAAACAGATAAGCAAATAGTGTAAGTGACAATTAACTGATACTGGTACAAGTTTATTGTCTGAGAAAACATGTGAAAATCAGCCTGATCTCTCTATATAATAATTGTGTTTTGGTGGTGGCACTCTCCAGAATATTCCACATGCTCCCAAATCAGTTGGCTCCCTGATCTGTCGCTCAGAAGGTGTTCCTATGCACTGGCTGGGTTGCCTGAGTCTCGCCTCCAATATTCTAAGCAGTTTGCTGTTCCTCTTACCCCAATAGCCAGTTGGAACACAGAGGTCATTTGCATATGTGGCCTTATTGGCCTTTGCCTCTAACATTCTTTGCTGTTTGCTGTTGCTGTTGGGAGTCACTGAATGTGTCCTTAGGTAAAATACATATCCCAATCTTCCCTTAAACGATCACTGGAGATGCCAAAATACGTATCCCAAACGTCCCTTAAACAGTCAGTGGAGTTGCCAATCTCCCTGTGGGGCCTGGAGATCTCCCAGAAATCATCGTGTTCCTCAGCCATAGCACATCATTTCCCCTACAGAAAATTTCCCAGCTACTGCAAGGGCTGCTTTGGGCAGTGGACTCTATGGCATTACACCCTGCTGAAGTCCCTCCACACCCCAAACCCTGCCCTCCCCAGGCTCTACCCCTCAGATCTACAGGTCTAGCCCTCCCCTTAGTATTGCCAGCCTCCAGGTAGCACCTGGAAATCTCCAAGATCAGTTCTTCTGGAGAAAATGGCTGCTTTGGGCAACGGACTCCCTCCACACCACAGCCTGCCCTCCCCCAGGCTCTGTCCTCAAATCTACAGGCATTTCCCAACCCAGACTTGGCAACCCTGTAACTGGCTATGGAACTGCTTTTCGGACCCTTGGAACCCAGAAGACATGGCATAGGAGGAGGTGGTATTCTACCTTAGCTGCCCCTGCATAACCCCAAATCAACATAAGTCAGGGGTGGAGGGAACCATACCTGTTACCATGAGGCTGTCCTCCCATACTACCCACTTGGGGCAGCAAAAGGACTTGAGACAGCCCTGCCTTATAGCTAAGCAGGAGGAAATAAACATGGCTTGCCTCCCTCTATTTCCCCCTTCCCTCTGCCGCCCCACCAGCCACAGCCGGGACACCCACCTGGAACTTCCTTCTAGAGCTCGTTGTATTTCTTCCCACAACGGGCCTTACTCCTAGTACATAAATAATGCCCAGAAAAGGGGTGTTTCATAGTGTTTAAAAAAATAAACCACCATTCCTAGAAGCTAAAATGCAGGGACAAGCTTGTGCATAGAGACCACGTTGGTTAAACAGCAGGTATGTGATCAGCTTGTAAAAGGGGGGACAGGGTTGTGTGGGTGAGCGCAACTTCAGGACCAGACTTGCAGGCCATCTGGTTTGTGTTAGGTCTCCTTTTGTGTTGCTTTTCGTGTGCAGATGTGAAGAGCTTGAAGCATCGGTGATGTGAGCTGCTGTCTCAAAACGCTCATGCCGGTTTCTCTGAACCACTCGGGTCTTGCAGGATGCCTGCAAGGGGACCTTCGCCTGCCCTACGGCAGTTGCAGCTGTTGTACTAAAATGCCTTAAAAAGCAAAGAGGAGGGTGCTGGCAGCATGGCCCGTGTGCACGGTTCCGCACTGTGTTCACAGACACCAAGAGTTGCAACAGTGGGGCATTGTGGACATTCATCTTCCCATGAAACGTTTGGCTTGTCACTGTGTTTATCTGCACTGGAGGGGTGTTTTGTTAACATTTCCTCGTTCAGTGCTTTCATTTATAAGGCAAAGGTGGGACTTCCTCTTGGATTTAAATCCAATGTTTGTGTTGAATCACCTTTGTGAGAGAGGGCAGGTAAATGCCTGCACGTGGGCCACAAGAGGATGGAGCCTGGTTATCATTCTCCAGCGGTGTGGGGGTTTCTTTTCCTGAGTAGCCTCCAGGGAGGGGCCGTGGCTCAGTGGCAGATCCTCTGTTTGGCATGCAGAAGGTCCCAGGTTCAATCCCTGGCATCTCCAGTTAAGAGGACTAGGCAGGAGGCGATGGGAAAGGCCTCCGCCTGAGACCTTGGAGAGCTATAAAGAGAGGCTTTGGCTCAGTGGCAGAGTGTCTGCTTGGCAAGCGGAAGGTCCCAGCTTTCTATAATGCAGTGGTCTTCAGGAGTGCGCAACTACTGTTCATGGTTTTCCTCTCCTCCGTTTGATTCTCGTGACCACCCCGTGAGGCCGGTCAGGCTGAGTGCGTGACAGAGCCAAGGTCACCCGATAATGTCATAAGAGTTATCTTATCTTGTGAGGGTCCATCTAGTCCAGCATCCCTGTCTCACACAGTGGCCAACCAGTTCCTCTGGAGGGCCAACAACAGGGCAGTGAGGCTGAGGCCTTCCCATTAGAAGAGCCCTGCTGGATCAGACCAGTGAGGGTCCATCTAGTCCAGCATCCTGTCCCACACAGTGGCCAGCCAGTTCCTCTGGAGGGCCAACAACAGGGCAGAGAGGCCGAGGCCTTCCCATTAGAAGAGCCCTGCTGGATCAGACCAGTGAGGGTCCATCTAGTCCAGCATCCTTGTCTCACACAGTGGCCAGCCAGTTCCTCTGGAGGACCAACAACAGGGCAGAGAGGCTGAGGCCTTCCCATTAGAAGAGCCCTGCTGGGTCAGACCAGTGAGGGTCCATCTAGTCCAGCATCCTTGTCTCACACAGTGGCCAATCAGTTCCTCTGGAGCAGGGGTCGCCAAACTCGCTTGATGTACCAGCCGCACAGAATAAACGTCAAACATTTGAGAGCCGCAGGACTTGAACAAATATTACACATTTTTATTGAAAAACAAACATACTTGCTTTTTATCAACATTAAATTAGACTGTGTGAAAGATCTGCATGCGGCTCCCGAGCTGCATTTTGGCCACCCCTGCTCTGGAGGGCCAACGACAGGGTAGCGAGGCCGAGGCCTTCCCCGATAAGAACATAAAAAAGCCCTGCTGGATTAGACCAACGATCCATCTAGTCCAGCATCCTGTCTCACCCAGTGGCCAAGCAGTTCTTCTGGATGGCCAACAACAGGGCAGAGAGGCCGAGGCCTTCCCCTGACATTGCCTCCTGACTCTGGGATCCAGAGGATTAGTGCCTCTGAACGTGGAGGTTCCCCTCAGTCACCATGGCTAGTAGCCACTGATTGACTTATCCTTCATGAATCTATCGAATCCCCTTTTAAAAGCTGTTTATTCCTGTGGCCATCACTACATCTTCTGGCAGCGAATTCCACGATTTAATCACTTTCTGTGTAAAGTGGTGTTTCCTTTTGTCCGTCCTGAACCTACTGCCCATCAGCTTCATTGGATGCCCTGGAGTTCTAGTATTTTGGGGAGAGAGAGAGAAAATTCTCTGTCGACTCTCCCACTCCATGCATAAATTTATAAATCCCTATCATGTCCCCGTCCCCCCTTATAGGGAAGGGGCTCCTGCCCCCTCATCATCTTGGTTGCCTCCCTCTGTACTGTTTCCAGCCCTGCGACGTCCTGACTGAGTGGGGATTCGAACACAGATCTCCCCAGCCCTAGACCGGTCCACTGCCGGTCATAGTAGGGGGATGCAGGTTTAGTCTGTCCATAATCAGGTTGAGGTACTGGGTGGAATCAGTGCTCAGGGCAGACACGCTTGCGTACCCTGACCAAACCTTGTAGAAACTCTGAAATCTTTTGCTGATTTGTCTTTTTTATTGAGCAAATGGGATCCTAAAGTTACACTGACGGCTGCAAAAATTATTTCAGCCCTTCTGTCCGTTAAGCAACAAGTTTGAACAATTCTGCCGCTCATGATCGATGTATCAAGGAACTTCTAAGGGATAACGGGAAGGTAACATGGGCAAAAGTTCGAAGAGATGCACTGGCCCCTGCAGCTTACGGCTGCTTGGTTCCAACAGCTGACTCCTTCCAGTAGCTTACCACAAACCACTTAGTGTGTCCCTCAGGGGCAGGGGCCTGCTGTTCCGGGCTGGTGAACGCCCAGCCTAGCCGTGGAATTCTTTCATTCCCAGCCTACGATTTTTGGCATATCAAACTGGTCTTTGCTGCAGTGACAACACCCTGCCGAGTTTCCCATGAAATCCGTTTCGCCTCTTACGTTTTCTATGTACAGGAGGATTTCTTCGGAACTTCCTTGTTCCTTGATAATCTGAAGGGTCTGTAAAAGAAAACCAAACACCACTCCGTCTCCCTAACCCCATTTGGCTTTATTGTCCCTGTTTATTTATTTTATCTATTTTATTTATTTTATTTGCAGACTCAGGGCAGGTTACATCAAATTCAATAAAATACAATATATACATTTAATACAGTTAAAACACGAATAAAATACCACCATGGCCTTCGTCCGGTGCCTTTGTCAGTAACATGAAAACCTCACAGATGCCAGCTCTCAAATGCAGTTCTGACCCGTTGAGTAGAGGCCCGGTAAAAAGAAAGGGACGTCTGTCGCCCTAATTAAAAGCCTGGTGAAAGAGCTCCGTCTTGCAGGCCCTGCGGAACTCTGAAAGGTCCCGCAGGGCCCTGATCCCATAGGGGAACTCATTCCCTCCAGGTAGGGGCCAGGGCCGAAAAGTTATGTATACTAGGATGTATGCAAGTGAGCAGGTCCCCTGACTCCATAGCATTTCTGTTTGCAGAAAGGGAGCCTTTTCTGCTGATTTCTCCCTCTCCCCCACCCTGTGTAGGCCCTCCCTCTCCCCCCCGCCCCGGGCTCTTTAGGTGGTTTCTTTGGCTGCAGCAGGAGGCGGAAAGGGGCAATAATTTCAGGGGCTTCAGCCTCTGGTCTTTTGCATCCATGGTGCAAGTCCCTGTTCAGAAGATTCATTCTTCCGCTTCCTAAAGCCCTCGTGAAGAGAACTGGTCCTCACTGCAGAGACAAAAGAGATGCTGCTGACAGTATTTTTAATTTTTGCAAGGAGTATTTATTCGTTCCCCTCAGAGAACATAACAGAAGCCAGTGTTGGCCAGTGGCCCATCCAGTCCAACACTCTGTGACGCACAGTGGCCAAAAATACCAGGTTCCATGAGGAGGTCCATCAGTGGGGCCAGGACACCAGAAGCCCTCCCACTGTTGCCCCTCGCCCCCAAGCACCAAGAATGCAGAGCATCCCTTGCCCCAGACTGAGAGTTCCTATCTCTAGGTAAAGGTTTCCTTTGCTCTGAGTGCCGCGTGATGGAGTGAGCTCTCATCTCTGGTCTCCAGCTCCTGCCAACCTAGCAGTTCGAAAGCAAGAAATTGCAACTAGATAAATAGGTGCTGCTTCGGTGGGAAGGGAACAGCATTCCGTGCTCCTCGGCATCTAGTCATGCCGGCCACTTGACCACGAAAAATGTCTTCAGACAGCACTGGCTCTTTGGCTTGGAAACGGAGATGAGCACTGGACCCCTAGATTCAGATCCGACTGGCTATACCTTGTGGCTAATACCCACTGCTGGACCTCTGCTCAAGCCCAACTCTGTCAACTAGCCTAAACCGAACCTCTCTGGGAGACAGGGTCCAGTTTGGTGTAGTGGTTACGAGTGCGGACTGTAATCTGGAAGAACCTGGTTTGATTCCCCACTCCTCCACATGCAGCTGCTGGTGTGACCTTGGATCAGTCACAAGTTCTCTCAGAGCTGTTCTCTCAAGAGCAGTTCTCTCAGAGCTCTCTCAGCCCCATCTACCTCACAGGGTGTCTGTTGTGGGGAGAGGAAGGGAAAGGAAATTGTAAGCAGCTCTGAGACTCCTTTGGGTAGTGAAGAGTGGGGTATAAATCAAATCTCCTCCTCCTCCTCCTCCTCTTCCTTCTTCACAGCAGAATACGTTTTGAGCATTTTCACTGTAGATTTGCAGAGGAGAGAGGGGCAGGCATCACTTTTGTTACTGTGGCTCAATGGGAGAGCATCTCCCCAGCACCTCCCATTAAAAGGATTAGGGGGCAGATGATACGGAAGACCTCTGCCTGAGACCTGGGAAGGCCGCTGCCAGGCTGAATACAGGACACTTTTGGTTCAGTGTAAGGCAGTGTGTTCAGTGAAATGGCCTGTGAGTTGTAGGACATAATGGGATCAAGGCTTGGTCCAAAGGTCAAAAAATAGATCAAAGACGACAACCAGGAGCTCTGGCAAACTTTTAATGGAGCCGTGAGGGGCGGGGCCGAACTCAGGTGAGGCTTTGCTGATGTAAAAATTGCAGTTTGGACAAAGACTGAATTGGAGGGCAGCTACGGGGACCGAGATGGCAGAAGGAATTTGCAACAGAAAAGCTCTCGGATGGCCGACATAGTGTTTCCTGCCTCCTTTCTCTCTTACCTCTTCCTAGAGCGACTTGGACAGAAATGTGGCTGCAGCCGGATGACAGGACATGAAATCTAGGGACTTCATAAATGCCATCTCCTCCAAACCTGCCCGTTCTTTCCACAAGTGTTCCCTCTAAGCTGAGTGAGTGTGAGCCAGCTCACAGGTTTTTAGCCTCCGGCTCACAGCTTCTTGTCTCCGCTCAGGAAGGATGGGCTCCAGAGCAAACTTATTGATGCAGCAGCCAAATGGCTTGCTCACAACTTTCATGCCAGTAGCTCACAAAGTAGAATTTTTGCTCACAAGACTCCACGGCTGAGAGGGGGCATTGGGCCTGGGTTCAAATCCCTGCCCTGCCATGGAAATTTGCTGGGTGACTTTGGGCTGGTCACACCCTCTCAGCCTAACCTCTCTCCCCTCGGGTGGTTGTGAGAGTAGAATGGAGGAGAGAATGACAGAAGCTGCTTTGGGACTCACTGGGGAGAGAGGTGGGATGTAAATGAAGTGAGTAAATATATAAAGTAAGTAAGTGAAAATCAAGGAGAGCCCCGACTCCTGAAGCTGGAGATACAGAACATAGCAGTGGCCACCAGGTGGTGCCATTGCCCCACTCTGCTATGAAGACCCTCCCCCCTCCCACTCCAAGTATTCCTAGCGAGTTTCTGGCAAAGCTGCCTGAGAACTGGGTGCAGGTGGATGACAAGAAACCGGTGCACTTTCTTTCGTGCCTGAACTCCACTGCCCACCTCCATCCCCACCCCTAAGTTCTATTAATACCTTAATGGTACTATTCTCACCCCCTGGTCAGTTGGCCAAATGGAGTTTTGATTAAATTCCGGTGGGTAGCTGTGTTGGTTAAAGGTGAGCACCCCCCAAAAAAAATTCAGATTTTTTCGGGTTTCGTTCTACCAAACCCGAAAATTTTCGGCAATTGCCAATATTCCCAAATCCCAGTATCGGTATGATACTGGGGTTTGGGAATTATCAGACTAGCCAAATTTATTCGGCTGCATTATAACCTATGGGGACTGTCCCCACAGAGTATAATAATCCCCCCCTTGAAGGGGGGGGAGTTCCTATCACTGAAGGGAAGGCAAATTGCCTTCACTTCAATGAAGGGAGCATGTCGCCTCTGCGGCATGACTCCAGACTGAGTGGTTTAAAGTTTAAATCCCTCCTGGAGTCGCGCCGCAGAGGTGGCATGCTCCCTTAATTGAAGTGATGGGAGTCCCGCTGCCCCCCTGAGCTACACTGGGGGGGGGTTAATGCCTCCCTGATTTTTCCCCCTTCTCCAGCTGGCCGAAGAAGAAGAGATTGAATTTATACCCCGCTCTTCACTTTTGAGTCTAAGAGCGGCTTACAAACTCCTTTCCCTTCCCCTCCCCACAACAGACACCCTGGGAGGTAGGCGGGGCTGAGAGAACTCTGACAGAAACTGCTCTTTTTCAAGAACAGCTGTGCCAGAGCTTGTGACTGACTCAAGGTCACATCAGCAGGTGCAAATGGAGGAGTGGGGAATCAAATCTGGTTCTCCCAGGTTAGAGTCCGCGCACTTAACCATTACACCAAACTGACTGAGAAGGGGGAAAGATCAGGGAGGTATTTAAACATGCCTCCCCGTGCCTTCCCTGTCCCACCCTCCGAAGTGAGGGAGCTGGGGAAGGCCTGGATAGAGCGAGGAAGCATTTTAAATGTCTCTTCATGCCTTCCACACCCATCAAAGGGATTCCTCAAATGAATGCCAGACATACAGCATCCATTCGGGGAATCCCTGTATCTGAATTGGACTAGGGAATCTGATGCAGCTTTTGGCATGGCCGAATAATGCCGAATAGTTGTGAGTTTTTTTGGGTTCGTCCGAACCAAATGCACATCCCTAGTGTTGGTCTGGAGCAGCAGAACAAAGTTTGAGTCTAGTGGTGCCTTTTAAGACCAACAAAGTTTTATTCAAACGTTGTTGGTCTCAAAGGTGCCGCCGGTCTCAAACAGTGTTTCAATTAATTAAGCCTCTCTACCAGCAGCCCCTCTCACCCCCCACAAAGGAAATTATCTGAACAGGAAACCTGACGATAACGTGACCCGAGTGTGGAAAGAGCCCCAAGAGGCAACATTGTAATCCGTAAGAGGAATGGTTGTTGCTAAAAGAAACCAGAGTTTACATGACATTTACAAGAAAAACCAGACAGCTTTTCTACAGCGGCTGACGGGTATTGAGAAGTAACAAAATACAAGCTCCCTCCACTGACTCATGTCAGGTCTCAAAGCCAGGAAGGGCACAAAAGCTGCCTTGTGTTAGCAGAGTCCCGTGCAAACGCCTTGCGCGAGGGTGACTAATTGCCATCAAATTACCTCTCTGATGATCTGCATGACCTTTAAACGGGGAAAGAATTTGCAGGAGTGACGGCCAAAGGAAGGTTCACATTCACACCTGCACGGCAGCCACTGGAGCTTTGGGGACTCAGAAAGAGACGGAGCTGGTCTGGTTAACTGACCAAACTTGAAAATGCAGCAAATAACAAAGCTGGGGGGGGTTTACTGGAAGGTTGGAGAAGGAGTCATGCTCGGTCCAGTCCATAGTGCAGTGTTTCCCATCCTGTGGGTCAGGACCCAAACGTGGTTGCAAGTGGATTGCAGGCCAGCCCTTCCTCATGACTGCTCCTGCCCTTTCCCTTGCTCGCTTTTGCATTCTGGAAACCAAGATCTGACCCTGGAAGCCGCATCTTCCATGTCATAAGAACCTCAGAAGAGCCCCGCTGGATCAGACTAGTGGTCCATCTAGTCCAGTATCCTGTCTCACACAGTGGCCAGCCAGTTCCTCTGGATGGTCAGCAACAGGGCAGAGAGGCCGAGGCCTTCATAAGAACCTCAGAAGAGCCCTGCTGGATCAGACCCAGTGGTCCATCTAGTCCAGCATCCATCCTGTCTCACACAGTGGCCGGCCAGTTCCTCTGGATGGTCAGCAACAGGGCAGAGAGGCCAAGGCCTTCATAAGAACCTCAGAAGAGCCCTGCTGGATCAGACTAGTGGTCCATCTAGCCCAGCCTCCTGTCTCACCCAATGGCCATCCAGTTCCTCTGGAGGTCCAACAACAGGGCGTAGAGGCCGAGGCCTTCCCCTGATGTTGCCTCCTGGCTCTGGGATCCAGAGGCTTTAGTGCCTCTGAATGTGGAGGTTCCCCTTAGTTACCATGGCTAGTAGCCATTGATAGACTTCTCCATCGATGTATCGAATCCCCCTTTAAAGCCGTTTATTCCTGTGACCATCACTACATCCTCTGGCAGCAAATCCATTAGTTGTTTTTTCTTCTTTATTCATTAAATAATCATGTCCAGATGCTTCCTAGAGTGAGTTTCTTAGAACCCTGCGGGGGGGTGGGATCAGAGGGAGTAATGAAGAAGGGGAGGGTGATCAAAGGCTAGGATGTGACACGCCCCCCCATCTCCAAAGGCAATGTATTTTGGAATGCACCTTGCCTGGGGGTTCGTATTGGGAACAGCCGCATCCTTTGAGCGATTTCTTTGGTTTCTCCAAAACCTTTTGTTAGCCAGTATAGGAAATGGAAGGCTGAAGTAGATTGGGGTCGATGTCATAGCTTCCTTAGGGTGCCAAGAAAAACCTGGAGCTGGCCCTGGATGGCTCACTGTACTAAGTGAGTTTGGACTTATGGGCCACCGTACCGTAACGGTTGGGAACAGCTGCCTTAGTGGATGACGTAGGTCGGCGGAACAAGAACGGACGCAGAAGGGGAGAAGAGGCTTCTTGGATGCTGAGGCTGGCCGCTTTTCTTCTTTGAGCTCTGGCTTCGTCGTAGTTCCAGGTCCCAGGCTTGTCTGTGGGGCTGGGCCCCCAGCGGCCTCCGGGGGAGAGGTTCTCTTTCTGCGATGGCCCTCTGGCCCTTAATAGCTCTGGAAGACAACAGCACAGTTTTCCCAAGGCTGTTCCTCCCCACACCAACGGCTACAAGTGTAAATAAAGCAAACGCTAACTGTTAAAGCTGCTGGGCTCACGTCTACCGGAAGTGTCGACAACCCCAGTGCCTAATGCCCAGTGTCCAGGGCAAGGCTCCCTCTAAACTGTGACGTCTTGTGAGCAAAAATTCTCCTTTGTGAGCTACCACCATGAAAGTTGTGAGCAAACGATTTGGCTGCTGAATAGATTAGTTTGCTCTGGAGCCATCCTTCCTCAGCTAAGGCAAAAATCTGTGAGCCGGAGGCTAAAAAAACTGTGAGCTAGCTCACACTAACTCAGCTTAGAGGGAACACTGGCCTGGGGCTTGTTGTGCCTTAGCTGGCATAAGCTGGTGTTTTCAACAGGTGCTGTTATTGGGTTAGGGTTCGTTGTGTCTTCAGAAATTACAAATGGAAACATTTCAGGATTTAGTTTGCTGTAGATTTTCCGAGTTGTGTGGCTGTGGTCTTGGCATTGTAGGACCTACAATTATAGGTCTAACATAAGAACATAAGAGAAGCCAATGTTGAGTCAGGCCAATGGCCCATCCAGTCTAACACTCTGTGTCACACAGTGGCCAAAAATACCAGGTGCCATCAGGAGGTCCAGCAGTGGGGCCAGGACACTAGAAGTCCTACAGTGCCAAGACCACGGCCGCACAACCCGGGAAATCTACAGCAGCTAAAGAACTCTGTCCGTGAAAGCCTTCGACAACATATTTCAGGATTTGTCCATATTTTCTTTCCAGGGATTTTAAAATCTGGGGTGGATATTGGGGGTGCATATGTGGATCAGCCACTTTGTACCAACTATTGTGTGAACTGGCTCCAGCTATCTATTAAAGGACAAGTAACTCTAGGTCACACACTGACCTCGGTGGTCCAGGTCAGCCCGATCTCATCCGATCTCGGAAGTTAAGCGGGATCAGCCTTGGCTAGAATATGGATGGGAGACCTGCAAGGAAGCCCAGGGTCGTTACGCAGAGGCAGGCAATGGCATTAACCACCTCTGATAGGCTCTTGCCTTGACCTGGACAGCCCAGGTGAGTCCAGTCTCATCAGATCTCGGAAGCTAAGTCAAGTCGGCCCTGCTTAGCACTTTTTAAAAATATATTTTTATTGGTTTTGAACAAACAAGACGGAAAAAAAAGCCCCCCACATAGACATCTTCGTTCGAAGATGATTACATAGTTGCAAAGATCTTCAGTTTTACACATAAAACAATTAATTCTATACCGCCATTTCGCTGTACATGCCAAACACCTATCCTTAACTTAGCATATTGTCTTCTTTTAACCATTTATAAAAAGCCGACCAAAAATTTTCAAAGACCTCCGAGCTTTTCTCTTGAATAATAAATGTTGATTTCCCCATCTCTGCTATATCCCATAACTTAAAGATAAGTTCTATTTTGGCTGGAACATTAGTGTCTTTCCATTTCCTGGCGAATGCAATTCTCGCAGCCGTCAAGATTTGCATTATTTGCTCAGTACTTGGGTGGGAGTCCCCCCAGGGTTGCTGTGCAGGGGCCGGCAATGGCAATACCACCTTGTCTCTGGCCTTGGAAGCCGACGGAGCTGCCAGAGGTTGGCTGTGACTCGAAGGCTCTGGATTATCGCCCTGAGCGGGATGCCCCAGGCTAGGAAGCCCCAAGCTTGGAAGCTAAGCAGGGTCATCCCTGGTTAGTCCTTGGATGGGAGACCACCAAGGAAGTCTAGGGTTGCTACGCAGAGGCAGGCAAGGGCGAGACCAACCTCTGAACGCCTCTTGCCTGCGGGGCGGCCAGAAGTGGGCTGTGGCTCGATGGCCCTTCCCACCGCTAATCCTTCCCCCCCCACAACCCACTGACCTCCATGACATGATGGATCCAATCCAGGAATTCGGCCACCTTGGTGAAAACTCCGGGGCGGCTGGGCTCTGTGCACTGGGAGCCCCTGCTCCCAATTCCAACCAAGTGCCACGTCTGCTCATGCTGGCAGATCAGCGGCCTGGCACTGTCGCTCTGCGAAAAGAAGGACACAGTGAGCGCCTGCCCTCCCGCCTCCGAAAGCAGGCTCTGGGCCAGGGTCTTTTGGAACGCTAGCGGCTGAGATCTTGCAAAGCTGATCTGGATTATGGGAGGAGTCTGTTACCGCCAAGCTGCTTCGGTATATACTGTGGAGAACACACACACACACACACACACACACACAAGCTGCCTTATACTGCAACAAAATCTTGGTCCATCAAAGTCAGTGTCACCGACTTGCACAGGTAGGGGCTCTCCAGTCTCTCAGGCTGAGGTCTTCCGTATCACCTGCTGCCCGGCCCAATTAACTGGAGGTGCTGGGGATTGAACCTGGGATCTCCTGCATACAGAGCAGAGGTTCTTCCACTGAGCCACAGCCCTTCCCCAAAACATTCTCCATCCTAGAACGCACTCCAGTATTTCAATGACTGTGACTGCACTTTGTCCATGGACAGGAACTCAGCTGCAACCTTGTAGTGGGCAGAAAGGATCCAAGGAAGGAGGCTTTGAGCATCAAGAATTTGAACTCTGGCTGATGTGAATGATTGGTCGAAGCACACCCTGCCGGAAGGTGACACCCCACAACAGAGAGGGAAATGGCAAAATGTATTGACACCAGGATTGTGTTCTTTTCTTTGTGGGACAGGAAGACCTGCATGATTCCACCTGGGGACAGACAGACTGTCTCTGGGGGAATGATAGATTCTCTGGACCTGTGTCCAGAAGCTTTCTTGCTCTCACTCTTGCATCTTGCTCTTGACTGGGGAGCACCAACCAGGAAGCTTTACCTGGGGAACAACACTGTCTCTAAGCTGGTCTGGAGTCTGGTGAGCAAAAATTCTACTTTGCGAGCTGTTGGCATTCAGTTGTGAGAGAGCGGTTTGGGTCCTGCACAAACTAGTCTACTCTGGAGCCTCCTTCTGAGCAAAGACAAATGTGTGAGCCGGAGGCTAAAAACTGTGAGCTAGCTCACAGTACCTCGCTTAGAGGGAACATTGCTGGGGAAGCCATCTTGTCCATGTGGCCAGGCACTAGGGGGAGAAGGCCCAGCCGTGAGAACTTCAAGCCAGTGGGCTCCAAGTAGAGCCCTTCTGTCTCAGTTAAGCGCCAGGCAGCATAAATTCCAAGTGCAGGCAAAGGGGAAGGCGGATTCTCATCTTTTCTTTATCCCTTTCCCCTGCCACCATTTACCTGGCAGGCATCGATGCTTTCCTCCTGGGAGGTGGCACACAGCATCCGGGCGGTGAGCTCACCTGTGCGCGCGCAGGAGCTGTTGCATTTCTTGGTGCTGATCACAGTTGCCGGCACTTTCTCTGGCATCTCAACTGCTCGGGCTGAAAAATAAGCAACGGCATCCTCTCGTGTGCTGGGGTCCAATGAACTGCTGGGAAGTACCCCTCCAGGGCTGGGGGTAGGGCTGAGTTTCTTCTCCAGGGTGAGACTGTCCCACCTGCTAGTCCCCCATGGTTGTGATAAACCGTGACCTGGAATTAAGCCGGTTAACTTGTACATCTTGTATTCTGAGTCACAAATGGCTTAAATTAGCCTTTGTCTACATGGTGCTGGAGAAGACTCTTGAGAGTCCCTTGGACTGCAAGGAGAGCAAATCAGTCAATCCTAGAAGAAATCAACTCTGACTGTTCCCTGGAAGGCCAGAGACTGAAGCTGAAGCTCAAATACTTTGGCCACCCAATGAGAAGGGAGCCCTCACTGGAGAAGACCCCAATGCCGGGAAAGACTGAAGGTCAAAGAAGAAGGGGACAGCCAAGGATGAGATGGTTAGACAGTGTCATCAATGCAACAAACATGAAATTAAGCAAACTCTGGAGCACGATGGAAGACAGGAGGGCCTGGTGTGATGTGGTCCACGGGGTCACGAAGAGTCGGACTCAACTGTGCGACTGAACATGGGAGTTTTGGGCCTCCCTGATGCAGACTGGCTCTTTTCCGTCTTGAGACCAGAACGTGCAGGGAGAAGGGGCATGAAGTTGCCAGTTCCAACTTGGAAGCTTCCTGGCGATTTGGAGGTGGAGCCTGGGGGGGCGGGGTTTCGGGAGGGGAGGGCCCTCCAGTGCAGCCATTTCCTCCAGGGGGAACTTAATCTCTGCATTCCAGAGCTCAGTTGTAAATATGGGAGGTCTCCAGGCCTCACCTGGAGGTTGGCAAACCTATGTAGCCCCCACACACACTCTGTTTTTGCATCTGCAAACCAGCCCATGAAGATGCTGTTGGCTCTGCTGTAAAAAAAAAATCCCATTACATACGTGGCTGGCTACACTTAAGTTTCACAACAGAGCCAATGGCACCTCCGTGGGGCGATTTGCAGCCCCCCAAACTCCACGAGGGGGAAGCCTGCAGACGGCTTTCCTTGCATGCTGTCATTGCAAACAGAAAAGATGCGCATCTGGAGTGCACCAAACTCCCATCACGCCTGGGATACAATGTCCTTGCGTTGTTCCCCAACAAACACGAGGACGTTGCCATACATAGGTAAAGCCTTGGGGAGGAGCGCATGCACGATTTTGTCAACAGATTCGGCTCTCGGCTGTTTACCATTGGTCGCGTTGGTTTGTTTGTATCCTGCACACGTTCCTTGGTTTCCTCACGCTATTTATACCACCGTCACAGTTCAACATATAGTGTTGATTGATGTGCATAAACTGTCCAAACATAAATCTATTTATTTTACAGGAGGGAAATTGTGCAAAGGAATAGAAAACAGTGCCAAGGGAGGAGGACGGGACTCTGTTCAATAGTGGAGAAGTGAGATGGAGCCAGGGACTTGGGGGGGGGACACAATTAGACTGAGCGTGTCGGGTGGGTCTTCTTGTGGGGCGCTGTCCCGGTTGTCCTGTGGCAGATGCTTACCGTTTTCTGGCCGTGGGAAGTCCCGCCCTGGGATCCAGCACGTGCTGCCAGGGGTGATGGTTTGGTGGTACCTGGGCAGGCAAATTGCCTGGGTGGTCTCTAAGGAGGAGGAGGGAAGAGAAAGGAGATTATTCCTTCTGCGGCTTTTGGCACAGGCCTGCCGAACAGCTGATGCGAGAACTCCTTCAAGGGCCCACCTTTAGTCTTTGTGCAGAGGCCAGAAGGGGTTGGCTGCACCACTTTGCAAAGAGACAAAGTAGTCACGGCCACTGCCAGGGCTGCCGCAGTCTTCCCTCTAAGCTGAGTTAGTGTGAGCCAGCTCACCATTTTTTAGCCTCCGGCTCACACACTTTTGTCTTCGCTCAGGAAGGAAGGCTCCAGAGCAAACTCATTTATGCAGCAGCCAAATTGCTCGCTCGCAGCTTTAATGCCGGTAAGCTCCCAAAGCAGATTTTTTGCTCGCAAGACTCCACCGCTTAGAGGGAGCGTTGGCCGCCAGCTGGGTCAAACGGCTTGCTTGAGCTTGTGCCCAGCCTGGCGGAGGACAGGATACCAAGCAAAGAGGACAGGAGCTGCTTGATAAGAATCAGAACCCTCCCCTAAAAAGCATTGATTGATGTCAACAGCACTTAGGAAAGACAAGCCTATCCGCGCAACAGGTGGCAAGATCTGCGCGTGACTGCTGACTGGTTAGCATCCCTGTCAGTTTCCTTTCTGCTAAGCCCCTAACCTGCCCTGCCCTGGATAGCCCAGGCTTGCCCAGTCTCAGCAGATCTCAGAAGCCAAGCAGGGTTGGCCCCAGTTAGTACTGGGATGGGAGTCCAGGGTCGCTACGCCGAGGCAGGCAATGACACACTGCCTCTGTTCATCTCTTGCTTGAAAACCCTACAGGGCGGTCATTTTCCTGCTCACTCAAAGAACTATTCTCCAGACGACAGAGATCAGTTCCCCTGGAGAGAAAAAATGGCTGCTTTGGCGGGTGGACTTTACGGCATTATATCCTGCTGAGGTCCCTTTCGCCAGGCTCCACCCCCGCAGATCTCCATGAATTCCCCAACCCAGAGGTGGCAACCCTATTCAGAGTGCCTGTGATAAATCCTTCCCAGGGGACAGCTCTCACCTGAGAAATTCAAGGGTTCCTTCAGTTTCAGCATGGCGAGGTCGTTGTCTCGGCTCTGGGCACCGTAGTGGGGGTGGAGAAGGACCTTCTCTATGGCGACGGGCACCTGCTCCCGGACCCCAGCGTGGGCCACGAGCTTGCCACCGACCACTTGCCTGGGATTAGAGAAGCAGCCTTAGCCCCCAGGGCCCTTCCAGCTCTGCTGGGCCCCTGGCTTCCAAAGGAATGCAGCCAGGGCTGGCTTGGGGGGGGTGGCCTAGGTTTGCCAGGTCCGCCCTGGCCACAGGTGGGGGGTGGGGGTAGGTTAGCCAGATCCAGGTTGGGAAACTCCTGGGGATTTGGGGGTGGAGCCTGGGGAGGCCAGGGACCACCTCAGGGGGGTACAATGCCTTAGACTCCACCCTCCAAAGCATCCATTCTCTCCAGGGGAACTGATCTCTGTAGTCTGGAGATGAGCTGTAGTTCTGGGGGCTGGCATCCCTAGACTGGCCATGGCCTTGAAGCTCCACCCACCCACCCACCCACCCCTGGTCAAACTCGCTGTTCATTTTACATTTTACAGCTCCTTCGCCATAGCAACCGAGGAGGGGGAGTGGGGGGGAGGCAAAGCCAAAACACTTTCACTTCCGAGGTTGCTTTGATGTGCCAGACACCCTTATCTTCCCTGAGAACTTTTAGTGTCCTTGAGCCTCCCCTTCCCCTGCTTGCTTTTGTCTTACATGTGGGGGGTGGTGGTGGTGGCAATGAAAAGGGGATGACCAGCAATTACATTTGGTGGGTGAAATCCCAGAGGGCGATTGGTTCTGGACCTTTCAGGGCCCTTGCTTGAACCCTGCGTATCTACGGCTTTTGCGCCTTTCACCTCAGTTCTAACGCAGCCAGTGTACAGGCTGGGTCCTATCGATGTCTCAATAAACTCATCATGCTTCAGAGTGGATGCTGTTGGGAACTGATTTATCCAGGAGTCTGAAACACACACACCCATTCAGAAAGTGGGAGCAGTTGCTTGGTTGGCCTGGCCTGCCTCTTGCAAGTGAAGGGCTGCCCCTGAAGAAGGGTTGCCAAGTGACTCACAGGCTGCAGCGGGGGAGCGGTGGTCCCACACATGCGCTGCAATGATGTCGCCCAGAAGTGACGTCATCACACTGGGCATGTCGTCGGGCAACGCTCTAGCAATCACCCTGAAAACTCTACGGTACCATAGAGTTTTCACGGTGATTGCTAGAGCGTCACCCAGCGATGTGCCTGGCATGATGATGTCACTTCCAGGCGATGTCATCACGCCGGGCACGTCGGCTCAATCTGGCCACTTCGGGAGTGGAGTTCCCCCCACCGGCTGGATCTGGACTGGCGGATTGGGGGCCCTTTGAGTGGGGGAACGGCAGCCCCCCGGGGAACCTGGCAGCCCTACCCTGATGGTGCCGTCCATCACATCCCCGCTGAGTCCCCCTGCCTCCCCACACTCCACTTTCCCAAGACCCCGCCCTCCAATCTCCAGGGATTTCCCCGCCCTCCAATCTCAGGAGTTCCCCACCCAGCATTTGTGAGCCTAGCTTTCTCCTGCTGACCATCTGACAGGGTGCAGCCCATTACAGCCCTCCAGCATTTTACCAGCTCGTTTGCTTGCACGTAGCTCAGTCGCGGCCTCCCCAGGGCTGACCCAGATCTCTTTCCCCCTTCTCTTCCCTGCGAGTGACACCAAACCGCCATCCCGCCTCCTTGGTTTTCAGAGAAGCACCAACGGCCCAACACTGGGTCCCTGGTGAGGCCACCAATGGCAGCTGCTGTTGATGCTTCCTGGTTCCTGCTAAGTAAGGTTGCCAGCTTCCAGGTGGGACCTGGAGGCATCCCAGAATTATAACTGAACTTCAGACTACAGAGAAAAATGGCTGCTTTGGAGGGTAGGCGCCTTGGCATTCTATGTCACTGAGGCCCCTCCCCTCTTGAAACCCCGCCCTTCCCAGGCCCCGCCCCCAAACCCCCAGGAATGTCCCAACCTGGATCTGGCAACCCTACTACAAAGGTACCAGCTGCACCAGAAAATGTACACTGGACAATGCAGGAAATACTTTTGGCCACTGTGTGACGGAGTGTTGGACTGGATGGGCCATTGGCCTGATCCAGCATTGGCTTCTCTTATGTTCTTACATTCTTATCTCTTCAGCTGCAAGTAATTCTAGGGTTGCCAGCCTCCAGGTGGGGCCTGGGGATCCCCAGCTGACGGAGATCAGCTCCCCTGGAGAGAAAATGGCTGCTTTGGAGGGCGGACTCTGTGGCCTGGTACCATGCTGAGGCCCCTCCCCTCCCCAAGCCCTGCCCTCTTCTGGCTCCACCCCCAAAGTCTCCAGGTATTTTCCAACCCAGACCTGGCAACCCTAAGTAATTCCCCTCCCCTGCACTTGGGTGTAGACTTGCTCCCACTTACTTGTGCACGCAGTGGGCGGCGGTCACGATCCATTCGGGTGACAGCACCGATCCGGCACAGACGTGTTTGGAGCCGAGGCGGAGACTGACTTGCCAGGGCCAGTGTCCCAAAGGGGGATCACTGCGTCCCTCCGAGAGGCCACAGTCTGTGGGAAGACGAGAGGAAGCCTGAGGGAATTGGATCAACATCTGGAGCAGAGGTCCATCAGTGGCTATGAGCCACACGGTATAGCTAGGAACTCTCGGTCTGGGGCAAGTGAGGCTCTGTATTCTTGGTGCTGGGGGTGGGGTCAACAGTGGGAGGGCTTCTAGTGTCCTGCCCCTCCTTACTGCTGGTGGGACCTGGTCTTTTTGGCCACTGTGTGACCCAGAGTGTTGGACTGGATGGGCCATTGGCCTGGTCCAACATTGGCTCCTCTTATGTTCTCTTATGCAGGGGCGGATTAAGGCTCACTGGTTGCCCTAAGCACTGACCAATCTTGGTGCCCCCCTCCTTTCCACACTTTCCAATCTTGGTGCCCCCTCCTTTCCCCCTTTCGTCATAGCCTATGACGCTGCACCTCGCCAACAAAAAATAGAAGATAGCCCAAGGGGGTGCACCATGATCAATTTGCACTAGTTTTATCATTATTATTATTATTTTTTACAAATCTTCATTCATTTTTTTTTCTTTTCACCCTTTCCCCAACTTTGTGGTGCCCCCTTTGGCCCTGGTGCCCTAAGCACGTGCTCAGTCTGCTTAATGGTTAATCTGCCCTTGCTCTTATGTTCTCATGAGTCTTTGGCTGGAGTCAGGACGGCATAAGTTAAGAGCCCACTGCGACCCATCTGGCCAAGTGAGCCCAACCTTGGCAGATCTCAGAAGCTAAACAGGGTCCGCCCTGTTTAGTACTTGGATGGGAGACCACCAAGGAAGTCTAGGGTCACCACGCAGAAGCAGGCAAGGGCCAATCGCCTCTGAATGTCTGTTGCCTTGCTATGGGGTCACCGCAAGTTAAGGCCCCCCCCTGACCTGGATGGTCCAGGTTAGGAAGCTCAGGAAGGAAACGGAGATGAGCGCCACACCCCTAGAGTTGGATTTGACCGGCTTTTGAGCAAGGGAAATCTTTACCTTTACCTTTATCTGTTAAAGGACAAGTAGCACCAAGTGAGCCCGATCTCATCAGATCTCAGAAGCTAACCAGGATCGTGACGCAGAGGCAGGCAGTGAGAAAAAAACCACCCCTATCCATTTCTTAGAGTTGCCAACTCTGGTTTGGGAAATTCCTGGAGGTATACAGGTTGAGACTGGGGAAGGTTAGGGTTTTGGAGAGGGGAGGGACCGCGACAGAGAATAACAGCAAAGAGCCCGCCCTCCAAAGCAGCCATTTCCTCCAGGGGAAGTCATCTTTGCAGTCTGGAGATCAGTTGGAATGCTGGGAAATCTCCAGCCCCACCACCCGGAGGTTGTCCTGAAAACCTTCTGGGATCGTCATAAGTTGCCTGCCTCTTGATGGCACTTTCCACCACCAAGATTAAGGGTGGCTTATTGGGAGGCTCTCGGCTCAAATCGTACCTCTTCTGCTGAAAAGAAACATGCCCAGAATAACAGCCTCCCCTCCCCCCCAATAGGGCCATCTTCCCCCGAAGCAAAAGGGACCCTCCCTTCCCTCTGCCTCCACACTAGGTCAAAGGTACGGGTTTCCCTTGCTTGAAAGCCAGTCGAAACTGACTCTAGGGGTGCGATGCTCATCTCCATTTCCAAGCCAAAGAACCAGTGCTGTCCGAAGACGTTTCTGTGGTCATGTGGCCAGCATGACTAGATGCCGAGACACGCAGAATGCTGTTACCTTCCCACCAAAGCGGTGCCTGTTTATCTACTTGCAATTTCTTGCTTTCAAATTGCTCGGTTGGCAGGAGTTGGGGCCAGAGACGGGAGCTCACTCCGCCACGCGGCACTCGGGTCTTGAACTGCTGAACTACCGACCTTCCGGTCTGCAGCTCAGCGTCTTAAGCACTCCAGCCCCATGCCTCCGCACTACTCCTTGCCTAAAAACTGCCACTAATGCTCAACTACCTGATGGGGAATGAAGTGTGGGCACTTTTGCAAAGGAGCAATTCTACAGATGGCTGTCCTGCCTAGGATTGATTTCGCAGGTGGACTCTGCGTTGCTTTAGATTTTGTAATAAAGGGGGGAGGAGTGTCAGCACCAGCTGTCGTGTCTAGAGATCCAGGGCCATGAAGTAAGACCCCTCTGTGAAGACCTGCAGAAGGCAAAGAAGTGGAAATGTGAGCACAGAGGGAACATGCATGGCGGTTTCTGGAGCAGTCCAAGACGGGGCTCTTACCAGAACATTTCAGGGCCACAATTCGTCCCGAAGGGCAGCTGTGCCTAAGGAAAAACAAAACAAAACAAGACTTCAGTTAGAGACCACAAAGCAGTCTCTCTCTCTCTCTCTCTCATATTGGAAGAAGAAGAAGATAGAAGAAGAAGAAGAAGAAGAAGAAGAAGAAGAAGAAGAAGAAGAAGAAGAAGAAGAAGAAGAAGAAGAAGAAGAAGAAGAAGAAGAAGATTAGATTTATACCCGTCCTTCACTCGGAGTCTCCGAGCGGCTACAAACTCCTTTCCCTTCCCCTCCCCACAACAGATGCCCTGTGAGGTAGGCGGGGCTGAGAGAGCTCTTCCCAGAACTGTTCTTGAGAGAACAGCTCTGACAGAACTATGGCTTGCCCAAGGCCATCCAGCCAGGTGCAAGTAGAGGCGTGGGGAATCAAACCCGGTTCTCCCAGATTAGAGTCTGCGCACTTAACCACTACACCGAACTGGCTCTAAAAGGAGAGTGAACAAATTAGTGGAGGACTGGAATATCAATGGCTATGATGAATATTTCTTCCCTTCAACCCCAGAGGCAGTCTGCCTCCCTGGATTGGTGGCTTGGGAGCACAGGGGGCGGGAGGAAGCTCTTGCCATCATCTCACTTGGAGCTTCCTAGAGGCACCTGGTCGGCCACTGTGTGAGCAAAATGCTGGGCTTTGGTCTAACCCAGCATGGCCCTTCTTAGGTTCTTATGTCTTCTATCTCTTTTTTGTTACATGCACCTCAAGTATACCCACCTGGAAAAAAACCCCCTCAGCCATTGTTTAGCTTGGAGAAACAACAGCTGAGGGGTGACATGATCGAGATTTACAAGATTATGCATGGAATAGAGCAGATTGAGAAAGAGGTACTTTCCTCCCTTTCTCACAATACAAGAACTCCTTGTGGGCACTCCATGAAATTGCTGTGCAGTTGGGTTAGAACGGACAAAAGGAAGTCCTTCTTCACCCAAAGAGGGATTAACATATGAAATTCACTGCCACAGGAGGTGGTGGCAGCTGCAAACATGGACGGCTTCAAGAGGAATTTGGATAAGCATATAGAGCAGAAGCCCATCGGTGGCTCTTAGCCACAAGGTATAGATAGGAACTCTCAGTCTGGGGCAAGTGGTGCTCTGTATTCTTGGTGCTTGGGAAGGGGTCAACAGTGGGAGGGCTTCTGGTGTCCTGGCCCCACTGCTGGACCTCCCGATGGCACCTGGTCTTTTTGGCCACTGTGTGACAGAGTGTTGGACTGGATGGGCCATTGGCCTGATCCAACATTGGCTTCTCTTATGTTCTTAATACAGAGGAGAGTTCCATCAGTGGCTATGAGCCACAAGGTATAGATAGGAACTCTCAGTCTGGGGCAGGTGATGCTCTATATTCTTGGTGCTTGGGAAGGGGGCAACAGTGGGAGGGCTTCTAGTGTCCTGGCCCCACTGCTGGACCTCCTGATGGCCCCTGGTGTTTTTGGCCACTGTGTGACCCAGAGTGTTGGACTGGATGGGCCACTGGCCTGATCCAACACTGGCTTCTCTTATGTTCTTATGTAAAGCACACAGGGGGAAATTAATCTCTCTCTCTCTCTCTCTCTCTTGAAAGCCCACACAGTCCATGAAACATTGCCTGCTCCTTCTCACAGGCTCGGCTTTGTGGGCCACCCACCTGATCTGGAACAGATCCTCAACATTTCCTTTCCAGTTTGGTAAGAGCTGAGCAAAGTCCTGGGCATTATTCACCTTCACGTCTGTTATGTTCACACCTTTGTGGTGGGTGAGCCTGTGGGAGGGACGGACACAGTGCAAGAGGAACACGGAGGGTCCCGAATGACCCGCAGAGTGAGCCGTGAGTGACAGCCAGATAAAGCCACCCCCCTGCCCACCAGCCCTTCCTGTCCCTGGGGCCTTGACCCCCCTCCCCCATTTATGTCTCTCAGCAAAACCCACCTTTGTTTTTTTGGGGGGGATGTTAATTCATTCATTTTAAACATTTCTAATCCACTGCTTTCATTTTAGAAGACACTCAAGGCAGCTTCCTGTTTAAAGAGAAAACGATATGGTCCTGGTTGATCACAAGTGAAACATGAGCCTGCAGTGTGATGTGGCTGCGAAGAAAGCTAATGCAATCTTAGGATGCATTCACAGAAGCCTTGTGTCCAGATCACGGGACGTGGTAGTTCCGCTCTATTCTGCTATGGTCAGGCCTCATCTGGAGTCCTGTATCCAGTTTTGGGCACCACACTTTAGGAAGGATGTCGACAAGCTGGAGCGTGTCCAGAAGAGGGCAACCAGGATGGGGAGAGGGTTGGAATCCAAGTCTTACGAGGAAAGGATGAAAGAGTTGGGTATGTTTAGCCTGGGAAAGAGAAGGCTTAGAGGGGACATGATTGCAGTCTTCAAGTATCTGAAGGGCTGTCATGTCGAAGATGGAACAGATCTATTCTCTCTTGCTCCGGATTGCAAGACTAGACCTAATGGGTGGAAATTATAAGGGAGTTGTTACCGGCTAGATATCAGGAGAAACTTCCTAACTGTAAGAGTGGTTGAGCAGTGGAACAGACTGCCTCGGGAGGTGGTGGATGCTCCTTCGCTGGACGTTTTCAAGCGGAGGCTGGACGACCATCTTTCGGGTATGTTGTAGGTATATAAGTATGTAGGGCTATTTTTCGGCTGTGCTCCTGCAGAGTGCAGGGGGTTGGACTAGATGACAGGCAAAGTCCCCTCCAACTCTAACGTTCTATGATTCTATGATATATAATAAACGTACCTGGACAATAAAGCATTTTTTTTAAAAAAAGCCTAAAACTCAGGCTGCAAAGATCATAAAACCCAACGGTAATGGGATATGATGTAAGGCTAGGGTTGTCAGCTCCAGGTTGGGAAATACCTGGAGATTTGGGAGGGTGCAGCCTGGCGAAGGCGGGGTTTGAGGACGGGAGGGGCTTGAGCAGGCTCTAAGGCCACAGAGTTCAACTTCCAAAACAGCCATTTTCTCCAGGGGAAACTGACCTTGGCTGTTTGCAGATCAACTGTAATGGCAGGAGATCTCCAGGTGCCAAATAAATAATGAAACACCTGGAGGGTGATGTTTTGACAGGTAGATAAATCAATGATGCGACTTCATTTGGAGTCCCGTGTACAGTTCTGGTCACCACACCTCAAAAAGGATACTAGAGCATTGGGAAAAGTGCAGAAAAGGGCAACTAGAATGACAAAAGGGTTGGAATGCTTTCCCTGTGAAGAAAGGTTAAAGCGCTTGGGGGTCTTTAGCTTGGAGAAATGATGGCTGAGGTGTGACATGATCGAGGTTTACAAGATTATGCATGGGTTAAAGCATTTGGTTAAAGCACTTGGGGCTCTTTAGCTTGGAGAGACAACGGCTGAGGGGTAAGGCACTTGTTTAAAGCACTTGGGGCTCCTTAGCTTGGAGAAACAATGGCTGAGGGGTGACATGATTGAGGTTTATAAGATTATGCATGGGATAGAGCAGGCTGAGAAAGAAGGACTTTTCTCCATTTCTCACCATACAAGAACTCGTGGGCACTCCATGAAGTTGCTGAGCGGTCGGGTTAGAACGGATAAAAGGAAGTCCTTCTTCACCCAAAGAGTGATTAACACATGGAATTCACTGCCATAGGAGGTGGTGGCAGCTACAAGCATGGACGGCTTCAAGAGGAAATTGGATAAACATAGGGAGCAGAAGTCCATTGGTGGCTATTAGCCACATGGTATAGATAAGAACTCTCAGTCTAGGGCAAGTGATGCTCTGTATTCTTGGTGTTTTAGGGGGGAACAGTGGGAGGGCTTCTAGTGTCCTGGCCCCACTGCTGGATCTCCTGGTGGCACCTGGTATTTTTGGCCACTGTGAGACACAGAGTGTTGGACTGGATGGGCCATTGGCCTGATCCAACATTGACTTCTCTTATGCTCTTATGTTTTTAGTGGGCACCTCCAACTAAGTCCCTGGAAGGCCAGATCCTGAAGCTGAAGCTCAAATACTTTGGCCACCAAATGAGAAGAGAGCATTCACTGGAGAAGACCCTGATGCTGGGAAAGATTGAAGGTCAAAGAAGAAGGGGACGGCAAAGGATGAGATGGTTAGACAGTGTCATCGATGCAACGAACATGAAATTGAGCAAACTTCAGCAGACAGCGGAAGACAGGAGGGCCTGGTGTGATCTGGTCCATGGGGTCGTGAAGAGTCGGACTCGACTGTGCAACTGAACAACAACAACCAACTAAGTCGATCTGGTGCCAGCTGGTTCCCTCTTGGGAGTGCGACAATCTGATTTGCACTGTTGACGTTCTTGGAGAAAACCGAGATCGGTGCCACGTCTGGGCCCAGAGTGGGAAGGGAAGGCTTACCGCACGTGGCCCAGCTGCCTGCAGATCCACATCCCCAACGTAATGTCCCAACTTCCGTGACATACCGGAAACCAGCTGGGTTGGCCCCCGGCCTGCACTTCCAAAACGAACGTGTCTCTGTTTACTCTGAAAGACACTAAAACCATTGGGTTAAAAAGTCAGCCTACGGGATCCGAGTGCTCCTGTTTGACTTCAGTGACTGTAGGCAGCCTGTCTAGTCTTGCTACCTGAGCAGTTTGGGACAACCTTCAAGGATGTCTGGGGTTTTTTTTTGCAATTCCATCTCCTCGTCCCCCCACATTTATGAATATACTAAGAGCTGAGGGAAATGAGGTTCCCAAGCCCGGCTGCCAGCAGGTGGGCCCTAAAATTAACCTGAACCATCACCACTACCACCACGACTACCATCATCACAACCATCACCACCAACCACCGGTGGAGGTAAGGGGATGGCCCAATAAGACCACTATAGGGTTATGATGGACTAGTGCTGCCGAAATGGCCCTGAAATTAACATCTCTAAGCCTCCATCGTGACTAAATTACAGCGATACAATCACGGAGCACTTTATTAATGTTAATTGGTTGTTTTTATTCTGATTTTAATTTTTTATACCGGCACTTGGTGCCCTTGTTGTGAGCCGCCCTGAGCCCCCTTGTGGGGAGGGGGGATAGAAATGTAATAAATAAATAAATAAATAAATAAATAAATAAACAAACCCTAATTGCCCTAACCCAAACCCTAAACATGAACCTAACCCTAACATAAACCCTAACTGTATACCTAATAACCCTAACCCTAATAACCATAAACATAAACCCTAAACCTATCCCTAACCCATACTCCTAACTCCTAACCCCTAACCGTAATAATAATAAACTAAAACTACTTGCAGTTTTTTTCCCTTACCCCTCCCAACAACCCCCCCCCAATGCTATAGAACAGTTTTATTTAGTTGGAGGACCTGAATTTAGGAACAGAAACTATGAAACAAAGACCCACCCATAGTCTGGATTCTGAGCATGGATTCCCCTGGTAGGAAGAGAAGGTCTACTTAAATTTGTACAAGTAATCAAAACAACCTCCAAGCCAGCAATCTGGGGTGGGGTGGGGGGCACAGTGTGGTTCAACACCCCCTCGGCAAGAAGGCACTGCAAGGGAGGAGATGGGGAGATGGCAAACCTTTCTTGCCTCTGGCTGTGCCAAAGGGGACTTCTTGCTCTTCCTCCTCCTCCTCCTCCTCCTCCTCCTCCTCTTCTGTAACTTCTCTGCACCTGGTTAGGAAGGCCTCTGTGTCGTGGAGGGGGGTGTCCCTGGAAGGGGAAGGGGCTTCAGCAGTTGCCTCACTAAGGAAGAAAGAACGGGGAGGGGGCAGAAATCCAATCATGTTCAGAAGGTGAAGTGGGGGGCACATGGCTGCTTCTAGTTCTGGCCCCATCCAGATGTTTGGAAGTAAAGGTAAAGGTTCCCTTGCTCGAAAGCCAGTCGAATCTGACTCAGGGTTGCGGTGCTCATCTCCGTTTCAAAGCCGAAGAGCCAGCGCTGTCTGAAGACAATTTCCATGGTCATGTGGCCGGCATGACTAAACACCAAGGTGCACGGAACGCTGTTACCTTCCCACCGAAGTGGTACCTATTTATCAACTTGCAATTTCTTGTTTTCGAACTGCTAGGTTAGCAGGAGCTGGAACTAGAGACGGGAGCTCACTCCGTCATGCAGCACTCTCAGGTCTTGAATTGCTGAACTACTGACCTTCCACAGCCTGCAGTTCAGCGTCTTAACCACTTGAGCCACTGCTGTGTTGTTTGGAAACAACACAGCAAAAATATCCTTACTGTACAGGAGCCTCTGCAATTGTCAGGGTTTGGATATCTCTGGGGTATGTGTGTCTCTCTGTGCGTGTGCGTGTGTGTGAATGCACCTCCGTTATGCCCACCCAACCTAAACAATGTGCAAGTTTGTTAATCGGAGTAATTGTGCTTTCACACACGCTGAGTAATGTGCTTTCAAACCACTTCCAATGCACTTTGCGACTAGATTTTGCTCTGTGAAACAGCAAAATCCCCCTGCAAAGGATTGCTAAAGTGCATAGAAAGTGGATTGAAAGTGCATTATTCAGCATGCACAAAAGCACTAGAGTCATAGCTCAGTGGCAGAGCGAATAGAGGGTGCTATGCTCAGTCTTTGGTCTAATCTCAAAAAGATCCCTGGGTTGCAGAGCCGGCAAAGCCTGCCTGGAGAAGCAGTGCTAGAACCTGGTGAGATGGTTGATACCAAAGGATCCCCTGACTCAGATCCATGGCCCGTCACGGTTGGTATTGTCAGGGCTCTTTTTGTAGCAGGAACTCCTTTGCATATTAGGCGACACACCCCTGATGGAGCCAATCCTCCAAGAGCTTACAGTCGCCCCTGTAAGAAGAGCTCTGTAAGCTCTTGGAGGATCGGCTACATTAGGGGTGTGTCGCCTAATATGCAAAGGAGTTCCTGCTGCAAAAAGAGCCCTGGTTGTCATCTATTCTGACTGGCAGGCCCAGCCATGTGGGAGCTGAGAGAGGAGGGGAAGAGATGGATTGCCTCTCTATCAGGGATGACCACTGAGTTTGTCTAGTTCAGTCAATGGGAAACTAGCAGAGTGTGTGTGTGGCTGGGTAGCCAGCTCTGAGTTGGGAAATACCTGGAGATTTGGGGCTGAAGCCTGGGGTGGTGGGGTTTGGAGAGGGGGAGACCGCCTTGAATATAATGAGGGTGTTGTGTTTTACAGGAGAGACCTGTGGAGCATGACTCCTCCGTGAAGGGTCAATGTAGAGAACGGTGCAGAACAAAGGACATAGAGAGAAAAGGGGCCAAAGGGCAGCCCCCAGGTTCAGACCAGGGGTTATTTCCTTCTGGAGCGCCCCGAAGTGGCGCTCTGGCAGTAAGGAGCCCAGGCCCCGCCCCCTGCCCACGGAGAGACTCAGGGAGGGGGGATTTAAATGCCTGGGTTCCCTGCCTGATCTTCTCCAGGTGCCCCACAGAACATTGACCCCATGTCCAGGCATTCTGAATCGCTTGCTCTGGCCATCCTTACCTAGAAACCAGCCCCCCACAGCTGTGCCGATCACCAATCCAAAGGCTGCCAGGAGCAAGAGGCCCCTCTGGACCGTGCAGGGGTTTCTGTGACCTGTTTTGGAAGGCCCTGAATGCAAAAGGAGAGAAGCATCAGTCTAGTCAGATGGTGGCCACAGTGGTCCTCTGCGATTCAGCCCAGATCCTTGAGGGGGCTACTCCAGTTTGCACAAAGAAGGGACAGGAAGTAGGGGAAGAAATGAGAGAATGGGAAATAAAAATAAAGCAGGACACATTTTGAATGCTGTCATTCTTTCCTCCTTTTCTACGGAACCCAGATTTTAGGACTGCCACCTCTGATTAGGAAATTCCTGGAGATTTGGGGGTAGAGCTCGGGAAAGTTGGGGATTGGGGAGGGGGAAGGGTCTCAGCAGAGTATAATGCCACAGAACCGGCCCTCCAAAGCTGCCATTTTCTCCAGGGGAACCGATCTCTGCCGCCTAGAGATCGGTTGTAATTCCAGAGCAAATTCAGGCCCCACCTGGAGGACTGAAGGTGCTACCACTATAAACGACTAGAGAGCAACTGAGCCAGCAACTTGAGACAGAGAGCAATTGCCAGCCAATTTTAAAAAAAGAAGGCTTCTAGCCAGAAAGAAATGAGGAGTGGTTGCTACTATTAGAAATAAATTAACTGGCTTGCTCCTAATTCAAACACTTGAAATGGAACTAGAAGAAAATTGGAAGAACGTAAAAAAGAAGTTAAACTGTAATAATTTGACAATGGAGTCAGAAGATAATTTGACGAAAGTAAAAAAAAGAAGTTAAGCTGTAAAATTTTTTGAAGAAAGTAAAAAAGAAGTTAAGCTGTAGCAAGAGGCTGACACCTTTCAATAATAATAGGGTTACTCCTGAGGAAGATTGGTGAAATGAGTTTATATCCGGGTGCTCATTGGGGATGCTGGACTTTTCCTTGAGAATGTTAGACTTTCCTTAGTAATATTATAATAGTTTCATTTGTAATATAATTTGATGTTCGTAAGATTTATTAGATGTCCTTGTCATTTTCAGCACAGTGTTTGTTTCTTTGATATATTTCCTTGTAACCGTGATCCCTTTTTTGGTTTACCCACCTGGAGGTTGGCAGCCCAGCCCATCAAATTCCTTACCTGGCCCTGCAGGTGCCCGTATCGTCTCTCTGCCCCTTGAATCTATGGGGCCAAGCTCATGGCTTTGCACCTGAGTTGCAGGAGCAGGGAAATCCACAACGAATCGCGAAGCCGATCCAAGATTCTGTCGAGGAAAGCAACAATCAATACATTCTCTCTTCTCACCTCTCCTGCATACAAAAAGTTGCTTGAAGAGTAGGAGAAATATATTTTACAGCTGGGGAAAGTCTGACCCAAAGTCACAGATCTCCTGTCTGACCAGAGGTTTGTCTCTGCATAGGGCTGCCAGCCTCCAGGTGGGGCCTGGAGGTTTCCCAGAATTCAAACTTATTTCCCGGTAACAGAGATCAGCTCCCCTGGAGAAAACAGTGGCTTTCAAGGGCAGACTCTATGGCATTATAGCCGGCTGCAGTCCCTCCCTCTCAAATCCCACCCTGGCTGGGCTCTGCCCTCCAAATCTCCAGGAATCTCCCAACCTGGAGTTGGCAACCCTATCAAGTCTAGTGTGTTCTCCACCATCCCACACCATGCCATACCCGATGGGGCCCACTTGCAGTCACAGAGGGCCTTCTTGCCCCACTGATGCTCATACGGTCATACCTCCGACTACCCCCATTGCATTATTCCACCATTTTGTTGACATCAACTGAGAAGACATAAGGACATAAGAGAAGCCAATGCTGGATCAGGCCAGTGGCCCATCCAGTCCAACACTCTGTGTTACACAGTGGCCAGAAATACCATCAGGAGGTCCAGCTGTGGAGCCAGGACACTAGAAGCTGTCCCCCCCCGGAACCAAGAATACAGAGCATCCCTTGCCCCAGACCAAGAGTTCCTATCTTCTATACCTTGTGGCTAATAGCCACTGATGGACTTCTGCTCCATATGTTTATCTAGAAACTGTCCATGCTTGTAGCTGCCACCACCTCCTGTGGCAGTGAATTCCAAGTGTTAATCACTCTTGGGGTGAAGATGTACGTCCTTTTATCCATTCTAACCCGACTGCTCAGCAATTTCATGGAATGCCCACGAGTTCTTGTACGGTGAGAAAGGGTGGCCTTTCTCTACCTGCTCTGTCCCATGCATAATCTTGTAAACCTCGATCATGTCACCCCTCAGCCATTGTTTCTCCAAGCTAAAGAGCCCCAAGCGCTTTAACCTTTCTTCATAGGGAAAGGGTTCCAACCCTTTTATCATTCCACTTGCCCTTTTCTGCACTTTTCCCAATGCTATCCTTTTTGAGGTGTGGTGACCAGAACTGTACATAGTATTCCAAATGAGGTCGCACCATCAATTTATACAGGGGCATTATGATACTGGCTGATCTGTTTTCAATACCCCTCCTAATAATCCCCACCAGCATAGCATTGGCCTTTTTTATTGCAGTCGCACGCTGTCGCAACATTTTCAGTGCGTTATCTACTACGACTCCAAGATCTCTCTCGGGGTCAGTCTCTGCCAGTTCGGACCCCATCAACGTGCATTCATAGTTAGGATTTTTTGGCTCCAATGTGCATCACTTTGCACTTGGCCGCGTTGAACCCCATTTGCCACGTTGATGCCCACTCGCCCATCCTCGACAGATCCCTTTGGAGTGCCTCACAATCCTCCCTGGTTCTCACCACCCGGAACTACTTTGTGTCCTCTGCAAATTTTACCACTATTTAGTCACCCCAGAGAGCGTTCTGAGTCTCTTACCATCCTGGGAAATTCCAGCAGGCTGAAGGACACTCGGAGGCAGGTAGGCGGCTCATAGTCCCAGGGGAAAGCGGCGAGAAGGGGCTGAAAGGGGCAGAGTGGGTGACCAGTCCTTAAATAAGCCTCTGGCTGGGCTCCACCTTCCACCCCTCTGGTGTATCAGTCGGACAATAACTCTCCTGTTCCTCTTTGTCTTCCCGCCTTATGATCCCCAGCCTGCTGATCAGCTGCCCGAGAGGGAGAGGTATGCGGTTGCCTAGCAACCTCCCTCCCTCTCATTGAACCCTCCCCCAAAAAAGATGCCACTCACACCAGCAGGCAATGTCTGTTGAGACAGGGAAGCCAAGTGACATTTGCTGTTATTGAAATGTTGCTGCAAAGAAGGTGTGGGGGGGGGTTCTCTCCCTCCCTCCCTCCCTCTCCCTCTCTCTCCTCGGAGTCCCAGAATTTAATGGGCAGGTGAAAACGACGCCTATTCAAGGGAGTGACCTTCCGCTCCCTTCCTGCCATCCCCGCAAAGGTCACACCAAATGCCGTCTCGAAAGGTCGGCCCCTCTCCCCTGCCAGGAGATTCCTTTGTCTGTGTGCCAAACTCTCCCGTGCGCCACGGAGACAAAGGGGCTCTTCTGAAAAGTGGGGAAGGTGTCCCCTGTCGGGGTATATGGCAGGAGTTGGCAAAGCGACCAGGCTGCTGGCTGGGAAACGATGTTGACTTCCCAGCGGCCTTTGCTCCTGGCGTGCCTTGAATGGCTGCAGAAAGGACAGAAGGCCAACTGGTGGAGCATTCCCTTCCCACATCAAGGAGAGCTGCACCTGTTGGATTTCTTGCCTTTTAACCGTCGAGCTCAACTCTCTCTGAGGACCACCCGTCAAGTCAGCAAAGAGTGCAAAAGACAGGCCCTCAACGTCACCTAGAAAGCATACTTTGATATGTTAACTTCAGCCTTCCGCAGAGGGCTTCTGTAAAGAGTACGGAGTTTGGCTTTTAATTCTGAAGAATATAAGAAGGGCCCTGCTAGATCAGAGCAGTAGCCCATCTAGTCCAGCACCCTGTCTCACACAGTGGCTGACCAGTTCTTCTGTATGGCCAACAACAGGGCAGTGAGGCTGAGTCCTTCCCCTGTTGTTGCCTCCTGGTTCTGGGATCCATAGGATTAGTGCCTCTGAATGTGGAGGTTCCCCTCAGTCACCACAGCTAGTAGCCGCTGATAGACCTTATCCTCCATGAATCTATCTAATCCCCCTTTAAAGCTGTTTATTCCTGTGGCCACCAGTACATTCTCTGGCAGCGAATTCCACATTTTAATCACTCTCTGTGTAAAGTAGTATTTCCTTCCCCCCCCCATCTTGAACCTACTGCCCATCAGTTTCATTGGATGCCCTCAAATTCTAGTCTTTTGGGAGAGGGAGAACAAGTTATCTTTATCAACTTTCTCCACCCCAGGCATAGTTTTATATACCTCTATCATGTTCCCCCTTAGTCATCTCTTTTCTGAACTGAGAAGTCCCAGACTCTTCAGCTTTTCCACCTAGGGAAGGGGCTCCAACCCCCTCATCATCTTGGTTGCCTTCCTCTGTCCAATTTCCAGCCCTGCAATGTCCTTTTTTCTAATATGGACTATATCACTTTTATGTTGTCAAAGGCTTCTATGGCCCGAGTTCATTGGCTGCTGTAGATTTTCCGGGTTGCATGGCCGTTGTCTTGGCATTGTAGGACCTGACATTTTTCCAGCAGCTATGACTGGCATCCTCAGAGGTATAACACAGAAGGGTGGAGTACTCTCTGTGTCAAGGTGAGCAGAAAAATGGTAGGCAGGTAATTTATATCTACTCAGGAAGGTAGGGTAGGGCTGAGTCATTATCTGCTCACCTTGACACAGAGAGTACTCCATCTTTCTGTGTGATACCTCTGAGGATGCCAGTCACAGCTACTGGGCGAAACGTCAGGCCCTACAATGCCAAGACCACGGCCAGACAACCTGGAAAATCTACAGCAACAATGCCATTTTTATTAGAAAAGTTATACTGATGTCACAACTTCCTTGGAGGAAGGTGCATACTCGGCTTTTTCTGCTGGCCTTTTCGATCCCACTCAACACAAATGTAGCCATTCGGGCATTAGAAGTGTGAACTTGTAGTTGGGCTTTCTTTCCTTGTTCCTATCCAAGGTGGCCAGTAGATGGCGCCAGAGAGCTACAGCTCTTGGGGGAAGTAATATCAACATTTGCTCCACAGATTTCCTTAGTTGGGATCTGATCTTCCAGGGACTTGTCTGTTTGCAAGCTGAAGGTTTGCTTGGCAATGAAAACATGTGGTGTTTCCTAGCCTCTTCAGCATGGTTTCCTTTGCCTGCTTTCTTTAGTGGGAGGAGATTGCCAGGCCTGTAAAGAAATTTCAAGGTGTGGTCACACGACAAGCTTACCGTGATTTGTTCCTGCTGTAGGTTTGATTGGGGATATTTTTTAGTGGGTTCGGATGATCACACATCCCTTTCCCAACCACTTGCATCGCATGACAAGGCTCCAGGCACCATCCAGACAGCCACGCATATGTGCATATGCGCATGCGCAAATCACAGCTCCTGCTTGGCCACAGCATTTTTTTCCTGAACAGTGAACAAAATGAATGACCAACGTGCAACCGAGTGTGCGCTTGACAACTGATCTCCAGCTGACAGAGGCTGGTTTCTGTGGAAGAAGAAGAAGAGGAGGAGGAGGAGGAGGAGGAGGAGGAGACTGAGATTGGTTTTATATCCCGCCTTTCACTACCCAGAGGAGTCTCAGAGCAGCTTTCCTTTCCCCTCCCCACAACAGACACTCTTTGGGGCAAGTGGGGCTGAGAGAGCTCTTTCGAGGACTGCCCTTTCAAGAACAGCTCTTGTCAGAACTATGGCTTGCCCAAAGTCATCCAGCAGCTGCAAATGGAGGAGTGAGGAATCAAACACGGTTCTCCCAGATTAGAGTCCGCGCACTTAACCACTACACAAAACTCTGTTCATCTCTTGCCTTGAGAACCTCATGAAAGGTCACTATAATTTGGTGTCTGTTTTTGAATTTTTATTATCTCTAAAGGACAAGGGTTTATCAAATTCTTCTCTGAGAGTATATTTGGCTGCCATATTGGTTTACCATGAATTGATTGATGGTATTTCTGTTCTGAGTCTAGAAGAAGAAGAGGAAGAAGAAGATCGGATTTATACCTCACCCTTCACTACCCAAAGGCACCTCAGAGCGGCTTACAGACTCCTTTCCCTTCCCCTCCCCACAACAGATACCCTATGAGGTAGATGGGGCTGAGAGAGCTCTTGATAGAAACGGCTCTTTTTCAAGAACAGCTGTGCCAGAACTATGGCTTGCCCAAGGTCATCCAGCAGGTACAAGTAGAGGAGTGGGGAATCAAACCCGGTTCTCCCAGATCAGAGTCCGCGCACTTAACCACTACACCAAACTGATGTAGGATGGACTCTAGGCCATTATACGCCACTGAGGCCCCTCCCCTCCCCAAACCCCGCCTTCCCCAGGCTCTTCAGATCTCCAGGAATTTCCCAGCTGGGAGCTGGCAACCCTGGCCTGCCCTGTGGAAATGAATGTGAAGGAAGTGGAAGGCCACCTGCCCTGTGAAAAGCAGCCCTGTCATCCTGCATTTCGTTACCTGTGGGGGGCAGTGGGTTAGAGGAAACCCAGGAAGTGGGGGGAGGTGTGGACATCCCTCCCAAAGGAGACCCGGCTGCCCCAGAAGCAGGGAAGGAGGACGGCTATGTGACGGCGGCTTGTCAAACTATCACTATTGACTTATGTCTCTGCTTGAATTAAAAAATTCCTTCCTTTCTTTATTAGCTTCATTAACCAGGGGTCTTAAGCCAAACGTACAAACAGCTACTATAAAACATACTACATATAGTTACAAGATAATTTAGACCAAACATTTTCACAATAAAACTAATAAACATGCTCATAAACAATAGGCAACATTGACAGACAACATTTTACAGACTTCCATAAACTCCCATGATATTATGGAAATTAGTTTTAATTTTTTTAAAATTTGTATGCATAAAACTACCTACAGCATTTCAAAGCCGCTTTAAAAATAGTGCTATTGATAGATATTTTGCCGCCAAATGAGTCGTTTCAGGGTCCTCATCTGCTAGGAGTATGGTAGGTCCGCACGTGGTCGAGCGAAGAGCATGAGCTTTGCACAAATAAACAATAGATGATCGGATCCTAGCCCGCTCCAGTCGGAAGGATTTATACCCCGCCCTTCCAAGACTAAACCTATGAAAGACTGATGCTGTAAATAGACCTATCACGGGTGTTGGGGTGTGGTTTGTCTTGGGGTTATAAGCCGGCCTGCAAGCCGACTAAGTTGTCTTGTTCCTGAATAAAGTTATAAGCTGATTCACTACTTCATGCATCCCGGCTGTTGGGTGTGGCCTGTTATGCCAATGAGTTCCTGCTGGGCGTGGCCAACTCGGGAGCCAGCCGGAACTCCGTTCCTGTGCGTTCCTGCCCCCAAATAGCCCTGCTGAAAGGAATGATTCAAGACAAGAAAGAGGCCTCCTAGCTTATAAGACAATACAATACATAAAAGAAAGCCAGAGAAACGCTGTATCTCAAAATTATGCAAAATATTAACATGAAAATTATATATACATTGAATCCACAGTCAATATTCATTAACTATTTAACTATTGTTGAAGAGGTAGCCAGGGCCGACTGGAGGTGTTTCTGCACCCTACGCGGGGCGCAGATGCCAACCTCCCGGTGGGGCCTGCAAACCCACCATGTGGCCCCCGCCTCCTCTCCCCCCCGAGGGGTGAGGGGGAGGGCGGGTGAGCTGCAAGCCAGGGAAGGGGGAAGTTAAACCCCCTTCCCTTCCATCTGAGTGCTGGCTTGCCGGCATGCCCCGCAGCTGCGGGGCCCGCCGGCAAGCCAGGGAAGGGGTGGGGTTTTTTGGCGGGGGTGGGGGGCTTTTGGCACCCCTAAGGGCCGGCGCACTCTAGATGAATGCCTAGTTCACCTAGTGAGTGAGCCGGCCAGCCCTGGGGGTAGCTTAAATCAAAAGAATCAAACCTTAAAATCCATCATAATCCAAGATCAATAACTAGCTGAGGAATTTCATTTTGAGAAGATAATATTCAAGTATAGGAAACCATGTAGTGGAGAAGTATGGGTTGTTGAGAGAGCCTAAGTATTGTGTCCAGATTATCGGCGTGTTTCGCCATGACACCTAAGTTCCGTACCTTCGGATGACATTGCGCAAGGGTGGGAGGCTGTGTTGATTTCCATGTTAGTGCTATAGTGTTTCTGGCTACATAGAGAAGTATTCTTCCCTTAACAGAATGAGAACCTGTCAAAGAATTCCAGTCACTCAAAAGCAAGTGTTCCGGTGTGGTAGTAAGATCTATGTCTGTAATGGATTTAATTTGTGTGAGTACAGTTTCCCAGAAGGGGGCAACTTTATGTGTTCAAAATATTTGAATGTCACCATTCCCCTCCAAATTGGTCTCCCAAGGTGGCAGGCAGAAGAACATTAAAACACTTGCACGCTGAAATGTTTTTGCCAAATCAGTGGGCAGAGCTGGCTGCATTTCTTTCGATATCGCCAGACGTGGCTCTTCGACGCTTATTAAGGTTCGTCTTCTGGGCCATCAACGGCTGCCTCTGGGAGGTCATTTTCTTTCTCCCCACATCGTCAGACCCTGTTTTTCACAGGCGGCCAGAATTAACTTCTGCACCGGGGGCCTGACGCATGCCGCAGATCGGAGGAAATTTGCTGGAATGTAATACAGCCCGCCGCTGCAGTTGATGAAGACATCAGTTGCAGGGACCACTCCTCTCAGTGTGAGTCCCAGAAAAATCCTGGGAGATGCAGCAGCTACTATCCTTGACAATGAGAATCAAAGCGGAGCCCAAATTAAGCGGGTCAGTCAAAGACAATCCTTTTCAGCAGCTTTGATCTCGCCGTGTTGTCGGTTTCCATTGAACCTGCCACCCGGAAGCTTCTTTCGGTACTCGCTTAAGAGATGGACTTGTTCCTCCCGTGGCGAGGAAGGCAGCGGAAGGAACCTGATGGAACGACTTCACAAATCAGAAACCCTTTGCACGACGGAAGGGAAAACACTACCTGCCCTCTGTTCTCCTTCACCACAAATTGGCCTCCTCATCGCACAGCGACTGGAGAGCTCGTTGCTGGCTCGGCGCGGCACGCGGCCAGGGTCTTTGGGTCTCCTAAATTGGCTGTTGTTCAGACAAGCGTCACAGAGAAAAGTTCTTCCGTGGAGCTCCTCTCCGGTTCATCTGAAGAGCTAACGGGGTGCAAGATTCGTTAGGCCCTAAATAACGCAGAGCGCGGCCCAGGCCTTCGATCCAATTTGTGGGATTGGTCGGAGGCTGTTGGCGGCTGACCTTGAGGGGCAGCGCATGAAAGCTCTGTTGATGGACGGAGTGCAGAAGGCCACGCTCTGAGTATCTGTCCAGGGCTGTGGGCAATCCTGGGCCAGGGGTTAGGGTTCCCAACCTCCAGGTGGCAGTGTTTCCTCTAAGCTGAGTTAATGTGAGCTAGCTCACAGTTTTTTAGCCTCCGGCTCAGACATTTTTGTCTTAGCTCAGGAAGGATGGCTCCAGAACAAACTAATTTATGCAGCAGCCAAATCGCTTGCTCACAACTTTAATGCCAGTAGCTCACAAAGTAGAATTTTTGCTCACAAGACTCCACAGCTTAGAGGGAACATTGCCAGGTGGTATTTAGCAAGGAAAAACAACTTTGACAAGATAACGAAATCTTGTTAGGAAAAATATATATCTTCTTTAATCATCCAGTGAGTGACAAATCATTAAAGGTGTTTCCTTTGGAAGTAAATCGGTCTCAGGTTTTCCTGACGGTGCAGCGCTCCATAGACCGTTTCACTCGAGGTTTCAGCAGGTGAGACCTTAACACCTTGCATATTTTTTCCCCCGGCAACTTTCCCCTGCCTCCCTCTTCCTTTCTAACTTTGCATCGTTTTGTTTGTGCGAAAAGCAGCAACGGGCTGCCTTCTAAAAATCCTTTCGGGACTTCTTCAGATAAAGTCAGGAAGGATCTAATCATGCTTTGATCGCGAACTAGAGGAAGTTGTAGGGAGGTTAGGGTTAAAGAAAAGGAACAAGATAATGAGGTTGGAGATTATTTATATGCTTTCAAAGTTTAAAATGATTATTAGAAAGAGGAGAATAGAAGGAAAATGAAGTGTTAAGATATGTATAAAATATATGGATACGTGTACACTCAATAAAATAAGAACATAAGAACATAAGAACATAAGAGAATCCAATGTTGAATCAGGCCAATGGCCCATCTAGTCCAACCCTCTGTCACACAGCGGCCAAAATATACCAGGTGCCATCAGGAGGTCCAGCAGTGGGGCCAGGGCACCAGAAGCCCCTCCCACTGTTGACCCCCCCCCCCGGCACCAAGAATAGAGTGCATCACCTGCCCCAGACTGAGAATTCCCATCTATACCCTGTGGCTAATAGCCACTGATGGACTTCTGCTCCAGATGTTTATCTAATTCCCTCTTGAAACTGTCCATGCTTGTAGCTGCCACCACCTCCTGTGGCAGTGAATTCCATATGTTAATCACTCTTTGGGTGAAGAAGTATTTCCTTTTATCTGTTCTAACCCAACTGCTCAGCAATTTCATGGAGTGCCCACGAGTTCTTGTCTTGTGAGAAAGGGAGAAAAGGACTTCTTTCTCAAATTGCTCAATCCCATGCATAATCTTATAAACCTCGATCATGTCACCCCTCAGCCGTCGTTTCTCCAAGCTGAGAAACCCAGTGGTTTTGACCTTCTCCACTCTTCCTTTCAATTTCTTCCTCATGTGTCCCCTCATACCAGAGAAGTTACCCCTTTTAAAGTTAAAAGTGGTTGCGTCAGTCTTTTTGGGCAACTCCCTATCTGTACAATATTGATCAACAAGACTGCTTCAGGTGCCTATCATCAGTCATTAATGACTGATAGTATGCACCTGAAGCAGTCTTGAAAAAAAGTACAGTCCAGCCTGTCCCGTAATCTCTCATCCTTGACTAACCTCCAGGCGGCATCTGGAGAACTCCCGGGATTACAACTGATCTTCAGGTGGCAGAGGCCAGTTCACCTGGAGCAAATGGCGGCTTTGGAAGTTGGGCTCTGTGGCATCCTACCCTCTTGAAGTCCCTCCCCTCCACAAACCCTGCTCTTCTCAGGCTCCACCTCCCAAATCTCCAGGGATTTCCCAACCTGGAGGTGGCACCCAACCTGGAGTCGGAGGCCAGTGCTGCACCACAAGAGGGCGGCCAAGAGCCAGCCTCCCAGACAAAGATTCCATTGGTCCACCCCCATGCCACTCAGATCCATCACATGCAGGCAGGAATTGAGTCCAATAGCATCATAGAGACCAACAAGGGTTTTTTTGGGGGGAAGGGCACTGCAAAGAAGGAACTCAGGATGCAGAGGTAGAATGGAAGAACATTGTGTCAGTTAAGAACAACAATCACACTTCTGGTTTTGTGCATAACCCTAAAACTTGTATAACGACACGGTTAAGTTCACTTCAGTACACATAATACAAAGGTTGCCTGGAATATTAATTAAGGGATGAGAAGAGAGAACCAGAATGACACAGCCTAATCAATGGGGTCACAGAATCCATACCAGATTAAAGATGGAGCCAAGTGGTATAATGTAGATTGGAAGGGAGAAGGTCATTGGCTGTTGTATATTGTAAGAAGAATTTGGAGTATGTCTCGTGGGATCCCAGATTTAGAGCATCAGTAATTTTATCCATGATGAATAGATCCCATACTTCATTTCTCCAAGCTTCCACTGTTGGCGGTTTAGGTGATTTCCAGGCAGCTGCTATGGTAAGTTTGGCTGCTGCTCGTAAAATCGAAGTTAAATTCAGAAGATTATTGTCACCTGTAGATGGATCCCTCAAGTGTAGAAGAATGATTTCAGATTCAAAGGGTATTATTTGTGATGTTGTGATAACCCATTTTTGAACTTCCCTGTGTCTCAGTCTTGGGCACGTTCCCCCCTCCAGCAAGGATGAGGCCGGCGTCTCAAGCAACTATCATTCACCTCTCCTCCTCTAGAGTCCACTTTCCCTTGGATGGCTCTTTCAGATCCTCTCTTTCTGCTTCTCCGCGCTTCCTTCACACACCTCTTTGGCACCCAGAGACCCAGCGGCGGACTCCCTCCCCTGGATTTCAGACCCAGCCAGGGCCTTAAGTCACTTGCGGAGCTTTGCTCAACAATGTCCAGATTTCCAGCCGTGGTCACACGGACATTTTGATTGGGTTTCACCGCTGTTCCCTCTCACATTTAAAATTGCTGATCAGACGGCCGCATCTTTCTCCCGCGCCAAAGTGGGCTTACTCGCGCGATCCTCCCGGTTTCCTAGCAAGTTTTCCTACACCTGGAAAATCGATTACTATCTGGCTATTTGCACCTCGAATCCACGATTTTCCCGATCTGGACAGCCATCTCTCACAATGAACGCAATGAGGTCATCTGAACGTCACAATGTGGGTTTTTTTTACAAGCTTCCATCGATGTGTGCATGAGCAATCCTGCGCTGAATAAATTCAATGTATAAACGTTCAAGTGCACATATAGACGCCAGCGCTCAATTGTACATCACCGGTTAATTTTGTTTGCTGTTGGAGAGGGAGGAAACCTGCAAGAACAAGGGAGTATGGCGAGTCCCAGTGCAAGCAGTGATTCGGCCGTGTGTGTTATGTATTGGGATGTGAATCCTTGCTATACATTTCCATGTTAAGCTTGAGTTTGAATGTGGCTCTTCAGCTGTCGCATTACCATTGGCTGGTTTCGGCGAAACCATTGTAAATACCCAATCACTGTGTGAGAATGTTGCAAAGAGGGAAGGGTCCTGATTGGCCTTTATCCCTGTGTTATGATTGGCCTTTATCTCTGTGTTGTGATTGGCCTTTAGCTAACTGTGGGTGTGGCTTTGACAGCCCCGGAGAGTTTAAAAAGGGAGCTGTGCTCCACCTGTTTGTTGTGTGTTCCTGAGTTGAAGTCTTGCTGCGTTCTGAGTTGGAGTTTGCTGTTACCAATAAAGCTGAAGCACTTGATGAAATCACTTCGTTGTTAAGTTGTCCATACTTAACAGTGTGTATATGCGCATGCGCAAAGCCATTTTTTAAAAAAAAAACAATCTGAACAGTGCCTGGGGCCTTGTTGTGTGATGCAAGCAGTTCAGGGGGGGATGTGTGGTCATCCCAACCCAAAAACAAAAATATTCCAGATCAAATCTATAGTGGGAACAAATCAGGATAAGCTTGCTGTGTGACTACAGCCTCCCTTGTAACAAGCAGGTGTGCAGTTCTGGTGAGGAGCAATTACTTGGCTTACTTTCTTCCCAAGGCCTGTCGGGGATCAGGCGGCTACACAAGAAAGCACTCTGCGCATCGCCACCTGTATGCTGAAGTTTCTTTTGGCTGCCGCGTGACTTCCCCAGCTGCAGAATAAGCCTTGGCACCTCCAAGTTCTTTCCTTGGGATTCACGAGGCGTTGTAATATGACTTCGGTGCAGCTGTGCAAACCCAAGGATCAGAGCGACACCACAGATCAGATTTCTACCTAAGAGCACTGATGCTCCATTACGAAAAGCCACTTGGGTTGGCTGGGTCAGGACTCTGTTAGTTTAGTCCAGACCACCTAGCCTTGCCACCTGCACACGTTTCTCTGTTTGCATGCCTCATCTGGAGCTTTGGGGACACAGCAGCCTGGGAATTTCAGCACATTTTGGACATTATTTGATCTTTCCCAAGGGTCTCCATCTTTAGCAAAGGAGGGCCCTGAACGGCTTTTGCAGAGTTGGCCCAATGGCTGCAAAATATGCCCCAGGTCCTGCTGGTGGACCTCCTGATGGCCCCTGGGTTTTAGCCACTGCATGACACAGAGTGTTGGACTGGATGGGCCATTGGCTTGATCCAACATGGCTCCTCTTATGTTAGGTCAAGGCAATGAGTGCAGATGGCCTTGAAAAGTGTTTAGACAAATTCACAGAGGATTAGTTGCTGTAGATCATCTGTGTGACAAAGGATTAGTTGCTGTAGATTTTCCAGGTTGTCTGGCTGTGGTCTTGGCATTGTAGGACCTGACATTTCGCCAGTGGCTGTGACTGGCATCCTCAGAGGTATGACACAGAAAGATGGAGTACTCTCTGTGTCAAGGTGAGAAGAAAAGTGGTAGGCAGGTAATTTATCTCTACCCAGGAAGGTGGGGTAGGGCTGAGTCATTGTCTTGTTGGAGTTCCCCAGGCTGTGATGTGTGAATGGAGGACATTTCCTGAGGAGGTTCTTTTGCATACAGATTGGCTGTCGAAATCCTAATCTTATCTGTAGTGCTGTTGTAAAATGTAGAGCCTTTTGTGTTTTTCAGGACATGAAACCGTGCCCTATTTATTTTTAAACTCTCTTCTTTCCTGTTGAAATTGTGTTTATGTTTATGGATTTCAATGGCTGCCCTGTGTAATCTGACACGGCAATTGGATGTGTTGTCCAGCCTTTCAGTGTCCTGGAATAAGATACTGTGTCCTGTTTGGGTTAGGCTACGTTCAGCCACTGCTGATTTTTCAGGTTGGCACAGAAGATAGCTCCATCGGTGGCCGTTAGGCAAGATGGCAAGAGTGAACCTCCAAGTTCAGAGGCAGCATACCTTTGAATGTCACTTGTTTGGGGGCCGTAACTGTGTGTGGGGGGAAGATCTATATCCCTGCTTCTGGGCCTTTCAAGGCATCTGGTTGCACTCTAGGGGTGCCAACTCCAGGTTAGGAAATTCCTGGAGATTTGTGGTTGGAGCCTGGGGGGCAGGGTTTGGGGAAGGGGGGGACCTCACTGGGTTACAAGACCATAGAGAGTCTGACCTTCGGAGCAGCCATTTTCTCCAGAGGAACTGACCTCTCCAGCCTGGAAATCAGCTGTAATTCCCAGAGACCTCCAGGGAATTAGATAAACATATGGAGCAGAAGTCCATCAGTGGCTATTAGCCACAAGGTATAGATAGGGACTCTCAGTCTGGGGCAGGTGATGCACTCTATTCTTGGTGCTGGGGGGGGGCAGCAGTGGGAGGGCTTCTGGTGTCCTGGCCCCACTGCTGGACCTCTTGATAGCACCTGGTATTTTTGGCCACTGTGTGACAGAGTGTTTCAACATTGGCTTCTCTTATGTTCTTAGGCTAGAGGTGGGAAACCCTAGTTGCCCCTGGGGTAAAACAGGATGCTGGGCTAGCCGGAGCATTTGACTGACCCTGCACAGCTGCTGTTAAAGGAATATCTGGAAAGAACCCTACAGGTTCACCATGAGAAGAAGGAGAGAAGAAGGGCTTGGATTTATACCCCACCCTTCACTACCTGAAGGAGTCTCAGAGCGCCTTACAATCTCCTTTTCCTTCCCCTCTCCACAACAGATACCCAATAGGCGGGGCTGAGAGAGCTCTTTCGAGGACTGCTCTTGAGAGAACAGTTCTGAAAGAACTTGTAATTGACCCAAGGTCACACCAGCAGCTGCATGTGGAGGACTGGGGGATCAAACCCCGTTCTCCCAGATTAGAGTCCATGCTCCTAACCACTACACCAAGCTTTGGCTTGACAAGAAAGCTAATGCAATCTTAGGATGCATTAACAGAAGCATTGTGTCCAGATCACGGGAGGTGGTAGTTCCACTCTATTCTGCTCTGGTCAGGCCTCACCTGGAGTCCTGTGTCCAGTTTTGGGCACCACATTTTAGGAAGGATGTTGACAAGCTCGAGTGTGTCCAGAACAGGGCAACCGGGATGGTGAGAGGAATCCAAGTCTTACGAGGAAAGGCTGAAAGAGCTGGGTATGTTTTGCCTGGGAAAGAGAAGGCTTAGAGGGGACATGATGGCAGTCTTCCAATATCTGAAGGGCTGTCGTGTGGGAGATGGAGCAGATCTATTCTCTCTCTTGCTCCGGATTGCAAGACTAGATCTAATGGGTGGAAATTCCAAGGGAGTCGATACTGGCTAAATATCAGGAGAAACCTCCTATCTGTAAGAGCGGTTGAGCAGTGGAACGGACTGCCTCGGGAGGTGGTGGATGCTCCGCTAGACGTTTTCAAATGGAGGCTGGATAACCATCTTTCGGGTATATTGCAGGGCCATCTTTTGGCTATGCTCCTGCAGAGTGCCGGGGGTTGGACTAGATGACCGGCAAGGTCCCTTCCAACTCTTAACATTCTATGATTCTATGATTTAACACATCCCACCACCCATAACCTAGCTGCCATTGAACCTCACGGACCTTTTCCTCTTACCGCGGGCTGCAGGAGTCCTGACTGCATTTGGCCGTGGCACTTTCACTGCACTGTGCTCCCTGCGTGGCACGCCCTTCACCCCATTCTTCGCGTCACCCCCTGATGACCTGACGGAACCTCGTCAGCTGTGTGTGAACCGGCTCTATTTATATGCATTTCTGCCCTGCCTTTGTCTAGAAGAAGAGGCTCTCGGCGACTGCTAAGTCGAGGTTCCTGCATCAGGGGGGAAAGAAAAGTACACAGCCAACGTCCCCAAGGGCAAGACATAAATGCAGCCTGTGTGTTTACAGAAGTCTCTCTAAGGCCCAGACCCCGGGGGTGGGGGGGCTAGAAAGAAACATGCCGGGGGCTCCCCCACCCCACCAATAAACGAAAGCCAAACATCTCAGGAATCCAGGTCTTTCTGCCTCATTTGCCGCTCAGCCCAGAGCCGCAGGGACCATTAACACATCACTGCGGTGCAATCGCTGGAAAGAGGGTTGGGTTTTTTTTTTTTTTAATATGTATTTAAAAAAAATCACATTAATGTCACGTCGTGACAAATGGGCCGCAGGCAGCCCGGATTTTGTATGTGAAGTTGGCTCTTGGTCTGAATAGTCCCAAAATAGTCTGACATCAATGCCAGAAGAAGAAGAAGAACGTGCGCGCGCACACACAGCCCCTGCCACCCCAGTGAACGGTGCACATCGAGTCTGGAAACCTGAAATCTGTGCAAAAATCTGCGGCAAAGGAAGCCAGTATGAATTGGCAGGTTTGCTGAATTGATTCTACCTCTGCTTTTCGGGATCGGAGATGGATAAGGTGCCACGGAGCCTCTGACCCACCGATGTTCGAATTCAGCAGCTCCCCTCACGCAGGAGGTTTCACCTGTGAGGTTTCCTTAGGGTTGCCAACCTCCAGGTGGTGGATGGAGACCTGCTGTTACAACAGATCTCCGGGCGACAGAGATCAGCCCCCACAGAGAAAATATCCACTTTGGAAGGAAGCCTCTACGGCATTACACCCCATTGAAGTCCCTCCCCTTGCCAAGCCCCAAACTTCACAGGGCACACCCCCACAATCTCCAGGTCTTTCCCAATCCAGAGATGGCCACCTTGCTTTCATGGTGTCCTTTGCGACCTTCAGGTCTGGGAGGCTGCTTTTTTCTCTCTCAGTTGATCTTATTTATTTATTTATTTAATTTAATTTATTATCAGATTTAGACCCCGCCCTCCCAGTTGAGGCCGGCTCAGGGCGGCTTGCATAAAAGAATAAAACTCACATGTAAACAATTCGAATAGCCCTAATCATATACAACATTCTGACATTTAAAAGGTGCTAACATTAATGACACTGATAGGTTATTAAATGATGGCAGTCGGCCTTCAGTATTCCATCCCAGAGAAGAAGAAGAAGAAGAAGAAGAAGAAGAAGAAGAAGAAGAAGAAGAAGAAGAAGAAGAAGAAGAAGAAGAAGAAGAAGAAGAAGAAGAAGAAGAAGAAGAAGAAGAAGAAGAAGAAAGGATTGGATTGGATTGGATTGGATTGGATTTATACCCCGCCATTCGCTCGGATTCTCAGAACGGCTGACAAACTCCTTCCCCTTCCCACAACAGACACCCTGTGAGGTCGGTGGGGCTGAGAGAGCTCATGACAGAAACTGCTCTTTTTCAAGAACAGCTCTTGTCAGAACTACGGCTTGTCCGTCATCCAGCCAGGTGCAAGTGGAGGAGTGGGAGAATCAAACCCGGTTCTCCCAGATTAGAGTCCGCGCACTTAACCACGACACCAAACTGGAGTAGAGTTTCAAGTTCTTACTTTCAAGTTCTTACTTTCACTCTGAGCCTGGAGAGTCCTGCACTTTAAAACCAAAGGTTCTTACAAATCCTGGATTTCGAAGTGTCCATAGCCCTGCCACATGCTTCAGACAGGCTTGCCAACTCTCGCTTGGGAAATGCCTGGAGTTTTGGGGGCATAGCTTTGGACGGGCGGAGTTGACCCAGGCAATTGCTGTGCCAGCAGAAGCTCCAGGTTTAGGCCCTTTGGCCTCCAGATAAGAGTGGTCGTGCCTGGCCTAGGGTGGCCAACTTCAGGTTGGGAAATCCCTGGAGATTTCGGAGTCGAGTCTAGGAGGGACCTCAGTGGGGTATAACATTGTAGCACCCACCCTTCAAAGCAGCCATTTTCTCCTGGGGAACTGACCTCTTGTCGCCTGGGAATCAGTTGTAATTCCAGGAGATCTCCAGGCCCCACCTGGAGGTTGGCAACCCCGTGAATGAAGTCAGGCCCATGCAAAAAGGGGGCTGGTCCCATCAACCATTTGTCACTCTCCTCCGATCAGCATGAGGGGTTGGTGTGAATTCTACTTCGTGAGCTGCTGGCATTATTTATTTATTTATTATTTGGATTTATATCTTGCCCTCCCTGAAGATTAAAATTGTGAGTGAGCAATTTGGCTATGGCATAAATTCGTTAGCTCCGGAGCCATCCTTCCTGGGCGAAGCCAACGATGTGTGAGCCGGAGGCTAAAAAGCCGTGAGCTAGCTCACACTCACTCACCTTAGAGGGAACCCTGCTCCCAAGGGTAAGTTCTCTATGTAAGAAAGGACAGAGCTGAGATATAAAAAGGTGTGACTCCTGCCACAAATCTTCCAGATGTGAATTCTCTCTGCAACAGGCTAGGACAGAATTAGCAGTTAGCAGGACTGCAGAGTCCTGATTCTTAAAAAGCCCGCAAGGAGGGTGTGTGTGGTGTGTGTGGTGTGAAATCATGCTGAAGTAAAACAAGAGGAAATAAATAAGGATAGGTGAACCACCAATGTACTCATTTGTTCCACCCCAGTAATAATATTCTGGTTACAGACTTGCCCGGAGTCCCTTTTGGAGAAAAGTGAGCTAAAAGTGCAACAAATAAGTTAGCTATGAGTCCAGTCGCACCTTAGAGACCAACAAGATTTTCAGGGGATGAGAAGCAGAAGAAGAAAAAGAAGAAGAAGAGATTGGATTTGTATCCCATCCTTCACTCGGTGTCTCTGAGCGGCTGACAAACTCCTTTCCCTTCCCCTCCCCACAACAGACACCCTCTGAGGTAGGTGAGGCTGAGAGAGCTCTTTCCAGAATTGCCCTTTCAAGGACAGCTCTTGTCAGAACTATGGCTTGCCCAAGGTCATCCAGTAGCTGCAAGTGGAGGAGTGGGGAATCGAACCCGGTTCTTCCAGATCAGAGTCCACGCCCTTAACTGCTACACCAAACTAGCTCTCAGTGAGCTTTCAGGTGTCACGTTTCCATCCTTTGCAAAGAGACTCAGGTCTCCATTCTGACTTGTACCTGGCACGGGGACCTTTGACTCTCAAAAGCTCATCCCTCCGGGAATCTTGTTGGTCTCTAAGGTGTGACTAGATGTGAATCTGGCTGTTCTACTGCAATCCGACACAGCTAGCTACCCACTGAAACGGATAACTAACTAACTAATTTGCAAGTGGTGACGGACAGCTTTCCCTGCCTGAGGCTCGGGAGAACTGCTTCCAGTCACAGCGGGTAATTATGGCAGGGCTTGATGGACCAGAGTTCTCATCCAGTAAGGCAGCTGAGACATCAGTGCCAAGAGCATAGGGCCCATGTGTGATGCTCCCTCCAAGCTGCGGAGTCTGGTGAGCCAAAATGCTACTTTGTCAGCTACTGGCATGAAAGTTGTGAGCGAGCAATTTGGCCGCTGCATAAATCAAGCTTGCTCTGGAGCCCTCCTTCCTGAGCGGAGACACAAATGCGTAATGCAAACCGCTAGACCCAACTTCCTTTGGAAAACCGACACTCCCCCACCCATTCTTTGGAGCTGTTAAAATGTTCTTTCTTCCAGTGTAGCCTTTTTTTTTTAGAAAAAGGTGCTCTTTGACTCTGTTGTTTCCTCACCGAGAAGCTCGAGAGGGGCACTTACGCTAGAGAAGACTGAAGCGAAAGGCGAGGAATTAGGGGGGATGAGTTCGCACAGATCCAGCATCCAAGAATATGAGAAGAGTTCTCTGTTCAGGTGGCTCGAGTGTTGCAGGGAACAACATTTCAGAGCTTAACGACTTATTTACAAAAGCTGTCTGGAAGCTCGGGTGGGAAACGGTGCGAATGAAAGAGAAAACCCTCCTTTTGGATCTCCAATGTATCCTTCATGGGTCTAGATCCTCCTGAGTCCGTTAGATGAAGCAGCAGGCGCTGCCACCAGCTGGACTGAAAATAGGGTTGTTGTGGGGAGGGGAAGGGAAAGGAGTTTGTAAGCCGCTCTGAGACTCTGAGTGAAGGGTGGGGTATAAATCCAATCTCCTCCTCCTCCTCCTCCTCCTCCTCCTCCTCCTCCTCCTCCTCCTCCTCCTCCTCCTCCTCCTCCTCCTCCTCTTCTTCTTCTTCTTCTTCTTCTTCTTCTTCTTCTTCTTCTTCTTCTTCTTCTTCTTCTTCTTCTTCTTCTTCTTCTTCTTCTTCTTCTTCTTCTTCTTCTTCTTCTTCTTCTTCTTCTTCTTCTTGGGAGAAAACTGAGAGTGACTCAGCGTTGCATGGAATACAGCAAATCTCCGAGGACTATCCTGTTCTCCTAGACGCAGCAAGAGGAAACTGATTCCCACCTTCCGTCCCACCTGTTCCCCCCAAATCGTCTCAGTTTGTTCTGCAGAAACACATTTCTCAGGAAAAAAAGAGGAGACCGTCAACTGAAGGAACAGAAAAATTAGAACAAGTGACTCTGGGGAGGGGGCTGGGTTTGCTGGAGAAAATGAACATATTGGCAAAATGTCTCTCCCAATCACGGCTGTCTCGGCCAGGAGAGAATGTTCCCTCCATACCTGGAAATCTTTATATAATTGCTGCGTATGGGGGGGAGGAGGTCAGCCGGAAGACGGGACTTTCTTCTCGCACTGGCAGTATTTTACAAAGAAGTTTCCGCTTTAACATTTCCCTCTCCAGCAGTTGCGTGTTCAGCGTAAGCCCAGGGTCAGTGTATGAACACATCAGACTGCCATATGGAACCAGACATTGGGTCTCTCATGGTCATTGTTGTCCACTGGAACTGGCAGCAGTTTCCCAGGGTCTCAGAGGTCTTTCACATCACCTACTTCCCGATCCTTTTAACTGGAGACATGGAAGATTTGAATCAGGGACCTTCTGCATGCATGGTTTGGGAGGGAGGGACTTCAGCAGGGTACAATGCCACAGAGTCCGCCCTCCAAAGCAGCCATTTGGGGAACTGATTTCAGTCACCTGGCTCAGGGACAGAGCATCTGCTTGGTGTGCAGAAGGGTCCCAGGTTCAGTCCCCAGCATCACCAGTTGAAAGGACCAGGTCATCATAGCTGATGTGAAAGACCCTTGCCTGAGAACCTGGAGAGCTGTTGGCAGTCTGAGTAGCCTATACTGGCTTCCATGGATGGGTGGATGGTCTTCGTGTGTCCAATTGTAATATCAGGATGTCAAGCTTGACCTGGGTTCCGGGCTTGGACCTTCCTGTGGCCGTGGCGAGGGTCCGACGGCTCTGGGAGGCGGAGCCTGTAAAGGAGAGGGGGAGCGTTGGGGCCTCAGATAGGTAGGGGACGGAGTTGACAGCACTCCGTAAGTCCCTCTACCTCCATGCATCGGCTTCCGGCTTCTCAGCATCCTCCCTGGACCTCTCTCTGGCAGCATCAGGTGATTCCGAGCACGTCCTTCCTCCCCGGCCCCTTTGCTTCCCTCTCCTTTATACCCAGCTCCCTCTCCCAGTACCGTCTCCTGTCTCCGCCTCCATCCTGTTCCTCCCAGCCCTGCCCCCCGTGATAAGCTCCGACGCTGTCTCCATGGCCTGGGTGCGGTCAGAGCTATGCTGACGGCGGTCCTGTCAGCCTGAGGCTGCGCCGCTAGTGCCGGTACCCGTGCACTCGCCGTCAGCCTCTCCTGGGTGCTGTCGGCCTCTCCTGCTGTTCCTTGAAGCTCTTCGCTTTGCGGTTGGGCTGCTCCGGACCATTGTGCCTCGGTTGTGTGGGCGGGGTCTGGCACGGCAGGATCTTCTTGGTCTGTGGTTACGTCCTGAGACCCTGGGACCGGGACACAGGAGATCTCCAGGTGCCACTTGGAGGTTGGTAATCATGGCCGCACCACTGGTCTATCAAGGTTAGTCTGACTGATGGTGGCTCTCTGGAGCCTAGGGCAGAGGTCTTTCAATCATCTACTACCTGAGATGCCAGAGACTGAACCCGGGACCTTCTGCATGCAAAGCAGATGCTCTTCCGCCAAGCCACGACCCCTCCTTGTGGCTGCAAGAATGAGCCCTTGGTGCCCTGTACTGTGCAGAGAAAGCTCCAAGCATGGTGCCATTCTCTCAGCCTGGCTTTGCACCCCTTTTCTATGCCAACGAGAGGTACGAAATGCCAGTCACCCAGCTGGGCTGTGCAATGAACCTCCAGGCTGCTGAAGAGACAAGAAGGAGGAGACCCGACCTCTTCTGTTATTTGTAAACCTGAGCAGCCCCTCCTCTTCTTCTCCTCCTCCATCTCCTGGTGGTTGTCTTCATTGATGTTCCACAGGGAATCTGGAACAGAAGAGCACAAAGGTAGGAATGATCTGGAACTTCCTGACCGTGGAGTGATCTCTACTACCTTATGAAGAAGAAGAAGAAGAAGAAGAAGAGGAAGAAGAAGAAGAGATTGGATTTATACCCCGCCCTTCACTTGGAGTCTCAGAGCGGCTTACAAACTCCTTTCCCTCCCCCTCCCCACAACAGACACCCTGTGAGGCAGGTGGGGCTGAGAGAGCTCTTTCCAGGACTGTCCTTGAGAGAACAGCTCTGACAGAACTATGGCTTGCCCAAGGCCATCCAGCAGCTGCAAGTGGAGGTGTGGAGGATCAAACCCAGTTCTCCCAGATTAGAGTCTGTGCATTTAACCACTACACCAAACCACTACACCAGACACTACACTATCTCCTTTTCCACAATTCCTTGCTAAGTCAACCAACGCTCCCTCCAGGCCGTGGAGTCTTGTGAGCAAAAAATTCTACTTTGTGAGCTACCGGCATTAAAGTTGTGAGTGAGCGATTTGGCTGCTGCATAAATTAGTTTGCTCTGGAGCCATCCTTTCTCAGCTAAGACAAAAAGGTGTGTGCCGGAGGCTAAAAAACTGTGAGCTCGCTCACACTGACTCAGCTTAGAGGGAACACTGAAGTCGACAACAAAGAGCCCCAGCGAAGATATCCCAGCATCCTTTGTATTGATTATTGAGGAATCTCAAGAGGACGAACTCTTCTATTCCCAGCCAGCTCATTTACCTGCCTTGTTTGCCAGCCAACTTCTAATCAGGTAATGGGCACATCGGAGCAGACCACATGGGGTACCGGCGGCAGTGGCGGAGATGTTCTCTTGAGCCTATCACCGGCAGAAGGTCAGTGCGCTTTGCTGAACACGAGCGGCTCATCTTCCCGAACTTTCAGTCCTTCGTCTCAGGGGACTCTTCTTGAGTAAGTACATTTTTCACACCTGACTGACAGTTCCCTTGCGAGAACGGATGTGGAAATGGGGGCTTAGAATGGCAGCCTTCAAAGTGTTGTTGTGCGAAAGCCCCAGGAAAGGATTTGAATGGGGGTGGAGGCAGGCCAGGAAGAGAACTTGGGCTAAACCACACCTTTTCTGGTCGGGCTGCCAACTTGGGGGTTGGAAATACCTGGGGAGGGAAGGGTGGGGTTTGCAGAGGGGTGGGGCCTCAGTGGGGTGCAACGCCATAGAGTCCGCCCGCCAAAGCAGCCATTTTCTCCCGGGGGACTGATCTCTTTTGCCTGGAGATCAGTTCTAATTCTGAGAGCTCTCCAGATCCCACCTGGAGGCTGGCAACCATAACATAGTGAGTGAAGTGATGGAGACACAGAGGTTGCTCTCCCCCTCCCTCTGACCTCCTTGACCTCTCTGAACCAGACTGGCAGGCTTCGAAAGAAGGCAGGACTGAAAAGAGTCTGATTGTTTTTGGGTTTTTTTCCCATTTGTTTAGCAAGGAATGACTCGTCCTTCTCTCTTGGGATGCACAGCTGCTTAGGTGGAGATGGGAGTGGCCAAATTTGGTAACTTGGCTGCTGCAGCAAGAGACGGCTCCGTGGTTCAGGTGGGGTTTGGAAGCAGTTGAGGATAGAGGCAGAAGTTAAGGGTAAAGGTTTCCCTTACTCAAAAGCCGGTCGAATCTGACTCTAGGGGGCAGTGCTCATTTCTGTTTCCAAGCTGAAGAGCCAGTGCTGTCCAAAGACGTTTCCGTGGTCATGTGGCCGGCATGACTAAACATTGAGGTGCACAGAACGCTGTTACCTTCCCACCAAAGCAGTACTTATTTATCTACTTGCAATTTCTTGCCTTTGAACTGCTAGCCTGGCAGGAGCTGGGGCCTGAGATGGGAGCTCACTCCATCACGTGGCACTTGGGTCTTGAACTGCAGAACTACAGATGTTCCAGCCTGCAGCTCAGTGTCTTAACCTCTAAGCAAAATGCACCCTTGTTTTCCCATCTGGATTGGGAAATCTTCCTGGGTTGGGCTGACCTGGGTACTAGAAACAAAAAGGAAGCCCAATATGGTGGGTGGGGCTGACCCCCATTCGGTGGTACCCTTTGTAAAATTGGCAACACCTGGATTCACCTCCACCTACTCTCTTGCCCGCCCCAGAGAAGTAGTTCTGAGCAGGGATAGAGACGGACACTATGAGAGATAGCTGGGACGTTACGGTAGCAGTTTCTGTGATGCCTATCTTTATATACAAAAAAATTTACAGTAGGGTGACCATATTTTGGAAAGCAAAAAAGAGGACACATTTCCTGACTGACTACTCCAAACAAGTGATCACGATGGCAAATCTCATTTTAAATACCCTGCCTATTTAAGCTGTGATAATTGCTACTAACTAGGAATATTCCTAACCTTCCAACCCCAAAGAGGAGGAGGAGAAGAAGAAGGAGAAGAAGAAGAAGAAGGAGAAGAAGGGCGGATTGGATTTATACACTGCCCTTCACTTGGAGTCTCAGAGTGGCTTACAAACTCCTTTCCCTCCCCCTCCCCACAACAGACACCCTGTGGGGTAGACGGAGCTGATTGAGCTCTTTCCAGAACTGTTCTTTCAAGGACAGCTCTTGTTGGAACTACGGCTTGCCCAAGGTCATCCAGCAGGTGCAAGTGGAGGAGTGGGGAATCAAACTCTGTTCTCCCAGATTAGAGTCCGTGCACTTAACCACAACACCAAATTTCCATCCGTTTTTTTTAAAAATTCGTTGGTTAGAACCTCTATGTAAGCCGCCCAGAGACCCTCCGGGGTCAAGGTGGTACATAAGCTGAAGGTATATAAATAAATAAATAAATAAATAAATAAATAAATAAATAAATAAAAAGAGCCCAAAAGAGAATGGATGTCAAAAAAGAGAACATCTGGTAACTACTTTACAGAGAAATGCAAACAAAAACAACAGGTTGCTGGCCCAAGGACTATGCGGTCTATTTGTGTCCAAAACTTCCACAACCGGCGCAAATTTGTACTAAGATACTGTCAGAAGTCGCCAATTGCCACAAAAGTCAGGAGCTTGCCAAGTTATCTGAAGGTGAGCAAAGCGGCTGAACTTTTGAAAACGCTGTTATCTTGTTTCCAGAAATCTTTTCTTTCCAGCAAGGCTTTCTTCCCATTAACAGAAGCGCAAAGGGCATGCTTTGAAGACGTGCATTCTTTTTATGTGTCCTTCAACCTGTGAAAAGGGGTGGGGGGAAGCTTTGCATGCCAGGGAGGGGGGGAAGTCTCCTCCTCAAGACGGCATCCTTCACTTTGCTCTCCGGCGTGACTTAAAAGTAATTAAAGATGGAAATTAAACCCTGTCATTGTGCATTTTAATTGCCCACCAAATGAGCTGCATCGTTAATGGATATTGTTTTGCAGGAAACACAAGACCTCAGACACATGTAAGATCTCCGGGTTGACGCCTTCCCCTCTGTCTGGCGAAAATTGTTTCCAAAAAAGGCCTGATCAAAGAGGGAGCGGGGGGCCAAGAGGCGTTGGATCCTGCCCAGGAAAAAAAGAGCATACATTTCACTCCGCGTATGCACGCACCTCTCCAGAACTTTGTACAAAATGATCTGGTGCTTAGTGCCTGGTGGTGTTATGTACCATCAAGTCACAGCCTGTAGTAATGATCAGTTTGATGTAGCAGGAGTTTGGTGTCGTGGTTAAGTGCGTGGACTCTAATCTGGGAGAACCGGGTTTGATCCTCCACTCCTCCACTTGCAGCTGCTGGATGACCTTGGGCAAGCCATAGTTCTGTCAGAGCTGTTCTCGCAAGGACAGTTCTTGAAAGAGCTCTCTCAGCCCCACCTACCTCCCAGAGTGTCTGTTGTGGGGAGGGGAAGGGAAAGGAGTTTGTAAGCTGCTCTGAGACTCCTTTGGGTAGTGAAGTTGTTGTTGTTTAGTCACACAGTTGAGTCCGACTCTTCGCGACCCCGTGGACCACATCATGTCAGGCCCTCCTGTCTTCCGTCGTGCTCCGGAGTTTGCTCAATTTCATGTTCGTTGGCTCGATAACCCTGTCTAACCATCTCATCCTTTGCCATCCCCTTCTTCTTTGACCTTCCGTCTTTCCCAGCATCAGGGTCTTCTCCAGTGAGTGCTCCCTTCTCGCTTGGTGGCCAGGCTATTTGAGCTTCAGCTTCAGTACTGAATACTGAAACTGAAGCTAAAGGGTAGCAGAGGGCGGGGTATAAATCCAATCTCTTCTTCTTCTGTTGGGTTTTCAAGGCAAGAGAATGACAGAGGCAGTTTGCCATGGCCTGTCTCTACGTAGCCACTCGGGTGGCCTCCCATCCCAGCACTGACCAGAAGCAACCCTCCTGGGCTTCTGAGATCTGATAAGGTCAGGCCTGGGTCATTCAGTTCCTACCCCGTGTTAATTGCAAAGAACGCAAGAAGAAAGGATCTAACAAGACATCTGGCGCTGCCTTTGTCCAAGTCAGGTCACCATTCTCAAGTCACTGGAGAGACAACGTGTTGCAGCAGTGAGAGTGTCAGACCCAGGTTCGAATCTCCACTCTGCCATAGAAGTGTGGAGGGGAAGTCTAGGCCAATCACAGACTCTCAGCCCAGCCTACCTAGCCTGTCAGTTTGGTGTAGTGGTTAGGGGTGTGGACTCTAATCTGGGAGAACTGAGTTTGACTCCCCACTTCTCCACATGCAGTTGCTGGTGTGACCTTGGGCCAGTCACAAGTTCTTTCAGAGCTTTTCTCTCAAGGGCAGTCCTCAGGAGAGCTCTCTCAGCCCCTCCTACCTCAGAGGGGGTCTGTTGTGGGGAGGGGAAGGGAAAGGAGTTTGTAAGCCACTCTGAGACTCCAAGTGAAGGGCTGGGTATAAATCCAATCTCTTCTTCTTATTCTTCTTCTCACAGGGCCATCGTGGGGACAGAATGGTGGAGGGAAGAATGTTGTAAGACACCATGGGTCCCCATTGGGAAGAAAAAGGGTGTGTGTATGAAATAAATAAGTTCTGCATTGCCGACTTTGGCTCGCCACTGGTCTCCACAGTCTCGTGCAGAAAGAGGCATTTTTGACACACCTGGTATCCCTACACTAAAGATGCCAGTGAGAGAACCTGGGATCTTGGACCTGCAGATCATATGCTCTGTCTCTGATCTCTGGTCCCTTCCTTGCACGGATGGGCACAGCAGCACATGCACCTGGGTTCCTGCTTGAGAGCTGGGTTGCTAGTTCAGAGCAATACCCCCCTTTGCCAGCATGAGGAACGTCTTTGAGAGAGGGGGCACAGCCTCTGCTTGGCACATCGAAGGTCCCAGGTTGAATCCCTGGCATCTCCAGCTAGAAGGACCAGGCAGGAGGTGATGGGAAAGATCTTTCTCTTGCCTGAGACCCTGGAGAGCTGCTGCCAGTCTGAGTAAACAATACTGACCTTGACAAACCAGGGGACTGATTCAGGATAAGGCAGCTTCACCTAGGAATAATTCTTTGGGTGGAGGGGCTGTGGCCCGGTGGTAGAGCCTCTGCTTGGCATGAGGAAGGTCCAGCATTCAATCTCCGGCATCTCCAGTTGAAAAGGACCAGGCAGTAGGCGATGTGAAGGACCTCAGACTGAGACCCTGGAGACCTGGAAAGAGGGGGCTGTGTGGCTCAGCAGTAAAGCACCTGCTTGGCATGCAGAAGGTCCAGTGTTCAATCCCCGGCATCTCCAGTTGAAAAGGACCAGGCAGTAGGTGATGTGAAGGACCTCAGACCGAGACCCTGGAGACCTGGAAAGAGGGGGCTATGTGGCTCAGTGGTAGAGCACCTGCTTGGCATGCAGAAGGTCCAGTGTCCAATCCCCGGCATCTCCAGTTAAAAAGGCATTAGGCAACGTGAAAGACCTCAGACCGAGACCCTGGAGAGCTGCTGCCAGTCTGAGTAGACAGTCAAGAAGAAGAAGAAGAAGAAGAAGAAGAAGAAGAAGAAGAAGAAGAAGAAGAAGAAGAAGAAGAAGAAGAGGAGGAGGAGGAGGAGGAGGAGGAGGAGGAGGAGGAGGAGGAGGAGGAGGAGGAGATTGGATTTATACCCTGCCCTTCACCACCCAAGGGAATCTCAGAGCAGCTTACAGACTCCTTTCCCTTCCCCTCCCCACAACAGACACCCTGGGAGGGAGGTGGGGCTGAGAGAGCTCTGACAGAAACTGCTCTTTTTCGAGAACAGCTGTGCCAGAACTGTGGCTTGCCCAAGGCCATCCAGCAGGTGCAAGTGGAGGAGTGGGGAATCAAACCCGGTTCTCCCAGATCAGAGTCTGCGCACTTAACCACTAAGCCAAACTGGCTCTGACCTTGATGAACTGATGACCTTGATGAACTGATGGTCTGTTTCAGTATATGGCTGCTTCGTGGAGCCAAGGATCCACGTTCTTTTGCAAGATCAAACCAAAGGGGAAGTGGGAAGGAGGGGGGAGCCTTGCCCTTGGACAGGCGACATTGTGAGCGAGCCCAGGTTGGCCCCTGCAGTCACCTTTCCTACCTGTGACCCGCTGGAGCTGCCAGTGCCGAATGGACAGGGAACAGGCTGTGTCGAAGGACTGTCATTGGCTGAGCAATGGGCTGTTAAAGACTCCCGGCTCCTAATGCGCTGCAACGGTCTTCTCATTAAAAACCATTTGTGCCAATCATCGGGACATATGTTATCGCCCTTTTAGTGGAGGAACGATGACTAGCAGAGTCATTTATTTTATTTTCTTAAGAATACGGCACACAGTGCTTCTGCCGTGCTTCTCGGTGAAGAGCTACTGCCTTTTGGTGTAACTACAGCGATGCAGAGTGGAGCTGGGACTGGAATCCTTGGGGCAGAGCAGCCGGCAGGGAGCAGAGAGTGATCGGCATCTTGGCGGGCACCTTTCCTCCCTCTCGCTGCGGCTGTGTATTAACTTGTCACTGTCGATGCATCTTGGCGTTCTGGTGGCGCGGGTTTCTCGGACGGAGTGCCCAGCGGTTGCCGGGCAACTGTCAAGTGCTTTACTCTCTGCCGCTGCTCACATAATGGAGCTGTTGTCAATGGGAAATGAATCTGAAGGGTGATCCTCAGCAAAGACGATGTGAGAGCCAATTGCGGTAGACTGCAGATCGGGGGGTCCCCAACCTTTTGGAGCTCGCGGGGACCTTCGGAATTCTGATACGGTGCGGTGGGAACAGACGCGAAACGGGTGCTACAAAATGGCTGCTGCGGGAGGCAGAGGCAGGTACAAAATGGTTGTCACGGCTTACCTTTAGTCACGCAGCAAAAATTCTACTTTGTGAGCTGCTGGCGTTAAAAGTTGTGAGCGAGCGACTTGGCTACTGCATAAATCAGTTCGCTCTGGAACCACCCTTCCTGAGCTAAGACAAAAAAATGTGTGAGCCGGAGGCTGAAACTGTGAGCTGGCTCACACTAACTCAGCTTAGAGGGAACACTGGTGGTGGCTAGGGTTGCCAGGTTCCAGGTGGGGCCTGGAGATCTCCCTCTTTTACAACTGATCTCCAGCTGACAGAGATGAGCTCCCCTGGAGAAAATGGCTGCCTTCAAGGGTGGACTGTATGGCACTGTACCACGCTGAGGCCCCTCCCCTCCACCCCCAAAGTCCCCTGGTATTTTTCAACCCAAGCCTGGCAACCCAGGTGGTGGCAGCAACATTTTAACAAATCTTCAGAGCCAAACAAATCTCCAGCAGGTGATCAGAGGCCTTCCTGGGCAAAAGCCCCATCCACTTTCTAAAAACACCTAGTGGTGGGCACCACAAAACATCCTGGCGGGTGCCAGGGCTCCCATAGGCATCACGGCGGGCCCCTGCTGTAAACAGAGGAGGGCCCGAGACATAGTCGGTTTGTCTTTGTGATGCAGATAAGACCAGTCGCTTGATCTTTCTCAACAGTGAGAGTGTTGCTATTGAAATGCCAAATCTGGAAGGGCCAGAGAGGTTTCTTCTGCTCAGAAGCCGCCGTGCCAACCACAGGAACTGGCCTCCAGTTGTCTTTCTCCACCAGACACAGCCGATGCTCCCTCTAAGCTGTGGAGTCTTGTGAGCAAAAATTTTACTTTGTGAGCTACGGGCATTAAAGTCGTGGTGAGCCAGCGATTTGGCTGCTGCATAAATCAGTTCGCTCTGGAGCCGTATCGTTCCTGAGCTGAGACAAAGATGTGTGAGCCGGAGACTAAAAAACTGTGAGCTGGCTCACCCTAACTCAGCTTAGGGGGAACACTTCACTGCATTCAGTGGCTAGACAAGCTTCGTTGGCCTGATTGGCCTCTTCAAGCAACTCTGAAAATTGCTTAGAATCCCATGTTCTTCCCGTAATAGAGTCAATATATTACATGGACCATGATGCACATCTTGTGAGACCCAGTTTCAGGAGGCACCAGGTACCGTTGTCTCTCTTAGCGCCATGCCACTTACAATACTGGAGCTCAGATGGGCAGGAGGAGGCCTTCCTGTGGATCGGGGGTGGGGGTGGGGTAGGGGAGGTTGGCCAAGACAACTCCTGAGCCTCCACCAGTTCCCTGAGCCGACGGATTCCACCTGCTGCGAGGACGAGCTTCTCGGCGGAGAAAAAGCATTTTGTTTGTGCAGCGTCTCCTGGGAATTTTATTCTTTGAGACGTGTGTTTCTATTAAACGTGTCTTATCTGCTCAGCGCGATGCGTTTCGGTCGCTCCGAGTCAAAACCCGTCAGTTTCACTGACAAGGCTGGCAGTGCGCCATCCATCTTGGGAAATGAGAACAATTTGATCAACTTCTCTGCTTGTGCGTCTCTCACCCCGGGCTTCTTCCATCACGCTGCTGAGGCTGCTGACGCACCTGGGGGTTTCAGATGTCCCTCCAGAAGATGCTCGGCAGCACCCCGGAGCTTCGTGTGGCCAGCGTTCTGTTTTTGGGTGGCAGGAGACCTGCAGCAGATGCTGCCTCCAAAGTCCTTTCCAAAAAGTCCTTTCCCCTTTCCCTGCACAAAAGGAAACTGGACCGCCTTGCCTTTTAGCGCCTGAGGCCCCCGCTGACTGCCACGTTGAAGCCGATGGACCCTTTCCTGAAACACCTGATTACACGGAGTTTAATTGCGGCCTTCGCCCAAAAGCGCTGACGCCTGGCTTTTTGTTTTGCAGACAACAGGAGTTTTCTCCAAATGGAATTTATAACACGACAGGTGCTAGACACGGTGGCTTTGCGGAGAGTCTCTCCACGCTCCCCGTCTTAATCTCAGATGTGCAGGCTTTGGTTTTTGGTTACTTTCTGCTGATGGGAAGGCCCTCTGTACGTGTTCAAGAGCACTCCTTAGCACAAATCGAAATAAGGCAGAGGCTTTGGGCAGCCGTCATGAGAAATGGGTTCATTTCCTATGTTTTGTTCCCTGAAAAGAAAGCTGAACAAAACTGAATCCAGTCGTGTCAGTCCAGTCATGAATGTGCATGTGTGAGAACCGTTTTGACTTCTCCTGTTGAACTGAAAATTGTGTAAGCTGGCATCATGAAGACGTTACAGGACCAACTGCATGCTATGTTTCGAGTGACATGAAATTCAGAACTGGGAGGCAGATCGACTTTTCCTCATCAAAGCTCTTCTGGTTTCCCTCAGAATTTCTCAGACGTTTGACCTGAGGGAGAAACTCCAATTCCCCCTCAAATTTCATTCCAGGCAGAGTCTAAGGACTAGCTCAGGATGGACAGAACCGCCGTGAGAAATCTGGATTCCTATCAGATTCCTTGAGGTTTGCCACATTATTTCTCAAGCAGTTCCCCATCTGAGAAGGAACTTCCAGGTTTGCTGTGCATTTCTCCATAGGTGAGATATCCACCTCTGGACGTAAAATCCTTTGGTACCTCGAAAATTCAGCCCTGTGGGAACTTTCCGTGCAGACATTCCACATTCACTGGAATACCTCAGTTTCCTGCTTCTTGGTCCCAACCCATATACTGAGGACTATTGAACTCATTTATTAATTTACAAGAAGAAGAAGAAGAAGAAGAGACTGGATTTATCTCCCACCCTTCACTACCCTAAGGAGTCTCAGAGCAGCTTACAAACTCCTTTCCCTTCCCCTCCCCACAACAGACACCCTGTCAGGTAGGTGGGCCTGAGAGAGTTCTGACAGAAACTGCTCTTTTTCAAGAACAGTTGATCCAGAACTATGGCTTGCCCAAAGTCATCCAGCCAGGTGCAAGTGGAGGAGTGGGGAATCAAACCCGATTCTCCCAGATTAGAGTCCACGCACTTAAGCACCACACCAAACCCACATTTATCCTGGGCGCACACTCAGACACACGTATTTCTATGGATTCTGCAAAAGATCTCTTGGTTCTGCTGAAAAGCTCAAGAACTGGGATGGGGGGGACAGTTGTGAGACCCTCTAGATTGGCAGCCCCCACTGGGGTGAAACATTATTCAGGGAGCTGAGCAAACGGCATTTCAAGAAAGAGAATCCTCTGCCATACATCCCCCCGTCCTAATGATCTAATTACACCTTTTAATTGGAATGTAATTAAAGGCCCCGTTTCTCTAAATAAATCCACTGGCTGCAATTACACAATTATGAAATGAAACTGCAAAACTAAGATGAAATGGAAGCAGATGGGAGGTTCTCTCTCTCCCCCCCTCCCCCTTTGGTCATATGTGCCAAGAGATAGAAGTCCTAAAGACAGGCAGGGGAAACTTTGAGCCTGTCTTCCTCTTTGCTGGATCAGGGAGACAAACTCTTTCCCCCTATCACTGTACATGCTGTGAGTGCCCTTGGCCATTGGCTGAGCTGCTGTGATGTCACGACATTGCTGAGAGAGAAAAGCCAGTCACGGAATGCTTGGAACCCCATACGGCAGGTCTGAAGGCGACAGAAGGACGGGAGATTAGGGAACGGCTGAGCTAAGGAGAGGGAAGGGAAGAGAGCTTGTGGCAAGAAGGTTAGAGAGAAAGGAAGGTAGAATGGGAGAAATGAAAAACAGACTCGGCCTGTTCCTTGAAGAAAGGATCCTGTTGCTTCATCAGCTGAAGAAGAAGAAGCAGAAGAAGAGGAGGAGGAGGAGATTGGATTCATACCCCACCCCTCACTCAGAGTCTCAGAGCAGCTTACAAACTCTTTTCCCTCCCCCTCCCCCACAACAGACACCCTATGAGGTAGGTGGGGCTGAGAGAGCTCTTTCCAGAATTGCCCTTGAGAGAACAGCTCTGACAGAACTATGGCTTGCCCAAAGTCATCCAGCAGCCGTAAGTGGAGGACTGGGGAATCAAACCTGTTTCTCCCAGATTAGAGTCTGCGCACTTAACCACTACACCAAACTGGCCTGGGGGCCAAACCAACTCCAACATGGTGGAGACCCGAAAGCCCCTCTTGCACCCTTTTCCATCTGCTTTCTAGAAGGTGGGTGGACTAGGAGGATCTCAGGTCCCTTGTGCAGCACTGTCTTGTGGATGGATGCTGTTGTCTAAGACACTGATTTGTAGTCTTGGGAAGTGTGAATACCACTGCAGGGGATGGACCTTCATGTCCGGCTCAGTGGTTGATGGATGGTTTTAATTGGGTTAGATGCATTGATCAGATGGGGTTATCAAGCTGCCATGTTGGTTCATCCATCATTTGAAACGTGAGGACGGTCAGAAGAAAACAGGAAAGAGGGGTGCTGATTGCAGGGGTCTGGAGTCCACGCGATTCCTTTCCCCGTTGCTCTTGTGCGGCCTTCAGCCTGGTTGTGATTCTCTAGTTTGGTATCAAAAATACTAATCTCTTAAATGCATGGCTGCCCACCTCCAGGTGGCTGCAGCCCACCAATGTTCACTGTGAAAAAAAAAAGATTCTGTTCCAATTGCAGTCCACAAACTCGCCTCTTCTTTTGCTCCTTTATTTTGCGCCATGCAGTGTTGCTGCTGCTGCTTCCGGACAACTGCCACGTGACGACGGATTTCCTAGGTAAATATTCCATTTCCCCCAATGCTTCGTCAGGTCACTTTTTAATACATGGAGCCCAATGCTCTAAACCTCGTATTCAGAGTTAATCTTGTGTTTCCGTTGTGTTCTAAGGATGAGTCATCCCTAAACTAGCCCTGGGATCTGGTTGAGCTTGTGTCCACAAACAATAGCTGGCTAGGATCCTAGAATAGTCCCAGAGAGAAATAGTGTTATGTAAATAGCCTATCTCATTGGGAATGGGGTGTGTTTGGGATGTGGTTTCTGCATGCTTAAAAACAGGCGGCTGCCTGGGGTTTTGGCCTTCTTCTCCTTGCTGAAACCACAAATAAAGTACAGCTTGGGGTCTGTTCATCCATGGAACCCACTATTTAACAGTGGCGACAAAGGTGGGATCCTGTTGAGCAAGCCCAGCACCCATCTGCCCAGCACCCATCTGCCCCGCACCGCGCACCGAGCTCCAGTGCCACGCGCATCACACCACAACCGGGACCATGGCTGCCGCTCCAGGTCTACTACCCGAGTTCGATCCCACTCACCCAGTGGGATGGGAGGCCTGGGTGGAACACCTAAACTACTTTGTGGAGTTCCAGGACATCGATGCTGCGGCAAAGGAGAAGGCGCTGCTTCTCGGCTCTTGCGGGGTCGCCACCCTGGAGCTAGCGCAAGGCCTCACTGCACCCAGGGCTATTTCTGGGCAGGAATGCACAGGAACGGAGATCTGGCTGGCTTCCAAATTGGCCACGCCCAGCAGGAACTCATTAGCATAATAGGCCACACCCGACACCAGAAACTCATTAGGATTGGCTACATGAGGGGTGTGCGGCCTATCATGCAAAGGAGTTCCTGCTACAAAACAAGCCCTGGGTTTTGACAACAAAGAAGGTAAGCAGAATAAGAAGCAAAAGGTGGGTGTGGCTGGATGACCACACTTCCGGCAACATGGGGGTGTGACCTAATATGCTAATAAGTTTCTGCTGTTGGGTGTGGCCTATTATGCTAATGAGTTCCTGCTGGGATTTTTCTACAAAAGAAGCCCTGACCGCACTGATTATTTAACAGTTTCCCTTCAGCATGTGCTGGTTTGTGGACTGCAATTGGAATAGAATCAATTTTTTCACCATGAACGTTGATGGGGTGTGACCTCTGGTTTGTCACTGAGGTCCGTTCGTGGCTTGAACCTCCAGGCGGTGGCCGGAGATCTCTTGGGACTGCAACCGAGCTCCAAGTGGTGGAGATCAGTTCACCTGGAGGAAGCGGTCGCCTTGGAAGGTGGACTCTTGCACCCCACGGAAGACCCCTTCCTCAAGCTCCGCCCCCCAAAATCTCCAACAATGTCCCAATATGTAGCTGGCAACCCAAATGCCGTTTGGAGATCAGTTGTCATTCTGGTAGAGCTTCAGGCTGCACCTGGAGGTTGGCGACCCGGTATAGGAGACAGGATGGGAGTGCCAAGTGCATTTGGGAGGACGAAGGGGAAAAAATGTAAAAAAAAGGAGGTGGTGCACGGAAGATCAGAGAGCTGACAAGAAATATCAGCCCAGGGAGAGAGAGAGAAATTTCGCTCACTTCTGTGCACACCAGTCTCCTTATTATAATGATGCACCGTGCTAACAACTTCAGCCGAACTGGCATCTACAGAATTTAATATCTCAGGACAACCAGGGCATAATTGGAATGAGGCAATGGAAATATACTGCCGTATACCGACAGCATGAGCCGGCTGCAAGATTTCACTAATATCTGGGATTTATCAATTAGATCACTGAATGTCAACAAATCGTTAACAATGTTTGAGCTATTAGTGACCTAAAAGGCTTTGAAGCAAAGTACAGGGGATATAACTCTTTGAGTTATAGAAGGAAATTTGGTGTCGGTATGCTTTAAATCATGGTGCCAATCTACTTCATAGCATTGTGCGCAGAAGAATGGTTTCTGGGAGTCTTTTGTAGGGGGAACCTCACATCTGCCAGCCTGAATAACATTTACAGTTCCGGTTAGGATTGTTGGCAACATGGCACTTCAAAAACCAGTGCGGTGTACTGGGTTGAGAGTGCCAGACTAGGGAGTCCTGGGTTCGAATCCCCACTCGTGCCATGGAAGCTCGCAGGAGGCAAGGTACAAGTCAATTAAATAAACAAAACAAGATTTTATACATTGCTGGTGGTTATGCTTAGAGCTAAAGAGCCAAATGCTATTGAGTCACTCAGGGAAAGCAGGGAATACAAAATTCCTTTGGCACCTTCACTTTATTGCTGCTATAGGTGAAAAAATGATGGCAATGGTGCAGAATTAGTTTTAACTACAGTAATGTTAATTCAACTAGACACTGTGCGAAGGCGGGAAACGCCAAGACGAGCTGACATCTTCTGGAAGCTTTCAGTGGGTTTGGATTGAGGGATTGGATTTGGGTTGGAACTGAGAGGAGGCGGGGTCATAATCTGGAATTATTATCAGGTTTTTTTTCACTTCTGAAAGTAGCTCTGGGTCAGCAAACCTGTCATGTTGTGTCTGTAAATCGAGAGACCTTGCTTCATAAGCTGTAGAAACAAATGTAGTAAGGCCAACATGAAGTTGACCGCTTTTTTTAGGCTTAGCTGCAGGATGGGGAAAGGGTTTGTACCCCCTCAAGAAAAAGCGGGGAAGTCGACCAAGTCTCTTGGAGGAAAATAATACCATGGGATCTAAGATAAAAACTCCTGGTCATTAGCTTTACTTCTCCATCCTGCGATATTCCAGGAAACCAATTTAATCCTCTGCGCTATAGAATTATTCAGTCAGCCTGTCTCTGTAAGGAGGCTAGAAGATCCAGCAACATCAGAAGTTACGCAGCCGTTCTCCATATCCGTAGTGAGAATCTGTGGGGTTGCTGGAGTGGAAATGGCAGCTGGACTGAGGTAAATTGCAGCTTCACAGTTGAGAGAAGGTGCTGTCGTATTCCTCTGACTTGTAGCACTTCATCAGGTTCTAAACCTGTACAAGATCCAGAGCTTCCCTGGGTATTCCTTGGAGAAGACAACTGTAGTTCTGTCCTTATGTCTAAAGGAGCTATATGGGCAGCCGATGAGAGTGCTAAGGTTCCTGCCTCCATGGAACTGTTATCTCCGGTAGGAGAATTATACACAGAGCGGATTTTCCACAAAATCACTCCCCGGGCAACTTGTGGATTAGCACATTGAAGGCCTGGAGAAGGTGAGGCTGTGTGATTACAACTGGACAGAGAGGCTAGATGTGGCAACAGGGGAGCTACTATTATGTCTTTAAATACATGACCTCGTAAAATGCCTCTGACCTTGTATCTGTCGGGGAACCATAACCCTGTCAGGGAACCAAAGGACCTCAGGGCCAGAAACTCTATGGTAAGATTTCCATAGAGTTTCTGGCGATTGCTAGAGCGACACCTGTCACTTCCAGGTAGCTCTAGGAATTGCAGGAACTCTATGGTCAGAAGTTTCTTTAGGCAGATGAAGCCTCATTTTTGTTTTTAGTCCCTCTCCCCAGGAAGGCCACCCCCTGGTCCCAGTTTCCACCCACCAATCAGCTGTGCATTGGCTGATGAGGGCTGCAATCGTTGGGAGATTTTGTCCTATAAGCCGGCAAATGGGAACCCTGCCATCCACGGGGGCCCACAGCACAGTAGGATCAGGATCATAAGTTAACAATGAAACGATCAAGGCGCTCTCTCCATGCTTGGAGCCACCCGGGGCCTCCTACTGCCTCCTCTGAAGCACCATCTGGCCACCCTGGAAATCGCTTAACAGCACATTCCCAACAAACGGTTTTGTGTCTGTGCCCACAGCAGAGCAGCTGCTGCGAAAGCCCCTCTCTGGCGCCAGGATGGGAAATGAACCATTGCACAATGAAATTGGAGAGAACGGCCAGACTCCCAGCCACCCTCCCAACCTTTCCGAGGCAGACAGACTCTCAGAAGACACTTTCACTTGACTGGGATCAGTTGGTTGGAAAATTAAAAACAGAAGAGACAGGGTTGCGCTTGCAGAGCCTTCTCTTCTCTTCTCTTCTCTTCTCTTCTCTTCTCTTCTCTTCTCTTCTCTCTCTCTTCTCTTCTCTTCTCTCTCTCTCTTCTCTTCTCTTCTCTTCTCTTCTCTTCTCTTCTCTTCTCTTCTCTTCTCTTCTCTTCTCTTCTCTTCTCTTCTCTTCTCCTCTCCTCTCCTCTCCTCTCCTCTCCTCTCCTCTCCTCTCCTCTCCTCTCCTCTCCTCTCCTCTCCTCTCCTCTCCTCTCCTCTCCTCTCCTCTCCTCTCCTCTTATCTTGAGGTGTGGGGGGAGCAGAGAGCCAGTTTGGCGTAGTGGGTTAAGTGTGCGGACTGTAATCTGGCAGAACCCGGTTTGATTCCACCAGTCCTCCACTTGCAGCTGCTGGATGACCTTGGGCAAGCCATAGTTCTGTCAGAGCTGTCCTTGAAAAAGAGCAGTTTCTGTCAGAGCTCTCTCAGCCCCGCCTACCTCACAGGGTGTCTGTGGTGGGGAGGGGAAGGGAAGGGAGTTTGTAAGCCACTCTGAGACTCCTTTGGATAGTGAAGGGCAGGGTATAAATCCAATCTCCTCCTCCTCCTCCTCCTCTTCCTCTTCTCTAAAAATGTTCTAAAGCAATCAATCGATCGATCGATCAATCAATCAATCAATCAATCAATCAACCTTTTTGTCCAACCCAGTTCAGGTATTTGGAGTCACTCTGACACCATTTAGCTGGAAAGAGCTCAAAACAGAATCCTTAGAGCTGTCAGGACCCCTAAAAATACTCATGTGAAATGTGGCGCTGGAGGAGAGCACATCTGAACACATGGATCTGCCTTGTACTGAATCAGACCCTCGGTCCATCAAGGGCAGTCTTGTCTACTCAGACTGGCAGCAGCTCTCCAAGGTCTCAGGTGGAGGTCTTTCACATCACCTCCTACCTGATCCTTTAAACTGGAGATACCAGGGATTGAGCCTGGGATTTTCTGCATGCCAAGCAGATGTTCTACCACTGAGCCACAGATACCACTGAGCCACAGATACCACGGACCAGGAAAAAGATCGACCAGTGGATTCTACATCAATTCAAGCTGGAACTCTCCCTAGAAGCTAAAATAACCAAACAGAAGTTATTGTATTTTGGTCACATTATGTGAAGATGAGAAGAAGATGAAGAAGAAGATGAAGAAGAAGAAGGAGGAGGAGGAGGAGGAAATTGGATTTATACCCCGCCCTTCACTGGGAGTCTCAGAGCAGCTTACAAACTCCTTTCCCTTCCCCTCCCTACAACAGACACCCTGTGAGGAAGGTGGAACTGAGAGAGTGCTTTCCAGAACTGCCCTTGAGAGAACAGCTCTGACAGAATGATGGCTTGCCCAAGGTCATCCAGCAGCTGCAAGTGGAGGAGTGGGGAATCAAACCCGGTTCTCCCAGATTAGAGTCCGCGCACTTAGCCACTACACCAAACTGGCTCCCTTTTCCAGAGTCACTGCTAGGAAAAGTGGAAGGCAGCCGGAAGAGAGGAAGGCCCAGTGTGAAATGGATTGACTCCCTCAAGGAAGCCACAAGGGCCCTCTGTTTGCAGGACCTGAGCAAGGCTGTTAACGACAGGACGTTTCGGAGGTCATTCATCCATAGCGTTGCCATAAATCAGAAGCAAATTGATGGCACCTAAAGATACACAAGAATCTTTCACCTTTCAGAAGCTAAGGAAGGACAGCCATGCTTAGTACTTGGATGGGAGATCTCTCAGGAAGTCCAGGGTCATTATACAGAGGCAGGGACCTAACCCTGGCCACCTCTCGACGTCTCTTGCCTTGACAACCCTACCGCCAAGAATACCTGCAAGGATTCTGTTATGTATTGGGATGTGGATCCTTGCTATACATTTCCATGTTAAGCTTGAGTCTGAATGTGGCTCTTCAGCTGTCACATTACCATTGGATGGTTTCGGCGAAACCATTGTAGATACCCAATCACTGTGTGAGAATGTTGCAAAGAGGGAACGGTCCTGATTGGCCTTTATCCCTGTGCTATGATTGGCCTTTATCTCTGTGTTGTGATTGGCCTCTATCCCTGTGCGATGATTGGCCTTTATCTCTGTGTTGTGATTGGCCTTTAGCTAACTGTGGGTGTGGCTTGGACAGCCCGGGAGAGTTTAAAAGAAGGAGCCGTGCTCCCCTTGTTGTTGTGTGTTCCTGACTTACAGTTGCTGTTTAATAAAGCTGAAATCACTTGAAGCTGAATCCTTTGTTGAGTCTCATACTTAACAGATTCCCCTTCCCGAAGGCCATGGGAAGTTTACTTTTGGATGAGAAAACTGGAGTCTAGTGGCACCTTACGGACCAGCCAATTTCTATTCCAGCGTGAGTTTTCACGCGCCTTCTTCAGATGTATATACCCTCGTATGTCCAATCAGGCAGGCAGGCCAAACTTCCTTTCCGGAGGCATTTTCAAAGAGGTTCCCGGCTGTATAAGGCTGAACCGACTGTGCAATTGAACAACTTCCCCGTTTGCTTGTGCGTGCGTGCGGATCATTAATGTGCTGAAGTGGCAGAAGAAATCTTCAAATAGCTCATGCCCCGATGCAGTCTGCTGCTCTAGCAGCACTCTCTGAAGTCAGCTTCACCTTCGATAATACATGATGACATTTATTGGACGGAGTCATATCTGTCTTGCTTCTCTCCTGTAACAGGATTAAGCATGGCTCAGGAACACACACACACAAGCTTAGTCGTAAGGATGAGAACTATGAAACTGACCTGACAACGTTTCCCATCCCCATAGATCAGGGGTGGCCAAATTGTGGCTCGGGAGCCAGCTGCGGTTCTTTCACACATATTGTGTGGCTCCCGGCAGGGTGGCTAGGGAAGCGAAGGGGAGGCATGCCTCCCTGATTGGTCGTCCCTTCCCCAGCCAGTGTTCCCCTCCCTGGGTAGGCTTGAGGTGGGGGAGAGGGAACAGAGAAAAAAAGCAACTGTAACTTTAAATTTGTTCTCAAACCCCCTCCCATTAGTCGACTTGGAGAAGGCATTTGTCTCTTTAAATCCCTTCTCCAAACCAAGCCAGCTCGCATGGGTGTGTGTGTGCAAGGGGGGTTGGAGAACACATCTGAAGTTCCTTTCTTTCCATCTTTCCCTTCCCCCTTCCTCCTGATTTATTTGCTTTCTTCCAACCTCTCTCTTTCTCTCTCTCTTTCCTCCTTCTTTCTCCCCTCCCCCATCTATTTGCTTTCTTTCCACCTTTCTCTCCCTTTCTCCCTCCTTCCCTTTCTTACTCTCTTTCTCTCTCCCTTCCTTCCTCCCCGTCCCCACCTATTTACTTTCTTTGTCTCTCTTTCTCTCCTTCCACCTCTTTCATTCTTTCCACCTCTCTCTCTCTCTTTCTCTCTCAGACAAATAAATATCATCGGACAAATAAGTATCATTCTCAATATCCGTTTTTACCCCATTTGTTTTTATTTTTGGCAGTCTCATTTAATGTTAATAAAAAGCAAATTTGCATATTTCCCAATAAGAAAAATGTGTGTGTGATATTTGTTCATGGCTTGCAGCTCTCAGACATGTAATGTTTATACTATGTGGTTCTTACATGAAGCAGGTTTGGACACTCCTGCGATGGATGTTCCCTGCAGTCTTAGACAACCGTTTTAGTGATGATCCACTGAACTGAAGAGTTTCATTTGGGGAAAGGGTGCTGGAGAAGATTCACCCCACATCTTTTGGGTTTAGGGTTGCCAACTCCAGCTTGGGAAGTCCCTGGAGATTTAGGGGCAGTCCCTGGGGAGGAAAGAATTTGGAGAGGCAAGGAAGCTCCGTGAGGGTATGATGTTACTCTAGGACTTCTGTCTTTCCTAGACGCTATGGTATGCCAGGCAGTCCACCCTCCAAAGCAGCCATTTCCTCCAGGGGAATTGATCTCTGTAGTCCGGAGGTCAGTTGTAATTCTGTGAGATCTCCAGCCCCCACCAGGAGGTGGGTAACAATAAAGGCAAGTACTTGGGATAATTTCCTGGTGGCAGTAGAACAAAGTTTGAACCCAGAGAGCCATTTTGGTGTAGTGGTTAAGTGTGCAGACTCTGATCTGGGAGAACCATGTTTGATTCCCCACTCCTCCACGTACAGCTGCTGGTGTGACCTTGGGTCAGTCACAAGCTCTGACACAGCTGTCCTCGAAAAAGGGCAGTTTCTGTCAGAGCTCTCTCAGCCCCACCTACCTCACAGAGGGTGTCTGTTGTGGGGAGGGAAAGGGAAAGGCGTCTGTAAGCCGCTCTGAGACTCCAAGTGAAGGGCAGGGTATCAATCCAATCTCTTCTTCTTCTTTAAAGCCAACAGAATTTAATGAGCATTCGTTTACACCAGTAAACCCAATTCACAATATATTTTTTTGCTCAAAATACAAACAAAAGCAATTGATTGCTAGCAGTGAAAGTAATTGATATACTGGGGAACCATGAAAGCCCCAAGAAATGTATTTAATCATATGCAAAACTAGTTTTTTCCCACCAAGGGATACTGTAAAAGGGGGAGTACCTTACATTTCCATACATACCAGTTGCTTGGGGGCTAGTTGCCGGGGATCCTGGAAGCTTTTTGCCATCTTCTGGGCATGGAATAGGGATCACTGGGAGTTTGAGGGAGGAGGCATTTGTGAATTTCCCTGGAGGTCCCTTCCAACTCTGTGATTCTATGATTTTATGACTAACAGAGGTGGTTTGCCATGCCCTGCCTCTGCACAGCAACCCCGGACTTCCTTGGTGGTCTCCCATCCAAACACTAGTTGCTCTACAGCAGGACGTATTAGAGCAGGGGTGTCAAGCATGAGGCCCCAACATGACTTTCATCTGTTGTATCTTGGCTGGTAATGATAGGTGAGTTACTTTGTCTATGGTAAAGTTTATATTTTGTGCCCTTAGAATTAGACAGGCACGTGTCAGAAATATCTCTGGGATTAAGTGCTAGCAGGGCTGTTGTGTTATTAAGTGCTTCGGGGCACGTAGGTGCTCTGAATTTGAAACAGGAACAGGAATTAGTTTCCCTTATGACCTATAATCCAAATTATCTGTCCGTCTATATTATCTATCTGTCCATTTCTTTTTTTGGAATAGTATATTGGGAAAGTGATTGCAATGCAATGCAATGCAATGCAATATATTGGAATAGATTTATCTGACATAACACTCCTGTTTGGTGTAGTGGTTAAGAGTGGTGGACTCTAGTCTGGAGAACCGGGTTTGATTCCCCCACTCCTCCGCGTGCAGCCAGCTGCGTGACCTTGGGTCAATCACAGTTCTCTCAGAGCTGTTCTCTCAAGAGCGGTCCTCTCAGAGCCCTCTCAGCCCCGCCTACCTCACAGGGTATCTGTGGTGGGAAGAGGAAGGGAAGGAGATTGTAAACTGCTCTGAGACTCCGACTGAAGGGCGGAGTATACATCCAATCACCTCCTCCTCCTCCTCCTCGGCCCTGCCCACCTGGGCTGCAGTAGCCACCCCCTTCTGCAGCCACTACAGGACCCAATCAAGGTGAAGTGGCTCCCAAGCCGCTGCAGGTGGGTGTGCGAAGGAAGATGCATCAGGCAGGTGAGAGAGGAAGATAGCTTATCTGGCTGGTGCAGTAGAAACTCAGCAACTAATGTTTACTAACCTACATAGCATCAAATTAGCCTTTCCAGCCAACCATATCTTTGGCGCCCGGGCCCCGGCACTGGTGGGCTCTGAGCTGCATGCAGATACAGATGCTGGGAAACCAAACACAGAGTAAAACTTAAAAGCAAGGCAGTTTGGGGGGGCGACGGCGGTGGTGGGGAGAGAATGCAGAGACAATGCCCTGAACGGACATTAAAACGAGGCAGGAATTGTACTCCTGGCCCATCTGTCTCTTTAGCGGAGAACTGCAGAGTTCATATAAAACAAAAAACAAAAACAGGCACAGCTGGCCAGACGCGAGAAACAATTCGCCCATCCCGGGGGACGTTTCATTAGGAGACAAAGGAAAAACGTATTCGGCAATAAACCTGCAGATGTCTCGGCTGTGCAAATAGCCTCGTTTGTTTCCTCGCTGTTCCTGGGGAGAGGGGGGAGGCCTCTTTGGAAGCAAGGTGCTCTTCGAGAGGGCAGAGACGGTCCCCTGACCTTCGGGAGGAAGGCAGGCACACAAAGGGCTCAAGGCTCAGTCCTTTGCCAGTGGTCTGTGAGGAAGAGTCGCCGGTGGGGTTTTTTTGGTCACTTCATTCTGGAATCATAGAATCAGGGGCAGATTAACTATTAAACAGACTGAGCACGTGCCTTAGGGCACCAGGGCCAAAGGGGGCACCACAAAGTTGGGGAAAGGGTGAAAAAAAGTAGAAAAATGCCTTTCAGGTCATGAATATTGGAACTTTGATGCATTTAACTTGTGAAATATTAAAACAGATGTCGTATTGCGTTTTTGTAGAACTTTATGCAGCCAAAGCTTGGCTTAGTTTGTACAGGATACTGTTTGATCATCAGAATAAATTTTTGTATTGCTGCAAGCTGCGTTGTCTATCTGGTCAGACAGGTCAACGACTAAAATGAATGGGGTCAGTGTAGAAAGGGGGGGCACCAAGACTAGACAGTGCTGCTTAGTGCACCAGGGAGCCTTAATCCGCCCCTGCATAGAATCATAAAATGTTAGAGTTGGAAGGGACCTTGTAGGTCATCTAGTCCAACCCCCTGCACTCTGCAGGAGCATAGCCGAAAGAGAGCCCTACAGCATACTCGAAAGATCCAGCCCCCGCTTGAAAACGTCCAGCGAAGGAGCATCCACCACCTCCCGAGGCAGTCCGTTTCACTGCTCAACTGCTCTTACAGTTAGGAAGTTTCTCCTGATATTTAGCCGGTAACGACTCCCTTGTAATTTCCACCTGTTAGATCTAGTCTTGCAATCCGGAGCGAGAGAGATTAGATCTGCTCCATCTTCGACATGACAGCCCTTCAGATAGTGGAAGACCGCCATCATGTCCCCTCTAAGCCTTCTCTTTCCCACGCTAAACAGACCCAACTCTTTCAGCCTTTCCTCGTAAGACCTGGATTCCAACCCTCTCACCATCCTGTGATGCATTTCGGATGCATTCTAGAAGCAGCTCTTCTTCCTTGCGAGGGTTGCCAGCCTCCAAGTAGGGGCTGGAGAGCCCCTGCTTTTACAACTAATCTCCAGGCGATGGAGATCAGTTCCCCTGGAGAAAATGGCTGCTTTGGAGGCTGGACTCTGTGGCATTGTACCCCGCTGAAGTCCCTCCCCTCCTCATACCCTGCCCTCCTTAGCCCCCTCCCCCAAATCTGAGTGAATTCCCCAGTCCAGAGCAGGCACCCCAATTCATTGCTAGAGGTGGTGCCTAAGGGTCTGGGAGAAATCTGTGACTACTGGGCTACTGGGTCAGATGGCAGGGTTTTTAAAAATAAGGCCGAGAGGAAATATTCAAACAAATCCTTTAAAAAATTGGAGCCAGATTTCTTTGGAAACAAGCGTGTCAATCTGAGACATCCCTGGCGACCTCTGGGGACTGGCCCCTACTGGGGACCTGGAGAATATTCAGAGAGGTGGCTGAGTAAAGCCTGCCCCTGCCTCCCGCCTCTGATATTCCAAGGAGGTCTCCCATCCAAGTAGTTGCCAGAGTCGATGCTGCTTGGCTTCCTACATATGACGAGATCGGACTGGCCTGGGGTGAGCGACGAGGATGGTCGGGGGGCCTGGAGACGAAGACCTGTGAGAAAAGGCTGAGGGACTGGGGAATGTTCACTCTGGAGAAGAGGAGGTTGGTGGGGGGACGACGACAGGACTGCTCTCTTGAACTACTTGAAGGGCTGTCACTTAGTGGAGGGCAGGGAGCTGTTCCAGTGGGCAGCAGAGGAGAGGACTCGCAATCCTGGGTTTAAGTTAAGGGTGGGAAGGTACCAGCTGGGTCTTAGGAAAATCTTTCAAATAGTAAGAGTTATTCAACAGTGGAATCAGCTGCCTTGGGAGGTGGTGAGTCTTTAAGCAGCAGTCTTTAAGCAGCATCTGGACCAACACTTGTCAGGGATGCTCTAGGCTGATCCTGCATTCAGCATGGGGTCAGACTAGATGGCCTCTAGGGCACCTTCCAACTCTGTGATTCCAGGATTCTATCCAGGTCGGGGCAATCTGAGACATCCCTTTCTGACACTGGCTGATCAGGATCTCCTTCAATCTCACCTCCATAACCCTATTTGCTTAGTATGGCTAGGATCCAAGGGGTATTATTAAGGTAAAGGTAAAGGTTCCTTGCTCGAAAGCCAGTTGAATCCGACTCTAGGGTGTGGTGCTCATCTCCGCTTCCATAGCCTAAGAGCCAGTGCTGTCCCAAGACGTTTCACGTGATCATGTGGCCGGCATGATTAAACACCAAGGTGCACGGAACGCTGTTACCTTCCCACCAAGTGGTACCTACTTATCTACGTGCAATTACTTGCTTTTGGACTGCTAGGCTGGCAGGAGCTGGCAGCTAGAGACGGAGCTCACTCCGTCATGCGGCACCTCGGGTCTTGAACTGCTGAACCTACTGACCTTCGGCAGCCTGCAGTTCAGTATCTTAACCAGTTGAGCCACTGTAGCTGCCTATAGGGGTATTAGTATTCTGGATTGATTATTGGCATTGCTCCATACCTAAATTATCTGAGCGTTCTCACAATGTTCTCGGACTGGAATCACAGTGATGCACTGTAGGCTATAGGTCGCTAACCTCGAGGCGGCACGCGTGGAGGGCTTCTAGTGCCCCACTGCTGGACCTCCTGATGGCCCCTGGTCTTTTTGGCCACTGTGTGACAGAGTGTTGGACTGGATGGGCCCTTGGCCTGATCCAGCATTGGCTTCTCTTATGTTCTTATGAATCAGGTCTGATCCCCGAAGGAAAGGGCAGAGCCGGGAAGGTCTTTCCTCTGAGAGCTTGCAGACCTATTGCCAACTAGCAGAGACTGTGATGGGCTCATGGACTCAGGTCTGACTGTCCGAGGAATTCAGAGGAGCCAGCCCAAAGACCACATAATGAATCACGGGTTGGTTTCCTCCCCCCCCCTCCTTTCGAGCCATCTTCGGAACCACGTTGAACCAAGTTAACATGCAAAACATCACGCTGAACCGTCGTTTGTGAAATCCATCTTTTCGATTCAGATCATTTGATGGACGCGCTTCCTTCCCCGGTGATTAGATGCAGCCCCGGAGGATGCTGTCGCCAGGCGTGCTGTTGAGAAAGATCGCCGGTGGGTCCCTTTCTTGGAGGCGTGTTTTGGTCCTGAACCAGGAGATGGTGGGAGTCATCGTTTCGAAGAGTGTAAAAACTGACAACATAAAAAAAAAAAAATGTGCGATGTGAGTCACAGCAATGTCACTGCGGAGATGCAGGCAGCTTTTTTTTAAGAAAACAAGAAGCTATTTCAACATCTCTTGTCTATGGAAGAGGCCCAGCGTGGCAAGAACGCCCTCGATAACTGACAGCCTTCCGAGGGAGAATGGGTGGGCCCTTTGGAGAAGGCTGAAGACCTTCTGGCAGTTCAAGGTTGTTGGATTCATTCTTTCCCTCTCCGCTTAGCTGGATCGTGAAGGCATTTGTGAACCCGATAACGGTTTATTTATTCATTCCCGTTATCTATAGTCCACCTTTTCCCTGAGACTCAAGGAGGATTTACATAAAAGTCAAGTACAGCCAACGGGATGGAACATCCGGTGAACATTCTGCAACAGGGTGCAGAGACGGCAGAACTCTGAAAACCAGCATAGGTCTGAAACAGAGCTGAAGCAAACCCGGAACAAGCACAGGCAGTTAAACATGACATGGTGAGTGGTGTAGAAACGGCATACTTGGAACATACTTACCATGCGTGGCAGCAGTACAGTGGTATAGTCCACAGACCCAATCCCCTTACCAAGGCAACTTTCGGAACCATAACTGTATGTAAGGCCCTGTTAAAGGTAAAGGTTTCCCATGATCAAAAGCCAGTTGAATCTGACTCTAGGGGTGTGGTGCTTATCTCTGTATCCAAGCCGAAGAGCCAGCACTGTCCAAAGACGTTTCTGTGGTCATGTGGCTGGCATGATTAGACGCCGAGGTGCATGGAATGCTGTTACCTTCCCACCGAAGTGTTACTTATCTACTTGCAGCTTCTTGCTTTTGAACTGCTAGGTTGGCAGGAGCTGGGGCCAGACTAGAAGGACTTCAGGAAGAAATTTTTAGAGACTTCAGGGAAAGCTTCTTTGACCCAACCTGACCTGGTCAGTGGGTGGGGGAAAGAGAGGCGATAAAACTCAGGAGAGCAAGGAGGAAGGTCTCTCTTGTGCTGAGTTCATCAGAGCAGACTGAACTCTTAAGTGAGATCTGAAGGAGGTAGCCATTGACCATGTGCTCACCTGGATAGCTGAGGGAGGCTTCAAGGTAATGGAAACACTGTAGACATCTGTACTATATTTTAACATCTGACAGGACATGTATAGAGAGAGGGACAGAGGAATTGTACTTTACATATTTCTTTTGAATCCCTTAATCTGGTGCTTTGCTAAGAGTATGCTTGTGAACACTTTCTTTTTAATAAATTATTTTTTAACTTTTGATGCTGGTAGTGGTTCTCTGTACCATATAGACCTCCACTGTCTTTAACACACTACTTTAAATGGAGTGCCAGGGAGAAGGCAGTCAGCTGGCAAGTGGCTATTTCTTCAGGGGTGTACAAGGCAGTAAACTGTCCCCATGATGACCAAGCACTGGGCAGCTGGAGACACAGAGGCAAGGCCTCAGAACATAGAAGGGAAGCCGGAAGTCCTGACTTTCCCAGCAGGCAATTCCAACAGAGGTCAGGTGGTGGCGGCGGGTTACCAGAGAGAGAGAGAAGGGCAAAGCTCTATGGTTTTAATCAGGTTTAACCATAGAGTTTTGCCCTTAAACCAGAGTGTACCCCCACACAACATCCCTGGCATGATGACGTCACTTCCGGGTGATGTCATCATGTTGGGGACATCCCGGAACACACCCCAAATCCCCCTGCCAGAGTGACGAGGGGACCTGGCAAACCTACTGGCAACCCTAGCATGTATGTATATTTGAATTCTGATATATCCCGGAGGACAGAAACTCACTGAATTCCTGAATATCCTGAAGTGTCTGGAAACTGAAATAACTCTGAGCTGAGACTCAAAAGGCTCATCTACTTGGACTCATTCCCCAGCCAATGGGATAATTACTCAAAGGAAGAGCTATTTTTTGACTTGCCGAAGTGCCCGCATTTCAAATGAGTCCCTATTAATGAACTCACATTCAGTCCAGTTTTTTGCGGGGTTTTTTTGCCACTTGAAGTTATTTGAGATCCAATTAGTCATCATTATGTCAGGACAATGCCCTTGGCTGGCTTCGAACACTGTGCAGCCGTCTGAATTTAGAAGCGGGAACAAAGTCTCTGGGGCTCGCTCATGCAACTGGGTCAATACTTTTTCCCCATTGATTTTTCCAACGCGCTCTCGGTTATGGAATGAAATTACATAAGCAAGGTCTGCCGAAACGCTTGCACACACAACGGGACGTTCGTCAGCAAAGGACCTGATTAAAAAGCCCCTCAGTTGATGGTGGCAGAAATTTCCACAGTCCGGTTCCTCAGCGCATGAAACATATCTGCGGTGGACAGACAGCGCACAGGTTGGACGGCACAGAGACAAGAACAGACCGAAAGACAGAAAAGTGTAAGAGCTACAGCTGGTGACATTTCTGTGCAAGAGTGTTAAAGCCGGCATTTCTGAAAGTACAGGTACTTCCTTGAATGCCCTCCTCCTCCTTGTCCACCTCCTCCTGCTGCTGCACTGCTCTTGGAGTTCTCCCGCAGTGGCGTACCTAGCATATTCGACACCCGGAGTCAGTGTTCGCTCTAAGCTGAGTTAGTGTGAGCTAGCTCACAGTTCTTTAGCCTCCGGCTCACCCATTTTTGTCTCGGCTCAGGAAGGATGGCTCCAGAGCAGTGCTCCCTCTAAGCTATGGAGACTTGTGAGCAAAAATCCTACTTTGTGAGCTACTGGCATTAAAGTTGTGAGCGAGCCATTTGGCTACTGCATCAATTAGTTTGCTCTGCAGCCCTCCTTCCTGAGCGAAGGCAAAAATGTGTGAGCCAGAGGTTAAAAAACTGTGAGCTAGCTCACACTAACTCAGTTTAGAGGGAACATTGCTCCAGAGCAAACTAAGTGATGCAGCAGCCAAATCGCTCGCTCACAACTTTAATGCCAGGAGCTCACAAAGTGGAATTTTTGCTCACAAGACTCCGCAGCTTAGAAGGGAGCATTGCCCAGCGTGGATCATTTTTAACCCCCTCCTCCCACCGCTCCCCTCTCCGTTTCTATTCTCCCACTTTGCTCCTGGCTTATCACCTCCTGGCAGAAGCCCCGCCCACTTGGCAGGCTCCGCCCATCACTTCCACCTGCTTAGCTCAGCAGCTCCAATATGGCGGCTCCTCCTGGCTACCAAGTCACTACTGAAGACCCCCAATCTCTCATAACCCCAGCCCCTCCAACAGTTCCGAAGGGCCTGCAAGATGGAGCTCTTCCACCAGGCCTTCGATGAAGGAGCCGCACAAGATACCGAGGAGGGTCCCTGTGCCTTGCCTTTGCCATCTTTCCAGCCTGTCCTCGGCTTATAGCCTTTACTGTCACATAATAGCTGAAGAACTGAGCTAATGTGAACATCCTTGGAATATACGGTTGCCTAAGCCGTTTTGTAAATAATCTCGCTCCTGCTTTTTATTAAGTTTGTCCCAATGTTTTATTAATATGTTCTAATGTTTTAGGTAAAGGTTTCCCTTGCTTGAAAGCTAGTCGAATCCGACTCTAGGGATGTGGTGCTCATCTCCGTTTCCAAGCTGAAGAGCCAGCGCTGTCCAAAGACGTTTCTGTGGTCATGTGGCCAGCATGACTAGATGCCGAAGTGCATGGAACGCTATTACCTTCCCACCAAAGCGGTACCTATTATCTACTTGCCATTTCTTGCTTTCGAACTGCTAGGTTGGCAGGGGCTGGGGCCAGAGACGGGCGCTCACTCCGTCATGCGGCACTCTCAGGTCTCGAACTGCTGAGCTACCGACCTTCCGGTCTGCAGCTCAGCGTCCTAACCACTTGAGCCACCGCAGCCCTTTACCTTTAACCTCTAATGTTTTAGGAGGATTTTAAATGATTATTTTATATTTATGCTTATGATTATTTATGTAATTCTACGTGAGCCACCCTGTGCCCGTCTCAGCGGGGAGGGCGGGATATGAACTGAATAAAACAAACAGACAGACAAACAAATAACATTCCATACCCAGCACTAATTAGCCTAATGTTCTTTCAAGCTGGCGGGCGGGGGAGGGGCATTGGGACGTTAAGTAAAATATTATTACTGCTGTTGTTGTTAAATTCTCTACAGACACTGCGCCCCTCATGGGCCACACCCAGGGCAGACCGCTCCCACCGCCCCACCCATGCTACGCCATTTGCTCTCCTGTTCAAAAGCTCCTCCCCTTTCCTAATAAGGCAAATGTCTCGGAAACCCGCTCCTCGGGGTCCTCTTCCCTGCTGTGCTAACAGAACAACCTGTTTGTCAAGCCTCGCTGCGCTTTGCTTGCTTCAGTTGCCATGTTATTGGGGGAGGGAATTCCTTAGGGGAGGGGGTGAACATAAGAACATAAGAGAAGCCAATGTTGGGTCAGGCCAATAGCCCATCCAGTCCAACACTCTGTCACACAGTGGCCAAAAATACCAGGTATCATCAGGAGGTCCAGCAGTGGGGCCGGGACACTAGAAGCCCTCCCACTGTTGACACCCCAGGCACCAAGAAGACAGAGCATCACTCGCCCCAGACCGAGAGTTCCTATCTATACCTTGTGGCTAATAGCCACCGATGGACCTCTGCTCCATATAAGAACAGAAGAAAAGCCAATGTTGGATCAGGCCAATGGCCCATCCAGTCCAACACTCAGTTTCACACAGTGGCCAAAAAGACCAGGTGCCCTCAGGAGGTCCAATAGTGGGGCTGGGACACTAGAAGCCCTCCCACTGTTGACCCCCCCAAGCACCAAGAATACAGTGCATCACTTGCCGCAGACTGAGAGTTCCTATCTATCCCTTGTGGCTAACAGCCACCGATGGATCTGTGCTCCACATGTTTATCCAATTCCCTCTTGAAGCCATCCAGGCTTGTAGCTGCCACCACCTCCTGTGGCAGGGAATTCCATGTGTGAATCATGTGAGTGAGTGAGTGAGTGAGTGAGCGAATGGGACCTTTGCTTCTAGAAGACATAACTTTCCAAGTCCTCCTCCTTCCCTCCCTTTTGTTTTCCCAAGGGAAGGTGTCTTTGAGAAGCTCTCTGTGCCATCCTCGAATATAGATAACCAAGCCACATATCTCACCCTTGGTTGGGATGGCAACGCCAGGCATGGTATGAGTCGGACGTGTGCTTGGTGAAGGGGAAGGGGCTTTTCTTTGAATTTACTATATTAAGCTTGTGCCCACCAAAAGTCTTTAGTCTGACACCGTGACTTTCTGGATCTTGTGTATACTCCAATAAACTTATCACTGCCAAAGAGGGAGTTGTGGAGTATAACTGGTCTGGGGTCTGACACCATGGCTGCATTCGCCACAGCAGCCTGGATCACTGGAGCGGGGCCATCTGCGGGTACCACTCTGCAACTGGGCAGGATTGATAACGGGCTGTGCATGTGCCCCCCCCCTCCCCCCAAAAAATCACCCGCCTGAAGAGCTCAGGATGACACCCACACTCATGGCCTCCTGCATTCTATGCTAAAGAGAATTGTTCGGAAGGGCATTTTCACGAGGGCAATATGGCTCTATTACAACAAAATGGTTCAGGAAGACGCTTCTATAAAGGGAATAGTACCAAGGCCTGTCAGAATGTATATGGTGTGCATTATCTGTTTGCTGCATGTATTCTTCTGCCATCACGACATTATTTTTATATACTCACTGCGTGCTTTCCAAGTGGCCCCAGAATCTGACCCCTCTCGTGCCCTCCGAGAACGGGGGTGGAATAAATTGCTGTAATGGAGGGATTTGCGTTTGTTTGTTTTTTGCAGTGAGACCCCGGCAACAGGTAATTCAGAGTGATTGAGAGAACCCGTGTGAATAAAACAACTAAAATAACACCCCTCTCCTTTAAAAACCTGGGTTTTGGTGGGTCTGCTATTATTATTATTATTATTATTATTATTATTATTATTATTATTATTATTATTATTATTATTATTATTATTTCTGAATCACCCCATCCTTGAGTACACAGGGTTCTGGGAGATTTAGGTAAAGGTTTCCCTTGCTCGAAAGCCAGTTGAATCAGACTCTAGGGGGCAGTGCTCATCTCTGTTTCCAAGCCGAAGAGCCAGCACTGTCCAAAGATGTTTCCGTGGTCATGTGGCCAGCATGACTAAATGCCAAGGAGCACGGAACTCTGTCACCTTCCCACCGAAGAGGTACCTATTTATCGACTTGCAATTTTTTGCTCTCGAACTGTTAGGTTGGCAGGAGCTGGGGCCAGAGACGGGAGCTCACTCCGTCATGCGGCACTGGGGTCTCGAACTGCTGAACTACAGACCTTCCAGTCTGCAGTTCAGCATCCTAACCCCTGAGGTTAAAGACGTACAAAAATACAGATTAAAATCAACCATCAGTTAACCATATTCACACAATCTCCAGATGGCGTCCACAATCCAATTTATCTGGACTGTTCCTCCATCTCATGGGCAGGCTAAGGAGGAGGCTGAAATGAGCAAAGTAGGAGTAAGGAGTAGGAGGGTGCTATGATGGAAACCAACTGCCACTCTCCCACCAGAAGCCGGTCATCCTAAGGAAGGTGTAAAGAGTGAACGGAGGCGAGCAAAGGGCAGGGAAAGGGTGCAAGAGACTCTCCCGCCTGCCCCACTGATCCAGCCCTCCTTGGCAGCTGGTTGGTTGCACAATGGCCCACCTCGAGTACAATCTGGGGGTCCCATCACCTCTGCTGTGGTGGCATAATGAGATGTTTTAATGGGGCCTGAGGGTGGAGTGTCTGGAAGCCAGGGCTGCGTCTGTCATCGGGGAGGAAAGAAAGGAATGGATTGTAAATGCCGACAAAACAATTGGGGAGCAGTTACGTTCCCCGCTGCAATATTTAACAGTTCTCTCATTTGTTAATAAGCTCAAGCGTTTGGGCTAAAAACGGGTACGATGCACAACCTAAGGGAACACGAGATATTTCGAGGATATAAATGCTAGAAGAGATGGGACTTGATGGCAGGCCTCCTCCGGGCACATGTGTTTGTTAAATGCTGTCAAGTTGCCGCCGACTGATGGCGTTCCCCTGGGGCTTTCAGGGCAGGAGACTCACAGGGGTAGTTTGCCAGGGCCTTCCTCACTGAACCAACAGTCTCCCCATCCAAATACTGACTAAGGCCAGCACTGCTCAGCTTCTGAAACCTGATGAGATCAGGCTAGCCTAGGCTATCCAGGTTCAATAAAGGTAAAGGTTTTCCTTACTCGAAAGCTAGTCGAATCCAACTCTAGGGAGTGGTGCTCATTTCCATTTCCAATCCGAAGAGCCAGCGCTGTCCGAAGACATTTCCGTAGTCATGTGGCTAGCATGACTAAACGCCGAGGTGCACGGAACGCTGTTACCTTTCCCACCAAAGCAGTACCTATTTATCTACTTGCATTTTCTTGCTTGGTTGGCAGGAGCCGGGGCCAGAGATAAGAGCTCACTTTGTCATGCGGCACCCGGGTCTCGAAATGCCGAACTACAGACCTTCCAGTCTGGAGCTCAGCATCTTAACCTGTGAGCCAGGTTAGGGTGTCTAATTAAGTGCTGTCGAGTTGAAGTACACTTGTGGCAACCCCAGAAGGCTTTCAAGGCAAACCGGGACTTCCTTGGTGTTCCCTTATCCAAATACTAATCAGGGCTGACCTTGCTTAGCTTCCAAGATCTGATGAGAAGAGGCTAGCCAAGCCATCTCCAGGGGACGGGTGTGCAAAACAAAGAGAAGAGGAAATTACAACTTTGACGTCAGTATCCAAGATGGAACCCCCTTGGGCTGCGATGTTCAGCTTATGAGAAGTTTAAGTGGAGGTGGAGCTGGGCGGGGGAACCCACCGGCAATAAGAGTGGGAGTGAGTGGTTATTCTGAGCTTGGAAGGAACCCTCGAAGCCTCCCGAAGCTCATTTTAAAGCTGGATGCTGTGAATTTTCTGGGGAACATCTTCAACAATCAAATTTACCGGGTTCAGCGGCTGCCAATCTCCAAGTCTGATTGATTCAGTGACAAACAACAGAAACGAGTTTCGCTGTTGCTTAAGAGCTTAGCAGTTGCATACCAGCCATGTTGGCAAATAGAAGGGAAAGTTGTAGAAGTAGTGACAGACTTCACGTTCCTGGGGTCCCAGATCACTGCAGATGGTGACTGCAGCCACGAAATTAAAAGACGCCTGCTCCTTGGTGGGGTATTCCTGACAATAATTCTGCTACCAGTGACAACCTACTTGTATTCCAATAAAGCATATCTTTCTTGTGAAGAGTGCCTGGACTTGCTTGTCGTTGACTCTGACAGCGGGTCTTTCTGGCTGCTGCCCAGATTTCCACTGGATGGCTGGCGTTATGCATTAGGTATTTAACAGCTTGACTCTGGTTTGGACTGAGACTGGAATCTGGCCTCAGTGACCCTCTGCACCTACAGCAGAACCCTGGGCTTCAGAATACCAAAGGACTGATGTGATTTTGGTTTCTGGATAGGGTTGCCAACTCTGTCTGGGGAAATTCCTGAAAATTTTTTTTTGGGGGGGAATAATGAGGGGAGGGTCTTTCATTTCTCCTAGGCTTTAGGATACACCATAAAGTCTGCCCTTCAAAGTCTCCAGGAGAACTCCTCTCTGTCATCTGGCGATCAGCGGTAATTCCAGGAGAGCTCCAGACACCACCCGAGGCCACCCTTGTTTCTTTGGAGCTTATTGATCTGCCACCTTTGCAAGCTGAACCGGCGCCAGAGAGGTTTTTACCACGCCAGCGGGAGAAGAGTCAACTGCCCCGCATTCCCTTCTAAGAAGAGAGGCCCCACAAAACCACACGGGGGAGCCATACGAAGATGGCCGGTCAGCAAGAGCCGTGGGGCGGCCTGTCAGTTGCCCTGACTCCGGGTGATGACAACCGTCTCCCCAGGCAGCTGACAGGTACTGCCAATTCACGCTCTTTCTTCACAGCCTTCCCGTATCCCCGTGAAACCTTCCTCTTTCGGTGCTTTCCCTATCCAAAATCAATATTTTATGTTCGACCGTGAAACGTTTGCCTGCTTGGATGGCAGGCTGTGAAAGCCACCCCTTTTCATTAGCGACCCCAGGACTTGCTGGGAACGCAGATGAAGCTGCCTTATACCCTTGGTCTGTCAAGGTTAGTCTTGTCTACTCCGATGGGCAGCGGCGCTCCAGGGTCTCAGGCAGAGAAGGGTCTTTCCCGTCGCCTACTACCCGGCCCTTTTAACTGGCCCTGCCAGGGACTGAAGCAGGGACCTTCTGCATGGCAATCAAATCCTCTACCACTGAGCCACGGTCCCTCCCCTTAGAAAGCTGGGTGAGGATTTGAACCGAGGTCTTCCCAGTCCTAGTCTGACGCTCTAACCCTTAAGCCACTCTGGTTCCACCCCAGAGCCAATTTGGTGTTCTGGTCAGGAGCGCAGACTCTCATCTGCGAGAGCCGGGTTTGATTCCTCACTCCTCCACATGCAGCCAGCTGGCGTGACCTTGGGTCAGCTACAAAGTTCTGTCAGAGCTGTTCTCTCACAAGCAGTCCTTGAAAGAGCTCTCTCAGCCCCACCTACCTCACAGGCAACGATCCCTCTAAGCTGTGGAGGCTTTCGAGCAAAAATATTCTACTTTGGGAGCTACTGGCATTAAAGTGGTGAGCGAGGGATTTGGCTACTGCATACATCCATCTGCTCTGAAGCCCTCCTTCCTGAGCTGAGACAAGAATGTGTGAGCTGGAGTCTAAAAAACTGTGAGCTAGCTCACACTAGCTCAGCTTAGAGGGAGCACTGCCTCACAGGGTGTCTGTTGTGGGGAGGGGAAGGGAGAGGAGATTGTAAGCTGCTCTGAGACTCCTTCAGGTAGTGAAAGGTTGGGTATAAATCCAATCTCCTCATCCACGTCCGCTTCCTCTGTCCTCTCTCCTCCCCTCCCCTCCTCTCTCTTCTTCTTCTTCTTCTACTTGGAGGGGGGAGGGGCAAGCAGTGGAGTCCATTGCTTTGAAAGCAAATCAGTGGGACAGTGGAGGCTGCACCTCTGTTTGCCACACTGCCCAGATACAAGTAATGTTGCCAACTCTTGAGTTTGCAAATTCAAGGAACCTGGGGAGGGCGTGGTTTATGGAGGGAAGGGAGTTCAGCAGAGAGATGGCGCCACAGAGCAGCCTTTTCTCCAGGGGAAGTCTGGAGTCATAATTCTGAGAGATCTCCAGGCCCCACCTGGAGGTTGGCAATCCTTCTGGAGGTCAGTCATCGCCCTTCGGCTGTGCTTGGAATAAACTTGTGCCTGCCCAACTATGAACCAAAGTCGGTTTCAGGATGCTGGACTGTAGATCCGACAGTCATAAGAACATTATTCGTATTCACCGTTTGCAGCTCCCTCCCAGTTACTACCTTGTGGGAAATAATCCCTGCCTACAGCAAATAAAGCTCTTCCAAGTGTTCCACTGGAGTCTAATCAAATGGGAGTCTGGTGGCACCTGAAGAGCTAACAGCGTATATTTTGTTGCTCCAGGGAACTGTGAAATCCAATCAACACAGGTAACGACCTTGCTTAGTGTTCATCATCTCCTTTTGGTGGGGATGAAACTTGACAGGTGAGTCGGATTGGAAGATCTGAAAAAGACTGTAAATCTATTTGGCGTCCTGCTCCTTTGGGGAGTCGAGGAAGAGGAGAAGGAGGAGGAGATTGGATTTATACCCCGCCCTTCATCTCAGAGCGGCTCACAAACTCCTTTCCCTTCCCCTCCCCACAACAGATACCCTGTGAGGTAGGTGGGGCTGAGAGAGTTCTCTCCAGAACTGTCTTTGAGAGAACAGCTTTGACAGAACTATGGCTTGCCCAAGGTCATCCAGCAGCTGCAAGTGGAGTCATGGGGAATCAGACCCGGTTCTCTCCAGATTAGAGTCCGTGCACTTAACCACTACACCAAACTAGTTGGGGGGGTGTGTGTATTGTCCCAGGACAATTGGAGAGGCACACGGTGTCTCAGGTACCAGTTTGTGGGGATTCCTGTGTATGACTATGAGAACATCCAGTTCTCCAGAAAGGGGGTGGGGAGATCATGATGACCCTAAAATGCTTTGGCAATCGACAGCAAGGAACAACAGTTGAGTTTTGTTTCCATTTATTTCCCTTTGATTTCGATATAATGGGACATGACGGGATTTGTTGCATTTGCAATTGTGGGAACCGAAGAGAAATACCTGGGGGAAATGGTCCTTTGTGTGGAAAGCCAGCCCCAATTTCTAGCAGATGGCCAACACATAGGGTTGCCAGCTCTGGGTGGAGCTTGGGAAGGGTTAGGGTTTGGGGAGGGGAGAGACCTCAGCAGGGTATAATGTAGGTTTTCCAGGACCCTCTTGGCAAGGGGATGGGCAGGACTTACCTGAGAGAAAGGCCCAGGCAGCAGTGTCTGTGTCACACAGGAAGTGACACAATCACGCCAGCAACTTCTGGTTGACACTCTGGCATTTGGCCAGAAACTCTATGGTAAAACTGACTTCTACCATAGAGTTTTTGCCCAAATATCAGAGCTGGCAACTCTTGCTCCAAGTTAGCCTACAATGTAAAACATACATGATAAAACCACATTTTAAAGCCGTTACAATCACTCCCCAATACACTTCATTAAAACAATTTAAAAAAGAGAGTTAAAGCCCATACAAAACGCTGGCATCTCAGGAGGGAGCTTTGACTCTGGAATCCTCATGTCTCGAAGATCTTGTCGGTCTCTGAAGTGCTACCGGACTCAAGTCTAGCGATCCAAAGCATCGACACACCAGTCAAAACATTGGTCAGGAAGGAGGGATCACTGAGGGAATGCCAAACGAAACCAAAAAGTCTTCTTTAGCCACTGGTGGAGGACAGCAACTGACAGGGACAGACGCATCTCCCTGGGGAGACAGCTCCAGAGCTTTGGCGCCACAATCTTCCCCTGGGTTGCCACTCACCTAAATTCAGAAGGTGGGGGTGCCCAAAGCCAGGCCTCCAAAGATGACCGCAGGAGTTGGGCAGGTTCAGAAGGGAGGAGGAGATCCTTCAGATATGTTGGTCTCAAACCACTGAGGTCTTTGAAGGTTGAATTGTGCCTGGGAACAAATTGGGAGCCAATGTCGATGGGCCAAGACTGGAGCAATGTGGTCCCTACGATGCTCTCCAGTCAACACCAGGCTGCAGCATTCTGTACCGACTGAAGTTTCTGAGCACTTCTCAAGCGCAGCCCCACCTCGAGCACAGGGCAGTGATCGGATCTAGATGTAACCACAACGTGCACACCACTGTAGCCCAGGCTTTCCATCAAAGTCTACTCTAAATGGTTCTGCACTTCACCTATGCTCAGAGATTAGACAGTGCCCTTTTCTGGATAACAGGTCCACGAAGGGAAAAGTGGTGAAATGGTTTGGTAGCCACCAATGGAATCATCAGGTCTACCGTTTTCTGACGGGACGTTAGCAACCCCAGATCTTCTGACTCCTCTTTCAAGCTAGAAAGTCCCATACCAACACACCTCAACACAATGCCTTTACTTTTGCCAGCTTACACCCCAAACAGTGCCCCAACACCAGTTTAGTATAGTGGTTAAGTGCGTGGACTCTAATCTGGGAGAACCAGGTTTGAGTCCCCACTCCTCCACTTGCAGCTGCTGGATGACCTTGGGCAAGCCATACTCCTGTCAGAGCTGTTCTCTCAGGAGCAGTCCTCAAAAGAGCTCTCTCAGCCCCCACCTACCTCACAGGGTGTCTGTTGTGGGAAGGGAGAGGAGTTTGTAAGCCACTCTAAGACTCTGAGTGAAGGGCGGGATATAGATCCAGTCTCCTCCTCCTCTTCTTCTTCTTCCACATAGTTGGAACCAGACTCAATTCTATTAAACTTCCTTTGAATGATCTTCTAGATGTTGGGGAGTCCCTAACGTGATGGCCGCTGACACCGTTCCCAGTACCTGCTAAGTCTTTGGGTGGGGCCGGATGGGGCTACTGGCCACTGGAGATCTGATTGGCTGTCTGGATTCTAAAAACCATCGCTTCCGCAAAAGCTGCCACCACAACGCAAGGAGGAGCTTCATTGAAGGGAAGCCACGGTAGCCATTCTGTGGACAGCTCCGCCTCCTCCGGCAGCCATTTTGCCGCCGCGCTCACCACACTGCCAGAATTCCGAAGGTCCCCACGGGCTCAAAGAGGTCGCCCCCCCCCTGCTCGACATGTACGCTTGTTGTTATGGAGCTGAATTAGCCAAGATGGCGGCCGCTGCTCCAGACTGTTCCTTTGGGCCATCCCCAAAGGACATCGGCTCGGTCGATGCGATTAAAATTCTCCACAGTGTACGGCGAGCTTGTTCTACATGAGGAAAACAAAGTTCTTCAGTATTGGTAGCGGAGTTTTTGTTTTTGCTTTTAAAACAAGCGCCTTCAGGGAAATGAAACTAACAGCGAGTAAACACAAATCGTCTATCCGCTGCGAATTAAACATTGAACAGCACGGTGCAGTGTATTCAAAACAAAGGGCTGCAGGAATGCTGGCTAGATATCCAGCTTTCTCTGTGTGTCCACCCCCCACAGAATATCGACCTTTTAACCCGAGCCGAACTTCCTTCACTTAGAAGTAAGTTCCATTGATTTTAATGCCGTTTGCTTTTTGAGAAACTCTGAAAGCCAGAACATCAGTATGCTTAGGGCTGCTGCCATTTAGATGTGTACCTGCAAAGGGGTCCTTCAAAGCAGGCAAGGTGGTGTGGGAAGATACATATCTCTTATTGAAGATTTGAACATTGCAAATTTGCCCAGACATGGCTTGTTCCTTGCCTGTTTGTCGGTCACCAACGGTTTTATAACGTTCCTGCAGTTATTACCTGCCATATAGACTTCTCTCATGGTTGAGGGGTTCGTCTGCTCAGGAGATTCCAACTCAATTGGCAGCGGTTCACCCCCCTCATTATTAATGATTTATTTTTATGTATGTATTGATTATTTAGGGGGCCGTGGTGGCTCAGAGGCTAAGTTGCTGAGCTGCAGACCGGGAGGTCTGTAGCTTGGCAGTTCAAGACCTGAGTGGAGTGAGCTCACATCTCTAGCTCCAACTCCTGCCAACGTAGCAGTCTGAAAGCAAGAAATTGCAAGTAGATAAATAGGTACCACTTTGGTGGGAAGGTGACAGCGTTCTGTGCACCTTGGCATCTAGTCATGCCGGCCACATGACCATGGAGAAGTCTTCGGACAGCGCTGGCTCTTCGGCTGAGAAATGGAGATGAGCACTGCCCCCTAGAGTTGGGTTTGACTGGCTTTCGAGCAAGGGAAACCTTTACCTTTATTGATTATAGATTTAGAGTTTCAGACAGGGCTATTTTTGTAGCAGGAACTCCTTTGCATATTAGGCGACACGCCCATAATGTAGCCAATCCTCCAAGAGTTTACAGTAGCCCCTGTAAGGAGAGCTCTGTAAGCTCTTGGAGGATTGGCTACATTAGGGGTGTGTCTCCTAATATGCAAAGGAGTTCCTGCTACAAAAATAGCCCTGGTTTCAGAGGGTAGCTGTGTGGGTCTGCAGTAGGGGAGTTGGATTTGAGCCCCATAGCATCTTAGAGACCAACAAGATTTTGAGGGTATGACCTTCTGGGAGTCAAAGTGGAAGTTTGATTCTGGAAAGCTTATATCCCAGTGATGTTGTCAGCTTCTAAGATGCTACGGGGCATAGGCTGCCTTTCTTATCGGGACTCAAGGGGGGGTTACACAAGAGTAGATCAATACGATCACCAGGAGGGGATCACTAGCAGTGTTCCCTCTAAGTTGAGTTAGTGTGAGCCAGCTCATAGTTTTTTAGCCTCCAGCCCACAGATTTTTGCCTTAGCTCAGGAAGGATGACTCCAGGGTCCAGAGCAAACTCATTTATGCAGTAGCCAAATCGCTCACTCACAACTTTATTGCCAGTAGCTCACAAGGTAGAATTTTTGCTCATGAGACTCCACAGCTTAGAGGGGGCATTGGTCACTAGTAAACAATGGAACAGGAGTAGGATAGTAGAAACGTGGAACCGACCCAAAATCGGAAAACTGAACTGAAGCAGAGCATAAGCATGACCACGATGCATTAAACAAATGCAGAACTTATTCAGTAGGATCCTATTTACAGCCACAGGCAATACGTCGGAGGGTAAACTGTTTTGTGATTTAAATCAAGGTGGGGAGCCGTGTCGGTCTGTCTGTAACAGCAGGGAAGAGCGAGAGTCCAGGAGGATCTGAACGACTCGGTCAAGGAAACCCCAAAGACCCTCAGGCTGCAAGACCTGAGGCAAGGCTGTTAATGATAGGACATTTTTTTGGGGGGTCATTCATTCATAGGGACTCCCTGACTTGGATGGGCCAGGCTAGTCTGATCTTGTCAGATCCTGGAAGCTAAGTAGGGTTAGCCCTGGATGGTGCTTGGATGGGAGACCTCCTTGGAGCTGGTTGGGACTTTGGTGTAGTGGTTAAATGCGCAGACTCTCATCTGGGAGAACCGGGTTTGATTCCCCACTCCTCCACTTGCAGCTGCTGATGTGACCTTGGGTCAGTCACAAGCTCTGGCACAGCTGTTCTCTCAAGGACAGTTTCTGTCAGAAGTTCTCTCAGCCCCACCTACCTCACAGGAGGTGTCTGTTGTGGGGAGGGGAAGGGAAAGGAGTTTGTAAGCTGCTCTGAGATGCCTTTGGGTAGTGAAGGGCGGGGTATAAATCCAATATCTTCTTCTTCCTCTCTTCTTCTTCTGCCTCACAGGGTGTCTGTTGTGGGGAGGGGAAGGGAAAGGAGTTTGTAAGCTGCTCTGAGACTCCTTTGGGTAGTGAAGGACGGGGTATAAATCCAATATCTTCTTCTTCTTCTTCTTCTTCTTCTGCCTCACAGGGTGTCTGTTGTGGGGAGGGGAAGGGAAAGGAGTTTGTAAGCCGCTCTGAGATGCTTTTGGGCAGTGAAGGGTGGGGTATAAATCCAAACTCCTCCTCCTCCTCCACTACTACTACTACTACTACTACTACTTCTTCTTCTTCTTCTTCTTCTTCTTCTCCTCCTCCTCTTCTTCTTCTTCTTCTTCTCCTCCTCACTACTTCTTCTTCTTCTTCTTCTTCTTCTTCTTCTTCTTCTTCTTCTTCTTCTTCTTCATTATTATTATTATTATTATTATTATTATTATTATTATTATTATTATTATTATTATTATTATTATTGTCAGATGTTTAACAGAGCAATACAAACATTGTCAACTTGGTGAGCTACATTAAGAAAAAACAAACCAGTTTAATAATACATTTTAATGTGCCCTTATACTATTTATTTGAGTAGTGCTAATTACATAGATATTTTGTTTCAGGAGGCAATTTAAAGAAAAGGACTGAGCTGACTAAGTCCCGATCTTTGACTATGACAGGAATGTTAACTGCTTTTTAACTTTATATCAAGAGGTCTTTTCTCTCTAAAAAAAAAAAAGTGAGCATTTTTCCGACAGATTGTACCGTTCCCTCTCATTACGACTCTCGTCGAAGAAGACCGTACACTTCTCTAGTGAGAAGTGATCCCAGACTATGGCATACCAAGAGGCGGTTGTGGGTGGCTTGGTTACTTTCCTGGAACGAGCAATTGCGACTTTGGCTGCTGTCAATCGTATACTAATTAGTTCTCTTTCCATTGCAGGTGGTTTGTCTTCGGCCAGTGGCCCAGCAAAAGTGTCGTTGGATCCAGTGGTAAGTTGAAACCTGTTATTTCTTTGATGTGTTTTAGGATCGTAGACCAGAAATGTTGCATGTCCGTACATTGCCACCAGTTGTGAAAGTCAGTAGCTGGTCAGTACTTGGATTGGGAGACCACCAAGGAAGACTCTGCAGAGGAAGGCCATGGCAAACCACCTCTGAATATCTCTCGCCTTGAAAACCACATGGGGTCCTCATACGTCAGCTGTGACTTGGTGGCCCTTCCCACCACCAATTCTCAGGGTCACCATAAGTTGGAAGTAACTGGACCGCACTTAACGCACACAAACTGCCTTGAACATGATTTATTATGTGTGCATACGTTCAGTCAATATGTGGTGTCCCCATAGAGTTTGCAAGTCAAGCGATTATGCAGAGGTGGTTGGCTATGGCCTTCCTCTGCAGAGTCTTCCTTGGTGGTCTCCCATCCAAATGCTGATCCTGCTTGGCTTCTGAGATCAGAAGAAGAAGAGGAAGAAGTAGAAGAAGAGGAAGTAGAGGAGGAGGAGGAGGAGGAGGAGGAGGAGACTGGATTTATATCCCGCTCTTCACTACCCAAAGGCGCCTCAGAACAGCTTACCAACTCCTTTCCCTTCCCCTCCCCACAACAGACACCCTGTGAGGGAGGCGGGGCTGAGAGAGCTCTTTTGGGAACTGCTCTTTCAAGGACAGCTCTTGTCAGAACTATGGCTTGCCCAAGGTCATCCAGCAGCTTCAAGTGGAGGAGTGGGGAATCAAACCTGGTTCTCCCAGATTAGAGTCCGTGCACTTAACCACGACACCAAACTGACAAGATTGGGCTATACCATACCAATTCCACATCCCCAAGATTTATGTGGCAAGTGTTGTGGTTGTTTTTTTAAAAGAAAACAAAATAAATTCGGAGGGCCAGGTGAAGGCAGATCACTGAAGGCCTTCCTTCCATTTGGCTGAAGGCGTTAAAGGAATTTATATCTCTGAAAACTGGGCATCACATCAGAGGGACCAGTAAGTGGCTTTTCAGCATCGGGGCAGAAATCAATAACTTTTCTCCAGCTTCCCAATCGATAGTGCCTCGGTGAGCTGGTCTCTTGGTGGGCAAGTATGAAAATTAAAGTCAGGATTAGTATTAAAGTTTCATCTGCAGAATGAGTCCATCGATCCAGGGAGATAATAACCTCTTAGCTGCATGCTGGGCCAGACAAAATTGTCCCTGACATGGAATGTTTCTGCCCCATTTCTGACACTTCTATTGCAATGCGTGTCGGCCAAGTCCAGAGAGGTTTCCCGTGAAAACATTATCACAGGTATTAAACCAGTATTTAATTCTTGGCCTTCGGGAAGCCGCTCGATAACTGCCAATTCTGTGTCTTAGAGGAAACAATCAAATCTTCAGAAATTGCTCCAAAATGGCCCAGTCTTTCCTGCCCAGAAAAGTATTTAGAGGAGCATGGATTGGGGGTGAAAATGGAAGTCACTAAATGGTAGCCTGCCTGTCAAAGAGACAGCCTCGACCATTCGCAAAATATGCTTCAGAAGTTGGAAACGTTCCCTGGAATCAAAACAGAGCAGGTGTGACCAACACGTCTCTTGGACGACCCAACATTTACGATGCTGGGTCTGAGCTCCCAGTGGAGAAATTCAGAAAGTTAAGCTTAAAAATGGTTTTAAACATTGGCAGGTGATTTAGGTGGGGTCGCCGTGTCGGTCTGAAGCGACGGAACAAACTTCGAGTCCAGTGGCACCTTTAAGACCAACAAAGTCTAATTCTGGGTAGAAGCTTCCGTGTGTGTCTGAAGAAGTGTGCATGCACATGAAAGCGAATACCCAGAATAAAATTTTGTTGCTCTTAAAGGTGTCCTGGACTCAAACTTGGTTCTTTTGACAGGTGACGCCTGTCAGCTATGCTGCCATTGTAAGTGGATGGGGAAGGGAGTCTGTGGAGTGAATATCTTCGTGTCCTGGAATGTGAGCTTTCGTTTTTCTTGCTGCGCCTTATCTTGTTGCCTGACCTTGATGCTTCACGCTCTCGCCTCCCTGGGAACCTGTAGTCGTTACTTTAGGCGCACAAGGCTTGCCCCTCTGATTGGCTTGCCTCCATCAGTGGCCCTTGCTTCAAACACAGTATATCTTCTCCTCTCCCGCCTGTTAGGTTAGCCTTTACATAGAATGAATGTGCATATGACCTGCTTCTACTGAGCTCAATAAACTTGATCCTTTTGTAAGGGACGTTGTTGAGCCTGATTGCTGTGGGACTCTGACGATGCCACTGATAGATTAGAACATAAGAGAAGCCCTCCCACTATTACCCCCCAAGCACCAAGAATACAGTGCATCACTTGCCCCAGTCTGAGAACATAAGAACAAAAGACAAGCCAATGTTGGATCAGGCCAATAGCCCATCCAGTCCAACACTCTGTCACACAGTGGCCAAAAATACCAGGTGCCATCAGGAGGTTCACCAGTGGGGCCAGGACACTAGAAGCTCTCCCACTGTTGCCCCTTCCCAAGCACTAAAAATACAGATCATCACTTGCCCCAGTCTGAGAACATAAGAACATAAGAAGCCAATGCTGGATCAGGCAAATGGCCCATCCAGTCCAACACTCTGTCACACAGCGGCCAGAAAGACCAGGTGCCATCAGGAGGTCCACCAGTGGGCCAGGACACCAGAAGCCCTCCCACTCTTGCCTCTCCAAGCACCAAGAATACAGTGCATCACTTGCCCCAGTCCAAGAACATAAGAACATAAGATAAGCCAATGTTGGATCAGGCCAATGGCCCATCCAGTCCAACACTCGGCGTCACACAGTGTCCAAAAATACCAGATGCTTTAGGCTGGTCCTGCATTGGGCAGGGGGTTGGACTAGGTGGTCTGTATGGCCCCTTCCAACTGTATGATTCTGTGATTCTAAGTCAAAGATGAAAGATCAGATGACTACAGGGCTGCCAGTCTCCAGTGGTTAAGGCTCTAATCTGGTAAACCAGGTTTGATTCCCCTCTCCTCCTCCGCATGAAGCCAGCTGGGTGATCTTGGGCCAGTCACAGTTCTCTCAGAACTCTCTCAGCCCCACCCACCTCACAGGGTGTCTGTTGTGAGGAGAGGACCAAAGAACTGCTTTAGTAGACGGCAGCTTCCTGTGTTTATTTGTTCGACCCACTCTAAGCAAACAGTGTGCCATCCATGTGCTCAGGCCATTCTTAGGGGTAACCAGAGTTTTCTGCATCTTACCAGGGATCTAAGCTTGCCAACTACAGTTGGGGAAATTCCTGGAGATTTGAGGAGGGGGTGGAACCAGAGATAGGGTTGGGGAGGAGAGGGTGTAACGCCATAGAGTCTTCTCTCCAAATCAGCCATTTCCTCCAGGGGAAGTGACCTTCTATGGTCTGGAGGTCAGTTGTAATTCTGGGAGATGTCCAGGCTGGACCTGGAGGCTGGCATCCCTATGGGAACCACATTTATCAGTACCGTTCAGGCATATCTCAGCTCTGAGAAACATTGTGCTCAGTAAATAAAGCAACAAGCCCCGCAGAAATGGATAAATAAGGAATCCAGGCTAGCAACTGTATAATGAGGGTCTAAAACCAAAGTCGATAATAAAATTGGGTGCTGCTTTTGGAGGGCGGGGGATTTGTGAGGGCGTAAGACCAAACAGACGCTCCTTCTGCGTCGCTGACGTCATAACATTCACAGCCCAGAGACCTAATTAATCATTCACCGTGAATCACTCACAATTTCCTTTGGAAGCAGCATTCGCTTGCTTGGCTGGAGATACTCCGCGGTTGCATCGGGCAAACGCCTGTCTGCCGGCCTTCCAGATTCTGGGATGTCGTTTGGAATTCCTGCTTCTGGCATCAAAATATCTCAGAATGGCTGTGGGTGGCCGGTTGCTTTAAGACAGGGTTCCAAAGCTTGTTTTGCTGGGTGTCAGATTCCGTCCCCCGGGATCTTCTTGCAATAGGGTTCCCCCCACCCCCGGGGGCCACCAGTGGGGGGTGAGATGCCAGATCCAGGCTGGGAAACTCCTGGAGATTTGGGGGGGGAGTCTAGGGAAGACAGGGACCTCAGTGGGGCACAGGGCCACAGCGTCCACCCTCCAAAGCAGCCATTTTCTCCAGGGAAGGTTGCCAACCTCCAGTTGGCACCCCACCAATGTTCACTGTGCAGAAATGATTCTAGTCCAATTACGGTCCACAAATTTGCTGCTTCTTCTTTTGCTTCTTTGTTTTACGTCATGCAGCAGCAGCACTGCATGACATAAAATAATTGATTGATTGATTTAGATTTCTACCCCGCCCTCCCCACGAATGGGCTCAGAGCAGCTAACAAACAGGGGCACCATGTGCCAATACGTAACAACCAAGTGAAACAGGATAAAACAGAGTAAATACCAGAAATGACATAAGTTGCTCAATGCCGTTGCTCTTAAATTAAGACAAGATGGCGTCCAGTGGATGTTGCCTCCATCCCGTACCACGGTACCAATCTGCTGCACTGCTGAGGTGTGGTCATTACAGGGCCGCTCCGTTGTTGTTGGTGGCAGTGGCGGCTCCTAGTCAAAAGCCTGGCGGAAGAGCTCCGTCTTGCAGGCCCTGCGGAACTGTACAAGGTCCCACAGGGCCCTGATCTCCTCTGGGAGCTCGTTCCACCAGGTAGGAGCCACCACTGAGTAGACCCTGGCCCTGGTTGCAGCAAGCCGGCCTCCCTGGGGCCTGGGATCACTAAGCGACGTTGTGCCCCGGACCGTAGTGCAAATTCGTGGACTGTAATTGGACTAGAATCATTTTTTGCACAGTGAACATTGGTGGAGTGCCACCTCGGTTGAGTCCTTGTGGTCCATTTGTGGCTGGGACCTCCAGGCGGTGGCTAGAGCTCTCCTGGGATTACAAGTAGTCTCTCTGCGATGGAGATCAGTTCCCCTGGAGAAAAGGGACACTTTGAGAGGTGGACTCTTGGCAAGGGACCCCACTGAAGTCCCTGTCCTCCCCAGCCCCAACCTCCACAGGCTCTGCCCTCTCAAATCTCCAGGTTATTTCCCAACCTGGAGCTGGCAACCTTAACTCCAGGGAAACTGATCTCTGTCTGTAGTCTGAAGATACGCTGTAAATCCAGGGGATCCCCAGGTCCCACCTGGCGGCTGGCCTCCCTGTCCTGAAACATGGTCTACCCGTCTGTCTATACCACAGACTTGGCTTTTAGAATCCAGCTAATACATTGTGAAGACCTCGGGCTCTGTTATTAGAGAGTCAACGTGGAATGTTTCCATCAAGAGTTGATAAGCGGTAATTGATAAGAACCGGGATTGCCACACGCTCAGAGAAAGCAAATATTGCGAAACGAATGAGGTCCTTCCCCAAACCCCACCATCCCCAGTCTCCCCAACCAAAATCTCCAGGTGTTTTCCAACCCAAAGTTGGCAACCCTAGAGCTGAGCAGGGGTGTGATGCCGTGGAGTCTGCCTTCTAACCTGCCGTTCCCTCGGAGGGAAGTGATCTCCGTCGTTCGCATTGTGCGGTATCCGCTAGTGTGTGAGCGATAACAGAAGAAAATTTCTGCCAGAGTTACAGGATTGCTTCAGTAAATGTTTTTGCAGCTTATCTTTATTGACTCTTTGTTATTTTTATCGCGGATGTTGTTTTTGGTGCACCACAAACTTGGCATTTTCCATCTGACAAGGCCAAGGCGATGTAAGTCTCCCCAGCAGACGACTTGTCCGCGAAGACTTGCTGCCCTCACGGGAAGCCGGGGCTTTCTCGCCTTGCGCTCATGATGCCCTCAGTGATCCGATAGGCCTTCCCTTCCAGGCCTCTTCGATGCCTCCCAGCTCATTAGGGCTGTTGATCAGAGGAAGCGTTTACGGCCTGCTCCGGGCTTTTCCCCAGAGGAACAGCTGCCACTCGGCCTGCGGGGCTGGTGCTCCCTTGCTTGCCTCAGGAAGTCTATTGATACAGAGGCTCCATTGCCACAGGCAGAGCCAAATGGACTCAGTACAGTAGGAAGTCAGATCTCTAAGGAGTAGGGTTGCCAACCTCCAGGAGGGGCCTGCAACTCTCCCAGAATTACAGCTGATCTCTGGACTACAGAGATCAGTTCCCCCCATGAGGAAATGGCAAGTTAAAAGGTAGACTCCAGGGCTTTTTTTTGTAGAAAAAGACCAGCAGGAATTCATTAGCATAACAGGCCACACCCAACCGCAGAAATCTATTAGCATATTAGGCCACACCCCTGACAGCACAGCTCATTAGGCCACACCCCCATGTTACCAGAAATGTGGTCATCCAGCCACACCCACCTGTTGCTTCTTATTCTGTTTACCTTGTTTGTTGTCAAAACCCAGGACTTTTTTTTTGGAGCAGGAACTCCTTTGCATGTTAGGCCACACACCTCAAATATAGCCAGTCCTAATGTAGTTTCTGCTGTTGGGTGTGGCCTATTATGCTAATAAGTTCCTGCTGGGCGTGGCCAACTCGGGAGCCAGCCGGAGCACCGTTCCTGTGCGTTCCTGCCCAAAAATAGCCCTGGTAGACTCCATGGCATCTCATCCCTGCTCAGCTCTAGGGCTGCCAACTTTGGGTTGGAAAATACCTGGAGATTTTGGTTATGGAACCTGGGGATAGTGGGACCTGGGGAGGGACCTCAGCAGGGTGCCGGGGACAGGGTGATATTCCACCCTGCAAAGCAGCCGTTTTCTCCAGGGGAACTGACCTCTGCCAGCTGGGGGTCAGTTGTAAAAACGGGAGATCTCCAGAGCCACACCCGGGGTTGGGCAACTCTGATCCCTCTCATCCCCAGGTTCTACCCCCTGATTAGGGTTGCCAGCCTCCAGGTGGGGCCTGGAGATCTCCCGCTTTTACAACTGATTCCCAGCTGACAAAGATGAGCTCTCCTGGAGAGAAAATGGATGCTTTGAAGGGCGGACTCTCTGGCATTGTACCATGCTGAGGCCCCTCCCCTCCCCAAACCCCACTCTCTCCCGGATTGACCTCCAAAGTCTCCAGGTATTTTCCAACCCAGACCTGGCAACCCTACCCCTGATCTCCAGGAATCTCCCAAACCAGAACTGCCAACCTGAGTAGGAAGATGTGAACGAAGAAGGGAAAACACCAGAGCGCGATTTATTGCCCTGCAAGGATCCTGAACCTCTCCTCGAGTGGGCCTGGTTTCTTTCTGAGAATAAGTCCAGAGTCGAGATATTTCATTTAGACTTCATATTGTTGCCTCTAGGATGAGCAGCCTCCTCCGCCGTCCTGCCTGGGCGAGACCTCCCACCTCTCCAAGCCCCTTTTCAATTATTTCACAGTAGATGTTTGCATGGTTTTTTTAACTGCGGTGAGCAACTGGGGGAGCCATTTTCTGGCTGAAAAGCTGAGCGAAAGTAGAAAGAAGGAATACATTTATGACGCCATAACAAGAGGAATTGTGATCCTTGCGAATGTGTGCATGTGTTCTCCTGCTGGAAGGAAACTCCCCCACGCAGCGTCCCCTCTAAGCTGTGCGGTTTGAGCAGCCGCTCATTAACACAGGAAGCCCCGCTCTGCAGCCGTCTGCAGCTGTGCAGGGTCATTGCCCATTTCAAGATTGCAGCAGCTATATTTTGCTCAGGATGTGAACTGCTCCACTCAGTAGGGGGAAAAACTAAAGGGAGGATGAGGAGGGAGAGGAAGACGAAGAGGTTGGATTTATACCCCGCCCTTCACTTGTAGTCTCAGAGCGGCTTACAATCTTCTTTCCTTCCCCCTCCCCACAACAGACACCCTGTGAGGTAGGTGGGGGCTGAGAGAGCTCTGACGTAAACTGCTCTTGTTCAAGGACAGCTCTGAGAGAACTGTGACTGACCCACAGGCCCATAGACAGGATTTTGTGGCTGGTGGGGCAATTTTTTTTTCCTGGTGGGCCTGAGATTCTTAGTGCAGAAAGAAAAGCCATTTCGCCACTAGAAAGCTGTTCCCAGGATAGATCTCTATACTGCAAGCTGTCAACCACTTTAGATGACAGTTCTCAGCTACTGTAAGTTAATCACTTCTGCAAGCCTCAGCAACAATTCTGAGAACAAGCCAGCAGGTGGGGGTGTGGGGGTGGCTTCTATAGTCAAGAAAGCTAGCACTTAAGGCAGAAAAACTCTCCTAAATGAGACCAGTTTCTTGACACAGAGCTAGAAGGGGTCCTAGAGGTCACCTACTCCAACCCTCTTGCTCAGTATGGGAATTATTCAACTACAGCACCCCACTCTGCTTAAGGGAGTGCATGTTTTTTTTAAAAAAAATGATTTAGAATTACTGAACAAAAGCATTTACTGGAGAAATTCTTGTGGGGCTGTGCCTTTAAGAAAGGGGGCGATGCCCCCCAAAGCCCCATCATAGCTACGGGCCTGCTGACCCAAGGTCACCCAGCTGGCTGCATGTGGAGAAGTGGGGAATCGAACCCACTCACCTAGGATGCCTTCTTTCCAAACATTGCACCCCTACAAGCCCTTGACCACTGCAAGGAGGGGCTATTCTTCTGTGCATCTGAAAGTGTGGTGGGACACATTGCAGCTTGAGGACAGGTTCCAAGAGTAGGGCTGACAGCTGTGGGTTGAGAAATCCTTACTCAGCTCCCTCATATCCCGAAAACCTGTCCTCCCCAGCTTCCAGCTCCAAATCTTTGGGAATTTCCCCCAGGAGAACTGATATCTGTTGCTTAGAGATCAGCCACAATTCCAGGAGATCTCCAGGTCCCACCTGGAGCTTGGCAAGGGGTCTATATTCAGTGTCTCTGGCTGTGGTCACACTGCAAGCTTATCCCAATTTATTCCCACTATAGATTTGATCGGGAATATTTTGGGGGGGTTGGGATGACCACTTACATCATGCAACAAGGCTCCGGGCACTGTTCAGATAGCCGTGCCACTGCTTGGGTGGCATGGCTTGTTTTTTTAAAAAAATTGGCTTTGCGCATGCGCATGTACACATGGTCGAATCACCGCTCCCACTGGGACTCGCTGTACTCCCTTGTTCTTGCAGGTTCCCCCCTCCCCTGAACAGCAAACAAAATTAACTGGTGATGTACAACTGTGCGCTTGAATGTTTATTCATTGAATTTATTCAGTGCAGGATTGTTCATGCACACAACAATGGAAGCTTGTAAAAAGAATCGTGAGAAGGACGTTCAGATGACCTAATCATGATCATTACGAGCAGGGCGTTTTGTAGAAATGCCCAGCAGGAACTCACTAGCATATTAGGCCACACCCCTGACAGCACAGCTCATTAGCATATTAGACCACACCCCCATGTTACTAGAAGTGCGGCCATCCAGCCACACCCACCTTCTGCTTCCTATTCTGTTTACCTTGTTTGTTGTCAAAACCCAGGGCTTTTTGGGAGCAGGAACTCCTTTGCATGTTAGGCCACCCCCCCAATGTAGCCAATCCTCATGAGTGTCTGCTGTTGGGTGTGGCCTCTTATGCTAATGAGTTCCTGTTGGGTGTGGCCAACTTGAAACCAGACGGAACTCCATTCCTCTGCGTTCCTGCCCCAGAATAGCCCTGATTACGAGAGATGGTTATCCAGATCAGTGAAATAGTGGATTCAAAGTGCAAATATCCAGATAGTAATTGATTTTCCAGGTGTAGGAAAACTTGCTAGGGAACCAGGAGGATTGCGCGAGTGAGCCCACTCCAGTGCGGGAGACGGATGCGGGCGTCTGATCAGCAATCTTAAATGCGAGAGGGAACGGTGGTGAAACCCGATCAAAATGACTGTGTGGCCATGGCCTCTGTGAGCCTTTAAGATGCACGGAAGGTGAGGCAGGCCATGTTCTTGTTTTAGGCTTAAAAACAAACAGGACAAACTTGGATTCAGAATTAGGGGGAGTTATTTTACCTTCCTAGCAGCTTTCTTTAATGTTGGAATCAGAGGTACTCACATTAGTTAATTAATCCTCTAGTGGCATTGGTTGTTTTCAAGGAGAATCATATTTCCAGATATAAATCCACCCATTCTTAATTGGATAGGTTTGGGAGCTGGAGGTGGGGTGGGTGGGCAGGGAATATTCTGATACCAGAAGTCAGCTGAACTGGCGAGCAAACACCATAAACGCACCAGATGCTCCACTCACGCATATGCTCGGGTTTTAATTAGAAATAGAATCGCATCCCCCCACATCCCGCTTTCATTACAAGTTTGGCTCTACCTTTCACTGGGGGAGGGGAAGCACTTGCCTGAACACCCCCTCCCCCCCCCGCCATTTGCAGAGTGTCTGGGATGCTGGCCCAGAAATGCAAGAAAGAAATGCAAGGAAAAAAATGCAAGGAAGAAATGCAAGAAATCCTCCTACTTTCCCTCCCACAAAAGCCCTGCTATGTGCATCTATCAGATGTGGGCCTCTAGAATGGCTCCTATCTGCCTCCCCCCATTCAGCCCAGAAAGCACCCCAGAGCCAACTGTTAAGCCTCTGCGTCTTACCCCTCCATCTCTTCCTCTTACCCCCTCGTAGCTCATCCAAACCCGCCACAGACAAAGAAAGCCCTTTCCAAGCCAACAAGACAATGGACTAATGTCAAAAAGTGGAAAGACTGTAAAGTGAAGGTAAAGGTTTCCCTTGCTTGAAAGCCAGTCGGATCTGACTGTAGGGGTGTGGTGCTCATCTCCGTTTCCAAGCCGAAGAGCCAGCGCTGTCCGAAGACATTTCCATGGTCATGTGGCCAGCATGACTAGACACCGAGGTGCATGGAACGCTGTTACCTTCCCACCAAAGCGGCACCTGTTTATCTACTTGCAATTTCTTGCTTTCGAACTGCTAGGTTGGCAGGAGCTGGGGCCAGAGACGGGAGCTCACTCCGTCATGCAGCACTCGGGTCTCGAACTGCTGAACTACTGACCTTCTGGTCTGCAGTTCAGTGTCTTAACCACTGAGCCACCACAGCCCTGACTGTACAGAACTACAAATTGGGATGATCTTGTTGGGTGACAACATTGCTGGGTTTTCTGGCTGGACAATATCCTGGTCAGGCATCCACTGGCTGAGTCACTCTTTCTTTCACCTGCTGCCGTGGAAACCGTAAGCAGGCAGTGAGATGACAGGACAGCTATCAAAGGTTTTTCAACCATTCCAAATGTTACAAATGATCCTGCTTCGTATGCTCTCGAAGGCTTTCATGGCCGGAGTTCATTAGTTGCTGTAGATTTTTCCGGGTTGTGTGGCCGTGGTCTCGGCATTGTAGGACCTGACGTTTCGCCAGTAGCTGTACATCTTTCTGTGTTCTGCCTCTGAGGATGCCAGTCACAGCTCCTGGCAAAACGTCAGGTCCTACAATGCCAAGACCACGGCCACACAGCCCGGAAAATCTACAACAACTAAGATCCTGTTTGGATTAGGAGCATTTACAACATTAAAGGATGGATGTATTTGGGTCAGGGAGGAAAGCAGACCTTGAAAGCTAAGCAGGGTCAGTACTTGGAAGGGAGACCAGCAAGGAAGACTCTGCAGGGGAAGGCCATGGCAAACCATTGAGCTAGTGCAAGGGACATGGTATTCTCTTCTGTAAGCTTTATTTCGGAAGGGTAGGCCACACAGTATAGCTCAATCTGGTCAGTTCTTGAAAGCTAAGCAGGGTCAGTACTTGGAAGGGAGACCACCAAGGAAGACTCTGCAGAGGAAGGCAATGGCCAACCACCTCTGCTTCTCCCTGGCCTTGAAAGCCCCTTGCCGGGGTCTCCATAAGTTGGAAGCTGAGCAGGGTCCGTACTTGGAAGGGAGACCACCAAGGAAGGCTCTGCAGAGGAAGGCAATGGCAGACCACCTCTGCTTCTCCCTGGCCTTGGAAGCCCCTTGCTGGGGTGGCCATAAGTTGGAAGCTAAGCAGGGTCGGTACTTGGAAGGGAGACCACCAAGGGAGGCTCTGCAGAGGAAGGCAAGGGCTAACCACCTCTGCTTCTGCCTGGACTTCGAAGCCCCTTGGTGGAGTTGCCATAAGTCAGCTGAGACTTGGCGGCACTTTACAGGCACATATTTGGGTCAGGTATTGATAAGCGAAAGTAGCCCTACAGGTCTTTAACCGCCAGCTGAGGGCTCTCTTCTGCCGCTGTCTCTGCCGCCAAGTGCTTGGGAAAGCGTCCACAGGCCAGAGGCGTCCATCTCCAGATTGCGACGGAGAAAAGTGCTGACACGGCTGTTTGTTCATTTTTCAGATCAGACTGCCAGTTGCATAAACATGCCTCAGGTTTTCTTTGGGTTTGCAGAGATGGAATGCCTCCTAGACTGGAAGGAGGAACGGTCCCACTCTGAATGGCTCCTGCATGCAGGGATGCCAGCCTCCAGGCGGGACCTGGGGATCTCCCGCGATTACAGCTCCTCTCCAGGCTAGAGAGATCAGTTCCCCTGGAGGAAAGGGGATGCTTTGGAAAGTGAACTCTGTGGCATCGTACCCCACTCAGGTCCCTGTCCTCCCCGGGCTCCAACCCCAAATCTCCAGGAATTTCCCAACCTGGATCTGGCAACCCTACCAGTGGCCCGGGGGGGACCCAGCAACCCTACCTGTGTGAAACGATGAAGTCAGGAGGAGGACTCGACCACCCCCAGCTGGGCTGCTAGAGCAGGGACTGTAGGATGGTGTCACTAATCCTGGGGGAGGGGGGGGAGTATGCAGGCTGCCAAGCAAATAATCTCCAAGCCGCTTCTCTGCGTTTCCGGAGGAAAGCCATCCTTGTTCTGGAAGACTTGCCGCTTGTTATATCTGCCCGCTGGGCGGATGCAGCCCAAATCTCTGATCCTTCTCCACGGTTCAGACTTGTCATTCGCGTGTGGGCAGGAGGGAAAGAAGCCGTTCAGCGAAAAGAAGATGAAGAAGAGGCTGGATTTATACCCCGCTCTTCACTCGGAGCCTCAGAGCGGTTTACAATCTCCTTTCCCTTCCCCTCCCCACAACAGACACCCTGTGAGGTAGGTGGGGCTGAGAGAGCTCTGACAGAAACTGCTCTTTTTCAAGAACAGCTGTGCCAGAACTATGGCTTGCCCAAGGTCACATCCGCAGCTGCATGTGGAAGAGTGGGGAATCAAATCTGGTTCTCCCAGATTAGAGTCTGTGCATTTAACCACTACACCAAACTGGCTCTGGAGGAGGAGGAGGAGATTGGATTTATACCCCACCCTTCACGTGGAGTCTCATAGTGGCTTACAAGCTGTTTTCCCTTCCCCTCCCCACAACAGACACCCTGCGAGGTAGGTGGGGCTGAGAGAGCTCTTTCCTGAACTATCCTTGCGAGAACAGCTCTGACAGAATGATGGCTTGCCCAAGGTCATCCAGCAGCTGCAAGTGAAGGAGTGGGGAATCAAACCCGGTTCTCACAGATTAGAGTCCACACACTTAACCACTGCACCAAACTGGCTCTCAGACAGAGGGACTGGGCAAAAGGAAGGAGACGTGGCACTTCGGGGAAGGGCTCTCATTGTCATTGAGCAGTGCCAAGCGGGGTGTTAGTTTTTATGCCTGGTTCCGGGGCTCATCCTGCCCGCAAGCCCAGCCCCTTTGAACCAGAATAATCTCCTTCATCTCAAGTGTTTGAGGGAAGTTGCAGCTACACAGGACCAAGGGTGGGTGGCAAACGGGAGGGGGGAGTTATGTCTTGCTTCGGGTAGTATCTGGCCACTGTGGGAAACAGGATGCCAAACCTGATGGTGTGATCCAGCAGAGGGCTCTTCTGAAGAAATCCTTCAGAAATGCGCTCCGCAATTGTTCGAGCAGGCTCTCTTTCAATTAACATATTAACACATGGAATTCACTGCCACGGGTGGTGGCGGCAGCTACAAGCATGGACAGTTTCAAGAGGGAATTAGATAAACATATGGAGCAGAAGTCCATCAGTGGCTATTAGCCACAGGGTATAGATGGGAATTCTCAGTCTGGGGCAGGTGTTGCACTCTATTCTTGGTGCTGGAGGGGGCAGCAGTGGGAGGGCTTCTAGTGTCCTAGCCCCACTGCTGGACCTCCTGATGGCACCTGGCATGTTTTGGCCGCTGTGTGACAGAGTGTTGGACTAGATGGGCCATTGGCCTGATCCAACACTGGCTTCTCTTATGTTCTTATGTTCCCAGAAGCTCCCTGGAGTCCCTGCCTGGCTCACCCCTTCCTAGCAGAGAGCTTTTGAATTAAGAGTCCTGTGGTCTGGTTTATTCCTTCAGTTGTCCAACACTGATCTAGCTATAGATACCTTATAAGCCCACTGTGTCTCAGTGGTAGAGCCTCTGCTTGACGTGCAGAAGATCCCCGGTTCAGTCCCTGGCACCTCTAGGGCAAGGTAGTGAGTGGATGTACAAGACCTCGGCCCGAGACCCTGGGGAGCTGCCGGCAGTCTGAGGCTGCAGTCACACGTGCCAGTTGAAGCAGAGGGGGAGCAAGGCTATTTCCTCCAGAGGAATTTGTGAGATCACACCTCCCTTTGTAGCCCCATCATTGTGTGACCAGATGCAACTGCGGGGGAGTCATTTTTTTTTTTTTTTTGCTGTTCTTTTTTTGCACATAAAGGAGGAATCGCACCTTCGCACTGAGGGCCCCCGATGGAGTATGCGATGATGCGCATACTGTGAAGGGGGGGGGGAATGGCACCAAGCCAGGATGGCCTGATCAGACCATCCCGACAGCATGAGAGCGTGCCTGCGTGATCAGACAGGGGAAAGTCTGTCTGTGGCCTGTTGGAACCCATTGGAGCCGGACTTTCTCCCGGTGTCTTTTAACTCTGCTTCTCTGGCGGGGCAGCACAGGTTGCTGACAACTGTGGGACGCTTCCAGAAGTTGCTGTCTGATCACACCCTTTAGATCCATCAGGCATTTGCATTTACATCAGACCTAAAGATGCATGTAATTGCAGCCTGAGTGGACAGGACTTATCATGATGGACCACGAGTTTCTAGATAAGTGTCAGGTAGTCCTGTCATGTGCATGGTATGCAAAGGGAGTACTCCAGTCTCCCATCTTCTGAACTTTCACTCACTGTCTCTTACCAGGTCTCTGACTTTGCCTCTCCAGCTGCTGGGAATCAAATGGTTTCTAGGTTGTTTTGCTTGCTTGCCCGCTGCTTTTGCCCATGCACAGGAATGTTATTCATTGGATTCTGCTATATGGGGGGGATGCTTGAGTGTAGTATAACCTAGCCGGCCCTATTGCATGTGGCCATTACTGACACAAGCTGTATGCGTGTCTTTAGTTCTGATTCACCATTAAACATTGTCTTCTGAAGAAGCCCTGCATTGCGTGAGCTGACGGAGGAACCTGACAATAAGGCAGCTTCATGCGTGACCATCATGTTCACCTTCATAGGCCCTGTTTGGGTTCCCCACCACCACCATCTGAGATTAGGTGGGTCGCAACCCAGGAGAGGGCCTTCTCCACAGAGGCACCAAAGCTCTGGAACTCTCTCCCCTGTGAGATGCGTCTCTCCCCTTTCTGTTGCCACCTTCCACCAAAGGGTGAAGACTGTTTTCGTTTGGCATTCCCTGCATGACCCCTCCTTCCTAATCAACGTTTTAATGCCTGTTAGCACCTTACTTTACTGTGTGAAATAGCAAAATCCACTTGCAAATGACAACTAAAGAGTACCGAAAATGGACTGGAAGTGCGTTATTCAGCATGCGTGGACGTGCGCAGAGTCAGGAAGGCTCCCACCTGAAGCTCATTTCACAGGATAGGGAAATAAAAGCTTTTAGGGCGGCACTTTTTAGGACGGGAAAACCGACATGGCTTTTAAGGGTCGCTGGAAGCTTCTTAATGGTTTTCCTGGCACATTTTGTTGCCTTCTCAATTTTGTAACCCACCTCAAGTCTTCGCGAGACAGGTGGACTCTCTACTCAGCCCCCTCCCCACTGAAACCAGCCCTGGCTAGAGCTAGATTCCATGTACATTCCTGGTCCCCACACCTCAAAAAAGATATTAGAGCCTTGGAAAAAGTGCAGAAAAGGGCAACTGGAGTGGTAAAAGGGTTGGAGCACTTTCCCTATGAAGAAGGACTAAAGTGCTTGGGGCTCTTTAGCTTGGAGAAACGATGGCTGAGGGGTGACATGATCAAGGTTTACAAGATTATGCATGGGATAGAGCAGGTTGAGAAAGAAGCCCTTTTCTCCCTTTCTCACAAGACAAGAACTCGTGGGCATTCCATGAAATTGCTGAGCAGTCGGATTAGAATGGATAAAAGGAAGTCCCTTCTTCACTCAAAGAGTGATTCACACATGGAATTCACTGCCACAGGATGTTGTGGCAGCTACAAGCATGGATGGCTTCAAGAGGGAATTGGATAAACATATGGAGCAGAGGTCCATCAGTGGCTATTAGCCACAAGATATAGATAGGGAGTCTCAGTCTGGGGCAAGGGATGCTCTGTATTCTTGGTGCTTGGGGGGGAGGGCAACAGTGGGAGGGCTTCTAGTGTCCTGGCCCCACTGCTGGACCTCCTGATGGCACCTGGTCTTTTTGGCCACCATGTGACACAGAGTATTGGACTGGATGGGCCATTGGCCTGATTCAACACTGGCTTCTCTTATGTTCTTATATAGAGCAGAAGTCCATCAGTGGCAATTAGCCACAAGGTGTAGATAGGAACTCTTGGCCTGGGGCAAGTGTTGCACTGTATTCTTGGTGCTTGGAGGGGCAGCAGTATGGGGGTGCTTCTAGTGTCCTGGCCCCACTGGTGAACCTCCTGATGGCCCCTGGTACTTCTGGCCACTGTGTGACACATAGTGTTGGACTGGACGGGCCATTGGCCTGATCCAACACTGGCTTCTCTTATGTTCTTATGTTCTCTTATGCTTGCATCCCTAGCACCTGAGAGACCCACAAGTTTTTTAGGGGACTAGCTGTTGAGAGGCTGAACTCCCTTTGACAGATATGAGTCAGAATGGAGATCCTAACCCTGAGTTCTTGTATCCCGGTCAGAAGATAGGAGGGATCTTGCAAAGAAGGAACTGAGGATGCAGAGGTGCCCTACACATTGTAAACGGCTCGATTAGAGCAGGGGATACATGTTGTGACTACAGCAAGAACACTTTATGCTAAATATTGGAGAAAAATTGAAGTACCTACATAAGAAGAGATCATAAACAAAATATTTGAAACAGTGGAGATGGACAACTTAACTTCCATGTTGAGAGGACAAAATGAAACAATCTTTGAGAACGCATCGTCTAAATTCCACATATGGCTGGAAGAAAATATGAATTGAACTTTCCAGACTCATCACTGGCTAGAACGGAAATGAACTATAACTTTTGATTATATGCAAGAGACTTATATAAAACTATTTGGTGGGGGAAAGCAAAAATTATTCATTGATTATTGCATGAGGTCAATAACAGATATAATATGGACTTCAGATTCCCATATTTTATGTTTGCTTGTCTATATGTTTGTTTTGTTTATTATAAAATAAAAAAGTTTTTAAAAAAAAAAAATAGAGCAGGGGGGAAATGCTGAGGGGCAGAGAATTAGCAAAGAAGGAGGAGGAGGAGGAGATTGGATTTGCACCCCACTCTTCACTGCCCAAAGGAGTCTCAGAGCGGCTTACCAACTCCTTTCCCTTCCCGTTCCCACAACAGACACCCTGTGAGGTAGGTGGGGCTGAGAGAGCTCTGACAGGAACTGCTCTTTTTCAAGAACAGCTCTTATCAGAACTATGGCTTGCCCAAGGTCATCCAGCAGGTGCAAGTGGAGAAGTGGGGAATCAAACCCAGTTCTCCCAGATTAGAGTCCATGCACTTAACCACTACACCAAACGGTAGGCCCTGGGGATGCCTCCCTTCTAGTGAAACTGAGGCTGGCTGCCAAGATCAGCTCCCTCCCATCGCCTCCTGTGCATCTGGCCAGAAAGCATCGCAGTTGCAAAAACCCGGCTTCCCATTCATTCCGGAGGGAGGTATTTCCCCGTCCTCCCCTTCTTCCAGCAGACTCTAATAGAGGCTTCAATCTTTTCCCACTTGCGGGTCGAGAATTAAAACATATCCTTCGGCTTTCGAACTGTTGGAGGGTGCTGGAAATTGGAAGGATATTTCATAGGCCACCCTCCGCCATTTATATCTGGGAAACAACTTATCTCAAAAGCCCCTAAGTCTAATAAGCAGAGATGGAAGGTTGGTTTTGTGTGTGTGCGCATATGTGCATGTTTAATGGGAGCCGTGCCACCCAGAGTCATTGTTAAGCTCACAGCTACACCTTTAAAAGAAAGTTTACCCTGCGGATGATGAGGCAGCTGTCCCAGCTGATGCGGGTTTGTTACTAAAGCAATTAGTGTTCTTTTTATTTATTCAGCAGACGTAGTCGGGCCGTCACTTTTCAGGGATAATGACAGGCTGTTCTGAGTTCCTTCCATTAGCCTGCCTCCGTCTTGTGTGATCAAGGCAAAAAAAGGGGTGTGGGTGTCATTCATCCGCTGGGCAATAGGAGAGAGAAACAAAACACCTACCTGAATAAGAGGCTTTCGTGATGTTCTTTGACCGTTGCAAGGAAGCGGCTGGAAGGAAGACGGTTTTGCTGAAAATGTTTATGCATTGTAACACAAATAAACAAAAAAAGGGCCCTGTCCTAGTTCCAGCTAGCCTGAACCCATCAGCTCTTGGAAGCTAAGCGGTTTGTCCCTCTTGGACTCAATCAGGGGTGGTTTTAGGCTTGTCTCTTTTATTACAGAAATGGGTCATAGAATCATAGAATGTTAGAGTTGGAAGGGATTTTGCAGGTCATCTAGTCCAACCCCCTGCCCTCTGCAGGAGCATAGCTGAAAGATAGCCCTACATACCTACAACATACCCAAAAGATGGTCATCCAGCCTCCGCTTGAAAATGTCCAGTGAAGGAGCATCCACCACCTCCCAAGGCAGACTGTTTCACTGCTCAACCACTCATACAGTTAGGAAGTTTCTCCTGATATCTAGCCGGTAACGACTCCTTTGTCATTTCCACCCATTAGATCTAGTCTTGCAATCTGGAGCAATAGAGAATAGATCTTCTCCATCTTCTACATGACAGCGCTTCAGATATTTGAAGACTGCAATCATGTCCCCTCTAAGCCTTTTCTTTCCCAGGCTAAACATACCCAACTCTTTCAGCCTTTCCTCATAAGACTTGGATTCCAACCCTCTCACCATCCTGGTTGCCCTCTTCTGGACACGCTCAAGCTTGTCAACATCCTTCCTAAAATGTGGTGCCCAAAACTGGACACAAGACTCCAGGTGAGGCCTGACCATAGCAAATAGAGCGGAACAACCACCTCCCGTGATCTGGACACAATGCTTCTGTTAATGCAGCCTAAGATTGCATTAGCTTTCTCCATAGCCACATCACACTGCAGGCTCATGTTGAGCTTGTGAGCAACCAGAACACCTAGGTCCCTTTCACATGTGCTGCTGTCAAGCCAAGTCCCTCCCATTCTATATCTGTGCCTTTGATTTTTTTTGTACGTAAGTGTAGGACTTTGCACTTATCTCTATTGAAATTCGAAGAGACAGCAAATTCTATCAGTTACATCTCATTCAGAAGACCACTTCTCGGATTCAGCAAAACTGGCTATGCCAATCCGTAACAGGAACTGTGGGGCTGGACTACTGTAACATACTCTGTATGGGGCTGCCCTTGAAGACAATTTGGAAACCAGCTGGTTCCTAGCACATAGGACACCTATTTTGAGATCACTGCAGTTGTCCCTGGTTTGTTTCCAAATAAAGTTCAAGTTGTTGGTTGTTACCAGTATATCCTTTCATGGCTTGGGATGAATCTATCTGCAGGACCACCTCTCCCACTCTCTCTACCTGTGTGACAGCTCCTCTCCTTAGATCAACACCTACAGGTTCTTCCCTCCTGCAGGGCAGTGAGGATGGTGCTTTCCACTGGCGGCTCCTGTCATCGAGCAATAGCCTTCCTGAGGTCATTCCTGAAGGCTTCCACTTTGGTTGAGTTTCTGCAAACTGTGCAAGGCAGCATTTCTAATTGCGTATCTTTGTTAGTTTATCTGGAGTTTTAATGGCTTGTTGCTGTTATTGTCCTCGTAACCCACCTTGAATCTGGTTTTGGAAAAAGGGGGGCTGAAAACACTTCTCCCTGACCAGGATGGCCCAAGCCAGCTGGATATCCTCAGATCTTTGAAGCTAAGCAGGGTCGGTCCTGGTTGGTACTTGGATGGGAGACCCCCAAGAAAGCCCAGGGTTGCTCTTGCAGAGGCAGGGAATGGCAAACCTCCTCTGTAAAGCTCTTGCCTTGAAAACCTTTTGAGGGGTCCCTGTAAGTTGGTTGCAACTTGACAGCACTTCCCACCACCGAAATGCTCCCATTAAATAAGTTTCTATAAGCTGCCAGTATCTTTGCCAAGAAAACCCCATGGACAGTAACAAAAGGCTAAAAGATATGACGCCGGAAGATGAGCCCCTCAGGTCGGAAGGTGTCCAATATGCTACTGAGGAAGAGCAGAGGGCAAGTACGAGTAACCCCAGAAAGAGTGAAGCGGCTGGGCCAAAGCCGAAAGGACGCTCAGTTGTGGATGTGTCTGACGGTGAAAGGAAAGTTCGATGCTGCAAAGAACAATACTGCATAGGAACCTGGAATGTAAGATCTATGAATCAAGGTAAGCTTGACGTGGTCAAAAATGAGATGGCAAGAATGAACATTGACATCTTGGGAATCAGTGAACTAAAGTGGACAGGAATGGGCGAATTTAACTCAGAAGACCATTATATCTACTACTGTGGCCAGGAATCCCGTAGAAAAAATGGTGTGGCCTTTATAGTCAACAAGAGAGTGAGAAAGGCAGTATTGGGATACAATCTCAAAAATGACAGAATGATCTCGGTCCGAATCCAAGGCAAACCATTCAATATCACAGTAATCCAAGTCTATGCCCCAACCACTGCTGCAGAAGAGGCTGAAGTGGACCAGTTCTATGAAGACCTACAACAGCTCGTAGAACTAACACCAAAAAATGATGTCCTCATCATCATAGGGGACTGGAATGCTAAAGTAGGAAATCAAAAGGTAACCGGAATAACAGACAAATTTGGCCTTGGAGAACAAAATGAAGCAGGGCAAAGGCTAACAGAGTTTTGTCAAGAGAACACGCTGGTCATAGCAAACACCCTTTTCCAACAACCCAAGAGGCGTCTCTACACATGGACATCACCAGATGGGCAACACCGAAATCAGATTGACTATATAATTTGCAGTCAAAGATGGAGAAGCTCTATCCAGTCAGTAAAAACAAGACCTGGAGCTGACTGTGGCTCAGATCATGAGCTACTCATTGCAAAATTCAGACTTAAATTGAAGAAAGTTGGGAAGACCACAAGGCCATTCAGATTTGACCTAGATCACATCCCCGATGAATATACAGTAGAGGTGAAGAATAGGTTTAAGGGACTAGATTTGATAGACAGAGTGCCTGAAGAACTATGGACAGAGGTCCGTGACATTGTAAAGGAGGCAGCACTCACCGCCATCCCAAAGAAAAAGAAATGCAAAAAAGAAAAGTGGCTGTCTGATGAGGCTTTACACATAGCAGAGGAAAGAAGGAAAGCTAAAGGCAATGGGGATAAGGAAAAATTTGCCCAATTTAATGCAGATTTCCAGAGAACAGCAAGGAGAGATAAGGAGGCTTTCCTGAATGAACAATGCAGAGTAATAGAGGAAAACAATAGATTGGGAAGGACTAGAGATCTCTTCAAGAAAATTGGAGAAATCAAGGGAACGTTCCATGCAAAGCTGGCCATGATAAAGGACAAAAACCGGTAGGGACCTAACAGAAGCAGAAGAGATTAGGAAAAGATGGCAAGAATACACAGAAGAACTATACAAGAAGGACCTCGATGTCCTTGACAACCACGATGGTATAATCACTGACCTCGAGCCAGACATCCTGGAAAGCGAAGTTAAATGGGCCTTAGAAAGCATTACTAACAACAAAGCTAGTGGAGGTGATGGTATCCCAGCTGAGTTATTCAAAGTCTTAAAAGAAGATGCTGTTAAAGTGCTGCATTCAATTTGCCAACAAATTTGGAAAACACAACAGTGGCCACAGGATTGGAAAAGGTCAGTTTACATTCCAATCCCAAAGAAGGGCAACGTCAAAGAATGTTCAAACTATCGCACAATTGCACTCATTTCACACGCTAGCAAGGTCATGCTCAAAATCCTACAAGCTAGGCTCCAACAGTACGTGGATAGAGAACTGCCAGAAGTACAAGCTGGGTTTCGAAGAGGTAGAGGAACTAGAGATCAAATTGCCAACATTCGCTGGATTATGGAGAAAGCAAGAGAGTACCAGAAAAACATCTACTTCTGCTTCATTGACTATGCTAAAGCCTTTGATTGTGTGGATCACAATAAATTATGGCAGGTTCTTAAAGAGATGGGAGTACCAGACCACCTCACCTGTCTCCTGAGAAACCTGTATAAGGGTCAAGAAGCAACAGTTAGAACCGGATATGGAACAACTGATTGGTTTAGCATAGGAAAAGGAGTACGACAAGGATGTATATTGTCACCTTGCTTATTTAATTTATATGCAGAGTACATCATGCGAAATGCTGGCCTGGATGAATCACAAGCTGGAGTTAAGATTGCTGGGGAAAAGATCAATAACCTCAGATATGCAGACGATACCACTCTGATGGCAGAAAGTGAAGAGGACCTAAAGAGCCTCTTGCTCAGGGTGAAAGAGGAGAGTGCAAAAGTGGGCTTGAAGCTCAACATCAAAAAACTAAGATCATGGCATCTGGCCCCATCACTCCTTGGCAAATAGAAGGGGAAGTCGTAGAAGTAGTGACAGACTTCACGTTCCTAGGATCCCAGATCACTGCAGATGGTGACTGCAGCCATGAAATTAAAAGACGCCTGCTCCTTGGGAGGAAAGCGATGGCGAACCTAAACAGCATGATAAAAAGCAGAGACATCACCTTGCCAACAAAAGTCCGCATGGTCAAAGCAATGGTATTCCCCGTAGTAATGTATGGCTGCGAGAGTTGGACTATAAGGAAGGCTGAGCGCCGAAGAATAGATTCTTTTGAACTATGGTGCTGGAGAAGACTCTTGAGAATCCCTTGGACTGCAAGGAGATCAAATCAGTCAATCCTAAAAGAAATCAACCCTGACTGTTCCCTTGAAGGCCAGATCCTGAAGCTGAAGCTCAAATACTTTGGCCACCAAATGAGAAGGGAGCATTCACTGGAGAAGACCCTGATGCTGGGAAAGATTGAAGGTCAAAGAAGAAGGGGACGGCAAAGGATGAGATGGTTAGACAGTGTCATCGATGCAACGAACATGAAATTGAGCAGACTTCAGCGGACAGCGGAAGACAGGAGGGCCTGGCGTAATCTGGTCCATGGGGTCGCGAAGAGTCGGACTCGACTGTGCGACTGAACAACAACAACAACAAAGGGTCAGCCCTGGTTGGTACTTGGATGGGAGACCCCCAAGAAAGCCCAGGGTTGCTCTTGCAGAGGCAGGGAATGGCAAACCTCCTCTGTAAGGCTCTTGCCTTGAAAACCTTTTGAGGGGTCAGCATAAGTTAGTTGCAACTTGACAGCACTTCCCACCACTGAAAAGCTCCCATTAAATAAATTTCTATAAGCTGCCTCCTTCCCTTTACCCACTACACATGGCCAAGATCCAGCATCTCCGGCTCATGAAACAATGCATGCATACATTGAGTGTTATGTCTCTGCAAGGGTTTGCATTTTCCTGCCTATGAAGAAGGGAATCTCTGCATACATATTGCTACTTTTTCGTAGAATCAGAGAATTGGAAGGGGTCATACAGACCAGCTAGTCCAACCCCCTGCCCAATGCAGGACCAGCCTAAAGCATCTCTGACAAATATCTGTCTAGCCTCTTCTTGAAAGCTGCCAGTAAAGGGGAGCTCACCACCTCCCCGGGCAGCTGATTCCACCTTTGAACCACTCTGACCGTGAAAAAGTTTTTCCTAATATCCAGCCGATACCTTTCTGCATGTCATTTAAACCCTCATTGCTTTGGGTCCTGTCCTCTGCTGCCAACTGGGACAGCTCCTTGCCCTCCTCCAAGTGACGGCCTTTCAGATATTTAAAGAGAGCAACCATGTCCCCCCTCAATCTCCACTTCTCCAAACGAAACTTTCCCAAGGCCCTCAGCCTTTCCTCGTAGGGCTCAGTCTCCAGACCCCCGATCATCCTCATCGCTCTCCTCTGCACCCTTCTTGACTTTGCCCACATCCTCTTTGAAGTGAGGCCTCCAGAACTGCACACTGGACTCCAGGTGTGGCCTGACCAAGGCAGTATACAGAGGGGCTACGACCTCCTACGATTCTGATGCTACGGCCCTTTTAATGCAACCCAAGGCTGAATTTGCCTTTTTTGCCACCGCATCACACTGACTGCTCATATTCAGTTTACAGTCCACTCTCACCTCAAGATCTCTTTCGCATATGCTACTACCCAGAAATGTATCCCCCTTCCGGTATTTGTGCTTGACATTTTTGTGGCCCAGATGTAATCCTGTGCATTTATCTTTGTTGAGTTGCATCCTGTTTGCAAATGCCCACTTCTCCAGAGTATTCAGGTCTTGCTGAATTTTAACTATATCTTCTTCGATGTTTGCTACTCCTCCCAATTTGGTATCATCAGCAAATGTAATGAGTAGCCCTTCTACCCCTTCATCCAGATCTCTATTACTACTGTTGCAGGGAAGGTGGTACAGTACAGCCCAAATTCATCAGATCTTGGAAGCTAAGGAGGATCAGTCCTCTGATGGGAGTCTGCCAAGGAAGAATCTGTAGAGGAAAGTAGTGCGAAACCCCCTCTGCTTCTCACTTACCTTGAACGCCCCTTGCAACATGATGATACTCAGGAATGTGCAATGTTAATACTATCCCTAGAACAAAAAGTAGTGCCATTGGCCTGAGAGCTGGTTTGGTGTAGTGGTTAAGAGCAGTGAACTCTAATCTGGAGAACCGGGTTTGATTCCCTACTCCTCCTCCACATGCAGTCAGTTGGTGACCTTAGGTCAGTCACAGTTCTCTCAGAGCTGTTCTCTCACGAGCAGTTCCCCAAAGAGCTCTCTCAGCCCCACCTACCTCACAGGATGTCTGTTGTGGGGAATGGAAGGGGAAGGAGATTGCAAGACGCTACTTCAGGTAGTGAAAAGTGGGGTATAAAAACCAACATGTCTTCTTCTTTAGTGTGGCAGGATTACCTCTGGAGTCCTTGCCCATCACCACCTACCTGCTCAAAGCAGGGTTGTCGATTCCGGGTTTAGAAATATCTGGAGATTTGGGGGGGGGGTGGAGCCTGAGGAGGGCGGGGTTTATGGAGGGGAGGGACTTCAATGGGGTCGAGTGACACAGAGTCCACCTTCCAAAGCAGCCCTTTTCTCCAGGGGAAGTGGGGCCATTGTTTTAAAATAATACATAAACAAGTGATTGATACAGTCTGGAGATTAGTTGTCATTCTGGGAGGGCTCCAGCCCCCACCTGGTTGTTGGCAACCCTAGCTCAACAACTCGGAGGGGCCAAAGGTTTCCCCCATGGAGCAGGCGCATAACTACAGTGGGGCATCTCAGGGCCCCCCCCCCCACGAATTACTGCTAAGGCCCCCTGACTTCCCATCTAGCCCCCCCCCGACTTCCAATTTTTTATTTTATTTGTGGCACTCCTTTTGGGGGGTGCAGGGTGCCCCAAAACTTATTTAAAGCCCCCCTGAATTTAAAAAAATCCTTGCTAACGGCCTGCCATGGAGCCTGATGGCCATTTGGGAGGGTGTGGAAGACAGCCAAAGACGTGGGGTGCTGAATCAAGACCATGGCTACCGAATGCTTGGAGCAGGGGGCGGGTCCCCCCCCCAAATGCTGCTGGTCTTTCCTTCTTTAAGCCCCTCGTGTTCCTCCGAAAGGTTAGGCTCAGCTCCATCCGTCCGGAGTTTGCATCGACATTCAGTATTTAACGGAGAAGAAATAATATCTCCATGTTCCTGTCTTGTAACCGCATATCGAATACCTGGACTAGAAATGTCAGCTCTGTCGCAGGCGGATGGAAGTGACCCCTCAAGGTCGCCCTCTTAGGAGCTGAGAAAATGGGCTGCTGTCGGCGGCTTTCAGCAACAGGCATTTTTGCACGGAAACAACTGCCGGTTGCCAAAGAATCCCTTCGGCCGGCGCTGGGAGCGAAGTGGGCCGAGCAGAGGGCCAGTGTGGTATAGTGGTGAAAGTGTCGCACTAGGAGCTGGGGCACTACGGTTCGCACCTCCACTCCGCTTGCTGGGTGACCTTGACCCAGTCACAGGGACATCTTCCATCTAACCTACCTCGCAGGGCTGTTGTGTGGGTAAAATGGAGGAGAGGAGGACAGTGTCAGTCGCTTTGGGGCCCCCATTGGGGAGAAAGGCGGGATAGAAACAGAATCAATAGAAGAAGAAGAAGAAGAAGAAGAAGAAGAAGAAGAAGAAGAAGAAGAAGAAGAAGAAGAAGAAGAAGAAGAAGAGAGTTTGGACTTATAGCCCGCCCTTCACTGCCCAAATGCGTCTCAGAGCGGCTTACAAACTCCCTTCCCTTCCCCTCCCCACAACAGACGCCCTGGGAGGTAGGTGGGGCTGAGGGAACTTCTGACAGAAACTGTCCTTGAGAGAACAGCTGTGCCAGAGCTTGTGACTGACCCAAGGTCCCATCAGCAGGTGCAAGTGGAGGAGTGGGGAATCAAACCCGGCTCTCCTAGATTAGAGTCCACGCACTGAACCACTACACCAAACAGAAGAAGATGAAGAGGAGGAGGAGGAGGAGGAGGAGGAGGAGGAGGAGGAGGAGGAGATTGGATTTATATCCCGCCCAGGGGCAGATGAAGGCTCCCTGGTGCCCTAAGCAGCTCTGACCAATCTCGGTGCCCCCTCCTTTCCACACTGACCCCAGTCCATTTTAGTGGTTGACCCGTCTGACCAGCTAGAAAGTGCAGGTTGCACTGTGATCAATTTGCACTAGTTTTATCATTTTTTTAATTTTTATAAATCTTCATTCATTTTTTTTTTCCTTTTCACCTTTTTCCCAACTTTGTGGTGCCCCCCTCGGCCCTGGGGCCCTAAGCACCTGCTCAGTCTGCTTAATGGCGAATCTGCCACTGACCCTGCCTTTCACTTCCCGAAGGAGTCTCAGAGCAGCTTACAATCTCCTTTCCCCTCCCCACAACAGACATCCTGTCAGGCAGGTGGGGCAGAGAGAGCTCTCCCGAGGACTGCCCTTGAGAGAACAGCTCAACTTGTGACTGTCCCAAGGTCACACCAGCAGCTGTCCAACCTGGTTCTCCCAGATTAGAGTCCGCACTCCTAACCATGGCACCAAACTAGGTCTCCGAAACAACAACTCCAGCTGACCAAGTGAAAAAGGGTGGCTTTGTATCGGAGGAGTTGGCTATCAACGGATGGCAATCCCAAAGGGTTTAGGGGACTGACGGGTAAAGCCTGCCCTTTGAAATCAGCCTGCTAATACCGCCAGTTATTCTGATCCAGCATAGGCCTGGAAAGATCCAAGCTGCTCACGCACCGAACGTTTGAGCAGAATAAAGCTGATGCCCATCCATCGCCAACAGGCATGATCTCTACCCCAGCCTTGATCAGAACACAGACAGTGTCAGGTCAATCGGCTCACTTGGCTGGTCTCTTGCAAGAAATAAACCAGGCTCGGAGGCCGAAGCCACAGACCGGAAGGTCTGTAGGTCAGCAGTTTGAGACCTGAGTGCCGCATGACAGAGTGAGCTCCCGTCTCTAGCCCCATCTCCTGCCAACCTGGCAGTTCAAAAGCATGAAATTGCAAGTAGATAAATAGGTACTGCTTCGGTGGGAAGCTAAACACCGTTCCGTGCACCTTGGCATCTAGTGACCACAGAAACAGGCCACATGACCACAGACACATCTTCGAACAGTGCTGGCTCTTCGGCTTGGAAATGGAGATGAGCACCACACTCCTAGAATTGGATTTGACTGGCTTTCGAGCAAGGGAGGCCATTGCCTTTATAGTGGAAACATCCCTCTTTTCTCCCTCCCTCCCCTACAACAAGAAGCACCAGTTGGCACCTGGGGAAGCAGCCGGGTGCTGAAAGTGGGATCTGAAACCGGGACCGAAACGAAACAATCTGGTGAGGCACTGCAAGGCACAAAGCACATTTCTACGGCTCCATCTGCAGAAGACGCTTTGGGTACCGGCCTCCCCCATTCCAAGCCAGGATTCTGATTCGTCAGCCCATCTTCAAAACGGAGTCTTATTTTATGAACCAACTCTCGCAAAGTCATCCTGGGCGAAGTGAGAAGGCAGCGCAGATCTGTTCCCCTTGAGCTGGCAGACATCTGTGCGCGGCCTGATGTCCGGATAGTTCCTCCTCCCCTCCTCCTGCGTCAAAAAGCCCCACTTGCTATTCCCGTCACTTGTCCTCACTTTGCTTATTGGGGAAGGAAAATGTGGGCTTATTTTAATGCTGCAGAGGGGGGAAAAAACCCCGTAGTGTCAAAGCGACAGAACACGAGTAGCATCTGAGCGGGGTGTTGTGTTTTTTTGGGTGGAGGGAAGGTGACGATTCTCTTTGCAACTCATTAGCACAGACAAAGTGTACTGTGATTAAGGTGTGCTAATAAAACACGTTGCGCACAACCACGTACTATCCCAAAACAAAAGGGTCGGACAGATTCAAACCAGGCCCTCTTTGACAGCACCCAAGGGCCTTTGGTGCCCTGGCCTGGAGTAGCTCAGGCAAGCCCGGTCATGTCAGCTCTCAGAAGCTAAGCCGGCTGGTGTTTGGAAGGACGACCTCCATGGAATCCCAGGGTTGTGAGGCAGGGGCAGGCCATGGCAAATCACCTCTGTCTCTTGTTTGAACTTGAGGGGTGACATGATCGAGGTTTATAAGATTATGCATGGGATTGAGCAGGTTGAGAAGGTAGTACTTTTCTTCCTTTTTCACAAGACAAGAACTCGTGGGCACTCCATGAAATTGCTGAGCAGTCGGGTTAGAACAGATACAAGGAAGTCCTTCTTCACCCAAAGAGTGATTAACACATGGAATTCACTGCCACAGGATGTGGCGGCAGCTACAAGCATGGACAGCTTCAAGAGGGAATCGGATACACATCTGGAGCAGAAGTCCATCAGTGGCTATTAGCCACAAGGTATAGATAGGAACTCTCAGTCTGGGGCAGGTGATGCACTCTGTTCTTGGTGCTTGGGGGGCAACAGTGGGAGGGCTTCTGGTGTCCTGGCCCCACTGCTGGACCTCCTGATGGCACCTGGTATTTTTGGCCACTGTGTGACACAGGGTGTTGGATTGGGTGGGCCATTGGCCTGGTCCAACATTGGCTTCTCTCTTCCTCTTCCTCTTCCTCTTCCCTTCCCTTCCCTTCTTCTTCTTCTTCTTCTTCTTCTTCTTCTTCTTCTTCTTCTTCTTCTTCTTCTTCTTCTTCTTCTTCTTCTTCTTCTTCTTCTTCTTCTTCTTCTTCTTCTTCTTCTTCTTCCCCTCACTTACCTTGGTCATGCCTCCTTCCAACAGCCGGCATTGTTGCCTTTGGAAGGCATGTTCCCACGTGGATCCCAGATCGGATCCCCAAATCAAAGCCGTCTAACCGAACCCTCCCCAATGCTGACACCTTGAACATTCTGCTTGTCGAATCTTTTGCAGACTTTGGTTGTGGTTCTGGCTCCGCAGTCTTTCGTGTGCAAGGGGCGTCGGAATCTGACAGGGTCCCTCCGCTGAAATGACACAGCCCCCCGCCCCCCTAAGGCTGAGAACAGATATGGCAGAACAACGCTGACTATGCTGTCGTTTTAAACTCATGCTCCATCCCATTACCTTTGTTGTGCCTTCCTTCTGACAGCTGGCATTATTGCCTTTGGGAGGCACTTTATTTTTGTTTCCCCGGGAAGCTTAACGCCTCATCTTTGTTGAACCCTAAACTGAATGGCGTTTGCAACATGACAAACAAACAAACAAACAGCAAAAGCGGAGGTTCTTCCCCATTAGTCCCTTTGATAGTCACCCTAAGTTGCTTGATTTCCCCGCTGTATTAAAGATAATTTCCCATTTGACAGCACAAGGGGCGGTGGAACCCAACATAATACTCTCTCGGTGGCTCGGAGCAGTTCTTCCTGCTCGTGGATGGCTGTCCGTGGAGGCCTGGTGGAGATTAACTAGCTTAGAAGACGCAGAAAATTGTATATTAGACACACCCTGAGTCATCTTTGCCTCCCCAGTCTGCTCCGTATTCAGTTTCAACCCTGGAATATATAGCAGGTGCAACACCAACCACACAAACACACAAAAAAAGATGTTTGCCAAGCGGCTGAAGGATGCCTCACGCCTGAAGTGTTTACCTGCAACGTTAGTTCCGTGGTAGGGTTGCCAACCCCCAGGGAGGGTATGGAGATTTCCCGAAATTACCATCGATCTCCAGCCTTCATTTCCACAAATGGTAGGGAATATCGAGAGCAGCCTGCTCAGGGGAACAATTTCCTAGCCAGAAGTGAGTACCGGAAACGTGAGTCCTTTTGTATTCCCTCTTTTCTTATAAGCAGCCGAGTTGGACAGGCAGGTATCCAGAATGACAGTGCATCTCCTTAAGGCAGTGAGCTCTCCAAAGTAGCAAAACCACCCCCCCATGCCTGCAAAAATCCCATCCATGTTCTCCGTTGCCGCCTGCATTTGAAGTGGTCGAGCAGTTTCCTTCTTCCTCTCCGTCCCCAGGTAGAACTCTGGTTCCAGCGTCCAACTGACTGGCGAGTTGGACTTGTCATCCTGGAAGAGCCTATAACCTCCTGTGCTTTTTACGGAAGCATCTCCCGCTATCGTGATAAACAAAAGCCAGGGGTGGACTGGCCACTGAACACACCGGGAAATTTCCCAGTGGGCTACTGGCCTGGAAGTTGTGTTGCTGACCTCTGTGTGAGGCACAGAGACCCCCTTTGGAATTACAGCTGATTTCCAGGCTGCAGAGATCGGTTCCCCTGGGGGAAATGGATGGTTTGGAGGGTGGACTCTACGGCACCACATCCCCGCTGAGTTTCCAACACAGCCGAAACTGTTCACGAAAAACGGTGAATAACCCTAGCCCCAAACCTGGACCAAACAGAAGGATTTCCCCTCCGTATTTGTTTAGCTGCAGACCCTGTTTCCCAGTTTAGAACTGGTCGGTTCTTCATGGGTCTACAAGCTACCCCACAGTTCCTAGTTATAGGATAGGTAAAGGTAAAGGTTCCCTTGCTCGAAAGCCAGTCGAATCTGACTCTAGGGTTGCGGTGCTCATCTCCATTTCAAAGCCGAAGAGCCAGCGCTGTCCAAAGACGTTTCCGTGGTCATGTGGCCGGCATGACTAAACACCAAGGCGCACGGAACGCTGTTCCCTTCCCACTGAAGTGGTACCTATTTATCTACTTGCAATTTCTTGCTTTCGAACTGCTAGGTTGGCAGGAGCTGGAACTAGAGATGGGAGCTCACCCCATCATGCGGCACTCATGGGTCTCGAACTGCTGAACTAGTGACCTTCCACAGCCTGCAGTTCAGCGTCTTAACCACTTGAGCCACCACAGCTATAGTTATAGGATAAGTTGTATTTAATTGCAATGACTGATTTGTTCTTCCTGTATCTGCAATTAGACAGCAGACTAATTGTGTTCCAAAATGCCGTGTTTAGGCACTTACTCCAATTCTTCTGCCTCTGAAACATGCTGGCGGCAAGCGGCTCAGGTCTTTGTGTGAAACAACAATGTTTATTAATAATTAAGCTGACACCAGGGTTTTTTTTTTTTAATAAAAAGAATTCTATTTCTTTCTTTCAGATCTCTCCAAAATTGTGGCAAACTGTTGCTCCCGGAGACCAAGTCCTCAATGCTATTAGCAAGGGGCAATTAATATCGCTATATCCATAAACAAATCGGCGCTCTGGTGGAAGCATATTAATTAAAACGCCTGTGCAAACATAGCTGCCAAGGGTGTGGGGGGGATATTCTGTATGCAAATGCAATCAAGAGACTGAAACAGAGACGATTTGCCTAATGGCAGTGGGAGTTCTTGGAGTTGATGCAATCCGAGGCTCATGGGTGGAGGTGGGGTAAGGGGATGATTTTTCTTATTGATGTTTAAACATTTGGAATGCTGCATGCACAGGTCCCAAACTGGTGGGGGGCCCCCTCCTCCCTCGGCTGTTTCAGCTCAGGAAAATAGACTAGGGGAGAGAGGCAGGAGTCATTCCCCCACCCCCGGCACACCATTGAGTTCTAAAATCCAGTTGGAAAGTGCATTGAAAGTGGATTATGAAGAAGAAGAAGAAGAGGAGGAGGAGGAGGAGGAGGAGGAGGAGGAGGAGGAGGAGGAGATTGGATTTATATCTCACCCTTTACGGCCCAAAAGCGTCTCAGAGCAGCTTACAAACTCCTTTCCCTTCCCCTCCCCACAATAGACACCCTGTGAGGTAGGCGGGGCTGAGAGAGCTCCCCTGAGAACTGCCCTTGAGAGAACAGCTTTGAAAGAAGAAGAAGAGAAGAGATTGGATTTATACCCCGCCCTTCATGGCCCAAAGGCATCTCAGAGCAGCTTACAAACTCATTTCCCTTCCCCTCCCCACAACAGATACCCTGTGAGGTAGGTCGGGCTGAGAGAACTTCTGACAGAAACTGCTCTTTTTCAAGAACAGCTGTTTCAAGAAGAAGAAGAAGAAGAAGAAGAAGAAGAAGAAGAAGAAGAAGAAGAAGAAGAAGAAGAAGAAGAAGAAGAAGAAGAAGAAGAAGAAGAAGAAGAAGAAGAAGAAGGAGGAGGAGGAGGAGGAGGAGGAGGAGGAGGAGGAGGAGGAGGAGGAGGAGGAGACCCAAATGAAGCTACCTTCTACTGAATCAGACTGCTGGTCCATCCAGGGTCAGTACTGTCTACTCATACTGGCAACAGCTCGTGAGTGAGATATTTAGCTCCTGCGTAAATGAGCTTGCTCTGGAGAAGCCGTCCTTCCTGGGCTAAGACAAAAACATGTGAGCCAGAGGCTAAAAAACTGTGAGCTAGGTCGCACTAACTCAGCTTAGAGGGGACACTGCCAGGGGCCAGGGGCCAGGGGTATTCTTACAGCCACAGAAGTCCTGGCATTGGCCTGCTTTGAAAAACTCCGGCCCAGTTGCCGTGATCCCAACTATATTGTCCAAATCCAGCTACGATTTCCAAGGCTAATACACATTTCTTGGGGCTTTCCCAGCAGCCAGACTATTCTTCTAAGTCTTCCCATGCTCATCCCCTTCCAATTCATCAGCGCAAGCCGGATTAGAGGTTCTCCTTTGTGAGGGCACACACAGCCGTCACAGGAATCTGGCTTTGGCGGCGTCGGCCGTGGTCGGAGTCGTTTGGCGACATCTCCAAAGCAGTTTTCTAAAAAATCAGAAGCTGGATCGGGATGCCGGCAGTGTTGCCCGGAAAGCATCGGATTTACTTTGTGAGAAGCCGACGAGGGGGAGAACAAAATGAGATGGCAACAGAACCGCCTGGCAGAGGGTCGGCTGCCGTTCGGAGGTTATCGATCTCAGCAGGAAATTGTAATCTAAATTGGGAGTTCAGGGGCTCATCTGTAAAATGCCAAAGAGCCAAGTCTGAAATTTCCCTGGCCTGGATGGAGGGGCTTGTGTGTGCCGCAAGGCTAAGGTGCTCATGGAGGATATAGGGATGCCAACCTCCATATGGGGCCTGGAGACCTTCTAGGGGTACAACCAGTTTCCAGGTGATAGATGCTTTTTACTTCAAAAAGGATGTGGACAAAATCAGGAGGGTGCAGAAGAGAGCGACGAGGAAGATCAGGGGTCCGGAGACTGAGCCCTACAAGGAAAGGCAGAGGGCCTTGGGAATGTTTAGTTTGGAGAAGAGGAGATTGAGGGGGGACACGATGGCTCTCTTTAAATACTTGAAAGGCTGTCCTTTGGAGTAGGGCAAGGAGTTGTTCCAGTTGGCAGCAGAGGAGAGGACCCGAAGCAACCGTTTTAAATCGCATGCAGAAGGGTATCAGTTGGATATGAGGAAAAACTTTTTCACAGTCAGAGTGGTTCAAAGGTGGAATCAGCTGCCGAGGGAGGTGGTGAGCTCCCCTTTACTGGCACTAGATGGCCTTTATGACCCCTTCCAACTCTATGACTCTATGATTCTATGATACTATGACAGAGATCAGTTTCCCCTGGAGCAAATGGCTTCTTTGGAGGGGGGACTCTGGGGGACTGCACTCTGCTGAGGTCCTTCCCCTCCCCTAAACCACACCTTTCCCAGGTTTTACTCCCAAATCTCCAGGAATTTCCCAAGCTGGAGCTGGGAACCCTAGAAGGACATTGTGTGTTTGGGACGGGAGAGAGTCTCTGCCTTGTGGTTTCTGGGGCCGAGCAACTGTACTGAAAGGTGCCCCTCACTGCCAAGCCGTGGGTCCCGCTACAGGGGCCGAGGCTCAGTGGTAGGGCATCTGCTTGGCACACAGAAGGTCCCAAGTTCCATCCTTGGCATCTCCAGCTTAAAGGACTGGGCACAGGTGATGTGAAAGACCTCTGCCCGAGACCCTGGAAAGCAGCTGCCGGTCTGAGCTGGCAATACCGGCCTTGATGGGCCAAGGATCTGACTCAGGATAAAGCCGCTTCATGTGGCCGGGAATGATCTTTCTTAAGACTGGGAGAGGTGCAGCCAATCAAAGGAGGCAATACTGACAACACTGAACTCTGTAGATAGCAGCCCCTGATGCCCCTAGATTCATAAAACGGTCAACAGACCCCTCCCCAGATCTTTCCAGATGTGTTTTTGCAGCTTTCCCCACCAGCCTTTCTCCCAGGCGGGACTCGGGACAGGTTAGAGAGCAGGCAGAAACTGTCTTCACCTGCTAACGTGATGGCGCTTTGATTATGCCTTCCTCCATGGAGTGGAGCTGCTGTAAATGAGAAGAAGAGTCGGTCTTTTATACCTCAAGGAGACTCAAAGCAGCTTACAATCGCCTCCCCCTTCCCCTCCCTGCAACAGTCGTCTTGAGATGCAGGTGGGGCTGAGAGCGTTCGAAGAGAAGCTGGCTTCCTGTGGAGGAGGAGGAGGAGTGGAGAATCAAAGCCAGCTCTCCCGATTAGAGTCTGCTGTTCTTAACCACTGCACCATGCCATGCGGGCACTTTGGGGAAACTGATCCTCAAGCAATGTGGGCCCCAGGCCATGAAAGGCTGGCTATAGGTCGTCAGCAGCACTTTGAACTGACAGAGAACAGGCAACCTGTGAAGAGGTCTCCACGCAGGTGTAGGATGTGGATTGCACCAGATCACAAACACCAGTTGCGCCAACTGAAGTTTCATAGAATCAAAGAATTATAGACTCACACAGAGTCGGAAGGGGCCATCCAGGTCATCTAGTCCAGCCCCCTGCTCAGTGCGGGATCAGCCTAGGTCAGGGGTGGCCGCACTTGCTTGACGTTAAGAGCCACACTGAATAAACGTCAGATGTTTGAGAGCTGCAAGACATGAAGAGATATTGCACGTTTTTACTGGGAAGTATGCAAATTTGCTTTTTTATTAACATTAAATGCCAAAAATAATAACAAAAAGCGGTCAAAGCAGATATTTTGTTGTTGTTGTTGTTCAATCGCACAGTCGAGTCTGACTCTTCGCGACCGCCATGGACCAGATTACGCCAGGCCCTCCTGTCTTCCGCTGTCCGCAGAAGTTTGCTCAATTTCATGTTCATTGCATCGATGACACTGACTAATCATCTCATCCTTTGCCGTCCCCTTCTTCTTTGGCCTTCCGTCTTTCCCAGCATCAGGGTCTTCTCCAGTGAGGGCTCCCTTCTCATTTGGTGGCCAAAGTATTTGAGCTTCAGCTTCAGGATCTGGCCTTCCAGGGAACAATCAGGGTTGATTTCTTTTAGGACTGACTGATTTGATCTCCTTGCAGTCCAAGGGACTCTCAAGAGTCTTCTCCAGCACCATAGTTCAAAAGAATCTATTCTTCGGTGCTCGGCCTTCCTTATAGTCCAACTCTCACAGCCATACATTACTACGGGGAATACCATTGCTTTGACCATGCGGACTTTTGTTGGCAGGCTGATGTCTCTGCTTTTTATCATGCTGTTTAGGTTTGCCATCGCTTTCCTCCCAAGGAGCAGGCATCTTTTAATTTCATGGCTGCAGTTGCCATCTGCAGTGATCTGGGATCCCAGGAACGTGAAGTCTGTCACTACTTCTACGACTTCCCCTTCTATTTGCCAAGGAGTGATGGGGCCAGATGCCATGATCTTAGTTTTTTTGATGTTGAGCTTCAAGCCCACTTTTGCGCTCTCCTCTTTCATCCTGAGCAAGAGGCTCTTTAGGTCCTCTTCACTTTCTGCCATCAGAGTGGTATCGTCTGCATATCTGAGGTTATTGATCTTTTCCCCAGCAATCTTAACTCCAGTTTGTGATTCATCCAGGCCAGCATTTTGCATGATGTAGTCTGCATATAAATTAAATAAGCAAGGTGACAATATACATCCTTGTTGTACTCCTTTTCCTATGCTAAACCAATCAGTTGTTCCATATCCAGTTCTAACTGTTGCTTCTTGACCCTTATACAGGTTTCTCAGGAGACATGTGAGGTGGTCTGGTACTCCCATCTCTTTAAGAACCTGCCATAATTGGTATTTCTTTGTCCAATGATAATCTGTTTGCTAATGAGATTCAGCTTCCCCAGCCGTCCTGCCGGGAGCCGCACAATATGTATGAAAGAGCCGAATGCGAATCCCGAGCCACAGACTGGCCTCCCCTAACCTAGAGCATCCCTGACAAGTGTTTGTCCAGCTGCTGCATAAAGACTGCCGGGGAGAAGGGAGCTCACCACCTCCCTGGGCAGCTGATTCCACCGTTGCACAACTCTTGCTGTAAAGTAGTTTTTCCTAATATCCAGTGGCAGATTAACCAGACTAAGCAGACTCAGCACGTGTCTGAGGGCACCAGGGCCAAAGGGGGCACCACAAAGTGGGGAAAAGGGTGGAAAGAAAAAAAAAAGAATGAAGATTTGTAAAAAAAAATAATGAAACTGGTGCAAATTGATCATGGTGCACCCCTAGGGTTGTCTTCTGTTTTTTGTTGGCGAGGTGCAGCGTCATAGGCCATGTTTAAAAGTAAAATGATGGAGCCAAATTCAGTTGTCATGAGAGTCATTTCAAAGAGGGGGGCACCAAGATTGGTCAGTGCTGAGGGCACCAGGGAGCCTTCATCTGCCCCTGCTAATATCCAGCCGGTACCTTCCAGCCCTTAATTTAAACCCAAGATTGCAGGTCTTCTCCTCTGCTGCCCACAGGAACAGCTCCTTGCCCTCCTCTAAGTGGCAGCCCTTCAGATACTTCAAAGGAGCCATTGTGTCCCCCCTTCAACCTCTTCTTCATAGTTGGAACAGATAAAAGGAAGTACTTCTTCACCCAAAGAGTGATGAACACATGGAATTCACTGCCACAGAAGGTGGTGGTGGCAGCTACAAGCATGGACCGTTTCAAGAGGGAATTAGACAAACATATGGAGCAGAAGTCCACCAGTGGCTATTAGCCACAAGGTATAGATGGGAACTCTCAGTCTGGGGCAGGTGATGCACTCTATTCTTGGTGCTGGAGGGGGCAGCAGTGGGAGGGCTTCTAGTGTCCTGGCCCCACTGCTGGACCTCCTGATGGCACCTGGTCTTTTTGGCCACTGTGTGACTCAGGATGTTGGACCGGAGGGACCATTGGACCTCATCCAATATGGCTTCCCTTATGTTCTTATATCTGGGGAAAGTGATGCTCTGTATTCTTGATGCTGAGGGGGGCAACAGTGGGAGGGCTTCTAGTGTCCTGGCCCCACTGCTGGACCTCCTGATGGCACCTGGTATTTTTGGCCACTGTGTGACAGAGTGTTGGGCTGGATGGGCCATTGGCCTGATTCAACATTGGCTTCTCTTATGTTCTCTTATGTTCTCTTATGTTCTTATGTTGTCTTCAAGGGTAGCTGTAAGTAGAGCACACTATAGTAGTCCAGCCTCAAAAATACCTCGCCATGGATCAGCATGGCCACGTTAGCTGAGCCCAAGTCTTGAGCAATCCAACATGGAGATAGAAAGAGTTTTTCCCATCAGAGAAAACCGTTCTCTAGCCGCAGTGGCGGATCTAACGACTATCCCAGACTCTTGAATGAGTCAGAGACAGACAGCTGTTCCCATCTAATGTGATGAGCCCGACACCTTCCAGGAGCCCAGCCTGATGGATCTGCCATCTCCCCGTCCTGTCTGGATTGAGTTTCTGCTTGTTTGCATCTTATGTGCACATTCTGGAATCACAGGAGTGGAAAGGGAGGACTCCCAGAGACGGGCCGGAGGCAGATGGTCTGACGGGGAGCTGAAGCAGAAACTCCAGCAGGATTGGGACTGGAGCTTGATGGAGCTGGGGGAGATTTGCAGAAGGGTCAGTCTTTCGGCACTTTGTGTGGATCCCCGTTTTGTGTCAGCGTTCGGGATGCTGCATGCTGTCCTGGCCACTACACCGAAAAGGCCCAGAGGTCTTCAAGAGGAAGATTACAAGAACATGGCGTCAAGGTCAGGCCTGACTTTTGATTTCGTTTTCTTTAAGTCCTGTTTCTTTTCACCTTTGCTTGTCATGGGGGTGGGGTGTTGTTGTTGGAGTGCAGAGGAGTAGTGGCTGTAACTATCCTGAAGTTGTTCCCCAAGTGTTGGTTCCCATGGGGTTGGAGTATCTCTCTGCCAGCCTAGGTTAAGATAGGGCACCATATATCTGTCTGTGTTGCCACAGAAATGCTAGGGGTTAGGTATAAGAACATAAGAGAAGCCAATGTTGGATCAGGCCAATGGTCCATCCAGTCCAACACTCTTTCATACAGTGGGCAAAAATACCAGGTGCCACCAGGAGGTCCAGCAGTGGGGCCAGGACACCAGAAGCCCTCCCACTGTTGCCCCCCTCCAAGCACCAAGAAGACAGAGCCTCACTTGCCCCAGAGTCCCTATCTATACCTTGTGGCTAATAGCCACTGATGGACCTCTGCTCCACATGCTTATCCAATTCCCTCTTGAAGCCGCCCATGCTTGTAGCCGCTGCCACCTCCTGTAGCAGTGAATTCCATGTGTTAAGCACTCTTTGGGTGAAGAAGTACTTTCTTTTATCCATTCTAACCTGACTGCTCAGAAATTTCATGGAGTGCCCACCTGAGTTCTTGTATGGTGGGAAAGGGAGAAAAGGGCTTCTTTCTCAACCTGCTCTATCCCATGCATAATTTTATAAACCTTGACCATGTCAACCTTCAGCTGTCGTTTCTCCAAGCTAAAGAGCCCGAAGTGTTTTAACTTTTCTGGCGTGTGTGAGCGTGGAATTTTATGAGCCAGTTTGGTGTAGTGGTTAAGTGTGCGGACTCTAATCTGGGAGAACTGGGTTTGATTCCCCACTCCTCCACTTGCATCTGCTGGATGACACGTGCCATAGTTCTGTCAGAGCTGTCCTTGAAAAAGAGTAGTTTCTGTCAGAGCTCTCTCAGCCCCACCTACCTCGCAGGGTGTCTGTGGTGGGGAGGGGGAGGGAGTCTGTAAGCCGCTCTGAGACTTCTTTGGGTAGTGAAGGGCGGGGTATAAATCCAATCTCCTCCTCCTCCTCCTCCTCCTCCTCTTCTTCTTCTTCTTCAAAAGAGGGATTTGTGGAGTTGACAGTCAAATGTCTTTCGTGTACCAAACAAGGACGATGCAGTAATGAGGCACGTGTTGACTACAAGGAACACCAACTCACCGATTCCCAAACATTCAAAGCAGATCGATGGTGGGGGTAGCCTCCAACAACTCTTTCATCTGGAGTTCTTCAAAAGTTCAGGACTCCCATTCGGGGAAAGACTGGGGGGTGTTGATTGCATTGGGCCTCTCTTCTTGCCCCATCAGGGCGGAGTAGAGAATAATATTGTGTCGGGCCTTAAATTTCAAAATCTGCTGGCTTAGTTCAGACCTGACTGCTGCTAGAGGCACCACCGAGTACCAGGTGTGACATTTCCGGGGGGAAGTTCTGCTCCAAACTAGGGTTGGCAGCCTCCAGGTAGTGCCTGGAGATATCCTGCTATTACAGTTGACCTCTAGACAGCCAAGATCAGTTTCCTTCAGGCCCTAGCTACAGTGGGGCATCTTGGGGCTAGGCCCCCTGACTTGCTGGCAAGGCCCCCTGACTTCCCATTCAGCCCAGAGCATCACAGCCTTATCCTCTAGATTAATTTGATTAGCCAGGGCCCCCCTGAATTAAAAAATCCTGACTATGGGCCTGGTTTCCCTGGAGAAAGTAGCTGCTTTGGAGGGTGGGCTTTACGGTATTGTACCCTGCTGAGACCCCTCCCCTCCCCAAACCCTCCCCTCCCCAGGCTCCACCCCCCAAATCTCCAGGTATTTCCCAACCCAGAGCTGGTGACCCTATTCCAGCCCCACCAAAAGGACCGGAAGGCAGAATGCACAAATGTGTAGCCCCCATTTGTCTCGCTGGAGCTGACAGATGTGGGCTTTTTGCTGCATTATGCTCAAAGTGATCGCGCACTTTCCTCTTCTGCCTTTCCGTACCTCCGGCCGAAAGAGCTGCATAAAAGGAAAGTCCTGCGTGTCATCCAAGATTTGCTCAGATGTATTATTTCCCCTGCTCGCGTAAGATAGCCTCCCTTGATCTTTGAAGGACGTGTTCATTCCCTCCTTTAACATCCTGACTGCGGCTAACTAGATGGAAGCCAATTAAATGAACGGTTTGCATTTCTGGGACGGCTGCTTGGCTTCCGTGCCCGTTCTGCGGCTGCCTTTGTTGATGACTTCGGGGATCAGGGGAACCCCTCCGTATCCCACGAGCCCAAGTTTGCTTCCACGCTTTGATTCTTCTGGATGCCGGCTAATAAGAAGATCGGTATCATGTCCCGCTCCTTGTGGGCAACTTTCCTTTTTACGTCTGGCCTCAGCTTGAAGTGACAACCAAAGACTAAGAATCAGGGGAACATAAAGGCCTTTTTTTGTACTCTGAGTGTCTTTGATCGTCCAGTGTCAGCAAAGATCGCAGTGATCGAACTGGGCAAAGGGGACGTTTGGAGACTAGTTAGTCTGAATTAATTCCAGTTCGTCTATTCCTTTCCTCTTAAGGGTTGTCAGGTCTCTCCTGGCCACCAGCAGGGGATGGGGGGCTAGGGTTGCCAGATCTAGGTTGGAAAACTGCTGGAGATCTGCAGATGGGGAGGACAGGGCCACAGAGTCCACCCTCCAGAGCATGCATTTTCTCCAGGGGAACTGATCTCTGTAGTCTGCAGATGAGCTGTAATTCCAGGGGATCCCCAGGCCCTACCTGGAGGCTGGCACCCCTGATTCCTCCCCTCTTCTCCATCAACACCGGGCACTGATCTTTTTTAATCCTACTGAAATTAGGGGCTTATGTTGGACTCCACGCCGAGTCCCTGCTGTTTCATACACTCCTATGAATGGAAGCACATTTCACATTTCCTGTAGAGTTGCTCTCAACGGCCTTTGGCGGCTCTTCGGGAAAGCAAAAGAATTCTCCTCTGATGTATTTTTCCTGCGAGTGGATGTCTCTCTTTCTTTCTGTTCAAAGACCACCGCTGTTCCTCCAAGCCTGCAAAGCTACTCAGATAGCCAAGGGAAGTGCCCCTCATTCTTAGAGACTTCCAAAGTGGAGTATATTTAGAAAGGAGCAGGCTAATAAGCAAAGCCTTCCCCTGCTATCCGCTGCCGTCAATATTAGGACTAATACGATTAGAACTGCCTAACAAATTACTCATTAGCATTGCAAATGGGGAGGCCAAAAGAGTTCCTTCACAGGAGGACACCTGGCAAGAGGGAAATTGATCTGAGTCTCTTCTGGGAAGGGAAGTCACAAAAGTCATTCTAACTGCGACCCTGGTCTTTTTGCCTTTTGTCTTTCCCCAAAGCGGCAGAGAGATCATACCGTAGCTCCTCCACAAACACACACAGATACTGCGAGGAACTTGGAACAAATGTGACCCATTTCATGACTGGATCAAACAGGATGGAGAGAGGCCGAATTACCGTGCGGCTTCTGAAGCGACGTTGGGCCCCCTCTCCCGTGGCTGGTGCAGGCTGCTGGAAAATGGGAGGCTTAAATCTAGAAAGTAGGGGAATAAGTATCTGGCGTGTTTCTTCTTGGTAATATTCACAATGTAAGAGTATGTGTGTAATTGATTCAACCACATTACTCGAACAAGAACAACACTGTTGCTGCACAGGCGGTTGAGAAAATCTACCCTGTAGAACTGCAGATGGAAATGCGTCAAAACGTGCTCTCGAGAAAGCCCACCTGTACCTCTCATAAATAATATCTGAAAGGTAAGAGGGTGCTATGTAGCTTGGCACTTTTTTCAAACTCCTAAAGCTTAAGGGGAATATTGCCTCATCGTTTTGGAACTCAGTGTCAGTTCACCTTTGATAAATTAAAGCTTTCGCTTTATTCAGTCCCATATCCAGCAAGACTTCTGGCTCCAATCCAATCAACTTAATTTTATCAACTATCTTTAAGGACCATATAGGATAAGGATCAGAGGCTAACAACAGGGGAATTAGTCCTTTGGGTATGAGGTGGATTCTTAGCCAGTAGTGTAATGTCCCCGAATGTACATTCTACACTACGCTCGAGTTCACCCCTGTAATTATCTCGGGGTAATTTTTTGTTTCCACATTACATTGAGGTCACTCTGGTTTCGCTGCACACTTGTCCCAGGATAAATGGATGCTGTTATAACCAGGGATAAATGCAAGGTATTGTGTCACAAGTTGAACTCTGATAAAACCAGGGATGAGATCCAAGCGCGGAAAGGACCAGGAAGTCTTTGTTCGTCCACTGGAGCCCTGCCTTGCTATGGCCTGTGGCTTCTGGCTGCTGCTGAATTTGAGTCCCATTTGCTGGCAGGCAGAATCACATTGCGATTTCATCCACCAGAACACACTGATGTTCAGAACCTCCGAGATGTGATCTTCTGCACCCTCAGAGATGGGCTGAGGTGGTTCCTGAAGTTCTGTTCACCTGTTCCCATCAGGAGGGAGCAGAGAACATTGTGTGCGCGTGTTAAGTGCCATATTGCTGTCGCTTCCAACATAGGGTGACCCTGTGAATTAATGTCCTCCAAAATGTCCTATTGTTGACAGCCTTGCTCATGTCTTGCATACAGAGGGCCCTTGTGGCTTCCTGGATTGAGTCGATCCACCTCATGTTGGGTCTTCCTGCTGCCTTCGACTTTTCCTATCATTACGTTGTCGAAGGCTTCCACAGCTGGAGTTCATTAGTTGTTGTTGTAGATTTTCCAGGCTGTACAAACAGTATTCAGACCCACCAGAAAAATACAACAGATGCTACGATTAGCAAAAGACAGAAGAGACCCCCTCACTTCTGCAGGAGTATGCCGCATACCATGCAGTTGTGGACAGGTTTACATCGGGACCACACAGCGTCGCATTCAGACAAGAATAAGAGAACATGAAATACATTGCAGACTGGGCCAACCTGAGAAATCAGCAGTGACTGAACATTGCCTAGCTCAAACAGGACCCTGTATCTTATTCCAAGACACTGAATGGCTGGACAACACAACCAATTACCATGTCAGATTACACAGGGAAGACATTGAAATTCATAAACATAAACACAATTTCAACAGGAAAGAAGAGAGTTTAGAAATAAATAGGGCACCATTTCCTGTCCTGAAAAACACAAAATGTTTTACATCTTACAATAGCACTACAGATAAGATTAGAATTTCAACAGCCAATCTGTATGCAAAAGATCCTCCTCAGGAAAGCTCCTGGGGAACTCCAAGATAATGACTCAGCCCTACCCCACCTTCCTGAGTAGATATAAATTACCTGCTTACCATTTTTTCTTCTCACCTTAACACAGAGAGTACTCCATCTTCCTGTGTTATACCTCTGAGGATGCCAGTCACAGCTGCTGGCGAAACGTCAGGCTCTACAATGCCAAGACCAGGGCCAGACAGCCCAGAAAATCTACAACAACTAATTTTCCTATCATGATTGTCTTTTTCAGGGACCCTTGTCTTCTCACCATGTGACCAAAGTGCAATAGCCTCAGTTTAGTCATTTTAGTTTCTAGGGAGAGTTCAGGCTTGATTTGATCTGGAACCCACTGATGTGTTTCTTTGGTGGTCCTCCTCTGAATGTTTCTTGCCTCAACCTGGGTAGGACAGGCTAGCTCTGTCTTACCCAATTGTGGAAGCTAAGCAGGGCCAGCCCTGGTTAGTATTTGGATGGGAGACTTCTAAGGGAGTCCAGGATCGCCGGGCAGAGGCAGGCAATGGGGCCAGCCACTTCTGAATGTCTCTTGCCTTGAAAAGCCTACGGGGTCACTATCAGTCAGCCGTGATATTAAAAAAAAAAACGAGCCTTCAGACATCAGCAGCATTTTAAAAAAATCTATCTATAAAACAGAAGCAGGCTGTTAAAAAGCTGGTAAGATATTCCCCCCAGCTAAAAACCTGGGTTAAAAAAAGAAAGAAGTATTTTGGTCTGGCCCTGAAAAATAAAGTCGGTGGCAGGCGAGCTTCAAGGGGGAAGGGGCCGTTCCAGAGGCCCAGAAATGAGCTCCCCACAACCCTCAGTGAAGAAGAGCATCCTTTTGTCAACTTCCCAACTCCTGTCATCGTGCGCCATCCTAGAAAAATCCATCTGCGGGACTCCCACGGCACTATCACAACCCATCTTTCCACATTACGCACTGACGCTAGAGATTCAAAGAAGCGTTTTGTGGCCAGGAGGCAGAAGAAAACAGGAAGGCGGGCTCCTGAAGCGGAGGGTGAATTCTGTTGTTCTTTCTCTGTACGGAGCCCGTTTCAAGTAAAACCGATCACCCCTTTCATCTCTCAGTTAAGGTTGGCTTGTGCCCCTTTGGGGATTTCCTTTTCTTTCTTTTTTTCTTTCCTTTTTTGCTGTGCCTTGGGTTTCCTAGCTGACTCACAACAATGAGGACCCAGGGGTTGGTTTGGTAGACCCGAGCCACAGTCCATGTTCTAGGGCTACCATTCCTGAAGACTTGGGAGGGGGTGGAGTCTGGGGAGGGGGTTGGGGAGGGGAGGGACCTCATGGAGTATAATGCCATACAGTCCACCCTCCAAATCAGCCATTTCCTCCGAGGGCACTGACCTTGGCAGTCTGAAGCTTAGTTGTAATTTCTGAGAGATCTCCAAGACCCACCTGGAGGTGGGTAAGAAATTTTAGAAATATAGAAGGTCTGGGTTGAGAATGAACCAAACAGTTTATAAAATCCATGCATCTGTCTTTGTCTTTGCTAGCAGAACAGCAAACGGGCTTGGCCTGCTTCATGGAACCAAACCCCATGATTCCTTGCAACCCCTTTGTTCCAGGCAAAGCGCCCCTCTCTGTCACATAGGCAAGGCCTCACACATTCCATTCTCAGGACTTGCATGACATTAAAATTGCCATAGGCGTGAGACCCTCAATACCCACCATGATCAAATGCATCTGGCAGGAAAGGCCATTTGGGCGGCGATAGACTTCAGTCTGTAAAGCAAACTGACTCCTGAGATACAGAGACTCGCACCCCCACTTCCATCTCAGAAATAACATCCAAGAATGGTCCAACTTCAGTGTTGGGAACACCAGGGAAAACAATGACATACAAATCCTCAAAGGACTGTCATTTAGAATTTAGGTGTTACCTGTTTTGGTCTTGTAAATATCATATAACTCTTGGAATGTGGGAAGCAAGGAAGCAATCTCCTGTCAATAACCAAATTTCAATTTACAACTGTAATTGAATTATTGGGGGACCTTTTGATCATCTCCCCTTATTATAAAGTGCTGTTCGTGTCCCTCTTGCCTCAACGTTCCACACGCCCCCACAGCCTTTCGCTGCCGCAGCTGCCAGTCAGGAAGGGGCCCCTGGCCACTGGCTGCATTGCGTTTGTCCCGCCCTGCCTCTCACCTGCACTGTGCTGACAGCCGATGGATGGCCAGGATGCTCAGCTGGGCAGACGGTCCGGAGCCTGAGCCCCATAATGGCGATGATAATGCAGAGCTGCGCCCTTGCTCACCTGGCAATGACTCCCTCGCTCACTACCACTCCACCACCACCTCGGGCACTCGCTAGGAGGTGGCGAGCCGCAGCGGCTGGGAGCCGCCGCCTGTGCCGCACCTTCCCTTGGCCTGCGAGCCCCACAAGGGATCCTGCCACCGCAGTGCCAGTTTGCTCGCCCCACAGGCCCAATAACGGCTCCCTCGCTCGTCCCCGCTGCACCACCATGGGCCCACACTGGCGGACAGGCAGCGGCTTGCTCATTCTCCGTGCCCAGCGACAGATCATGGCCCCACCATGCCCGAGGTCACTGCCTCTCACCCCGGGCCCCGCTGGGCCTCCCTTCTTCACCACCACTCCACTGCATGGTGCCTGCATCCCTCGCATCCCGGGAGCCGTGGCGCTCTCCTTCGCCAGTCCGTCCAGGTGGACCCGCCTCCGCCACTCTCTCTAGGGCTTGTTGCCTCTCTTTCTGCAATGGGCCTTGCAACTAGTTTGGCATAAATGCTGGTCAGTTTCAATAGACCTTCGCTGGCTCTTGGGGAATCAGGAGAGGAAATACTCTCCAGAACTTTAGGAGTCAGCCACGAAAGGCCTTTCATTTTCTGCATGCTTTAGAGGGGGGGAAAACTTTGCTTGCAGGTTTTATTTCTGCATTCCCGCTATCAGCACTTAGGAAAGAGGCTTGTAATAAAGATAAGTTTTATTTTAAGAAGAGACTTTTCCTGGAGTGTCTCTGCCAGCGCTAACCTTGCAGCTTCACCTTTGGTAAGGAGGCAACAATCAGGGGACACCCGAACCAAAGGAGAGTGCGGGCGGCACGGGTGGATGCATTCACAGGCACGTGCAGCCACATTTCTAACAACCGTCGGCAACCCCATATTACACGGCCCCAGTTGCATCTGCAAGCTCTCGCCCAGCCCAATTATTTAGAACAATTCGGTGTCTTACTACTCTGCCCCAGGGCAGGTCAAATAATAAGGAACTGGAGATTGGCTGTGAGGCCTTTGCGAGCCATTTTGCAGATAAAATCTTGTCGCTCCACCACAACCTCCCCACCACAGTTGAGACAGTAACGGAACTCGAGGCTCCATGCACGTCTTCTTGTCAACTTTTGGATTATTTCAGTCCACTCAGCCTAGAGGAGGTTGACAAATTACTCCCGGCTGTGCATCCAACGACTTGTAGCCTTGACTCGTCCCCATCATGGCTAGTTTGGTGTAGTAGTTAAGTGCACGGACTCTAATCTAGGAGAGCCGGGTTTGATTCCCCCACTCCTCCACTTGTACCTGCTGGATGACCTTGGGCAAGCCACAGTTCTGATAAGAGCTGTTCTTGAAAAAAGAGCAGTTTCTGTCAAGAGCTCTCTCAGCCCCACCTGCCTCACAGGGTGTCTGTTGTGGGGAGGGGAAAGGAAAGGAGTTTGTGAGCCATTCTGAGACACCTCTGCGTAGTGAAGGGCGGGGTATAAATCCAATCTTTTCTACTTCTAGTTAAAGCCAGTCATGATGGGTTACGAGGTACACTAAGGGAGATCATCGATAAGTCCTTCATTGAGGGACCGTTCCCTGGTGCGCTAAAGGAGGCTGCGGTCCACCCTCTCCTTTCTTTTACTTTATTATGCTCAACTGTATTTTTATAGAGTTTTATTTTACTGTCCTAAATCCAGTTATATGAATGTTATGAATGTTATATTTAAGCATGTGTGTTCTATGGCTTGTTGCCGTAATAAATGACTGACTGACTGACTGACATCTCTGAACTCGGCCAAATTAGCCCACTACTGGCTGGGATGCAACTCGCCCTACCTGAGCAAACTGATTGAGAGGGTGGTGGCAATTCAGCTGCAGGGTTTTTTGGACGACACCTCCGCATTAGACCCCTTTCTGTCCAGTTTCCGACCAGGCCGTGGAACAGAGATGGTCCTGGTCGCCCTCACAGATGACTTTTGGAGGCACCTGGATCGGGGTGGTTTGGCAGTGTTGTTGTTGCTAGACCTGTCAGCAGCATTCGACACAAGCCAACCATCAGCTACTGATCCACCGCTTGCCTTGCATTGGCTCTCCTTGTTCCTTCAGGGTCGGGGACAAAGGGTGGCACTGGGGGAACAGCTGTCCCAAAGGCACCCACTACTTTGCGGAGTGCCACAGGGGGCAGTACTTTCCCCAATGCTATTTAACATCTATATGGGCCCCCTTGCCCAGATTGCCCGGAGGCAGGGGTTGGGTTGTCGCCAGTATGCGGGTGACACCCAGCTCTATCTGTTGTTGGACCTCCAGTCATAGTCTGGGAGATCTGGACCTGGCGTTTAATGTGGCTGGTTGGCTTAGACTGAGTCGATTGAAATTGAATCAGATGAAGACATGTTCCCCTGAGAGCACTAAGATCAAGGTCCCAACACTGTCTGGCCCTTTCAGGCCCCAAAGAAGCCAGGCTAGCAGTGACAAGGGCCAGGGCCTTTTCGGTAGCAGCCCCATACTGGTGGAATGAGCTCCTGGAGGACATCAGGGCCCTGCAGGACCTTTTACAGTTCCACACGGCTGTAAAATGGAGCTCTTCCATCAGGCTTTCAGCTAGGGTGCCACCGCTAACATCATGGCCCCAGCCCCAACATCAGCACCAAATCAATATCTAGTAGCCTGTCAAGGACCTGGACAATGGTGGTGGTTGTTATCTGGATGCCAAAAGAACGCCGCTGACGCCTATTACCTGTATTTGGTAGCACTTTGTAATTGTGATGGTTTTAACTCGCAAGCAAGAAACTGCAAGCCGATAAATAGGTACCGCTTCGGTGGGAAGGTAACAGCGTTCTGTGCGCCTTGGCGTTTAGTCATGCGGGACACATGACCACAGAAACGTCTTCGGACAGCGCTGGCTCTTCGGCTTGGAAACGGAGATGAGCACCGCAACCCTAGAGTCGAATTTGACTGGCTTTCGAGCAAGGGAACCTTTACCTTTACTATCCATGCCCGTAAGCCGCCCTCAGCCCGCCTCGGCAGGGAGGGCAGGAAACAAATCAAACAAATAAAATAGCTAAATGATTGTGGTTTCCAGGGCATGAATGTTCGTAGTCTTGAAGTAACGAGGAGACACCCACTCCTGCCCTTAGGACAGAAGGTGACTTGTAAATACTTCCAAGCAGGGCTCTTTTTGTAGCAGGAACTCCTTTGCATATTAGGCGACACACCCTTAATGTAGCCAATCCTCCAAGAGCTTACAGAGCTCTTCTTACAGGGGCTACTGTCGGCTCTTGGAGGACTGGCTACATTAGGGGTGTGTCACCTAATATGCAAAGGAGTTCCTGCTGCAAAAAGAGCCCTGCTTCCAAGAGACAAATAATACAACAGGTCAAAAAAATTCCTTTTGTAGGGAAACCTGGTGCTGTGTGTGTGTGTCTGTGTGTACGTTGTAACAGATCTGTCCTTTTGTGGAAGCACAGTAGTCCAGACTAAGGGCACCCAGCTATTCACCGAAGGCCCGGTTACCTGATCTTACTATAAGCCTTTGATCCACTACAAAAGGAGCGTATTAGTCTGGAATATGTGCTTTGACAGAAATAATTGGGTCCTTAGGCAACCGTGTCTTTCTAACTGTTATTAAGGCCAGGAACGACAGGGGGGAAAAATAATATACAAGTGAGATCAAGTGTGGTTAGGCAGGGTTAAGAGCATAAAGGTCTCCAGTTCCAAAATCGAGCTTCCCCCCCCCAGCCCCCATTTGAAGACGAGAAAAACCAGCACAGCCTTGAATGGCATGCTATCGGGCAATTCTCTTTGTTCCATGTAGGAGTCTCAGAGTTTAAACTCTTGACTCGATTCTGAAGGGATGCAAAAGAAACAGCTTCTGAGAAGGAGGCCTTTGGCTTGCCGAGCGTTCCGGTTTGGCGGACGCCTCCTGCCCTCGATCTGCCCTTCCCGCTGCTGCTCAGCTAGGCGGCAGGAGGAAAATGGTAGGAGAAATGAGGGTGATCATTGAATGACAAGAGACCAATGCTCCTTTCTGAGCTGTGGAATCTTGGGAGCAAAAATTCTGCTTTGTGAGCTATTGGCATTAAAGTTGTGAGCGAGCGATTTGGCTACCATACAACATAGTCTGCTCTGGAGCCGTCCTTCCTGAGCTAGTGCAGAGAAGGGCAACTAGAATGATCATGTTGAATATATTTGCCAGTATGATATATATTTATTGATGTGGTTCTACATATTTACTGTACTTTACTGATCTGATGAAGTCTTATAGGATGCAATGAGGGGCGTAGCACATCCGGGACCTCATGATCTATTTATACAGGTCTGGAAAGTTTCACGGGACATTTTTTTCTCTTCCTTGTTTAATTGTTTGTACTATTCCAACAGATATTGTCGTTATTCATTGTAGAGTGATTTGTACTAAGATATAATGTAAATGTATACAAGTATGAGTCCAACTTAAGAACTGTATTTGTATGTATATATGATATGGCTAACAATTTAAAACACACATGATAAAATCACTGTGTAAAACTATTAAAATCAACCCCCTTTAGAGGTTCCTGGGATTACCAGGTGGCAGATGTCAATTCTGCTGGAGAAAAGTGATGCTTTGGAGGGCAGACTCTATGGCACTATGCCTTACTGAGGTTCCTGTCGACCCCAGGCTCCATCTCCAAAGCTCCAGGAATTTCCCAGCCTGGAGCTGGCAGCCCTAACCCCCGTCTCAAACATACATCAGTAAAACAACTTTCAAAAAATGTTTAAAAACAGAGTTAAAATGCATATGAAACAGTTAAAATACATACAAAACATAAAAAAAACCCATTGGTTAGGAAGGAGAAATCATTGGGAGAATGCCGAACCAGCAGCAAGGAAAGAGGAACACACAGTGTTGGTATACAAGGGAATAGTAATCTGTGTGAAAAAGACTCTAGCACTAGTTCAATAATAACCAAAGTATTGATACAAATACAACCATATAACCACAATCAAGTCCAATCTTAGGCCCAGGACAGACTGGCAATTTGCCGCGGGATGGGACCCGGGCTGACAACGACTCAATATCGGGGTAAATGGGATGTTCACACAGGCACATCTGGCTGGCGTCCCCCACCCGTAGCCTACCGGTGCTCTCGCGCTTCACTGCCGGATTAAAAAACACCTGATAAAAGCCGGCGCAAATCTTGAAAGCCTGCATTCGTCGCGCGTTTCTCCGCTTCCGGGGAGTCTGAACGTGCAGCCGAAAAGCCGGGAGCAACCCGCGTTGGGCATGAGGCAGCAGCGGTGTGATTGGCTCCGCTCCGCTCCACTGCCCAATGCGGTGCCGGCGTTGCAGGGCAAAAAAAAAAACACGGCAAAATGCGCTTTTGCCGCGACTGGCTACTGGGGCAAATTGCCAGTCTGTCCTGGGCCTTAAAGTACTTTAAGACTGGACTTGATTGTGCTTATATGGTTGTATTTGTATCAATACTTTGGTTAGCGTCTTTTTCACACAAACCAAGCCCAAAAGTCATCACCTGCTGGCAAAAGGCAGCAACAGAATTGTCATGCTTATGGTGGTAATTTAGATGGGGGACAGGATCTTCTTTGTCTGCTTAACTGCCACGTTGCAACATAAATTATAACAGAATGGAAGGAGCAATAGAAAAAAAGCCCAAAAGCAAAGTTCGTTCTTGCTAGGGGGAGGGAGGGAAATAAGGTACCCGCTGTGGGAAATGCTGTGCGTGAATGTATCAGCTCAGCTAGAATTCTTCTCTTTACTAATAGAGGCTTAAAAAATTGCCAGCTATAGTTCAGCACTCCTCTCCCTCCCTCCCTTTGTGGCTTGTAATCAAATTCAATTACACGGAGTCTGGCACAGAACAAATGGTGTTCTCATCGCCATGGTTCAAGCTGGATCATCAATGTACAAACCAATTATGCACACAAGGCCTCTGCGTGGCACAGAGAGGGCTGTTCTGCAGACCAGCTTTGCCAGCCTCTCCGGCCTGCTTGCCAGACAGATTAGCGGAGCCACCGGCGGGCGACTGGGCCAGCTGGGGGAATCATCAAGGGGAGGCCGAAGCCAAAGGGGGCAGGACACATCTCAAGAGCAGCAGGTCCCCTTCTGAGCTGCTCCCCCCCCCCCGCTGTTAATAATCCACCGAAATGTTGTCAGGGGATTATCCCGGTCTGAATATCCTCTCTTCTTTCCTCTGCTGCCTGCGCCCGGCAAACCCATTTTCCTTTGGCTGCTTGGATGGCAGTTGCTGAGTCCTGACATCAGGAATTCTTTTTTTCTTTTTGCCTGAATGACAAAAATCACACACACATATCATACACTGCATGCATTGCTGCCCACTCTGTTGGGCCTTTCGCAAGCTTCTGCCTGTTGTCTTCTTGTGTGTGAGCTTTTCATTGAAACTAGGGTTGCCAGCCTCCAGGTGAGGCCTGGAGATCTCCCGCTTTTGACACTGATCTCCAGCTGACAGAGATCAGCTCCCCTGGAGAAAATGGCTGCTCTGGAGGGTGGACTCTGTGGCATTGGACCATGCCGAGGCCCCTCCCCTCCCCAAACCCCGCCCTCTCCTGGATCCACCCCCCAAAGTCTCCAGGTATTTTCCAACCCAGACCTGGCAGCCCTCATTAAAACACAGGTTGCCAAATCTGGATTCAGAGATTCTTGGATAATGGGAGGGGAAGCATAGTAGGGTTGCCAGCCTCCAGGTGGGGTCTGGGGATCTCCCGCTTTTGCAACTGATCTCCAGCTGACAGAGGTCAGCTCCCCTGGAGAAAATGGCTGCTCTGAAGGGAGGGCTCTATATGGCATTGTCCCCTGCTGAGGCCCCTCCCCTCTCCAAACCCCGCCCTCTCCTGGCTCCACCCCCCCAAAGTCTCCGGGTATTTTCCAACCCAGACCTCACAACCAGGCCCATAGCCAGGATTTTTTTTAAGTCAGGGGGCATTTAAAATCCTTAGGGGGCACTGGCTATCAATTCAATCTGGAGGAGAAGGCTGTGATTTTCTGGGCTAGATGGGAAGTCAGGGGGGCCTTGCCAGCAAGTCGAGGGGCCTAGCCCCAAGATACCCCACTGTAGCTACAGGACTGCTTACAACCCTAGGGAGGGCGGGGTTTGGGGAGGAGACAGACATCAGGAATGACAACTGATTCCCCAGACAACAGAGATCAGTTTTCCCTGGAGAAAATGGCTGTTTTGGATGGTGGATTCTCAGGCAACATACCCCACGTTCTTCGGGGGAACTTGTCTGTCTCCCTACTTGAGTTTCCTTTATTTTCTTTCTGTCCAGCCTTTCTCCCCAAAGAGGACCAGAAGTGGCTTAAATCATTCTCCTCTGCTCCCTTTTCTCCTCACAACAGCCCTGTGAGGTAGGATAGGTGGAATTTGCGTGACCGGCCCGAGGCCACCCGGCAAACTTCCGTTTGTTTTTGTGTGTTTGTTTGCGTTGACTCTCCCCCCCGCCCTCCCCGCAACTGGGTCATGCTGCAGGTCCCCAGACAGAGGTGAGGATTAGACCACCGCTTTACAGACCACCCAGTGAAAGTATGCTGGGAACAGCAGAGGGCGTTTCCCTCCCACATAATTGAAGGGTTTGGCTGTTGAGCCAAGAATGGAATAATGGAAGGGAGAAATGGAACTGCAGAACTTTTGGGACTGCAAATTAATCATTAGGCTTCATTAAAGGTTTCACTTACTGCTCCGGTGGCAGAGCGGATGCTACTGTAGGGAGGAAAGGGGAGAGAATAATGGATGGTGTGTGTGTCTGTGTGTGTGAAACTCAGTTAAACATCTGGAGAGCTGGTCTATAATTTGAGGCAGGCAGTTTGTCAGAACATAATTGTAATGAGGTCTGCCGTACTTGGAATACACAGAGGAAACCTGTTAAATGGCGAGTTCCATGGATGAGCAGACCCCAAGTCCAGTGATCAGCTCTACTTTATTAGTGATTTCAGCAAGAACAAGACAAGACTTCGGAGCCGCAGCCCTGCTAAATAGCATGCAGTTGCCACACCCAAATACACCCCACTTCCAACGATAGGCTATTTACATAACATTACTACTAGACTGGTTACTTTCAGAATCCTGGTCGGCTATTTTTCTTGTGCTCCAAGCTCAGCCAGTCTCTGGGGTGACAGGCCTGGAATGATTCAATCCCAATACATAACAAAACCTGTAGCGATTCCCTGCAGAGAAGAAGAGTGGGGGAGAGGTCCGAGCCCTAATTCCCCTGGAATCCAGGCTAGGGTTGCCAGTTTCCCCACACCTGCCTCTTGTCCCCTGCTACTGCTTGGAGAGGCGGTGGGAGAAAATAGGGGGGGGGGAATAGCTGTCCGGCTGATGGTGTGATGTCACTTCCAGGAAAAATGGAAGTGGCATCATGCCTCTCTAGGAATCACTCGAACTGTACAGTTTTATGATAGAATTTCTGGCAATTCCTAGATGGGTGTGACAACACTTCCAGTTGTCCCCTGGAAGTGACATCATGTGGTTGCTGACAACTGCCCCCCCCCATATCTCTGCCCACCCCCCAGCCAGTCTCCCAGTCAGTGCTCCCTCTAAGCTGTGGAGTCTTGTGAGCAAAAATTCTACTTCTTGACTTAACCGGCAATAAAGTTGTGAGTGAGCGATTTGGCTACTGCATAAATTAGTTTGCTCTGGAGCCATCCTTCCTGAACTAAGGCAAAAAAGTGTGCGTCTGAGGCTAAAGAACTGCGAGCTAGCTCACACTAACTCAGCTTAGAGGGAACCCTGCTCTGGAGCCGTCCTTCCTGAACTAAGGCAAAAATGTGTGCGTCTGAGGCTAAAGAACTGTGCGCTAGCTCACACTAACTCAGCTTAGAGGGAACCCTGCTCCCAGTGGTTGCTAGGCCAGGTCTGGAGACCCTACACCAGATTCACTGTTGGCGGTTCCTCACTATCTCCCAACAACTCAAAGCTGCTATAATGAGTTTTAAAAATTCTAATCTCAGGTTTGCACTGAGACCCATATGACATATGAAGGTGTTTTATACTGAACTGGCCCATTAATCCATCAAGGTCAGCACCTCTCCGGGGTCTCAGGCTGAGGTCTTTCACATCACTTACTGACGGGTCCTTTTTAATTGGAGATGCCAGGGGCTGAACCGGAGTCCTTTTGCCTGCCAAGCAGAGGCTGAGTTCAGTCTGGCAGTTTGCCCAAAGATAGGCATGTTCCAGCAACATTTCACAACCAGATTAAAGGGGGTGTTCACACAGGCACATCTGTCTGGCGTTCCCCATCCGTAGTCAACCTGTCATGTACCGCTTCGCTCCCACATTTAAAAGATACCTGGTGAAAGTGGTAGCAAATCCTGGAGAGTGCGTTTATCCCACTTCATTCCACTTCCGGGAAGTGTGAACGCCAACCTAAAAAGCTGAGAACAACCCACGGTAATAATGTCCGCTGAGTGTTTCCACGCATAAGGTATACTTGATTGCCCTGTAGAAACAGCAGCGATATGATTGGATGTGCTCCACTCCACTGCCCAATGTGGTGCCGGCACAACGGGATCCTCCCCAAATTGCCCTGATGTGCTTATGCGCATGAGCGCATATGCGCACATAGCCAAATTACCAGGAAAAAGCCATTTACAGCTGCGCTTCCGGGCCAGCAGTCTGAATGCTCCCTTGTGCCTCCTCCTGGTATGCTCCCCCATTAGTCGTCGTAGTGTGACCGGGAAAACCCGGAACATTTTGTTCCGGGGCTTTTTTGCCACGACTTGCTCCCGCTTCAAACTGCCAGTTGGAACTCAGCCAGAGGTTCTTCCACTGAACCACGGCTCAGGAAGGAGAAGCCAGCTTCAAGGACTGATCCTTACCGGCACTCATCCTGCCCTGCTGTGTTTTACTGCTGTTCAGTGGATCGATTGGTGCCAGTGCTGGTATTTTATGGGTGCCATTAGTTTTTTATTTGTTACCAGGTGCAGACATTCCGTGAACTGAAAGGTGGTATATTATTAATATTGTGAGTAAACAGCTAAGTGGAAATGAAATGAGGGGCAAGAATTATGAGCTAATTGAAAGTGCTATTCATTATCATGTAGTATTCCCCCCGGGAAGAACTCTGGCATCCAATGGAAAGATTTCAGAGGAGTGAAAGCCTTAATGGCCATTGATTAGCCATAACACGGAGGACTTGGACAGCACTTCCAGTATTCAAAGTGCTGCAAGTACATTATCAGAGTCTCTGGTAGTTATTAGTTAAGAGAGTTATATCCCATCCTCTCCAGAGTCCATCAGAGGTGGCTGGAGCATGGTACAGCTCTGTAAGTTATGCCAATACGATTATTAGCCCTTTGTTGCAGTGGAAACTGTGGCACTGTGAGGCAAAGCACGCCTGGCTCCCTCAAGGGTTACTGTGAATGCTAAAGGGCTGGTTCCACTTTGCAGGCATTGCTAGTTGCTCTTTCTGCCTACTCAGCCCTTATCACCTTCAAGGCCAGAGCTGGAAATGTGGTAATTGGCTTCTTACAGGAACCTGCGGCCCTTAGGATGGGCGGGGGAGAATCAGGGGTGATGAAGTGATTTCCTCAAGGGTTCCAGCAAGAATGCACTCTGATTGGGTGTCTTCATCACCTGAAGCTGCTGGGCTAAAAATTATAATTGAGCTAAGGGCCTGGAGAAAAGGGGGCTAGCTCGGATTCTGATGGACTGAAGGCCTGGACTAGGATATGTATATATTCCAATAGACAGCAACACAGAGAACTAGTTGTCCCCTCTGCTGCCCCCTTCAGGATGTTCTTGTCATTTTCTTTATCTATGCACAATAGACCTTGCATATTCCAACATTTTCCCATCTGCTCCCTTTATTTTCAGCTCTTTTCCTCAACTCTTTCTCATCCCTATCCTGCTTGGCAACTTAAAACATACTTGGTAGTACAGCAAACCTTTGTTACTGTTATAAACAGGAGGTGGGATCCAAGTTAATGTTTCTCCATATTCTATCAAAGTAGTAAAAGTATCCCTGACCTGGATAGCCCAGGCTAGCCTGATTCCATCAGGGTCAGCCTTAGCTAGTATTTGGAAGGGCAGCCTCCAAGGAATACCAGGGCTATGACAGAGAGGCAGGCAATGGCAAAACACCTCTGAAACATCTCTTTTCTTAAAAAACAAACAAACAAACCAAGTCTAGCTCACCACCTAGTGATGCGTATAGCACTAAAAGAGCTAGAATTTTTGGCTGCCAGACAATCTTAGGATCTCCTGGCTATTCTATACACAATGCCATATATGACAATTATTAATTATTAGTAAAAGGATACTTTCCTCCCTTTGCAAGCATGGTAATGGAATATTAATCTGCCTTAGTGTTTATATATCTGGAACAGAAGGTAGAACTCCTTCTCCTCCCACTTAATTAGAGCTAATTGCATTGTAAACACTGTTCAGGCCGTGGGTGGTTGTTTTTATTGTATTAGGGGGACAACTAATATCCATTTGTCACTGCCACTTTGCGATGTAGGCGTTAAGCTTTACGTGGCTAATTCAGTCCCCTTAAGCAAAAGACCTCCCAGTGTTTTTGCAGGTTCTCAGCCCAATAGGTTCATGACGACTGTTAGTGGGAAGTCACAGACTCCAGATTTTTACTAACACAAATGAAATGGCTTACTGGAAGGCATTACTGCACAATATACTACGAAATTAAATTGCAGACTGCAAACCTGAATCAGATGCATGATACAGGAAAACTTGTGGGTGACATTGCCAGCTCCAGGTTGGGAGATTCCTGGAGACTTAGAATCATAGAATCATAGAATGTTAGAGTTGGAAGGGACCTTGCAGGCCATCTAGTCCAACCCCCTGCACTCTGCAGGAACACAGCCGAAACCCCTACATACCTACAACATACCCAAAAGATGGTTGTCCAGCCTCCTCTTGAAAACGTCCAGGGAAGGAGCATCCACCACCTCCCGAGGCAGTCTGTTCCACTGCTCAACCACTCTTACAGTTAGGAAGTTTCTCCTGATGTCTAGCCGCTAACAGCTCCCTTGTAATTTCCACCCATTAGATCTAGTCTTGCAATCTGGAGCAAGAGAGAATAGATCTGCTCCATCTTTTACATGGCAGCCCTTCAAATACTTGAAGACTGCAATCATGTCCCTTCGAAGGCTTCTCTTTCCCAGGCTAAACAGACCCAACTCTTTCAGCCTTTCCTCATAAGACCTGGATTCAAGTCTTATGAGGACTCCCCACTCCTCCTCTATGTGAAGCCTGCTGGGTGACCTTGGGCCAGTCAAAGTTCTCTCAGAACTCTCTCCGCCCCACCTACTTCACAAGGCGCCTGTTGTGGAGAGAAGAAGGGAAGGCAATTGTAAGCTGCTGTCTCAAAAAGTCTCAGAGCAGCTGCCTAGAGAGGTGGTTCTGAGACTCTCGAAAAGTATCAGCTGCCCACGGAGGTGGTGAGCTCCCCTTCACTGACAGCTTTCAAGAAGAGGCTGGATGAATATGTGTCAGGGATGCTCTATGCTGGTCCTGCATTGGGCAGGGGGTTGGATGAGATGGTCTGTAAGGCCCCTTCCCACTCTATGACTCTATGAGACTCATTTCAGGTAGAGAAAAGTGGAATATAAAACCAACTCTTATTTTTCTGCTCAGCAGGAAGAAGAAGAAGAACAGGAGGAGGAGGTGGAGGAGATTGGATTTATATCCCGCCCTTCACTCAGAGTCTCAGAGTGGCTCCCAAACTCCTTCCCCTTCCCCTCCCTACAACAGACACCCTGTGAGGTAGGCGGGACTGAGAGAGCTCTGACTGAGAACTGCGCTTTCAAGGACAGCTCTTGTCAGAACTATGGCTTGCCCAGGGTCATCCAGCGGCTGCAAGTGGAGGAGTGGGGGAATCAAACCCGGTTCACCCAGATTAGAGTCTGCGCACTTAACCATAGAACCCACCCTCCAAAGCAGCCATTTTCTTCAGAGGAACTGGTCTCTGTTGCCTGGAGATCATTCGTAATTCTGAGAGATCCCCAGATCCCACCCGGCAGTTGGTAACCCTAGCTCCAGTCAGTGTCAGCACTGTATAGACCATGGGGACAGCCAAAGGAGGAAGGCCTCCAGCACGGTGAACGTTGACCACCTTGTTCTGTAGTCCCCCCCCAGTGCTGACTTGTATCAGGCACCTCAGCGCTTTCCTCAGATGGAACTAAGCAGGAGCTTTCTTGGGAAGAGAGCTTTGGAAAGTGAACACCCCCGAACCATCCTAGCAGCTCAAGATGACCTTTTGCAATTACGGAGCCACATTTCAACACATATAATTTGAAATAATTACATTGTCGAAGGACTGGCTCTTCCCCGTGTGTGAATGGCAAGCAGACGAGGTGGACTTGAAAAGCCTCACGTTAAAATAGCTTCGAAACCGAAACCATGAGTCCGACCTTCACTTAATTATGGGAAAAGAAGCTTCCGTAATTGACTCGTCGGCCTCTCTGTTCCAGGTACCTGCTTGCAGCTCTCAGTAAATGGATTTCCCTCTTCTGTGTTGTTCTCAATGTAGGAAGTAGGGATGCCAGCCTCCAGGTGGGAACTGGAGATCCCCAGGGATTACGGTTCACCTCCAGAGATCAGTTTCCCCTGGAGGAAATGGATGTGTTGGAGGGTGGACCCTATGGCTGAGTTCAGATGGGCAGTTTGCCCCGAGAGAGGTGTGTTTCAGCGACGTTTCACAACTGGATTAAAGGGGCTGTTCACACAGGCACATCTGTCCGGTGTTCCCTGGCTGTACTCAACCCGTCTTGTAACACTTCCCTCCCGAGTTTAAAAGATGCCTGGTAAAAGTGGTATCAAGCCCTGGAAAGCATGTCTATCCCATGTATATCCTGCACCAACAAAGTGTGAATGCTAAAATCCGTGATTTTGATTGTGTGCTCATGCGCATATGTGCTCATGCGCATAAGCGCATATCTCCAGATTAGCAAAAAAGAAAGCTGTGCCTTACAGCCATGCCTTCGGGCCAACAGTGTGAATGCTCAGCTGCACCCCGTCTCGCTCTGATTGGGTCGCGCTGAGACTCGGCTGACGGGAAGGGTTCAAGATTGTCCCAGACCCTCCTGGGGTTTCTGTAGGAAACCCTTAGCCTGGGGAGCTAAGGAGAGCCTCTTCCAAGGTGATGGCCAAAGAATTGAGGCTCACCTTCTTCCCCGAAGGGTCCCATCACCGCAGAGCCAGCATGGTACCTAGAGATGACTGCCAGACAAGTGGACATGGTCAAAAGTTTTGAAATGCTTCTAAAAGATCTCCAAGGCTTCAAAGTGTGAGTTAAGCAATGCTCAGGTGATTTAAAGCATCTATGAGAACCTTGGCAGTAATTAGAAGCACCTAAGTGCAAAGCAAGGGTGGTGGGGAAATTCAAGATGTCCCCCCCCACACACTAAAAACAAGGCGGTTTTAAGGCGGAAATAAAGGACTTTGAGTAAAAGTAAGCGCATGAGAACTTAAGCAAAGTCAAAAGCTGCATGAGAACGTAAAGCGGATTAAAATCAGCTGACTTTTATCTGGTTTTGAGAAACTTACTTCTTGTTGATATTATGGCTGGGAGAGGGCGGAAGGCGCCTCTGGAGAAAAAACCATTGACCGGAAATAACCAACCATTGACTCCCTCCCAGAACCAGGAAGTAAATGTAGATATGTCCACACTGTTAGTGAATGCATTGCGCCATCTAATGGAACAGATGACTAACTTCAATGTTAAAATGGATAATTTACAAAAACAATTGACTCAAATGGATAAAAGAACCTCGGCAACCGAAAAGACATTAAAAAAGATGGAAAAACAGACTGAGAGTATCAACAAAAGGGAGGATGAAGCAAAGAGAAAGATCCTCCAATAAAACACAGCTAATACAGCTCCAACTGGAAAGATCCATGGATGTTCTATGCTTCCAAGGGATTCCTGAAGAAAAGAATGAGGATTTAAAGGAACTTTTGGCAGAGGCTCTTGCCCCATTAGTGGATTACAAACAAGAAGAATTACTGAAGGAAATGGACTGGGTTTACAGGACTTATCCAGACTTTATAAAGAAAAATAAACTCCCGGGAGAAATATACTTGAAATTTACATAACGGTCTAATAGAGACCTGGTGCTGAAATCTACACAGGGGAAACCCCTAAAAATCAAGAATGAAGAGATAAAAATCCTGAAGGATGTTCCCTTTTAAGTCAGGAAATGGAGGAGACTTTATAGGGAACTTTCTCTCTACAAAAAAAAGGAATATTGTACAGATGGACATTTCCCGAAGGACTGAGTTTCAAATATGAGGATAATTTCTTTTTGATTGATACTGTTCCTAAGGCAAAAAAGTTTATGGACCAATACTTAAATTCAACTCAGAACAAAAAAGAAAGAACTCAAAAACTAAAGAGGAGGAGGAAGAAGAAGAATCCTACTCACAGGATTGATCAAGCAATAGTCCCAAACTATTTAGTTCTTCAGAAACGGTGGAATCAGAGAAAGGAGCAGCCGCTCCCAAACCTCGAAGAACAAAGAAACACAAGAAGAAAGGACTCTAAAATCAAGATAATTGTTGATAATGCAGTTTTTTTGCTAATCGGTTAATTAAAGCAATTTCTTATTATTCTCCTTATAACTTTTACAAGCAATAACAACTTTGTATTACTAGGTTACATATATATATGTAAATCAGACTGTGTCACCATGTTAGTGTCTCCTTCCCCGTGTCCATTAGAATGCTTAGAGGTAGGGCTATAGTATTCCTTCCCCATTCCAGTAGTTTTGATGTATTAGTTTCCTATCCCTGTTTCCAGTAAATGTAGAGGTAGGGTATTAGTATACTTTTCTCATGTCCCATAGTATTGCAAAACCAATAAAATCCTTAAAAAAACCAACTTGGTTGGGTGTCACTTAGTATTTAGGAAGAGGGAGAAAAAGTTCTCTCTGTCTACTCTCTATCCCGGTCATGATTTTATACACCTCTTTTCGTGCCCCCCGAGTTGTCTCTTTTCTAAACTGAAAAGCCCCGACATTCCCAGACGAAAGGGACTTTCACTCCTTAATTATCTTGGTTGCCCTCTTCTGTACCTTTTGCAGCTCTGCAACGTTCATTTTGAGACACGGTGACCAGAATTGCACACAGGATTCCAAATGAGGCTGCACTTTAGATCTGCACAGGAGCATTAAAATATTGGCTATTTTATTTTCAGTCTCTTTCCTAATAATCCCCTGCAAAGAGTTTGCCCTTTTTCCTGCGGCAAATTGGGCTGACACGTTCACTGAGCTGTCCCCTCTGACACCCAAGGTCTCTTTCTCTCACGGTCTCAGCAAGTTCAGACCCCATTAGGTAAGGTAAGGTTCCCTGCTCGAAAGCCGTCGAATTCGACTCAGGGTTGCGGTGCTCATCTCCGTTCAAAGCCGAAGAGCCAGCGCTGTCCGAAGACGTTTCCGTGGTCATGTGGCCGGCATGACTAAACACCAAGGTGCACGGAACGCTGTTACCTTCCCACTGAAGTGGTACCTATTTATCTACTTGCAATTTCTTGCTTTCGAACTGCTAGGTTGGCAGGAGCTGGAACTAGAGACAGGAGCTCACCCTGTCATGCGGCACCGGGTCTCGAACTGCTGAACTACGGACCTTCCACAGCCTGCAGTTCAGCGTCTTAACCACTTGAGCCACCACAGACCCCATTAGCATATACTTAAACTGGTGTTTTGTTTTTTTTTAAAAAAAATCTAATTTGCCTCACTTTACACTTACCTGCGTTGAACTTAATTTGTCACTTTATTGCTCACCCACCCAATTTGTGGAGATCCTCCTGGAAGTCTTCATGATCTCTTTTTCTTCTCTCCTTCTCCTTCTCCCTCCATTGCGAGAACTGTCCAGTGATTCCTACTCTTTGCTTCCTGCCATTTAACCAATTTTTAATCAATCGGAGAACCTCTTATCCATGATTGCTAAGTTGACTCAGGAGTCTTTGGTGAGGTACTTGTCACAAGCCTTTTGAAAGTCCAGGTGTATAATATCTACTGGGTCCCCATTATCTTCATGTTTGTGCACTTTCTCAAAGAATTCCAAGAGGCTGATGAGGCACGACTTACTTTTTCAGAAGCCATGCTGATTTCCCCTCAGCAGGCTTTGTACCCAATAATTCTACATTTGATTATAGCTCTCTCTCTCCTTCGCTCTCTCTCTCTTTCTCTCTCTCTCACACACATACACACACAAAATTTTATGCTGCTCTGTCTCCAAGGAAATCAGAGAGGGATGCATGGTTCTCTCCTCCTCCTCCTCCTCTATCTTCATGAAACCTCTTTGAGGTAGGCTGAACTGAGGCTGCTGCATATTGCCCTTCTGAGGAGGAGGTGCTGTGGCCAGAAACTAGAGACATAACACAGTTTAAGTCCAAGACAGGCTTGCTGTGAGCACATAAAAATCTATGAACCACTTTTACCATTAGTATCCTCTCTCTCCTTGGCCATCCACTCTCTTTCCTTGGACACCAGTTCTGATAATCCCTTCCTATATGTAGTCTTAATTAGGGATGGGCATAAACCAGTTAATGAAATAAAATGTGTCACTGAATTTTGGCTGGTTCAAGAAGTGATGTTGTCAAACTGAAGAACCACCATGAACTTCCATAAATTTTGATGCAGTTCATGCTGGTTTGTAAAGAGCAGAGAGCAGGTGTTTACCCATCTTCAAAAAAAAAACAGCTGACTGGCAGGGAGCTCCCCACCACTCAGCTGATTGGTTTAAATGGCTGGGAGCCATTTAAAGCCCTGCTTTCTGCTCCCTGTGGTTTCTGTGCTCCCTGTGGCCTCTGTGTGACAGTGTTGGACTAGATGGGCCATTGGCCTGATCCAACATGGGGTTCTCTTATGTTCTTATGTAATGTTTATATGACATATTGCTTCATGGTTCAGTTTGTGGTTTAGCCACGAACCACAAACCGAACTGCAAAAATGAGATTTGTGCCCATCCCTAGTTTTCACCTGGCAGAAGGGGAGGAGGAGGATTGGGGAGCAGGCAGCGTGCCAACTGGCAGGTGAAGACTCGCTCGGCGAATGCCGTCAATTTCCAAGCTGTTCCTCCAATGCTCAGGTGTAAGGACAGGTCTTAATGTGTTTGTTGGCTTACTCCCAAGAAGCAAACTGTCACATTTCACCTCCCTGGCAGATGGGATTCACTGGTTGGCTTTTCCTCTCTCTCTCTCTCTCTCTCTCTCTCTCTCTCTCTCTCTCTCTCTCTCTCTCTCTCTCTCTCTCTCTCTCTCTGTGCTTACATGTGATGACAACTTCACCTTTACAAAATGTAACGTTTTGGATTGCCACAGCGATCCATTCAGCAGCAGAGGAATAGCAGGATAAATCAGGGATGTCCACCTGCTATTTACCTGCCTTGTACATCTTGACCCTGCGGCCTCTCAGCGTGCAGACCTGGTTCTCCCATCCCCGTTATAGCCTCCCAGCATCAACCCCTTGGAGTAGGTTAAACTGAGAAAGGGAAAGGCTCAAGGTAGTGTTGCCGGTTACCCCCAGGCCACTGGTGAGTGTGGGGGGTAAGGTTGCCAGTTCCAGGATAGGAAATTTGAGGGTGAAGGGTGGGGAGGACAGGGATCACCTCAGTGGGTGTACAATGCCATAGACTCCCTCCTCCAAAGCCTCCATTTTCTCCAGGGGAACTGATCTCTGTTGTTTGGAGATGAGCTGTAACTCCTGGGGATCCCCAGGCCCCACCTGGAGGCTGGCATCCCTAGCCCAAGGTCACCCAGTGGGCTTTCATGGCAGAGTGAGGACTTGAACCTGGTTCCCCCCAGTCTGACACTCTGCCCATGACACCCCACACCAAAAGCACAGTTCTCTGCAGAATTATGCCACTCCAAGCCCACTGCTTTCAATAGCCTTAGACTGGAGTAACTTTGCACCAGATGGCACTCACAGCAGTTGGGTTGCAGTGTTCCCTCTAAGCTGAGTCCGTGTGAGCTAGCTCACAGTTTTCTAGCCTCCGGCTCACATAGTTTGGTCTCAGCTCAGGAAGGAGGGCTCCAGAGCAGACTGATTTATGCAGCAGCCGAATCGCTCGCTCACAACTTTAATGCCGGTAGTTCACAAAGTAGAATTTTCGCTCACAAGACTCCACCGCTTAGAGGGAGCCTTGGTTGCCCATAAGCCTCCGAACCCACAATCAGTTTATAGGAACATTAGCCGGGTAGAATGAGATGTGGTGATGGATGGCCCATGGGAAGTGATTCTGAGTCAGTCCCAGTGTTTAGCCAGGGGATTCGTTTTAAATATACTCTACTGGGAATTCCGGTCCCTCACAGCACTCTTCAGCTGGTAATCTCCGTTAATACTGAAATGATGTCTTTGACTCTCTGAAATGGCTTAAGGCGCATAAACATGGAATTCATCTGTCTTTCGTCTTTCCTCCCCAAAAGTGCAGAGCCGTATCCCTGGGGCTTATTCCATTGTGGGTCATTAATATGCAGAGCACTCTGAGACGGGGCTGGCAGCAACTCCAGTTCAGCCAGAAGCTGAAAGGCAGAGAATCCTGTTCCCTGGAGGGATTAAAACAGTCCATGCCAACTGTATAAGAACAAGGTCTATGAGCCGATCACTAGAATATATTACTGATTGAAGGCCACCATTGTTTAACAATATGATTACACCAGTATCACCCAATGTGTGTAGCACCTTATAATCATTGAATCATAGAATCATAGGGTTGGAAGGGGCCATACAGACAATCTAGTCCAATCCCTGGCCCTATACAGGACCAGCCTAAAGCATCGCTGACAAATATTTATCCAGCCTCTTCTTGAAAGCTGCCAGAGAAGAAGAAGAAGAAGAAGAAGAAGAAGAAGAAGAAGAAGAAGAAGAAGAAGAAGAAGAAGAAGAAGAAGAAGAAGAAGAAGAAGAAGAAGAAGAAGAAGAAGAGATTAGATTTATACCCCACCCTTCACTCGGAGTCTCAGAGTGGCTTACAAGCTCCTTTCCCTTCCCCTCCCCACAACAGACACCCTGTGAGGTAGGTGGGGCTGAGAGAGCTCTAACACAAACTGCTCTTTCAGGAACAGCTGTGCCAGAGCTTGTGACTGACCCAAGGTCACATCAGCAGGTGCAAGTGGAGGAGTGGGGAATCAAACCCAGATCTCCCAGATTGGAGTCCGCACACTTAACCACTACACCAAACTGAAAGGGAGCTCACCACCTCCCTAGGCAGCTGATTCCACCTTTGAACCACTCTGACCATGAAAAAGTTTTTCCTAATATCCAGCCGATACCTTTCTGCATGTCATTTAAACCCTCATTGCTTCGGGTCCTGTCCTCTGCTGCCAACTGGAACAGCTCCTTGCCCTCCTCCAAGTGACAGCCTTTCAGATATTTACAGAGAGCCATCATGTCCCCCCTCAATCTCCTCTTCTCCAAACTAAACCTTCCCAACTGGGCCCTCAGCCTTTCCTCGTAGGGCTCAGTCTCCAGGCCCCTGATCATCCTCGTCGCTCTCCTCTGCACCGTCTCGATTTTGCCCACATCCTTTCTGAAGTGCGGCTTCCAGAACTTTTAGATGATTTAGGATCGTTTTAGATGATTTAGAGGATTGTTTTAGATGTTTTAGGTGATTTTAGGATTGTTTAAATCATTATTGGTGTGTTTTATCTTTTTAAGTAAGCCGCCCTGAGCCGGCCTCGGCTGGGAGGGTGGGAGATACATTTGATAAATAAGTTAAATAAATAAATAAATAAATAGCCTGGGAAATTCCTGGAGACTTGGGGGTGAGACCCTGGGAGGCTGGGTTTTGGGGAGAGAGAGGGGCCCCAGTAAGGTCTAACGCCATAGAGTCCGCTCTCCGAAAGAGCCATTTTCTCCGGGGGAACTGATCTCTGGTGTCTGGAAATCCGTCGTCATTCTAGGAGATCTCCAGCCACCACCTGGGGGGTTGGCAGCCCTATATCATGCTGTGTTCCGTGGGAGCCTGGGGACCTTGATGTGGTTCCTTGATGTGATATGATCTGCACAGAGAGCCGGGTCTCGTCCCTCGCCGAGGTTCCCTGAGATGCACTACTGACCTTTAAACGCTGTTATTTAACAACTGCAAGGATAAGAATTTCTCCTGACTCTGGAGCCGCAGAATATCCGAGCAGCAAGCAGGCAAGCAAGCCAGCAAGCCAGCAGGGAGTGTGTGTGCATATCAAGCAAAGGGTTTCTCCTGAACTTTACCTTGGCTCCCTCCGGGGAGGTAAAGAAGGCACATGCCAGAGAGAGGTGGTGTGGGAAGCCTTTCTTAGAGCAAACACTGGCACGTATGCGTCACACGTCTTCCCGGAGAAATAACCTTAATATTCAGGAGGGAAGATGGGGAGGACGTAAGAAGAGCCCTGCTGGAGCAGGCCAGTGGTCCATCTGATCCCGCATCCTGTTCCACGCAGCAGCCAACCAGATTCCCTGTAGGACCAATGAAAAGGGCAGAGGCCAAGGCCTTCTCCGAGGGTGCCCTCAGCAGCACCGACCAATCTCGGTGCCCCCCTCCTTTCCACACTGACCCCCAGTCCATTTTAGTCGTTGACCTGTCTGACCAGATAGACAATGCAGGTTGCAGCAATACAAGAATTTATTCATGTGATAACCCAATCTACTGTACAAACAAAGCCAAGCTTTGGCCTGCATAAAGTTCTACAAAAATGCAATACAACATCTATTTTAATATTTCACAAGTTCAATGTATCAAAGTTCCAATATTCATGACCTGAAAGTCATTTTTCTACGTTTTTTCACCCTTTTCCTAACTTTGTGGTGCCCCCTTTGGCCCTGGTGCCCGAAGGCACATGCTTGGTCTGCTGAATGGTGAATCTGCCACTGCCTGTGGTCTTCCCTGGCCAGTATCTATCCAGTCCCGATGTCGTCTCCCTGCTAGCCAGACTTCCTCAAGTAGGCGGGCTCTACAACAAAGTTGGTGGTTCCATCTGGCAATCACAGCTCCCTGGTGGAGGGGCACACGCTCTCAGGCATAACATTACGAATGCATGCACGTGTTGCATACAAAATGAAAGAGAGAAGTAATATTAAAGTGTGGAATGTATCCGTTTCTTACTTTGTGCAAGCATTTTTTGTTCCCGCCCCCCTGAAGTGAGAGAATTTTTAAAATCACATCTGGGGGTGGAGGAGAGGTCTCTTTTGTGGGCTGCAAGTGGCTAAGATGCTGAAGTGTAGACCGGAAGGTTGGTAGTTTGGCAGTTCGAGACCCGAGTGCCACGTGACGGAGTGAGCTCCCGTCTCTGGTCCCACCTCCTGCCAACCTAGCAGTTTGAACGCAAGAAATTGCAAGTAGATAAACAGGTACCGCTTCGGTGGGAAGGTAACAGCGTTCTGTGCACCTCGGCATCTAGTCACACACACACACACACACACACATTTTTTAATGGCGGTCCCGCCTCCTGCCAACCTAGCAGTTGAATGCAAGAAATTGCAAGTAGATAAACAGTGCCGCTTCGGTGAGAAGGTAACAGCGTTCTGTGCCTCGGCATCTAGTCATGCCGGCCACATGACCACGGAAACATCTTTGGACAGTGCTGGTTCTTCAGCTTGGAAACGGAGATGAGCACCGCATCCCTAGAGTTGGACTCAACCGGCTTTTGAGCAAGGGAAACCTTTACCTTTACCTAGATGATCCCAAAGGTTAGAATTCGTGGGCACTCAGTGAATTAATATATGCAGGCTATATGTACATGCCTATCCTGTTGTTAATCTTTTTGTTAATGTAGAATGTAAAATTAATGGGGGAAAAGTGAAATCGATGAGCAGGAGGTTTAGAACAGATCAAAGGAAGCACTTCTTCACCCAAAGGGTGATTAACCGGTGGAATTCACTACTGCAGGATGTGGCGACGGCCACAAGCATGGATGGCTTCAAGAGATCAAGAAGGTTTCTGACAATTCTTAAAACCAATTCATCTTCCCTTTCTTAAATAATGATATGGGACTGAAATTATAATTTTGTCCAGTGCACACCTCTAGCCCCCTCCTAAACAGTGGGGCCAAGATGGACAAAAGGGAAAGACTTGGAACTGCTCCTCTGGAACAGAGACCTAGCCAGCACACAAGGGGCTCAACTAGATGAAACGGTGTCCCCGAGTCCAGATGTTGGGATATTTGCAAGTTCTCTCCCTGATGTCATGAAAGAGTTAACCTGTTTGTTTGTGTATGCTAATTCTTAGTTAGCTTAGGACGAATGAACTGTCATGCACATATTTCCTGTGGTAGAGGAGGTCTTATTGGAGCCAGTTTTGTGTAGTGGTTAAGTGTGCGAACTCTAATCTGGGAGAACCGGGTTTGATTCCCCACTCCTCCACTCGCAGCTGCTGGATGACCTTGGGCAAGCCATAGTTCTCTCAGAGCTGTTCTTGAAAAGAGCGGTTTCTGTCAGAGCTCTCTCAGCCCCACCTACTTCGCAGGGTGTCTGTTGTGGGGAGGGGAAGGGAAAGGAGCTTGTAAGCCGCTCTGAGACGCCGAGTGAAGGGCGGAGTATAAATCCAATCTCCTCCTCCTCCTTCATGAAGTGACCTTTAGCCTGGCCATTGGCTAATCAATAGTTTGGTGGTGTTACCTGACATTGTGCATCTACGATTGGCTTCCTTTGTTCTAAGATCACATGTGAGAACACATCATGGAGTAGATAGTATCCTCTTATGTAACTCTCCCTACTTTCTTAGTAAACTTTCTTTTAGCTAATGTACACGTGTGTGCTGTGCCATTGCCTTTTACTCTGCTAAATTATACAACACCAGCACAGGGATGCTTCCATCATTTTAGGGATGCAATTCTCTCTGTTTATGAATGTCATGGGGACCCGATTCTGTTTGGGACAAAGTCTTTGGGGAAGAAGAGGGGCATCTGTTTCTCCAGCCTACAACCCATTTCCAAGATCCACACCTCCCTCCATACCACAGTAAAGATCAGGAACGGGCCCCTGTGGCATTTATAAACCGAGAAAATGTCATCTCCAGATCGCCCATTTCGTTCAGTTGTGTGTCAACAAACAAACACCCCAAATGTTCTGTAGTGCTAGGCATGGAGCCAGTCACTGATTAGCTACAAACTGGTCAGTGATTAGTCCACGCAGGCAATTGATAAATTGGCTGCAGGGTAACTGAACTGGCAGGTGAATTGGACATCACTTGGGGGCTTTCGGCGGGTCTGAAGCGGCAAAGAAGAAATATTATCATAATGTGCCGTTTGCAGGCCGTTTTTATAAGAAAGGTCACCCTGTCTCTTTAAAATGACGCTGCCTTGAAGCTTTAATGGGGTAATTAGGTGCTATGGTACATTGTTTGTATATAATTTGCAAAGGGAAAGGCAATTAAAAATTTTAGTGCTGCTGTCTCTGCTGCTAACATCTGGGCTCTGCACAAACCTGTAGCATAAGAATTGGTTTCACTCGCTAATTCTGCCCTGACTCCAAGCCTAGTCTTCTCAGTGAATCATGGGAAGCTTTTTTTTTTTTTGGAAACAGTTCTCACGGTAGTTGCCAGATAATAAAATCGCCCCCCACACACACACACACACTTGCATTATGTTTGCACTGAATACTGTCTGCGGGATCCGTTGTGGATCATGCACGGTAGGATTAGTCTACTTGCCCCACGGAAGTTGTGGGCAATGCAGTCTTCAAAGGGCAGAGCTGCAGCCAGTGGTGGGGCTTTAGGGGCAGAGCCCCCTATCGATTATCACAGCAGTGGGAGGGCTTCTAGTGTCCTGGCCCCACTGCTGGACCTCCTGATGGCACCTGGTATTTTTGGCCACTGTGTGACAGAGTGTTGGACTAGATGGGCCATTGGCCTGATTCAACATTGCTTCTCTTATGTTCTTATATTCTTAGCCCCACCACGGCTGAAGCTCCTCTCCCCTCCCCAGGTGGAGCGGTGATGGCACTCAAGCCAATGGCTGTTTCTGCGCCAGCTTCCCAGCATGCTAGCACAGGTTTCCCAAAGCGCCTGGTGGAGCTGCGGCTCTGAGCCTGGTTCCCTGGCTGACTGGAGGCCCAGGTCCCCACCACTGCCAGGTCTGCCTTTTTTCCATCTGAGGCAGATCAGGCAATTGGCCTCATCTCTCACCTCCCAAGACTTAGCCACAGTGATCCATGCAATGGTCACTTCCAGACTGGATTATTGTAACTTGTCAGGCCTCTTAGTCAGGTCACACAACACAGGGCTTCAAAGAAGAATCTGTTTATTGGTGAATCACAACTAAAGACACGTATACGGCTTGTGTCAGGAATGGCTGTGGATAACGGCGGCCCCTGACTTATAGTGAATTCAAACAACCCCCTAGACTGCTTGAAGCCAATGAATACAATTCGCGTGCACGGGCAGAGTAAACAGGCGAAGCAAGAAAACAAGTTAAAAGCCGTTGATTCCCAGCGTAGTGCCCAGCATCTGGAGACACCACAAGGTCAGAGAAATGATAGCATGCAAACAGTAAAACAGTCAAGATCAGAGGCTGAGGGAGGATACATTCCAACTCAATGACAGGGCTACCTGACAAACTCTCTCTGTTTGGGGCTGCCCTTGATGCTGCTCCGGAAGTTGCAGCTAGTACAGAACATGGCAGCACGGGTGGTGACAACGACACCTGTGCAGGCACACATCTGCCTGGTGCTGCGTGACCTGCATTGGCTGCCTTTTGTATTCTGGAACCATTCCAAGGTGCCGGCCAGGGGCCAGCATACCTTCAAGACCACCTCTCCCCATATGAGCCCCATAGAGCATTGAGGTCCTCCAACCAACATCTTCTGGTAGTCCTCGACCCCAGGGACATCCACCTTGTATCGACCAGGGCCGGGGCTTTCTCTGTCCTGGCCCCAGCCTGGTGGAACAGGCTCCCTATTGAGACCAGGGCCCTGCGGGATTTATCACAATTCCGCAGGGCCTGCAAGACGGAGCTCTTCCGCTGGGCTTTCGGTTGAGGCAGTGGGCGTCCCCTCCCCTTGGGTCGCTCCCCACCTGTAGCCTGGGTCCTGAGATCTTAAAAACCTTAAAGATCTTTTTTAAAAAACCCTTTAAATCTTAATAACATCGACCACTGAGGTATCTGGTTTTTGTTAGAGTCGTATGGCACGTACGGGTTATGTTATTTATTTTGTGTTTTTAGTGTGGATTGAATCGTATCATATTTTATACTGTTGGAACCTCCCCTGAGCCTGTTAAGGGGAGGGTGGGATATCGCTCCGGATGAACAAACAAACAAACAAACAAACAAACAAACACTTCTTGAATTGGCTGGTTGGTCCCAGTAGTCCATGCCGTCCTCAAAGTTGCCTGTCTTTGCAGCCAACAACTCCACACCAAAGAATAGACCCTTCTCTACACTCCTTTCTGCTGTGGGGAGCTTTCTCTAACAAGCTCAGTTGGAGAGTGTTACCTGTGGGAAGCAGGGACCCTTTCATCCTGTGTTCAAATGCCTAATTAATCTCAGGCTTGAGTCTCTCCAGCCCCTTGGACTTCAAAGGAAAGAAGGGCCAGGAGAGACGCTGAACCATCAGCTCAGTCTGCAGAAGAAAGCCGAGGCTGAAGAATATCCCTTCAAGGAGCCAAGCCCCCCCCCTCAACCATTAGAATTTGCAGGAGGCCTTCGGTCACTTAAACGGTGCCCAGTAGAGATAAGAGAAAACTGGGGGGGAGGAAGTCTGGTCTGAGGGACACTCTGCTGCCGATTAATGAGCCGAGGCAATCATGCAAATTTGTGATGAAGTTGGCCTGCAAGTTCCGGAGCTCTTCTCATCAGGGAGGATACAATGATGGAAAACCTGGCACCGCCACCCGCTCCAGGGGCAGGAAAATCCGTTTGATGCCGATCAAATTGGCCCACAGTACGATCGAGGAATATTTCACCAGCTGTCAAGGTAAGTCTTGGGATGGTTCTCCGTCTTTTTGAAGTGGGGCCAAAACGCAGCTCTCCTCTCCTTTCCCTTCTACACGGGACAAATGCATATTCTATTTGCTTTAATGTTTAGTTTGTTTATCGGTTTATTTTATTTCATGAGTTATAGTCCACCTTTCTGACTGGGACTCAGGGCAGATGACACAGATTAAAGTCAGTGCAATCGATCAGGGCGGAGTGTCCAGAAGGACCGTTCAATAGGATCTGACTCGTGGAAATCTGGATGCAACCGGAGGTGAAGCAGAATGTTAAGTATTAACACAACACATTAAATGACTGCAAAGATTACATAGCAGAATCCTCCTTACAGAAACAGGTAGTACATCTAAAGTAACAGAAGGGAGAGATCAGAAGTTCCCATACACTGGAAGGATATGTGCGTGTTCCCAGTTTGGTGTAGTGATTAAGTGCGCGGACTGTAATCTGGGAGAACTGGGCTAGATTTCCCCACTTTTCCACTTGCACCTGCTGGATGACCCTGGGCAAGACATAGTTCTGACAAGAGCTGTTCTTGAAAAAGAGCAGTTTCAGTCAGAGCTTCCTCTCAGCCCCGCCTACCTCACAGGCAATGTTCCCTCTAAGCTGCGGAGTCTTGTGAGCAAAAATTCTACTTTGTGAGCTGCTGGCATTAAAGTTGTGAACGAGCAATTTGGCTACTCCATAAATTAGCTTGCTCTGGAGCCATCCTCCCTGAGCTAAAACCAAAATCTGTGAGCTAAAGGCTAAAAATCTGTGAGCTAGCTCACACTAACTCAGCTTAGAGGGAACACTGCTCACAGGGTGTCTGTTGTGGGGAGGGGAAGGGAAAGGAGATTGTAAGCCACTCTGAGACTCCCCTGGGTAGTGAAGAGCGGGGTATAAAATCCAATCTCCCTCCTCCTCTCTCTTCCTCCTTCCTCTCTCTTCCTCTTCCTTCCTCTTCCTCTTCCTCTTCCTCTTCTTCTTCTTCTTCTTCTTCTTCTTCCTCAGTGAGGTGGAAACATGGGAACATATTTTTATTCGTTGTCCCTTCTATAAGGAAGTCAGGAACAGTCTATGCTTCTATCAGATAAGATATATTGAAGAAATGACTGCTTGATGAAACACAAGCAGTCACTAGAGTGACAGCTGGGTTCCGTGCCCAGGTGATTAAACAGAAGAATAGTGTAAATAGGAGCTTCGCTCTCTGATGTTGGTTTGAGGAGCCGATATAGTAATGATTTCACGTACATTAATTTTTATTAATATATTTTATTGTTGGATGATAACCTGGATGTACATTTTAGTAGCATATTTATGGCAGATTTGTATTTTATCCTTAGCTATTTGTAAAACTTTTTAAATCTGGTCTATGACTGTTATGATAAACTATGACTATGACTATGGGCTGCCCAAGCTCGCTGGATCTTGTCAGGTACTGGGTGCTGAGCAGGGCTGGCCTAGGTTAGTATTTGGATGGGAAACCACCAAGAAGTCCACGGTTGCCATGCAGAGGTATGCAATGGCAAACCATCTCCAGATGTCCCTCGCCTTGAAAATGCATTCATTTATTTTACACCCTGCATGCTTACTTAACAACAGGCTTAATTCATGTCCATTTGTGTAGATGCAAAGCCAAATTTGCCATAGAGGCTCACAGAACTTACAGAATCATAGAGTTGGAAGGGACCTCCAGGATCATCTAGTCCAACCCCCTGCACAATGCAGGAAATTCACAAATACCTCTCACTCCACACCCCCAGTAACTGTGGTTCCATATCCAGAAGATGACAAAAAACCTACAGTATCTCCAGCCAAACTGCTCTGGAGAAAAATGGCTTCCTGACCTCAAAGCGGCGATCAGCATTTCCCTGGGCATGTAAGAAAGGACCACAAGAACTAAGCAGTGAAGCAACCCTTCCTGCCCTCCTTCTCATGAACTGCCTAAGTTCACAGAATCTGCATTGCTGTCAGATGGCCATTTAGCCTCTGTTGGAAAACTTCCAAAGAAGGACAGCCCACCATCTCTCCGGGAAGCCTGTTCCACCAAGGAATCGCGCTGTCAGGAAGTTCTTCCTCATGTTCAGCCAAAAACTCTTCTGATTTAATTTCAGCTGTTTTGTTCTGATCTGACCTTCTGGGGCAACAGAAAACCACTCCACACCATCTATATGGCAGCCCTTCAAGTACTTGAAGATGGTTTTCATATAACCTCTCAGTCATCTCCTCTCTAGGCTAAACATACCCAGCTGCTTCGACCTTTCCACTCCAGACCCCTCACTATCTTTGTTGCCCTCCACTAGACACGTTCCAGCTTGCCTATATCCTTCTTAGATTGTCTCTCATCTTACCCTCTTGTTCCTCCTTCTCCTGACCAGCCTCATCATCCACATAGGAGGGAATCATGACTCACTTTGGGGTCCTGACTCACAGTCCGAGAACCACGGAAGCGCATGGAAGCCTATTCATTAAACACTTTATGGGTGTCATCAAATGCCTTGTAGGCTGGTTGCAAGTTCTAATGTAACGTCATCTCTGACAGTCATTTCTGGATGGAGACAAATTCATTCATTCCCATTTCTATGCTACTGGCCAATTGTCAAACTGTCAGGGTGACTGCTTGAGATCCTTCCACAGCTCCACTGGAGACAATAGAGAATATGAGAGGGTCCTGGTGGGATGCAGCTTTTGAGCCGGGCGGTTTGGAAGCGTAGTCCTTGGAAAAGAGTGTTTGGCTGTAGGGAAAGACAGTGCATAATGGGAATGACACGGGGTGTGTATGTGAGAGAGATGGACGTATCGAGTGTGTTTAAAGGTTAGATGGAATCTAAATGAAAGGAGAGCAGAGTACAGATAAGAACATAACGTAAGAACATGAGAGAAGCCCATGTTGGATCAGGCCAATGGCCCATCTAGTCCAACACTCCATTTCACACAGTGGCCAAAAATACCAGGTGCCATCAGGAGGTCCAGCAGTGGGGCCAGGACACCAGAAGCCCTCCCACTGTTGCCCCCCCCGCAACACCAAGAATACAGAGCATCCCTTGCCCCAGACTGAGAGTTCCTATCTATACCTTGTGGCTCATAGCCACTGATGGACTTCTGCTCCTTACGTATATCTAATTCCCTCTTGAAACTGTCCATGCTTGTAGCTGCCACCACCTCCAGTGGCAGATCCTCATTACCCACATATTTTATGCCAGATTAAATTGTCTTGGAGCAAGGCTACAGATAGGATTGCCCGTCTCCAGTTGTAGAAACCTAATCGGCAGAAAAAGAACATCAGTGGGGCGACTGGATTTGGAAAACTAGTTTAAGGAGAATCGTTGAGTCTTCATTTCATTCCGCAGCAAAAGGGTACCAGCTATCTGAAGAAGTGAAAGGCGAACACGACCTTGAAGCCAGCCGTGCACAGTTGTGATTCCTGCAAATGCAGAACCTTTGTTCTCCTGAAGCTGTTTGTGCAAAGGATTTGTGGACTTTATTTAGAATTTCCCCTTTGCGTCAAGTATTTTTTGATCCAAGCTCTTTAAGAATATATAAGGGTTTGTTGAACTTTAACAAAGATTTAAAACTGTTTGAATTGTTTTGTACAATATAATCTTTCTGCTTTTGCTCGTAATTCATTAATGGAGTGTTTTTATACTGATACAGTCAGGGCCGGCTCGAGGTCATTCTGCACCCTAGGCGGGCGCAGATGCCAACCTCCCGGTGGGGCCTGGAAATGCCGCCATGCTGCCCCCTAGCCGGCTCCAGTCCCTCGGCCGCTGTCTCTCCCTGCTTGGGGATTGCATGCGGCCCTCCCCCACCCCTTCTCCCCTCCCTGCCACCTCTCTGTGTTGGAAGCCGGCAGGAGGAGGAGGAGGAGGAGGAGGAGAGAGAGATCCCCACCCCAGGGGGGAAGAGGCGGGGCGGCATGGCGGTGGCCAGTGGGGACTCTCCCCGCCGCTGCCACTCCTGAGCTGCTCTGACCCTCTCCTTACATCCTCTTTGTGTTGGAAGCTGGCAGCAGCTGGAGGCAGGAGGAGGAGGAAGAGAGAGAGATCCCCACCCCCATGACCCCCTCTACCCCCTACCTATATCGACCGTCGACCGACAACTCCACTTCCTGGCAGGGAGCCTTCCCCACGTGCTCGATCTTGAGCAGAGATTGGGCATGCCTGGAAACGCCAGCTTCCTTCCTGCTCTTAAAGGGACAGTGCAGGAAGCTGACGTTTCCCTGCGAGCCCAATCTCCGCTCAAGATTGAGCACAGGGGAAGCCTGCCTGCTGGGAAGAGGAGTCGTCGGTCAATATAGGTGGGGGGTAGAGGGGGTCGTGGGGGTGGGGATCTCTCTCTCTCCCCTCCTCGTCCTCCTCCTGCCTCCAGCTGCTGCCGGCTTCCAACACAGAGAGGATGTAAGGAGAGGGTCAGAGCAGCTCAGGATTGGCAGCGGCAGGGAGAGTCCCCGCTGGCTGCCACCATGCCGTCCCTGCCTCTTCCCCCCTTGGGCGCCCCCAGGACAGGCGTGCAAGCTGCGCTGCCGCCTCCTGTGCCCTGGTTGGCCGCTCTTGGCAGCGGCGGTGGGGAGGCGGCGATGGCGGGCGCCCGGTTAGGATGACAAGGGGGGTTTCAGGGGGCAGCAGAGGGGGTTTCAGGGGGGGTGCCATTTGGCGCCCCTGAGGGTCGGCGCGCTCTAGGCGAGCGCCTAGCTTGCCTAGTGGGCGAGCCAGCCCTGGATACAGTCTCCAGGTGGGGGCCAGAGATCTCCTGGGATTATAAACAGTCAGGTTACAGAGACCCATTCCCCTGGAGACCATGGGCCCAATCTGCATCTAGCATTTGCTCCGCTGTTTTACCAAACCCACGTTGGAACAGAAATCCCCCTCTGCATTGCATGCCACTTTCACTTTCTCTGATTGCCAGATTTTATGGTAGCCTCCACACTGCAGGCCGATTTCACTTCCTTTGATCTCTCGGGTTTTATGGAAGTGTCTGCATAGATTCATGGCCGGTTTATGGCCATTCAGTGGTGACTTTGCAGTCAGTGCGACGTTGGCCCGGGGGTATCTGAATGTGGTTTTGAGCTGCCTCTTTTTCTGTTCCAGTGTGGGGTTGATACAACAATGGAGCAAATGCTGGATACTGATTGGGCCGATGGCTGCTTTGGAGGGCTGACTCGATGGCAGGTGAAATATACCAGGTTCTAGACGTGTCCAGTGATCAGCTCATAGCTTATTAGTGATTTCAGCTAAACTACAAGGACACACTGGCAGGACCTGAGCCCTGCTTATATGCGTGCAACACACCACACCCAACACACACACGCTCCTGGTGATAGGCTATTTACATGATAACTCCCATTCAATAGGTTCCCTTCAGGATCCTGGTGGCCTATTGTTCTGGTGTTCAAGCTAGGTCAGTTCTCTGGTACTATTTGAACTCAGTACATAACAGCAGGGGTGGCAAAACTGTGGCTTGGGAGCCGCATGCAGCTCTTTCATACATATTCCCTTTGGAGAAGCAAAGGGAAAGGATGCCTCCCCGATCAGCCTTGCCTTCCCCAGCCAGGGTTCCCCTCCCTGAGTAGGCTTGAGGCAGGGGGAGCAGAGAAAGAAAGCAACTTCTTCTTCTTCTTCTTCTTCTTCTTCTTCTTCTTCTTCTTCTTCTTCTTCTTCTTCTTCTTCTTCTTCTTCTTCTTCTTCTTCTTCTTCTTCTTCTTCTTCTTCTTCTTCTTCTTCTTCTTCTTCTTCCACCCCCTCAGCCTAAAAATATCATTAGATAAATAATTACCATTATCAATATCTGTTTCCAATCCCATTTGTTTTTATTTATGGCAGTCTCGTTTAATGTTAACCACAAGCACATTTGCATAGTCTTCGATAAAAACGTGTGCAATACTTGTCCGTGTCTTGCGGCTCTCAGACTCCTGACGTTCATTCTATGTGGCTCTGATGTTAAGGAAGGTTGGCCACTCCCCCCCTGCTCTCTGGCATAGCATCCCACTGAGGCTCCTCCCCATCCCAAACTCGCCCTCCCCGGGCTCCACACGGACAAACTCTCCAGGTGTTTTCTAACCCAGAGCTGGCAAATCTCATTTCAGGCCGTCTTCCCAAATGTAGGGTTTTATTTACAAAAAAAAGAAAGAAAAAAAGTAAACTTCTTGCCTGTTTCCAGGGCTGTGTGTGATGAAGTCTGTTGGGCCAGCAGCTGTGATTAAAAAGACAAAAAAAAAGGCAAAGGAAATTACAGGGAAGACAGAACCTCCTGTTTTGCACTCTCTCTCTCACTCTACTTTCCTGTCAGCAGCCCCATCAGTGGTTCACGATGGACTGCATTTATCTCTGCCAGAGGGAATAAATGGGGTCTCACTCAACTGGTGTGGCGCACGTTAAAATCTTGCTTTCAGACAGCATCAGACTAGCAATTACCGGGTCATTGTCTGACAATCTGGGTGCACATCTGGATAGACCAGAGGGAAGTAGAACGGCGGTCCCCTCCCTGAAATGTTCGTGTCCAGGGCTATTTTTGGGCAGGAATGCACAGGAACAGAATTCCGGCTGGCTCCCAAGTTGGTCATGCCCAGCAGGAACTCATTAGCATAACAGGCCACACCCAACAGCAGACACTCATTAGGATTGGCTACATGAGGGCTGTGTGGCCTAACATGCAAAGGAGTTCCTGCTCCAAAAAAAGTCCTGGGTTTTGACAACAAACAAGGTAAACAGAATAAGAAGCAAAAGGTGGGTGTGTCTGGATGACCACACTTCTGGTGACATGAGGGGTGTGGCCTAATATGCTAATGAGTTTCTGCTATTGGGTATGGCCTATTATGCTAATAAGTTGGTGCTGGGCTTTTTCTATAAAAAAGCCCTGGTCAGCTCCAAAAGAAATAGGGGCATCAGTCCCCAGGTGGGGCCTGGAGAATGCTCCCTCCACGCTGTGGAGTCCTGTGAGCAAAAATTCTACTCTGTGAGCTCCTGGCATGAAAGTTGCAAAGGAGCGATTTGGCAACGGCATAAATGAGTTTGCTCTGGAGCCCTCCTTCCTGAGCGGAGACAAAAATGTGTGAGCTGGAAATTAAAAAAATGGTGAGCTAGCTCACACTAACTCAGCTGAGAGGGGACACTGCTGGGGATCTCCCAGAATTACAACTCCTCTCCAGGCTACAAAGATCAGTTACCCTGGAGAAAAGTGGCTAATTTGGAGGCTGGACTCTCCGGCATCATATCCTCCTGTAGTCCCCGTTCCACCCCCCCAAAAAAATCCCACCTTCCCCAGACTCCGCCCCCAAGTCTCCAGGAATTCTCCAACCCTGAGGGGCAACCCTAACCCCACCCCCAGGGGCCAGAAGGGACCTGCCAATCCTAAAAAAATACCAGAATAGACTTGCCTCGTTCTGGCCTGATGCTGCCAATCAGAAGTCCCTGCAGGGGATTGGAATTCTGTTCCAGAAGAGGAAGGAGCAAGGGAAGAGGTGGAAATCTTTCAAATGACAAAAAATAACATCGTTGCCAAGGACTGGGGGGGCCTTGAACCGGAAGGCGGATGAGCTCTCGCCAAGCTTGCCGTCTTGGACAGGTTGTGCCCTTCCCTGAGAGAGCCGCCGGCAGGAGAAAAGCAAGGTGGAGTGAGCCTCCAGGTGGGCAAGGCCTGGTTTCAGCGTTTGGTGCTTGGCCGTCTCCCCTCAATTCATTCACAGAGTGGAATTCAGAGTGGATTTGGAGGGTGCTGTGCTTGAGAAACATCTGAGACTTTTAGTGGGAAGCAAGGAGACTCTTAGGAAGACCATGATGGTTTCCCATGATCCCCCTTTGGTATCTCATTCTTTCCATCATAGCCACCTGATGGATCTGCAGGACCTTTCCCTCCGCACAATGTGTGTGGTGATCCCTCAGCGTTGCAGCAGTTCTAGAGTGCCTTCCACATGAAGTTGCCTTCTGATGACTCAGCCCCTTGGTCCATCGCGGCCAGTCTTGTCAACTCTGTCTGGCAGCAGCTCACCAGGGTCTCCAGCAGAGGTCTTTCCCATCACGTCCTGCCTGCTCCTTTTAACTGGAGATGCCGGGGATTGAACCTGGAACCTTCCGCATGCCAAGCAGAGGCTTTACCACTGAGCCACTGCCCCTCTCTGTGGCTCTCCAGGGTCTCACTCTCAGCAGAGGTCTTTCTCATCACCTCCTGCCTGCTCCTTTTAACTGGAGACACCAGGGATTGAACATAGGACCTTCTGTATGACAAGCAGAGACTCGTCCACTAAGCCACAGCCCCTCCCAGTAAGGAAAAGTTAACTTGTTGGGGGACTTTTCAGCTTGGGGATGGGAAAGGTGGTCAGTAATGCTCCCTATAAACTGTGGAGTCTTGTGAACAAAAGATTCTATTTTTTGAGCTCCTGGCATTGAAGTTGTGAGTGAGCAATTTGGCTACTTCATAAATTAGTTTGCTCTGGAGCCATCCCTTCCTGTGTGAGCTGGAGGCTAAAAACTGTGAGCTAGCTCACACTAACTCAGCTTAGTGGGAACACTGGTAGAACATGCAGATGCTCATATCATACCATCAAAACCATGGAACATATGATCATGGAGTGCCCTGTATTCGATGAGTTGAGGGCTCATTTAGTCACCCCTTTACTTAAAGATACAGAACTGCTAAACGTGCGAGCCCAGGTGTCATGGCTACTGTCGAATACCAGTGATCGTGTCACCCTCTCAGTGGCAAAATTCATAGGCGCAATAATCAAATACAAGAGAAATAATACTGTGTGAGGTCTTTTAAAATATTTCCTTTGGTTCTAATTTCTGCTTTAGGTGATAGCCGTATGAGCAGTACTACATAGGTAGGTAGGTAGATAGATGAAAGATGATAGATAGATAGATAGATAGATAGATAGATAGATAGATAGATAGATAGATAGATAGATAGATAGATAGATAGATAGATAGATAGATGGATGGATGGATGGATGGATGGATGGATGGATGGATGGATGGATGGATGGATGGATGAATAGACAGACAGACAGATAATGCATAAATTAGTTTGCTCTGAAGCCATCCTTCCTGAGCTAAGACAAAAATGTGTGAGCCAGAGGCTAAAAAACTGTGAGCTAGCTCACACCAACTCAGCTTAGAGGGAACACTGGTCAGAATTTACTCCAGGTGTGGGTAACATAGAAAGACCTTTTCTCCATCCCCCAAAAGGCTGGAATTCAGGAGCATCCAATGAAGTAGACTTAGGCTAGATAAAAGAAAGCACATTGTCACCTAGCTTCTGAATAGTTTAAGGAATTCCCTGCCAAAAGATATACTGCTGGCCATTAGCCCTGACGTCTTTATTAGGAAACATCACGGAGGACAGCCCATTGAAGGCTATTACCCATGGCGTGTGAGCGGAACTTCCATTTTTCTGTGACAGTATTATGTTGCTGTTCCCAACAAAGTGTAGGTCCTTCTTTTCCTTCTTCTGCTGCAGAATCAGCATGCTGGACTAGATGGACCTCTGGCCTGATCCTGCAAGACTAGGGTGGCGGTCACACGCATGAGATAACGCGGTAGGGGAAGTGAGGCTATTTGCTACCAAGTAATTTGACCCACAGTTGAGCTATCACACAGTCCCTGGGAACTGCAGGGGCAGTCTGCCACTGCGTGATCAGATGCAAACAGTGGGTGAATCGGGGAGGGGGGGTTGCCGCATGTTTCTGGTGTGCTTCAACGGGGGATTGATGATCCGCATCTCCGCACTGAGTGCTCCCTAGGCAGTGTGCGATGATGCACATACTGAAATGGGGGGGGGGGAAACAATGGCATGGAGAGCGCGCTGATGCCATGAGAGCGCATTGGCACGATCACACAGGGAAAGTCCATTCCTGGCCTGTAGCAAACCCTGGCCCATAGCAAACCCGTTTGCTACCAGACTTTCCCTAGTGGTTTTTTTTTTTTTACTCTGCTTCTGCGGCAGAGGAAAACGGGCTGCCCACGGGTGCGGGATGCTTCCCAGATGTTTGTGTCTAATCGTTCTCTTAAAATCTGCCTGGCATTCATGCCTATGACACAGCTAATTCTCCGTGTGATCGCAACCTAGGGTTACCAACTCTGGGTTGGGAAATTCCTGAAGATTAAGGGCCAGCAGGGGAGGGGAGGTTTTGGGAAGGGGAGGGACTTCAGTGGGCTATAATGCCATAGACTCCACCTTCCAAAGTGGCCATTTGCCCCCAGGAGAGCTGACTTCTATCATCTGGAGATTAGTTGTCATTCCGCGAGGTGTCCAGGCTCCAGAGAGGCTGGCAAACAAATGCAGGGCCATTCAAATGTTCGGAATCCCACCCCAACTTGGGCCTCTATAAGGCAACCCAGAAAGCTGAGCACGGGGTTGTCTTTTTCTTGCTTTCAGCTTTGTGGCACCAAAGAGCAATAAAACCATACTTGCCCACCAGCAAGTATTCATTTCTCGGTCTGAAAATGCCTTCTGTAGATATAGCTTAATTATTACTGAATTCCATTAACGTGGAGAATTAGCCTTCCGTAATGACCGTCGGGGACAGGGGATCATAAAGGAAAGGCACCGATTCAAGACGCGTTGTTATTAATAAGACCCCCCCCCCCCAAAGGGTCCTACACAGTCTAACTGAATGGAATCTTTGCCACGAGTTTCTTTCAGAGTCTAACGAGACTTTTATCTTCTTTTTTTCTCCACCTGAAGTTATCATCTGGCTAATTAAAAAAAAAAAAGGCTACTGGGGAAAGGCAAAACTCTAATCAAATCTGTCGGCGAAAACGGTGGTCAGCGGAGATTCATTTTTGTGTTATTAACATGATTGGAGGGGATAAAGGGACCAGAGGGAGGCAAAATTGCAGCACAGCCTGGCAGGAGTCCAGAATCCATTGGAGCTGATGAAAGCGACGTGATTGCCTCGCTCGTGGGTCTGCTGACGGCAGTCCAGGGGCAGCAAAGAATTCCCCGTGCCCAGACCCTGCTTCGAATGCTGTCACAATTCTGGGAAGAAGAGCCTCTGGAGATTTGGGCAGAGCTAACAAGACAAGAACGGAAGAGAAGCCAATGTTGGATCAGGCCAATGGCCCATCCAGTCCAACACTCTGGGTCACACAGTGGCCAGAAATACCAGGTGCCATCAGGAGGACCAGCAGTGGGGCCAGGACACCAGAAGCCCTCCTACCTGTTGACCCCCCCCCCAGCACCAAGAATACAGAGCATCCCTTGCACCAGCCTGAGAGTTCCTATCTCTATCTGTAGCCTGGGGAGCAAATGTAATTCCTGGAGCTCTCCAGCCAACACCAGGAGGATGGCAACCCTAGGAGGTTGGGAAGAGTGGTATACCGACAGAGAAGAAGAAGAGAAGAGATTGGATTTATATCCCCCCTGGGCCATTTTTAGGCAGGAACATACAGGAATGGAGTTCCGGCTGGATCCCGAGTTGGCCACGCCCAGCAGAAAGTCATTAGCATAGTAGGCCACACACAATAGCAGGAACTCACTAGGACTGGCTACATTAGGGGTGTGTGGCCTAACATGCAAAGAAGTTCCTGCTATGAAAAAAGCCCTGGGTTTTGACAACAAACAAGGTAAACAGAATAAGAAGCAAAAGGTGGGTGTGTCTGGATGACCACGCTGCTGGCAACATGGGGTTGTGGCCTAATATGCTAATGAGCTGTGCTGCCAGGGGTGTGGCCTAATATGCTAATGAGTTCCTGCTGGGCTTTTTCTACAAAAAAGCCCTGTACCCCTCCCTCACTCAGAGCGGCTTACAAACTCCTTTCCCTTCCCCTCCCCACAACAGACACCCTGTGAGGGAAGTGGGGTTGAGAGAGCTCTTTCAAGGACTGCCCTTTCAAGGACAGCTCTGACAGAACTATGACTTGCCCAAGGTCATCCAGCAGCTGCAAGTGCAGGAGTGGGGAATCAAACCCGCTTCTCCCAGATGAGAGTCTGCACACTTAACCACTACACCAGAGGCAGAGACTTTAGTAAAACAGCTCTATGGCCAGGTGAATGCATGTTGAGCTCCCTTTTGCGGTCGTCGCAAAGCGATTGTAAACTGTCTTGAACCACAAGGGAAGGTTGGCTTTAAATGGTCAATAGATAAAAAAATGAATTATTATTTGTCACCACAACCCGAAACATAGCCCATTTAAGTCTTCAGCAGTCTTGAGGGATTCTCCCAAATTCCTACCTTGTCTATTTTACGAACGCAAACAAGACAAATGACTCCCAACAAAGTGGTGGAAACTTGCCTCTTTTTTCTGAGCATGCTCCGACTGGGAAGTGGGTCACGCGCCCAGGAATCCACAATGGCTGTTCTCTCTTCCTGTACAAAGCATTGGGAACTTTCGTAAGGCCCGTCAGGAATTTAGGGATTTGTAGAAGGTTGCAAATACCCTTTGAAACCAATTTCATGAAAAGCAGCAAAAAAACAAGGGAGGGATTGTATTAAAATGTCTACAGTTATTCAGGTGCAGAGTGTCTTCATAAAAACGGGTTTAGATTATTTAGATCGATTTGGAAAAGGTGGGCACTAATGTCTTTTTCTCTGTCCGAGTGCACAGCCCTATTTTAATGTTGACTAGTTTGTTTTCATTTTGCATAACTTCACTCTCTCATGTCACAGCTTTCCTTGCTACTGTAAAATCCTTAGAAGAGGATTAGACAGATTCACAGAGGATGTCTATCAGTGGCTACTAGCCATGGTGACTGAGGGGAGTCTGTGTATTCAGAGGCACTAAACCTCTGAATCCCAGAGCCAGGAGGCAACATCAGAGGAAGGCCTCTGTTCCCTGTCGTTGGCTGTCCAGAGAAACTGGCTGGCCACTGTGCAAGACAGGATGCTGGACTAGATGGTGAGGGGTCTGGAGATGAAGTCCTTTGAGGAAAGGTCGAAGGAGCTGGGTATGTTTAGCCCGGAAAGCAGACGACTGAAAGGTGATATGATAACCATCATCAAGTACTTGAAGGGATGTCATATAAAAGATGGTGTGGAGTTGTTTTCTGTTATCCCAGAAGGTCAGACCAGAACCAAGAGGTTGAAATTAAATCACAAGAATTTTCAGCTAAACATTAGGACGAATTTCTTGACAGTTAGAGGCAGTTCCTCGGTGGTACAGGCTTCCTCAGGAGGTGATAGGCTCTCCTTTGGAGGTTATTGCCCCTTAAGGTCGGACCAGAACTGAAGGGCCGAAATTAAGAGTTTTCAGCTAAATATTAGGAAGAATTTCTTGACAGTTAGAGCAGTTCCTCAGATGGAAGGATATAGCCAAGCTGGAATGTGTCCAGAGGAGGGCAACAAAGATGGTGAGCGGTCTGGAGACTAAATCCTATGAGGAAAGGTTGAAGGAGCTGGGTCTGTTTAGCCTGGAGAGAAGACGACTGAGAGGTGATATGATCAGCATCTTCAAGTCCTTGAAGGGCCACCATATAGAGGATGGCGTGGAGTTGTTTTCTGTTATCCCAGAAGGTCGGACCAGAACCAACAGGTTGAAATTAAATCACAAGAATTTTCAGCTAAATATTAGGACGAATTTCTTGACAGTTAGAGCAGTTCCTCGGTGGTACAGACTTCCTCAGGAGGTGGTAGGCTCTCCTTCTTTGGAGGTTATTGCCCCTTAAGGTCGGACCAGAACTGAAGGGCTGAAATTAAGAGTTTTCAGCTAAATGTTAGGAAGAATTTCTTGACAGTTAGAGCAGTTCCTCAGATGGAAGGATATAGCCAAGCTGGAACGTGTCCAGAGGAGGGCAACGGAGACGGTGAGGGGTCTGGAGACCAAATCCTATGAGGAAAGGTTGAAGGAGCTGGGTATGTTTAGCCTGGAGAGAAGGCGACTGAGAGGCAATATGATCAGCATCTTCAAGTCCTTGAAGGGCCACCATATAGAGGATGGTGTGAAGTTGTTTTCTGTTATCCCAGAAGGTCGGACCAGAACCAACAGGTTGAAATTAAATCACAAGAATTTTCAGCTAAACATTAGGACGAATTTCTTGACAGTTAGAGCGGTTCCTCGGTGGTACAGGCTTCCTCAGGAGGTGGTAGGCTCTCCTTCTTTGGAGGTTATTGCCCCTTAAGGTCGGACCAGAACTGACGGGCCGAAATTAAGAGTTTTCAGCTAAACATTAGGAAGAATTTCTTGACAGTTAGAGCAGTTCCTCAGATGGAAGGATATAGCCAAGCTGGAACGTGTCCAGAGGAGAGCAACGAAGATAGTGAGGGGTCTGGAGACCAAATCCTATGAGGAAAGGTTGAAGGAGCTGGGTATGTTTAGCCTGGAGAGAAGGCGACTGAGAGGTGATATGATCAGCATCTTCAAGTCCTTGAAGGGCCACCATATAGAGGATAGTGTGGAGTTGTTTTCTATTATCCCAGAAGGTCAGACCAGAACCAACAGGTTGAAATTAAATCACAAGAATTTTCAGCTAAACATTAGGATGAATTTCTTGACAGTTAGAGCAGTTCCTCAGTGGAACAGGCTTCCTCGGGAGGTGGTGGGCTCTCCTTCTCTAGAGGTTTTCAAGCAGAGGCTAGATGACCATCTGACAGCAATGCGGATTCTGTGAACTGAGGCAGATCATGAGAGGGAGGGCAGGAAGGGCTGCCTCAGTGCTCAGTTCTTGTGACTCTTTCTTACATGGCCAGGGAAATGCTGATCGCCACTTTGGGGTCAGGAAGCCATTTTTCTCCGGGCCACTTTGGGTGGAGATCCTGTAGGTTTTTTTGTCATCTTCTGGGCATGGAACAGTGGTCACTGGTGGTGTGGAGTGGGAGGTATTTTTGAATTTCTTGCATTGTGCAGGGGGTTGGACTAAATGACCCTGGAAGTCCTTTCCAACTCTATGATTCTATGACCATTAGTCTGATACAGCAAGACTCTTCTTCGTTCTTATGTACTTTTTATTGTGTTATATAATATTTTTTTTGCAAAAATGTAGTAAAACTGAAGTGAGCAGGGGGTGACATCGATGGGGGTCAGAATTATTAAGGAATAAGCCCCCTGGCATGTGTTGAAGCAATACAGGCTCACCCTTAACTAAGACATTTTGCTAATGATACACGAGAAGCAAATTAAAAACCACATGTTGACATTAGAATCCAGAGACGTGTTTCGTTATGGAAAACGGTTTCTCCTTCCATCCTTAATTAGCCCCGATTCCCCCCCCTTTAATAATTTCATGCCCTTACAGGCAGCAAACGGTATATTGTTATTAAGATTATTTCTCTGCGAAATAACCATTAAGCAATAATACGACAGACCGGTGGGGCATGGAGAAGGAAATAATTGGGGGCGGACAAACGGGGTGAGAAACATCTACTAATCAAATAGCAAAGGGGAATTGGGGTCAGTCCTGTGGATCTGTTCCTTTAACAATAGCCATGGACCACTGTTAGCAGATCCACAAGGCCCAACCGGTTGTTAGAGGATCCTTTCACTTCCTTGTCTTACCCTTTCGACATCCTACAGCATCAGAAGCCTTTGAAACAGATCAAGGGGAGCCAAACTTGCTCAGCATTAAGAGCCACGTGGAATAAACGTCGGATGTTTGAGAGCCGCAGGACATGAACAGATATCACACACACGTTTTTATTTAAAATATATATGCAAGTTTGCTTTTTATTAACATTAACTGTGACTGCCAAAAATAAACAAAATAAAGGGGTCAAAACAGATGTTGATGATAATATTTATTTGTCCAATGATGTTTATTTGTTTGCTAATGACATTTATTCATCTAAGAGGGAGAGAAAAAGTGAGGTGGAAAGAAAGAATGAAAGGTGGAAAGACAGAGAAAGAAACAAAGAAAGCAAGTAGATGGGAGAGAGGGAGGGGGAAGGAAAGAAGGAAGGAAGGAAGAGAGAGAGGGAGTGAAGGAAGGAGAAAAAGGATGCCTCCTCTTCGCTTCCCCAGCTGCCCTGCTGAGACCCACACAATATGTGTGAAAGAGCCGCATGTGGCATGTAGATAAACATATGGGGCAGAAGTCCATCAGTGGCTATTAGCCACAGGGTATAGATGGGAACTCTCAGTCTGGGGCAGGTGATGCACTCTATTCTTGGTGCTGGAGGGGGCAGCAGTGGAAAGGCTTCTAGTGTCCTGGCCCCACTGCTGGACCTCCTGATGGCACCTGGTATATTTTAGCCACTGTGTGAAACAGTGTTGGACTGGATGGGCCATTGGCCTGATTCAACATGGGCTTCTCTAATGTTCTTATGTTCTTATGTTCCTGAACCACAGTTTGGCCGCCCCTGAAATTGTTCATTCTGTGACATCAAGGGGTTTAAAGTCACTGTCAGCTCCATAACTCAGAAGCTCCAACTGGTACAAAAGATGGCTTTGTGGGTCCTTATGGGGAGTCCACGTACAGCACACATCCATCCTGTGCTCCATGAGCCCGGTCTTATCAGACTGTGGAAGCTAAGCAGGGTTGGCCCCGGTTAGCATTTGGATGGGGGACCACCAAGGAAGCCCAGGGTTGCCACGCAGAGGCAGGCCATGGCCAGCAGCCTCTGTTTGTCTCTCACCTTGAAAACCCTACTGAATCACCATAAGTTGGCCACAACTTGACAGCACTTTCCACCATTACGGTACAAATGATCAAGTACCGGCTTCCCAGAAACATGCCTGTGATTTCCCAGAAACTGGGGCATCCAGCCTGCGGATGGCTCCATTCCCGAGAGATCTGATGTGCTTCTGATTGTGTTCCATTTTGCAAGCCCCACTTAATGTCACGGAGGCCCCGCTAAAAGAACAGTGACGGGAAAAAACAGATGGAGACTCAGTGTTGCGTGCCGCGGAGATGAGTTTATGCCGTGGAGCTACAGAGCGGCAGCTGCACCTTACCACTTGCTCAACCTAGTCTAACGGCGGTGTGCGTGAACAGTAAATATAATTGCTTCCAGCCTCCCCAAATCTCACTCGTCTCTGCCAATCCCTGCACAGAGCCAACCCAACTGCGCCTGCTTCTCTTCACCCCTCTTCATAGCCGTGATAATTAAGTGCATTAACAGCCCAGGCTAATCAGCCACGTCTGTTTTCCTTTCATGCTCCCTGCTGCAAAACACAAGTAGGGGGAAAGGGGAGCTCTGGCGACTGTGGGAATATTGCCCCTTTTCATTCCGTTTGTGGGCTTCTGAAATATACTGGGCTCAAGACACTGGCTGAATTCAGACTGGCCATTTGCCCCGCTATAGCCACATTTCAGCCACGCTTCCCAAGCAGATTAAAGGGGGCGTTCACACAGGCACATCTGCCAGGCGTTCCCCACCCATAGGCAACCCGTGCTGTTCTGCTTTGCTCCCAGGATTAAAAGATACCTGGTGAAAGTGGTAGCAAATCCTGGAGAGTGCCTTTATCCTGCTGCATTCTGCTTCCCAGAAGTGTGAACACTCAGCTGAAAAGCTGGGAGCAACCTGCATTGCACAAAAGGCAGCAGTGATATGATTGGCTGTGCTCTGCTCTACCACCCAATGTGGTGCCGGCGCAATGGGATTCTCCCCCAATCGGCCAGATGCCTATGTGTGCATGAGCACATATGCGCTCATGCACACATAGGCATCCGGCCGATTTACCAGGAAAAAGCCATTTACAAACACACCTCCGGGCCAGCAGTCTGAACGTTCCCACGCGCCTCCTCTCAGTATGCTCCCGTATCAGTCGGTGCAGTGTGACCAGGAAAACAGTTTGTTTCAGGGCTTTTTTTGCCACAACTGGCTCCCGCTGCAAACTGCCAGTCTGACCTCGGCTGTATAGTGATCAGCTCATAGTTTATTAGTGATTTCGACTTAACTCTAAGACAGAAAATCTGGCCTTGCAGCCCTGTTTATAAAGCCAGCCAGAGCCGGCCCCAGGTGTCTGGGCACCCTAGGCAGGGCAGCCTGGGGCGCCCACCCCACCGGGGATGCCAACCTCCCGGTGGGCCCTGGAGATGGCCCAGCGCCATTTTCCTGGGCACCTCGCAGCTGCGAGGTGCCCAGGAAAGCCAGGGAAGGGGTGGAGTTAGAACCCACGCCCCTTCCCTCCCAGCGCCGGCTTTTCTGGGCGCCTTGCAGCTGTGAGGCACTCAGGAGAGCCGGGGAAGGGCGGTTAGAACGCCCGCCCTTCCCTCCCAGCGGCGGTGCTGGCTTTTCTGGGTGCCTCGCAGTCTCAAGGCGCCCAGGAAAGCTGGGGCTGCCGGCGCTGGGCGGGAAGGGGGCTTTTCACGGGGAGGGCGGGGGGCATTTTGGTGCCCCTGCAGGGCTGGCACCCTAGGCGAGCACCTAGTGGGCGAGCCGGCCCTGAAGCCAGCAAAGACCCAACGCACTGCAACACCAAAAACAGGCTATTTACATTGCAACTACTCCTCTATATGAATCCTGGCTATCTATTGTTCTGGTGGAACAAGCTTGGCAGGAGAAGATGGACTCCATCGATACCCTTGTATAAGTCGATGGTGCGACTTCATTTGGAATACTGCGTGCAGTTCTCATCACCACACCTCAAAAAGGATATTAGAGCATTGGAAAAAGTGCAGAAAAGGGCAACTAGAATGATCAAAGGGTTGGAACACTTTCCCTATGAAGAAAGGTCAAAGCGCTTGGGGCTCTTTCGCTTGGAGAAACGAAGGCTGAGGGGTGACATGATCGAGGTTTATAAGACTATGCATGGGACAGAGCAGGTAGAGAAAGAGGTACTTTTCTCCCTTTCTCACCATACAAGAACTCGTGGGCACTCCATGAAATTGCTGAGCAGTCGGGTTAGAACGGATAAAAGGAAGTCCTTCTTCACCCAAAGAGTGATTAACACATGGAATTCACTGCCACAGGAGGTGGTGGTGGCTACAAGCACGGACAGTTTAAAAAAGGAATTAGATAAAACATATGTAGCAGAGGTCCATCAGTGGCTATTAGCCACACGGTATAGATAGGAACTCTCAGTCTGGGGCAAGGGATGCTCTGTATTCTTGGTGCTTGGGGGGGAGGGCAACAGTGGGAGGGCTTCTAGTGTCCTGCCCCCCCCACTGATGGACCTCCTGATGGCACCTGGTCTTTTTGGCCACTGTGTGACAGAGTGTTGGACTTGATGGGCCACTGGCCTGATCCAACATTGGCTCCTTTAATGTTCCTAAGATGATTGCCTTTTAAAAAGTCAGGCTAGCAACAGAAACAGGGTCACGGCACCTCTCGGGCAAAAGGAAACGGTTCCTCGTCTTCCACACACAGACACAAAAGCCAGATAATGCAGAGAGCTCGGAGGAACTTCTGCTTCTTGTTTCGCTCAGCAGATAAGGCAAGACTGGCATTCAGTGCCGGGGGCACTTCTCGAGCATAATGGGAAAAGCCGTCCTGTTCCGAGGGCCTGACAGTCTTGGTGGCTCTGAGAGACGTTTTCCTGTTGATCACAACCGAAGCCAATAAAAGGGTTTTTGTTAAGAGGCATTTCCCAGGGAGCCAACCTGATCTTGCATCAGTCCCGTCCATTTAGTGTTCAGGCTTTAAAGCCTCTCTGTTCTGCGAATGTCGTCTGGACGCAGGCTCTCAGGCGTGGTGACTATAGGATCACTTAACTGGCTGCAAGCCTTTGGAGCCGGGGCCAGTTTTTAAACACTTCTCCTTTGCACAGTGCACGAATCGGTATATTTCTGCAGTGGGCTAGGCGGTGTAAAAATAGTACACATTGTTTGTTTGCTCAGAGCATTTCTATGCAGCACTCCCGCCTGCTGACAGGAATCCATGAAGTCTTACAATGGGGGGGGGAGAGCTGAGATACAGCCTGAGCTCCAGCCGTTTCGACCAGGGGAAGCAATCTCTCTCATCTGGTGATCAGTTGGAACTCTGGAAGATCTCCAGGCCTTGCCTGGAGGATGGCAGCTCTGTGGTGGCAGGAAATGATTACATGAGCTTCCCTCCCTGTTCATATATCTACAATATTACTAATTAGACCACAGTCCTATCGCACATACCTGGAGGAGTTCTACTGAATAACAAAGGGCTTGTTCCCAAGTCAGAAAGGGGGCAATGCTCCCTCTAAGCTGGGGATTCTTGTGAGCAAAAATCTACATGACGGGCTCCTGGCATTCAAGTTGTGAGCGAACGACTTGGATGCTGCATTGGTTAGTTTGCTCTGGAGCCATCCCTTCCTGAGCGAAGACAAGAATTTGTGAGCTGGAGGCTAAAACACTGTGAGCTAGCTCACACTCACTCAGCTTAGAGGGGACATTGATGAGGGGTCTGGAGACCAAGTCCTATGAGGAAAGGTTGAAGGACCTGGGTATGTTTAGCCTGGAGAGGAGACGACAGAGAGGTAATGTGATAACCATCTTCAAGTATTAGCCACAAGGTATAGATAGGGACTCTGGGGTGATGCTCTGTATTCTTGGTGCTTGGCAGGGGCAACAGTGGGAGAGCTTCTAGTGTCCTGGCCCCACTGCTGGACCTCCTGATGGCCCCTGGTATGTTTGGCCACTGTGTGACACAGAGAGTGTTGGACTGGATGGGCCATTGGCCTGATCCAACATTGGCTTCTCTTATGTTCTTATGTTCTTAAATACTTGGAGGGCTGTCATCTAGCGGATGGTGTGGAGTTGTTTTCTGTTACCCCAGAAGGTACCCCAGACCAGAACCAACGGGTTGAAATTAAATCAGAAGAGTTTTTGGCTAAACATTAGGAAGAACTTCCTGACACTTAGAGTGGTTCCTCAGTGAAACAGGCTTCCTCGGGAGGTGGTGGGCTCTCCTTCTTTGGAAGTTTTCAAACAGAGACTAGATGGCCATCTGACAGCAATGTGGATTCTGTGAACTTAGGCCGTTCATGGGAAGAAGGGCAGGAAGGGATGCTTAGTTCTTGTGGCCCTTACTTGCCCAGGGAAATGCTGATGGCCACTTTGGGGTCAGGAAGCAATCCTGGATGTTTTTTGTCATCTTCTGGGCATGGAACAGTGGTCACTGCGAGGTGTGGAGGGGGAGGTATTTGTGAATTCCCTGCCTTGTGCAGGAGGTTGGACTAGATGACCCTGGAGGTCCCTTCCAACTCTATGAATCTATGATTCCAGTTGTAAAAAGTTTCCTGGACTTTGCAGGAGCTGGGGGTGTCAGTTAGTGGGTAAGATTGAAGAAGTGTGTGTCCGAACAAGTGTTCATGCACACAAAAACTTATACCCAGAATTAAATTTGTTTGTTTTAAAGGTATCACTGGATTCAAATTTTGTGCTGCAGTTTCAGACCAACATGGCTACCCAACTGAATTGGGGCAAAACTGTATTTCTGTATGAGATGGACTATATGCATCCATACTATTTGGTGTGCAGGGTCATAAAAAGTCATCATTTGCGAATGAAAACCTTGCTGAATTGGAAGCAGGGTTGCCAAATCGGGCTTGAGAAACTTCTGGAGACTTGGGGGGAGCGAGTTGGAGAGGTAGAGTCCGGGGAGAAGAGAGATCAGTAAGGATGGGGCATCACCCAGGGACTGCCGCATCTCCTCCATCCTGTGGCATACCATTTTCCCCAAAGGAACTGATATCTATAGTCCTGAGTTGTGATTCCAGAAGAATTCCAGACCTAACCCTGAGGTTGGTAACCCTAGCCGGAAGGCACAGAACATAACTACAAGATTGTCCATATTGGCTCTGTGGATAACCCTGGTCTGGTGCGATGCACAACGGGATCTCGTGGATCCCAGGGCCTGTGATGACTCTGAGTCCAGAAGCAAACCCACAATAATTCATGACCTACAATGCATTCATTCGAACCTCAGAAGAGCCCTGCTGGATCAGACCAGTGATCCATCTAGTCCAGCATCCTGTCTCACACAGGGGCCAGCCAGTCCTCTGGACAGCCAGGAGCACAAATAGTGGCCAAGGCCTTCCCCTGATGTTGCCTCCTGGCACTGTGATTCGATTCAGAGGTTTAGTGCCTCTGAATGTGGAGGTTCCCAGCAGTTGCCAGGGCTGGTAGCCACTGATTGGCTCCTCCTCCATGAATCTATTTAATACCCCTTTAAAGCTGTTTATTCCTGTGGCCATCACGACGTCCCCTGGCAGCCAATTCCACATTTTAATCACTCTCGGTGTAAAGTAGTGTTTCCTTTTGTCCGTCCCAAACCTACTGCCCATCAGCTTCGTTGAATGCCCTCAAGTTCTAGTCTTTTGGAAGAGGGATCAAGATTTCCCTTTGTCAGTTCCCTCCATCCCATGTATAATTTTATAAACCTCTATCATATCCCCCCCCACCTTTAGTTGTCTCTTTTCTAAAATGAAAAGTCCCAGACTCCTCGGCCTTCCCTCCCAGGGAAGGGGCTCCAACCCCTCGTCATCTTGGTCACCCTCCTCTGTACTTTCCCCGGTTCGGCAATGTCCTTGTTGAGACACAGTGACCAGAACTGTACGCAGTATTCCAGATGAGGCAGCACCACAGGTCTAGACGGGGCATTACAATATTGGCTGTTTTCTTCTCAATCCCTTTCCTAAGAATCCATAACATAGAGTTTGCCCTTTTCACCATGGCAGCACACTGTAGAATTACACCTTCTATCCATTCAGATCAGGGGGCTGAGAATATAAACTGAGAATGTAAAATTCCTAAATAAATAGGTAACCAGGCAAAGCTCAGAAATTAGCGATTTGTCCCTTGGCCATCTTTTGTTTTTTTAACATAGAAGGGCAGCCTTTAACTCAACGTGCTTGACAGAGGCCCAGAACAGAACATTTCGGGTTGGGGGAGAGGGTGAAGGGCAGGTGCCACCTTCTGTTCCCCACATCCAGTTGCTTCCGTTGCTGCCTCTGTTCTAATTCTATCTTGCCCTTCCTTCGAGAAGCCCGGGGCGACCTATGCTCTCCCCTCCTCACAGTGTGTTCTTATCACAAGCCTGTGAGGTCAGTTAGGCTGAGAGATGTGGACACACCAGTTGCTTTGTGACTGAGCAGGGATTTGAACCGAGGTGTCCCCAGTCCTAGGTCACATTCAGACGGGTCTTTATTTTTTTTTTTGGTAAATACAATTTATTATTGGATATATCACATACTCATACATTTTCAACCAACCTATATATCCATTTTTCTAATTTCCCTTCTACCCCCCAAACAAGACTTCCCGCACTGCTCCAACCCCATTAATATCTCTCTTGTTCTGTTACAGTTACTTCTAAACCTATTTTCTCTTACTAACGGTAACAATTCAAAAATCTAATTCTATTTCATTTTCCTCTTAATAACTATCAAAACAAATCAAACCACGTTTAATGTCCCAATTTTTCAACAAGTATTTTTGAAAGTCTTTCCAGTCTTCAAAGAACGTTTCATCTTCTTCGTTGTTTAACTTTCTCGTTAATTTGTCCATTTCTGCCAAAAACAACGTCTTTTTAATCCATTCCCATGTTTCAGGTACTTTATCTTGTTTCCAACATTGAGCAAAAGTCAATCTTGCAGCTGTAGTCAAGTACCATAGTAATGTTCTCTTGGCTACATTTATTTCTTCCATTTTAAGACCTAACAATAACATCTGTGGGTCTTTCTTAAAAGTACAATTCAAAATTTTTTGTATCTCATTGTGGATCTCTGTCCAATACTTTACTGCTTTATCACATGTCCACCACATATGGTAAAAAGACCCTTCATGTTTCTTACATTTCCAGCATTTGTTAGACATACTTTCATTTATGATAGCAATTTTTTTAGGCGTCATATACCATCTGTACATCATTTTATAACAATTCTCTTTAACATTTACGCAAGTTGAAATTTTCATCGACTTTTTCCACAAATATTCCCAAGATGTCATTAATATCTCATTATTCACATTTACAGCCCATTTTATCATTTGCTCTTTTACAACTTCATCTTCAGTATACCATTTCAATAGCACCTTATACAGTTTAGAAATCATTTTTTTATCTTTCTCAAGCCATACAGTTTCAATTTCGATATTCTTTTCTCTGAAACCATGTTCTCTTTTATCGGTCTTAAATAAATCATAAATCTGTCTAAACTTCAACCAATCATATTCAAATTCAACATCAAATCTATCTTTTAACACAAAATTTTTCCCTTCAGATTTTAAAAGATTTTTATAAGGTAGCCAGTCTAGTCCTTGATTTCTTGAATATGGATTGATCACTTCAGCTGGTACAATCCAAAGTGGTCTTTCTTCTGAGAAGAATTTTCTATATCTCATCCATGTCTCGAACAGTGATTGTCTTACAAAGTGGTGTTTAAAAAATTTGTCCATTTTTACTTTTCCATACCATAAATATGCATGCCATCCGAATTTGTTATCATGCCCTTCCAGGGCCAATAGCTTCTTATTCTCCAAATTAATCCACTGTTCCAACCATGTTAAACAGACGGCATCATAATACAGTCTTAGATTTGGTAGTTGTAGACCTCCTCTTTCCTTTGCATCACATAAAATTTTCATTTTAATCCTTGGCTTTCTTCCTGCCCATACGAATTTGGATAATTCTTTCTGCCACGAATCCAATACTTTCCTTTGTTTTAGTACTGGAATAGTCTGAAATAAATACATCAAACGCGGTAAAATATTCATTTTTACAGTCGCGATTCTTCCCATCAATGATAAATTCAAAGTGTCCCATTTCTTCATATCTTGCTGAATTTTGTGCCACACCTTTTCATAATTGTTTTTAAACAAGTCAATATTTTTCATAGTTAATTCAATTCCAAGATATTTAGTCTTTGTAACTACTTCACATTGAATTTTCTCTTGAAGTTCTATTTGTCTTTGTTTCGTCATATTTTTACACATCACTTTGGTTTTACTTTTATTAACATAGAATCCCGCAACTGAACCAAATTCTTCAATTTTTTCCATCAGTAGTGGTATTTTCTCGATTGGGTCTTGAATCATAAACATTACATCATCTGCAAATGCCCTGTATTTATAGACAAAACCTTTCACTGTAAGTCCTTCAATACTGTTATCTTTTCTTATCGCTGTCAATAATATTTCCAATATCCAAATAAACAACAACGGGGATAACGGGCAGCCTTGACGTGTTCCCTTTTGGACTCGGAAGAAGTCCGTCTTTTCTTTGTTTATATTCAAAGCCGCTTTTTGTTCTGAATATATTGCCACAATCATATTTAAAAAGGACTGTCCAATATCCATTTTTTCAATAACTTGCAGCATAAATTCCCAATTTAAGTTGTCAAAAGCTTTTTCCGCATCTAGGAAGAGGAATCCAACTTCTTTTTCAGGATGCTTGTCATAATATTCAATTGCATCTATCACCACTCTTAAATTGTCTCTGATTTGTCTGTTTGGTAAAAATCCAGCTTGTTCTTCCGCTATTATATCTTTCAAATATTTTTTCAGCCTCTCTGAAATTATTTTCGCAAATAATTTGTAATCATTATTTAATAGCGATATTGGCCTATAATTCTTTACTTGAGTCAAATCCAAACCTTCTTTGGGTATCAATGAAATATTTGCTTCTTTCCATGAATCTGGGATCCGTTTGGTCTTTCTTATCTCATTCGACAGAAGAACCAAAATAGGGGTTAGCTCCTCTTTAAATTTCTTTAGACGGGTCTTTAGATCTGACCCAAGCACGAGTGCCTGGTGGATTTAAAGGGAACGATTAGACAGCAACATCTGGGACAGGTGCCGCTTCTGCGATCAGCTTATTCAGCCCCTCCAGGGAGCCACACTTTAAAGATACTGGTGAAAGTCCAGGGCTAATGCTTGCCAATGGGCTAATGGAGGACTTTCCCCCGTCTGACCATTCCAGCACGCAATCAGCCCATTGGAATGGTCTGACTCCAGATCATCCTGAACGGTCACCATTAAAAAAATATATTCGTAGCGATACACGTATAAACACATAAATGCATAAACGTGTGACAGCTACAGAGCTCTGCTCAAGCGTTCCAGACAATTTCATGTTTCTGAATGGCCTGTGAAATTTATGAACTTTGTTAATTGAAATGGTACCTAGAGGGAGGATAAGGTAGGTTTTCAGGGGTGGTCTGTAAAAGAACCTATGAGATCATAAAACAGGGCATAGGGATTTCAGCTCCACGTACCACTGGCGGTGCTTTAACCATTCGATTCCATGCATGCGTGGAAAAACAAGTACGTGGTGAAGTGCCTATGTGCATGCGCAAACAGATTTTTTTTAAAAAATGACCCACACAGCTCTTTCAGGTGGACACAGTCTAGGCAAACCACTGTGAAGTCCACATGCAGTAAGGTGATTCATGGGGGAGCTGTCTGGTTGTACAACACCGGATAAAAAAGATCGGGATCAAATTAGAGCGGGGCCAATGGCGGGATTAGCTGCCTGTCTGAACGTTACCCTAGTCCACATGAAGCTGCCTTCTCCTGGGCCAGCCTATTGGTCTACAATGTTCAGTATGGTCCACTCTGACAGGCACCTGCTCTCTAGGGCCATCACCTGTTACCCATCGTTGTAACGGCAATCCTGGGAATTAAAAACAGACGCTGTACCAATGTGCTGTCCTTCCCCCACAGGGCCCGAGCATTGCAACCACACTGAAGAATACTTCTCTCCAGCACAGGCAGGTCCCTCTTCTCCTTAAACGTGCCAACCTGCCACTCCATCAATCAGACAAAGTAATGCAAGTTGCTGCGATAAGAAGGCTTCTTCCTGTTATTTGTATTGTAAATTGTTATAGATTTGGATGATCAACCACAGCCTGGCTGAAAAGATTCACTTTTGAGTGATGATGTGCAGCCGCATAACAAGTTCTCATTAACTTCAGAATTGGGTTTTGTTTTTGTTTTTTAAGAAAAGAGAAAGCGGAATTGATTTTTAAATCAGTAGAAAGGCGGGTTTTTTAAGCACACACACACACACACACCGTATTTAGGAATGGTTTGGAGAGGGTGGATGGTGAGAATCATTTTTGTCCCTGTCTTCGAGTGGAACCTCCAGGGTCCCCCAACCTAGGGGAAAAAATGAACCTCTTCAGACCACGTGGTGAAACATGGAAGGGATTTCTTGCCAGAGGATGCTCAGGGTGTCCTTTAAAAAAAAGAATTTGGGAAATAAACGGGGGTTTAGAAACAGCTATTAATTATAATAGAATTCTCATTCCTGGGATCCGAGATCTCTGCAGAGGGTGTCTGCAGCCATGAAATTAAAAGACGCCTGCTCCTGGGGAGGAAAGCGATGGCAAACCTAGACAGCAGAATAAAAATTAGAGACATCACCCTGCTAACAAAAGTCCGTATGGTCAAAGCAAGGGTATTCCCAGCAGTAATATATGGCTGTGAGAGTTAGACCATAAGGAAGGCCGAGCGCCGAAAAATAGATTATTTCAAATTATGGTGGTGGAGAAGACTCTTGAGAGTCCCTTGGACTGCAAGGAGATCGAATCAGTCAGTCCTAAAAGAAATCAACCCTGACTGTTCCCTGGAAGGCCAGATCCTGAAGCTGAAGCTGAAATACTTTGGCCACCCAATGAGAAGGGAGCATTCACTGGAGAAGACCCTGATGCTGGGAAAGACTGAAGGGAAAGGAAGAAGGGGACGGCAAAGGATGAGATGGTTAGACAGTGTCATCAATGCAACGCATATGAAGTTGCGCAAACTCCGGAGGACAACGGAGGACAGGAGGGCCTGGTGTGATGTGGTCCATGGGGTTGTGAAGAGTTGGACTCGACTGTCTGATTGAACAACAACAACAACAATATTAATGATAACTAAGGAAGCCTCCATACTCAAAAACCACCACATCTGAATATTCAGATGTCTGGGACAGACATCTGGAAGAGATCATCATATTCAGGCCCTGCTTGTGAACTACCTGTAGCATCAGACTGTCCACTGCTGGAAGCAGGATGCATCGTTGGACCAGTGTAGATTATATCTACCTCACCATATGTTCTCATAGAAAAGTCGGCCAGATCTGAGGATACTTAAGTCTGGAAACTGGACCCATGGAGGTCCAAGATGGATCTTTTGACAAACCTGAAAAGCCCCCCAGGTTTGCTGGAAAATCTGCAGTTTAAAAAATACATGGGGGGGTGGTTTATAAAATCCCCAAATGATAAAAAAAAAAACAAGTAACTTAAAAAAATGTCCTTAGTGGCCATTGCTAGGAAACTGCAGCATTCTATGCTAGGTTTCTGTCAGTAAAAGGCAGAGTCGGGGCCCTTTCCAGGGCTGTTTTGGCCTTTGAGAGGGGACTTCACAGGGCCAGGCCTGATAGCACTGCTCGGTGACTCGATAGTACCCACCTTGCACAACTCCCCTAGGCCTGTCTGCTTGCTACTGTTCAACAGCAGCCACCCAATGAAAGTCAGTGTGGTACAGCGATTAGAGCTCAAGAGTGGCGTCTGGGACGCCCAGGTCCAAATCAAAGTGGAAGCTCACTAGGAGAGGTCATGTCAGTCACATATCTTCAGATTAACCTACCTCGCAGGGTCGCTGTGGAGATTGAAAGGAGGAGGGGGAGACTGATGTAACCTGCTTTGGTCCCTGCTGTGGAGAAAGACCAGGTATAAATGAAGTAAATAGATAATAGGTATAGCTCAAGATGGGAGGCAGGTAAGAGCAGGGGTCATTTCCTGCAGGAGCGCGCAGGAGCAGAGCTCTGGCAGTAAGGAGCCCAGGGGGCAGGCACATGCAAGAAGCCCTGCCCCCTGCTCCCAGAAGCCCTCAGTTGGGCAATAAGGAGCAAGAAGCAGCCAAGTAAGTTGCAACACCGCCCCCCCCCACCTTCAGGTACAAGCTCTCCCTCCTCTATGAGGGCAGATCTGCGTGTTCTCCCCCCTCCCATAGCTAGCAATCCAAAACACTCCAGTGGCACCTTTAAGACCAAGGTTTATTCGGATACAAGCTCTCCCTCCTCTCTGAGGGCAGATCTGTGCGCTTCCCCACCCCATTGTTAGCAATCCAAAAGAGTCCAATGGAGCCTGAGCAGTGAGTGTTGTCTTCCGACACACTTCCGGTGATGTCAGGGGGTGTGGCATACGCAACAAGTTATGCTAATAAGTTATGCTAATGAGCTCCTGCACCTCTTTTTCTATGAAATGACCCCTGGGTAAGAGGTAGGTTGGTGAATGACTGTGAAGGAGAGAGAGATCACGATGGGCAGCCTTGTTAGTCCCTGGGAATATTGCCTGCCTTCCCTCCCAGGAAGAACACCATGAGCAGCAGTGTCGTTGGGGGACTTGATCCTTCCCAAGTCCACAGCTACGGTAGGGCTATTTGGGACTCCGTCCCTTCCTTCCTTCTTTTCTTTCTTTGCCATTTTTATTTATAAGTTTTCACAATATACAATCTTGCACTTAATAAACCTTATATGCATTTGAGTCTAATTTTTCCATATGTCATTTATCCATTTATATAGCCTCGGCCATCTTTTAACATGTATTTTATCATCCTTCCCTTGAAGTATCAAACTCAGTTTATCCATTTCTACAATATCTAGCAATTTATATGCTATTTTCTCCCTTGGGGGGGGGTGTCTTTTCTAAGTTCCAATATTTCGCTAACAGAATTCTAGCAGTTGTTAAAATATGTATCAACATGTATGAGTCATTTCGATCATAGTATTCCGGGAGTATATTTAACAGTGCCGTTTCTGGAGTCAAGATGACATTCATATGCATTATTTCTGATATTATCTTTTGCACCATCAACCAAAAGCGATGCACTTTTCCACAACACCACCACATATGGAAGAATGTACCTACATTAACTTTGCAAGTTCCAACAGTTTTTTGATGCGTTGGGATGACATTTAGCTATTTTGTCAGCAGACCAATACCATCTATGACAAACTTTGTAAATATTTTCTTTGAAGTTGGTAGCCCTCATATATTTAACAGTCTTCCACGTTTTTAGCCATTTATCCATGTCTTAAAGGGACAGCCCCACAAGATTTTCTCCTGTAAAAGCTTTTTTTCCTTTCCCCCCTTTTTTGGGGAGGGGAGAAATTACAGCTAAGGAGTGGTGAGGTGAGGAGTCTGCAGGGAATTGTTTTGTCTTGTTCTTTAACTATAACATTTAAGCCTCACCATATAAAGAAAATATATATAAGATGTTTTATAGATGGTATATGACTCCAGACAAATTAGCAAAGATCTATCCTAATGTAACAAATGCATGTTGGAAATGTCAAGACAAGGTTGTATCTTTTTACCATATGTGGTGGCTTATGTGATAGGGTGAAAAAAATATTGATACATGAAATAATACAAAAAAATGTTAAAAAGTTCTATACCCTTTGTACCAGAAATATTTTTTGTTGTTGTTCAGTCGCACAGTCGAGTCCGACTCTTTGCGACCCCATGGACCAGATCACGCCAGGCCCTCCTGTCTTCCGCTGTCCGCTGAAGTTTGCTCAATTTCATGTTCGTTGCATCGATGACACTGTCTAACCATCTCATCCTTTGCCGTCCCCTTCTTCTTTGACCTTCAATCTTTCCCAGCATCAGGGTCTTCTCCAGTGAATGCTCCCTTCTCATTTGGTGGCCAAAGTATTTGAGCTTCAGCTTCAGGATCTGGCCTTCCAGGGAACAGTCAGGGTTGATTTCTTTTAGGATTGACTGATTTGATCTCCTTGCAGTCCAAGGGACTCTCAAGAGTCTTCTCCAGCACCATAGTTCAAAAGAATCTATTCTTCGGCGCTCGGCCTTCCTTATAGTCCAACTCTCGCAGCCATACATTACTACGGGGAATACCATTGCTTTGACCATGCGGACTTTTGTTGGCAGGGTGATGTCTCTGCTTTTTATCATGCTGTTTAGGTTTGCCATCGCTTTCCTCCCAAGGAGCAGGCGTCTTTTAATTTCATGGCTGCAGTCACCATCTGCAGTGATCTGGGATCCTAGGAACGTGAAGTCTGTCACTACTTCTACGACTTCCCCTTCTATTTGCCAAGGAGTGATGGGGCCAGATGCCATGATCTTAGTTTTTTTGATGTTGAGCTTCAAGCCCACTTTTGCGCTCTCCTCTTTCACCATGAGCAAGAGGCTCTTTAGGTCCTCTTCACTTTCTGCCATCAGAGTGGTATCATCTGCATATCTGAGGTTATTGATCTTTTCCCCAGCAATCTTAACTCCCGCTTGTGATTCATCCAGGCCAGCATTTCGCATGATGTACTCTGCATATAAATTAAATAAGCAAGGTGACAATATACATCCTTGTCGTACTCCTTTTCCTATGCTAAACCAATCAGTTGTTCCATATCCGGTTCTAACTGTTGCTTCTTGACCCTTATACAGGTTTCTCAGGAGACATGTCAGGTGGTCCGGTACTCCCATCTCTTTAAGAACCTGCCATAATTTATTGTGATCCACACAATCAAAGGCTTTAGCATAGTCAATGAAGCAGAAGTAGATGTTTTTCTGGTACTCTCTTGCTTTCTCCATAATCCAGCGAATGTTGGCAATTTGATCTCTAGTTCCTCTACCTCTTCGAAACCCAGCTTGTACTTCTGGCAGTTCTCTATCCACGTACTGTTGGAGCCTAGCTTGCAGGATTTTGAGCATGACCTTGCTAGCGTGTGAAATGAGTGCAATTGTGCGATAGTTTGAACATTCCTTGACATTGCCCTTCTTTGGGATTGGAATATACACTGACCTTTTCCAATCCTGTGGCCACTGTTGTGTTTTCCAAATTTGTTGGCAAATTGAGTGCAGCACTTTAACAGCATCTTCTTTTAAGAGTTTGAATAACTCAGCTGGGATATCATCACCTCCACTAGCTTTGTTGTTAGTAATGCTTTCTAAGGCCCATTTAACTTCGCTTTCCAGGATGTCTGGCTCGAGGTCAGTGATTATACCATCGTGGTGGTCAAGGACATTGAGGTCCTTCTTGTATAGTTCTTCTGTGTATTCTTGCCATCTTTTCCTAATCTCTTCTGCTTCTGTTAGGTCCCTACCGTTTTTGTCCTTTATCATGGCCAGCTTTGCATGGAACGTTCCCTTGATTTCTCCAATTTTCTTGAAGAGATCTCTAGTCCTTCCCAATCTATTGTTTTCCTCTATTACTTTGCATTGTTTATTCAGGAAAGCTTCCTTATCTCTCCTTGCTGTTCTCTGGAAATCTGCATTCAGTTGGGCAAATCTTTCCTTTTCACCGTTGCCTTTAGCTTTCCTTCTTTCCTCTGCTATGTGTAAAGCCTCATCAGACAGCCACTTTGCTTTTTTGCATTTCTTTTTCTTTGGGATGGCGGTGAGTGCTGCCTCCTTTACAATGTCACGGACCTCTGTCCATAGTTCTTCAGGCACTCTGTCTATCAAATCTAGTCCCTTAAACCTATTCTTCACCTCTACTGTATATTCATCAGGGATGCGATCTAGGTCAAATCTGAATGGCCTTGTGGTTTTCCCAACTTTCTTCAATTTAAGTCTGAATTTTGCAATGAGTAGCTCATGATCTGAGCCACAGTCAGCTCCAGGTCTTGTTTTTACTGACTGGATAGAGCTTCTCCATCTTTGACTGCAAATTATATAGTCAATCTGATTTCGGTGTTGCCCATCTGGTGATGTCCATGTGTAGAGACGCCTCTTAGGTTGTTGGAAAAGGGTGTTCGCTATGACCAGCGTGTTCTCTTGACAAAACTCTGTTAGCCTTTGCCCTGCTTCATTTTGTTCTCCAAGGCCAAACTTGTCTGTTATTCCGGTTACCTTTTGATTTCCTACTTTAGCATTCCAGTCCCCTATGATGATGAGGACATCATTTTTTGGTGTTAGTTCTATGAGCTGTTGTAGGTCTTCATAGAACTGGTCCACTTCAGCCTCTTCTGCAGCAGTGGTTGGGGCATAGACTTGGATTACTGTGATATTGAATGGTTTGCCTTGGATTCGGACCGAGATCATTCTGTCATTTTTGAGATTGTATCCCAATACTGCCTTTCTCACTCTCTTGTTGACTATAAAGGCCACACCATTTTTTCTATGGGATTCCTGGCCACAGTAGTAGATATAATGGTCTTCTGAGTTAAATTCGCCCATTCCTGTCCACTTTAGTTCACTGACTCCCAAGATGTCAATGTTCATTCTTGCCATCTCATTTTTGACCACGTCAAGCTTACCTTGATTCATAGACCTTACATTCCAGGTTCCTATGCAGTATTGTTCTTTGCAGCATCGAACTTTCCTTTCACCGTCAGACACATCCACAACTGAGCGTCCTTTCGGCTTTGGCCCAGCCGCTTCACTCTTTCTGGGGTTACTCGTACTTGCCCTCTGCTCTTCCCCAGTAGCATATTGGACACCTTCTGACCTGAGGGGCTCATCTTCCAGCGTCATATCTTTTAGCCTTTTGTCACTGTCCATGGGGTTTTCTTGGCAAAGATACTGGAGTGGGTTGCCATTTCCTTCTCCAGGGGATCACGCTTGGTCTGAGTTCTCTGCTGTGGCCTGTCCGTCCTGGGTGGCCCTCCACGGCATAGCCCACAGCCTCATCGAACCACGCAAGCCCCCTCGCCACGACAAGGCAGTGATCCATGAGGGAGGAAATATTTTTACTGAATATTTTACCAGAAAATTGTAAAAAAACCAAGACTCTTATCTTATAATACATGTAACAACAGCAGCAAGAATACTGCATGTTAGATATTGGAGAAGAAAAGAGATACCCTCAAAAGAAGAAATTGTAAATAAAATCTTGGGAAACGCTGAAATGGACAAGCTAACATTAATTTTGAAAGGAGAACCAGAGTCAATTTTTGAAAATACAGGGTTGAGGTTCTGCAAATGGACTGAAGAAGACAGCAAAGAAAGCATACAGACATGCAATCTATTTTTGAGGACATAAAAACTTTATTTTCATATATTTACAAGAGATTTATTTATCAACGATACAAGGTGAAACACACAGAATTAAGGATCAGTTTAAGGTAAGAGATTTGTAACGAGGAATTTAAGAAGGCAATGGATACCCTCATTTTATGTTATGTGATGTTTGTTTGTAGAAATAAAAAACCTTGAACTTGGAAAAAAAATTGCCCCACAAGACACCAACTCCTGAGTACTGGCCTGCTCCTTTCGCCGACAGAAAAAGCTCATCTCCAATGGCAGGTGAGAAGCAGGATGCTCTGACCTTGGTTGTACCACCTGCACCTAAGCAAGGACATCAGCTAGAGAAGACTAGCCCTTCCCCAACCGGGTATCCATTCTAACATTCATGGAGCTCTCCCTCTTCTACCTTCTTTTCCCTCCACCCCTGGAGTTCCTCGTCTTCTTCTTTTGCAAGTCTAAGTCTACAGCATGCCTCTCTTAAGGGATGAGAGCCACTTTAGAGGACAAGTGTCTGAAAAGTGAGGGATAAATATAATAAGAAACTAAAGAGGTTTGGGGCACTTCGTGTGACCCAGCACTTATCCTATGGGATGATGAATAAATGCATCATTTTCCGTAGCAACAAATAAGAACCCCTTAGTAAAAACTACATCTGATGCAAATAACCTCCTTGCAACCCCCTGCATTTGTTGGCATTTCCCCCTACTGAATCCATCCACTTAGCAGGGCTTAAGCAATTAGTCTGTCTATTGACAGATGGCTGAATTAATGTACTTAACCTGAAACACCACGCTGGCATCCCAGGAGAGAGACTCCAGGTAAGTTAGTGTGCAAAAGAAATTGTTTTCAGACCAGCTCTCCAGCTTGTATAAGGGAGATTACTTGCTTTTTACCGTTAATTGCTACTTTTGGTCAGGGAAGGGGTGCCCACAATTCAGGGCTGAGTTTGTCCACCGAATCCTTTTGCAACCTGCTAATCCTGGCATCCAAATACCAAGGAGGTCGGACCAATTCTTTCTCTTCTTCTGCCAAACCGTTTTCCACGCTGACCAGGCAGGAAGGCAGACCTCTTTGGCCAGTCCTGCGCAGGGGAAATCAACCCCCCGATGCCGTTGGCAAGAAGTTAGAGGGAAATTTTGCCCACGTCTGTTTGGAAAACTGAGAAATGTCGCTGTCTTTTTTGCTTTTCTGTGTTTTTGCTTTTCTGTAATGATGTATGTGCCTTGACCTGGTGGCCCAGGTTCTTCAGATCTTGGAATCTAGGCAGAATCGGCCCTGGTTAGTATTTGGATGGGAGACCACCAAAGAACACAAGGGTCGTGACGCAGAGGCAGGTTATGGCAAATGACCTCTGAATGTCTCTTGCCTTGAAAATGCTACAGGTCACTGTAAGTTGGCTGTGACTTGACAGCCCTTTGCTCACACACACACACACTGATGTTTTGAAAAAAACGCTTGGATCCTACGGGTCTCTTCTACTAGCAGTGGTAATATTCCTTGGAGCAAGGAGATGACTGCAGATACAAGAGACTCCTCTGGGTATTGAGAAAGGCTGTGGCTCAGCAGAAGAGGATTGCCATTGCCTGCTTCTGTGGAGCAGCCCTGGACTTCCTTGGTGGTCTCCCATCCATGTACTAACTAGGACTGACCCTGTGTAGCTCCCAAGATCTGACAAGATTGGGCTATCCTGGGCTATCCAGGTCAGGAAGAACCTTGGACTTTCTCAGTGGTCTCCCATCCAAGTACTAACCAGGGTTGAATGACCCTGCTTAGCTTCTGAGATCTGACAAGGCCATAAGAACATAAGAGAAGCCAATGTTGGATCAGGCCAGTGGCCCATCCAGTCCAACTCTCTTGTCACACAGTGGCCAAAAATACCAGGTGCCATCAGGAGGTCCAGCAGTGGGGCCAGGACACTAGAAGCTCTCCCACTGCTGCCCCCCCCAGCACCAAGAATACAGAGCATCCCTTGCCCCAGACTGAGAGTTCCTACCTATACCTTGTGGCTAATAGCTACTGATGGACCTCTGCTCCATATGTTCATCTAAATTGAAGCTGTCCATACTTGTAGAAAAAGAGAGAAGAGAAGAGAGGAGAGGAGAGGAGAGGAGAGGAGAGGAGAGGAGAGGAGAGGAGGAGAGGAGAGGAGAGGAGAGGAGAGGAGAGGAGAAGAGAGAGAAGAGAAGAGGAGAAGAGAAGAGAAGAGAAGAGAAGAGAAGAGAAGAGAAGAGAAGAGAGAGAAGAGAAGAGAAGAGAAGAGAAGAAGAGAAGAGAAGAGAAGAGAAGAGAAGAGAAGAGAAGAGAAGAGAAGAGGTTGGATTTATACCCCAGCCTTCACTACCCAAAGGTGTCTCAGAGCGGCTTACAGATTCCTTCCCCTTGCCCTTCTCACAACAGACACCCTGTGAGGTAGGTGGGGCTGAGAGAGCTCTTGACAGAAACTGCTCTTTTTCAAGAGCAGCTGTGCCAGAACCAGGTGCAAGTGGAGGAGTGGAGAATCAAACCCGGTTCTCCCAGATTAGAGTCCGCGCATTTAACCACTTCGCCAAACTGGCTCCACCATCTCCTGTGGCAGTGAATTCCACGTGTTAATCACTCTTTGGGTAAAGAAGACCTGGGCCTAGGTCAGGAGGAAGATTTCATTAGAGAATAACAAACCCAAGACGCCAGGTTTCCCAGCCTAAAGCTAGCCCCAAAGGTGTCCTTTCTCTCTCTTAATGTTGCCTGAGCATGAAGCAGAACATCTGGAAAGGCAAGGCCAACCCGTGGGTTAATTCCCACAGGAACCTTGAATCCAGAATCCCTGTCTGATGCCCAAAACCGGGGTTTGGTGAGGCTGAGCCGGTGCACAAGGAATAGCAATTCCGTCAACTGGCGCCCAGCCCAAGTTTCTGCCGCAACACAACATGCAGTGGGAGTTAATAATAATGCAAGGGAAATTCGGTGATCATGTTTACAGCTATTCAGTAACAAAAGAATTTGCCGCTGGTGGTCCAAAGAATGAACTCAGCCTGTGCTAATGACATGAAAGGCAAATTGCCCATATAAATTCAGCTTTACAAAACAAAGCTGGCTGAGGAATGTATCAGGCGGTGATGCACAGCGAAATAATAATGCTGCCATATTTTTATCCCCCCCCAGTTATCACGGGTTCTCCTAAGCTGTAAGACAATTGTCCCCAACGTGGCATTCGTGAACACCGTGGCACCCTCCGACGTCATTCCTGGCTCCCGCCACACATTTTTAGAAGATGGGCAAGGTTAGACGGGGCTTTTGTCCGGCAGGGCTTCTGGCAGGCCACTGGAAATCTTTTTCTTTCTTGGGTGTCTTTTTCTTTCTTTTGGCTTGTTAAGCATCTTTGTTTAAGAAGCAAAACATCTTAGGAAGCAAAACAAGCTTAAACATCTTCGTGAGCCAGTCTGGTGTGGTGATCAAGTGTGCGGACTCTAATCTGGGAGAACCGGGTTTGATCCTGTTGAGTATAAGACTTGAGGCAGCAGCTCAACATAAGTGATTCGGCTTTATTAACAAGACAGGAACAAACTCAAAAACAGGAGAGCAACAGGCCCTCTTCTAAACTATCCGGGCTGGCAAAACCACACCCCTTGATGCATTAACAACCAATCAGAACGGTAACATAACAACCAATCAATTCATCTCCTTCCAATGTTGAATCAGGCCAATGGCCCATCTAGTCCAACACTCTGTCACACAGCGGCCAAAATATACCAGGTGCCCTCAGGAGGTCCAGCAGTGGGGCCAGGACACCAGAAGCCCTCCCACTGCTGCCCCCTCCAGCACCAAGAACAGAGTGCATCACCTACCCCAGACTGAGAGTTCCTATCTGTGACTCCAAGATCTCTCTCTTGGTCCGTCTCTGCCAGTTCAGACTCCATCAACGTGTATTTATATTTAGGATTTTTAGCTCCAATGTGCATCACTTTGCACTTGGCCACATTGAACCCCATTTGCCAAGTTGACGCCCACTCACCCATCCTGGACAGATCCCTTTGGAGTGCCTCACAATCCTCCCTGGTTTTCACCACCCTGAACAACTTCGTGTCATCTGCAAATTTAGCCACTTCACTGCTTACTCCCAATTCCAAATCATTAATAAACAAATGGTGATTGGTTTCTGATTGGTTTCCTATGCAGAGTAGACAATCAGGTTTTGCTGTTTTCGATACCAGGCTTAGAGAGGGGAGAGTTTCAAGCTCCTGTTAACTTATGTATAGACGATACATAACAGATCCCCTGTTCCTCCACTTGCAGGTGCTGATTTGACCTTGGATCAATTGCAACTTATGTCAGAGCTGTTCTCTCAAGGGCAGTTCTTGAAAGAGCTCTCTCAGCCCCCACCTACTTCACAGGGTGTCTGTTGTGGGAAGAAGGGAGGGGAATGGAGATTGTAAACCGCTCTGAGACTCTGAGTGAAGGGCGGGGTATGAATCCAATCTCCTCCTCCTCTCTGTTTAAACATTTACTTTCTGCCTGCACCAAAAACACATAGAACAATTTATAAATAATAGAACTTCTTCCCCATGATGTTGCATTTTTTAGTTAGCTGTCCTTTCACAAATGATTTCTGTTCCCCAGCAAATTCATTAGATAATCTATGCATGCACAGAAGATGTTGAACTCAATTAGAATGTAGCAACCACCTAGGCTGTTAATTCTGTCACGGTTTAGGAAGTTCCTCCCACTCTTGATCGAAAAGAAACATGCATGTAACCGGGGTTTCTGAAGCCAGCAGAACAGGGCAAACCTTTGGGGGTTTCTGCTTGTTGCTAAAAGCCTTCTCACACGGAAAATATGCAGTCCTCACTACCCCAAACAGGATTACAGCTACAAGATGGGAGCTAAGATGAGAGGTAGTCAGTGTTCTCTCTAAGCTGGGTTAGTGTGAGCTAGCTCACAGTTTTTTAGCCTCTGGCTCACCCATTTTTGCCTTTGCTCAGGAAGGGGGGCTCCAGAGCAAACTAATTTATGCAGTAGCCAAATCGTTCGCACACAACTTTAATGCCAGTAACTCATAAAGTGCACTTTTTGCTCACAAAACTCCGCAGCTTAGAGGGAACATTGGAGGCAGTATGGATGGCTGATCGGTGTGCAGATCTTTACAAATGTTGCTTCGACATCCGCTGCCGCCACGGCACAAGGATCTTCGCAGCGTGACTGAAAGCAAGCTGTGTCTATGCAAGGAAATGCGTTTAAACAATCCGCTCATTTAAAAAGGCATCCTGTCCAATGCTCCCTCTAAGCTGCGGAGTCTTGTGAGCAGAAATTTTATTTTACGAGCTCCTGGCACAAAAGTTGTGAGCCAGCCATTTGGCTCCTGCACAAATTAGTTTGCTCTGGAGCCCTGTCCTTCCTGAGCGGAGACAAAAAAATGTGTGAGCCGGAGGCTAAAACACTGTGAGCTAGCTCACACTATCTCAGCTTAGAGGGAACACTGATCCTGTCAAACAGCTTCTGCCTGAGATGTTGAAGAGTTACTATTAGAGGTCTGGATTCCCTCACTCCCTGACTTTTCGGGGTTGGCCCTGCCACTCTTGGGAGCCATTTTGTGGCTCCGCCCACCACCTTGTGTCAGAATCCCAAAGGTCCTTGCGGGGTCAAAATTTTGGGCTTTGCAGCAGCTAGAGAGCAAGGAAGTTCTGACCTGTGGGCAGTTCTGACTTCTGGAATCAGGTAGGTACCCAAGAACCTAGGCAGGAGCAGCTGAGGCCATGCCTCGTTGGCCTGGCAGCTAGGGGTGCCAGCCTCCAGGTGAGACCTGGGGATCCCCTGGAATTATAGCTCATTTCCAGACTACAGAGACATCCGTTCCCCTGGAGAAAATGGAGAAGAAGAGTAGTAGTAGTAGGAGATTGGATTTATACCCCACCCTTCACTTGGAGTCTCAGAGTGGCTAAAAACTCCTTTTCCCTTCCCCTCCCCACAACAGGCACCCTGTGAGGTAGGTGGGGCTGAGAGAGCTCTGAGAGAAACTGCTCTTTTTCAAGAACAGCTCTGACAGAACTATGGCTTACCCGAGGTCATCCAGCAGCTGCGAGTGGAGGAGTGGGGAATCAAACCCGGTTCTCCCAGATTAGAGTCCGTGCACTTAGCCACTACACCAAACTGATTGGGGGGGGGGGACTCTGTGGCTTTGTACCCCACTGAGGTCTCTGTCCTTCTCAGACTCCATTCCCAAATCTCCAGGAATTTCCCAACCTGGATCTGGCAACCCTACCCCCCACCCCCGTCCCCTGCTGGTGGCCGGGGGGGGGACCTGGCAACCCTAAATTGTGCCACCAATATGGCCAACTATCTGAGCCATCTTCTAAGACCTCCATGCCAATGACTTCAAGACAAAGCAATTGGGGGGGAGGGTGAAGATACTGGAACGGTCTCACTCTTAACATTACTGCAGCAGCCACACATTGGTTACTCGGATCGATCACCTCCGACTGTGGGGTTCTTATCTCTGACTTTGTTCTGTTCCCCCGCCCCCCTCATTCCATTCCCTTCACCGGCTCCTGCTCCCTTGTTAGATCTATTTGTTAGAATGAATTCCTTCTGATTTTAAGTTTCTCAGTTCAGCTTGCTGATGCCTCATGCCTTGTCTGAGATGCTGCTCCTTTCCCCCTTGTCTCAGGAACCCATGGCATCAGCACAGCTTCTCCCTTGTCCCTTTGCTATTGATTAAGCAGTATCTGGGGACAGACTGTGGCTCAGCGGTAGAGCCTCTGCTTGGAATGCAGAAGGTCCCAGGTTCAGTCCCTGGCACCTCCACTTAAAAGGAGCAGGCAGTAGGAGATGTGAAAGGCTTCTCTGCCTGAGATCCTGGAGAGCTGCTGCCAGTTTGAGTGGACAAAACTGACCGTAACATAAGAGAACATAAGAGAAGCCAATGTTGGATCAGGCCAATGGCCTATCCAGTCCAACACTCTTGTCACACAGTGGCCAAAAATACTAGGTGCCATCAGGAGGTCCAGCAGTGGGGCCAGGACACTAGAAGCCCTCCCACTGTTGACCCGCTCCCAAGCACCAAGAATACAGAGCATCCCTTGCCCCAGCCTGAGAGTTCTTATCTGTACCTTGTGGCTGATAGCCACTGATGGACCTCTGCTCCAGATGCTTATCTAATTCCCTCTTGAAGCTGTCCATGCTTGTAGCTGCCACCACCTCCTGTGGCAGTGAATTCCATGTGTTAATCACTCTTTGGGGGAAGAAGGACTTCCTTTTATCCATCCTAACCTGACCACTCAGCAATTTCATTGAGTGCCCACGAGTTCTTGTATGGTGAGAAAGAGAAAAGTACTTCTTTCTCTACCTGCTCTGTCCCATGCATAATCTTGTAAACCTCAGTCATGTCACCCATCAGCCATCCTTTCTCCAAGCTAAAGAGCCCCAAGTGCTTTAACCTTTCTTCTTAGAGAAAGTGTTCCAACCCTTTTATCATTCTAATTGCCCTTTTCTGCACTTTTCCCAATGCCATAATGTACCCAGGGTCTTGACAGCCAGTTTGGAGTAGCGGTTAGAGATGCTGACTCTAATCTGGGAGAACCAGGTTTGATGCCCCACTCCTCCAAATGCAGCTGCTGGTGTGACCTTGGGTCAGTCACAAGTTCCCTCAGAGATGTTCTCTCAAGAGCAGTTCTCTCAGAACTCCCTCAGCCCTACCTACCTCACAGGGTGTCTGTTGTGGGGAAGGGGGAGGGGAAGGAGATTGTAATCCGCTCTGAGACTCCTTCAGGTACTGAAGGATGGGGTATAAATCCAATCTTTTCCTCTCTTCTTCTTCTCATCTGAAAACCTCTCTTCTACTGTTAGCCTTTCCTCTTCTTCTCCCTTCTATTCGGTCACAGACTTTGGTTTCTTAGGACTGTTATTTGAGGCACTTCACAAATACTATGTATTATTGTCTCTCAGTACTTGACATTATCTCCTCACTTAGAGACCAACCCAAAGCAAGTTTACTCAGAAACATGACCCACTTCATTCAATGGGGGGCTAACTCCCAGGAAAGTGTTCTTAGGCCTGAGGTCTAACAGGGCCGTCTCAAGCTACGTTAAACCTCGTAAACCCGCCGGCTTCCATGGACTTAGAAGAGTCTAACCCCCGCTTAGGATCTGTGTTGCCTGCAGACAGGCATGGCAGAGACTTCCTGCCTTTATCCTTCAGTTGTGATCCTGCAAATCCATGAAAACTTATTTGTGAAGGGCTGTAAAAAAAACAAAGGGCCTTTTGCAGCCCACGGCTGAGACAATGAGCCCGGTTTGGACTCTCCAGCAAAATCCATCTGGGGATCGATAAGGTCTGCTAGGGACAAAGCCGACAGTTGGAGCAAGGGGCTTATCGCTTGTTCTCTCCCTCTATTGTCTCTGCTCATACAAGTTTTGCAGATTTCTGCAGTGCTTAAAAAACACGACAAAGGTGTTTGATCAGAGACCACAATGGAGCAAAGGCAAATGCCGTCAGGGGGCGGGCTCGCCGCCTCGGGATCTTTAAGAACTATTGACTGTGTGTTGGGTTTGTTTAATGCTTGAAGGCTTCTCCTAAGACACATCTAGGGTATAAACGGTAAATTGCCTTCCCTCCCAAGAGCCTCTAATTTGCAAAGGACGCCCCTCCCAAATAGGAGGGGGGGGGAGACAGCCCCTTTTTGCAGAGCTCAGCTCCCCTGGGGAGGCCTTTCAATAAAACAGGCGAGAGAGGTGCACAACATCATTTAATTCTCCCAATTTGGGCCTGCTGTAATTGCCTCCTGTTGTATGAGATCAGTTTAAAGTCAATTAATCTGAAATGTGATGAGGTCTAAACTGTGAATCTGGAACTTTCCGTTTCGAAATTGCGGGCTCCTTCTCAGACCTTTGAGCAAGCGAGGACTGTGACGTCGTCTATCTAATTCTGAGGCAGGCCATAGAGTAGGGATAAAAAAAACAAAAAACCACACAATGGGGCCAAGGACAGATGGGGCATTTCATTACAAACTTGACATCAATCCCAGGTTTGCAGACAAGTCTGAAATCTTAAAACACACCCACACCCACACACTGGGAGCTAAAACTCCCTCAAGTAACAGATACAATGTGTTTAGTTTTAAAATATGAATACCCACTGAGCTCTCTGTCTTGAGACTATATTGTGAGATCTTGGCGGCCATTTGGGAAGTCGCTAGGCAACCACAGGGTTGCCAAGTCCCTTCGGGAAGCCAGCAGGGCTTTGGGAGGGGGCTTACTAGGAGCTTATCCCATGCTTCAACAACATGCCCATGTGACTTCAAGGTGACCTGGTGCCCGACTCTTGAACAAACTTACTCCCAACAACACTCTCTTGGCAGGGATTTGTTTATTGAGAGATGAAGATGTTTCAAGCTAAGACAATCTGTGTCAGAACTGACTCCCTTGGTGCCAGTTCTGGCATTATACATAGTTCAAACTGCCCCCCCCTTGAGACTAGTCCAATCACACCAACATATCCAGCCCACCAAAATCTACTGTGCACCATTAACCCTCCCCCAGCACTTGCAAGCCTAGTATCTAGCAGTGTCTGGTGTCCAATGTCAAGCACACATTCTTCCCAGAGATGGGAGGCTCCACATAAATGCAGTTACAAGCTAGCATGAATTCCAGCAAAGCAGCCTCACACACACACACACACACACACTCCTACACCCCCCTCCCAGCCAAAAGAAAACAGGATAAGAAGCATAGAGAACCAAAAGAGCTAAAGGAACAATGGCAGACGAGTCCCGAGTTTGGCCCCTGAAAATGACACAAGCAAGTTGGGGGTGTTGGGCCAATGCTCTGATTTTTAGGCAAAACTCTATGGTAGAATTAGCTTCTACCATAGAGTTTCTGCCCAAAACCAAGAGTGTCACCCCAACATCCCCAATGTACCAACATCACTTCTGGGTCACATTGAAGTCACTTAGGCACATTGCTGAAATATCTGGTGTTCTTCACTTTTGGGGCGTAAATCACCCCACCAGCCAGCTGATCAGGGGGTCTGGCATCCTTACAACCACAACAGTATTCCCAACCCTTTCAAGCCTTGGTTTTTGCAAGTCAAAATAGGAGTGAGCAGAGGTAGACCTGGAGGCCAAAAATGGGTAAGTGGATGGGTAAGGGGCAGGCCTCCTTGCAGTGCAGACCTTGTGACCAGGGGTGGCGGTCAATGCTCCCTCTGAGTTGTGTAGCCTTGTGAGCAAAAACTCTACTTTGTGAGCTACTGGCATTAAAGTTGTGAGCAAGTGATTTGGCTGCTGCATAAATTTGCTCTGGAGCCAACCTTCCTGAGCTAAGACAAAAATGCATGAGCCGGAAGCTAAAAAACGGTGAGCTAGCTTACTCTAACTCAGCTTAGAGGGAACACTGGTGCGGGTGGCAGTAAATGCAGCTCTTTCGACTGATGGCATGCATCCCAAAATTCTGAAAGAACTCCAATGTGAACTCATGGACCTCCCGACAAAATTATGTGACCTGTCACTAAAAATCTACCTCCATTTCCGAGGACTGGAAGGCAGCTAATGTCAGCCCCCATCCTTAAAAGAGGTTCCAAAGGAGATCCAGGAAACTACAGGCCAGCCAGTCTAACGTCAATACTGGGTAAGTTGGTGGGATCCTTTATTAAAGGTAGAATTAGCAGGCACATTGATGAACAAAAGCTAATGAGGAAGGATCAGTATGGATTCTCTAAGTGAAGATTTTGCCTCACTGACCTTTTAGAGTTCTTTGGGGAGGTGAAAAAACATGTGGACAAGGGTGACTCAGTAGGTGTTGTTTACCTAGACTTCCAGAAAGCTTTTAATAAAGTCCCTGATCAAAGGCTCCTAAGTAAACTCAGCAGTCGTGGAGGAGACAAGTCCTCTTGTGGACTAAAAACCGGTTAATTAACAGAAAACAGAGAGTGAATATAAATGGGCAGTTTTCACAGTGGAGGGTGGTAAGCAGTGGGGTACCTCAGGGCTCGGTACTAGCTCCGGCTCTTTTTAAACTTGTTCATTAATGATTTGGAGTTGGAAGTAAACAGTGAAGGGGCTAAGTTTACGGATGACACTAAGATGGGCAGGGTGGTGAGAACCAGGGAGGACGATGAGGGAGGGATCTGTCGAAGCTGGGTGAGTGGGCATCAATGTGGCAAATGAGGTTCAACGTGGGCAAGTGCAAAGGTGATGCACATTGGAGCCAAAAATCCTAACTACAAATATACACTGATGAGGTCAAAACTGGTGGTGACTGACCAGGAGAGAAAGCATGGAGTCGTGGTTGATAACTCACTGAAGGTGACAACTCAGAGTGCGATTGTGATAAAAAAAGGCAAAAGCTATGCTAGGGAAACACATCAGCCAGTATCACAATGCCCCTGCATAAATCTATGGTGCGGCCTTATTTGGAATACACCTTCCCTATGAGGTAAGGTTGAAGAGGTTAGCTTGGAGAAACGATGACTGAGGGGCGACATGATAGAGGTTTACAAAATGATGCCTGGAATAGAGAAGGTAGAGAAAGAAGGACTTTTCTTCCACTCTCACAATGCACAAGCTCGTGGGCATGAAATTAAATGAGCAGTAGGCTTAGGAATGATAAAAGGAAAGACTTCTTCATCCAAAGAATAATTAACATCCAAATAATAATTGACATGTGGAATTCACGCCCACAGGAAGTGGCGGTGGCTACAAACATAGACAGCTTCAAGAGGGGGTTGGATGAACAGATGGAGCAGAGGTCCATCAGTGGCTATTAGCCACAAGGTAGGGAACGCTTTGTCTGGGGCAAGTGATGCTCTGCATTCTTGGTGCTTGAGGGGCAACAGTGGGAGGGCTTCTGGAGTTCTGGTGGACCTCCTGATGGCCCCTGGGTTTTGGCCACTGTGTTCTTAATTATGAATGTCATTCTCCATGGGCGACATGGTGAGAGGGTTTGAATCGAAGTCGAGGTGGTAGTTCCGCTCTATTCTGCTATGGTCAGGCCTCACCTGGAGTACTGTGTCCAGTTTTGGGCACCACACTTTAGGAAGGATGTTGACAAGCTCGAACATGTCTGGAAGAGAGCAACCAGGATAGTGAGAGGGTTGGAATTCAAGTCTTAGGAGGAGAGGCTGAAAGAGTTGGGTATGTTTAGCCTGGGAAAGAGAAGACTTAGAGGGACATGATGGCAGTCTTCAAATATTTGAAGGGCTGTCATGTAGAAGATGGAGCAGATCTATTCTCTCTTGCTCCGGATTGCAAGACTAGATCTAATGGATGAAAATTACAAGGGAGTTGTTGCCGGTTAGATATCAGGAGAAATTTGCTAACTGTAAGAGTGGTTGAGCAGTGGAACAGTCTGCCTCGGAAGATGGTGGATGCTCCTTCACTGGCTGGACATTTTCAAGTGGAGGCTGGACAACCATCTTTTGGGTATGTTGTAGGTATGTAGGGCTATCTTTCGGCTGTGCTCCTGCAGAGTGCAGAGGGTTGGACTAGATGACCTGCAAGGTCCCTTCCAACTCTAACATTCTATGATTCTATGAGAGAGTGAGTGCCACCATGCTAAGCTTCAGAAAGCGGATTCTCTTCATTGTGAATGAAAATCGAGGGGGAAGGCTTATGTAGTTCCTTCCCAAGCAGCTTAACTTACCCTATCCTTTTATTATCTTCTTGTGTCTGAGATGCATAATATATGCAAGTCATGCTTTGCTTGAATGCCAAAAATGCTTATTCTGAATCACAGCCCAAAGGGCAGATCCCGGAGCAGGGGGTGTGGGCTACCCCCGCCTTCCGTCCAGGGAGCTGGGCATCGTATTGCCCCCAAACTGAACAGTGCCACGGCCCAGAAGAGACCTCTCGGTAGCTCACTTAGCTTTTTGCTCCGCTTGAATGTACAAGCAGGCTAAGGGAAGTTCCCATTCTGAAAGACGTGACAATGCCAAGCGCAGTTACGCTGCATTTAGATTCCAGCATGGTTTTCAACATTATTCATCTAGGGTTCGGCGATAAATGCCAGGATTTAAATGCTGCTCAGATGTAGAGTGAGGCGTTAGTGACTGGAGTGCTAGTTGGGCACTGGGGGGACCTGGGTTGAGATGCCAGGTTTAGAGTTCCGGTGCGGTACGGTGGACAGAGTGGTAGACTATGACCCTGTGCAGCCTGATTCAAATCACCACTACTGTGGAAGTTCACTGGGTGACTTTGGGCCCCTCACAAATTTTAAACCTGGCCTACCTCACAATGTTGTTGTTGTTGTGAGAAAATGGAGGTGGAGAGGGTGCAGTTCTAAGCTGCTTGAATGCGAACTTGGGGGAGGGGGAGTGAGATATAAATGAGAGCAACGAGGATGATCAGGGGTCTGGAGACTGAGCCCCACGAAGAAAGGCTGAGGGCTTTGGGAATGTTCAGTTTGGAGAAGAGGAGACTGAGGCGGGACATGGTTGCTGTCTCTAAATATTTGAAAAGCTGTCATTTGGAGGAGGGCAAGGAGCCGTTCCAGTTGGCAGCAGAGGAGAGGACTCGAAGCAACGGGTTTAAATTACACACAGAAAGGTATTGGCTGGATATTAGGAAACACTTTTTCATAGTCAGAGTGGTTCAAAGGTAGGATCAGCTGCCTCGAGAGGTGGTTGGCTCCCCATCACTGGCAGCTTTCAAGAAGAGGCGGAGGTCTTTCCCATCACCTACTACCTGGTTCTTTTAACTGGAGATGCTGGGGACTGAACCTGAGACCTTTTGCATGCCAAGCAGATGCTCTACCGCTGAGCCACAGCCCCTCTTGACAGCTCTCCAGGGTCTCAGGCGGAGGTCTTTCCCATCACCTCCTACCTGATCCTTTAACTGAAAATGCTGGGGATTGAACCTGAGACCTTCTGCATGCCAAGCAGATGCTCTACCGCTGAGCCACAGCCTCTCTTGACAGCTCTCCAGGGTCTCAGGCGAGGCCTTTCCCATCACCTCCTGCTTGGTCCTTTTTAACTGCAGATGCTGGGGACTGAACCTGGGACCTTCTGCATGCCAAGCAGATGCTCTACTGCTGAGCCACAGCCCCTCTTGACAGCTCTCCAGGCTCTCAGGCAGAGGTCTTTCCCATCACCTACCACCTGGTCCTTTTAACTGGAGATGTCGGGGACTGAACCTGGGACCTTCTGCCTGCCAAGCAGATGCTGAGCCATCAAGGGCTCTGCTAGGGTTCCCTCATCCTCTTCTTGCCCTGCATCTGAGAAGTGCGTCTTGTCGCAGCGAAGGTGGCTTTCCTTCCAGAATGCGCTTCTTGTATCTCGGGGTCTCAACATCTGTGTTAATTTAGCAGGCAGTTGATTAAGGGGCTTGTTGAATCAGAGCACAATGCATTACACTTTTCACTTGCAATTTCTTTACTCCGCTTATCATTAAAGCTCCTTCAGGGGCTTTGGCAACTAGGGTGCTAACAAGCAAACCGGTACTCCTCGCGTTCCTGGTGGTGGGCTTCCCTTCGTCTCCCTTGCCAAAGGTAGTGGGTTGCTGCCAACCTCCAGGGGGTGCCTGGAGATCTCCTGGACTCCAGACAAGAATGATCATTGCTCCTGGACAGAATGATTTCTTTGGAAAGTGAACTCTATGGCATTATACACTGCAGAGGTCCCTCCCTTCCCCGGGCTTCTAGTGTCCTGGCCTCACTGCTGGACCTCCTGATGGCACCTGGTATTTTTGGCCCCTGTGTGACACAGAGTGTTGGACTGGAGGGGCCACTGGCCTGATCCAACATTGGCTTCTCTGATGTTCTTATATCTGGGGCAAGTGATGCTCTGTATTCTTGGTGCTTGGGGGGGCTTCTAGTGTCCTGGCCCCACTGCTGGACCTCCTGATGGCCACTGGTATTTTTGGACACAGTGTGACAAGAGTGTTGGATTGGATGGGCCACTGGCCTGATTCAACATTGGCTTCTCTTATGTTCTCAGGCTCCACCCCCAAATCTCCAGGAATTACCCAACCCAGAGTTGGCAGCCCCACCTGTGTACTATTTGGGCCACCCTTGCTGGGGGTTTCTTACTCACCAGAGGAATTAACTGGCTAAGCAACACCCAACAGTCCCCACAAAGGACTGGGAAGTGGCTTAGCAAGATTTGTAAATGGCCTCTGGTCTATTCCTTGAATAGATTTGACTTTTATAGGATAACAGTGCACCGTATATTTTCTGCATTTCAGGTTCCATTGACCCTCCGGTTGGCTTGCCTTCATTTCATATCTTTAGATCATGACTTGGTGAATTTGAAGCAGTACCACAAAAAGTTATGCTGGAACAGAGCTCTGTCTTTCAAGTGAAGAAGAAGAAGAAGAAGAAGAAGAAGAAGAAGAGAAGAGATTGGATTTATACCCCACCCTTCACTACCGTAAGGAGTCTCAGAGTGGCTTACAATCTCCTTTCCCTTCCCCACCCCCCAACAGACACCCGGTGAGGTAGGTGGGGCTGAGAGAGCTCTCTCGAGGACTGCCCTTGAGAGAACAGCTCTGAGGGAACTTGTGACCGACCCAAGGTCACACCTGCAGCTGCATGTGGAGGAGCGGGGAATCAAACCCAGTTCTCCCAGATTAGAATCTGCACAGTTAACCACTACACCAAACTGGCTCCTGTTTAATTTCGCAAGGCTGTTTAATAACCACCAGCAATGCTCCCTGTAAACTGTGAAGTCTTGTGAACAAAAATTCTCCTTTGTGAGCTCCTGGCATTAAAGTTGTGAGCAAGCAGTTTGGCTACTGCATAAATCAGTTTGCCCTGGAGCCATCCTTCCTGAGCGAAGACAAAAATGTGTGAGCCAGAGGCCAAAAAACTGTGAGCTAGCTCACACTAACTCAGCTTAGAGGGAACACTGACCACAAGGCTCCTGTTTAATTTCATTGCTATGCCAGTTAAGAACATAAGAAGAGCCCTGCTGGGTCAGACCAGGGGTCCATCTAGCCCAGCATCCTGTCTCACACAGTGGACAACCAGTTCCGCTGGAGGGCCAACAACAGGGCACAGAGGCCGAGGCCTTCCCCTGCTAAGAACATAAGAAGAGCCCTGCTGGATCAGACCAGGGAGGGCCCATCCAGTCCAGCCTCCCATCTCACACAGGGGCCAGCCAGTTCCTCTGGAGGGCCAGCAACAGTGCAGAGAGGCCAAGGCCTTCCCCTGATAAGAACCTCAGAAGAGCCCTGCTGGATCAGACCAGGGGTCCATCTAGCCCAGCATCCTGTCTCACACGGTGGCCAACCAGTTCCTATGGTGGGCCAACAACAGGGCACAGAGGCTGAGGCCTTCCCCTGCTAAGAACTTAAGAAGAGCCCTGCTGGATCAGACCAGTGGTCCATCCAGTCCAGCATCTTGTCTCACACAGGGGCCAACCAGTTCCCCTGGAGGGCCAACAACAGGGCAGAGAGGCCGAGGCCTTCCCCTGGTGTTGCTTTCTGGCTCTGGGATCCAGAGGATTAGTGCCTCTGAATGTGGAGGTTCCCCTCAGCCACCATGGCTAGTTAGCCACAGATAGACCTTCTCCTCCATGAATCGACCTGATCCCCTTTTAAAGCTGTGTATTCCTGTGGCCATCACAACATCCTGTAGCAGCAAATTCCACATTTGAATCCCTCTCTGTGTAAAGAAGTATTTCCTTTTGTCCATCCTGATTCTCCTGCCCATCATCTTCACTGGATGCCCTTGAGTTCTAGTCTACTGGGAGAGGGAGAAAAAAACCCTCTTTGTCCACTCTCTCCACTCCATGCATAATTTTATGAGCCTCTCTGATGCCTCCCCCCTTAGTCATCTCTTTTCTAAACTGAAAAGTCCCAGATTCTTCAGCCTTTCCCTATAGGGAAGGTGCTCCAACCCCGTAATCATTTCTGTCACCCTCTTCAGTGTTTTCCCCAGCTCTGCAATGCCTTTTTTTGAGATAAGGTGAGCAGAACTGTACACGGTATTCCATAAGAACATAAGATAAGCCAATGTTGGATCAGGCCAATGGCCCATCTAGTCCAACACTCTGTCACACAGTGGCCAGAAATACCAGGTGCCATCAGGAGGTCCAGCAGTGGGGCCAGGACACCAGAAGCCCTCCCACTGCTGCCCCCTCCAGCATCAAGAATAGAGTGCATCACCTGCCCCAGACTTCCAAATGAGGCTGCACCATAGGTCTATACAGAGGCATTACAATATTGGCCATTTTACTTTTAACCCCTTTTCACTGCTGCAGCACACATTTGTGAATATATTAAATAGTCCTGGCCCCAGGACCAATCCTTGTGAGACCACACTACTTACTTCCCTCCATTTATTCCTACTCTTTGCTTCCTGTCATTTGACCAATTTTTAATTCATAAGAGAACCCATCCTCTTATCTTATGACTGCTAAGGTTGCTCAGGAGTCTTTGGGGCGGTATCTCATCAAAAGCCTTTTGAAAGTCCAGGGACATAATACCTACAATTGTTCTTCAGTGGTCTCGTTGCCTCAGTCCACGATGGAAGATCCGGGCAGAGTAGGGCTGCCAAGTCCCCCGGGGGGGCAGGGTTTTTCCCACCAAAAGGGCCCCTAATCCACCAGTCCAGATCAGGCCGGTGGGGAAAACCCCGCCCCCAAAGTACCCGGTTCCGGCCGGCATGCCTGGCGCGATGACATCACTCGGAGGTGACATCATCGCGCTGGGCACGTCGCCAGCCGACACTCTAGCAATCAGCCTGGAAACTAGGGACCAACTCTCCCCCGCTTTTAAATGTAAGTCACTTGGCAACCCTAGGGCAGAGTAGGCATGGGTACCTGGTTCACTGCACCCTCAGGAGAGCTGGTCAGAAGGGGAAACAGCAGGCCTTCCAAGCCATGGGGTGAAATCTCTGGGAGGATCACTCTTAGCCACAGAGTCAGGTGACCACAAGCAGCCAAATAGTTCCCACTTCCTCTTGTATAACTTTCAAGACCCACCATGTTTTGAAGTTAAGAGCTGGTTGGAGTTTAAAGGAAGTGGGTTTTAGGCCTACCTTACAGGGTTGTTCTGTTTTAAAAATAGAGAAGAGAGGAACCATACGTGGGACCTGAATTCCTTGTAGCAGGCCAGGATAAAAACAGACAGATGATGACGATGATAGATAAACTTGGTGGTGGTGGGAAGTGCTTGTCAGGTAACCCTGTCATGTTGATGGAATGTGGGAGGAAGGCGGCTGCCTCTTCTCCCCCTCTGAACTGTAGTTTCATTCTCATCTACTTATCAGGTCTCTGACTTTGGCTCTCTAGCTGTGGGAGCCCATTGCTGGGAACTCTAACTGTTCCTAGGCTGTTTTGCTAAGCTTTCCCTCCTAAGCCTGCCACACACACGAAATGTAATCATTGGCTTCTGCTGTTGAGGGGGTCGTTCGAATGTAGTAATACCTAGTATAACCTAGTATGCTTTGCTGTATCTGGTCATTACTGACACTGAGTGTGTACACGCAGCGCTGGCCCCAGGTGTCTGGGCGCCCTAGGCAGGATTGCCTGGGGCGCCCACCCCACCGGGGATGCCAACCTCCCGGTGGGGCCTGGAGATGGCCCAGCGCCTAGGAGAGCTGAGGAAGGGGCGGGCTTAGAAGCCCCCCCTTCCCTCCCAGGCGGCGCGACTCTCCCGGGTGCCTCGCAGCCGCAAGGCACCCGGGACAGCCGGGGAAGGGGCGGGCTTAGAAGCCCCCCCTTCCCTCCCAGGGCGGCGCGCGCGGCTCTCCCGGGTGTCTCGCAGTCGCGAGGCACCCGGGACAGCCGGGGAAGGGGCGGGCTTAGAAGCCCCCCCTTCCCTCCCAGGGGCGGCGCGCGCGGCTCTCCCGGGTGTCTCGCAGTCGCGAGGCACCCGGGACAGCCGGGGAAGGGGCGGGCTTAGAAGCCCCCTTCCCTCCCAGGGGCGGCGCGCGCGGCTCTCCCGGGTGTCTCGCAGTCGCGAGGCACCCGGGACAGCCGGGGAAGGGGCGGGCTTAGAAGCCCCCCCTTCCCTCCCAGGGGCGGCGCGCGCGGCTCTCCCGGGTGTCTCGCAGTCGCGAGGCACCCGGGACAGCCGGGGAAAGGGCGGGCTTAGAAGCCCCCCCTTCCCTCCCAGGGGCGGCGCGCGCGGCTCTCCCGGGTGCCTTGCAGCCGCGAGGCACCCAGGAAAGCCGGGGCTGCCGCATTGGGCGGCTCGGGGGCCTTTTTACGGGGCGGGTGGGGGCATTTTGGCGCCCCTGCAGGGTCGGCGCCCTAGGCGAGCGCCTAGCTCGCCTAGTGGGCGAGCCGGCCCCTGTGTACACGTGTCTTTGGTACTGTTCCATTAAACACTGTCTTCTTCAAGAAGCCCTGTGTTATATGACTGACTGAAGAACCTGACAGTGCTGCCTAGTCACACTCAACTCCTGGTGACCCCATGGGGTTTCCAAGGCAAGAGAGGAACTGAGGTGGTTTCCCATTGCCTGCCTCGTCACAGCAACCCTTGTCTTCCTCGGGGGTCCCCTATCCAAGTACTATGTATGTTTATCATGTTGTTAGCCACCCTGAGCCTGCCGAATGGTGGGGAGGGTGACATATAAATGTGAATACTAATAAATAAATAAACAGGGCCAACCTGTTTAGTTTGGTGTAGTGTCTGGTGCAGTGGTTAAGTGTGAAGTTTGGTGTCGTGGTTAAGCACACGGACTCTAATCTGGGAGAACTGGGTTTGATTCCCCATGCCTCCACTTGCAGCTGCTGGATGACCTTGGGAAAGCCATAGTTCTGACAAGAGCTGTCCTTGAAAGGGCAGTCCTGGAAAGAGCTCTCTCAGCCCCGCCTACCTCACAGGGTGTCTGTTGTGGGGAGGGGAAGGGGAAGGAGATTGTAAGCCGCTCTGAGACTCCAGGTGAAGGGTGGGGATTGTAAACCACTCTGAGATTCCAATCTCTCCTCCTCCTCCTCCTCCTCCTCCCACTCCTCCTCCTTTTTCTTCTCCTTCTCCTCCTCCTCCTCCTAATCCTCCTCCCTCTTCCTCTTCCTCCTCCTCTTCCTCCTCTTCCTCCTCTTCCTCTTCCTCCTCCTCCTCTTCCTCTTCCTCTTTCTCTGCTTCTAGCTTCCAAGATCTGAAGAGGTCAGGCTAGCCTGGGCTGTCCAGGTCAGAGCCAGAGATGTCCAGAGGTCATTTGCTGTTGCCAGCCTTTTGCCTCGTGATCCTGGGCTTCCTTGCTGGTCTCCCATCCAAGGACTAATCCTGAACTGCCTCCGCTTCGCTTGTGAGCTCTGATGAGTTCGGGCCGGCCTGGGCCGTGATAACTTGAGGGTTTGCGCCCTGCATGCAAATCATTCTAATTGACACAGCGATTCAGATTCAGGTTTAATCAAATTTTCATAGATGTTTCATACGATGCCCTCCTTGGGACAGTCTCTTCTCCATTCCATTAATTATTTTGCTGCTTTTCCGAACAAGCGCCGTGGTTTGCATAATTTTATGTCCTTCGCAGAAAGCCTGGACCAGGTAGCGAGTGCGCCCTCCCTGAGTACCCCCCCCCCCGTCCCTTTGCAGATAACAAGGCTGCTTTACGGAGGTGGCGAAAGGCGTCCTTGTACACACCGGGCGCATTATGTTGCATTCACAATTTATCTTCTTCACTGTCACTTCTTCCTCGGGGGAGTTTAGTATAAGAGGGAAAGGACGGGAGATTAGCTGGGAAGATGGATGTCTCCTCGCTTCTCCCAAGAACTGGGCCACCATATGGAAGCTTTTAACTTATGAAATCTTCCCTAAATATAGATGAGTCAGGGTCCAGAGAGAGCTCACCAAGCTGGGTGTGAATACAGTCTCAAAGTGCGTGCAGTGTGTCAGCTCGGTTTAACAAAGGCTCAGTGCTCGCCTTTTTGGGAGAAGAAGCGCAAACTTTCAAAAGCGGGTAACTTGGGCTTCATCTCCTGTTAGTTCATACAGATGTCACCAGAAGTGGGCCTTACCCAGCTTGTTTGTCTTGGAGAGTAGTGGGCGGGGGCCGTGGCTCAGTGGCAGAGAGTCGGCTTGGCATGCAGAAGGTCCCAGGTTGCTGTTTTCTTAAAATATTTTTATTACAATTTTTTATTACCAATAACAACTTATATAAATACACGAATTGAGGAGGAAACAACTTGCAAACAGAATTCAGCCAGACTGCAACTGTTACACAGTTACACCGCCACCCCCACCCGCCCAGTTGAAGCTAAAATAAAGATAAAAACTGCAATGGTTTAATGAAACACTACTAACTAGGGGAAAGCCGTTATAGGCTTGACAGAGCCAATCTCTGACACCTGCCGTTAAAGGGATCAGGTGGTGGGTGATGTGAAAAGACCTCAGCCTGAGACCCTGGAGAGCCAGTGTCAGAGTAGATAATAAGGAGTTTGATAGATGGAGGGCCTGATTCATTATAAGGGAGTGTCATGTATGATGGTGACAACCATGCCTCTAGAAGGTCAGTGGTGGGAAGTTCCATCAAGTCACATACAACTTACAGCGACACCTGAAAGGATTTTCAGTGCAAGAGACATTCATGGGTGGTTAGCAATTGCCTGGCTTTGAGCAGCAACGCTGGACATTCTCCCATCCAAATATTAATCAGGACTGACCCTGCTTAGCTTCCAGGATCTAATGAGACTAAGATCACCTGGGCCTTCCAGGAAAGGGCCAGAAGGTTAGCAGGGGAAGACGCATAAGAACATCAGAGAAGCCAATGCTGAATCAGGCCAACGGCCCATCTAGTCCAATACTCTGTCACACAGCGGCCAAAATATACCAGGTGCCATCAGGAGGTCCAGCAGTGGGGCTAGGACACTCGAAGCCCTCCCACTGCTGCCCCCCCAGCACCAAGAATAGAGTGTGTCACCTGCCCCAGACTGAGAATTCCCATCTATACCCTGTGGCTAATAGCCCCTGATGGACTTCTGCTCCATATGTTTATCTAATACCCTCTTGAAACTGCCCATGCTTGTAGCTGCCACCACCTCTTGTGGCCGTGAATTCCATGTGTTCATCACTCTTTAGGTGAAGAAGTACTTCCTTTTATCTGTTCTAACCCTACTGCTCAGCAATTTCATTGAGTGCCCACGACTTCTTGTATTGTGAGAAAGGGAGAAAGGGAAGAGAAGCCCATGTTGGATCAGGCCAATGGCCCATCCAGTCCAACACTCTGTGTCACACAGTGGCCAAAAATACCAGGGGCCATCAGGAGGTCCAGCAGTGGGTCCAGGACACTAGAAGCCCTCCCACTGTTGACCCCCACCACCACCAAGAATACAGAGCATCACTTGCCCCAGAGTCCCTACCTATACCTTGTGGCTAACAGCCACTGATGGACTTCTGCTCCATATGTTTATCCAATTCCCTCTTGAAGCCATCCATGCTTGTAGCTGCCACCACCTCTTGGTGCCCGTCAGAATAGATGCCAGGGAATTAGATTAGCCAAGGACAGCTATGCACGCTTAGATATTAGTTTTAATTCACTGCAGAATATTCCTCACAGGGCTGATGCTAATGTGGATGGGAAATGCTCAGGTCTGCATAAGAGAATCCCCTTGCTCATTTTTAAAACCATCCTCATCTGTGGATAATGTTAGTTTAAAGAGAATGTAGTATAAAGTGTGTGAGCTTCCCAGTTAATACTTAACCTTCCCATGAACACATAAGAACATAAGAGAAGCCAGTGTTGGATCAGGCCAATGGCCCATCCAGTCCATGTGTTAATCATTCACGAAGCTGCTCTTCTACCGAATTAGACCATTTGTCCATCAAGATCAGTATTATCTGGCCAATTCAGAGTGGCAGCAATTCTCCAGGGTTTCAGGCAGAGATCTTTCCCATCACATACAACCTGATCCTTACTGGAGATCATGGAGATTGGACCTGGGACCTTCTGCATGCCAAGCAGACGCTCTACCACTGAGCCATGGGCCCTCCCCGACACTCACAAATTTCCTTTGATTTTGTTTTTCCTAAATGCTCCTTGAAATAATTCCCCCACCCCACAATATGTCGTTCATTTTTCACCGTTTGAAATGTTCAGCCGTTAAAAACGTAATTTGGTGCAAAACGCTACTGCAGCCCCAGTAATGAACGCTACACACTTCTGAAGCCCAGCCTGGTGTCTTGTTACCCATTTGACTATTCATGACTTTTCTATCGCACACAATAATTACCTCTGTGGCGATGGGAATTGTAGCCAGAAGGAGTTCTGGGCCTGGTTAGTCATCGCTGCTGAAGGCGTCCTGGTTCGCAGAAAGGTTCTCGGTGTTCTCGTGCCTGGTGTTCTCTGGGCATCATAAATAATGGCTCAGAGGCAAGAACAGGATCTTTTGACGACAGGATTAACTACACAACTTTAGATGAAAAACATGGCATGGTACAACCCATTAGAAGCCCCGGGCTGGGCGGAGGACTCTTGCTCATTTTTACGCAAGGGTTACACTGGATTATAGCTCAAGCGTACGAAAATGCTTCTGGTGCTTCATTCCCTTTCAGTGTTAATTAGACTTAGACGTCTTACTCCCATAGTTCACTTATAGAATCATAGGATGTTAGAGTTGGAAGGGACCTTGCAGGTCATCTAGTCCAACCCCCCGCACTCTGCAGGAGCACAGCCGAAAGATAGCCCTGCATACCTACAACATACCCAAAAGGTGGTTGTCCAGCCTCCGCTTGAAAACGTCCAGGGAAGGAGCATCCACCACCTCCTGAGGCAGACTGTTCCACTGCTCAACCACTCTTACCGTTAGCAAGTTTCTCCTGATATCTAGCCGGTAATAACTCCCTTGTCATTTCCACCCATGAGATCTAGTCTTGCAATCCGGAGCAAGAGAGAATAGATCTGCTCCATCTTCGACATGACAGCCCTTCAAATACTTGAAGACTGCAATCATGTCCCCTCTAAGCCTTCTCTTTCCCAGGCTAAACATACCCAACTCTTTCAGCCTTTCCTCATAAGACTTGAATTCCAACCCTCTCACCATCCTGGTTGCCCATCATGTTTGTATTTGATGTCATCGCATGGTTTTTGTGTGTCGTCCCCCCCCAAAAAAAACCCTTACTGAACAAGCCAAACAGTCTTGGTCACTAAACCACTGAACCAGTGTGGTGTAGTGGTTAAGAGTGGGGATTCTAATCTGGAGAAGCAGGTTCGGTTCCCCACTCCTCCTCCTCATGAGGCCTGCTGGGTGATCTTGGGCCAGTCACTGTTCTCTCAGAACTCTCTCAGCCCCACCTGCCTCACAAGGTACCTGTTGTGGGGAGAGGAAAGGAAAGGTGATTGTAAACCGCTTGTTGTTGTTGTTCAGTCACACAGTTGAGTTCAACTCTTCATGACCCCATGGACCAGATCATGCCAGGCCTTCCTGTCCTCCGCTGTCCTCTGAAGTTTGCTCAATTTCATGTTCGTTGCATCGATGACACTGTCTAACCATCTCATCCTTTGCCGTCCCCTTCTTCTTTGACCTTCAATCTTTGACCTCTTTGACCAGCATCAGGGTCTTCTCCAGTGAGTGCTCCTTCTCATTGGGTGGCCAAAGTCTTTGAGCTTCAGCTTCAGGTATCTGGCCTTCCAGGGAACAGTCAGGGTTGATTTCTTTGAGGATTGACTGAATTTGATCTCCTTGCAGTCCAAGGGACTCTCAAGAGTCTTCTCCAGCACCATAATTCAAAAGAATCTATTCTTCAGCGCTCGGCCTTCCTTATTAGTCCAACTCTTGCAGCCATACATTACTACAGGGAATACCATTGCTTTGACCATATGGACTTTTGTTGGCAAGGTGAAGTCTCTGCTTTTTATCATGCAGTCTAGGTTTGCCATCGCTTTCCTCCGAAGGAGCAGGCATCTTTTAATTTCATGGCTGCAGTCACCATCTGCAGTGATCCTGGATCCCAGGAATGTGAAGTCTGTCACTGCTTCCACAACTTCCCCTTCTATTTGACAAGGATCATGGCCAGATGCCATGATCTAGCTTTGTTGTTTTTTTTTGATGTTGAGTTTCAAGCCAACTTTTGCACTCTCCTCTTAGGGACTCATTAAGGTAGAGAAAAGCAGGGTATAAAAACCTTTTCTTCTCTTTCTTCTATCCAAACAAGGGGGACACCAAGGGCACTGGTTTGGAGATGCCACTCGGCTTAGCCCAGGCTCACCAGGGTTTGGGGGCTAAGCAGGGTTGTCCATGGTCAGTACTTAGATGGGAGACCAATGCTGGGGCGGCTCTGCAGATGAAGACCCTGGCACACCCCTTCTGCTCACATCTTGCCTGGAACATCATGGAGGTTGGGTTGCCATGAGTTGTTGGTGGTGGCGGCAGTGGTGGTGGTTGTGATGGTGGTGGTGGCTCTTCTTCTTCAACAACAGAAATGGTCTGATGAAGATTGGTTTGAAACGAGGTTTGGCTGGCAAAACCGTCATTTGTTGTGTGTGTTAACTTCTTTTTGGTGGCACTTGTATTCCTATCATTCTACACCTTTCCTTTTCTCCATGTGGGTTCAGATTTGTATTTTCATTTTGCCCTTTACAAAACACCCCGGTTTTTGATATACCTTCTTGTACTTACAGTGAGCTTTGAGTCCAGCATCATCTTGGAGACCAGCAAGAGTTCCAGGGAAGAAGCTTTCGCGAGTCCAGGCTCCTTTTGTCAGACACAGTGGAGTATGAATGGAGATCTGAGTCCTTTCATCCTAATCAGGAGGTGGGAGGGGCGTCGTAAAGAAACTGTCTTCTTGTACTTGTGTGCTTTGTTTTTTCGAAACTGCATCAAGCCACCTAGGAGGACTGAGAGAAACCACTTCATTCTTAGAGGCGGTCTCATCACAGAAGAAGTCAAGCATTTCCTGGCTTTCCACAGTTTTCTGAATGCTTGAGGCCCTTGCTTCTTGGTTCAAAGGACCCCACGAGGACCTGTATCTCAACACAAGTTTAACCTAATGTCTCCCACTCATATTTCTGACAACCAAGCCAGAATGCCCCATCAGCATCACAGCACCTGCACAGTGCCTCTCCAGGTGCCCGGGGCCTGATCTATCACCCTGTTGCTGTCAGTCCTCAGCTCTGCCTGGTGCCAGCTGCCCACATAGCCTGGCTGTGGTGCGTGTTCCTAGGAGAAGTGTTCCTCAATTGTTTATTCCGGGCAGTTAATTATACCAAAGCCGCTGGAGCCCTTCCTTGCTTAGATCTCCTTCCTACCCAGAGACAGCAGGAAGAGGAATTAGAAGCATTAACGACAATAGTCAGCCATCTTTGGAAGAAAAGATCCAGCATGTATCCCCAAATTTAATTAAACTCCCCGAGTTCCTTCCTGGTCGCAATTAATTACACAAAGCGATGGGAAATGCTCCGATAGGCAGACAGATTTTTATCTCCCTCCCCAAAAGAGACAGGGGTGGTCTTTTCTGCTGGAATATGGAGGCAATTAATTAGAGGGAGAAAGGGAGGACTCCAGTGTGACATACGCTGAGCCTCTATGCACGGAGTGGGGTGGGGGAATGTCTGACACCATTTGGAACAGTCACAGACGATGCAAGAATGTTTGACATGTATATATTCGCCTGACTTATGTTCTTATGTTCAGAAGGTGTGACTCTTCATGCATCCAGCCAAGCAAGCAGCCTCTGTCTCATGTCAGCTTACCTCAAAATACGTTTGTTTGTCTCTGATGTTTCTCTCTTGAATACGTTTGTTTCTCTCTTGCCCCGGGTTGCAGGACTAGATCTAATGGGTGGAAATTACAAGGGAGTCATTACCAGCTAAATATCAGGAGAAACTTCCTAACTGTAAGAGTGGTTGAGCAGTGGAACAGCCTGCCTCGGGAGGTGGTGGATGCTCCTTTGCTGGATGTTTTCAAGCGGAGGCTGGACTACCATCTTTCAGGTATGTTGTAGGGCTATCTTTCGGCTACGCTCCTGCAGAGTGCAGGAGGTTGGACTTGATGACCTGCAAGGTCCCTTCCAACTCTAACAATCTATGACTTTCCCCCCCGTGGGCTTGAATTGTTGATGCTGCCTCTGTGGTTGCTTACAAGTTGGGTTTCCACCAGCTGTCACACTAAATAGTAATGTAGCCCCCAATGATAGTTTAACCTGTCACAGTTTGAAGCCAATTGTTAGTATATACCCGGAATAATTGCCTTGCAAGGAAAAAGGAAATCCCAGTTAGGTGCAGGTGAAAACAATTCTAGATGGAAACCTCAAAAGGATCGGTGCTATCAGAGGTGGGCTGTTGGGTCTTAGGCATGTGGAAATTCTTCTGTCTCCACACTGGCTTGTATTTTACCACGAGCCACTGTGTGTATAATCAGGCAAAGGCTATAAGGCAGGGGATTCTGTTTTCCTGTAAAAGCCCCTTGGTTCATTTATTTCAAGAAGAAGAAGAGGAAGAGGAAGAGGAAGAGGAAGAAGAAGAAGAAGAAGAAGAAGAAGAAGAAGAAGAAGAAGAAGAAGAAGAAGGAGGAGGAGGAGGAGGAGGAGGAGGAGGAGGAGGAGGAGGAGGATTGGATTTATACCCCACCTTTCACTCAGGGTCTCAGAGCGGCTTACAAACTCCTTTCCCTTCCCCTCCCCACAACAGATACCCTGTGAGGTATGTGAGGCTGAGAGAGCTCTTTCCAGGACTGTCCTTGAGAGAACAGCTCTGACAGAACTATGGCTTGCCCAAGGTCATCCAGCAGCTGCAAGTGGAGGAGTGGGGGAATCAAACCCGGTTCTCCCAGTTCAGAGTCAGAGCACTTAACCATGGCACCAAACTGGCTCTCTAAGCCGGCAACCTGCAGTCTAGTTCGTGTTTCTGGGAGATCTGTACTTTGCTCAGGGTCTCTACTTGCTGATCCTTCCTTATGATGCAATTGAACGCCTGGGAACACAGGCAGCTGCCTTGTACTGAATTGAACCCTTGGTCCATCAAGGTTGGTATTGTCTACTCGACCAGGTCTCATCTACTAGATGAACTTTTGAACTGGAGATGCCAGAATTGAACCAGAGAGCCACACCCACACAGCACTGGGGCAGAATGGTGGACGCAGACCTTGAACTGGGCAGTCACTCACCAGTCCATTTCCTGTAGGGCTGCCAGCTCCAAGTTGGGCAAATTCCTGGAGATTTGGGGGGAAGGGGTGGAGCCTGGGGAGGGGCCTCAGCAGGGTATAGCACCATAGAGCCCACCCTCCAAAGCAGCCGTTTTCTCCTGTAGAATTGAACTGTGTAGTCTGGAGACGTCCTCCCTGGCCACTGGTGGGAGTGGGGGGGTCGGGTTGCCAGATCCAGCCTACAGACCTCAGTGGGGTACAATGCCACAGAATCCATCCTCTGAAGCATCCATTTTCTCTAGAAGTACCGATCTCTGTAGTCTGGAGACGAGCTGTAATTCCGGGGGGTCCCCAGGTCCCTCCTGGAGGCTGGCAACCTTACAACCCTATCTGTAGATGAGCTGTAATTCCAGCCCCCACCCCCACCCCGGGAGGTTGGCAGTCCTTGTCCCCTGCCACGCAAATACTGGACTATTGAAGGGCTGGCGGGAGGCGTCCACCTCGGTTTTTGTGTCCTTCTCTCTATTTAGGCATTGATTTCTCCTCCAGGAGCTGTTCTATAACAGCCGGCCTCTTAAGCATTGTGGAGAACTGAGATCCTCCATTCAGAAAATGCCCCTTCCCAGCTTCTTAACCTTTTCAGTCACAGTCAAACGTCTGGCGAGAGATCAATTCCTTGTAAAATTCTCCCTCTTGTGTTTCCCCTTTTGATTCCGTGCCTTAATGCATCAGGGCAGCAATCTTGCTGTTCAGGTGACAGCATGATCTCGGGCGGAGAAAGACCTGAGCCCGCAGCCAGAACTAGAGAACTCACTCAGGGTTTGGGTTGCCAGTTCGGGGCTGGGAAATTCCCAGAGTTTGGGTGAGTGCCGCTTGGGGAGGGTGGGGTTTGGGGAGGAACCTCGCCAGCATATCGTGTCGTAGAGTCCACCCTCCAAAGCAGCCATCTTCTCTGGGTGAGCTCATCTCTGTCGCCTGGAGATCAGTGGTGATTCTGGGAGATCCCCAGGCGCCACCTGGAGGGTGGCAACCCAAACTCAGAGGGCAGCACCTGTCTTGTACATGGGCTCCTTCAGGGTGCAGGCAAAATAGGAAGCTGCTGGGGGATGCAACATCCAGCACCCCTGTGCATGATGCTCCAGAAAGCAATATAAGAAGAGCCCTGCAAGGGCGTCAGAGTCCTACAACAATCAGGCTCAAGAACGTTCCTTCTGGAAGGGTCAAGTTTATTGAGTTCAGTAGAAGCAGGTCATCTCTGCGTACAGCCTCTGTGTAAAGGCTAACCCCACAGGCGGGAAAGGGGAAGATATACTGCGTCTGAAGTGGGACCCTCTGATGCAGGCAAGCCAATCAGAGGGGCAAGCCTTGTGCGCCTAAAGTAACGACTACAAGTTCCCAGGGAGGCGAGAGTGTGAAGCATCAAGGTCAGGCAACAAGATAAGGCGCAGTGAGAAAAGTGCAAGCTAACATTCCAGGACAGTAAGATGTTCACTTTACAGACTCCCTTCCCCCTACACCAGCCATGGCAGCATAGCCGACACCGGGTCACGCCAGAGGGCCATCTAATCCAGCTTCCTGCTTCTCAGAGTGGATGACTGGTAAGGTTTACCTGGGGATTCTGGGGGTGGAGCCTGAAAGGGGTGGGGTTTGGAGAGGGGCGGCACAAAGGGTGAATTCCCCAACTGGCTGAGCCTAAAGTTCCTGTCAATCTACAGCAGAACAGTGATGACAGGACTTCATGTAGGATCCTGGCCAAAGCCCAGCACAGCCTCAGGAGCTCAATGCTGGACATGCACCCCCCGATTACCTCCTAGCCTATTTACCTTGAAGAACTTGTGGGCACTCAATGAAGTTGCTGAGCAGTCGGGTTAGAACAGATAAAAGGAAGTCCTTCTTCACCCAAAGAGTGATGAACACATGGAATTCACTGCCACAGGAGGTGGCGGTGGCTACAAGCATGGATGGCTTCAAGAGGGAATTAGATGAACATATGGAGCAGAAGTCCATCAGTGGCTATTAGCCACAAGGTATAGATAGGGACTCTGGGGCAAGGGATGCTCTGTATTCTTGGTGCTGGTAGGGGGAGGCAACAGTGGGAGGGGCTTCTAGTGTCCTGCCCCCCTCCACTGGTGGATCTCCTGATGGCACCTGGTATATTTTGGCCGCTGTGACAGAGTGTTGGACTAGATGGGCCATTGGCCTGATTCAGCATTGGCTCTCATGTTCTTATGTTCTTATGTTCTTAACATAAGAGAAGCCAATGTTGGATCAGGTCAATGGCCCATCTAGTCCAACACTCTCTCAAACAGTGGTCAAAAATACCAGGTGCCATCAGAAGGTCCACCAGTGGGGCCAGGACACTAGAAGCCCTCCCACTGTTGCCCCCAAGCACTAAGAATGCAGTGCATCACTTGCTCCAGACCAAGAGTTCCTATCTATAGAGAGTTCGTATCTATACCTATCTATACCACTGATGGACCTCTGCTCCAGATATTTATCCAATTCCCTCTTGAATCTGTCCATTTTTGATGTCTGATGTTCTACCGTCCACGTCTGATGTTCTACTGCATCAGACCCTTGGTCCATCCCAGTCAGTATTGTCTACTCAGACTGGCAGCCGCTCTCCAGCATCTCAGACAGAGGTCTTTTGCATTTCCTACTGCCTGGTCCTTTCAACTGGAGATGCCGGGGATTGAACTTGGGACCTTCAGCATGCCAGGCAGATGCTCTGCCACTGAGCCATGCCCCTCACCAAGCTGAGTCTGCCTCCAGAGTGCAGGGCACTGTGGATGACCTGGGGGGGGCTGCTCATTCCCTCTCAGCCCAACCTACTTCCCAGGGTTGTTTCGAGGACACGGCGAGGAAGGGGGGGGCCATGTGCGGGATTCTGACTTTCTGGGAGAAAGGGCAGGATAAAAATATACTGGGTAGACAGATGTGTGCCGTTTAAACTAAAAACGGCCCCCGGGCATTTGCAGCCTCTTTGGGGAAACCTGCATTCTCTCAGATGGGAACAGCAGCCTCTGAAACAGCCGTGGAACAGCTCCACTCTTGGTGTTCTTTTTGTTTTCCTGCGTCTCCTTCCTTTAGATAAGGACAACAGCAATAAAAAATAATTGCAAGCGGGCTGACGGTTTGCCGGTGTCTTCAACACAGCTGCCGTGTGGATAGCCACAGCCATTGTCCGCCTTATCTCCTTTGGCATTATTGCAACTCTCGAAAAGCAAAAGGGAGCAGGAAAAACTCTTTCTTCTCAGGCAAGTCTCTCCTTCCTTTTGTCCTGAAAGCATCTTTTGCATTAGACCTTACATCTCCGGGAGTAATTGCTCTGTTTAGGGGGGTATCTGGCCATCTGCATTACTCCCAGGCTTGGAGACTCAGGTTCTTATCACGGCCGGGAAATATTGTGCTCTGGAAGACGAGCATCCATCAGCCAGATATGAAAGCAACAGGATAAAGGCAAGGCTGTGGTATCTGCAACCCTTGTTAGCATTGTCTGGCCATGTTTTATCCACAAGAAGGAAATTAATCCCCCCCCCCCACATCCTTTCTCAGTGCGTGTGATCAAGGAGGAAGGTGCCCAACTTTCGACAAAGGGAGAAATACGCTCAGCTCAGTCTGGCTAATAGACGAAGACTTATTTTTACTTTTTAAAAACCAGCAGCAATTTCTGTTTAAATTAGTAGCGTTCCCCTGGTAGGGCAATAAGAAACCGAGCGTTCGGAGAATCGGAGGCACTCATGAGGAAGAATGAATGATAATAAACCAAGGAAGTTACAGATATAATGTAAAGGGTTTATTTTCATATCCGAGCCTCTGCATAGAATCTTGTCAACGTAATTCATTTTCAAACAGCGCCGGAGGGCAGAGCAGGTGACTTAGCATTATCTACTTCCAGAAACTCCCAATGGTTGAAATCTGGAGCGTTTTCTTCTTCTTCTTTAAGTGGCTGCCACCAAGAAAGGGTTCAGTGCTTTGCGATGCTTTACTTCAGGCAGGGCTTCCAGTAGCCGAATTTATGAACTCCCGTGGGGCGGCTGCGTCAATTCTGCTGCTGCAAGAAAACAAGGAATCGTCTTGGGACACCTTCAAGACTAACTAAGCCATCTAGGCAGAAGCTTTGGTGGACTCAGGTATACCAAGTGCCTCCTCGTTTGGGGAGAGGTGAAGACAAGCAGTCGGATGGAGGAAATATCGACAGACAGCAGAGTGAAAAAGCTGCAGAATCCAGCAGAGAAATGCAGGATTTGTGGCCTCCTAAATCACACCCATGAAACATCTGGATTCTTTGTAGGGTTTGTTTTATTTTCTCCCCCACCCTCATTTTTTATTAGAATTTATAAGGAAGCTCACATTCCAAATAAAGCCCAATATTAAAAGCAACGATAAAACCAGAGAAATATGAACAAAACTAGAAAGCAGATGCATCAAAATCAGGCAGTGGCGCCAAGGGAAGTAACCAACAGTGATCAGGTCTGTTGATGTGGCACAAAGCCCAGAAGCCTGGCTGCCCTTGGTAACGGTTGGTGGGATGTTGGGACAAGGTGGAGACTGCCCTTCCTGGGACCTCAACTCAGCTCCTTTCTGCAGTACTCCTTACAGGAGAGGAACAGAGAGAGGAGAACCTCCAGGGACGATCTCCTTGTCTAGTTGGAGTTGTGTGCCATTGTTCCCTCTAAGCTGAGTTTGTGTGAGCTAGCTCACAGTTTTTTAGCCTCCGTCTCACACATTTTTCTCTTAGCTCAGGAAGGAGGGCTCCAGAGCAAACTAATTTATGCAATAGCCAAATCACCTGCTCACAACTTTTAATGCCAGTAGCTCAGAAAGTAGAATTTTTGCTCACAGGACTCCATAGCTTAGAAGGAGCATAGGTTGAGAAGAAGAAGAAGAGGAGGAGGAGGAGGAGGAGGAGGAGGAGGAGGAGGAGGAGGAGGAGATTGGGTTTGTACCTCACCCTTCACTCAGAGTCTCAGAGCAGTTTATGAACTCCTTTCCCTTCCCCTCCCCACAACAGACACCCTGTGAGGTTGGCGGGGCTGAGAGAGCTCTTTCAAGAACTGTCTTTGAGAGAACAGCTCTGACAGAACTATGGCTTGCCCAAAGTCATCCAGCAGCTGCAAGTGGAGGAGTGGGGAATCAAATCCGGTTCTCTCAGATTAGAGTCTATGCACTTAACCTGGATCCCCCAATCTTTGGGGGCTTTAAAAGTCATACCCAGCCATTGGGCGGCTGCATTCTGGACACTCTTTGAAGGTGTTTGAGCCCCGCATGGAAATGTTGCCAATTCCTGCTATTGTGATTTTTATATAACTACATCTCACTTTATACTTGCTGCATTTCATGGTTCTTTGATCCCAATCTTTAACAAAATTCTTCAGAACCCCATATATAAATGCCTGCCTAGTGAGAACATTTCATGCCTCCAGTCCATGAAAACTTCGGTTACAATAAAAACTTGAGAGTCTTTGAGATGCCACAAGTCTTGTTCATGTTGTTATGGGAGATTAACTCAGTTACACTCTGGAATTACTGCATACAGTGTGCTACAGTAGTCTAGTCTGAGTGTTACAACTGGGTGCGATCATACGTGCTGAAGCCACAGCAGACATGCAATTCCCCGCGGATTAAGGGACGCGATCAGACAGACACATCTGTCTGGCGTCGAGTTGTTGTCGGGGTCCTTTGCGCATGCGTGGTGGCTCCGGAAACCGTATCATTGGGAACTGCGGGCCCGCGGGAGGTAGATTGCCACACGTGTCATTGCAGGCGGGGCAAACAGCCTCGCTTCCTGCCCGCATTTTCTCCCTTCTGTGTGACCGCAGCCCATGTTTGTCTGTCACATTTAAATCCCACAGTTTTCCCAGGAAGCTTTGGGGAGTTTATTAGGGATTCTCAAACACTGTGGGAAGGAAATACTGGAAAGGAAAGGAAATACTGCTTTACACAGTGAGTGATTCAAATGCGGAATTCGCTGCCAGAGGATGTAGTGATGGCCACAGGAATAGACAGCTTTAAAAGGGGATTAGATCGATTCATGGAGCATAGGTCTGTCAATGGCTACTAGTTGTGGTGGCTGAAGAGAACCTCCACATTCAGAAGCACCAATCCTCTGGATCCCAGAGCCAGGAGGCAACATCAGGGGATGGCCTCGGCCTCTCTGCCCTGTTGTTGGCCATCCAGAAGAACTGGTTGGCCACTGTGTGAGGCAGGATGCTGGACTAGATGGACTTTCACTGCTCTGATCCAGCAGGGCTCTTCTGATGTTCTTATGTTGGTTCAGCTCACAGTCCCGAGTGGTGATTATGCAGCTGATTAATTAATAAGCTGTTTTGCAACCTGTTTGCATATATCCACAGGAAGAACCTACTTGTGGCTAGGAATGCTCAAACACTTTCCAGTTCAGCTCATGTCCTGTTTGCTGGTTGCAAATACGGACCTGACTTTTCAACAGTCAGTTTGACAGTGTATCTGTTTGGCAAGGTCCAACAGTTTGCTTCACTGTATTCCTTCCTAACCATTCAGTACAGCTCTATCGTCTTTTCACATATGCAGATTCTCACATAGGCCGATGGAGTTCCGCTCCCCCTCCCTGTCCCTGCCGCATAACCGCTCTGCTCAACAGACAATTGTTTAAATCGACAATTGGTTCGCTCACAAAATCGTATCAGTCAGTCATAAATAAAATGCTGTGTTTCAGCTTCAGTGTTTGTCTGAGTAATCCTTAGTGGTGCTATTAGCTCCGACCCATTTGATTTGGCGGTGTCTTCGGGCATGCTCAGTTTTGCAAAAACCAGACGGAAACCAGTTCGGCTGGCATTCGCGATAGTTTGGCACAGACTGAGCAGACCGGGTGATTGGCTTCATTCTGATCAACACCTTTGTATACTGTAAGATTGATGGCGGACCTTGTCCATGGGGGGAAATTACAACATCCCTGCTTGTAGCCATCAGAATTTGACGGCTGATGAGGAATCAGCTGGAATTCAACTTTTGACATCCTACAGAAGGCATTTGGCTGTGTAGCCAGCAAAGTACGTGGGGGTGGGGGAGGAATCAAGAGTTGATTGCAGAGATCAGCTCAGAGTTGGGTTCTTCGGACTTCCCAGCTTAGAGATTGTGCTGCATCCCAGCCGCTGCCAGTCAAAGAAGAGCTAGACAGATCAAGGGTCAGTTCAAGGTAGCATCCTTTCCACAGAGTGGTGGACTGGCTATTTGCAGCAGACCAGAAGGTCGGTAGTTCAGCAGTTCGAAACCCAAGTGCCGTGTGATAGAATGAGCTCCCATCTCTGGCCCCAGCTCCTGCCAACCTAGCCGTTCGAAAGCAAGAAATTGCAAGTAGATAAATAGGTACTACTCCAACGGGAAGGTAACAGCGTTCCGTGCGCCTCAGCATTTAGTCATGCTGGCCACATGATGACGGGAACATCTTTGGACAGCGCTGGCTCTTTGGCTTGGAAACGGAGTCGGATCCGACTAGATTCTGAGCACGGGAAACCTTTACCTTTAAGATGAACAAGGGTTCATCTCATCAACAGCACCACCATTCTCACTTTTATGTGGGGCATCTCAAAAATCTTGAATGGAAGCTGCTGATTAAAAGCTCTTGATTTCCTCCCCTCCTCATTCCACTTTCAGGAGGAAGGAAGAACTTGGCCCTCCAGAATCATAGTGCAAGTAACTTTATCTTCCTTTTCTCTACACTGTCCTTCCTTCCTTCCTTCCTTCCTTCCTTCCTTCCTTCCTTCCTTCCTTCCTTCCTTCCTTCCTTCCTTCCTTCCTTCCTTCCTTCCTTCCTTCCTTCCTTCCTTCCTTCCCTCCCTCCCCCTTCCTTCCTTCCTTCCTTCCTTCCTTCCTTCCTTCCTTCCTTCCTTCCTTCCTTCCTTCCTTCCTTCCTTCCTTCCTTCCTCCTTTGTTCTGTTCTGTTTCATTTCAGCTTGGATGTTCCATTTGCTTTTGGACGAACCAGGCTATCTTTTCGGCTGATAATGGAACCCTTTGCCTAATTTCCCTGGGAAAAGTTCTTTTTACATCCTCCAATTACACACTAATTGGACACCTACACTGCAAACATAAATGGATTTAAGTGTTCTGTGCCCTGCTGGTAGCTCCTCTCCTTATCCATTAAGGCAACACATATATTGTTGCCCCACCTGGTTGGATCCCTGGTGTCAAAGAGCTCCGGGGGTGGGGTCGTTCAAGTTCGCCGGTTCATCTCAGCAAAATGTCTTGTGACTAATCTCTCCGGGAATATGCAAGGGATCCGACTTCCGTCCCGAAGCCAGAGAGAGTTCCTTCCAGCTACGAAAGCATATTAATGAATTTTAATGCATTATTTGACTCACTTAGGATTAATAAAGGTTTTTCGCACTTCCCAGTGGAATTAGTGTTAGAATTAGATGCACGTTTGAAGGATTGCACTATCCTGGCTTGCTGCAAACTATGCAAATCTGAATTAATCAAGAGGGTTTTTCTACACAGGCAATAGGGTAGCGCTGGTACACAAGGCTTCACAAAATCACTTGGATACATTATGGGGGACTGTGGTCTGTGCTACGGTGTATAGTTTGCTGTGGTTTGGAGTCTGTTGTGTAATTCTGCATCGTTTAATGTGTCATGTTAAAGTTGGAAACGTGTGTGTGTTGCAAGGTCTAATTCAGTCATTATAGGGTTAATCTTCTTTACCTTGTGTGCCATTGTTTAGACTGACCTGGAAGGGAAACCTGGCTCAGACCCAATGAAAACAAAGCCCAGGAAATCTAAGTCTGTTTACTAGCAATCATTAATGCACTCAGGTGATTTCTTTCTAGGGGTCAAGAAGAAGAAGAAGAATCTCCATTGTTGTTGTTGCAGTTGTTGTGAGATTGTGTGGTCGGTCTGTCCTGTAGCTGTAGAGATGTAGTTCTTTTACTTTGTAGCATATCCTGTGTACCCTTCCCTTTAGAAATAAAGTTTTTTACACAGAAGGAAATGCCTCCTCTCCAGTGAAGCAAAGACCCATTGCAAACTCTGAATATCTAAGTATTTTTGCCAGTTCTCCCAACAGTTAAGACTTATGCGTTGATTCAGTTATGTTTTTTTTAGATTTCTGGCTGGTTCTATAACCTAAATCCTGATTCATTGTTTGTTGGAGTTCTCATCCTGTTGACTGTACTTATTCGCTCTGTGTAATCCACCTTGGGACCTAAGGAGAGAGACGGACTATAAGTAAGGTAGATAAAGACACAGAACTGCTTCTTCCACCAGCATGAACTTGCGAAAGAATGTAAGAAGAACCCTACTGTATCAGACCAAGAGGATGACTGTGATAAGAATACACAGTCATGAATACAGACATGAAGCTGCCTTAAACCCTTGGTCCATCAAGGTCAGTATTTCCTACTCAGACTGACAGCTGCTCTCCAGGGTCTCAGGTGGAGATCTTTCACATCACCTACTGCCAGAACTTTTTTGCTGAAGATGCTGGGGATTGAACCTGGGACCTTCTGCATGCCAAGCAGATGCTCTGCCACTGAGCCATGGCTACACACATGGAGATGCCTTATACTGAATCATCCCCTTGGTACATCAAGGTCAGTATTTTCTACTCAGACTGACAGTGGCTCTCCAGGGTCTCAGGCAAAGGTCTTTCACATCACCTCCTTCCTGGTCCTTTCAACTGGAGATGCTGGGGATTGAACCTGGGACCTTCTGTATGCCAAGCAGATGCTCTACCACAGCACTTCAGCCTCTCCCTGAATATTAGAATTACTCTTGTAGATTGGTCCAGGGATCCACCTGGGCTAGCACCAATCTTCCCTCTAAGCTGTGGAGTCTTGTGAGCAAAAATTGTACTTTATGAGCTGCTGGCATTAAAGTTGTGAGCGGGTGGTTTGACTATTGCATAAATTAGTTTGCTCTGGAGCTGTCCTTCCTGAGTGAAGACATAAGAGAACATAAGAAGAAAGCCCATGTTGAATCAGGCCAATGGCCCATCTAGTCCAACCTGGGCTTCCTTGGTGGTCCCCATCCAAATGCTAACCAGGGCCAACCCTGCTTAGCTTCCACAGTCTGATAAGATCGGGCTCATGCAGCGCAGGATGGATGTGTGCTGTGGGACTCCCCATAGGACCCACTTCCTGGCGACGGCATCATTAGCGTGGGTGTTGCCTGGAGGAATGTTCTGGCCCCACAAAGCCACCTTTGTACCAGTTGGAGCTTCTGAGTTATGGAGCTGGCATTGACTTTAAACCACTTGATGTCACAGAATGATCAATTTCAGGGCGGCCAAACTGTGGTTCGGGAACATAAGAACATAAGAAGCCAATGTTGAATCAGGCCAATGGCCCATCCAGTCCAACACTCTGTCACACAGTGGCAAAAATACCACGTGTTATCAGGAGGTCCAGCAGTGGGGCCAGGACACCAGAAGCCCTCCACTGCTGCCCTCCAGCACCAAGAATAGAGTGCATCACCTGCCCCAGACTGAGAGTTCCCATCTATATCCTGTGGCTAATAGCCACCGATGGACCTCTGCTCCATATGTTGATCTAATTCCCTCTTGAAGCCGTCCATGCTTGCAGCTGCCACCACCTCCTGCAGCAGTGAATTCCATGTGGTAATCACTCTTTGGGTGAAGAAATACTTCCTTTTATCTGTTCTTAGACAAAAATGTGTGAGCTGGAGGCTAAGAAACTGTGAGATAGCTCACACTGACTCAGCTTAGAGGGAACACTGGCCAGCACTCTCTTCCCACTACTGCCAGAGGATACCTCTGGGAAACTCACAAGTAGGATGTGAGAGTCACACTTTGCTTTCCGACTGTGCGTTTGCTCCATTTTAGGACAAATGAGAACTTGTTTAACTGCAGGTGTTAACAAAATCTTTTATCCGTCCCCCCCCTGAAGCTCTTGTCCTAATTGATAGCAGCTGATTGTAGCTCTGAAGCCTGAAACTTCTCTCTCCTTCCTCCAAGTCGTTTAATTATACTAATCAAGTTTGCACTCCACCCAAACCTCTGATTGCTCACCTACGGGGTCATGGAAACCCTCCAATGAAGTGGATTTGAAGTCTCAGTAAAGAAGCATTCATGGATCTCTGTCCTGATATAAAGCCCCCCTTCTTCTCCAGACTAGCATTCAGATAATCAGCCTTCCCTTTGACAAACCCGCAGAGGGCAAGCCGGCCTTCATCTCACAGCTGCTGCTGTCTCTCTCTCTGCACCAGCCCTACTCAGGAGTTGGGATGGAAGGAAGGAACAGCTGTGGGGGTTTCCTGGGGAAAGGGGGCAAAGGTACTGTAGTGGCTCCAGGCTTTACTTGCTGCATAGAAGTAATTCACTCACACGCATCCCGTTGGTTCAGCACAACCTTCGCCTCTTCATTTGTAGTGGACTGAGGACACATCATGAGCCGCTTGTTTGGCCGAGCCCTGGCAGGTCTTGATGATGCTGAGAAACCGCAGGCCATCTTGTTAGGTGAGTTTCCCGCATTCCCCGGCCAGGGCTTCGAACAAGTGACGGAGAAATCAATCAGCACTTCCTCTCAGCTTTGCCGAAAGGTCTATAGCAGGGGTGTCGAACTCATTCGTTATGAAGGCTGGATCTGACATAAATGAGACCTTGTCGGGCCAGACCATGTGTGTCATAAAATGTAATGCCAGGTCGTGGAGATATAAACTATATAAAGGACACAAACACTAGGGTTGCCAAGTACCTACCGTATTTCAGCAGGGGACACACAGTCCCCGGCCAGAACATTCCTCCAGGCAACACCCACGCTACACGATGCCGTCGCCAAGAAGTGACATCGGGCGACGCCCTGGCAATGGGGCTGGAAACTCAATGGTACCATCGAGTTTCCAGCCCCATTGCCAGAGCATCGCCCGGCATCACTTTCTGGCGACGGCATCATGCACCACGTCTTTCCTTCTCCCCAGGGATGGTCCTGCCAGGACGTATCTGTCCCCCACTGAATTAAGGTAAGTTCTTGGCAAGCCTGACAAACACAAAGTGTTGTTGTTTTTTTACTTAAAATAAAATCACGCCTAAAACATTAGCACTCTTGCCATGTTTTGTTTATTTAGCCCGTGTCTGATAACTGACCCCTCTTGCTCTGAATTATTGCATCAAAATGTCTGTGCTGTTGCCAGCTTGAGTGTGCTGTTCAGGTGTGTATCCATAAGCTGCAAACCTACGATGACGCAACAGCAGCAGAACTGGAAGCAGCAGCAGAAGACCGCCAGTTCCACTGCAAGCCTGAGAGAAGCCCTCCGGGGGCCTCATCTGGCCCCAGGCCACATGTTTGACACCCCTTGGTCTACAGCTCTCCTGCCATGGCCCACTGAGCATTTCACTGCATCTGGATCAGTGGCATCTGAAACGTATCCCTCCAATGAGAAGATATAGTTTTAGTCCCAGAAGCTTTTAGCCGCCTATGCGCACCTTCTTGACCTAGATTTCCTCCCATTCCAGCACTTTTCAGTGCCGGGAGCCATACTAGCTGAATGGGAACCCCTTCAGGTTGTCTTAAATGTGGGAAGAGTGTGTGGGGGGGCTTGAAAAGGTCCACCCTGGAGCAAATTGATTGGTTGGTTTGATTTATTGATGCCCTACCCTTCTTTCCCCTCTGGGGGGGAGCCAAAGCCGCTTACATCGCTCTCCTCTCCTTCTGTTTTATGCTCACAACCACCCTGTGAGGTAGGTTAGGCTGAGGGCAAGTGTCTGGCCCAAGGCCAGCCAGTGACTTTCTATGATTCTATGATTTGATGTCAGAGGAAATGTCAGAACCCACATTCAGAAATCACATCCATTGTCCCCTTGTCCTACAATGATGTACATCACCCAAAGCCCTGCATTGCAGGGACTGGGTGATTAATCAATTTAATTAATAAATAAATAAAACCAGCATCTTGAATCGGACTCCGGAGATCAGTAGCCAGGATTATGGATGTAGTATCAGGGTCACATGCCCCCAATAGCTGGCCTCAACCTGTGGCATTCTGTACTAGCTTCCAAACACTCTTCATAGGTAACCCTGCCTGATCATTTTTGCTGGAGATGTTGGGGACTGAACCTGGGACGTTCTGCATGCCAAGCAGATGCTCTTCCACTGAGGCAAACCCCGCCCCAAACATGCCCATCACATGGTGTTTCCATGCAGGCTTTCAGCTGTGCAGTTGGCAAAGGTATGGAAGATGCCTGTCAAAATGAAGAAGGGGCTGGGCCAATTCCTTTCAAAGGAAAACCAAGATGGTTGAGGCTATTATATTTAGGGGGGAAATGATGGTTACAGAGGAGATAGGATAGAAGTCTGCAAGACAGAATTCTCTTTTTCTGAGTCTCTCTGTCTCTCTTGATGTGTAGGATCACCTGATGGAACTGATTGGCAGTTTTTGTCAACTCTTGTCAAGACAGACAAAAGGAAGTATTTCTTCACATGCTGCATACTTCATTTCTGGAATTCACATCTACAACATGTGGCAAATTATGGCCAGTGACTTTATTATTTCCGTACCGAATCATTTTTAGATAGAATTAGATATATAAATACACACAGAGACTTCACTGAGTTCTTAACAAAAAAGCTCCCCGTGTTCTTTGCAGTTGAGATACATCATAACATCTCCATAAATTAGTCAATTTGATTAGGAGGAAGGTTAATTTGCATTTCAAAATCCATTCATCAGCTGTGGGGCTTGAGTCAGATTTCCAGTGGTGTGCAAACAATAAACTAGCAGCTTTTAGCATATGTGAAATTAAGTTCCATTTATCTTGCAGGAACACATCGCCTAGTAATATAACCTCAACTAACAAAGGGAAATCTACAACAAAACCTTTTTCCAAATACCATGCAACAGAGGACCAATAATCTCAGCCACTGGCTGTAAAAGGAGGTGAAATAAATTCTGGGAGGAGAGTTTGTCTAGCAGCCATCAGCCGTTTTAGCAGAATAGAAACTCTGGGCTTAGGGCCAACTGACATGCCATGATAGCAAATCTGAGAGCAGTTTTCCTGGCTATTTTTAGAACCTGAAGCTGTGTGGGATACCCCATATGGGCTGCTGCAGAGGTGCTCAATCACCCATCTATTTGGCCCGTGTCCCACTTGCCGGTCTCAGACTTATTTACCAAGGTGTTTTCCGGTGGATTTGGATGTGTCTATTTGCACGATTAGTCAGTCTGGTATGAAAAAATATACAGGTGTGTGCTAGATGCCCTCAGAACAATACAATAACAAAAGAGACTATATTAAAGCCATAACATCATTTAGTGTCTGGAATTCACGTTGGGAATTCACACATCTGCATATTTTTTCATACCAGACTGTTTTGGGATTGTGTGTTATTCTTGTGGATCATTTGCATGATTACACAACCTTTTCACAGCTCTCACACCTCACCTATCTTCCACTGCCTCCAATTATTGTAGGACACGTATTTAAAAGAGATCGACAACTATGAGCTGAGATTTACTTCTTTGGTCTCTCTGTAGGCCTCTGGTGTCTTCCCGGGGACTTGGCTGATCTTGCGATTTTTTTACGGATAGATGCCATTGACTGTACAGATGCAGAAAAACTAGTCAGCATATCTAGTGCCTGTTATTTAAAGGCTAATTGTGACTGCACCATTGTGAAGAAGGGGTGAGGAGATGCCGTGCTTGACAAGTATCATAGAATCATAGAATGTTAGAGTTGGAAGGGACCTTGCAGGTCATCTAGTCCAACCCCCTGCACTCCTTAGGAGCATAGCTGAAATATAGCCCTACATACCTACATACCTACAACATACCCGAAAGATGGTCATCCAGTCTCCACTTGAAAACAACCAGCGAAAGAGCATCCACCACCTCATGAGGCAGTCGGTTCCACTGCTCAACCACTCTTACAATTAGGAAGTTTCTCCTGATATTTAGCTGGCCACAACTCCCTTGTAATTTCCACCCATTAGATCTAGTCTTGCAATCTGGAGCAAGAGAGAATAGATCTGCTCCATCTTTGACATGACAGCCCTTCAAATACTTGGAAGACTGCAATCATGTCCCCTCTAAGTCTTCTCTTTCCCAGGCTAAACATACCCAACTCTTTCAACCTTTCCTCATAAGACTTGGATTCCAGCCCTCTCACCATCCTGGTTGCCCTGTTCTGGACACACTCAAGCTTGTCAACATCCTTCCTAAAATGTGGTGCCCAAAACTGGACACAGGACTCCAGGCGAGGCCTGACCATAGCAGAATAGAGCGGAACTACCACGTCCCGTGATCTGGACACAGTGCTTCTGTTAACGCATCCTAAGATTGCATTAGCTTTCTTCACAGCCACATTATACTGCAGGCTCATGTTCAGCTTGTGGTCAACCATAATACCTAGATCCCTTTAACATTTGCTGCTGTCAAGCCAAGTCCCTCCCATTCTATATCTGTGCCTTTGATTTTTTGTACCTAAGTGTAGGATTTTGCACTTATCTCCACTGAAATTCATTTTACTTGTCTCAGCCCACTGTTCCAGCCTAACTAGATCATTTTGAATCCTGACTCTGTCTTCTTCAGAATTAGCAATCCCACCCAGCTTTGTGTCATCTGCAAATCTGATAAGCATCCCCTCTCTGTCTTCCTCCAGGTAATTTATAAAAACATTGAACAACACTGGGCCCAGGACCGAGCCCTGTGGCACTCCACTCGAGACTTCCCTCCACGTACACACAGAGCCATTTACGAGCACTCGTTGATCTAATGATGCAAGTAGGTTGTTCTAATGATGCAACCAAGATCCTGGGAGACACAGGGCTCTTTTCTAGTCCTTGAGAAGATCTCCAGGCCACCCTAAGTGGAGTCACACCCTTCTAAACCCGTTAAAGACAACCCGAGCAGTGTAACTCTGCTTAGACTAGCACTGTCTGGGGATGGTCACTTGGTCATTTTGATCAGGTTTCACCGCCGTTCCCTCTCACATTTATTTATTATTTATTTATTAATTCAGCTTATATACTGCTCAGACCCCCGGGGGATCTCAGAGTGGTTTACACAGTATATATAATCCTTCCTAACTAGGGCCACAATGAAATGGGGGAGGGACATCCTACCGGCACCCTGAGCAGGGCTTCCTGTTTTTCTTCCGGCAGGGCTCCAGGCGTAGGAGCCTGCTGCAGCCTTGGTGCACTTTCGAGCCCCCAGTGTAGATCTTCCCTTCCTGGGCCAGGAGACTTCCACGGCCAGCTTCTTTCCCGACGTGCAGGCCCACATCGGCCTCGGCTCCGGTCTGCATCCATTAGGTTCCATCGTGCCGCACCGTCACGTCGCCCTCATGTCACAGCTCTGCCATGGCTCCACGGCTCCGCCCACCGCCAGGTTCACCGTCTGCCTCGCCCGCCGCCGCCGCCATCACTGCCACTGCCGATGTCCTCCACCACTGTCGCCACTGCTACACACCCCTGAAAGGGAGGGTGCCCCTCGCCTCTCTACAGGCAGGTACCCATTTATCTACTTGCATGCTTTTGAACCGCTGGGTGGGCGGGAGCTGGGACGAGGACCGGGAGTTCACCCCGGTTGCAGTGGGACTCGAACAGCCATAGTGGCTGTTCGCTTGTTGTTATAGCAGGTGATTTACCACCTGCACCACCGCTCCCTGCTGATCAGATGGCTGCATCCATCACCTGCACTGAAGTGGGCTCCCTTGTGCAATCCTCCCAGTTCCCTAGTAAGTTTTCCGACAACTGGAAAATCAAGTACTTTCTGGAGATTTGCACTTTGAATCCGCGATTTCGCTGATCTGGACAGCCATCCCTCGCAATGATCGCAATGAGGTCATCTGAACACCCTTCTTGTGATGTTTTTCCCCCCAAGCTTCCATCATTGTGCGCATGAGCAATCCTGCACTGAATAAATTAAATTTATAAATGTTCAAGCACACATATGGAGCGCAGTGCTCAGTTGTACATTGCCACTTAATTTTGTTTGCTGTCGGGGGTGGGGGGAACCTGCAAGAACAAGGGAGTATGGCGAGTCCCGGTGGGAGCGGTGATTTGGCCGTGTGTCTATGCGCATGCCCAAAGCCAATTTTTTTTAAAAAAACAAGTCGTGTGGCCCAAGTGGCACCACGGCTATCTGAACAGTGCCTGGAGTCTTGTTGCATGATGCAAGCGGTTCAGGGAGGGATGTGTGATCATCCCAACCCAAAAATCTACAGTGGGAACAAGTCGGGATAAGCTTGCCGTGTGACCACACCCTCAGTTTGCAGACTGTGCAAGGGCAGACACATCTGTAAACTGCAACTTATCTCTGCCTGATGGCCAAGACACAGTCTGGCTCTGCAGAACCAGTGGCTACTGCACAGGTACAAAGCTGCTCGACTTGAGACAGTTAGAGCGGTACCTCAGTGGAACGGGCTTCCTCGGGAGGTGGTGGGCTCTCCTTCTTTGGAGATTTTCAGACAGAGGCTTGATGGCCATCTGACAGCAATGCAGATTCTGTGAGTTTAGGCAGATCACGAGAGGGAGGGCAGGAAGGGTTGCCTCAGTGCTGAGTTCTCGTGGCCCTTTCTTACATGCCCAGGGAAATGCTGGTCGCTATTTTGTGGTCAGAAGGAAGCAATTTTCCTCTAGGCCAGTTTGGCGGGGATCCTGGAGGTTTTTTGTCATCTTCTGGGTGTGGAATAGGGGGCACTTGGACTGTAGAGGGGGAGGCATTTGTGAATTCCCTGTATTGTGCAAGGGGTTGGACTAGATGACCCTTCCAACTCTATGCTTCTGTGATTCTATGGGGTGTAAGATAAGTTTTGACCCAAAACCTCAAGGCTACCTGATCAAGACTGTAGAGTTTCTGTGGCCCAGTGGAAGAACCTCTGCTTGGCATGCAGAAAGTCCCAAGTTCAATCCCCGGCGTCTCCCATTAAAAGGATCAGGTAGGAAGTGATGTGGAAGACTTCTAACTTGAGATCCTGGAGAGCTGCTGCTGGTTTGAGTTGACAGCACTGACCTTGACAGATTGATGGCCTTGTTCAATATAAGGTCGCTGCATTTGTGTTCAAGATATTGTGTGGGGATACAGCCCTGGATTGCCTGTCATTGCTTCTGATCTGCTCTCGACAGTATCTACGGAGAGCAGATTTTGTAGGAGGGGAGATTGAGTGCAAGTTGTAGGAGAGTAGATTCCATTAGGAATTTCAGGAGAAATTTCCTCAAGATACCAGTAGCTTGACCATAGAAACCATTACCTAGGGGAACAAGGGGGGAGGCTGTTTCCACCTCTGGGGGTCTATTCCAGGGAGGAGGGTGGACAGGCCTGTAGGTACAGCAGGGCATTTGGGGGCCATGCCCCCTTAATTAAATGCCACGCCCCCCAAAAAAGCCATGCCAGAAATATTTTTTTAAAAAAATATTTATTCAGTTGCACCGGCTTGTTAATTAACTTAAGTAAATTAACTTAACTTCGCTGCTCCCTAAGAGATTTAAATGCCCCCTGGCAAAAAAAAAAAATCGTGGCTATGGGCCTGAGAGTCGATCTCTCCCAGCCTGCCTTGGGGCCTCCCCGTGGGCATCTTCCCCCCAGCCACTGCCGACAGCAGGACCCGCCGCCTCGCAGCGACTGATCTGATCCGATGTTCTAATTCATTCCATCACAGGGAGCGAAGACCGCCGGCCTTAATGAAAGCGAGCAAGCGCCGGAGTGGCGGCCAATCCAAATCAGACCATTAGCGGCAGTGAGGCGACACCTCTGCTACATTACGAAAGCCTGTAAATCAAAACGGCCGCATTGATTTGTCGCGCAAGGCCCGGCTGTGTGGTAAACAATCGATAATGATGCAAAGGAGCTCTGCCAATCCCCAAGCCAGAGAGGCTCCTTCTGGGCCCTGCCCGGGCACTCATGACTTCATTTTTCTTCCGAATTAAGTCAGTGTGGAGTTGTTTTTCCCCTTCCTATCCCCCTCCCTCTTTCAGTAACTGGGCATAAAACAGACTGGCTCGTGAGGAGGGGGAGAATGTTAAAGGGCACAACACACTAAGAAGACATCCCCCTTTGCTCACGAGAAGAAGCGAGACTCCGAAGTAATCACAGCGTCCTTTTTTCCCTGCTTTCTTCTGTGAATTAGAGCCTCTTCTTTGCAATGAAGCACAAAAGGGGGATTAAGACTAAGGATAAATATATAATAAGCTTTGACCTATAATTGCCGCAGTTCAAGCAGAAAGCAGATTGCCTTAGACAGATGGAAAGGGCAATAGAAAAACGCTTGAACTGGGGTTATAGTTAAATAAAATACTACCAGGAAGCATCAGGGGAGAGAGTTGATGAAAGAACAGGTATCACATTTATTCTGCGTACCCACATTTCTGAGTGGTGAGGAGTTCCAGGTGAAATGCTGGACCTGGCTTGGTTTTCCTCTGGAAGCGGAAACACCGGAGACGTAACCCCGTTTTTCCAATATTTGCTCTATTTACAAATATGGAAGCAGAGAACAGGTGGAGGCAAACTGGCTCTCCGACAGGGCAGCAGATCCACTAGCCCACATCACAGCCCCAAGGTCCTTTGACCAACCGCCAGCAGTGTCTCTCAGCTTCTTTCTCTGTCTCTTCCATCATACAGATAGTCCTTGTTTCAGATAAGGAGAAGAAGAAGTAGGAGGAGGAGGAGGAGGAGATTGGATATATACCCCACCCTTCACTTGGAGTCTCAGAGTGGCTTACAATCTCCTTCCCTTCCCCTCACCACAATAGACAGCCTGGGGCTGAGAGCGCTCTTTCCAGAACTGCCCTTTCAAGAACAGTTCTGACAGAACAGCTGCAAGTGGAGGAGTGGGGAATCAAACCCGGTTCTCCCAGATAAGAGTCTGCGCACTTAACCACTACACCAAACTGTTCAGCTAAAAGTGGTGCCATGCTATGGTTGCCAGCTCCGTGCTTTTACTGTGCTTTTAGTCCACCTTTCTTGTTGAGACTTGCAGGGGGGGTGGTTTTAAAAAAGCATACTCATACAGCAAAGACATCCAATAAACAGTGCGATGGTACAGAACTGAAAGCAATGCAAACAACAAGGTGCCCAGGGCAAGGCAGTTCAGAGGGCAGGAGACAGAGGGTGAGGCCTGTGGGCAGAGGGGTGTGGGGAGGGGACTCGGCAGGGAACAATGCTGTAGCGTCCACTCTCCAAAGCGGCATTTTTTTCTCCACGATGATAGCTGGTCTCTGTAGTCTGGAGATCAGTTGTAATTCTGAGGGATCTCCAGGCCCCACCTGGAGGCTGGCAACCCCTGCACTGCCACCTCTTCCAAGCCCTGTTGGCTACTTGGACAGAACCACTTCTTAAAGAAGAGACAATCTACTGTCGTCATCATCATCATAATCAGCCATTTTGGCGTAGTGGTTAAGTGTGTGGACTCTAATCTGGGAGAACCGGGTTTGATTCCCCACACCTCCACTTGCAGTGCTGGATGACCTTGGGCAAGCCGTAGTTCTGGCACAGCTGTTCTTGAAAAAGAGCCATTTCTGTCAGAGCTCTCTCAGCCTCACCTACCCCACAGGCAGTGTTCCCTCTAAGCTGAGTTAGTGTGAGCTAGCTCACAGTTTTTTAGCCTCCGGCTCACACATTTTTGTCTTAGCTCAGGAAGGAGGGCTCCAGAGCAAACTAATTTATGCAGTAGCCAAATCACCTGCTCACAACTTGAATGCCAGCAGCTCACAAAATAGAGTTTTTGCTCACAGGACTCCAGAGCTTAGAGGGAACATTGCCCACAGGGTGTCTGTTGTGGGGAGGGGAAGGGAAAGGAGTCTGTAAGCCGCTCTGAGACTCCCTTGGGTAGTGAAGGGTGGAATATAAATCCAATCTCCTCTCCTCCTCCTCCATCATCATCATCATAATCATCATCATCACCACCACCACCATCGTCATCGTCATCATCATTATTAGTACTACCATGGGCTCTGGTTTCCCTCAGGCCTGCCACTTGGGGCCAAAACCATAACACAGTCTCATGACAAGATAGCTCACTGCAAGGCCCATTATTGTGGACTGAAACGCTCAGGGAAAACTCCTTTGGTGGCCGAAGTGGGCTAGAGCAACATCAGTGATGGCATTGCGCTATGGAAATAAAATGTACCAGATATTCCAAAGGTGCAGCAGCTATACTGACGGGACTGCAACAGGTAAGTTCCTTTCCTGTCACAGAAAGTGGAAGAATTTGGGGGGGGGGATTTGGTGGTGGGGGTGGGGAAGCGACCAAGCAAATTTGGTAGGACATAAAATTATGGGATGTAAACCAAATTAAATAAATGAATAAATAATTTTGGAGAGGATTTTTTCCCCCACTTCCACTACGAAGAACCTTAGTAGGTTTTGGACACAGAGACGAAACGATTTCTCTGCCCATGGCACAATGAAGGTGACACTCACTGCTGCAAGTTGTGCGGAATGGCTAGTGTAGCTTTTTTTGAATGAAAAACCAGGAGGCTTCTTGGAAGACGGGCCTATCAGTGGTGATTGGCCACCATATCGAAACAGAGCCTCCATGTCTGGAGACACTCTACCTTTACTCACCTGGCAGTTCACTGCTGGAACCAGGATGCTGGAGTATTTGTTTATTGACTTGCTGCATTTATAAATAAGCCTTTCTCAGCAAGAGGGACTCAAATCGGCTCCCTTCATTCTCTCCTCCTCACTTTTATCCCCATGGCAGCCTTACTGGAAGGCAGGTTAGGCTGGGTGTGTGTGTGTGTGACTGTGGCACCGTGGGGATTCAAACTTGGGGCCTCTCTTATCTTAGTCTGGCACTCTGACCCTTGAACCACCCTGTCTCTCAGACCCGGGTCTGAAAATGCAGTATCCTGAGCTGTTCTCAGTGCTCCGTGAGGTTTACGATGACTCAATCCTTCTTAGGTATTGAGGGTCAGGGATGAATGGATTTGCTAGTGTAGAAATGATCCCTGACCTATACAATGTGTAGTTACTAATCCAGGAGTATCCAGGAGCCAGTTTGGTATAGTGGTTACAAGCACAGACTCTAATCTGGGAGAACCGGATTTGATTCCCCACTCCTCCACCTGCAGCTGCTGGTGTGACCTTGGGTCAGCCACAAGTTCTCTCAGAGCTGTTCTCTCATGAGCAGTCCTCGACAGAGCTGTCTCAGCCCCACCTACCTCACAGGGTGTCTGTTGTGGGAAGGGGAAGGGAAAGAGATTGTAAGCCACTTTGAGACTCTGAGTGAAGGGCGGGGTATAAATCCACTGACCTCCTCCTCCTCTTCTTCTTCTTGCATCTATACTCTCTGTTTCTCTCTCTCTCTCTCTCTGTCTCTCTCTGCCTCTCTCTCACACACACCCTTCCTTGAGTATTTCTTTGGATTTTCTATCACTGCATCGCCTTACACTTTCTCCATCCACATTTTAGGATTTCTCTGTACGCCTTCCCTTCCATCTGTCCAGTGAAATCATTAGCAATCCCTTTAAAACTTAGAATGTCTCCAATCCATGATAGACGCACAGGTCTACCTAGTAGCAAAAACTAAGAATGAGAATATTGGCCTGACCTGGATGGCCCAGGCTAGTCCGATCTGGTCAGATCTCAGAAGCCAAGCAGGGTTGACCCTGGTTAGTACTTGGATGGGAGACCACCAAGGAATACCAGGGTCATGACACAGAGGCAGTCAATGGCAATACCACCTCTGCTCCTCGCTTGCCTTGAAAACCCTGCAGCAGGGGTGTCAAACATGTGGCCTGGGGGCTGGATCAGGCCCCCAGAGGGCTTCCATCAGGCCTGCAGTGGAACTGGCCATCTCCTGCTTCCAGTTCTGGTACTGCTGCTGCATCACACAGCTCTCTTCACCAGACTCTCTTAATCAGTCAGCCATTTTTAACCTGGGTCCCGGACTCAGAACTCTGAGCGTGAGATTTCTGTGGCGAATGTCAATCAGTCAAAAGTGAGGTTGCAGCTTTCAGAACTAATGTTTTCAGCATGTTTTTTTTTTAAGTTAAAAAAAATCTTTGTGTTTGTGTCCTTTATAAAGTTTGTATCTCCCCTACCCGGCATTACCTTTTATGACACACACAGGGCCGGCCCAAGGAGGTCTCATTTATGTCCGATCAGGCCCTCATCACAAATGAGTTCGACACCCCCTGCCCTACGGGGTCGCCATAAGTCAGCGAGGACTTGACAGCACTTTACACCACCGATGATGATGAAGAAGAACATGATGATGATGATGGAGGAGGAGGAGGAGGAGGAGAGCTGTCACCTAGACACCATCACTTTGGAGGTGGCCTCCGGGTGCTGCTGAGCCGACACACCACCCCTCTCTCTTTCTCCCGCCTCACCTTTCCTCCCCTCTCTGGCTTCCTCGGCGGCCCCCACCTGCCTCGGCTCTTTCTCCAGCCTTCCCCGCGCTGCCTCTCGAGTGCCCGCCGGCCCCAGATTCCGCCGCCTCGGAGCCGCCCGCCTCGCGGCAGGGGGCAGGAACGGGGGTGGGGGGTGGGCAGCGGCCGGGCGCTCGGCGCGAGCGGTGCCACTGGCTGCCTGGAGCTCGTGGCAGTGCCAGGCGGGCGGCGGGTTGTTTCTTACATATACAGAGAGTGTGTCTCTGCCCGCATCCTTCTCCGCCTCCCCCCGCCCCCGCCTGCTTCTCCTTTCGCCGGCCCCGGCGGAGCTGTCCATCCTTCTGGTGCTGAACGCGCTGCCCGCCGCAGCTGCGCCCGTCCCCGGAGGTGCTTCTGGTTGACCCAGCGGTCAAGAAGACACGGCGGTCCCGTCCAGGCTCCAGCTCGGGTCCGGGCACTTTCTGGGAGTCCCTCGCCCCGCATCTGCGCGCTCTCCCGCGCTACCTGCGCGCCCCGTGCGCCCCACCTCTCCGCCACCCCCGCCCGACCGATGTACCTGCGCCTCTCGTCGAAGTTCCTTCTTCTCCCCTCCCGGTCGATCCGACTAGGAGAGCCGCGGGGAGTCCTGTTTGCGTGAGCCCCCCCCCGCCCCCCGCGCCGCCGCCGCCCGCGCCCCAGTCAGATGACTGGAGAAGTTGAAGCGGCCCCACCTCCCGAAGAGGAGCCTCAGACGAGAGGCGCCCGAACTCCGAGCAGCTGAAGGGATCGCTCCAAGGAGAAGGCGAAAAGTCTCGGTCCCCGCCTAGACCAGACAGAGGCCGGTCCTCCTTAGGGGAGAAAAGTTCAGTCTGAAAACTGGACTTACACCGTTGGGGCTGCATCGAGCGCCCCGCTGGCCTCTTCCTTGTCGAGGGTGGGGGGAGGTCCACGGTCCGATAGGGTCCCGGCCTCGCCTTCTCTTTGGGGATTCCGAACAGAGGGCCGGCGGGAATGGGGACTCGGTAAAGGAGCTTGGAGACGCAAGGGACGCTGGAAAGTTGTGGCTATACAAGAGGAACTGCTGTCGTCTCTGCTCTGGGCACTCTTATGGCTTGAAGGTAAGAGCAAGAGGATCAGGGTTTGCCTTTAAGGAAAAGACTGTTGTGAAATGCACAGGGTTAGACATGAGTGGATAAGTGGTTGGATGGATACATGGGGAGTGCACATGGGGGTGCACACCAGAGGATGGACAGGTCTTCTCCGGGAGGCAAAGATCTCTTGCAGGAGAGAGAGAGAGACTGAATGTATTTTAAGTAGATCCCTTGGCGCCAGAATGGGAGGAAGGTGAGAGATACGCCTGACGGATGCTTCGATGTGAAAACTGTTGTGAGACTCTCTGGTGACATGCTGAGTTTCTGAGCTGGGTGGTGGCGGTGGAGGAAATCTCTTGGCGAACGTTAATGCTGCCCACATCTCCCTTTCCTTCTTCAGGCAGGCTTTATGGGGTGCTTAGTGGCGATTATCTGTTATCTGCAATTACAGGAACGGGTATTAGAGAAGCTGGTAGAACTCCTCTTTCTCACTCGCACGGTTAAGGCAGTGAGGCTGGGGGAGGGGGGAGGGAGCTCCTGTCTGGACAAAGAGTGTTTCTTTTGATCAATTTGGATCCCCGGCACAATAATGCAGAGGGGCTGAGGAGGTCGAACCCCGAAGCTGCAGCTTCCAAAGCCCTGGAGCTCCCCTCCCTCGGTTTGCAAACCCACCCCGTCGAGCAGCCTCATGACAGATTTCTTGTCATTCATCCTTCAACACGACATTTGAAAATGTGTGAAGCCATTTTTATCCTTCGTCTTGGTTGCTCTGACAGCCCCAGGCTGTTGTTCCCATTTTACAGTTTGGGAGACTGAGGGGAAAGCAACCGTGCTTCCCCCCCCCCCCAAAACATGTGTCGCCGTTGCTTGGCGGTCGGCCTTATGCACGCCTCCTTTCCCTGGGAATCTGTGAAAAATATCCCATGGACATTTTTTTGGCACCTTCTCCTGTTCTCCAGACCCCAGTAACAGAGAGAGAAATCCAGACCCTTTACCCAGAACTTGCTTTACAAATGAACCAGAAAGATGAATCTCTTTCAGAGTCTGACAATCTTATCATAGAATACTAGAGTTGGAAGGGGCTGTCCAGAGCATCCAGTCCAACCCCCTGCCCAATGCAGGACCAGCCCAAAGCATCTCTGACAAATGTTCATCCAGCCTCTTCTTGAAAGCTGCCAGTGAAGGGGAGCCCACCACCTCTCTAGGCAGCTGATTCTACCTTTGAACCACTCTGACTGCGAAAAAGTGTTTCCTAAGATCCAGCCAATCCCTTTCTGCATGTCATTGAAATCCATTGCTTTGGGTCCTCTCCTCTGCTGCTGACTGGAACAGCTGTCCTCCAAAGGAGGAGCCTTTCAGATAATTAAAGAGAGCAATCATGTCCCCCCTCAGTCTCCTCTTCTCCAAACTAAACATTCCCAGGGCCCTTAGCCTTTCCTCATAGGGCTCAGTCTCCAGACCTCTGATCATCCTCATTGCTCTCTTAGAATCATAGAATCATAGAATGTTAGAGTTGGAAAGGACCTTGCAGGTCATCTAGTCCAACCCCCTGCACTCTGCAGGAGCATAGCCGAAAGATAGCCCTAAATACCTACAACATACCCAAAAGATGGTCATCCAGTCTCGGCTTGAAAATGTCCAATGAAAGAGCATCCACCACCTCACGAGGCAGACTGTTCCACTGCTCAGTCACTCTTACAGTTAGGAAGTTTCTCCTAATATCTAGCCGGTAACGACTCCCTTGTAATTTCCACCTGTTAGGTCTAGTCTTGCAATCCGGAGCAAGAGAAAGAATAGATCTGCTCCATCTTTTACATGGCAGCCCTTCAAATACTTGAAGACTGCAATCATGTCCCCTCTAAGCCTTCTCTTTCCCAGGCTAAACATACCCAACTCTTTCAGCCTTTCCTCATATGATTTGGAGTCCAATCCTCTCACCATCCTGGTTGCCCTCTTCTGGACACGCTCGAGCTTGTCAACGTCCTTCCTAAAGTGTGGTGCCCAAAACTGGACACAGGACTCCAGGTGAGGTCTGACCATAGCAGAATAGAGGGGAACTACCACCTCCCGTGATCTGGACACAATGCTTCTGTGAATGCATCCTAAGATTGCATTTGCTTTCTTCACAGCCACATCGCTCTGCAGGCTCTCTTCTGCACCCTCTCGATTTTGCCCACATCCTTTTTGAAGTGAGGACTCCAGAACTGCACACACAGTCAAAAAGCACAGTTGCCCCAGCAGTCCCCAGGTTCCCATTATGCATGGATACTATGATACGTGAACAAGGTCATCACGAAGAGGGGTGGTGCAAAGTGCCGTCGAGTCTCGGCTGACTTATGGCGTGGCCACATAGGGCTTTCAAGACAAGAGATGATCAGAGGTGGCTTGCCATCCCCTGCCTCTTTGTAGCAACCCTGGGCTTCCTTGGTGGTCTCCTATCCAAGTTCTAACCATGGCCGGTCCTGCTAAATTTCTGAGATCTGACAAGAACGGATTAGCCTGGACTGTCCAGGTCAGAGCAGAAATGAACAGAGGTGGTTTGCCATGGCTTGAACATAAGAGCATAAGAGAAGCCAATGTTGGATCAGGCCAATGGCCCATCCAGTCCAACACTCCATGTCACACAGTGGCCAAAAATACCAGGGGCCATCAGGAGATCCGGCAGTGGGGCCAGGACACTAGAAGCCCTCCCACTGTTGCCCCCCCCAAGCACCAAGAATACAGAGCATCCCTTGCCCCAGATATAAGAACATAAGAGAAGCCAATGTTGGATCAGGCCAAAGGCCCATCCAGTCCAACACTCTGTGTCACACAGTGGCCAAAAATACCAGGTGCCACCAGGAGGTCTTCATAACAGCCCCGGGCTTCCTTGGTGGTCTCCCATCTGAGTACCAACCAGGGCAAACCCTGCTAAATTTCTGAGATCTGATGAGAGCAGGTTAGCCTGGGCTGTCTAGGTGAGTGTCACCACAAGTAGACCTAACAGTAAATCTCGAGTTTGTAGAAGCTGTATAGGAACCCCCCCACACACACACACCCTGTTTGTGCTGGCATCTGTACCCACGGTCATTTCATTTTTATATCACTTCAACCACACCCAAGAATATATTTAAAGATGCCTGGGTCTATTTGTGTAGAACCTGAAGGAGCCTGGGGGCGGGGGGAAGAAGAAGAGATTGGATTTATACCCTGCCCTTCACTACCCAAAGGAGTCTCAGAGCGGCTGACAATCTCCTTTCCCTTCCCCTCCCCACAACAGACACCCTGTGAGGTAGGCAGGGCTGAGAGAGCTCTTACAGAAACTGCTCTTTTTCAAGAACAGCTGTGCCAGAACTATGGCTTGTCCAAGGTCATCCAGACAGGTGCAAGTGGAGGAGTGGGGAATGAAACCCAGTTCTCCCAGATTAGAGTCCGCGCCTCTGCATCACAACCCTGGAGAAATGAACGGAGATGTGTCTTGTGTGAATTGTCCTTTGGTAACCTGCTGTGAAACCACAGGGAGAGATAATGTTAGGAGCATTTAGGGCTGTGGTCAGAAACATGTTGGCCTTGTTGATCAGTGTTGTGATCCTACCGAGAAAGGGCAAGAAAAGTTGTCGATGAAAAGTAGCAGAACTGCGCAACTACCTGCCCCTTTCTCAGAAGACATGCGCCTCCCACTCTGGGAAGACTGGGATACGCTTTAAGAGCTTTGCTCATTTATTGCATGTAAATATGATTAATCACTTCAAAGCCCTCGACAATGTGTAGCCTCCTATTTATGTATTTTTACGCCTTTCCCAAACAACTCTTGGTGGGTTGCTACTGGCAACCCAGAAGGATCTGGCTGGCTTTTTTAGCTTTGTCCATAAAAGAAGGAATTGTTCAATACATGGCAAAGTCTGGTTCGTTTATTTCCCTAGAGGGACATGGGTTTCCTTTGTGTACGAGGAGAGAGCAAGAGTGAGGTTTGTTTTCCCACACAGGAATCCTCAATTAACATTTCATATTAATGCCGTATCAAGGGAATATGTTTGTTTTTTTTCCTAGTGCCATTAGCTGCCGTTTGATTTTGGGACCATTAAAATCCAAAGAAGTTAAAATGATCCTGTGTACTGAAGCGAGTGAACTGGTGGGCTCTTAAAAACAGGTCCATAAATTCATGATGGGGTCCAAGAAACTTGTGTCTTCTTTTTGTGAATGGTAGAAAACAAAACAAAAAGAAGAAGGATCAGGGGTGTTTAAAGAGAAGAGATGCTGATTGTACTGCAAACTGTGCCAGCAGAGATGATTCTGGGAATGATGCAGGGTCTTATCCAATACTCCCAATGAGCTGTGGTGGTTTGTGTGCAAAAATTCTACTTTGTGAGCTACTGGCATTAAACTTGTGAGCGAGCGATTTGGCTCCTCCATAAATCAGTTTGCTCTGGAGTCATCCTTCCTGAGCTAAGATGAAAATGGGTGAGCTGGAGGCTACAAAACTGTGAGCCAGCTCACACTAATTCAGCTTAGAGGGAACGCCGCTTATCTACCTCCAGTTCGCACTGTTCAAAAGTTATCTCCATGATAATCAAGAGAGCTGCTTTTCGGGGATGTTTAAAGAGAAGCAACGTTGATTATATTGTAAACTGTGCCGGCAGAGATTATCCTGGGAATGATTTAGGGTCTTATCTACCTCTAGTTTGCACGGTTCAAAAGTTATCTCTGTGATAATCAACAGAGCTGCGTTTTTGTAGAGACTGGAGGCCATAGCAAATTAAACTCTGCTTGGGTGACCAAAATGGCCATCGCTTTCACTGCGCTAGCTGGCATGTCAGAAATATTTCCTTCTTTATTCAGGAAAGTAGAGACAGAGCATTTTAGCTTGGAAAATGAATGTCATATGGTTAAGGATGACATCTCGCTTGAACTGTGAGAGGAGACGAACAATTTGTCTGTAAGGTGTCACGGAACTCCTTTTTTGTGATTGCAGTGACAGACTACCACAGCAATCCCTTTGGAAAGAGGGAAAAAAAACCACACTCTTAAAATACCAAAACTTGGAGGCATTCATAGAAATGAATAATTTGAAGAGAAAGCAAAAGAAATAACCTTTAAAAGAAGTTACAGTTAACCCGTAGGAATCACCATTGTCACAGAAAGACTTGGAGGAAGCTACGAAGCCTTACATGGTTGTTGCTACTAGCCATCAACTCCAGCATAACTTTGACAATCAGAATAGATGGTTCCATAGCTATCTTTTTACCCTTTCCTCTGATAAAGCTGGTATCATAGACGGTTAGTGGGAGGGCAACTGGATCCCTCCGAATGACACGCCTGTCCTCTTCAGAGCAACATCTCCAGAACATACCAGGTAGACGTGCCAGGTAGAGACATCCCAGGTAGGTTTAGCAGGGTGGCCATGTTGTTTTGCAGTAAAAGAGCTCTCGATTTGAGTCCGGTAGAGACCCACAAGAGACAAAGCATGGGTCCCATCAGATCTCAGAAGCTAAGCAGAGCTGGCTCTGGATAATATTTGGATGGGAGCACTCCAAAGAATGCCAGGGTTGTGACGCAGAGGCAGACAATGGCAAACTGCCTCTGAACGTCTCTGGTCTTGAAAGCCCTTTGGGGTCACTATAAATCAGCTGTGATCTGATGGCAACCCCCCCCATCAATAACAACAAAGCACCTTAGAGACCCACTGACTCTGGGACTTTTCGGTGGCTTCTGGCCAGCCAGATGTGGAAGTCAGAATGGTGGGCTGAATGGACCACTGGCCCGAATGTTTCCACGTAGGAATTTCATCCGTCCTCTGTTCCTTGCAGAACGCACTGCATTCCACACTAACTCAGCACAGAGTACGACGAGCTTGGCATGCCCAGTTGTCCTGTCCACACTGACGTTTTTGAAGAAGATCTCTGGTGGCACGATCGAGCTCGCACGAAAGGGTTTGCAGGTTTCCTCTGTAGGAATATGCAATACAGCTTTGCATTTTGCACGATCCAAACCTCATCCGCTCTCGTTTAACCTTAGCAAGCCCTCCTCGTTACCACAATACTGATTTCCACGGCCTTCCTGTTCCCCTGCAACCATCCTAATACGATCCTAATTAAAGGAAGAGCACAGGGCTGCCATAGACCGCAAGGTTTCTTTACACGCAACAGCATTTGGTTCAAGACCTTATGCGTTATTAAAATGTTTTTCATTTGCCGACTGATTACCTCCCCTGATAGCAGCAAACGCTGGGGCACTCCAGAAAGGGAAGGGGCTCCAGATTGCATACAGTTAGATTTGGGCTGTCCTGTCCTTACAGACCATGAATTAATGGGAAAGAGGAGAGACCTTTTCTGCTCTTTTCTGTAGAAAGGGTGATCCTGAATATGAGAACATGTCCCTTAGCCGGAGGAACAGAGAGAGGTTCACACAGAAATGTCCATTGCTTGATTGTCGCAACATGCAGTGATACCATGTGTGTGTCTGTATGCACATGTTCAAGTGATCCCATCACACCCAGCCCCAAAGGCAGAACTTCTTCACATCACCCCGGACACCATGCTTTTCAGTCAGCTGTGACCCATGGAAGGCAGAGTCACATATCTTTGTAATCCGGGGCTTTACGCTAGCAGATGAAACTAACTCGCCCTGAAAGCCTCCAGGTTTATGGTGAAGGAGAAGCAGCTCGCGGTGTGATATCTGTGGCTGGTGCCCAGCCTGCTTATGCTAGTCATCTCTGGATCGCTGAATCATTGAGGGGTGACGAAATTATATGGGGGGTGGGGGGAACGATCCTGCATCCAGATCTCAAAACTGAAAAAGAGTTTGTTTCTGCAAATATTTAGCTCTGGGACATGTCGGGTGCTGTGCGTTCACGCCTCCAGGCAAGACGTCTTTCTTTGTTTCTTTTCGGTCACCTCGAGGAGTGGTTTTTAAAATAAAAAAATAAAAAAAAATCTGGATGTGCTGATAATGCATAACTGTGCACATCTGTGAACAATTGCACAGTTATGATTATGCATTTCTGCTTCCAGTAATTTTCTCTGTTACTAGCCAGTGGCCGAATGGTAGAAAGAGGGAACACCTCCTTCCAGAAACCAAGCATCAGTGTCCTTTTGACATTGCACTTAAGAACCAGTGCTTTGTCCTAGGAGAGCTAGGCTAGGAGCAGAGAGACCTTGATTCAGACCCTTTGCTACCATAAAGCTTGCTGAGTGACCTTGGGCCAGTTAGTCTAACCCCCTCATAGGGTTAGAACATACGAACATAAGAGAAGCCAGTGTTGGATCAGGCCAACGGCCCATACAGTCCAACATTCTGTGTCACACAGTGGCCAAACATACCAGCTGCCATTAGGAGGTCCAGCAGTGGGACCAGGACACTAGAAGCCCTCCCACTGTTGCCCCCACCCCCAAGCACCAAGAAGACAGAGCATCACTTGCCCCAGACCGAGAATTCCTGTCTATACCTTGTGGCTAATAGCCACCGATGGACCTCTGCTCCATCTGTTTATACAATTCCCTCTTGGAGCCATCTGTCTTTGCATTTCTTATCCTTCCCTGCCTCCAAGATACTCAGGGAAACATATACACCCTCCTTACATTTTATCTTCACAACAACTCTGTGAGGTAGGCTGGGCTACGAGTGAGTGAGTGGCCAAAACCCACCCAGTTAGCCTCCTGGAAGTCTGGGGGTTTGATCCTGGCTCTCTCCAGTCCTATTGTGTCCTTTTGGCCACTACAACCCACTGACATTGCTAAGGAGAAAGAATGCAGGATGGCTTGTTCAAAATTAGCCAGAGTCATCCAGAGAGGACATTTGGAACTTGTCTCTGCAGTGTCAGTCACGGCAGCAAAGAAAGACTGTTTTCTCTACTACTGGTTTGTATGCTAAATCTCAGCCAGCTAAATTATGTAGGAGAGTTCAGGATGGACTGGAACAGAGATTATGATTTGGCCATAAACTGGCAAGTTTCTTAGTAAACACAGATTAACTCCGACCTGATCTGACTCAGAGACTAACTTGAAAACAGGACCAAGTGGTAGAGGTGTTGGCAATACCCAGGGCTATTTTTTTTTTCTCAAGAGAGAAATGAAGTTTTCGATCTGTATACTAAAAACTCAAGGACTTTTAAACATTTTTTAAATAATTTTGTCAAAGAGGTTCCAGAACTTCATTCCGGCACATTCTCTCAGAAAAAAAACCCTGGCAGTACCATCTATTCAAGTTGTTATGGGCACGTTCAGTACTTCTGACGGCTGCTGACAAGGTTCTAGGAGCAGTGAAAGCCATCACCTGTAAATTAGATCCTTGTACCTCCTGGGTGCAGTGGCTCAAGTGGTTAAGACACTGAAACTGCAGACCGGAAGGTCGGTAGTTCAAGCAGTTCGAGACCTGAGTGCTGCCTGATGGAGTGAGCTCCCATCTCTGGCCCCAGCTCCTGCCAACCTAGCAGTTCAAAAGCAAGAAATTGCAAATAGACAAATAGGTACCGCTTCTGTGGGAAGGTGAAATATACCGGGTTCGAGACACGTATAGTGATCAGCTCATAGTATATTAGTGATTTCAGCTTAACTCTAAGACAACTCTAGCAGGGCCAGAGCTCTGCTTATATGCATGCAAAACACCACACACGCTCCCCATGAAAGGCTATTTACAAAACATTACTGCTTGATTGGTTTATTCTAGAGTCCTGGTCGGCTATTGTTCTTTTGCTCCAAGCTCAGCCAGTTTCTAGGCTGATTCAATCAGGGATGATTCAATCCCAATACAGAACAGAAGGCGACAGCATTCTGTGCACATCGGCAGCTAGTCATGCCGGCCACATAACCGCGAAAATGTCTTCGGACAGCGCTGGCTCTTCGGCTTGGGAATGGAGATGAGCACCGCACCCCTAGAGTTGGATTCGACTGGCTTTCGAGCAAGGGAAACGTTTACGTTTACCTTACCTCCTGGGTACAGGAAGAAAGTTGATTCCGTTGAAATGTGGTATTGGAGGAGAGTTCTTACGGATACCGCGGACCGCCACAATGACAAAAAAGTGGGCTCTAGTTGTAATCAAGCTTGAACTTTCCCTAGAACCTAAAATCAAGATGGGTAGCCATGTCAGCCTGTCTGTAGCAGTAGAAAAGAGCCAGAGCCCAGGAGCACCTTAGAGACTAACAGAACATGCAGCAGGGTAGGAGCTTTTGTGAGTCGCGGCTCACTTCTTCAGGTAACATCCAGAAGAAGAAGAAGAAGAAGAAGAAGAAGAAGAAGAAGAAGAAGAAGAAGAAGAAGAAGAAGAAGAAGAAGAAGAAGAAGTAGAAGAAGAAGAAGAAGAAGAAGAAGAGGAGGAGATTGGCTTCATCCCCCGCCCTTCACTACCCAAAGGTGTCTCAGAGTGGTTTCCAAACTCCTTTCCCTTCCCCTCCCCACAACAGACACCCTGCGAGGTAGGCAGGGCTGAGAGAGCTCTGACAGAAACTGCTCTTTTTCAAGGAAAGCTCTGAAAGAACTTGTGGCTGAAGAAGAAGAGATTGGATTTATACCCAGCCCTTCACTACCCAGAGGTGTCTCAGAGCAGCTTACAAACTCCTTTCCCTTCCCCTCCCCACAACAGAAACCCTGCGAGGTAGGCGGGGCTGAGAGAGCCCTGACAGAAACTGCTCTTTTTCAAGGACAGCTGTGCCAGAACTATGGCTTGCCCAAGGTCATCCAGCCAGGTGCAAGGGGAGGAGTGGGGAATCAAACCCGGCTCTCCAGGATAAGAGTTCGCACACTTAACCACTACACCAAACATCTAGTATCTGAAGCAGTGAGCCGTGACTCCCGAAAGCTTTTCCCCTGCCGCATATTTTGTTAGTCTCCAAGGTGCTGCTGGACTCCAGCTCTTTCCCACTGCTAGAAGCTGAAATGACTCAGCTGAGGCTATCGTACTTTTGGTCACATCACGGCTCAGGCCACACTTGGAAAAGACAGTGCTGCTGGGAAAAGCTGAAGGGGAGCCGAAAAAGAGGACGGCCCGGCAAGACACGGATTGACTCAGTTGAGGAAGCCGTTTGCAAGGCCTGAGCAACCTTCTTAGCGTCGTGACAGTTTGGAGAACATCAATTCATAGGGTTGCCATAAATCAGAAGGGACCTGATGGCGCTCCAAGACGCACCCACACACGCCACCTGGGCTGTAAATCCTCGATAGGAGAAAGTCGGTGCCCCCTTGCTAGGAAATTGGCCCCTCCAGGAAGAAGGCTGTTCCTGGCTTTTTGAAGAGGGCTGTTATTAGACCGCTGTTGAAGAAGCGCCTTTCTCCAGAGAAGAGGCAAGTAATTAGAAGCCAGTTTCAGGCTTGCTGAATCCAGATAAGGTGGAGGTGACGTTGGTCAGAAAAACCAGTCGCCTGAAGGAAGTCAGTTGTTGTCTTTGGTTTGCCTGCCTCAGGTGGAATACGTAAAGAAGAGGAGATTGGATTTATACCCCGCCCTTCACTACCCAAAGGAGTCTCAGAGCAGCTTGCAAACTCCTTTCCCTTCCCCTCCCCACCACAGACACTCTGTGAGGTCGGCGGGGCTGAGAGAGCTCTGACAGAAACTGCTCTTTTTCAAGGACAGCTCTTGTCAGAACCATGGCTTGCCCAAGGTCACATCAGCAGATGCAAGTGGAGGAGTGGGGGAATCAAACCCGGTTCTCCCAGATTAGAGTCTGCGCACTTAACCACTACGCCAAACTGGCTCGGGGGTACTTTGGGATGTAGTCTTGCAACGGAAGAGGCAATTGAAGGGGAATGCAGTCTTGCTTTATTACATCTTATTCACTGATGAACTTTTTTGGACTCAAATGATCTGGCTGCACTGAGCAAAGCGTCGTTATCCTCAGGGCAAGGCTTCTGCAATGTACTTTATGTGCATGGAGTTGCCCTTAAAGACAATTCAGTTACTGCAGAATACAGTGGTTTGCCTCTTAGTGAAAACACACAATTTCTGCATGTATGTATGTATGTAAAGGTAAAGGTTTCCCTGGCTCGAAAGCCAGTCGAACCAGACTCTAGGGATGTGGTGCTCATCTCCATTTCCAAGCCAAAGAGCCAGCGCTGTCCGAAGATGTTTCCATGGTCATGTGACCAGCATGACTAAACACTGAAGTGCAGGGAATGCACCTTCCCACCTTTTCACCAAAGCGGTACCTATTTATCTGTTTGCAATTTCTTGCTTTCGAACTGCTAGGTTGGCAGGAGCTGGGGCCAGAGACGGGAGCTCACTCCACCATGCGGCACTTGGGTCTCGAACTGCTGAATTACCGATCTTCCAGTCTGCAGTTCAGCATCTTAACCACTTGAGCCACCGCAGCCCATATATGTGTGTGTGTGTGTGTGTGTGTGTGTGTGTGTAAATAAATCTACATTGGCTGCTGGTGAAATTCACCAGGCTCAGTCACTAAACTTTTTTTAAAAAATGACAACTCTATTGAAAGTGGGCATGTGTGGGGGTCTTTCTTTTGATGTTCCCTGGGGGTCGAGGGCATCAGACCAATTTATCCATTCCACCAGGCCCAATGCTAAAGCTTTTCCTGGTTTGTACGAGATGGCAAGGTAGCTTTAAATGCACCTGTGGATGCTCCACTGTGAGGAAAGAAGAAATCCATGCATGTTCAGAGACCAACCTATCAGGGAAAGGGTTTCAGCCTAGCCCCTCCCCCCTCAAATGCATACATTGTTTTTCTGACTGTCTCTCAAGGGAAGCATTGAAATGCAATCTTCCGTTAACGGTCTGAAGAGTTGGAGGCCAGGGAAAGCTTTTTGGAATATGTACGATTGGCCTCCGGATGCAGAGGCCGAGTGAGAAGATCTCAACACCATCTTGGGCAAGCTAAAGCAGGAGGCCTTTGCAATCCTGGCCGATCTACAAGGACTGCTTAGCTCCTGTGTGGGTCTGGTTGCCAACTCTGGGCTGGGGGATTCCTGGATATGGAGGGGGGTTGAGCCTGGGGAGAGCAGGGTTTGGAAACGGGGAGGGACCTCCGCAGGGTATAATACCATACAGCCCAACCTCCAAAGCAGGAGTTTTCTCCAGGGGAGCTGATCGAAGAAGAGGAGGAGGAGAAGGAGGAGGAAGAGGAAGAGGAAATTGGATTTATATCCCATCCTCCCCTCGGAGTCTGAGAGTGGCTTACAATCTCCTTTCCCTTCCCCTCCCCACAACAGACACCCCGTGAGGCAGACGGGGCTGAGAGAGCTCTGAGAGAACTGCTCTTCAGAGAACAGCTCTGCGAGAACTGTGGCTGACCCCAGGTCACCCAGCCGGCTGCATGCGGAGGAGGAGTGGGGAATCAAACCCGGTCCTCCCAGATTAGAGTCCATGCTCCGGACCACGACACCAAATTGGATCTGTAGACTGGAGGGCCACGGTAATTCTGGGAGTTCTCCAGGCCTCACCTGGAGGTTGGCAATCCTGTGCCTGGGCTGTGGCAGGGATGAAACCCGCTGTAGTTGCTGAGCGCCGCATCGCTGCCAGTGGCCACTTGGCCTGGCCTATTCCTAGCCCCAGTGGCTCTCCAAGGTAGTGTCGGTCCAAAAACCCTCCTGGCAAGTTAACACTCCCATCCACCCCGCTCACAAGGTTCTTTATGAAGGAGGCAGGTTTTGTTCAGCCCTGTCAGTCCTCACAAAAGCACTCAAGGAAGTCTCTCTCTCTCTCTCTCTCTCTCTCTCTCTCTCTCTCTCTCTCTCTCTCTCTCTCTCTCTCTCTCCAACTCCTCTTAAAAGACCCGCCTCCTTTCGCAATTGTTTCTTCCCCATCACAATGACTTCAGCTGGCCCCCACGTCTCTATTTTTAGCATTGCACTGTTTTTTATTTTTTAAAACACACACACACACACACACCCAGAGATGCAACTGCCTCTGTGCTGTTTCTTTCCTCCTTATCTCCTTCATTATCTTCTCCTCGCCCTGAAAGGGATGTATTTCTGGTTTCTCTCCCCTCCTCCTGTGGATCTTTCCATGCAGCTCTGGGGGAGGAAAACATGCGGAAAGCTGAAAGTTGTGATTAGCCCATTCAGAAAATGTAAATGCTGTCTCCTCTTGGGCTGCTGCCTGCGTAGCAAGCTGGGCGGTGGAGGGAGAGGAGGACTCCTCCGTGGCAAGTAGAAGAAACGAGGAGGGGAGCAGTGACTTTGGCCCCCCCAGTTAAGTTAACTTAAGCCCCTGGGGTCAGGAAGCAATTTTTCTCCAGGCCAGTTTGGCCGGAGGTTTTTTGTCATGTTCTGGGGCATGGAACAGCAATCACAGGGGGTGTGGAGAGGGAGGTATTGGTGAATTTCCTGCATTGTGCAGGGGGTTGGACTAGATGACCCTGGAGATCCCTTCCAACTCTATGATTCTATGGATTTCTTTTATGGCCCGTCATTGGGGACAGTAGCTACTACAAATCATGGCTCACAGAAACCTTTTTGGTTCTTGACTCCATTGCAAAACTCAAACCAAAGAAGGAGGTCACGTTTCGACACTGCCACAGCAAGCAGCCGGGAGTGGGATTGGAAATGCTTTTGGACGCAGCGGGGATGCAACATTAACATACCAACGGTGTGTAAAAGTTCTCGATAACCCCTCATCCACCCACAGTCCAGGGCCCAGGCAATAACGTATTATGCCCAGTCAGGTTTTGCAGCAAATATTAATTCCATGCTGTGCTGTGCTTATCAGCCTGTGAGCGCCTTCATTTATCTTGAGTGCCAGACCAACTGCGGGGAAACTTGGCTTCCTAACAGGTGTTGGAAGCATCGTTGTTGCCTTGGTGGCTCAGGTTGCAACCAGCTTATTTGGATAGTCCAATTTGCTGGAGATCTACTGGTGTAAGCAACATAAGATGCTTGTGTGTAGTTTTTTTGGGATGTAGTAGGAATGGGAATATAAAGATTTTTTTTCCTTTCTGATTATTCATACTTTTCTGGTTTATATAGATTTTTCTCCTAAGTAAGGTTTTCTTTTATTAGGATGTGACGAAGACCCACTAAATAGTAGGACTTTCTCTTGTAGGTTAGATTATTTTTCCAGCTGATGGTAGCAGACAAGAAAGCAACGTTCTTTTGGTATAGAAGACAGACACAGAGTTCATGGTTTTTAGTTCTTTAGGGTAAAACTTTGCAGTGTCTGAGTCAAAAAAGATTTTAGCTTTGTATCAGGAAAAAAAACACCTTTGTTTGGGTATGAAGAATGCTTGGCCAATATTAGGCTTGCCAAGAACTTACCGTGTGCGTGCCGGCAGGGGATGGATACGTCCTCTCAGGACCATCCCCAGGAGAAGGACAGGCGCAGAGCACCATGCCATCACCAGGAAGGGACGCTAGGTGACGCTCTGGCAATGAGGCTGGAAACTCGATGGTACCATCAAGTTTTCAGCCCCATTGCCAGAGCATTGCCTGGCGATGGTATGGTCCGGCCAGGAAGCATGCGTCCCCCACTCCCAAACGGTAAGTACTTGGGAACCCTAGCCAATATTATACAGGTTAGGTTAAGTAAACATTTTAACATATTATGTAGGCACACCTTTCTTCATATTTGACCAAGGAGTGGACCATTACTCAAACGATGCACTGTCCTTTGTAACCAATTATGCGTTTTGAATGTTATTTTCATAACTATGCCATTCTCAGATATAAAAGTTCATGTACTTCCTGGCTGTGCTCAGAAAGCAGTCAATTTTTGATAGGCACAGTTTGGCCTACCTGTTTTCAGGTGTCTTGATTGCAAATAAAACACTATGAACCATTCCTCCTCATTTTGACTTCTCTTTTTGACTGGGAATCTATTTGTGTAACAGGGATGACTGGACGGAATCCTCACGGATGATAGACATCCATAGAATTGTGTTGCTCGCCTGGCATTCGTTTTGCATGAGAGACTGTGGCTTCAGGATACCAACCTCCAGGTGGGACCTGGGGATCCCCCAGAATCACAGCTCATCTCCAGACTGCAGAGATCAGTTCCCTTGGAGATAATGGAGGGTGGGCTCTATAGCACTGCACCCCGCTGAAGTGGTCCCTGCCCTCCTGAGGCTCAACCCTCCAAATCTCCAGGATTTCCCAGCCTGGATCTGGCAACCCCACTGTGGCTCCTACATCTGTCCATGAAGGCAGGATTAGGAGATTATTAGGAGAGATTAGGAGAAATGATGCCTTTTTTGAACCATTTTAAGGAATTAGCTGCTTTAGATTTTTTGGGTTGTCTGGCCGTGGTCTTGGCATTGTAGGACCTGATGTTTCGCCAATAGCTATGACTGGCATCCTCAGAAGTATAACACAGAAAAATGGAGTACTCTCTGTGTCAAGGTGAGCAGAAAAATGGTAGGCAGGTAATTTATATCTACCCTGGAAGGTGGGGTAGGGCTGAGTCATTATCTTGTAGGAATTCTCCGGGATATGAACATGCTAATGGAGGAGCTTTCCTGAGGAGGTTCTTTTGTCTATGGATTGTTTCCTGAGGAGGTTTCCTGTTTCTTGATGAGGTTCTTTTGTGTGTGGAATGGCTGTTGAAACTCTAATCTTATCTGTAATGCTATTGTCAGCTGTAGAGCATTTTGTGTTTTTCGGGACAGGAAACCATGCCCTATTTATTTTTAAACTCTCTTCTTTCCTGTTGAAATTGTGTTTATGTTTATGAATTTCAATGGCTTTCCTGTGTAATCAGACATGGTAACTGGAAGTGTTGTCCAGTCTTTCAGTGTCTTGGAACAAAATGCTGTGTCCTGTTTGGGTTAGGCTGTGTTCAGCCACTGCTGATTTTTCAGGTTGGCCAAGTCTGCAGTGTCTTTCATGTTCTTTTATTCTTGTCACACACAACCCAGAAAATCTACAGCAACTAATGAACTCCAGCCGTGAAAGCCTTTGACAACATTTTAAGGAAGTCTGCAAAATTCTGGTGTACCTCAGAACTCTTGGTTTTGGGTTGATATCCATGTTGGTCTGCAGTAGGGCAGCAAGATTTGAGTCCAGGACCACCTTAAATGCCAACTAGATTCCCAGAGGTCAATACTTTTGCGAGTCAAAACTCCTGAAGATTTATACCCTGGAAATCTAGTTGGTTTTTAAGGTGCTACTGGATCAACTCAATTAAGGAGGCCACAGCCCTCAGTTTGCAAGACCTGAGCAATGCTGTTAACAATTTTTGTTGTTCAGTTGCACAGTCAAGTCCAACTTTTCGCGACCCCATGGACCACATCATGCCAGGCCCTCCTGTCCTCCATCATCCTCCAGAGTTTGCTCAACATTATGTTTGTTGCATCGATAACACTGTCTAATCATTTCATCCTTTGCCATCCCCTTCTTCTTTGACCTTCAGTCATTCTGAGCATCAGGGTCTTCTCCAGTGAGTGCTCCCTTCTCATTGGGTGGCCAAAGTAGTTGAGTTTCAGCTTCAGGATCTGGCTTTCCAGGGACCAGTCAGGGTTGATTTCTTTTAGGACTGGATGATTTGATCTCCTTGCAGTCCAAGGGACTCTCAAGAGTCTTCTCCAGCACCATAATTCGAAAGCATCTGTTCTTCGGCGCTCAGCCTTCCTTGTGGTCCAACTCCCGCAGCCATACATTACTGCTGGGAATACCATCGCTTTGACCATATGGACTTTTGTTGGCAGGGTGATGTCTTTACTTTTTATTATGCTGTCTAGAAGGAAATGGCAACCCACTCCAGTATCTTTGCCAAGAAAACACCATGGCTGTTAACAATAGGTGGTCATTCATTCATAGGAGGTCATTCATTCACCAGAAGTTGGAAGCAACTTGAGGACATATAACACACAAACGCACTCACTGGACTCCGATCTCGCCAGAAGTCTAGAGGAGCTGAGAGCATAGTGTTCGAGGCTTGCCCCCTGAGCAGAGCAGTCCAGTCCAGTCTTTCTCGCCTGACATGGGGGAGAATAGCGTGTATCAACAACCACAAATAGCTCCTCGGTGTGCCTTGCCTGTCAGGAAGTGGTTTAAGTACCTGTCAGTCCTTGGAAGAGGTGAGCATCCTGCCTACCTGGAGAGAGGAAGCAGGCAACAACATACTTCTCTCTTTTACTACAACAGGCAACAACATACTTCTCTCTTTTACTACAACAGGGCTGTAAATCTACCATTTCTGTTATTTTCAAAAGAATTCGGGTTTTCTCGATCAAAACAACATTTTTTTTTTTTTTAAAAAGGGTACCATTTCTCCAGGTAGTCTGAAGTAGCCAAGGGGTTTTCTGATTTCCTAATGTCTTCTGTTATTTTGTCCCTAATGGCGTAATCCCAGATTTTAGAATACCAGGCTTCTATCGAAGGGGAGTCTGGCATCTTCTAATTTGTGGCTATAATATCCTTTCCGACCAGTATTAATATCAAAATGAGCTCACGTTGTATCTTGGGAATGTTTAACTCCTGCCAAAGGTTTAATAGAATACCAGCCCCCCTCTCTGGTAGTGTGTAGCCAGTTATGGTATTTATTTGTGTTAATACTAATTTCCTGAAAATCTGGATTTTTCTGCAAGTCCCCCAGCATTGAATATATGAGACAGCTGAAGGGCAGTGAAGTTGAAGCTGGCTGGAGCCCCTGGGGGCAGTGTTCCCCCTAAGATGAGTTAGTGTGAGCTAGCTCACAGTTTTTTTCGCCTCTGGTCCACTCATTTTTTGTCTTCGCTCCGGAAGGATATGGCTCCAGAGCAAACGTATTTATGCAGCAGCCAAATCACTTGCTCACAACTTTAATGCCGGTAGCTCACAGAGTGGAATTTTTGCTCACAAGACTCCATAGCTCAGAGGGAGCATTGCCTGGGGGTACAGTTTGGCGCAGTGGTTAAGTGCGCGGACTCTAATCTGGGAGAACCGGATATGTTTTGTTAAATTTATGGAGTGCTCAGTTTGAATTTTACCACTGAGGAAGGCTTTTAGCCGAAGCGCGTTTGGTATCGGTTCTTGTGTATGGATATAACTTGTGCCTTTTAACCTGCATTTGTACGACTGGACATTTGTCTTTATATTAGGATTAGGTACTCCTATGCAGAACCATAGGACTGTGGTTTTTAAATGATACTTTAGCACTTTTGAATGTATAATTAAATTATATTTGCTGGTTTTGTATGTTAGCACTATGTGGGTAGCTATATTTTAGTTTCTTTTTCTTTGCCGCAACCTTTTTGACTACCCTCTGCCCTGAATTCCAGTGAGAAAGGCTGATTCTGAGCAACGTAAACAGACAAATGTTTGATCTGTTTCACTGGAATCTCCAGGGAATCGAACCTGGGACTTTCTGCAGGCTTCCTGCTCTGCTGCTGAGCCACGGCCCCTCCGGTGCTTTCTTCTTCCAAGGGGAACCAAACGGAGGTCCTGCCCCGGGAATGGCTTGCCCTGTAACAATCTCTAGGATTGCCAGCCTCCAGGTGGGGCCTGGAAAACTACTGGGATGACAACTGACCTCCCAACGAGAGACATCCATTCCCTTGGAGAGAAAGGCTGCTTTGGAAGCTGGACGCTGTGGCATTATACCTTGCCGAGGTCCTTCCCCTCCCCAGACACTGCCCTCCCCAAGCTCCACCCCCCAAAATCTCCAGGTATTTCCCAAACCAGAGCTGGAGCTCTAAATACAAGCATGAAACCTCTTAGCTTCATAAGAACATAAGAGAAGCCAGTGCTGGATCAGGCCAGTGGCCCATCCAGTCCAACACTCTGTTGCACAGTGGCCCAAAATGCCAGGTGCCATCAGGAGGTCCACCAGTGGGGCCAGGACACTAGAAGCCCTCCCACTGCTGCCCCTCCCCAAGCACCAAGGATACAGAGCATCCCTTGCCCCAGATATAAGAACATAAGAGAAGCCAGTGTTGGATCAGGCCAATGGCCCATCCAGTCCAACACTCTGTCATACAGTGGCCAAAATATACCAGGTGCCATCAGGAGGTCCAGCAGTGGGGCCAGGACACTAGAAGCCCTCCCACTGTTGCCCCCCTTCCCCAAGCATCAAGAATACAGGGCCTCACTTGCCCCAAAGTTCCTATCTATACCTTGTGGCTCATAGCCACTGATGGACCTCTGCTCCAGATATTTATCCAATTCCCTCTTGAAGCCGTCCATGCTTGTAGCTGCCGCCACCTCCTGTGGCAGTGAATTCCATGTGTGAATCACTCTTTGGGTGAAGTGCACTTGGTTATGCTGGACCATGTCTAGTGACATGAAACTTATATCTGAACCACTCCTTTTATGAATCAGACTGTTTTCTGACTGAAGGGTGGGTTCCTTGTCCTCCTCTTCTTCTCCTCCTCTCCACTTCTCCTCCTCCTCCTCCTCTAATCCACTTCTTCTCCTCCTCCTCCTCCTCCTCCTCTTCTTCTCCTCCTCCTTCTCCTCCTCTTCTCCTCCTCCTCCTCCTTTTCTGGAGATAAATTGTCACTTTGGAAGGTGGACTCCATCCCGTTATGCCCCCCTTGAAGCCCCTCCCCTCCCCAAACCCCACCTTTGTGAGGCTCACCCTCCCCCAAATCTCCTGCTGTTTCTCAACCCAGCGCTGGCCGCCCTCCTCCCTTTCCCTTCTTGCTCACTCAGTAGAACTGGCCACTTACGCCTGTTCAGGTCCCGGCTCCTCCATGCGGTGGTTATAACACAGTTGCTTCATGGGGGAAAAAGAAAAATCATTGATGCTTTTCTGTTTGCTTTATTGGTTTTATGATGGCTGGGTCGTCTTTTACTGCCTCCTCATTTTGGCGATTTCAGTTGGGGTTTTTTATTGCACAATTGTTAGGGTTTTTATTAACAATCAGAAAAGTACCTCGGGAGCCTTTTCATTTGGAGAGATGCCGGCTATTGATGTTTTAAATAAGTGTGCAGTGCATCTGACTGATCCCCAAACACTTTTTTAAAAAAAACCCTACGCAGGTGAGCACATAGCAAATGATCAGGTGGGCCTTTTCCTCTATCCTGCTAGCCGTCTATGCACAGAGAAAGGTTCTTTTTGCAAAATACGGATATGCCGTATCGGGACAATAGGCAGCAAGCCAGCCTTTCTCTTGGATTTCAACCTAGAGAGGATGTTGACCCGGCATGTACTAACCGAACGAAGGATGGATGCGGCCAGAGGGCCTTCGGATTCATCCACCTGGCAGGCAGAGGGCCGTTCCGTGCATTCCTCAGTGCAAGGAAGCAGATGATTAACTTCTCCTCCCCTTGGACATTAGGATGGATTCTGAGATGTCTTTCTCAATTCACCGGGAGCTCTTCCGCTCACATCAAAATCAAATTGACTGGCTAAACTTTCTCTTCCCCCTGATTTGCGCAGGGCTGGCAAAAACCATTAAAGCTTTTTCAATTAGCTCACTTCCCCGCAGGGAAATCCAAAGTCAACAATTCCTTAAGTTTCAACTTGGCAGAACTGTGCATTGTCTGTCGTGCAACCTGCAAAGCTGGGCTGGCTGACTGTGTGGGGAAGGCGCCGGGGGATTCCTCTTCCGTGTTTTGTCTGTCTCCCCACTTGGGGTGGGTTGGCGGAGCAGATGACATAGAAGATGAGGACCCATTTCTAGGGATGGTGGCAGTTCAGAGCCCCACAGTGAGGGCTTCTCCCTTATGGGTGGGAGCTTCTATGGGGTCGCCAGCTCTGGGAGAGGGAAAACCTGGAGATGTGGGGGATGGAGCCCAGGGAGGGGAGGATTTGGAGAAGGGAGGGACTTCTGCAGGGCACAATAGCACAGAGTCTCCACCCTCCAAAGTGGCCATTTCCTCCAGGGAACTGCCTGGAGATCAGTTGTAATAGTTGGAGATTGGCAACCCCAGCTATCACTGAACTAGTCCTAAATAAGCATCTTGGTAGTAACTTGGGTAGTCTACCTCCCAGTGGGGCCTGTGGAACTCCCAAAATCACAATGGATTTACATACAGAGAGCAGTTCACCTGGAGACAATGGTCTTGGTTCAACCCTGTCCCCAAAATGACATTCTACACGACACATGAGTTCATTCGACACCAAACACAAGTTCACCCCTGTAATTATCTCAGGGTATTTTTTGTTTCCACATGACATTGAGGTCACCCCAGTTTCACCCCACACCTGTCCCGGGATAAACGGATGCTGTTACAACCAGGGATAAATGCAAGGTATTGTGTCGCGGGTTGAACTCTGATAAAACCAAGGATGAGATCCAAGTGCAGAAAGGACCAATGGCTGCTTTATACCCCACTGGGGTCCAGCTTCTCCCCAAATGCCACCATCCCCAGGAATTCCAGGAACCCAGGGCTGGTGACCCTGGTTGTAATTTTTTGAAAAAGAGGACTCTGCCCCAAATGGACTCTTGAAAAACTAAGAGAGATGGCTGGATGGATGGCTGGATGGATGAATAGATGGATGAATAGATAGATGGATACACAGACAGACAGAGTGATAGATGATAGATGATAGATAGATAGATAGATAGATAGATAGATAGATAGATAGATAGATAGATAGATAGATAGATGATAGATAGATAATGATGATGATGATGAAGATAGATAGATAGATAGATAGATAGATAGATAGATAGATAGATAGATAGATAGATAGATAGATAGACAGACAGACAGACAGACAGACAGACAGACAGATGATAGATAGATGGATGGATGGATGGATAGACAGACAGATAGACAGATAGATGACAGATGATAGAAGGTAGGTAGGTAGGTAGGTAGGTAGGTAGGTAGGTAGATAGATGATAGATAGATGATAGATAGATGATGATGATAGATAGATAGATAGATAGATAGATAGATAGATAGATAGATAGATTGATAGATGATAGATGATAGATAGATAGATAGATAGATAGATAGATAGATGATAGATAGATAGATAGATAGATAGATAGATAGATAGATAGATGATAGATAGATAGATAGATGATAGATAGATGAAAGATATGATAAATAGATGAAATATATGATAGATAGATGATAAATAAATGATAGATGATGATAGATAGATAGATAGATAGATAGATAGATAGATAGATAGATAGATAGATGATAGATAGATGATAGATAGATAGATAGATAGATAGATAGATAGATAGATAGATGATAGATAGATGATAGATAGATGATAGATAGATAGATAGATAGATGATAGATAGATAGATAGATAGATAGATAGATAGATAGATAGATAGAACAGACAGATGATAGATGATAGATGATAGATAGACAGACAGACAGACAGACAGACAGCCTTTTTTTGAAAAAAGAGGTGCCAGAACTCTCAAGAGGGAAATGAAGATTTCAACTCGTAAATTGAAAACCCATGAACTCGAAAACATTTTTAAAAGCATTTTCTCAAAGAGGTTCTGGAACTCTGTTCCAGTACGTTCCCCCAGAAAAAAAGCCCTGGATGGATGGATGGATGGATCCATGGATGGAGGGGGGGCCCTATGTGTGTGTGTGTTTATTTTTCTGTTATAAAATTCTCAATAAAATTCTTTAAAAAAAAAAAAGAAGAAGAAGGAAGGAAATGTCCTCTGGGTGGTTGGATGAAGCAGAAACATCTTAGCCGTGTTCATCCTCTGCTGTGAGCCTTGCCCTCCAGAAGAGGTGGGCTTGTCCAAGCAACGCCAGAGGCGGCTTCTGGCAGTCCTAGTGCCCTCGGGGCCACCCAAGAGGACCTGTTGGATCAGAGTGGCGTGGCCTGTGTGATCCCTTGCCACGGCCCAGAGATGGATGGATGAGCACTGCTACTGCTGCTGTCCAAGGTGGAAAGGAGAGGCCGGAGTGAAGGGGGTTAAACGTAGCAGCAAGGCAGTTCAGCCTCTTTGTCTTCGGTACACCCCACAATGGATGCTTCATGCTCCTGGTGTCTTTGTTCCCCACTTCTGAACTTCCCCCGCTCTCTCTCAATCCCTCTTCTTTGCATTGTTCCCCTTCTAATATATCAAATAGCTGTGTTTCCTCTTCGGTTTAAAAATAACACTCAAGCAGGGCTGAGGGGGTGGCTCAGATGGAGACAGGACTGCCAACTCCGGAGTCTGGGGAGGGAGAGACCTCAGCAGGAGATAAAGGGATAGAGTCCATCCTCCAAAGCCGCTGTTTTCTCCAGCGGAACTGATCTCTGTCATCTGGAGTTCTGTTGTAATCCTAGGATGTCTCCAGTTGGCAGCCCTCATGGAAGAGCACCTGTTTTGCACACAGAAGATCCCAGATTCAATCCATGGCCTCTTCAGTAAAAAGGAGGGGGCAGCTGCTCTTCCCTTAGCCAAGAACCGGGAAAGCTGCTGGCAGTCAGAGTAGGCAAAACCAAGCTAAATGCACCAAGAGTACTCATTTGGAGTACTGTGTACAGTTCTGGTCACCACACCTCAAAAAGGAGTCTCTGTGTCTCAGTAGCATCTGTTTTGTATGCAGAAAGACCCAGGCTCAGTCAGGGGAATCTCCTCCTTCAGGCTGCCCCGGGGCTGCAGCGCTGGAGCACAGGCCCTGGGAGGTTGGCCATGGGCCTCTTCAGGCCACCCCGGGGCTGCAGCGCTGGAGTGCAAGCCTTGGGAGGCTGGCCACGGGCCTCTTCAGGCTGCCCGGGGCACAGCGCTGGAGCACAGGCCCTGAGAGGTTGGCCATGGGCCTCTTCAGGCCACCCTGGGGCCACAGCACTTCCGTGTGGGGAGCTGGGGGTGGGGCTTGCCGCCACCGCCATTTATCCCAGCGGTGCGCTCCAGTGCGCTCCGGCCCCAAAAGACCCCTGGGTACGAGTCAGGTTCAGAACTTTCCATTGTAGCCACTCATCCTACTGGTGTGACGTGAGTACATGAAACTGCCTTATCCTGAATCAGAACATTAAGAATGTAAGAACATAAGAAGAGCCCTGCTGGATCAGAGCAGTGAAGGTCCATCTAGTCCAGCATCCTGACTCACACAGGGGCCAGCCAGTTCTTCTGGATGGCCAACAACAGGGCTTAGGGGCTGAGGCCTTCATAAGAACATAAAAAGAGCCCTGCTGGATCAGACCAGGGGTCTGTCTAGTCCAGCATCCTGTCTCACACAGCAGCTGATGAGTTCCTCTGGAGGGCCAACAACAGGGCAGAGAGGATGAGGCCTTCCCTTGATGTTGCCTCCTGGCTCTGGGATTCAGAGGCTTAGTGCCTCTGAATGTGGAGGTTCCCCTCAGTCCCCATGGCTAGTAGCCATTGATAGACCTCTCCTCTATGAATCGATCTAATCCCCTTTCAAAGCTGTCTATTCCTGTGGCCATCTCTACATCCTCAGGCAGTGAATTCCACAATTTAATCACTCTCTGTGTAAAGAAGAATTTCCTTTTGTCCGTCCTGAATCTATCAACATTGATCTATCAAGGTTAGTATTGTCTATTCAGGCTGTCAGTGGGTCTCCAGTGTCTCAGGCAGAGGTCTTTCATATCACCTCCTACCTGGTCCGTTTAACTGGAGATACCAGGGATTGAGCCAGGGACCTTCTGCATGCCAAGCAGAGGCTCTACCACTGAGCCATGGCCCCTCCCCTCTTCTGATAATCTTCTGATGAACCCAGGAGATGGGCCCATTCTTTGCAATTCATTTTGCGTCTCACATAGCTGGAAACGCCACATACATTACGGTTATTGCTTGTGCATAAAGCCAGGATTACGATGCCGTCCCGCAGAGACAAAGCTCTGAAAATTCTGTGCATGGCAAGAGCAATCCATTTCTCTGATTCCATCTCAGGTCTCAGGTTTTAGGTTAAGCAGAGAGGCGATAAGATGGATCAAGGGAGCTATTACATTAGCAAAGCGAACTATCAAACAAGTCAGCCCAGGACAATTCAAGGGGCGATGCCACCTTTCCCCGTTGGACATGGCATACAGACAGCGCTGTCCAAACAGAGCTTTGTTCTTGATGTTTGTGGCAATTTGTGGAATGCCACTTCCATTTATGTGCCTGAAAACTTACTTTTCATCTTCCTAGGATTCCACCGCAGGAATTTCAGTATACTGAAACACTCCAGAATGAAGGACGGGTTTTCCTCTATTGCTAACTGAATGTCCTGTTGATTGCATGAAACGGCCTGAAACAGAATCAGACGCTTGGTCCTTCAAGGTCAGGATTGTCTACCACTCCTCCACTTGCACCTGCTGGATGACCTTGGGCATAGTTCAGAGCTCTCTCAGTCCCATCTACCTCACAGGGTGTCTGTTGTGGGGAGGGGAGGGAAAGGAGTTTGTAAGACGTTCTGAGATTCCTTTGGGTAGTGAAGGGCAGGGTATAAATCCAATCTCTTCTCTTCTTCTTAGACCTGCAGCAGCTCTCCTGGGGCTCTAGGAGAGGTCTTTCACATCACCTGCTGCCTGGTCCTTTTAATTGGAGGTGCTCATTGGGATATTTGATTAAGATAGCAGAGTTTTGCAAACTCCTTTCCCTTCCCCTCCCCACAACAGACACCCCATGAGGTAGAAGAAGAAGAAGAGACTGGATTTATACCCCGCCCTTCACTACCCGAAGGAGTCTCAGAGCGGCTTACAAACTCCTTTCCCTTCCCTCCCCACAACAGACACCCTGTGAGGCAGGCAGGGCTGAGAGAGCTCGTGACAGAAACTGCTCTTTTTCAGGAACAGCTGTGCCAGAGCTTGTGACTGAACCAACGTCACATCAGCAGGTGCAAGTGGAGGAGTGGGGACTCAAACCTGGTTCTCCCAGATTAGAGTCCGCACACTTAACCACCACACCAAACGGCTCTAAAGAGGACTTTCCCTCTCACCAATGGCCAACTTGTCCAGCATCATGTGCGTGGGAGTGTGAGGGCAGTGTCTCCCCAGGAGAGACCTGCAGAGACATTTGTCTTCATGGAAGGCCATGTGCAGAGAGGGAGAAGACAAAAGGGAGGAGGGGCAGAGGGCAGCTCCAGATTAAGACAAAGAGAAGCATCCCATTCAAGGGGATAACATCTAGACACCCTTAGAGTGATGTAGCGCCCCCCCTCCCCGCAACGTCCAGGCATGTTGAGTCGCTCACTCCAACAATGCTGTGGGTTGAACCCGCTGGGACCTTCTGCATGCCCAGTGAATGCTCTTCCAATGAGCCACCGCCTCTCTCCTTACGTGCAGTGGTTTGCAAACTTGAACACAGAAAGATGCCTTCCTGAATGGAAAAAGCCGGCTCCCCAGGTTTCACCACATGGTATGGTGAGCCAAGAAATAGAATCAGGGGTGGGCTCTGTAAACGACGGGCCTACACAGGGCCCCTGAGAAGACAAAATACCTCATGTCAATGGCCCAATATCTCAAAACCCTAGAGTTCCCCCCTTACAGGAGGGGTTTTACACTGGCCAGATGCAATGCCAGGCCCTCCATGATCTTGGGAGGGAGGTATAAGAAGATCGCGTACTCAGAGAGGATTTGCTCTTGCCCCCCAGCAGAGGTAGAGACAATGGAACATGGTTTTTTTTCCACTGCTCTCTCTATAAACAGATTCGAGATAAGACCATTTTCTCCCTTGTAGACAGTCCTGTGGTAGGGGAAGACAAGGCTTGTTTAGATAAGTTAAAAACAGATGAAATTCCAGTTATCAGTAAGCTAACTGCTAGATTTTGCACTCAGGCAATTAAAGTGCGCAGTAAATTTCACTCTTGCCCCTTTGAGCCTTGACTTAGTTTCCTTTAGGTGACCTATTATGCAGCCCTTGTCCCTCTTAAATCTATTGGTTTAAATCTTAAAAATGGTCACTTATGATGCTATTTTATGTACTCCACAATCCATTTTTCTCCTTTTAATATAATATAAATCTGCTTACTTATTGTAAAATCTTCTATTCCTGTATTTGAATTGGGGTTCTTAATCTGTATATTTGAATATCTGAATAATGTTTGTTTTTTAACTGGATTTGGTCGTGGACCGTAATATAATAAATTACAAAAGGGGCTGTACATGGGGCTCATTAGCCCCAGCATCTTTCCTGAGAGCCACCAGACAGGACCGTAGGGATGGGAGGGAGGTTTAGACGGACTGTGGCTCAGTGGCCAAGGAGGTGGTGGCAGCTACAAGCATAGACAGTTTCAAGAGGGAATTAGATAAACATATGGAGCAGAAGTCCATCAGTGGCTATTAGCCACAGGGTATAGATGGGAACTCTCAGTCTGGGTCAAGGAATGCTCTGTCTTCTTTGTGCTTGGGGGGCAACAGTGGGAGGGCTTCTGGTGTCCTGGCCCCACTGCTGGACCTCCTGATGGCACCTGGTATTTTTGGCCACCGTGTGACACAGAGTGTTGGACTGGATGGGCCATTGGCCTGATCCAACATTGTCTTATCTTATGTTCTTATCTGCTTGGCAATGCAGAAGGTCCCAGGTTCAATCCCCGGCATCTCCAGTTTAGAAGGACCAGGCAGGAGGTGATGGGAAAGACCTCAGCCTGAGACCCTGGAAAGCCGCTGCCACTCTAAGGAGACAAGACTGACCTGGATGGACCAAGGGGTTGATTCGGTATAAGGCGGCTTCATGTGCTCATGTGATAGGTAAAGGCAAAGGTTTCCCTTGCTTGAAAGCCAGTCAAATCCGACTCTAGGGGTGCGTTGCTCATCTCCGTCTCCAAGCCAATGAGCCAGCGCTGTCCGAAGACGTTTCTGCGGTCATGTGGCCGGTATGACTAGATGCCAAGGTGCACGGAACGCTGTTCCCTTCCCACCAAAGTGGTTCCTTATTTATCTACTTGCAATTTCTTGCTTTCGAACTGCTGGTTGGCAGGAGCTGGGACCAGAGACGGGAGCTCGCTCCGTAACGCGGCACTCAGGCCTCGAACTGCCAAACCACAGACCTTCCAGTCTGCAGCTCAGCATCTTAACCTCTGAGCCACCGCAGCCCCACGCTATGTATCTCATGTGGTGCGGCAGGTTAAATCTGCAAGGGAGGCAAATGCAGCTTGTTCTCCTTGGTGCTGGATGGCCTGTCCCCCCTCAACAGGCCTGGTGGATGCATTTCGTCTCCTTCCCTGGTGTCCATGCAGTGGATAAGCTTCATTCTGACCCATCCTCCATCCCAAAGCGGAGCATTCTGATACTCCAGAAAAAGAGAAACACAGCAGCAGGGGTGATCAAATTCCGCCGGGATGTTAGCCTATTCCATCTCCCCCTTGGAGTCCTCGTGGGCTTGTTGGTTCCCATCTTATGAACAGAGAGCAGGAGTTCTCTTCCTGAGTAAAACTTAGATGTGTATCCAGCACAGCCAATTGAAGGCAGCACATGAGATGGGGGGGGGGGCACTGTTCCCTGTAAACCGAGTTAGTGTGAGTGAACTCACCGTTTTTTAGCCTCCAGCTCACTGGTTTTTGTCTTCGCTCAGGAAGGAATGACTCCAGAGCAAACCGATTTATGCAGTAGCCAAATCTCCAGCTCACAACTTAGGTGCCAGGAGCTCACAAAGTAGAATTTTTGCTCACAAGACTCCACAGCTTAGAGGGAGCATTGGTGTGGGGGGATGGGGTGCCGCTTCCGGGCATCCAGAGAGGGATGATGCTTTCGGACTTCTCATTCCAGCTGCTCTGATCCTGAAACCCCGGTTTTGATTTCTTTTCTCCCTTGTGAAAATCCACCCCAGGGTTCTTTCTTTCCATAGCACTTCCTGTTTCTTCCGATGTTTCTTGCAAGTTTCTTCCTATGCATTTTCTGTGCATTTTTTTCCCAGTGTTGTGGGTACATCAGTAAATCTGTCTTATATGCACGGCATGCATACAAACAACCTTACCGTGTCTTCATTAATGCTGTACGTGTTGTGGACATGAAGGCTATAGCCATATGTGTACAAGACAAACCCTCAAGATGGAAAAGCAGAGAACTGAATTGTTGATAAACAGGAAAAAAAACAAAACAGGAAATATTGAATTGGCTCTTCCTTGCTCAGCCCTGGTCAATAGTTGGGTGGGAGACCACCAAAGAAGTTGAGGGTCACCACCCAGAGGCAGGCGATGGCAAAACACCTCTGAATGTCCCTTGCCTTGAAAACCCCTAGAGGGGTCACCCTAAGTCCACTACCACCATCCCTGCATAATTCTTACATTTACATTAAAAGAATGTACAACTGAAGGTGGGATTGAAACCCCACATTTATCCCAGTACTGGTCTCCAGTTTCATTGGTAAAGTAGATTCACATTGCTTGTTTCTTAAAAACCGGTGTACACATCCACACACAGGTTGTACATAAGAACAGAAGAGAAGCCAATTTTGGACTGGGCCAATGGCCCATCTGGTCCAACACTCTGTGTCACACAGTGGCCAAAAAGACCAGGTGCCATCAGGAGGTCCAGCAGTGGGGCCAGGACACTAGAAATGCTCCCACTGTTGCCCCCTCCCCCAAGCACCAAGAATACAGACCACCACTTGCCCCAGACCGAGAGTTCCTAGCTATACCTTGTGGCTAATAGCCACTGATGGACCTCTGCTCCATATGCTTATCTAATTCCCTCTTGAAGCCATCCATCCTTGTAGCCGCCACTCCCTCCTGTGGCAGTGAATTCCATATGTTAATCCCTCTTTGGGTGAAGAAGGACTTCCTTTTATCTGTTCTAACCCGACTGCTCAGCAACTTCATGGAGTGCCCACGAGTTCTTGCCTTGTGAGAAAGGGAGAAAAGTACCTCTTTCTCTACCTGCTCTATCCCGGGCATCATCTTGTAAACCTTGATCATGTCACCCCGCAGCCATCATTTCTCCAAGCTAAAGAGCCCCAAGCGCCTCAACCTTTCTTCATAGGGAAAGTGTTCCAACTCCCTTACCATTCTAGTTGCCCTTCTCTGCACTTTTTCCAAAGCTATAATATCTATTTTGATGTGTGGTGACCAGAACTGTACACAGTACTCCGAATTAGGTCGCACCGTCAATTTATACATCGATCTGTACATGTATTCACGGTAATGCGTGAACAGAGGTCTTGTTGGAAGGATTCCTGTGCACACGGCACATCCTGCTCGAAAAGGTCCTCCCGCACCGTATCAAGAGTTTGTAATTTCCACTCCCACCCTTCCATGGAGCTGGGCTGCCTCTCTCCGCTCTGGGCCCGGGGCTGGCACCACAGAGATGCAGGGGCAGAGTGGCACTTCTGTCTCTGTCTTTTTGACCTCCACAGAACATTGCAGGAAATGGATGCTGGATGACCTTGGGCAAGCCATAGTTCTGTCAGAGCTGTTCTCTCAAGAGCAGTTCTCGAGGGAGCTCTCTCAGCCCCACCTACCTCACAGGGTGCCCGTTGTGGGGAGGGGAAGGGAAAAGAGTTTGTAAGATGCTCTGAGACTCCTTTGGGTAATGAAGAGTGGGGTATAAATACTCCTTCAAAGTTCTCTTAATGCCAAATAAATGTTCTCTTTAAGTGATGAAGCTTTTTACAGTGTGCATCCACACAACTGTCTATGCTCCTTGGAGCTGGAGAGGGAAATACGGGCCGTCACTCACCTTATTCCGAATCAGTGGTATGCGCTCACATGTGAAGGTTCAAAGCACAACTTTAGGAGCATCAAAACGCTGGAACTTTACCTCCCCCCTCCCCGAAAATATGCACTGCCGTTGCCTCCGGTTCATTCTAAAAAGTCATTAATGGTGATCCATATATTCATTAAAAGTTTCCATCCCATTGTTTGGGGAGTGTATACTCTTTCAGACACAGACGTCAGATGGCACATTAATGTTTTTAATTACCGAAGGCCTTGGTTGTGGGTAACTGCAGAGCGGAGGGCAGGCGGGGGGGGGGCAGTTGCAGCTCAAATGAACCCAAATGGATCGGACAGGAAATGCCATTATGGGATATATGTTCGTTCTTAGAGGAAAAGAAGAATTGAGTTGTCAAGGAGGAAGGCAAGCAGTAAATGACTAGCAACATTTACATGTGTGCACTGAGGAAGTCTCACAGGATCTGCAGAGCATATTTCACAGAACACTGGGATACCTCAGTCCTCTCCTAATGTCTGAGAGCTCAAGCACTCTGTTTTCTGACTAAAATGGAGACCAGATTTCACCCATACTCAAAGTTTGCTTTTTTTAAAAGAGTGTGCCAGTTTAAGACTGTAGTCCCAAACAGTCAGGTCCTCTTGTAGTGGTTAAATGTGAGGACTCTAATCTGGGAGAACCGGGTTTGATTCCCCACTCCTCCACTTGCAGCTGCTGGATGACCTTGGGCAAGCCGTAGTTCTGTCAGAGCTGTTCTTGAAAAGCCAGTTTGGTGTAGTGGTTAAATGTGCGGACTCTAATCTGGGAGAACAGGGCAGAACAGGCCTAGAACAGGGCAGCAAGGGCCAAGTTCTTAAAGGACTGATAATATCGTGTTTTATTGAATAATCATGCATGTTTCGAGGTGGGGGGTGCGGGTGAAAAATCAAATCTCAGCTATCTCCAAAATTCCATGGTGGCAGCAGGTCCCTCCCCCATCCCAAATCCCTCCCACTCCTGACTCCACCCCCAAAATCTCCAGGGACTTTCCAACCCAGAGAAGAAGAAGAAGAGAAGATTGGATTTATACCCCGCCCTTCACTACCCAGAGGTGTCTCAGAGCGGCTGACAAACTCCCTTCCCTTCCCCTCCCCACAACAGACACCTTGTGAGGCAGGCGGGGCTGAGAGAGCTCTGACAGAAACTGCTCTTTTCCAAGGACACCTCTTATCAGAACTACGGCTTGCCCATGGTCATCCAGCAGGTGCAAGTGGAGGAGTGGGGAATCAAACCCAGTTCTCCCAGATTAGAGTCCACGCACTTAACCACTACACCAAACTGGCTCTCAGAGCTGGCAACCCCAGCTGCAGAGATCGTGGGATGGCAGGGAATGGGCCCCCAGCAGGGAGGGGCTTCAGAAACACCAAGAAGGGTCACGTCAGTCTTGATAGTCCTTGGATCCAACCATGTTTCCCAGGACAGGGCCCACCTCTAGAGCAGGGATCCCCCAGCCTTCATGAGCCGGCAGGCACCTGTGGAATTCTGCCCCAGTGTGGTGGGCATGGCCACAAAACGATTGCTGTGAAAAAGCTGCTCCGGGAGGCAGAGCCAGCCACAAAATGGCAAAGCGACATTTTTAAAAATCTACCCAGCCAATCAAATTTCCAGCGGCCAATCAGAAGCCTTCCTGGGCAAAAGCCCGCCCTGACCCCAACCACTTTCTAAAAACAGGTGGAGGGCACCCATGGGAATCACTTTTGGGGATCTCTGCTCCAGAGCTTAATTTTGCCAGAGAGTGTCGCCAGAACCTGGTACCCATGAAGCAGGGTGGAAACAGAGAGCAGTTCATACTCCGTCCACCATGTGGCGCTCTATCGTTTTTGCAGAGCCCCTAAAGTGGCCCTGCACAGGCTATACCTGAGCAGAAGAAGACTTGGAGAAGGAGAGACCATCTTTTCCCCTCTCCATCAATCACCAACCACTGCTGAATTCCCACATCAAGTCACAGAAACAACTTCTTCTTCTCCCCCCCACCCAAGCACACTCAAAGCTAGGGTTGCCAGCCTCCAGGTGGGACCTGGAGAATGATCTCCCAGAATAACAATGGCCCTCCAGATTACAGAGACCATTTCCCTTGGAGAAAATGGCTGCTTTGGGTGCTGGACACTGTGGCACTATAACCCTGCTGAAGAAGAAGTAGAGAAGAAGAGATTGGATTTATACCCCGTCCTTCACTCAGAGTCTCAGAGCAGCTTACAAAATCCTCTCCCTTCCCCTCCCCACAACAGACACCCTGTGAGGTTATTGGGGCTGAGAGAGCTCTCTCCAGAACTGTCCTTGAGAGAACAGCTCTGACAGAACTATGGCTTGCCCAAAGTCATCCAGCCAGGTGCAAGTGGAGGAGTGGGGAATCAAACCCGGTTCTCCCAGGTCAGAGTTGGGGCACTTAACCACTACACCGAACTGGCTCTCAGGCCCTCCCCTCCCAGAATTCTCCCCTCCCCAGGATCCACCCCCAAATCTCCAGCAATTTCCCAACCTGGAGCTGGCAAGGCGACCCTATGAAAAGGTGGAGAAAACAGCATGGGCCACAGGCTGATTTTCATGTTCAAAAGGAACAGGAAGGAAAGGGGTTAAAGATCCCCTCTGTCCTCCACTTCGCTAATCTGATTCTATGCAGGCTGCTTCTGGATTTTAAAAATCTCTGGAGGGTTGCTGGGCTCTGGACGCCGTGTGGCTTGAGTTGCGCAAGGGTGGGCAAAATGTTTTTGGGTCCAGGGGTGCTAGCCACCTCCAAACTTCAGAATGTGGAAGAGGGTTCTTCCCGCGACGGGCGACACAACAGCCACAACCAAATTCCTGCAATGGTCCCTGCCTCAAATAATCCTACATAATCCCGAGGCTGCATAATCCTACATATACCCGCCTGAGCTCTCGGAAGACAGGCTGCGAACACGAGGAATCGCTGCCACCGGGGCTGTGCCAGATGGGTTGGGATGAGCGATCATGACCTTCCACGCTGGTTGGGGACTTGACGGTCTTCCTCCTCCACAACAATACACCCATCTCTTTTTTACAATGCCTCCTTGCTGGCTCTCTCTGGCATTCATCTCAGCCTTGGCAGGATGTGCCGCAACGCCCCGAGCGGCCTTTCAGTACCCAGAGCGAATTTCCAGCTTTCATCTCGGTGCAGAGCACTCTGTAATGATGACTGCAGGAAACAAACATGTGTGACCCCCTGTTCCCTGCCGGCGATGTCTGTCGTCTTTGATGCCAGGCCTGGAGGTCAGTGTGACCAAAGTGGCGCCCGACAACCCGAGCTGGGCACAACCTCTCCCTTCCTTCTCCCGGGGTTTCACTGGTTGGGGATGCTTGCCGAGCAAATTGGGATGAGATGAGAGGCTGCAGAGTTTCCCCAGAGCAACAGGCAGAGAAGAGGGTGGAATTGCTAAGCAGGCTAGGGTTGCCAGCCTCCAGGGGAGGCCTGGAGATCTCCTGGAATTACTGCCAGATAACGGAGATCAGTGCTTTGGAAATGCTCCATGGTGTTACGCCCCACATATTAGGCAACACCCCCCCCGATGTAGCCAATCCTCCAAGAGTTTACAGAGCTCTTCTTCCAGGGGCTACTGTAAGCTCTTGGAGGATTGGCTACATTAGGGGGGGTGTCGCCTAATAGGCAAAGGAGTTCCTGCTGCAAAAAGAGCCCTGATACACACTGCACAGGCAGCTTCATCAGGAGATCTCTAAATATGTTTCCTTGCAGAGTATTTCGGAGATCTCCTGAAAAGCTGAGAAATACTTAGAGCAGCTTTTCTAGGATCCATTCTAATCCATTTCCACCCCACCGGCCCCCCCAAGCGCTACTGGCGTTTGGCCTGAGCTTCTTGGGTCCTCGTGGCTGGAGCCCGGCTAAAACAATAAAATACCAATTACTAAATAAAAACCAGACAGGCCCACAAACATAGGTCAATAAACAGATGCCAGAGCGTAAAATGAAAAAACAGCATAATAGGATATCGATAAAGCAGTCTCGGGGCTCAGAGCATGATATAAAACGGCTTTAAAAGATTTTTAAAGCCTTACATAAAAGCCTGGGCAAAGAGAAGTGTTTTAGCCTTGGGAAAGGGGAAGGCATGGCAGGTAAACGTCAGGTGACCCTCTAAAAGGAGGGGGGATTCAACAGGGGAGGCTAGCCATAGGCAACCTCCCAACAGCTTTCAAGAAAATCCAGGACATTCCCAGGAAACCCTGAACATGAGGCCAAACTCTGTGCTGTTCCAAAAAGCTGCGTGTCATGGAGGCATGAGCTACCGATCACCACAGCTCTTTATATGGAAAGTTGTACTCTGTTGGCACTGGAGAGGGCAGACAAACAGAATTTTTTTTCTCACTCCCAAAATTCTAGAATTCGCTGCCAGAGGATGTAGTGAGGGCCACGGGAATAAACAGCTTTAAAGGGGGATTAGACAGATTCGTGGAGGATCAGTCCTATCAGTGGCTACTAGCCACGGTGGCTGAGGGGAACCTCCACATTCAGAGGCACTAATCCTGTGAATCCCAGAGCCAGGAGGCAACATCAGGGGAAGGCCTCGGTCTCTATGGCACCTGCACACATGCTAAATAGGGTTGCCAGCCTCCAGGTGGGGCCTGGGGATTGCCCGTTTTTACAGCTCATCTCCAGCTGACAGAGATCAGCTCCCCTGGAGGAAATGGCTGCTTTGAAGGGGGGACTCTGTGGCCTTGGACCCAGCGGAGGCCTCTCCCCTCCCCTCCCCAAACCCCACCCTCTCCTGGATGTACCCCCAAAGTCTCCAGGTATTTTCCAAACCAGATCTGGCAACCCTAATGCTAAACAGTGCAGCTTCAATCCAGTTACCATTTGCAGGTGGAGTTTCCCATTTCACACAGTAAGATCCAGTTGCAAAGGGTGTTGAAAGTGCATTATTTTGTGTGTGCAAAAGTGCTTGTTGTTGGTCCTCCAGAGGTACCCTTCAGCCACCGTGTGAGGTGGGCAACATGAGGGGAAGGCCTCGGCCTCTCTGCCCTGTTGCTGGCCCTCCAGAGGAACTGGCTGGCCCCTGTGTGAGACGGGAGGCTGGACTAGATGGACCCTCCCTGGTCTGACCCAGCAGGGCTCTTCTGATGTTCTTATGAAGACCTCGGTCTCTCTGCCCTGTTGTTGGCCCTCCAGAGGAACTGGTTGGCCACTGTGTGAGATGGGAGGCTGGATTAGATGGACCCTCCCTGGTCTGACCCAGCAGGGCTCTTCTGGTGTCCTTATCAGGGGAAGGCCTCGGCCGCTCTGCCCTGTTGCTGGCCCTCCAGAGGAACTGGCTGGCCACTGTGTGAGATGGGAGGCTGGACTAGATGGACCCTCCCTGGTCTGACCCAGCAGGGCTCTTCTGGTGTCCTTATCAGGGGAAGGCCTCGGTCGCTCTGCCCTGTTGCTGGCCCTCCAGAGGAACTGGCTGGCCACTGTGTGAGACGGGAGGCTGGACTAGATGGACCCTCCCTGGTCTGGTCCAGCAGGGCTCTTCTGATGTCCTTATCAGGGGAAGGCCTTGGCCTCTCTGCCCTGTTGCTGGCCCTCCAGAGGAACTGGCTGGCCCCTGTGTGAGACAGGAGGCTGGACTAGATGGACCCTCCCTGGTCTGACCCAGCAGGGCTCTTCTGATGTTCTTATGAAGGCCTTGGCCTCTATGCCCTGTTGTTGGCCCTCCAGAGGAACTGGTTGGCCACTGTGTGAGATGGGAGGCTGGACTAGATGGACCCTCTCTGGTCTGACCCAGCAGGGCTCTTCTGGTGTCCTTATCAGGGGAAGGCCTCGGCCTCTCTGCCCTGTTGCTGGCCCTCCAGAGAAACTGGCTGGCCCCTGTGTGAGACAGGAGGCTGGACTAGATGGACCCTCCCTGGTCTGACCCAGCAGGGCTCTTCTGATGTTCTTATGAAGGCCTCGGCCTCTCTGCCCTGTTGTTGGCCCTCCAGAGGAACTAGTTGGCCACTGTGTGAGACGGGAGGCTGGACTAGATGGACCCTCCCTGGTCTGACCCAGCAGGGCTCTTCTGATGTTCTTATGAAGACCTCGGCCTCTCTGCCCTGTTGTTGGTCCTCCAGAGGAACTGGTTGGCCACTGTGTGAGACAGGAGGCTGGACTAGATGGACCCTCCTTTTCTGACCCAGCAGGGCTTTTCTGATGTTCTTATGAAGGCCTCGGCCTCTCTGCCCTGTTGTTGGCCCTCCAGAGGAACTGGCTGGCCTCTCTGTGAGACAGGATGCTGGACTAGATGGACTATTGGTTTGATCCAGCAGGACTCTTCTCATGTTCTTATGAAAGCCTCGGCCTCTCTGCCCTGTTGTTGGTCCCCAGAGGAACTGGTTGGCCACTGTGTGAGACGGGATGCAAGAATAGATAGACCACCAGTCTGGTCCAGCAGGGCTCTTCTGATGTTCTTCTTGGGGGAAGGACTCGGCCTCTCTGCCCTGTTGTTGGCCCTCCAGAGGAACTGGTTGGCCACTGTGTGAGGCAGGAGGCTGGACTAGAGGGACCACCACTCTGATCCAGGAAGATTCCTCTTATGTTCTTATTAGCTTTAAAAGAGGACTAGATGGATTCAGGAAGGATAAGTCTATCAGTGGCTACTAGCCATGGACACTGAGGGGAGCCTCCACATTCAGGGGCACTGATCCTCTGAATCCCAGAGACAGGAGACAGCATCAGGGGAAGGCCTCGGCCTCTGTGCCCTGTTGTTGGCCATCCAGAGGACCTGGTTGACCACTGTGTCAGACAGGATGCTGGACTAGATGGACCACCACTGGTCTGATCCAGCGGGGCTTATCTTCTTATCCGAGGAAGGCCTCAGCCTCTATGCCCAGGTGAGGCCTGGAGATCTTCTGAAATTACAATTGGTCTCCAGACTTCAAGTATCAGTTTCCCCCTGGAGAAAATGGCTGCTTTGGAGGGTGGACTCGATTGCATCCTCTCCTCAAACCCTGTCCTCCTTTGGTTCCACCTCCAAATCCCCAGGAATTTCCCCAACCTGGAGCTGGCAGTCCGTGGCCGCAGAGTTCATTACTGACGGAGCAGAGGAAGCCGTTGTGACCTGAAGGCTCCATCCTTGCAAGGAGCTGGAATGATTGCTCTAATGATTGCATTAGCTGGGTGACCTTGGCTTTCATGAGATTACTACGGAGCCAGGCACAGGGAGTGTAATAAAAGGCCATTGTTGGCACAGCCTGTGTGGTACTCTGGCTTTTAGCATCCTTCTGAAGGGTGAATTCGACAAAGGGCTTCGCTTGCAGTTTGGCAGCCTGGGAAATGGTTGTTAAGATACGAGACTGGCACAGGATTCTTAATTGCCCTTCCCAGTCCTAATGAGGTAGATGGAGAGAACCCTAAGGCAGGTTATTCCCCCCCCCCGGCTCGTGGCAAGACGTGGAACATCGAGCACGCAGAGCAGGCAGGATCAGACATGGGTCTCCGTCCCACTGCCTCCCCCAGAAAGAGAAGAACAGTGTTTAAGGTACCGATATTTTAATATCTAGAGTGAAGTTGGCGTTGAATATTTTGAGGTACCCAAACTTAAAACCGATGTAGGAATTGCTGTAAAAGATGGACGTTTGGAAGTGTGGCAGGAAGGACATTTCATCCCATAAAACCGTCGGAAGTGCAAGCAAACGGAAATCGCATTAGGAAACAAGACGGCTGTTTTTTGAGCGGGGCCGCTAATGTGAAGCGTTTAACAGGTGGCCATAATTAGTTCCAGGCTGAGAAAAGCTTTCTCCGCTGGTTCCTGTACCACAAGCTGTTGTTTAGAGGCTAGGCTGGGTTGGCGGGGACGATGCCGAGGTGCGGGTTCGCCCGGAATAGCCGTCTCATTTCCATCCTTGCTGGTTTATCTTGAGTGTTGTGGTCCGTTCCAACTGGAATCAAATACAACAGAGCAAAACAGCAGGGACTTTGGGTTCCTGAGAAATATCGAGGCAGTAGGTTAGTGAGGCAGTGCAAAGAGAGAAGGGAAATGTTCCGTTTGTATGTTTCTCTGATAATGCTTCGCAAAAGCTCAGACTCTGTGTCTTTGACGTATTCTTCGGCACCTCTGTATCTTTGAAATCCTGTTTGTGGCTCCACATTCACACAGCCAGACAAACACTTCCTGGACCATTGTCTGGGCTTACCTTGCAGAGAGGTAAACTTTGAAGGTCTCTATTATATAATAAGTCATGATCCAGAACATGGTACGGTGACAGGATTACTATTGAGCTGTGCTGTCATGGTGTGGCCTAATAGGCTAATGAGTTTCTGCTGTTGGGTGTGGCCTATTATGCTAATGAGTTCCTGCTGGGCTTTTTCTACAAAAAAAAGCCCAGCAGGAACTCATTAGCATAATAGGTCACACCCAACAGCAGAAACTCATTAGCCTATTAGGCCACACCATGACAGCACAGCTCATTAGCCTATTAGGCCACACCCCCACATGTTACCAGAAGTGTGGCCATCCAGTCACACCCACCTTTTGCTTCTTATTCTGTTTGCCTTGTTTGTTGTCAAAACCCAGGGCTTTTTTGGTAGCAGGAACTCCTTTGCATGTTAGGCCACACATCCCTAATGTAGCCAATCCTAATGAGTTTCTGCTGTTGGGTGTGGCCTGTTATGCTAATGAGTTCCTGCTGGGCGTGGCCAACTCGGGAGCCAGCCTGGAACTCCATTCCTGTACGTTCCTGCCCCAAAATAGCCCTGATTGTGTTTTCTTGGATGAAAAAAGAACTGTCTCTGGGTTATTGTCTAACAATGAAAGAGGATTCTTTAAAAGCCTGGATGGCTAGTTGCAAAATGGCTGCTCAGTACACCTTCACCTGCTGGAGATGGTGCAGGGGAACAATTTGGAGTGGGGATACTACCTGAGGAGGAGGTAGAAAGGGAAGAGTTTGCTGCTAGCAGGCAAGGATCATTTTGGGCAAGCTGCGTGTAGTTTTGTTTTGGAGTAGCTGAAGAGGCATGTGGAGGGAGTATAGGATTTTCTGGCTGGGCTAAGGTTGCCAGCTCCAGGTTGGAAAATTCCTGGAGGTTTGGAGGCAGATCCTAGAGAAGGCGGAGTATGGAGATGGGAGGGACCTCAACTGGGTATACAATGCCAGAGAGTCCACCCTCCAAAGCAGAGGAACTGATCTCTGTCGTCTGGATGTCCGTTGTAACTCCGTAGCAGTAGAAAAGACCAAGAGTCCAGTGGAACCTGAAAGACTAAAAAAAATGTGGCAGGGTATGAGCCTTTGTGAGTCCCTGCTCACTTCTTCCGATACAGCTAGAATGGGAGACCATCCGTCCTTATATCTTTGGAGACTGAAGTGATTTCAGACACCGAATACCAATAGCAGGCAAATGACTGTAGCAGGTGAATGACAATGGCAAGCGTGTTTGGATTAGGTGTGATATGCAGAGGGGTAATAGGCGTGGAGAAATCGGCATTGGTAATGAGACAGGAAACCGAGGTCTTGATTCATTCCAGGAGGATGCATTGTCTTGCGCTTCATTATCAGTTGCAGCTCAGCAGTTCCTTTGTGAGAGAACTGCTACTCTAGTTGTAACTCTGGGAGATCCCCAGACCCCACCTGGTGGCTGGCAACCTTAGGTCCCAGCCTGCTTGCTGACTGTGTCCAGCCTGTGTATTTGCTTGCGCACTGACAACGTCACTGTGTATTTCCCAGCTGCTCTCCTCCAGAGAAACTGACCCTGTCAAACGCCGCTCCACAGCTTCAGACTATAAAGACGCCTCCTCTCTGGTGCTCTCTCCTCACTTCCTGTATTAGTTCCTGCCTCTTCCTCCTATTTAAATGGCCCCCTTCTTCAGATCAGCTGCTTCTCCTGAAGCGTCGCAGCCTTTATCCCTCACCATCACATCTTCAAGCGCTCTCTGCATGACTTGGTCCCTCCTCATGAAGGGCTGTTGGGTCTGTGGGTCAGAGTCCCACAAGTTCGTGGAAATGGAAGGGTGGAAGGCAGCCTTAAGGCTAACAATTCCAGATTGGGACAATTCCTGGAGATTTTGGGGTGGAACCTGAGGAAGTCAATTTTTGGAGAGGAGGAAGAGGAGGAGGAGGAGAAGAACTAAGAAGAAGAAGAGATTGGATTTATACCCCTGCCCTTCACTTGGAGTCTCAGAGCAGCTTGCAAACTCCTTTCCCTTCCCCTCCCCACAACAGGCACCCTGGGAGGTAGGTGGGGCTGAGAGAGCTCTGACAGAAACTGCTTTTTTTCAAGAACAGCTGTGCCAGAGCTTGTGACTGACCCAAGGTCACATCAGCAGGTGCAGGTGGAGGAGTGGGGAATCAAACCTGGTTCTCCCAGATTAGAGTCCGTGCACTTAACCACTACACCAAACTGCCTCTTAACCACTACACCAAATTGGAGGAGAAGAAGGAGAAGAAAGAGGAGGAGGAGGAGAAGAATTGGATTTATACCCTGCCCCTCACTCGCAGTCTCAGGCTGCGATCACATGCACTAAATAATCCACTTTCAATCCACTTTCAATCCACATTCCAACTGGATTTTACTGTGTGTTTACAATCTCAGCAGGGATGTGATGGCAGAGAGTCCACCTTCCAAAGCAGCTTTTCTCCCTCTCTCTCCAGGGGAGCTGCTCTTTGTAGTCTGAACACCGGTTGTAATTCTTGGAAATCTCCAGGCCCCACCTGACGGTTGGCAACCCCGGGCCGCCCGCTTCCACGCCAGGCAGGTGCCCGCTGCCTCTGATTCTGGGTGACAATTTTGCTACCACTCTGATGAGTCACATGGGTTGCCTCGAATTAGGAGATCTGAGATGGCACGGCCTGTCACGTCACATCACATCCGAAAGTGGCCAAATGCCGGGAGGGAAAGATGCTTTCCTTGGCAACCAATTCTTCTCCCTCCCTCTCTGGTGTGTGTGGGTGGGTGGGGGGTTGGGGGAGTGGTATTCAGGGAAAAGAGACCTTCTCTTGGAATGCAAACAGAGTGGGCCAAAGACGATGCTGGCAACCGATTTCCTTTCGGTGGGCTCTTTCCTTTCCTGCTGTATTTTCCCCTCGCGACAGCCAAAAACAAGCAGTCCCTTTAAATGACACTTTTTCTGCTAGTGAAGAATGGTGGCTGATGGTAGTGCTTCCCCCACCTCTACAGAGTAACCACGCACAGCTACCTACCTGAGATAACTTCTGGGGGAACTGATTTGCAGGCAGGCCCCGCTGGTGGACCTCCTGGTGGCACCTGGTGTTTTTGGCCATTGTGTGACAGAGTGTTGAACCAGATGGGCCCTTGGCCTGATCCAACATTGGCTTCTCTTGTGTTCTTATGTCTGGGGCAAGTGATGCTCTGTCTTCTTGGTGCTTGGGGGGGGCAATAGTGGGAGGGCTTCTAGTGTCCTGGCCCCACTGCTGGACCTCCTGATGACTCCTGGTATTTTTGGCCACTGTGTGTGACAGAGTGTTGGACTGGATGGGCCACTGGCCTGATCCAACATTGGCTTCTCTTATTTTCTTATGTCTGGGGCAAGGGATGCTCTGTCTTCTTGGTGCTTGGGGGGGCAATAGTGGGAGGGCTTCTAGTGTCCTGGCCACACTGATGGACCTCCTGATGGCACCTAGTATTTTTGGCCACTGTGTGTGACAGAGTGTTGGACTGGATGGGCCACTGGCCTGATCCAACATTGGCTTCTCTTATGTTCTTATGTCTGGGGCAAGGGATGCTCTGTCTTCTTGGTGCTTGGGGGGCAATAGTGGGAGGGCTTCTAGTGTCCTGGCCCCACTGCTGGACCTCCTGATGGCTCCTGGTATTTTTGGCCACTGTGTGTGACAGAGTGTTGGACTGGATGGGCCACTGGCCTGATCCAACATTGGCTTCTCTTATGTTCTTATGTCTGAGGCAAGGGATGCTCTGTATTTTTGGTACTTGGGGGGGGCAATAGTGGGAGGGCTTCTAGTGTCCTGGCTCTGCAGTGGTGCTCTGTATTCTTGGTGCTTGGGGGGGCAACAGTGGAAGGGCTTCTAGTGTCCTGGCCCCCTGATGGACCTCCTGATGGCACCTGGTATTTTTGGCCACTTGTGTGTGACAGAGTGTTGGACCAGATGGGCCACTGGTCTGATCCAACATTGGCTTCTCTTATTTTCTTATGTCTGGGGCAAGGGATGCTCTGTATTTTTGGTGCTTGGGGGGAGGCAACAGTGGGAGGGCTTCTAGTGTCCTGGGCCGCTGGTGGACCTCCTGATGGCAACTGGTATTTTTGGCCACTGTGTGACAGAGTGTTGGACTGGATGGGCCATTGGCCTGATCCAACGTGGGCTTCTCTTATTCTCTTAGGTGTAACTGGGGAACCCCCCCCCCTTTAGCAGTTAAGGTTCTGATTAAGTGCACTCTCTGTTAAAGAGATAAGAAAGGGGGGTTTTTTCTCTCCAGACAGCTGGCAAGCTTACAAAAGAAAGGACTGTCAGTCTTCGTAGAGGCTCCCGTTCTTGCAGTCTGAAAAGGGGACCTTGGAATACACTTCCCTCCCCCTTAACTGTGAAAACTTTTCTTTCTGCTTAAAGATCAAAGAAGCAGTTGGAGCCCCGTCTCCCACCTGCCAGCAATCCCTTGGGACGTCATTGATTGCAGCAAGACTTTTGGGTTCAGTCGAGAACATCTCGGAAACACAGGACAGATTAGGAACAAAGGGAGGCATTTCTTTTCAGAAAAATCAGAGCCGGGGAGTCACCTGTCTCCTCTCTATTTTCGTTTTTCTGAAAATCATCGTTCTTGCTCTCCAGATAATTCTTTGAAAGGAACATGACAGGCAAGCAGACCTGTACTGCAAACGGCTGCTTGAGAACAGCTGGCTACAACCCAGGGGGAGATGCCGGGAAGGAGCACCCTACCGTTTACCCTGGAAAGTCGGCCGCTGTTTTGAAGCCCAGTCCTTCCTTGTTGTTTGAGTTGTGGCCGGAAGTGCCAGAGGCCCCTCCATTGAGGATTGGCCCAGACAGTCCAGGAAGGGTCTACATTCATTTATAACTCTTTGCATCCAGTGTTCCCTCTAAGCTGAGTTAGTGTGAGCTGGCTCACAGTTTCCCAGCCTCTGGCTCACACATTTTTGTCTCCGCTCAGGGAAGATGGCTTCTCCAAAGCAAACTGATTTATGCAGGAGCCCGATCGCTCGGTCACAACTTTAAGGCCAGTAGCTCACAAAGTGGGATTTTTGCTCAGGAGACTCCACAGCTTAGAGGGAGGATTGTTTGCATCTTGCTTTCCATACAGAACTGGTGCCGAAAGTGTCTCCCAAGGTTGAAAAGCCACTAGGAATACCATTGCATTTGAGTCCACAATGTCCTTGCAGAGGGGATTCTCAGTAGCTGAGCTGGCCAGATGCAGGCGCTGTGGGTGGGTGGGGGCCAGACTCTGCCCCTCCTCTTTCTGACGGCCTTGGTGGAAACTGTAGAGGAGACATTTGCTGTCTGCCCTGGATACTGTATGCCCAGGGCTTTCAATTGACATGCATGCCCCGTCTCTCTGAATAGCAAGTGCCAGAGGACAAAAGGAGGAGGAGGAGGAGGAGGTTTTTATACCCCGCTGCTCAGAGGTTAAGACGCTGAGCAGCAGACCGGAAAGTTGGTAGTTCAGCAGTTCGAGACCGGAGGGCTGCATGACGGAGTGAGCTCCCGTCTCTGACCACAGCTCCTGCGAACCTAGCAGTTCAAAAGCAAGAAATTGCAGGTAGATAAACAGGTCCCAATTCAGTGGGAAGGTAACAGCGTTCCATGTGTCTCGGCGTCTAGTCATGCCGGCCACATGACCATGGAAACATCTTCGGACAGTGCTGGCTCTTTGGCTTGGAAACAGAGATGAGCACCACCCTCTAGAGTCAGATTCAACTGGCTTTCGAGCCAGGGAAACCTTTACCTTTTACCTCTACCTTTTACAATTGCCTTCCCTTCCTCTCCTCATAACTGGCGCCTTGTGAGGTAGATGGGGCTGAGAGAGTTCAGAGAGAACAGTGACTGTCTCAAAGTCAGCCAGCAGGGCTCATGGGGAGGAGGAGGAGAGGGGAATCAAACTCGGCTCTCCAGCTTGTCTGCCACTCTTAACGAATACACCAGTCTGGATGGTAAGGTGCTTGGCTGATTCCTCCAGTGACTGATAGCAATTACAATTTTTCTGGGGTTCAAAGGGTACCATGGGGATCAGTACTTGGTCCAACGCTTTTTAACTTGTTCATTAATGATTTGGAGTTGGGAGTAAGCAGTGACGTGGCTAAATTTGCGGATGACATGAGGTTGTACATGGTGGTGAGAACTTGGGAGGATTGTGAGGCACTCCAAAGGGATTTGTCGAGGATGCATGAGTGGGGTTCAATGTGGCCAAGTTGCAAGGTGATGCACATTGGAGCCAAAAATCCTAACGATAAATACATGTTGATGGGGTCTGAAATGGCAGAGACTGACCAAGAGAGAGATCTTGGAGTTGTAGTAGATAACTCAGTGAAAATGTCGAGAAAGTGTGCGACTGCAATAAAAAAGGTCAACACTATGCTCGGGATTATTAGGAAGGGAATTGAAAACAGATCAGCCAATATCATAATGCCCCTATATAAATCAATGGTGCAACCTCATTTGGAGTACTGTGCAGAGTTCTGATCGCCACTCCTCAAAAAGGGTATTATAGCTTTGGAAAAAGTGCAGAAGAGGGCAACTAGAAAAAGGTTGGAGAACTTTCCCTATGAAGAAAGGTTGAGGTGCTTGGGGCTTTTTAGCTTGGAGAAATGATGGCTGAGGGGTGACATGATCGAGGTTTATAAGATTATGCATTGGATAGAACAGGTAGAGAAAGAGGTACTTTTCTCCCTTTCTCACAATACAAGAACTCATGGACACTCACTGAAGTTGCTGAGTGGTTGGGTTAGAATAGATAAAAGGAAGTACTTCTTCACCCAAAAAGTGATTAACACTTGGAATTCACTGCCACAGGAGGTGGCAGCATCTACAAGCATGGACAGCTTCAAGAGGGAATTAGATAAACATCTGGAGCAGAGGTCCATCAGTGGCTATTAGCCACAAGGTATAGATAGGGACTCTGGGGCAAGTGATGCTCTGTATTCTTGGTGCTTGGGGGGGCAACAGTGGGAGGGCTTCTGGAGTTCTGGCCCCACTGGTGGACCTCCTGATGGCACCTGGTATTTTTGGCCACTGTGATTAACACTTGAAATTCACTGCCACAGGAGGTGGCGGCTACAAGCATGGATGGCTTCAAGAGGGAGTTAGATAAACTTCTGGAGCAGAGGTCCATCAGTGGCTATTAGCCACAAGGTATAGATAGGGACTCTGGGGCAAGTGATGCTCTGTATTCTTGGTGCTTGGGGGGGCAACAGTGGGAGGGCTTCTAGTGTCCTGGCCCCACTGCTGGACCTCCTGATGGCACCTGGAATTTTTGGCCACTGTGATTAACACTTGAAATTCACTGCCACAGGAGGTGGCGGCTACAAGCATGGATGGCTTCAAGAGAGAGTTAAATAAACATCTGGAGCAGAGGTCCATCAGTGGCTATTAGCCACAAGGTATAGATAAGGACTCTGGGGCAAGTGATGCTCTGTATCCTTGGTGCTTGGGGGGGGCAACAGTGGGAGAGCTTTTAGTGTCTTGGCCCCACTGGTGGACCTCCTGATGGCCCCTGGTATTTTTGGCCACTGTGTGACACAGAGTGCTGGTCCGGATGGGCCACTGGCCTGGTCCAACACTGGCTTCTCTTATGTTCTTATGTTAACCACTCACACTCCCCAGCAAACTGTTGTTTGCCTTGGACAAAACTTTGAGAGAGCATCCAACCCAATGCATACAAGGAAATATTCACAGGATCTTGGGATCTGGGCCTAAAGTGCACACCTCCTGGGACAATGGGGAAGGGGTTTGGGGTTGTTGTTTTTTTTTTTTGCTATTTCTAGGCAAAATCCAGTTCACCTGAGTCCGTGGTTGGATTCAAGGAATCTGATTCATGTTTTGGAAGAAGCGCAAAGCACTGCAAAGGAGGCAATTATCCAGGAACGAATAGCAGGGAGCTGGCTAAATATTGTGGCATCCGAAAGCAGAGCTGTGAAAAGGTTCTCGAGGGAGCATTTCCTTCCCAGAGCCCAGCACTAAAAGCATTCCCGTGCCCTTGATGGGGCGGCACTGCGGAGATCAGTTCTGCAGGGCGAATCAGTGGGTCCTGAGGCTGTCTTATGGGGAAAGTGGGTGTCCAAACAGCGGTGGAATTAAGAAGGGCTGCCCAGTGCCACGGTGTGTGATGATGCCATCTTGGCATATACACAGTGTTCCCTCTAAGCTGACTTAGTGTGAGCCAGCTCACCATTTTTTAGCCTCCGGCTCACACGTTTTTGTCTCCGCTCAGGAAGGAGGGCTCCAGAGCAAACTGATTTATGCAGCAGCCCAATCGCTCGCTCACAACTTTAATGCCGGCAGTTCACAAAGTAGAATTTTTGCTCACCAGGCTCCACAGCTTAGAGAGAACATTGCAGACATAACATGTCCAAAAATCTAACCCTGAAGTTTATGCAGAAGTCAAGCACCCAGTAGTGTTGTGCTGATGATTGACATATGCATAGTGGAGGGCTTGATTGTAAAAAAAATCCTCTGCTAACTTTGTGGGGAGGGGCTGTGGCTCAATGGAAGAGCTTCCGCTTTCTGTGCAGAAGGTCCCAGGTTCAATCCCCGGCATCTCCAGTTAAGAAGCACCAGACAGTAGGTGGTGTGGAAGACCTCTGCCTGAGACCCTGAAGAGCTGCTGCCAGTCTGAGTAGTCAATACCGACCTTGATAGACCAATGCTCTGATTCAGTGTGATCTAGCATGGTGTGGTTGTCACAAACTCATGCTTGACCACATTTGCCCCAGAGTGGTCACAGCAAGACATACATTGAAAAGAAGAGCGAATGTTGTCCCGATCTTCAAGAAGGGGGAAAAGACGGACCCGGGAAATTACAGGCCTGTCAGCTTGACATCAATACCTGGAAAAATTCTAGAGAGAACATCAAACGGTCTGTGTGTGAGCACCTTGAACAGAATGAGTTAATTGGTAGTAGCCAGCATGGGTTTATGAAGAATAAGTCATACCTTATCTCCTTTTTTGACTGAGTTACTAAAATGGTTGACTCTGGCAATGCCGTGGACATAGTGTATCTAGATTTCAGTAAAGCATTTGACAAAGTTTCTCATGATATCCTTGAGGATAAGCTGGTTAAGTGTGGGCTGGATGGAACAACGGTTGGATGGATTCATGGTTGGTTGAAAAATTGTACCCAACGAGTGCTCGTAAATGGCTCTGTGTCTATGTGGAGAAAAGTCTTGAGTGGAGTGCCACAGGGCTCGGTCCTGGGCCCAGTCCTATTCAATGTTTTTATAAATGACCTGGAGGAAGACACAGAGGGGATGCTTATCAAATTTGCAGATGACACAAAGCTGGGTGGGACTGCTAATTCTGAAGAAGGCAGAGTCAGGATTCAAAATGATCTAGATAGGCTGGAACAGTGGGCTGAGGCAAATAAAATGAAATTCAATAGAGATTAGTGCAAAATTCTACACCTGGGCACAAAAAATCAAAGGCACAGGTATAGAATGGGAGGGACTTGGCTTGACAGCAGCACATGTAAAATGGATCTAGGTGTTCTGGTTGATCACAAGCTCAACATGAGTCTGCGGTGCAATGTGGCTGTGAAGAAAGCTAATCCAATCTTAGGATGCATTAACAGAAGCATTGTGTCCAGATCATGGGAGGTGGTTGTTCCGCTCTGTTCTGCTATGGTCAGGCCTCACCTGGAGTCCTGTGTCCAGTTTTGAGCACCACACTTTAGGAAGGATGTTGACAAACTCGAGCGTGTTCAGAAGAGGGCAACCAGGATGGTGAGAGGGTTTGAATCCAAGTCTTATGAGGAAAGGCTGAAAGAGTTGGGTCTGTTTAGCCTGGGAAAGAGAAGGCTTAGAGGGGACATGATGGCAGTCTTCAAGTATTTGAAGGGCTGTTGCATAGAAGATGGAGCAGATCTATTCTCTCTTGCTCCAGATTGCAAGACTAGATCTAATGGGTGGAAATTACAAGGGAGTCGTTACCGGCTAGATATCAGGAGAAAGTTCCTAACTGTAAGAGTGGTTGAGCAGTGGAACAGTCTGCCTTGGGTGGTGGTGGATGCTCCTCCCTAGACGTTTTGAAGTGGAGGCTGGACAACCATCTTTTGGGTATGTTGTAGGTATGTAGGGCTATCTTTCGGTTATGTTCCTGCAGAGTGCAAGGGGTTGGACTAGATGACCTGCAAGGTCCCTTCCAACTCTAACATTCTATGATTCTGTGAAAACTGGCTACATTTCAGGGAAACATGATACTTCTGCACCTGCAGACTGGGCAGCATTGATCATACTGGTGCGTGCTCAGAAAGTTCTGGATCAAAGGGCCATTTCCAGACAGCCTTGCAAGAACATGCAAAGAATTTGCAAGCTGGTTTTGAACACTTGGTGAGAACATTTTGACTTCAGGAGCCAAGCAGGCAAAATGAGCAAAGTTGGGATCCTCAAGAAACAATCTGTGTAGCTTCCTTCCAACCCACCCCACTGCAGGACTGAGACAACCAAGGAAAGACCCTCTATGGTGGGTGGGTTGCCAGGATGGCTTAAGGCCTTTGGGCACCCTGGGCCTGGAGACTTACAGCTGATCTGGGGCCTGGAGACTTACAACTGATCTCCAGACAACAGTGATCAGTTCCCCTGGAGAAAATAGTTGCTTTGGAGGGTGGACTCTGTGCTTTTATACCCTACTGAGGTACCTCCCCTTTTCAAACCCTCCCCTCCCCAGGCTCCACCCCAAAATCTCCAGATATTTCTCAACCCAGAGCTGGCAATGCTGTCCCAATGGCCAGCCCCCAAGCCGCTGCAAAGGAGGGAGGAGCCTGGGAATGGTGCAGCTGGTAGCTGCCTGCCCTTCCTCTAAGGCTTACAGCACTGGGCAGAGGGATTCAGGGAGTCTGAGGAGTGGAGCCCTGGGAGGGCAAGATTTGGGGTGGGGAGGGACCTCAGCAGGCTCTAATGACACAGAGCCCACCCTCCAAAGCAGCCATTTCCCCGTGGGGAACTGATCTTGGTTGTCTGGAGATCTATTGTAATGGTGGGAGGTCTCCAGGTGCCCCCTGGAGGTTGGCAAGGCTATGGTGAGGGAGGAACCTCAGCAGGCTCTAATGCCATAGAGTCCACCCTCCAAAGCAGCCATTTCCCTGATGTTGGTTGTCTGGAGACCTATTGTAATGGTGGGAGGACTCCAGACCCCACCTGGAGGTTGGCATCCCCACCTTCTTTCCCCTTTCCTTGGGAGCAGGGGAAGGCAGGCCCGGTGACCCAAGGTGGTGGGGCCGCTGGGGCCGGGGATGCCACTCGGGGGTGCTGCTTGTCACCGGCAAGATTCTTGTGCGGCCCCTGGTGCCCCAGGCGATTGCCCTGGTCTGCAAAGGGAAAACTTCACAGAATCATGCCTGCATGACATAGTTGGGAGACCGTTTGGAATCGCGTTGAGGGCTTGGCAGACAGCAGGCTTTTTTTCCTGGTGTGCTCGGTCATCACAATTTGGGATCAAAGTCTGATTCAAGCAGAGGGCTGACGGCCAGTGTTCCCCCTAAGCTGAGTTAGCGTGAGCTCTCTCACAGTCTTTCAGCCTCTGGCTCACACTATTTTCCTCTTAGCTCAGGGAGGGAGGGCTCCAGAGCAAATGAATTTATGCAGCAGCCAAATCGCTCACTCACAACTTTAATACCTGTAGCTCACAAAGTAGGATTTTTTGCTCAAAAGACTCCACGGCTTAGAGGGAGCATTGCTGATGGCACATCCCTGTTTTTTAAAAAAAATACCACTGCAGAAAAGAAACAGAGCGAAATCTACCTTTGATCTTGACTGCAGAAGCAAGTTATCGCCCATGCCAGCGGTGCTGCCCATGGTGAAAGAGCTTGTATGGGTACCATTCAAAATGTAAAACTGAAAAACAATCAGAAATCTACCTTATGCTGTTATAGGCTATACCAGCATTAGATAGATTTCTGATTGACTTTCAGTTTGGCATTTTGAATGGTACCCATACAAGAATACATACAAATGACTATTTTTGGAATGGTCGTCACCTTTAAAGGTTCTTACATAATAATTGAAGTGATTATCTATTGCTGAAACTGATATTAGTTGCATTGAAGCAGTCTACCAAAACGAGGTGTTTTATATCCGGAATCCTCGTGTGACTCTTCTTGACTGACTCTTCTTGATTCTTCTGGCCACAATCTTCTTAGACGTGAATCTTCTACAATATTTGACTTTCACATTTTTGTTATGCTTTACTTGTGGTTATGTTTTGCAGTATGATAGTTAGAACATTTATGTCATGCATTTCACAGTGCTGTGTATGTTCCTTTAAATAATAATATAGTTTGATATTCATCGATATATTTAGCGTTTCATTGCAGTGTTTTTGCTAGTGTTGGCATAGCTCACCTTCAGTCATACAGTGAAGGACCTGGTGCTTTGGTGGCAGCTGCCGTCAAAGCAATGTCTTTAAAAATCTGCACAACCAATCAGAAAACTTCCTGGGCAAAAGCTCCACCTGTCCCCACCCACTTTCTAAAAACACTTAGCAGGAACCAGGAAAAGTGTCAACAGATGACATGGTGCCGATGAGCACCAACATTGGGCACCCCTGGATAAGACCATGGTCTGATTCAGCAGGTTGTGATACATAGCGTTGCCAGGTCTAGGTTGGAAAATACCTGGATACTTTAGGGGGTGGATCCAGGAGAGGGCGGGGTTTGGGGAGGGGAGGGGTCTCAGCATAGTACAATGTCATTGAGACCACTCTTCAAAGCAGCCATTTTCTCCAGGGGAGCTGATCTCTGTCAGCTGGAGATCAGTTGTAAAAGCAGATCTCCAGGTCCCACCTGGAGGCTGACAAGCCTAGTGATAAAGCATTCTTCAGGGGAACACCCATCCCATGCACCTGTACATGATGCACAGTCCACACCAATGGCAAGAGACAGTTTCTCAATCACCCAGGAGCTGGTGGCTGCCCAGCCAAGTCCCGGCTTCCAGGGTTGAGAGGAAGAGCACCCTCCCTCTGTCCACTTTCCCAGGTCAGGAATGTCCCATCTCTTCCTTGGCACTGACTGCAGGGCCAGTAGGGTAGCCAACCTCCAGGTGGCTCCTGGAGACCTCCTGCTATTACAACTCATGCCCAGGTGACCCAAGATCAGTTCCCCTGGAGAAAATGGCTGCTTTGGAGGGTGGACTCTATGTCACTATACCCTGCTGAGGTCCCCCCCCCCAGCCCCAAACCCTGCCCTCCCCAGGCTCCACCCCCACAATCTCCAGGCAATGCTCCCTCTAAGCTATAAAGTCCTGTGAGCAAAGATTCTACTTTGTGAGCTCCTGGCGTTAAAGTGGTGAATGAGCGATTTGGCTGCTGCATCAATTAGTTTGCTCTGAAGTCCTCCTCCCTGAGCTAAGGCAAAAATCTGTGAGCTGGAGGCTAAAAAACTGTGAGCTAGCTCACACTAACTCAGCTTAGAGGGAACACTGCTTCCAGGTATTTCCCTAACCCACAACCCACAACCCTAAGTACCAGGCCTTGGCTCAGGAAGGGGCTGGGGGATGCTTTTTTCTGCTTTGAGAAAACAAAAAAGAAACATTTTCCAGGCAGATGGTCTCCCACTCTGCAGACAGGATTTCCCTCCAGGATGAGAACGGGCCTCTCCTAGTGCCACGGGACACTGAAACTGCTTTTCACCAGTCGTGCTGAACGAGAAAGCAAAGCCTGGCTGGTATGTAATGGCAATGTTTTATTATTTAAGCACCGGCGGCGTCGACACGTCAGATCCTGCCAGGCATTGCCTCTGGCTTGATTTCATTAAAACTGGCTTTGGTTCAGTGGGCTTACCTTCAGAAGGTGACTTTCGTAACCGTTCTCAGCGACTGATGTATAAATGCACCCGTGCTTGTGCGCGCAGGGAGAAGGGAGAGCATCGGGGCCTCACAGTTATCTGACCCGACCTGATGTCCCATTTGCAGACCCACGTCGCTCAATGTTGCTCAGTTCTGGTCACCGCCCCTCAAAAAAGACATTATAGCACTGGGAAAAGGGCAGAAAAGGGCAACTAAAACGATTGAGGAGATGGAACACCTTCCCTATGAAGAAAGGTTAAAGAGTTTAGGGCTCCGTAGCTCGGAGAAAAGACAACTCAGGGGTGGCATGATCAGAGGTTTACAAGATTATGCATGGGACAGAGCGGGTCGAGAAAGAAGTCCTTTTCTCCCTTTCTCACAAGAACTCGAGGGCACTCGATAAAATGTATCACCAGTAGGCTTAGAACAGAAGGAAGTCCTTCTTCACCCAAAGAGTAATTAACACATGGGAATTCACTGCCACAGAAGGAGGTGGCGGCTACAAGCATGGACAGCTTCAAGAGGGAATTGGATAAACATCTGGAGCAGAGGTCCATCAGTGGCTGTTAGCCACAAGGTATAGATAGGGACTCTCAATCTGGGACAAGTGATGCTCTGTATTCTTAGTGCTTGGGGGTCCACAGTGAGAGGGCTTCTGGAGTTCTAGCCCCATGGGTGGACCTCCTGATGGCACTTGGGTTTTGGCCACTGTGTGACACAGAGTGTTGGACTGGATGGGCCGTTGGGCTGATCCAACATTGGCTTCTCTTATGTTCTTAACATTAAAGGTAAAAGGTAAAGGTTTCCCTTGCTCGAAAGCCAGTCGAATCCAACTCTAGGGTTGTGGTGCTCATCTCTGTTTCCAAGCCAAAGAGCCAGCGCTGTCCAAAGACATTTCCGTGGTCCTGTGGCCAGCACGACTAGACACCGAGGCACACAGAACACTGTTACCTTCTCACCAAAGCGGTGCCTATTTATCTACTTGCAATTTCTTGCTTTTGCACTGCTCAGTTGGCAGGAGCTGGGGCCAGAGATGGGAGCTCACTCCGTCATGCAGCACTTGGGTCTCGAACTGCCAAACTACAGATCTTCCCGTCCACAGCTCAGCACCTTAACCTCTGAGCCACCACGGCCCCTAATATTAAAGGAGTCCCATTTAAATACGTCCTTTAACTGTCTGCCCTTTTCCCTGTTGCTGCAAAATGTATCCTCTTCGACAGGAACAATATTCTTCCAGCATACAGGAAAAGTCTCTCTCACCCAGAGGGATTTCTTTTCCCAAAGGTGGTCACCCAAAAATGCAGTTTGCTCCCTAGAGTGTGAAGTGGTACAGTCCACTCTAGTCCTTGGGGACTCTCCCATCTCACTCTGCTGCTGCCTCTGCTGTAACGCTTTCAGAAAGAGCTGGTAGGCTAGTAGTTCAGGATTTGGGGAGGGGTGGCAGCATGCATGCCGTAGCCCAATCTCGTCAGCCAAGCAGGGTCAATACTTGGAGGGGAGACTGCCAAGGAAGACCCTGCAGAGGAAGGCCATGGCAAAGCACCTCTGCTTCTCACTTGCCAGAAGTCAGCTGTGCCTTGAAGGCACTTTACACACACAGCTCTGGAAAGCAGCGGAAGCACTCGGTAGGCTATTCATCCTGGGCAAAATAGCCATCACCTCTGAGAGCTGGGTGGTCCGCCCTGTGTTGGGAAATTCCTGGAGATTTGGAGGTGGTCCTGGGAAGGGAAGCAGGATGTAACGCAACACAGTCCGTCTTCCAAAGCTGCCATTTTCTCCAGGGGGAACTGATTTACGAAGTTGTGATTCTGGGAGATCTCCAGGCCCCATCTGGAGTTTGGTGTAGTGGTTAACATGCACGGACTCTAATCTGGGAGAATCAGGTTTGATTCCCCACTCCTCCACTTGCAGCTGCTGGATGACCTTGGGCAAGCCATAGTTCTGACAAGGGCTGTCCTAGAAAAAGAGCCATTTCTCTCAGAGCTCTCTCAGCCGCGCCTACCTCACAGGGTGTCTGTTGTGGGGAGGCGAAGGGAAAGGAGTTTGTAAGCCTCTCTGAGTGAAGGGTGGGGTATAAATCCAATCTCCTCCTCTTCCTCCTCCTCCTCTTCTTCTTTATTCTTTATTATTCTTTATTATTTTCAATTTATATCCCACCTTGCCGGGAATCGGCTCAAGGTGGCGAACAACATTAAAACAATCAATGCAATCAATGCAATAAAATACGGTAAGAACATAAGAACATAAGAGAAGCCAATGTTGAATCAGGCCAATGGCCCATCCAGTCCAACACTCTTTCACACAGTGGCCAAAAAGACCAGGTGCCATCAGGAGGTCCAGCAGTGGGGCCAGGGCACCAGAAGCTCTCCCACTGCTGCCCCCCCCAGCACCAAGAATAGAGTGCATCACCTGCCCCAGGCTGAGAGTTCCTATCTATATCTTATGGCTAATAGCCACTGATGGACCTCTGCTCCATATGTTTATGCATAAATATCACAAAAATCTAACAAAACAGTGCAAAGGATGGCGGCATCAGTATACAAATCTCTCACGAGAAGCAGTATCCAACCAATGTTTATGTAGGCCATAGCATGTTCCGATGGCACATTGGTCAATGGCGGTCAGAGCTGCCAATTCCTCCTCCTCCTCCTCCTCCTCCTCCTCCTCCTCCTCCTCCTTCTCCTTTTTCTTCTTCTCCTCCTCCTCCTCCTCTTCCTTCTGCTCCTCCTCCTCTTCCTCCTTCTCCTTCTCCTTCTTGGCAAACCTATCTGTAAGCCGGGTTCTAGGGCTGGCAATTCTGAAAACTCCCCAGGAGGCAGTCAGCAAAAGCCAGGTGGGATCACAGAGCTGCTGGCTGCTTGTCTCTCTCTGTCTGTGGTTTTCGTCTCTCTCTCTCTCTCTTTTTGCAACCAGTGCTTCCTGCTTCCTTTCCTTCCCAGTTTCCTGGGAAACCCGTATCTGCTAAAGGAGAGCAAAGACAGCATCCAGCGTCCTGCGACTCCCTGGCCCCTTCCAGCTCTCTGTGCCCGTCTCTAGGGGGCTTTCAACATTCTGAACACTCAGAGTCTGACTTACCTGCGGTTGCTTTTCACCTCCAGCATGTGCCAGGAGTTTGAGCAAATGCAGGGGGAGGAGGGGCGGCAGTCTGGGCTCAAGGAATGCACGAAACGGCACTTAAGACTTCATCCATTGTCACCCTTAGCCCTGAAAAAAACAGCTACTGAGAGGCATGTCATACAAGATTGATTTTGTTTTTCATGTTCTGGAACAATGCTAGAATATAAAATAGCCTTGCCACTTTCCAGAATGCTGCTTATCAGAGAGAGGGAGGGGGAGAGAAAGGAGGCGACATAATGCATATATTGGCCCTGGATCTATTATGCATCTCATTTTTGCCCTCCAGAACTGCAATTCAGTACCAAACTAAAATGACGTGCATCGAGAAATGGGGGGTTAGTTCCCCAAGGGCTGCCGTTTCCATATAACGCATGAGTGTATATTCTCCGTGGTGGCCCATGGTGTAGGATTGTGCAGGGAGACAGGAGAGGCTACGTCTCCAGCTATTTCCCAACCTGGAATGGACTACTTGACATAGAAATTGATTAAAACATGACTTTACATAGAGAGTGATTAAAATGTGGAATCTGCTGCCAGAGGATATAGTGACGGCCACAGGAATAAACAGCTTTAAAGGGGGATTCGATAGATTCATGGAAAATAAATCTATCAGTGCCCAGTAGCCGTGGTGACTAAGGGGAGCCTCCATATTCAGAGGCACTAATCCTCTGGCTCCCAGAGCCAGGATGCAACATAGGGGAAAGCCTTGCCCTCTATAAAAGGAAATCCTTCTTCACCCAGAGAGTGATTAACACATGGAATTCACTGCCACAGGAGGTAGTGGCGGCTACAAGCATGGATGGCTTCAAGAGGGAATTAGATAAGTATATGGAGCAGAGGTCCATCAGTGGTTATTAGCCACAAGGTATAGATAGGGACTCTCAGGATGGGGCAAGTGAGGCTCTGTATTCTTGGTGCTTGGGGTTAACAGTGGGAGGGCTTCTAGTGTCCTGGCCCTACTGCTGGACCTCCTGATGGCCCCTGGTATTTTTGACCACTGTGTGGCAGAGTGTTGGACTGGATGGGCCATTGGCCTGATCCAACATAGACTTCTCTGATGTTCTTATGTTCTCATGCCCTGTGGCTGGCTGTCCAGAGGAACTGGCTGACCACTGTGTGAGACGGGATGCTGGACTAGATGGACCCCCCACTCCTTGATCCAGCAGGGCTCTTCTGGTGTTCTTACGGACAATCCTAATTTAAACTCATCCCTTTTCTCACCATCATGCAACTTCACACTAGCTGCAGCTTCTGGATTTGAGAACAAGGGCAGCCCCGTGTAGAAAGCGTTACAATAGTCCAGTCTCTGTTACTTCTGGGCAATGGGTAGAATTGTCAGCCTCCAGGTGGATACTGGAGATCTTGCTTTATTACAGTTGATCTCCAGCTGACAGAGATCAGTTCCCCTGGAGAAAATGGCTGCTTCGGAGGGTGGACTCTCTGGCATTAGAACCTACTGAAGTCCCTCCCCTCCCCAAACCCCGCCCACTCCAGGCTCCACCCCCAGAATCCCCAGATATTTCCCAGCCTGGAGCTGGCAACCCTATTCACAGGTATAATGGACTGCTTAAAAAAGAGAACATTTGGGCCTTTGGTGGCTTAACTGCCGCACCTCTCCATTATGCAAATTGGTGCTCCTTAACAGAGAGACCTGAAGAGAGGATGTCAAAAGTGGAATCAATATTGCCTCATTTCACTGACACAAGGTTATTCTGGCGAACGTTAAGCTTAATTTCATTAATAATAATGAAGACAGCACTCCGTCCCTGCTTTGCATGCCGAAGGCCGGCAGTTCAGTCCCACGTGCAAAGCTCTCAGTTCGCAGAACCGGAAAGATCTGGGGGAAGTGGCCGCTATCAGGCAACGTTTAATAGCCCAGGGCTGGGAGGCCCAGTGGTGAGATTCCACAAAGGGCAACTTTGTTTTTTCATAATCGCAACCCTTTCACTGGAGGGGACCCCCTTCTGGGAAATTGTTCTGTTCTGCAGCATTCCAACAGTCCCAGCCCTCCACATTTGAAAGAGTTAACATCAGCCCATTCCCAAGGAGGCTGGAAAGATATTTCTGCCTGCCCCCAGGGTTGTTCTAATCAGACTCATCCTCATCGTCTTCTAGAGCTGCCAACACCAGGTTGTGAATTTCTGGAGATTTGGGGGTGGAGCCTGGGGGTGGTGGGGTTTGAAGAGGGGAGGGCCTTCAATGCAATACAATGCCACAGAGCAGGCATGTCAAACGTGTGCCCCCCCACCCCGGGACTTCTATCAGGCCCACAGTGGAACTGGCTGTCTTCTGCTTCTTCTTCCAGTTCCACTGTTGCTGCGTCTTTGTAGGTTTGCAGCTTACAGATACATACCTGAACAGCATACTCAAGACTGCAACTGCACAGACATTCTGATGCAATAATTCAGAGCGAGAGGTGTCAGTGATCAGACACTGTCAAACAGGCAAAATATTGCAAGAGCGCTAATGTTTTAAGCAGGACTTTTTTTGTAGAAAAAGCCCAACAGGAACTCAGTAGCATAATAGGCCACACCCCTGACAGCACAGCTCATTAGCATATTAGAACACACCTCTATGTTGCCAGAAGTGTGGTCATCCAGCCACACCCACCTTTTACTTCTTATTCTGTTTACGTTGTTCGTTGTCAAAACCCAGGGCTTTTTTTAAAGCAGGAACTCCTATGCATGTTAGGCCACACAGCCCTAATGCAGCCAATCCAAATGAGTTTCTGCTGTTGGGTGTGGTCTATTATGCTAATGAGTTCCTGCTGGGTGTGGCCAACTTGGGAGCCAGCCGGAACGCCATTCCTGTGCGTTCCTGCCCAAAAATAGCCCTGGTTTTAAGCATGTTTTTATTTTAAGTAAAAAAAACCAAACCTTTGTCTTTGTGTCCTTCATAACATTTCTATCTCCGCTACCTGGCATTACATTTTATGACACACACATGGCCCGGCCTGACAAAGTCTCACTTATGTCAGATCCGGCCCTCGTAATAAATTAGTCCGACACCCCTGCCATAGAATCCACCCTCCAATGCAGCCATTTTCTCCAGAGTCTCTCATCTCTGTAGTCTGGAGGTCAGTCAGAATTTCAGGCGACCTCCAGGCTCCACCTGGAGATTTGCCGCTTGACCGCCTTGCGAGATGGCATCCAGGTGAGCTGGTCTCTGCCTGCTCCCTTGGCCTTATATGCCTTTCCATTCGAGAATGCAATTTTCTGTCCAAAGCGTCCTCCCCCCGCCCCTGCCCCTCGGAGCAAAGCAATAAACTTCCGAATCCTCTTCTATCCCCAGGAATCCGCTACATTTTCTTTATCCTCTTCTCTGAAATGAAAGTAAAGGTTAAGGAGACTGCAGGGAAAGGACTCTGGACCCGGGGTGGGAGATGAGCTTTAAATCAAAGCCTGCAGGTGTTCTTTCCCGGGCTCCCTCCATTCCAGGGACAGAGCTGGGCTTGTTTTCCTGGGCTTTGCGCTTGCACGGGTATTTCAGCATCAAATAGTTGACTGAGGGGGCAAAGTGTGAAGCTGGGTCACCCCTGCTTGTTTCTGGCCCAGAACGAAAACAGTAGGGGGCAGGATGTAATTGTGGTGCCTTCCAAATACACACACACAAAAACACAAACTTTGAGAGCAACACTCAAAGAGAACCAGTTTGGTGTAGTGGTTACGTGCGCGGATTCTAATCTGGGAGAACTGGGATTGATTCCCGACTCCTCCACTTGCACCTGCTGGATGACCTTGGGCAAGCCATAGTTTCTGTCAGAGCTGTTCTTGAAAAAGAGCCATTTCTCTCAGAGCTCTCTCAGCCCCACCTACCTCACAGGGTGTCTGTTGTGGGGAGGGGAAGGGGAAGGAGTTTGTCAGCCACTCTGAGACTCCCTTGGGTAGTGAAGGGCGGGGTATGAATCCAATCTCTTGTTCTTCTTCAATGAAATTGCTGAACAGTGGGGTTAGAACAGATAAAAGGAAGTGCTTCTTCACCCAAAGAATGATGAATACATGAAATTCACTGCCACAGGAGGTGGCAGTGGCTACAAGCAGGGACGGCTTCAAGAGGGAACGGGATCAGCATATGGAACAGAGGTCCATCAGTGGCTATTAGCCATAAGGTATAGATAGGGACACTTGGTCTGGGGCAATTGATGCTCTGTCTTCTTGATGCTGGGGGGGCAACAGTGGGAGGGCTTCTAGTGTCCTGGCCCCACTGCTGGACCTCCTGATGGCACTTGGTATTTTTGGCCACCGTGTGACACAGAGTGTTGGACTGGATGGGGCATTGGCCTGATCCAACAATGGCTTTTCTTATGTTCTTACTTGCCTTTTAAGAGAAGGAGCAGACAGGACTTACAACCTTCAGACCTGACTGAAAAAAATCCCAGCAAGGGCCAAGCATTGGTGCTTGGGGGGGCTTCTGTAGTTCTGGCCCCACTGATGGACCTCCTGATGACACCTGGTGTTTTTGGCCACTGTGTGACATGGAGTGTTGGACTGGGTGGGCCATTGGCCTGATCCAACCTTGGCTTCTCTTATGTTCTTACGTCTATGTTCTTATGTGGGTAGCTGTGTTGGTCTGAAGCAGCAGAATAAAGTCTGAGTCCAGAGGGACCTTTAAGACCAACTAAGTTTTATTCTGGGTAGACGCTTTTGTGTGCTGAGCACAGAATGAAACTTTGTCGGTCTGGGAGGTACCACCGGACTCCAACTTTGTTTCACGCACTCACAAAAGAGCAGTGTCTCGGTGTCCAAGCTGTTCCAGGGTTGCCTCAGCAATGCGACTGTGATACTGCTCAGAGAGGCATCGAGGCTTTTGAATGGAGAGCCCGACAGGAAATTAGGCCGATTTGAGAGGGATAATATGTGTGCAATCTGCCACAGTGATTTTGGATCAACATTGTGGAAAAAAAATCACATATTCCCCGCTTGCTGATGTGTTCCCCCCCCACACCGCAAGTTATGCCAGTGTGCGTGGAGGGAGAATTAGCTGGACAAATAAAATGGAAAGGTTTCACATATCCTGACACTGCCGCGGGAAGTGGTGGCAGCTGAAAGCATAGAGACAGCTTCAAGAGGAGACTGGATAAACAGATGGAGCAGAGGTCCGTGAGTGGCTACTAACCACAAGGGACAGATGGAACATTCTGCCTGGGGCAGCAATGCTCTGTATTCTTGGTGCTGGGGGTGGGGCAACAGTGGGAGGGCTTCTGAAGTTCTGGCCCTGCTGGTGGACCTCCTGATGGCACCTGGGCTATGGCCATTGTGTGACACAGTGTTGGACTGGATGGCCCACTGGCCTGATCTAACATGGCTCTTCTAAAGTTCTTATGTCTGGGGCAGTGATGCGCTGTCTTCTTGGTGCTTGGGGGGGGGCCCACAGTGGGAGGGCTTCTGGAGTTCTGGCCCTGCTGGTGGACCCTGTGATGGCCCCTGGGCTTTGGCCACTGTGTGACACAGAGCGTTGAACTGGTTGGGCCATTGGCCTGATCCAACATGGCTTCTCTTCTGTTCTTAGTGTTCGTTGTTGGGCTGTCTAAGTGTGAGTCAGGCGCCTCACCTAGGGTTCTGCACAGATTGACAGCAGCTTTTTTGCTCCATAAGTCAAGGTCTCGCTCTGCCCTGTTCACATGAAGCTGCTCTATATTGTTTCTGAGGGTAGCCATATTGGCCAGAAGCCTGGACTCTTGAAAGCTCCTACCCTGACATCTTGTTGGTCTCTAAAGTACTACGGGACTCTAATCCAGCCGTTCTGCTTTATACTGAATCCAACCATCGGTCTATCAAGGTCTGTATTGTCTACTCAGACTGCCGGAGGCTATCCAGGGTCTCAGGTTGACTCATCTACTGCCTGGTCCTTTTTAATTGGAGATGCTGGGGATTGGACCTGGGACCTTCTGCATGCCAAGCAGGTGCTCCACCACTGAACCATGGCCCTCTCCAGAGTGCATTTAAAAAAAAATAAAAATAAAGCCAGTTTGGTATAGTGGTTAAGTGCGCAGACTCTAATCTGGGACAACCGGGTTTGATTTCCCACTCCTCCACTCGCAGCTGCTGGATGACCTTGGGCAAGCCATAATTCTGGCACAGCTGTTCTTGAAAAAGAGCAGTTTCTGTCAGAGCTCTCTCAGCCCCATCTAACTCTCAGGGTGTCTGTTGTGGGGAGGGGAAGGAGTTTGTAAGCCGCTTTGAGAAGCCTTTGGGTACTGAAGGGCGGGATGGGCCATTGGCCTGATCCAACATTGGCTTCTCTTATGTTCTTATGAGAACAAAAACTTAACCCTCCAAAATGAATTAGGAACCTGAAAAGTTAATCAAATACAAATTGGGGGGGGGGTGTTAAAATCAATAAGTATACAACATAAATATGTAGTTAATACAAATAATCCAAAAATACATGCATTTATTACAAATTGGTTTTAAAACAATTATATGCCCAAATATAGCCTCCATAAGACTTCAGATCATAAAGTATACACAATTAGGACCTGGTGTGACACTAAAATTCTTCAGTGGTCGAGCACAAATGTTACTGCATTAGTCATCTTCCTCAATATGGGACCAAGTGAAAATTATACTCTGAGAAATATCTGTGACACAAAGCAAGGATGTGCTATATAGGCCTCATATGACACTGCCTTGTGTCCAAATCAGGTAAAAAAGGTAAAGGTTTCCCTTGCTTGAAAGCCAGTCAAATCCAAATCCAGGGGCCTGTGCTCATCTCCATTTCTAAGTCAAAGACCCAGCACTGTCCAAAGACGTATCCGTGGTCATGTGGCCGGTATGACTAAACGCTGAGGTGCATGGAATGCTGTTACCTTCCCACCGAAGCAGTGCCTGTTTATCTACTTGCAATTTCTTGCTTTCGAACTGCTAGGTTGGCAGGAGCTGGGGCCAGAGGCAGTACTTGTAACCAAAATGATGTTTCAATTGTGTGCCCTCCTGTTTTGGTCCAGGAGATACGATTCCAAAAGCCATGTGGAGCCCCTGCACTCAAATGCCACTAAAGTCTCCACAAGCGCATCATTTTGAGAGACATCAGGGTTGTGGGGGTCACGATGGAGTGCGCTGCACCTCCCCTTCTCATGCCTTCACCAAGGGCAACCAGAGAACAGCTAGGAGTACTTCTGCTTCACTTAGCATTCCTGTCCCCCCCTTCTCCCCCCTCCCGCCCCCTGCGCATTGAATCATCAGAGCTAACATTTAATTAATTTGTGACACTTTGACAGTTTGCAAGGAGGCATTAGTAGTTCTGTCAAGCCGCATTGATAATACTGTCAAGAAGGCCCTTTGGGGAGTTATCAGCTATTAAATTTTATATGCCCACATTTCCAAGGTGTGCCACACAGCTTGTTCTCTGAGTGAATCAAGAATGACACAAAAGCGCCCCTGAAAAAGCCCCTCATTATTCACTGGGGGGTTTTGATATTTGCAAATGTTTTGCTATCTTAGTAACTTTCCCTTTAAGAAAAGAGACACACCCTCCGGTTTTTTTTGCTTTTGTCTTGCATCAAAGCAGATGAGGTCTGATCTGGCGCCCTTTTCCCGTAGTCATTTGCCAGTACATTTAACAAAGGATTAGTGAGTCTTGGAGTGAGAGCTGTTTTAGGTTTCGTTCTTTCTTGTTGGTCCCCGGGAGGTGGAAAACTCTGCAGCCTTCCCAGGTCTCAAATCGGCAAGGCTGCCCATATACCTTGATCCCTGGGGAGTATTGAAAACTAACTGGGGTAAGTTCTGCTGCTACCGCATAAATTAGTTTGCTCTGGAGCCATCCCTTCCTAAGCTAAGACAAAAATGTGTGAGCCGGAGGCTAAAAAACTGTGAGCTAGTTCACACTAACTCAGCTTAGAGGGAACACTGCCTCCTACTAATAGCACTCCCAATTCTGGACTGTGAAATTCCAGGAGATACGGGGGTGGCACCTGGGGTGTGCACAGTTTAGGGAGGAGAGGGACCTCAGCTGGGTATATAGAGTCCACATTCCAAAGCAGCCGTTTCCTCCAGGGAAACTGATCTCTGTAGGCTGGAGATTAGTCAGAATTCCAGGAGATCTCCAGGCCCCGCCTGGAGGTTGGCAAACCTACCTGCTAAACAGCATTGCATATTTCGTACTCAGTACCTGCATTGCTATTTAGAGGCTTCACCTACCTGCCACACCTCCTGCTTCGCTCCTACGACCTACTGGAGAGTAATCTATCACAATTCCACGCTCTTGAGCTATCTCACTCCAGGGATGGTGAGCTCACTTGCTTGCTGCCACTACCAATTACCACACTCAGACAGCAAGACCAAATAGACATGGTGTGTTTTCAGAGACCAGCATTTGAATTATAAGGAAATTTAATACATGAATAAAAAGAGCACACATGGTCTGTTCAAGCATTCAGGCAAAGCAAGGGTACAAAGAAAAGGTGAAGATACACACACAGTCCCCTTTTCGTACACTCTGTATATATTCTAAGTGATGTTTAAATGGACCAGGCTAAGATTACTTGAAGTGACATAAGTTCAAAATTCAGCATTACCTTAGTTCTTTGACTGGGTCTTTTCCCCCTTGTTCCCCTTGTTCCATGGACAAGATGGAGTCTCCAGGTAAAAGCTCAGTCCTGCACAGCTTGTGATTCCCTGGTCAGAAGCTGTAGAAGACAGAGAGCTTCTTATTCATCTCCTGAGTTTTAATAACCTCTGGTTTTCTCCCTCCCATGACTTGTTGTTCATTCGCACAGTCGAGTCCGACTCTTCGCGACCCCATGGACCAGACCACGCCAGGCCCTCCTGTCCTCCGCCGTCCGCTGAAGTTTGCTCAATTTCATGTTCGTTGCATCGATGACACTGTCTAACCATCTCATCCTTTGCCGTCCCCTTCTTCTTTGACCTTCAATCTTTCCCAGCATCAGGGTCTTCTCCAGTGAATGCTCCCTTCTCATTTGGTGGCCAAAGTATTTGAGCTTCAGCTTCAGGATCTGGCCTTCCAGGGAACAGTCAGGGTTGATTTCTTTTAGGATTGACTGATTTGATCTCCTTGCAGTCCAAGGGACTCTCAAGAGTCTTCTCCAGCACCATAGTTCAAAAGAATCGATTCTTCGGCGCTCAGCCTTCCTTATAGTCCAACTCTCGCAGCCATACATTACTACGGGGAATACCATTGCTTTGACCATGCTGACTTTTGTTGGCAAGGTGATGTCTCTGCTTTTTATCATGCTGTTTAGGTTTGCCATCGCTTTCCTCCCAAGGAGCAGGCGTCTTTTAATTTCATGGCTGCAGTCACCATCTGCAGTGATCTGGGATCCTAGGAACGTGAAGTCTGTCACTACTTCTACGACTTCCCCTTCTATTTGCCAAGGAGTGATGGGCCCAGATGCCGTGATCTTAGTTTTTTTGATGTTGAGCTTCAAGCCCACTTTTGCACTCTCCTCTTTCACCCTGAGCAAAAGGCTCTTTAGGTCCTCTTCACTTTCTGCCATCAGAGTGGTATCGTCTGCATATCTGAGGTTATTGATCTTTTCCCCAGCAATCTTAACTCCAGCTTGTGATTCATCCAGGCCAGCATTTCGCATGATGTACTCTGCATATAAATTAAATAAGCAAGGTGACAATATACATCCTTGTCGTACTCCTTTTCCTATGCTAAACCAATCAGTTGTTCCATATCCGGTTCTAACTGTTGCTTCTTGACCCTTATACAGGTTTCTCAGGAGACAGGTGAGGTGGTCTGGTACTCCCATCTCTTTAAGAACCTGCCATAATTTATTGTGATCCACACAATCAAAGGCTTTAGCATAGTCAATGAAGCAGAAGTAGATGTTTTTCTGGTACTCTCTTGCTTTCTCCATAATCCAGCGTATGTTGGCAATTTGATCTCTAGTTCCTCTACCTCTTCGAAACCCAGCTTGTACTTCTGGCAGTTCTCTATCCACGTACTGTTGGAGCCTAGCTTGTAGGATTTTGAGCATGACCTTGCTAGCGTGTGAAATGAGTGCAATTGTGCGATAGTTTGAACATTCCTTGACGTTGCCCTTCTTTGGGATTGGAATGTAAACTGACCTTTTCCAATCCTGTGGCCACTGTTGTGTTTTCCAAATTTGTTGGCAAATTGAGTGCAGCACTTTAACAGCATCTTCTTTTAAGACTTTGAATAACTCAGCTGGGATACCATCACCTCCACTAGCTTTGTTGTTAGTAATGCTTTCTAAGGCCCATTTAACTTCGCTTTCCAGGATGTCTGGCTCGAGGTCAGTGATTATACCATCGTGGTTGTCAAGGACGTCAAGGTCCTTCTTGTATAGTTCTTCTGTGTATTCCTGCCATCTTTTCCTAATCTCTTCTGCTTCTGTTAGGTCCCTACCGTTTTTGTCCTTTATCATGGCCATCTTTGCATGGAACGTTCCCTTGATTTCTCCAATTTTCTTGAAGAGATCTCTAGTCCTTCCCAATCTATTGTTTTCCTCTATTACTCTGCATTGTTCATTCAGGAAAGCCTCCTTATCTCTCCTTGCTGTTCTCTGGAAATCTGCATTCAGTTGGGCAAATCTTTCCTTTTCCCCATTGCCTTTAGCTTTCCTTCTTTCCTCTGCTATGTGTAAAGCCTCATCAGACAGCCACTTTGCTTTTTTGCATTTCTTTTTCTTTGGGATGGCGGTGAGTGCTGCCTCCTTTACAATGTCACGGACCTCTGTCCATAGTTCTTCAGGCACTCTGTCTATCAAATCTAGTCCCTTAAACCTATTCTTCACCTCTACTGTATATTCATCGGGGATGCGATCTAGGTCAAATCTGAATGGCCTTGTGGTTTTCCCAACTTTCTTCAATTTAAGTCTGAATTTTGCAATGAGTAGCTCATGATCTGAGCCACAGTCAGCTCCAGGTCTTGTTTTTACTGACTGAATAGAGCTTCTCCATCTTTGACTGCAAATTATATAGTCAATCTGATTTCGGTGTTGCCCATCTGGTGATGTCCATGTGTAGAGACGCCTCTTAGGTTGTTGGAAAAGGGTGTTTGCTATGACCAGCGTGTTCTCTTGACAAAACTCTGTTAGCCTTTGCCCTGCTTCATTTTGTTCTCCAAGGCCAAACTTGTCTGTTATTCCAATTACCTTTTGATTTCCTACTTTAGCATTCCAGTCCCCTATGATGATGAGAACATCATTTTTTGGTGTTAGTTCTACGAGCTGTTGTAGGTCTTCATAGAACTGGTCCACTTCAGCCTCTTCTGCAGCAGTGGTTGGGGCATATACTTGGATTACTGTGATATTGAATGGTTTGCCTTGGATTCGGACCGAGATCATTCTGTCATTTTTGAGATTGTATCCCAATACTGCCTTTCTCACTCTCTTGTTGACTATAAAGGCCACACCATTTTTTCTACGGGATTCCTGGCCACAGTAGTAGATATAATGGTCTTCTGAGTTAAATTCGCCCATTCCTGTCCACTTTAGTTCACTGATTCCTAAGATGTCGATGTTCATTCTTGCCATCTCATTTTTGACCACGTCAAGCTTACCTTGATTCATAGATCTTACATTCCAGGTTCCTATGCAGTATTGTTCTTTGCAGCATCGAACTTTCCTTTCACCATCAGACACATCCACAACTGAGCGTCCTTTCGGCTTTGGCCCAGCCGCTTCACTCTTTCTGGGGTTACTCGTACTTGCCCTCTGCTCTTCCTCAGTAGCATATTGGACACCTTCCGACCTGAGGGGCTCATCTTCCGGCGTCATAACTTTTAGCCTTTTGTTACTGTCCATGGGGTTTTCTTGGCAAAGATACTGGAGTGGGTTGCCATTTCCTTCTCCAGGGGATCACGCTTGGTCTGAGTTCTCTGCTGTGGCCTGTCCGTCCTGGGTGGCCCTCCACGGCATAGCCCACAGCCTCATCGAACCACGCAAGCCCCTCGCCACGACAAGGCAGTGATCCATGAGGGAGTCCCATGACTTGGGGTGACCTTATTGACCATTTTTATCCCAAAGGGCTTTTGTTCTACCACTTTAATCTTCCCACGTTTATAGGTTTGACTCTTGTGAGCAGGACCCAGGATTGGCTTGGTTCTCCTAGTTGGAGGTCCATTTGCAATTCTATAGAAATAGCTTGTTTTTGTGTTGGGCTGTGCCTCATTCCCTTCCCCCCATTTCCTTTGTGTGCCTGTCTCAAGATACAAGATGACACTTTCTCTCTCTGGCCCTGAGATGAGGGCAGACCCAAATTAATGTGTGTGGATGTGTTAAGTGCCATCAAGGCACTTCTGACATGGGGATCCTATGCATTAATGAACTCCAAAATGTGCTGTCCTTAAGAGCCCTGGTCAGGTCTTGCAAACTGAGGGCCGTGGCTGAATTGATTGAATCCGTTTCATGTTGGGTCTTCCACTTTTCTTGCTTCCTTCAACTTTTCCTAGCATGATTGTCTTTTCCAGTGACACTTGTCTTTTCATGATGTGACCAAAGTACACAAGAACATAAGAGAAGCCAATGTTGGATCAGGTCAATGGCCCATCCAGTCCAACACTCAGTGTCACACAGTGGCCAAAAATACCAGATGCCATCAGTAGGTCCAGCAGTGGGGCCAGGACACTAGAAGCCCTCCTGCTGTCGACCCCCCAAGCACCGAGAATACAGAGCATCCCTTGCCCCAGACCAAAACTTCCTACCTATACCTTGTGGCTAATAGCCACTGATGGACCTCTGCTCTGTATGTTTATCCAATTCACTCTTGAAGCCGTCCATGCTTGTAGCCACCAACACCTCCTCCTGTGGCAGTGAGTTCCACGTGCTAATCACTCTTTGGGTGAATAAGTACTTCCTTTCATCCGTTCTAACCCGACTGCTCAGCAATTTCATTGAGCAGTGAACGAAATAGCCTCAGTTTATTCATTTTAGCTTCTAGGGAGAGTTCAGGCCTATTTTGATCTAAAACCCACTTATTTGTCTTTTTGGCAGTCCACAGTATCCGCAAAATTCTCCTCCCACACCACTTTTCAAATGAGACCCAAATTGATGCAACCTCGATATGAATTCTTGGGTGAAAGGGATTTAATCATAGGTTCCTCTGAGAATCCATCATGCCACTGGTTTACATATGCATGCCAAGCACTGACTCTCAGCTGAATGCAGAAACTTATTCCACTGGAAAATATCGGGTGTGCAGGCTTGGGATCTGATGTTCAACCCACCCAGTGGCTCATTCACACATGCAATAACCAGCAGTTCAAAGCACAGGCGGCAGCAAGCCCCACCCCCAGCTCCCAGCAGGAGGGCAAAGCAGCACATGTAGCATTCCTCCTGGGCCCAGATAGGCTACTCTGGGACTGGAATGACAGCCCCCAGAGTGGAAAGACAGTCCCTAGGGGTGGAGCCTGAGTGGTGGGTGTTGCCTTTTGACACACTTCCGGTGATGCCAGGGGATGTGGCACATGCAAATAAGTTATGCTAATGAGTTATGCTAATGAGCCCCTGCACCTCTTTTTCTACAAAATGACCTCTCTGTGTGTGTGTGTGTGTATATATATGTTTGTTTGTGTGTGTGTGTGTGTGTATTTCCCTCCCCACCTCCCGAAATGGCTGGTCAGCCCAGAATCAGGAACAGAAAATTATGAATCACCATCTGGGATCTTTTATTCTGGTTTTATCTTATTGACTGCACGCAGATAGTTTAAAATTTGTATTGGTTTTTATGGCATTTTGCCTTTTGTGCATTGCCCAGGTCACAGCCTGCTTTTGAAGCTCCTTTCCACTTCAAAAGTTGTTTGCCACAGAACAAGGAATGTGCGTGCAGGCGCTGGGGGTGGAGGCTGCTTGAGAATTAGGGTTGCCAACACTGGGCTGTGGAATTCCTGGAGATGTGGGGGCAGAGCCTGGGAAAGGCAGGGTTTGGGGAGGGGGGTGGAACTCAGGGGAATTATAATGCCATAGAGTCCCCTCTCTGAAGCCACCATGTCCTCTGGGGGAACTGATCTCGGTCACCTATAGATCAGCTACAATTCCAGATCTCCAGCCACCATCTGGAGGTTGGCAACCACTATGAAACCACAAGCCTGCCTTTCTGCCCTGGGCAAGCAAAATGATTTCACAGTCCTTTGATCCAGATCTCTCCTCTCCAGGAAACCGACCCTGTGAAAAGCTGTCCTCCCCTCCCAGTTTTCTGTGGCTCAGAGGAGCTGTTTATTTTGCAAGTTTTTACAAAACCAAAAGAAGAAAACAAGCCCTCGCTTGCATTATTTCCAGCAAATGAACATCCAAGGAACCTGTTTGTTGTGTGCCAGATCAGGTGTGGGACACTTTGCACTAAACTTTCCAATTCATTCCAGAGGTGTTTGTTTCCCAGCGGTCTGCAAAGGACACGCTTCTGTGGTCCTCTAGACGCAGCAGGATTTCATTAGCTCCGTCTTAATAGACGACTCAGTATAATGGGCGGATGTTGCTAAGAAGTGTCTTTGCATGCCGGCGCTTCATGATTCAGCAGCTCCGACCAAAAGCCCAGCTGAAGAGATTCACCCACAGCCACTTTGCTTTCTTGAAGTGCTGCTGCTGGAGTTTTGGCAAGCGCCGAGGCTGGGGGGCCCCACAGGCCCGCCCTGACTGGGATGGTAGGTGATTCACAGATGTCAGTCAACCTCTGCTCAAGAGCATCATGGCATACAGCAGTCCACCCACATGAAGCCACCTTGTACTGACCCAGGTTGTGGCCACATGGTCATTTTGATTGGGTTTCATCGCTGTTCCCTCTCACATTTAAAATTGCTGATCAGACGTCCACATTCGTCTCCTGCACCAAAGTGGGCTCACTGCCGTGATCCTCCTAGTTCCCTAGCGAGTTTTCCAACACTGGGAAAATCAAGTACTTTCCAGGTATTTGCACTTTGAATCTGTGGTTTTGCTGATGTGGACAGCCATCTCTCACAATGATTGTCATTAGGTCGCCTGAATGTCCTTCTTCCGGTAGTTCCCCCCCACCCCGGCTTTCACCATTGTGTGCCTATGTGCGCATGTGCATATGTTCATGTGCAAAGATTTTTTTTAAAAAAAATTGTGCCACACCGCCACTTGCACAGTGTGGCTGTCTGGACAATGCCTGGAGCATTGTCGCACAATGCAGGTGGTTGGGTAAGGGATGTGTGATCATCTGAACCTGCTTAAAAATATCCTCAATCGAATCTACAGCGGGAACAAATCATGGTACGCTTGCCGGGTGACCACAGCCTCAGAGCACCAGACCATCAAGGTCAGTTCTCCAAGGTCTCAGGTATTGTCTGCTCAGACTGGCAGTGGCTGTCCAGGGTCTCAGGCAGGGGTCGTTGACATGCTACCTGATCCTTTTAACTGGAGATGCCGGGGATTGAACCTGGGACCTTCTCCATGCCGAGCAGATGCTCTACCGCTGAGCCACGGCCCCTCCCAACAGCTCCTATGGTTCCTCGTCCCCAGGGTCAGTTCTCCAGGTAAGCAATTGCTGGTAGTGACACAAGGAAGAGGGCACTGAAACACCCCAGGGACTCCTGGCAATTGGCATGGAGAGATGCCAGCTGATGCAAAACAAAAAAAAAACCAACCATGGGTGTAGCTGTGAGGGCTCCGTTTGCAGCCAGTGGTTTGCAGAACAGAAGCAAGTTATGGAAAGGTACCTAACTGAAGATGGCAAGATACCACGAACCAGCCCTACTTGTCCCAGGAGACTGGTTATTTCCCAGTATCTGTGGAGGGCCCCGACCCGGAGGGCCCAAGCTGGACTGATTTTGCCAGACCTTGAAAGCTAAGCAGGGTCAGCCCTGGTTTGTACTTGGATGGGAAGCCAGCAAGGAAGTCCAGGGTCCGCTATGCAGAGGCAGGCCATGGCAAACTGGCTCTTCTCATCTCTTGCCTTCAAAACCCTACAGGGTCCCCGAAAGTCCCACCACCACCCTCCGTGATGGAAATCTTTTGGTCATGTCTGTGGGAATCTCAGGACCTGCAACACAGTGGGCGCAGCGACATAGGAGCTAACACGAGCTGGCTGCAATGGACTTGTGGGAATGATCATTCAGGCTGCAGCCACAAGCACCAGTTGAAGCAGAGGGGAAGCGAGATTATCTCCTCCGGAGGAATTTGGCACGCAGTTGCGAGATCACACAGCTTTTCCTTGCTGCGGGTGCAACCTGTCATGGTGTGATCAGACACAACTGTGGGTGAATCGTTTTTGTTTGGGCCGTTTTTCCCCATGCGCATAAATGAGGAATCGCACCTCTGCATGGAGGACCCCCTATGGAGCATGCGATGATGCACATACTCTGAAGGGGGGGGGAACAGCACTGAACCGGGATGCCCTGATCAGACCATCCCAACAGCATGAGTGCATGTGCTTGTGTGATCAGACAGGGGAAAGTCCATCCATGGCCCATCAGAACCCATTTACTACCAGACTTTCCCCGGTGTCTTTTAACTCCACTTCCATGGCAGAGCAGCACAAGTTGCCGACGACTGTGGGACGCTTCCCAGATGTTGCTGTCTGATCACTCCTGTGGCGAAACGGGGACCCGCCCTCAGCCCTGGGGAACTGAATAGCCATTCTATGGCTCACACGCCCCTGTTTTTGCCTGCCCACCCTACCTGGTGGGGCTATTTCCTTCCTCTGTCGCTGCCACCACTCACTGAATTGACACCGCCTTCCTAGAGGGACAGTGAGACCCCTGATTCTGAGCCAGTTTGGTGTAGTGGTTAAGTGTGCGGACTCTAATCTGGGAGAACCGGGTTTGATTCCCCACTCCTCCACTTGCACCTGCTGGTGTGGCCTTGGGTCAGTCACAAGCTCTGGCACAGCTGTCCTTGAAAAAGAGCAGTTTCTGTCAGAGCTCTCTCAGCCCCGCCTACCTCCCAGGGTGTCTGTTTTGGGGAGGGGGAGGGGAAAGGAGTTTGTAAGCTGCTCTGAGACTCCAAGTGAAGGGTGGGGTATAAATCCAATCTCTTCTTCTCTTCTTCTTCCCCAGCCCAGGAAAGTGGATACCTCAAACTTCGGGCGCCCCCTAGAGAGTTGGCAAGCCCTCCTATTTGGGCCCATTTTGGTTTCCTGGCCTCCCTTTGCCTCTGGTAACATGCTGAGCCGGGAGGACTAGGTGGTCAAGGCACTACCAGGCTTTATAACTCAAAAAAAGATTTATTTGAACAATGTACAAGTTAGGCACAGAAAATAAACACAGGTGCGTCAACACAACCCAGGCAGAAAATAAACACAATTTAAACACAATTCCTCTGTCCCCTACACACACCCTCTCTACCTCTGTAGTGAGTGGCTGCAGGCCAGGATGTGCTCTCCCCCTCTTGTTGTTGGAGAGAAACTCTAGCCCTTCACCGGACTAGGCACCAGTACTGCTAACCCTCCTGGCTGTCCACCACAATCTATCGTGGCCTGGACTGACTGTGGCGTCTTGGTTGCAAGAGCCCCACCTGTACACACCCCTTAAGGCTGATGTTCAAGCTCAGGTGAAGGCCAAGGCTAAAAGAACTCCCAGGAGGCTCAAGCTTTTATCTGCCTTGCTCCACCCCTGGGTTGGGTCCCTACTTCCCCACGCTTTCCCCCTAAAGCTGCTGGGAAATGTAGGCAGGGAGGTTCGGCGGTTCCATTGTTCCCTATGGAGCACCTCCCCCCTCCAGAGGACTACCCGACTGGCAGCTGTTCTGAAATAACCTGCTGCCTCTTCCTGGCAGCCATTTTGCTACAGCTCCCTTTAGATCCAGATGTCAGGTAGCCCTGTCATGCGTTTGGCATGCATAGGGAGTTCTCTCGCTCTCTCGCTCTCACAGCTCCTGTACATACACTGTCTGTTATCAGGTCTCTGACCTTGCATCTCCAGCTGCTAGAGATTCGGCTGGGAACCAACAGCTTCTAGATTGCTTTGCTAGCTTTGCCTGCTTGCACAAATATTATTCATTGGCTTTAGCTGTATGGGGGGGATGCTTGAGTGTAGTATATCTTAGCAGGCCCTATTGTATGTGGCCATTACTGACACAAGCTGTACACATGTCTTTAGTTCTGATTCACCATTAAACACTGCCTTCGAAAGAAACCCTTGTGTTGTGTGAGCTAAGGAGCCTGTCATCATCAGGAATTCGCACCTATGTCGGATCTAAAGGTGCGTGTGATCGCAGCCTTAGTTCAGGAGCTGATATGGCACCTGTCCAGGTGGAGGGGTATTTCTGTTGCAGACTGTTCTGGCAAAACTTTGCCAGTGGAACAGAAGGGCTTTGGCCTCATGGGAACTGTTTTGGATGCATGGGCTTGTTAAACATCAGCACCTGGACCTGAATAATGCTCTGAGTGATGCCCTCGAGAATCCTTCTGCCTGCCAAGAACATGACGTCTGGCAGCAGGGCAAGGGCAGGAGAGATTTTTGGCTTAGCAGTGGTGGAACGGACCTGCTCTGGCCTGCCAGCCCCATTCCACCCTGCCCGCCAAGGTTTTCCCAAAACCCGGAGAGGCTTTTCTCTTTCTCTCTGATGGTACCGCTTTACTCTGCTCAGGTTAGACCTCACCTAGAGTACTGTGTTCAGTTCTGGGCACCACAATTTAAGAAGTATACAGGCAAGCTGGAACGCGTCCAGAGGAGGGCAACAAAGATGGTGAGGGGTCTGGAGACCAAGTCCTGTGAGGAAAGGCTGAAGGAGCTGGGTGTGTTTAGCCTGGAGAGGAGACGACTGAGAGGTGAGATGATAACCATCTTCAAGTACTTGAAGGGCCGCCATACAGAGGATGGTACGGAGTTGTTTTCTGTTGCCCCAGAACGTCGGACCAGAACCAATCGGTTGAAATGAAACCAGAAGAGTTTTCGGCTAAACATTAGGAAGAACTTCCTGACGGTTAGAATGGTTCCTGAGTGGAACAGGCTTCCTCGGGAGGTGGAGGGCTCTCCTTCTTTGGTTGTTTTCAAACAGAGGCTAGGTGGCCATCTGACTGCAATGGGGCTTCTGTGAACTTCAGCAGATCATGAGAAGGGAGGGCAGGAAGGGTTACCTAGGTGCTTAGTTCTCGTGGCCTTTTCTTACACACCCAGGAAAATGCTGATGGCCACTTTGGGTTCAGGCAGCAATTTTTCTCCAGGCCAGTTTGGCCAGTGATCCAGGGTTTTTTGCCATCTTCTGGGCATGGAGCAGGGGTCACTGGGTATGTGTGTTTGTGTGTGGGGGGGTATTTGTGAATTTCCTGCATTGTACAGGGAGTTGTACTAGATGACCCTGGAGGTCCCTTCCAACTCTATGATTCTAACCCACCGCCACCACCTGACCTTTGTAGGAATCACCTGCTGGGAGGGTCAGGGCTCTTAGCTTCCTTCCAAGTTCTGGGGCCTTGCCTCTGTCTCCTGATGCCCAGGCCCAGTCACCACAGGGACAGTTTACTGCCTTGTATGCCCCTGGAGGAACAGGCACTTGTCAACTGCCAGCATCTCCACCTGTGCCCCTTTTACAATAGTGTGTCTGAGAAAGTGGAGGTCTATGTGGTACAGCATCCAAAGTTATAAAGTATTTATTAAAGACAAAATGTTCACAAGCATACTTTTAGCACGGCACCAGACTGAGCAAAGGACTCAAAAGAAATGGGTAAAATGCAATTCCTCTGTCCCTCTCTCTATGCATGCCCTGTCAGATGTTAAAATATAGGACACGCTCCTTAGTTTAGTAAGTTACAGATGTCTACAGAGTTATCATTACCTTGTGGCTTTCTCCAACTCCTCAGGCTAGCACATGGTCAATGGCTGCCTCCTCCAAATCTCAGTTCAGAGTTCTGTCTGCTCTGATGGACTCAGCATAAAAGAGACCTTCCTCCTCACTCCCTTGAGTTTTATCACCTCTTTTCCCCACCCACTGACCAGGTTAGGCCAGGTCAGAGAGGTTTTCCCTGAAGTTTCCAGAAATTTCCTTTCTGAAGTCTCGCTAGTATTTAATTCCTCCAAATCTCTATTCCCTGCTAGGAGGGAGGGGAGCTTGACCATCCCATTGTTTAGACCTAGTAGCATTTCTTAAGAGGTAGCTGTCAGCTACACTGCCATTGTAGGTGGAGGGAGGGAAGGCGACTGCTGAATGGGTTTCTTGATGTGCTGGAATTTTAACTTTCATTTCTCCTCCCTGGGTCTTATCACTTAGCCTAGGTCTATGACCTTAGTACTGCTCTCCTGATGCTTTGCTGGGAATGTGAACCCTTTAGTTTAGGTGCACTTCAGCTAATTCCCTCATTGGCTTAAATCCATCAGGGGACCCCCCCCCCCTTCGCATCCTGTATATCTTACCCTCTTCCACCTTTAGGGTTAGTTCTGACACTGAATGTATGCACAGATGACCTGCCTTCACTGTACTCAATAAACTTGAACCCTCTGAAGGAACGTTGTTGAGAAATGATTGCTGCAGGATACTGACAGTAGGTGAGGTAATCCCGGAAAGCCATTAACTGACTTCCTCCTCCCTGCCTGGTCTCTCCCCAGAGATAAAGGGGGAAAAAACTTTTAAAACTCAGTGCAAGTTTTGCATATTTCAAACCTCCAAAGACAAATGCGTTTATTCCCATTAGCAACTGAGAACTCCCTTCTCAAGCCAAAGATTCTGCTGCCCCCACAGAATATGGGCACCATTGCATAGGTTGGTCCAGCTGGGGATTTCAGCAGCCCTCTGACATACTGAAGCTAGAGGCAGGGCTCTCAGCCTTTTGGCTAAGATCAAGTGTAGTGCTAGTGTTATTAACAGATTGCCTTCCAGCCTGCATGACTCCCAATGTGATTTGCAATTAAAAAAAAACCCAATGTTTTTAAACGATTAAGTTTGTACTCTTCCCACCTTGGAGATACAAGAAGATCTCCGTGCCGGCCGACCCTCCGAGAGGCGGGAGCTCCAAGGAGCAGAAGCCTTGCTGGAAAACCCACGGAACGGAGATGGGGATGAGGTTGCTAAGGAGACACGGGCATCACCATTTATTAATTCAAGAGTAGGTCAAGGGTTGTCTCGATAACAGGAGCGCAACAGGAAGATTTCAAGTAGCCGCTTGTCTCTCGTAATCTATTATTTATGCACCAATTTGAAAGGCCAGTGGAGCGACTTAACGCCCCCACCGACGCACCAAGAACAGTCACAAGCGAGGTTCCTGAGCGGAGAGGGGAGGTGGTAGGCAGCCCATGGTGGCCACCGTGACGCCTTACTAGCCTGGAGCCCCTAGTCTGGTCACTGAAATCTGGGATGGAAGTCCAAACAAAACATCAGTGACAAAGATAATGAAGAGTCAATAAAGGTATCTATATCTGTATCTATCTCTATCTACCTATCTATATATGGCTTTTTTTGTAGAAAAAGCCCAGCAGGAACTCATTAGCATAATAGGCCACACCCAACAGCAGAAACTCATTAGGATATTAGGCCACATACCCCATGTCACCAGAAGTGTGGTCATCCAGCCACACCTACCTTTTGCTTCTTATTCTGTTTACCTTGCTTGTTGTTAAAACCCAGGGCTTTTTTTGTAGCAGGAACTCCTTTGCATGTTAGGCCACACAGCCCTAATGTAGCCAATCCTAATGAGTTTCTGCTGCTTGGTGTGGCCTATTATGCTAACGAGTTCCTGCTGGGTGTGGCCAACTCGAGAGCCAGCCAGAACTCCATTCCTGTGCGTTCCTACCCAAAAATAACCATATATATATACACACACACACACACACACACACACACACACAAATAGTTTACTATAATAATTGTGATTCTGTGAGGAGCTATCTTCTTAAACCGCTCACGCGCAACGAATTTTGCATAATGAAAATATCCGTTTCACAAAGATTGCTTTATCTGAGCATGTAGTAATTACCATTCTTATCAACTGTGAAGACCTTGGGTTCTGATATCAGAGAGTCAACATGGGGTGTTTATTTCAAGAGCTGATAAGTGGAAATTGATAAGAATGGTAATTACTACACGCTCAGATAAAGCCATCCTTGTGAAACGGATATTTTTTATTGCGCAAGGTTTGTTGCGCATGAGCGATAAAAGAAGAGCACTCCCCCACAGAACCATAACTATTATAATCAACTGTTTTGCATATATATCTTTATTGACTCTTTGTTATTTTTGTTTGGACTCCCACCTGGAGGTTGGCAGCCCACCTTTCTGGAGACCTGCTTGGAAGCAGCTCACAAAGTTTAAAAAGTACTATAAAATCATTCAAACAGCATTTAAAAAGAAAAAAAAGCCATAAGAACAGAGAGTCAAACGATCCATTAAAAACACACAAAACCTCAGAGGGCAATCGTCAAAGGCCTAAAATGAGACTTCTAAAAGTGATCTCAAGTCAGAAGCAAACCATAAAAACAGCTAAGAACAGTAGAACCTCTCAGTGAAAAGCCTGATGCAAAGAAATGTTTTGGCCCAGCGCCAGGTGAGTTTCAAGGGGACGGGTGTCCCAGACGTGAGGTGCCGCCTAAAGGTAAAGGTTTCCCTTGCTCAAAAGCCAGTAGAATCTGACTCTAGGGGGCAGTGCTTAACTCCATTTCCAAGCTGAAGAGCCAGCGCTGTCCAAAGACGTGTATGTGGTCATGTGGCCGGCATAACTAGACGCCGAGGTGCACGGAACACTGCTACCTTCCCACCGAAGTGGTACCTATTTATCTACTTGCAATTTCTTGCTTTCAAACTGCTAGGTTGGCAGGAGCTGGGACCAGAGACGGGAGCTCATTCCGTCATGCAGCACTCAGGTCTCCAACTGCCAAACTGCCAACCTTCCAGCTCAGCATCTTAACCACTGAGCCACTGTCACCTGTTTATGGGGGGGTGGGGACATCTCTGGTTCCCACATGCCTCCGCTCTGCGGTTGGGGGCAAAGACAACAGACCTCCAGAGGAGGATCTTGACCGAGGGGGCAGGATGATTTTCCTACGCAAAAATCCGATGAGCTGAATAAATTGTGGTGTCGGAATTGTGCCACGGTCACTCCTGGCGCATAGTTTTGTGTCCAATGTGTGGGATGGTGAGCCAGAGATACGGTGCATATCGGAGGCTATTTGAGGCATTTGGTGAACATGGTGGCCGTGCTAGAACATGAAAAGAGAGGGCGCCTGGCTGCTCTGAGATAGAGAGAGAGAGAGAGAGAGAGAGAGAGAGAGAGAGAGAGAGAGAGAGAGGGAAAGGCACTGCTGGTTTGCTCAGCATCAAAGGCACGCATCTGGAGGAGAGCCTTAGGAAATCACGGGGGAGGTATCGTAGCCCGTGTCCCATCGATGCCCGCTGCCTCTTGTCAGACTCAGCGGGAGGCTTGCTGTCTCTTTGCGGAGCCAAAAAACTGTAGTACCGGGCAGAAGTAGGAAGAGTGAAGGATGCCGCCGACCCTCACGTGCCCGTCAGGCAGATGAGTCACTCGTCAAAAATGTGTGCAGGGAAGCAAGGACACGACCCGGCCCGGCCCTCTTCCCAGCACTGCAAACCAGTGTTCCCTCTAAGTGTGAGCTAGCTCAGAGTTTTTTAGCCTCCGGCTCACACATTTTTGTCTTCGTTCAGGAAGGAGGGCTCCAGAGCAAACTAATTTAGGCAGCGGCCAAATTGCTCGCTCACAACTTTAATGCCAGGAGCTCACAAAGGAGAACTTTTGCTCACAAGACTCCACAGCTTAGAAGGAGCACTGCTGCAAACGGAACTTAGGGTGGATCCCGGGGAACATTCCTGTGGAAATTATCGCTGAAAGACCCAGCAGGGGTACAAGGAAGGGGTGAGACCGAAGGCAGGAGAAGCAGATAGAAGGAGCCATCCATGCTGCATAGAGGGGGTGCACAGGCCGTTGGCGTGAATGTGGCATGCAGGCCAGGGTTGGAATCCCAAAATCCAGACAACAGAGATCAGTTCCCTTGGGAGAAATGGAAGCTCCGGAGGGTGGGCTGTATGGCATTCTAGCACTCCCCTCCCCAAACCCCACCCTCCCCAGGCTCTGCCTCCAAAATCCCCAGGAATTTCCCAAACTGGAGTTGGGAACACTACCATTAAGAACACAGCCAAACTCTTTATAAAATACTGGTTTCAAGATGCCTAGCAGTGAAACAGCCCTGAAGAAGCAGAAGAAGAAGAGGAGGAGAAGGAGGAGGAGGAGGAGATTGGATTTATACCCCGCCCTTCACTACCCAAGGGAATCTCAGAGGCAGCTTACAAACTCCTTTCCCTTCCCCTCCCCACAACAGATACCCTGGGGGGTAGGCGGGGCTGAGAGAGCTCTGACAGAAACTGCTCTTTTTCAAAAACAGCTTTTATCAGAACTACAACTTGCCCAAGGTCATCCAGCCAGGTGCGAGTGGAGGGGTGGGGAATCAAACCCGGTTCTCCCAGATTAGAGTCTACGCACTTAACAACTACACCAAACTAATAGTTTCAGGAACAAGCTGGATAAACAGGGGAAATGGCCCTGTTTAATTAGCATGCAAAGCCCACACTCCTTTCCCAACACGCGCAACTATAGGTACGAGTACGGAGCCATTAACTCCTGATTGGTCACCTCCCAGAGTCCAGGTAGCTATTGGTCTGGAGCAACAAGCTCAGCCAGCCTCTGGTAACTAGCTCTGGAATGCCCCAGGCTCCATACATAACACCCTTGTAACGCAGAGTGGCCAAGAGCCAGTTGGAATTTCAACATTTTTTGTGTTAAGTGCTGTGAAGTCACTTCTGATTTACGGCAACTCTATGAATGATTGACATCTTATCTTTAACAGCTTTGCTCTAGTAGCCTTGCTCAGGTCTTGCAAACTCCCTGTGGCTTCTTTGACTGAGTCAACCCATCCCATGTTGGTCCTTCCTTCCTTCCCCGCCGTCTTCCACGTCCATTGTTGTCTTTGCCAGTGACTCTTTGTCTTCTTAGGGTGTGACCAAAGTATGATAACCTCAGCTTAGTGATTTTAACTTCTCGGGAGAGGTCAGGCTTGGTTTGATCCCAGAGCCACTTATTTGTCTTTTTGGCATTCCTGGTGTCCATAAAATTCTCCTCCAAGACCACATTTCAAATGAATCAATTTGCTTCCTGACATCTTTCTTCAGTGCCCAATTTTTGCATCCATACATCGTAATGAGGAAGAAGGAGGAGGAGGAGATTGGATTTATACCCCGCCCTTCACTACCCAAGGGAGTCCCAGAGCAGCTTACAAACTCCTTTCCCTTCCCCTCCCCACAACAGACACCCTGTGAGGTAGGCGGGGCTGAGAGAACTTCTGACAGAAACTGCTTTTTTCAAGCTGTGCCAGAGCTTGTGACTGACCCAAGGTCATATCAGCAGCTGCAAGTGGAGGAGTGGGGAATCAAACCCGATTCTCCCAGATAAGAGTCCGCGCACTTAACCACTACGCCATAGTATGAATTATCTTGAACTTGGACTTCAGCAGCACTGCTTTACACTTAAGGATCTTTTCCGACTCCATCACGGCTGCCTTTCCCCGTCCCAGTTGCCTTCTGATTTCTTGGTTGCACTCTGAAGACATCTCTGTGGTCATGTGGCTGGCATGACTAAACGCCGAGGTGCATGGAACACTGTTACTTCCCCACCGAAGTGGTGCCTATTTATCTACTTGCAATTTCTTGCTTTCAAACTGCTAGTTGTAAATCCTCAGTAGTCGCAACTGTTGTCTTCTGGATGTTCAGCTCTGATCCAGCCTTGGCCCTTTGTAACCTTCATCAGTAGTCACTTCAAGTCTTCGCTCTCTTCTGCCAGTTCTGTGGTAACAGAACAAAAAGGCAAACACGCCAGGTGATCATTGACTGATTAATTATTGAACAAAGTCCCTACACTTTTTGCCGTGCACGCTTCATCAGGGGGAATCTGGAAAAACATCATTTTACATGGTGCACCTGTGCTGGATTGCCATCTTGAATGCTGTATCACTTATTTGTTGCTCTCATAGCTTGGCTGGAAGAGAGTTACAACTGTTTTAATTGTTTTCTCAACTTGTAACCCACCCTGAGCCCTGCAAAATTGCAGAAGAGAGCAGGATTAAAGTCCGATAAAATGAATGAATGCGTGATTGAATTATAGAAGAACCCCTTAATAAAAATTATTACAAAAGTATTCAAAGAAATGTTAATTAGACTGGATCAAAATTAGTTCCAAAAATTGATTCCTGTTAGTCAATATACAATATAAGGTGAATAAACAGTACATTGGGCATAGAATCATAGAATGTTAGAGTCAGAAGGGACCTTGCAGGTCATCTAGTCCAGCCTCCTGCACTCTGCAGGAGTGTAGCTGAAAGATAGCCCTACAACATACCCAAAAGATGGTCGTCCAACCTCCACTTGAAAATATCCAGCGAAGGAGCATCCACCACCTCCCGAGGCAGTTTGTTCCACTACTCAACCACTCTTACTTGTAATTTCCCTTGTAATTTCCACCCATTAGATCTAGTCTTGCAATCTGGAGCAAGAGAGAATAGATCTGCTCCATCTTCTATGTGACAGCCCTTCAAATACTTGAAGACTGCAGTCATGTCTCCTCTAAGCCTTCTCTTTCCCACACTAAACAGACCCAACTCTTTCAGCTTTTCCTCATAAGACTTGGATTCCAACCCTCTCACCATCCTGGTTGCCCTCTTCTGGACACGCTCGAGCTTGTCAACATCCTTCTTAAAATGTGGTGCCCAAAGCTGGACACAGTACTCCAGGTGAGGCCTGACCATAGCAGAATAGAGCAGAACTACCACCTCCCGTGATCTGGACACAATACTTCTCTTAATGCATCCTAAGATTGCATTGGCTTTCTTCACAGTCACATTGCACTGCTGGCTCATGTTTAGCTTGTGATCAACCAGAACACCTGCATCCCTTTCACATGTGCTGTTGTCAAGCCAAGTCCCTCCCATTCTATATCTGTGCCTTTGATTTTTTGTGCCCAGGTGTAGGACTTTGCACTTATCTCTACTGAATTTCATTTTATTTGCCTCAGCCCACTGTTCCAGCCTATCTAGATCATTCTGAATCCTGACTCTGTCTTCTTCAGAGTTAGCAGTCCCACCCAGCTTCGTGTCATCTGCAAATTTGATAAGCATCCCCTCTATGTCTTCCTCCAAGTCTTTTATAAAACCATGGAACAGCACCAGGCCCAGGACCGAGCCCTGTGGCACTCCACTTGAGACTTCCCTCCATGTAGACGCAGAGCCATTTATGGGCATGAAACAAGACAATAAGAATATATAATGTATGAAGCAAGTCATGACCAGAGCATTCACCTAGTGCTGGAACTGTCCAAGGCAATTAAGTTCTTTGAGAGTATGGAGAGTGATGCAGCATTTTTAATGTACAGGGCTTAGCTGAGCAAGGTCAGTAATGTGGTATCTTCTGCATATCTCATACTGTCAATGTTCCATCCACCAGTTTTCATTCCACCTTCATCTAGATTGAATCCAACTTCCTTTATGATATGTTCTGCATACAGATCAATGTTGCACCCACCATTCTTGAAGCAAGATGGCCTCTTCCTTTCCTAAAACAGAGGTAGCTGTTTTCCTCGTATTCTTGCTGAAGATGCAGCCGTGACGTAGTACTGCCATACCTGTTTCCTCCTACGGTTGACCCCCACTCCTCTACATGCAGCCAGCTGGGTGACCTTGGGACAATCACAGTTCTCTCAGAACTGTTCTCTCAAGAGCAGTTTCTCTCAGAGCTCTCTCAGCCCCACCTACCTCACAGTGCATCTCTCGTGGGGAGAGGAAGGGAAGGAGATTGTGAGCCACTCCAAGACTCCTTCGGGTAGTGAAGGGTGGGGTATAAATCCAATCTCTTCTTCTCATGGCCCGGCACTCCATCTCCCTGAATTCCACCCTGTGAGGATAGAAGAAAACGTTATAGTGAGTGATGCATTTCCTGTTGTATTAGGTGGAAATGAACACCAAATGGAATAAGTGAAGCTCTAGAGATTTAATGAAGTGTCTTAATGAAAACAAATTAAGGTTTTGAGAAATGAAAAGGTGCTGAGAATGGAAGCAAAATACATCATGCACAGGCGTGTTTGCCACATGAGCATAGGATACTGCCTTGTACTGAATCGGAACCTTGGTCCATTGAGGTCAATATTGTCCAATCAAACCAGCAGTGGCCCTCTGGCATCTCTGGTGGAGTTCTTTCCCATCACCTTTTAACTGGAGATGCTGGGGACTGAACCTGGGACCTTCTGCATGCAAAGCAGGTGCTCTTCCACTGACCCATGACCCTGCCCTTGAACATATGAAACTGCCTTATACCAAGTCAGCCCCTTGGTCCATCACGTATCTTCTCCTCAGACCGGCAGCAGTTCTCCAGAGTCTCAGGCAGAGGTCTTTCGCATTACCTCCTACCTGGTTCTTTTAACTGGAGATGCTGGGGATTGAACCTCGTGTAGTGCGAGAGCCAGTTTGGTGTAGTGGTTAAGTGTGTGAACTCTAATCTGGGAGAACTGGGTCTGCTTCCCCACTCCTCCACTTGCACCTGCTGGATGACCTTGGGAAAGCCATAGTTCTGTCAGAGCTGTCCTTGAAAAAGAGCAGTTTCTGTCAAGAGCTCTCTCAGCCCCACCTACCTCCCAGGGTGTCTGTTGTGGGGAGAGGAAAGGAAAGGAGTTTGTAAGCTGCTCTGGGACTCCTTTGGGTAGTGGGGATATAAATCCAATCTCCTCCGCCTCCTCTTCTTCTTCTGCGTGCCAAGTAGGTGCTCTTCCACTGAGCCACAGCCCCTCCTGCAGAGCAGTTCTTCAGACACAAACACACATGAAGCTGCTTTACACCGAATAAAACCATTGGTCCATCAAGGTCAGTACTGTCTACTCGGACTGGTAGTCGCTCTGCAGTGCCTTAGGTCGAATTATCTCACATCACCTACCACCTAAGCCTTTTAACTGGAGATGCCAGGGATTGAACCTGGAACCTTTTGCATGCCAAGCAGAGGCTCTGCCACTGAGCCGTGCCCCCTCGCCTCAGAACAAAAGTGCCCATACAGATGAAGTTGCCTTACGCAGATCCTTGTTCCAGCGAGGTCAGTCTTGTCTGCTCAGACTGGCAGCTGCTCCCCAGGGTCTCGGGCAGAGGTCTTTCCCATCTCCTCCGGCCTGGTCCTTTTACCCAAAGATGCCTGGGACTGAGCCCAGGACTTTCTGCATGCCAAGCAGGTCACGGCCACTGAGTCATGGCCTTCCCCTAAATCTGCTATTTGTATGGACCGACTCCACCTTTCTTTCTTCTGGGTATCATCTGGCAAGATGCACAAACTGAACTTCCGTCGAGAATACAAGTGGTGGTGGAAACTGCCATCAAGTTGCAGCCGATATGGTGTCCCCATAGGGTTTTCAAGGGAAGAGATGAGAAGAACAAGGAGAAGAACAAGGAGGAAGAGGAAGAGGAAGAAGACGAAGAAGAAGAAGAACAAGAAGAAGAAGAACAAGAGGAGGAGGAGGAGGAGGAGATTGGATTTATATCCCGCCCTTCACTATCTGAAGGAGTCTCAAACAAGACAAGGTCCCTGAAATTGGGGAATGGATAAAGAAATTACTTTTTATGGTTGACATGGATAAAATGACAAGGAAACTTAAAAACTTGGAAGCAGAAGAATTTTTTGCAGACTGGAAAGATTTCAAAGACTATTTAGAGAAATACTGGGATGTAAAAGACAATTTGCTTTGCTTTGATAACTACTGAAAATTAAGAAAAGTAGAAAAGGGAGATAAATGTATAAGAATAACAGTTGAAAGATACGTTACCTGTAGAAATGACTAATGAGAAAAGGAGGGAGGAAGAAGATATAAGTTTGGGGCTGGAGGTTGGAGCACTGTGGAAAGCCATTAAGGGGGGGAGAAAGGAGGAAAAGAGGTATAGTAACTTAGGTCTCAATGTTTGTTTGAACTTTTAATATATCTTAATAAATTGTTTTTCAAAAAAAAACCTATCTGAAGGAGTCTCCGAGTGGCTTACAATCTCCTTTTCCTTCCCCTCCCGACAAAAGACACTCCATGAGGTAGGTAGGCCTGAGAGAGCTCTTTCGAGGACTGCCCTTGAGAGAACAGCTCTGAAAGAGCTTGTGACTGACCCAAGGTCACACCAGCAGCTGCAGGTGGAGGAGTGGGGAATCAGACCCAGTTCTCCCAGATTAGAGTCTTCACACTTGACCACTACACCAAATTGGTGGTTTGCCTTTGCCTGCCTCCAGAATACGAGGAGGGTGTGCAACTTCCTCTTCAAAAAGCAACCGGAACCGTGGGAAGCAGCAGTCACCATCCTTCTCCATGCTCTGCAGCTTCTTCCTGGCCGAGCGGATCGGAGACTCCCAAACGGGTCATGCCCTGGACACGACGCCTCACTTGGCTGCCAGCGCTTCTTTCCACTGGCTGGGTCCCGACACTCGTTTTCCCCACCGTGGCCTCATCCAACCAGGAAATCAGAGTCAACCGCAGTTCAGGGCCGTGAAATGAAGCTTTCCCTTGTCAGGTTTCATTAGGATCATCCCGACGCTGCTCACGAGGTTTTGTTTTTGAGGAGTCGTTTAGCTCCCCGCCTCCCCATAGGGAAAAGATCAAACTCCGGGCTGCCAGCAGAAGCAAAAGAAAGAAAGGAAACAAATGCAGAAAAAGCTCAGCCCATCTGGGCCGAGCGGCTGGTGGAGAGACAGACCAAGCTGGCAGATGCAAAGTAATGTCAGAGGCAATGAGGCAAGGACGCCATTGATGGTGGATACAGGGAAGAGAGAAGAAAAAGATTAGCTGTTGTAGATTTTCTGGGCTGTCTGGCCGTGGTCTTGGCATTGTAGGACCTGACGTTTCGCCAGCAGCTGTGACTGGCATCCTCAGAGGTGTAACACAGAAAGATGGAGTACTTTCTGTGTCAAGGTGAGAAGAAAAATGGTAGGCAGGTAATTTATATCTACTCAGGAAGGTGGGGTAGGGCTGAGTCATTATCATGTAGGAGTTCCCCAGGCTGTGAAACATGCTAATGGAGGAGCTTTCCTGAGGAGGTTCTTTTATCTATGGATTGGCTGTTTCCTGAGGAGGTTCTTTTGCATGTGGGTTGGCTGTTGAAATTCTAACCTTATCTGTATTGCTATTGTCAGATGTAGAGACTCTTGTGTTTTTCAGGACAGGAAGCCATGCCCTATTTATTTTTAAACTCTCTTCTTTCCTGTTGAAATTGTGTTTATTTTTACGAATTTCAATGGCTTCCCTGTGTAATCTGACATGGTAATTGGAAGTGCTGTCCAGCCTTTCAGTATCTTGGAAGAGAATACCGTGTCCTGTTTGGGTTAGGCTATGTTCAGCCACTGCTGATTTTTCGGGTTGGCCTAGTCTGCAGTGTCTTTCATGTTCTTTTATTCTTGTCTGAATATTATGCTGTGAAGAAAGAGACTTGGGCCCATGTTTCAAATAAAATAAATCCATCCATAAAATAAATAAATAAAGACTTGGACCCATGCACAGAAGAATTCACTGGGTCTCCAGGGTTCTGTACTAAAAGAGAAGAGCCCAGGGCCTGAAGGGCGGGAGGTATATGGTTGATGTGACTAGGGATGGGCATGAACTAAAGTTCATGATGAATTTTGGCTGGTTCGTGCTTTGCAAACTGAAGTCTGTGGCAAGTCAACCGGCATGAAGTTTCAAGCTGTTGGTGGAGGTTCCTGCTGGTTCCCAAAAAGATACATTTCGAGACAGACAGTCTACCCTCAAACAAAATGTTTACCAAATGTCAAAGCGGGGGGGGGTTCCTCCAGTTTTGGAAATACTGTTGTCAGTTTCAAACTAGTCATGTCAGTTTCAAGAGCCCCCCCCTTTGCCTGCCTTCCTTTCTTCCATAGAGCTTGCAAAAAACCTCCCACACACTTGAATTTGTGACTCTGTGCTTTGAGATCAGTCCTTTTAAGCTTGCAATGCCAGTGGCACGAGGTTCTGCTGGGCACTCTCTGATTGCACTGGTACTGCTGGGCACTCTGTACATTATACTGGTTCTGCTGGGCTTCCACTCCCCTTGCTTGGATTGTGATTCTGTGCTGGACATCAGTCCCTTTGAGTTGGCATTGCCATATTGGCACTGGGTTCTTTTGGGCATTTGTACATTGCATTGGTACTGTTGGGCTTGCAGCCCCCCCCCGCTTGGATTATGATTCTGTGCTAGACATCAGTCCAGTTGAGTTGGCATTTGTGACAATGGCACTGGGTTCTCCTGCTGGGCACTTGTACATTGCACTGGTTCTGCTGGGCTTGCAAAAATGCCACCCCTCACTTTCTATTTCTACTGCAGAAATTCTCTGGGACTTTGATTCTGTTCTGCTTGGCTTTTCTTGCCCTTGGGGGGTTTTGCTGTTTCCCCCTCCATTGTTTCCAATGGAGGATGGGGTCACCTTCTTTGGGGGGGACATAACTAGAATCCCATAAATCCAATCCTTACCAAACTTGGTGGGCAGGTAGCAGAGAGTCAGCTAGAGATCCCCTGTAGGTGATGTGAAAGGTCTCTGCCTGTGGCATCTCTATCTTGCACAGGATCCATTCTATACACTCCTGAACCTCCCAAATCTGCAGCGGTCAAAATAACCACCTGTCAGCTGTTATTTCCCCAGAAAGCACTTTCCTGGGAGCACCTTTCTTTTTGGGGGTCATAATTTGGACCCTCACCAAACTTGAAGAACAGTTAGCAGAGAGTCATCCAGAGTTTCCCCTGTCATTGTGGTGTCTCTAGCATGTGGGGGGAAGGGTTCCTACTGGGCCATTAACCTCATGAACCAAACCAGTTCACTTGGCTCTTAAAAGTTCATGACGGTTCATGGTTCATGGACCAGGCACGCCAGGAACCACATTTTCCCTGTTTGTGCCCATCCCTAGATGCAACACCACTATTATAGCAATTACACTGGCTACTGATCCACTCCTGAGCCCAATTCAAGGTGCTGTTTTTGACCTTTAAAGCCCTATGTGGCTTCAGACTGTCTTCCCCTGTGTGTTCCTGTCCAGGAATTAAGCTAGCAGGGAGAGGCACACTAGACTGTCACATCAATCAAAGAAGCTTGTCCAGGGGGCACGAGAGAGGGCCTTTTCAATGGCAGCCCCACAATTGTGGAACAACGTCCCCAGGGAGACGTACCTGCCCCCCCCCAGTTTGGTGTAGTGGTTAAGAGTGCGGACACTAATCTCGGAGAATCGTGTTTGATTGCCTACGCCTCCATATGCAGCTGCTGGTGTGACTTTGGGTCAGTCACAAGTTCGTTCAGACCTGTTCTCTCAGGAGTGGTTCTTGAAAGAGCTCTCTCAGGCCCACCTCCCTCACAGGGTGTCTGTTGTGGGGAGGGGAAGGGAAAGGGATTGTAAACCGCTCTGAGACTCCTTCGGGTAGTGAAGGCTGAGGTATAAATCCAATCTCTTCTTGTCTTCTTCTCTTTCGATCTTTAGGGGGGCAGCTGAAGATGGTTTTATTTAGGACAGCATTTGGTGAAGACTACCGGCAGTCCTGAGCTGTGATTTTAAATTTTGTCTTCTATGGTTTTAATGTGTTTTATCTTATGTGTTTAATCTGTGTTTTGTAAGCCACCTTGAGCTTTGTAAGGAAGGTAAAGGTAAAGGATTCCCTTGCTCGAAAGCCAGTCAAATCCGACTCTAGGGATGCGGTGCTCATCTTCATTTCCAAGTCAAAGAGCCAACGCTGTCCAAAGATGTCTCCGTGGTCATGCGGCCAGCGTGACTAAACGCTGAGGTGCACGGAACGCTGTTCCCTTCCCACCGAAGTGGTCCCTATTTATCTACTTGCAATTTCTTGCTTTCGAACTGCTGAGCTGGCAGGAGCTGGGGCCAGAGATGGGAGCTCACTCCGTCACGTGGCACTCACAGTCGAACTGCTGAACTACCATCCTTCCAGTCTGCAGTTCAGCGTCTTAACCACATGAGCCACCGCAGCCCCTTTGTAAGGAGGACAGATGGCTAATTCATTTATTTTATTCACTTCACTGATGTCCCACCTTTCTCCTCAATCGGGGACCCAAAGCGGCTGACATCCTTCTCCTCTCCTCCGTTTTAGACTCACAACAACCCTGAGAGGTAGGTTGGGCCTGAGAGTGTGCGACTGGCCCCAAGGTCAGCCGGCAAATGTTTTAAATAAATAAATAAAATGTGCACCTCCCCGCTCCAAATCACACAAATACAGGTGGGGGAAGGAGTCATGTGACTGTCAACAAGACCCTGCATGTGGAAAGTTAGCATGTCATGGTTCTTGCTAACTTACGGGACTTTCTGATGTTGGAGTGCTTCAAAAGATTCTATGTCCTCACTTGCCTTTTGAAGTAATGCCTACCTAGAGGAGGAGTGCGCTGCTTGGGGTGTTGTCGTTGTTTGTTCCAGACTGGTTCAGAGTTAGGCCTCAGAAGTGCAGAATGGTGCGAGTGGGTGTCCAAAGCCTCCAGTGGTTACAGATCATGGGGGTGGGAGGATCAGGGGTGTCACGGAGATGACCCGCTGACTGTGGCTGCAAGCACCCCTAGGGGGACTGCCCACTCACAGGAAGAGTCCTGTTCGTCAGGCGCAGCTTCACCCAGCAGAGGGATGCACTGGGGAGGAGAGCTGTGCATTAGGCACGGCTGCGGTGGTTTAACGCCAGGAGCTCACAAAGTAGAATTTTTGCTCACAAGACTCCACAGCTTAGAGGGAGCATTGCCTACAAGTATGTTTTGCTCAAAGTCATCCCTAACTGGTCTCAGGGGGAAAGCTGTGATATATGAGGGTCAAGCTAACAAAATAAGTTATTATAAAAGTACAAATATTTATTATGGTGTACGCAATAGTAAAAGATAGAATAGGTTTCAGTCCCTTAGGGCTGTGATATATGAAGCCGAAATGTGTATGGTCTGCTGGTCATAGGATATACCCATCCATTGCATATGTACAACTATCAGCTCTGTGTGCAGAAAGTCTTCAGAGTCTGATATTTGGATCGTTTCTTTTAACCTGTTTTATCTTTTACTAATGCGTACACCATAATAAATATTCATATTTTTATAGTGACTTATTTTGTTAGCTTGACCCTCATATATCATACATGGAGGAGTGTCCCTGCCTCTTGGCTTTACCGGCTTTACCTTCACTTCCAGCCGGTGCCCTGGGCCTACCATCGTTGTCTCTAGCCTGTACCTGCCACATAATAAGTGAGCGAACGGAGCTGGTATGAAAGTTACGGGAATCATACGATCACCTAAGCCATATGAGAAATAATGTTTGCTCACGTTTTATCTGATAATGTTCCAGCGTTTTAACTGTGTTTTGACTGTTATTTATATTATATGTTCATATACTTACGTAGGTTTTAATTGCATTTTTATGAAGTGTTGTGTAAATTGCCCTGAGCCCACCTTCGCAGGGAGGGCGGGGTATACATTGAATTAATAAATTAATAAATATCACAGCCATCTCTTGGGTTGAGTCCCCCCTCCTTTTTTTTCTCAGTTTTTCTCAGGAGAAAAGCACCTTGGAGGAAGGTGTCAGCTATGCAGCGGCCATGGTTGGAATGGGGGGGGATGCTTGCTGCTGGATGAATTACGCTTGGCTTGGAATGTGATGTTTCGATTCTCCCTCTTCTTTATCGCCCTGTAGCCTGGGGCTGTGGCCTTGGTACCTTGTTGCTCTGTTCTCTGGGAATGTATAGCTGGTTAGCTTAGGTGGGCTTTTGCTTTTATTCTGATTGGCCCAAGACCATCCCCTGACCCTTTCAATCAAGTATGTCTTTTGGCTACATGTGCTTATTTTCAGTCCTGACACTGAATGTATGTGTAGATGTCTCGCCTTTACAGACTCCAATAAACTTTACTCCTTTGGAAGGAAAGTTGTGGGGAACTGATTGCTGCAGGACTCTGAAAGAAGGCAGGGCTCTTTTTGTAGCAGGAATTCCTTTGTGTATTAGGCGACACACCCCTGATGGAGCCAATCCTCCAAGAGCTTACAGTAGCCCCTGTAAGAAGAACTCTGTAAGCTCTTGGAGGATTGGCTACATCAGGGGTGTGTGGCCTAATATGCAAAGGAGTTCCTGCTACAAAAAGAGCCCTGACAGAAGGTAATGTTGACCGGACAAAAAACCAGTGGGGAAAGGGGTTAATCAGTCCCCTCCTGTTGAGGCTGTATAACCTCCAAGGGTGTTTGTGACTTTAAAAGGAAACTGGGGGTGGGGAGTCAGTGGCAGGGAGAGTCAGATGGGCTTGTGTCATGAGAGGCTAGTTCCAGTCCTTGTGTAAGACTTTATTGCTTTTAGCCGAGGGGAAAGTGAATGTAGCACTTGGGACCCTTTCTCATTGGAAACTGTGAACTTGTTGGCCGCTACACCCTGTACTAAGCACAGAACACAGCTGGTTCCCAAAAGCGGAGAGGGGCAGTTTGTCCAAAAGAGAAGTTCTAGAACATAAAAGTCTCTGCATACACTGGAAATGTGTATTTAAAAACAAACAAACACTGTCTCCTTACAATCTCCCCCAGTTTTGTGGGATGATGCGTCTGCATTCATTGGAACAAAATGGCCCATTTCCTTCTTGCATGTGGTAAAATTGGTTCTTTCTCCCCAAATGAATTTGTCATTTGTTAAGTGCTTTACCTGAAATGTTTGGACAAACGCATCTCGCAAAGTGAGCGGCAGTCTCCCGTCTGAGTTCCTCTGTTTGTCATTGATGGTCCCTGTTGTTTGGTTTGTCATCAAATATGCTTTCTGTTCCCCCCAGCATGAAGCTTGTTAAACAGGGAATAATTAACCGTGAGCCGTCTGGTGTGGATTTTCAGATGAATAAAGCTGCTCAGAAATGCATGCAATGCAAGACCGTTCCCATCAATCCAGCATAATGTGACTGGCCTCGGTACATGATGTTGTATATCACACCTGCACTGAAAGTATCGCACGACCAAAGAGGGTCTTCCTGCTCCATTTGGCAGTGGCTACCAGGAAGCCTTGTTTGGATGGCAACGCAAAGTGAGACAATTACCTCTTCCCCCTTCTCAGGTTGCTTCCTGAGCAGGTTCAGATGGCTAACAGAAACTTGTTGTAACAAACATTGAGGGCTGAGAGTTAGGCAGACCATCGTGAGCTAGTTAATACACTTCACCAGCATACTTCTGTACACAACAAGTGGAACTGGCTGGCAGAGGATGTAGGGATGGCCACAGGCATAGATGGCTTTAGAAGGGGATTAGACAGATTCATGGAGGAGACGTCTGTCAGTGGCTTCTGGCCACGGCGACTAAAGGGAACCTCCACATTCAGAGGTGGTAAATTGTCAAATACCAGAGCAAGGATGCAAAATCAGGGGAAGGCCTCGGCCTCTACGCCCTCCAGAGGAACTGGTTGGCCACTGTAGGAGACAGGATGCCGGATTAGAGGGACCACTGGTCTGATCCAGCTGGGTTCTTATGTTAAGCATCTGGAATTTAGCCCAGAAAGAAGTGGGGGGATCTGAATTTTTGTGGCTAATATCCTGACAGTAATCTTGGGGGTGGGTTCGTGTTCCAAGACTAGGCTGTTGGCTTTTGGGGGGTCAGAGAACTCTGTCTGAAGAAGAAGAAGAGGAGACTGGATTTATACCCTGCCCTTCACTACTGCAAGGAGTCTCAGAGCAGCTTGCGATTTCCTTTCCCTTCCCCTCCCCAAAACAGACATCCTGTGAGGTAGGCGGGGCTGAGAGAGTTCTTTTGAGGACTGCTCCTGGTGGAACAGCTCTGAGAGAGTCATGACTGACCCAGAGTCACACCAGCAGCTGCATGTGGAGGAGTGGGCACTCAAACCGGGTTCTCCCAGGTCAGAGTCTGTGCTTGTCACCACTACACCCAACGGGCTCTGGGTAACTTCCTGATTCTACTGCTCAGCATGCTTGCAAATAAATCGGTATCACAACAATACCATCTTTCCAGAAATGAACTGTCTTCATGTGAAGGGTGTCCCTTGAACTCCGGGGAAACATTCAATTTTTCAGAGCCTGTTAACGTGCAAACCCTTTGCCCAAGAACATTTTGCCACGTTGAAAAGGAAGAGGGAAGTGATCTTATGCAGCAACTTTTCCATAGCTCCTGTAAAGAGACATAACACTTCTGCAAGAGAGACAATGGCTTAAAAGGGCAACTCTGTACATCTGCAAGACCGGCTTTGCTTTCTTCTATAAATGGCCCTCTCAGAAAGACGGCCACTCTTGTCTGTTTCCGTAAAGCAAGAAAAGTGCTCTCCATGGTGCTGAAAGCCCTATAATCTCCTCCTGTTTGTGTGTGGGCGTGCGAGAGAGATGGATTGTTCCCTTTTCAAGCTTTCCTCCTCAGCTGTAGAACCAAGAGAACGTACAATTGTTCTTGGGGCTAAGCTGGAAGAGGCTTTTAGAATTTATTTCCTGGGGCGCTGTGTCCACCGACAGCGGGCGGAAGTGTGGCTCGGATTAAACAAATTGTCTCCCAACTGGAGTACTTCACGGTGAGGATTATATATCACTCAAAGAGTACACAGAGTTTCAAGCAGTATCATCATCATCATCGCTGTTGCGGCTGCTGCTGCTGCTGTTGTTGTTATATAAAGAGTCTGACCAGCAATCAGGAGCCTGTTTCCCAAGATCCTGCATCCTCGGTATCTCCTCCAAAGCTCACCTTTCCCCATCCGCCCTCATCTCCACACTTTGAAGTTTGCCTTCTGTTCTCCCATAAGCAGAGTTTTGCCTTTTCCTCCTTCGTCGGTGTAGTGTAGCAATTAGGAGCGCAGACTCTAATCTGGGAGGACCGGGTTCGATTCCCCCACTCCTCCACATGCAGCTGCTGGCGTGACCTTGGGTCAGTTACAAGTTCTTTCAGAGCTGTCCTCTCATGAGCAGTCTGTGAAAGGGCTCTCTCGGCCCCACCTGCCTCACAAGCAATGCTCCCTCTAAGCTGTGGAGGCTTGTGAGCAAAAAATTCCACTTTGTGAGCTCCTGGCATTAAAGTTGTGAGCGAGCGATTTGGCTGCTGCGTGAATTAGTCAGCTCTGGAGCCATCCTTCCTGAGCTAAGGCAAAAATGGGTGAGCCGGAGGCTAAAAAACTGTGAGCTGGCTCACACTAACTCAGCTTATTTATTTATTTATTTATTTATTTATTTATACATTCCATTTCTACCCCGCCCTCCCCGCGAGCGGGCTCAGGGCGGCTTACAGGGCAACCAGTGCCAAGAAAACAGGTTAAAACATCTAAAAATACCAAAACATACCCACATCATAAAGTGCTCTATAATTCCTCTATTATCTCAACCCGATGGCTTCAGATAATCATTAGGCACAGCAGTGTTGGTCGTGGCGGGCCCCGAAGGACTTAACTCGGCTATCCCATTCCTCCATCCCACAGTTGGTAAAGTTAGCGGTGGGAGGAGGCGGTGCGGCCAAAGAGGGGAAAGGAGCGGTGGCTCCTACTCGAGCTTAGAGGGAACACTGCTCACAGGGTGCCAGCTGATGGAGCCTCCATGAGATGGTTTCACCACCACATGCCCGTGTTCCAGGCAGTGACGGATTAACCATTAAGCAGACTAAGCACGTGCTTAGGGCACCAGGACCAAAGGAGGCACCGCAAAAGTTGGGGAAAGGGTGAAAAGGAAAAACAAAAACAAATGAAGATTTATATATAAATAATAATAATTAATATAAACTAGTGCAAATTGATCATGGTGCAACCCTAGGGTTATCTTCTGTTTTTTGTTGGCGAGGTGCAGCGTCATGGGCTATGTTTAAGAGTAAAATGCACGTGCTTGAAAGTAAAATGATGGAGCCAAATTCAAATGGGCGGGGTCAGTGTGGAAAGGAGGGGGGCACTGAGATTGGTCAGTGCTGAGGGCACCAGGGAGCCTTCATCCGCCCCTGGTTCCAGGGCAATCTCTTCACTTGCCAGTGTTTACAGCCTTGAGTGTTATACATGGCTTGGGATGCGGGTCTGTGGGCAAGGAATTATATCACCCCATCAGACTCCACGCCGAGCTGGCAGCTGGACTGAAACGCTGACAGGTCTGATGTGAGTTGCATTCTGTTCCCGGCCTCTTTCGCCGCTTCCTGTCTCTTTATGCGGAGTCTTTTTTCAACAACATTGCAAATCTCGCTTGTCAATAGTGCAGACTGCATAAAATAGCTAATCAATCAGTACCAGGTCTGCTATTCCCTCAGCTGTCATTTCCTCAATACTTTTAACAAATGTCTGACAGGGACAACAGAGGCACGTCTTCTCTCAATGCATTCCCATTTGCAAATCAAGTTCTGCAGGAAAAGCTGCATTTGAGAGTTAAGAAGGAAACAGATTCCTCCCATATCACATTCAGGCCCAAAATTGTTACCTTCTGTTCCGGCCGGCTTCCTCTTCCCCTGTTTCCCTGTCTGAAACGCCAGCCAATTTCATCTGGCGAGCTTTATTTTTATTTTATTTGTTTAATTTCCATCCTGCCCTCCCCACCAAGGCCAGCTAACGTAGGGATATAAAACAATTTTTAAAAAGGGTTGAATAAAATCAAAACAATACATTTATGAATATAAATATAAAATACCCAAATGTAAAGTGCTAGTTTGTATCAGATGGTGGGCATAGCAGCATTCTCTGGGAACAGCTGGCTGACGTCGTAGTCTGGGTTACTCGGGTGTTGACAATGATACTAATGTTGATGTTGGTCCAGGGCTATAGTGGCTCGGGTGCGGCTCCTAATCGAAAGCCTGGTGGAAGAGCTCCGTCTCGCAGGCCCTGTGGAACCGTAAAAGGTCCTGCAGGGCCCTGATGTCTTCTGGGAGCTCATTCCACCAGTGCGGAGCCGCCACTGAAAAAGCCCTGGCTGGTAGAGTTTATACATCTGTTCCTCATAGTATTATAAATCCTTGTTTGTTCTCTTGCTATATATTTCATACCTGGCACACTATTCTTAAAACTCTGTGTCAAATGTCAAATATCTAGATTGCTTTCGTTTCTTTGTATATCTCTTTCCTTTGGATAGTTTATATCTCCAAGTTGATAGATGTTAGTTTATGAATCACTTTGTACTTCATGTGCACTTGTAGCTGAAATGTTTGTATTAATAGATATTATTTTATAAAACTCAATAAAACTTTATTGTTAAAAAAAAAAAAAAGTCCTGGCCCTCATCACAGCCAACCTGGCTTCTCTGGGGCCCAGTAGGGCCAGGTGGTTTAGGGACCCCAACCGTCGTGCTCTCTGGGGAACATGTGGGGAAAGGTGGTCCCTTTGGTATGTAGGACCCTGACCATGTAGGGCTTTAAAGGTAAGAACCAGCACCTTGAACCGAATTCGGTATGCTATAGGCAGCCAATGCAGTGCTTTTAGCACAGGCTGGACATGCTCCCGCATAGGGAAGCCCCAACAGCAGCCTGGCCACTGCATTCTGCACTAGCTGAAGCTTCTGGATTTGGGACAAGGGCAGCCCCATGTAGAGAGCATTACACTCCCCTGGGGCACACCTGATCTACCAGTCTGCCAAAAAAAAAAAAATTAGATTGGTGATGTGAAGTGCTGCTGAGAGAGTGGCTGAAGGGCTGTGGCTTAGTGGGAGAACCTCTGCTTTGCAGGTAGAAGGTCCCAGGTTCAGTCTCCGGCATAGTTCTGCCACAGCTGTCCTGGAAAAAGAGCAGTATCTGTCAGAGCTCTCTCAGCCCCACCGACCTCACAGGGTGTCTGTTGTGGGGAGGGGAAGGGAAAGGAGTTTGTAAGCCGCTCTGAGACTCCAAGTGAAGGGCGGGGTATAAATCCAATCTTCTCTTCTTCTTCTTCTTCTTCTTCTTCTTCTTCTTCTTCTTCTTCTTCTTCTTCTTCTTCTTCTTCTTCTACTTCTACTTCTACTTCTACTTCTACTTCTACTTCTACTTCTACTTCTACTTCTACTTCATTTCATAGCCCGATACGGATCCAAATTCTTCAATATATTCCATTACATATTGCACTGATTTCTGGGGATCCAAGACTGTTTGAGCCACATCGTCTGCAGAACTTTTCATTTTGAACTCTGCGTCATCCACGTTCATTCCCTCAATTCTTGTCATCTTCTCTCATCTTTACTGCTAAGACCTCTGTTGCTAGTATCTATATATCTAATTGTCAACAGTCCCCTATGTGCGGATATCTAAATCCACAGATAGGGGAGCATACTTACCCCAAACAAGTTTTTTCTGAAACTTAAAAAAGAAATACATTGGGGGGGGGGTTAAAATCCCCCCCCCAATAAAAAAGCATGGTTTGCACATGTACGGACAATGCAACTTACCCTTGAAGGTCTGGCTGCTGTTGTTTCTCTGGAGCCAATCCAGGCCAAGCTGCAGGAGCAGGGAATTCTGGGAACTGCTCTGGGCCCAGTCGTGCTGGCGGGGAAGGCCAGGAGAGGCTCCGGGCTTGGCCACAGTAGCAGAGAACACCAGGAGCCTATCTGAGCATGGCTGCAGTGGTGGGGAACACCAGGAGAGGCGTTCCAGGCCCAGCTACAGTGGTGTAGAACACCAGTAGAGGGGAACAGCGGGGAGTGCCAGGAGAGACCCTGGGCCTGGCTGCAGCAGACTCCAAGAGCTGTTCTGGACCTGGCCACCACCAGGAGCTGTCCCAAGTTTGAAGCAGCTCCCAGGCACTGCCACTGCTGCAGGGCTCAAAAGTAGGGGGAAAGAAGGAAGGGAGAGAGAGAGAGAAAGAAAAAGATGGGAGTATTGGCTTGGGTGGAGCGAAAGAAGGGGGATTGGTGTGGGGGAGAGAGAGAAAGACAAAGGAGGGACTGGCTTGGTGGAGGGTTGGAAAGAGAAAGAAAGATTGGCTTGGGGAGAAAAGGAAAGGTGAAGATGGGGAGAGAGGGAGAGAAGCAAAGGTGGGGAAACGCCCCCTCCCCGCAAGTTTCTCGCGGGTCCCCACTTGTAAATAATAAAGGGGATGAAGGACATCCCAGACATGTTGTTGCTGTTGTTTTCCAATTGAAATTGCTTCTGTTAGTTTCCCGTTACTTAAAATCTTTGCTTGCTAATCTGGGTATATTCCGCGCATCCAGCTCCAATATGCAGGCCCGCAGCCCATATTTTGCAAAACGTTCAATAAGAGAGGCCATATTAAGTTGTCAAACACTTCCTCTTCTTCTAGAAATAGAAACGCTGCTTTCTTTCTCTTCTTATTCACAAATTTGATTGCATCTTTTATAGATCGTATACTATCTTTCATGTACCTCTTTGGTACGAAACCCGTTTGATCGGAGTGTATTAAACTCAGTATGCATTTTCTTAATCTTTCTGCAGTTGTTGTGGGGGGAAAATTGTAGTCGACATCCAACAGAGAAATAAGTCTATAAGACTGTGGTAGTGACGCATCGATACCCTCTTTATGCATTAGCATTATATACGCTTCTTGCCACAGCAGGGTACCTTTTCCCCCCTTTATCATGTTCATAACCTTTTGTAATTGTATTATTAATACTTCCTCAAGATGTTTATAATACATCTGGTCCTGGGGCTTTATCCTTCTTTGTGTTATTTATTGCTTGAGAGATTTCTTGAACTGTTATTGTTTGATTTAGTATTTTTCTATGTTCTGATGTAAACTTTGCAATCAGTATGTTTTTCGAATAATCTCTTATTCTTTCTTCTGGAATAAACTTCTTTTTGTGTAATTCTGAGAGGACTCTGATAAATTGTTCCTGTATTTCTTTCTTTCTTTTTTTTTAAAGAAAATTTATTAACAGGATATAACAGCATGTTCCATATTCGACAGCCAATTCTTAACATATCCTTTTCTAAAAAATTTTTTATCCCCCCCCTCCCCTGGCTTCCAATGATGCTCTGCCCCCATTAACATTTCTGTCAATATTCTCTTACATTCAATTCATTTTCAATATTCAGTTCATAATTTTCAATATTTTCCTTTTCTATTTTTCGATTCCTATATTTCTTTTTCTACATATGTAATTCGGTCTCCTTTCTTTACACCTGCTATTACTCTTTTCTCTCTTTCCTTCCTGAGACAATACATCAGCTGTCTGCCAGGTTTATTTGCATGTTCAAAATATTTTGTTTTGAAATTTTTTTTTCTCTCTACCTCTTTAATTTCTAACACATCTAATTGTTTTTAGTTGCTTAATCTCTGTTATTGTTTTTATTATGATGGTTTTTATGTTCTTGTTCCAATCTCTGCATTTTTTTCTGTTATTATCTTAGTTTGTTCTACCCTTTCTTGCTTTTTTTAGCAGCAGCTACTGGTAGAATTCCTCTGATTGACTTGCTTCCAAATTGTAGCTGGAAACATCCCTTCTGTGTTGTTTTTTTAAAAAACTTTTGCAAATCTTTTTTAAACTTATGTACTACGTCTTCTTGTAGTAAAAGGATATCATTTAATCTTCTTCTTGATGCTCTATTCGATTGCAAAACTACTTCTAAGACATTATAGTCTGCAAATATCTTTGATTGAATCTCCACTTTTTCTAAATTCATTGTCAAACTTTTTGATATCTAACACGTCTGTTCTTGAATATGTTCGATGTCTGTCTGAAAAGAAGGTAAAGTTGTTGGACATTTGGCCCTCCAGGAGTCTTCTAATTCCAGTATTTCTGTTATTGAAGTGCATTTTTAGGTAATTTTCCACCTTTAACATTCCTTGATCTGTCCTTTTTTTTATCTAGTACTCCATTCATAGCTCCATAAATCATTATTTCCTCATCTTGGAAATCTAGCACAGTTTGGGGGGTGGAATCTCAAAAAAATAATAACTTTGGCCTCATTTGGTGCATATATTGTTGCTATTGGGCATATTTTGCCTTCCGGGAGTCTCATTTTTAAAATTCGGTATCTTCCATCTGATTCTCTTAATTCTTCTAATTGTGGGTTGTTTATGTCAATAGCTACTCCACGTTTTTTATTTTGTGATGAAGCAAGATATGTTTTACTTAATTTTTTTATTGTTTAAAATATGTTTGTATTTCTTCCTTGCACAAGTTTCTTGTAGGCATAATATATCAGTGTTTTGGGTTTTTTTCCAGTTGATTGAAAATTTCTGTGTGTTTTTAAGGAGAATTCAGTCCATTGATACTATTTTTAATTTATCCATTTTGGCCTGGCTTTGTGGCCATGTCCGACTTATCCTTTTCTATGCTTGTTTCTTCTTCAGAGTTTTTGGTCTGTGAATTTGCTTTGAGCGACTAGCAGAGTGCTTTGGATTACTTGGAAAATGCTCCTTCTGCAACCCCTTCTCCTGCAGTTCTTTGACCAATTGTTTGGCTTGTTCCTCTGTTGCGATTATTTTTCTTCCTTTTTGGTAAAAATGCCTGTATTGCAAATGGCATTTTCCAATGGTATTTTACTTATTTCTTTTGTAAAATCTGTCTCAAAAAGTCGAAGTCTTTCCTTTTCTTTAACACACTTGTTGGTAAATCCTGAAAGGTCTGCACTTCATTTCCAGAAACCTTGAGTGGTGATTGACTTAGGTTCTTTAGCAGTGTGTCTCATGTTTACTTGTAGGTGAATTGAACCAGTATATCTTGAGTTAGCCTATTCTTGAGTGCAAATCTTGAATTCACTCTAAAAATTTGGACAGGAAAGCCTTCCTCTACCTTCCAATAAATCTGTAGTAAATCACGAAAGCTTGTTTCCTAATTTGACCTCCCCAGATCCTCTGGGATCCCTCTCAAATGCAGATTATCAGGTCTGCATTGAATTTCCAGGATTTCCGTTCTTTGTTCTGCCTTCTCAGCCCAAAGATCCTGCCTTTCAATATGTGTCATTATCTTTTGCCTCTCTTTGATTTTTTATAATTTCTTGGGTTTTGTTCTTGTGATTCTAAATTAATTTCTGATAGTCCAGCTGGTATCTCTTGACACGCTTCTTGAATGTTCTTCTGGGTCTTTTCCTCAGATTCTTGAATATTTTTCTGGATACTCTGGATAGTCTTTAAGGTTCTTTTCTCTGAAACGTGAATCGTCTTTTGAGTTCTTTCTTCAAATTGTTGCATTTGGTGCACCAATATTTGCTCTTTGGTCCTCATCTGTTTCACCTGTATTTCTTTCTTTTTCCCCCTTTGTGTCTTCAACATGTTCCTGTTGCCATTTTCCTTTCCGCTCTTCTGTTTTTAAAAATATCATAAACACATTCCATGTGTCTGTTTCGGGTATGGTGTAGGGTATGTTGTAGGGCTGCCTTTTGGTTACTCTCCTGCAGAGTGCAGGAGGTTGGACTAGATGACCTGCAAGGTCCCTTCCAACTCTAACATTCTATGAGTCTATGATTCTATGTCAAATGCACAACAATCAAAGCTTATACTATTTAAATACCTCAACTATTCTCTCTAGTTCTTATAAAAAAGTTCTAAATGTAACAAGTAATGAATGTTCTGAATGGCTGGGGGGGGAGAAAGAAGCAGCATCTTAGCTTTGTTTCCCATCCAGCCAAGCCCCTCCCCCCATTTCCATTTTTTTATTTTATTTATAGTGTTCCCTTAGGAGGGTGTGCAGGGTGCCCCCTGACTTATTTAAAGGACCCTTGAATTAAAAAATCCTGGCTACAGGCCTGATTCAAGATCTCCAGAAAAAAAACCCAATGTTTTCATGCTATTTTTCATTCTGAGAAATTTCACATGTCCAAATAGGAAAATATATAACAGAGGAAAATAAATAAATCTCGTATTTTCGATTTCCTGTCTGGAGAAACTGAGTTTTATTCATCCCTGCTGCATCATGTCAGAGCTGTAACACTAAACACTTTAAACAGACATCTTTCATCAAAGACAAAAATAAAAAAGATAAGAAAGAGTAGAAGAAAAAATGAAAATTACCAATTATATATTCCGCAGAGTAAATACTATTTTAAAAGAGCTTCATTTAGTATTTTCGCTCTTGTTATTGAAGCTGAGATTTTCTCAGGAAGCAGCCCAGTGTCGTTCTGCCAAAATAAAGTTCTGTAGAACTGGGCACATAAATCTTTTGCTGAATAGCTGTAATTAAAGATCAAAGTTTATCAGAACCCTTGCTCCAAAAGCCATGTTTTGTTTTCTTTGAAGGGGGTCTCTCTTACCGCCATATATTGGAAGCTGATGTCAAACACTGCTGGAAGACTGCCAGTCTTTCCAGTTACGATCACAGATCTGAGAGTCCAAAAATATCCAAAATGCCACAGTTCTGGGAGTCCAAAATATTGCAAGGATTGCAAAGATTACTGAATCTGGGTTTGTTTAGAAAAGAAAGGAATACAAAGAAAATGGATGGGGTTGGCTGACCTTATTGGCAAAAAGCTCTCCAAATCTCAACTACCCTTGGCATTTCCAGAACCCATATGGAAACCGGACTTATCGAGAAGAAGAAGAAGATATTGGATTTATATCCCATCCTTCAATACCCAAGGGAGTCTCAGAGTGGCTTACAAACTCCTTTCCCTTCCCCTCCCCACAAAAAGACACCCTGGGGGTAGGTGGGGCTGAGAGAGCTCTGACAGAAACTGCTGTTTTTCAGGGACAGCTCTTGTCAGAACTTGTGACTGACCCAAGGTCACATCAGCAGGTGCAAGTGGAGGAGTGGGGAATCAAACCTGGTTCTCCCAGATTAGTGTCTGCACACTTAACCACTACACCAAACTGGTAAGGATAGAGAAGTAAATTCCCTCCTTTTCTGGAGTTGTTTGCCCCACAGTGAGAAAGGAACAAAGCCTTTGAATGTGTTCCTTATCAGGTCTCCATGTTTGCCAGAAGTCTCCAAGGATGATATAAATGAGTTTACATCAGGGGTGTACCCTTGCCCCACCCTTTTGGATGCCTTAAAATGATCAGTAAAGTGCACAATGTCTTTCAGATTTCTGTTTTAAAAAATGGAATTCCAACACGTAGCTTTGGGTCTTAAAATTTCACCAGGTTTTGAAGTGAGCCATGGTCAGGAGCAGTGTTCCTTCTAAGCTGAGTCAGCGTGAGATAGCTCACAGTTTTTTAGCCTCCAGCTCACAGATTTTTGTCTCAGTTCAGGAAGGCGGGCTCCAGAGCGAACAAAGGTCTGCAGCAGCCAAATCGCTCACCCACAACTTTAATGCCAGCAGCCCACAGGGTAGAATTTTTGCTCACAAGACTCCACAGCTTAGAGGGAGCATTGAGAGACAGAATGGCTGTCTAACCCTGGGGGGGATGACAAATCCCCTGGACAGATGCAAGGATCCACTGAGACCCCACAGAATGGAAGAGGTAAACGACTCCCTCGCATAGAACATGGTTTGCCTGGTCCCCAGATCGAAAGGCCATTTTTTCTGTTCAGATGCAAGGAGTAATTTCCTTGTGTAGACAAGATTATAAGGATCCGATGCTCCCAATTCCCCCAAATCCAATTGCCATTCTCAAATCACTTTGCCATTATGTGCTTTTCTGCCGTGTTATGAAAATTTGCTTTTTCAATTATGAGGGATGACTGGGTCGGTGGGGGGGAGCCGTTTCACTTCTGTAGAAGTACCATGGCGATATCCAATTAGCATAAACCTTTTCTAAATCGTTTTGTTTACTGGAGTGTTCTAATCAGTGTTTAATCTCTTCTAGAGCCAGGCTAGATAAAGGCTTAATCAAACAGGGGGGGAGAGAAACTGTGCAGCTACGGAAGCTTGAGAAACAGGGAGGGGGAAAATTGGAAAGCATTTTCGCTTGCATAATTGAATAGATTTATGTTGGGAAATCAACTTTTCCTCTACTTCTGGCCGTGCTAAACTGTGTGGGGTGCTGTCCACTAAAGCAGTCTCCTCTGAATACTATTTTGCGTGTGTGTGTGTGTGTGTGTGTGTGTGTGTGTGTGTGTGTGTGTGTAGAAAACACAGAAACGTAGCACTGGAAGGGACGTCAAGGCTCATCTAGTCCAACCCCCTGCACAATGTAGGAAATTCACAGCTACCCCCCCATTCCCTCAGTGACCCCTGCTCTGTGCCCAAAGGAAGGCAAAAAACCTCCATCAGTGGAGAAGCAGAAGTCCATCAGTGACTATGAGCCACAAGGTATAGATAGGAACTCTCAGTCTGGGGCAAGTGATGCTCTGTATTCTTGGTACTTGGGGAGGGGGGCAACAGTGGGAGGGCTTCTAGTGTCCTGGCCCCACTGCTGGACCTCCTGATGGCACCTGGTATTTCTGGCCACTGTGTGACAGAGTGTTGGACTAGATGGGCCACTGGCCTGATTCAACACTGGCTTCTCTTATGTTCTTATGTTATGTTCTTATGTTCTCCAGGATCCCTGGGCCAATATGGCCTGGAGGAAAATTCCTTCCTGACCCCAAAGTGGAGATTGGCATTACCCTGGGCACATAAGAAAGGGCCACGAGAGCTGAGCACCGTGTCATCCCTTCCTGCCCTCCCTCCCACAATCCACCTAAATTCACAGAATCAGCATTGCTCTCAGGTGACACTCCAGCCTCTGTTTAAAAACCTCCAAAGATGGAGAACCCCGCCACCTCCTGAGGAAACCTGTTCCACTGAGGAACCGCTTTAACTGTCAAGAAGTTGTGTGGCCACTCCTTGGAGGCAGGCGGCTATCACTCCTATTTTACACTTAGGAAACTGAGGCTGAGAGTTACTGATTGGCCCAAGGTCTCCTAGTCAATCCAAAGCAAATGCAGGTGGCATTCTTACCTGTTCACTTAAGGATCACATATGTTGTGATTCTGCTGCTGAATTGCAACTGATATTAAAGCTCAAGACAATGCATCCTCCTGGACTGAATTGAGACCTTGGTTTCCTGTCTCATTACCAGTGCCAATTTCTCTATGCCCCTTCTGCATCTCACACCTAATCCAATCACAACTGCTTTTGTCATTTACATTCTAGCTGTACCTGAAGAAGTGAGCAGTGACTCACAAATTCTGTTAGTCTTTAAGGTGTTAATGTGACCTTGGGTCAGTCACAAGCTCTGGCGCAGCTGTTCTCTCAAGGACAGTTTGTGTTAGAGTTCTCTCAGCCCCGCCTACCTCACAGGGTGTCTGTTGTGGGGAGGGGAAGGGAAAGGAGTTTGTAAGCAGCTCTGAGACGCCTTTGGGCAGTGAAAGGCGGGGTATAAATCCAAACTCCTCCTCCTCCTCCTCCTCCTCCTCCTCCTCCTCCTCCTCCTCTTCCTCTTCCTCTTCTTCTTCTTCTTCTTCTTCTTCTTCTTCTTCTTCTTCTTCTTCTTCTTCTTCTTCTTCATGGATTCTTGTTCTTTTCTGCTGCTACAGACAGACTAGCACAGCTGCCCTTCTTGATCTATCAGCTGTCATTGTCTGTCCTCACAGGGCAGGAGCAAGAAAGTAACTGAGAGGCTTTTCTAAGCTGAAATGTGTTACCTGGTCAGCAGTGTTCCCTCTAAGCTGAGTTAGTGTGAGCCAGCTCACAGTTTTTTTAGCCTCCGGCTCACACATTTTTGTCTCCGCTCAGGAAGGATGGCTCCAGAGCAAACTGATTGATGCAGCGGGCAAATTGCTCGCTCACAACTTTAATGCTGGTAGCTCCCAAAGTAGAATTTTTGCTCACAAGACTCCATGGCTTAGAGGGACCATTGCTGGCCAGCACTTACTTTTACGGGAGGAGGAACTGAGCAGTAGCCATAGCTTGGTAGGCATTACGCTTGATAGGATGAGCTGTTCCTTCTCTTCTGGGCCAGATCCTTCCCGAGTCCCCCAGCAGCAGAAACCTCAATTTATGACGTGGCTGACCCAGGGATGAGAAAAAGAGGGGATTGCAGGTGGGATCAGCAAACACATGCCAAGACTACACACACAAATATGACAAGGTGTGTCTTGGACCCAAGTCTTCCAAGTCCTCCATTCGTTGGACCACTCTGCCTTTTGAAACAGAGGTAGCACTGCTGTGGATGCAAAGGGAGGGAAGCAGGCCCTGCTCTTGATTTAGGTTCTGTTTCTTAAACACCTCGGGCTGCCCCAGAGCACAACCTGCTGTGCCCATTGAGGTGACTGCTGCCCTGTGATCTGGTTGGGCAGAGAGAAGAGGGCACTGTGAAGGGAGGGCCTCAGTATGCCTTTTCATGCACACAGGATGCCCGCCCATGCCAGTCTTAATGCGTGTGTGCCAGGTGCCACCAAGTTGCTGCCAACTTACGGCGATCCCATGAATTAATGCCCTCCAAAACATGCTGTTGTTAACAGCCTTGCTCAGGTTTTGCAAACGGAGGGCCTTTGTGACTTCCTGGACTGATTCCATCCATAAGAACATGAGAACATCAGAGAAGCCGATGCTGAATCAGTCCAATGGCCCATCCAGTCCAACACTCTGTGTCACACAGTGGCCAAAAACACCAGGGGCCATCAGGAGGTCCAGCAGTGGGGCCAGGACACTAGAAGCCCTCCCACTGTTGCCCCCCCAAGCACCAAGAAGACAGAGCACCCCTTGCCCCAGACAGAGAGTTCCTGTCTATACTTTGTGGCTAACAGCCACTGATGGGCCCCTGCTCCAGATGTTTATCCCATTCCCTCTTGAAGCCATCCATGCTTGTAGCCACCACCACCTCCTGTGGCAGTGAATCCCATGCGTTCATCACTCTTTGGGTGAAGAAGGACTTCCTTTTATCCGTTTTAACCCGACCGCTCAGCAATTTCATGGAGTGCCCATGAGTTCTTGCATTGTGAGAAACGGAGAAAAGTGTCTCTTTCTCGACCTGCTCTATCCCATGCATAATCTTATAAACCTTGATCATATCACCCCTCAGCCGTTGTTTCTCCAAGCTGAAGAGCTAAAGAAAGAATGAGAGAAAGGAAGAGAGAGAGAGAAAGAAAGACAGAAAAAGAGAGAGAGAGAGAGAGAGAGAGAGAGAAAGAAAGAGAGACAGAGAGAGAGAGAGGGAAAGAAAGGAATCGCACCCTCCTCAGCCTGCACTCTCAGGTATTTCTGAAACCAGAGTTGGCAACGCTGGCTCATCCTGACGGGGAAGGGAGCTGGAAGAAGATTGGTTGCAACTTGCGGGGACCAACTGGTTGACCTGCTTCTCAGACGCACATGCTATTCTTTCTGAGGTTCTTGGCTTTTTAAAAAGTACCCCTTTGAGCCACCCTATCCAATCCACAGCTGTCAGGAAATGCCGCCAGGAGCAGACTATAATTTGCCAAAAGGCCAGCTCGGAAGGCGGGGGAGGAGGGCCAACGCATCACTCAAGCTGAAAGCCCTCGACTGGAGATGGGGGGTCGAGACAGGCCTCTGCTCATTACGCCTGACGTGAAAGCGTCTCTTCCCAGCAGGCTGATGCCTCCTTCTGGATACGGTTAACATTCTTCTTATCTCCCCATGGGACTGATGATCGATTCAAAGGGAGGCCGCTGAGGGAAAAAATGCCACGCTTCTCGGAGTTGAACTGGAGGGTCGTTCAGTTCAAGAGCAGAAAATGATAGCTTAGAGGTGCCATTTTCAGGATCCGCGTTGGTCAGCACAGGTGCCTGCAAGCTTTCAAGCTACACAGGTGTCTTCAGTCTCTGCTTTCCTTGTTTGCCTGACTTGACGCTTCCCTGTCCTGTCGCTGTGACTGTTTCTTTCCCCGTGCAACCTGTTCGGCCTTTCCCCCTTAGTCCATCTGATTTTTCCAGTTAAAAGCCAGGTTAGAAAGGCTCGTGTTATTTCAGAATTCGGGACCAATCTATATGTTCCGGTGGCACAGCACACCATTTTTGACTGCAGTGGGACAGAAACCCAGCCTGTCCACGAGAGTTCTTCTGCTACTGAGCCATGACTCTTAGAATCCTAGAATGTTAGGGTTGGAAGGGACCTTACAGGTCATCTAGTCCAACCCCCTGCACTCTGCAGGAGCACAGCCAAAAGATAGCCCTACATATCTACAGTGTACCCAAAAGACGGTCATCCAGCCTATGCTTGAAAACGTCCAGCAAAGGAGCATCCACCACTTCCCGAGGCAGTCTGTTCCACTGCCCAACCACTCTTACAGTTAGGAAGTTTCTCCTGATATCTAGCCGGGATCGATTCCCTCATAATTTCCACCCATTAGATCTATTCTTGCAATCCGGAGCAAAAGCGAATAGATCTGCTCCATCTTTTACATGCACTTGAAGACTGCCATCATGTCCCCTCTAAGTCTTTTCTTTCCCAGGCTAAACATACCCAACTCTTTCAGCCTTTCTTCGTAAAACTGGGATTCCAACCCTCTCACCATCCTGGTTGCCCTCTTCTGGACACGCTCGAGCTTGTCGACATCCTTCCTAAAGTGTGGTGCCCAAAACTGGACACAGGACTCCAGGTGAGGCCTGACCATAGCAGAATAGAGTGGAACGACCACCTCCCATGATCTGGACACAATGCTTCTGTTAATGCATCCTAAGATTGCATTAGCTTTCTTTGCAGTCACATCGTACTGCAGGCTCATGTTGAGCTTGTGATCAACCAGAACACCTAGGTCCCTTTCACATGTGCTGCTGTCAAGCCAAGTCCCTCCCATTCTGTATCTGTGCCTTTGATTTTTTATGCCTAGGTGTAGGATTTTGCACTTATCTCTATTGATTTTCATTTTATTTGCCTCAGCCCGCTGTTCCAGCCTATCTAGATCATTTTGAATCCTGACTCTGTCTTCTTCAGAATTAGCAATCCCACCCAGCTTTGTGTCATCTGAAAATTTGATAAGCATCTTCTCCAAGTCCAACTTCCTGTCTTCTAATAGTGGCCAGGCAGGTAACTCCAGGAAGATTATAAGGAAGGAGTGAAACAGTAGTCCTCCTCCAACTCTAAACAGCTAAATTATTAATTTGTTACTTGTTATGAGAAGATTCCAGAGCATCCCCTCCTGCTCACTTCATAAAGGCAATTTTCAGAGTCCTTCTGCCTTTATCTAGGCTTTCTGTCTCTAAAGTCATAGGATGATTTGATGGCGGCAGCTCCCTCTTCCGTGGGAGCTGTCATCGTTTTCTTTAAATGATGTTGACTTAAGAAATCTCATTATTTTCCATATTTTAGCACACTCATCAATGTCAGTATTATAACCTATATCTTGCATCCACGTTACTGGATGCAAACTGGGAGCACATAAGCCAGGCATGGAAGCCGCAGTCCTCTCCTGCTCCGTGCCCTCCCATGGACTGGTACTCACCGGAAGGCTACTACCTCTTCCCATGGAAGCTACGGTGCCTAGTCACTGTCACATAAGCACTGTGGGCTACGCACTCTCACACAGGGTTGCCAGTCTCCAGGTGGGGACGCCTCCCAAGATCGCAGTTGATCTCCGCACTACAGAGATGAGTTCCCCTGGAGAAAATGCCTGCTTTGGAAGGTGGGCTCTGTGGCGTTACACTCTGCCGAGGGCCCTCTCCGCCCTGACCTGGATCTGGATGGCCCACGCTAGCCTGGTATCAGATCTCAGAAGCAGAGCAGGCTTGCATTTGGATGGAAGTGTTTGGATGGGAGGCCTCCAAGGAATACCAGGGTTGTGACACTGAGGCAGGCAGTAGCAAGCCACCTCTGAACGTCTCTGGCCTTGAGAGCCCTATGGGGGTCGCCATAAGTCAGCTGTGACTTGACAGGGGAAAAAAAACAACCAAGGTCCCTCCCCTCCTCCCCAAACCCTGCTGTCCCACCGGCCCCACACCATAATCTCCAGGTATTTTTGTTGTGTACTGAACCGACCACATGTGAGGTTAGGTCCGCACGTGGTCGAGCGAAGAGCCTGAGCTTTGGACAGATAAACAATAGACGATCGGATCCTAGCCCACTCCAGTCGGAAGGCTAGGATCCAAGACTAGACCTATGAAAGACTGATGCTGTAAATAGACCTATCATGGGTATTGGGGTAAGTTTGGGTGTGGTTTGCCTCGGGGGTTATAAAGCCGGCCTGCAAGCCAGCTAGAGTGTCTTGTTCCCGAATAAAATATGAGCTGACTCACTACTTCATGCATTGGACCCAGTGTATTATAATTTCCCAAGCAGGAGTTGGCAACCCCCACAGCAGGTTAGGCAATGTGCCACATCTGCGCTATCTGGTAGAAGTGCTACTCCGATCAGAATGGCCTCTCTCTCTCTCTCTGCTTTCCCAGGAGCAGCAGCTGTTCCACACAAAAGAAGAGCACGCCAGAAATTAGATCCGTACCGCTGCCGAGCGACTTGCCAGCGAGTCACTCTCAGCAGGAGATCTTGTCGAAGGAAGAGGCTCCGCAAAGCCCCAGTGCTGGGCTGACATTCTCTCCCGTTACTTTGCTCATTTTAATGAGACACGGGGAAGAAACGGGGGTGGGGAGGGAGGAAATCAAAACAGCAACAGCTCATTCAACGCGGAAAATGAAGTCTAAAGGCCTGGAAAGACAGGGAAGTGGTGACAGGCAGAAGGACGCGAGTGCGAATTAGACACAATGAGGGATGATATATTCCCCCACGGACACCAGCACCTGAGCAGATAATGAGTTTGGCAGTAGAAAAATGATCTCCAGGAAATCCCCCTCCTGAGAGGTGCATCTCTTGATCGGTGGCGGAGCATCTGCTTGGCTTGCAGAAGGTCCCCAGCTCATTCCCCGGCATCCCCAGTTTTTTTAAAAGGGTCAGGAGTAGGGTTGCCAGTTCTGGATTGGGAAATACTTGGAGATTTTGGGGGTGGAGTCTGGGGAGGGTGGGGTTTGGCGAAGGACATCAGCAGGTTGTCATGCCCTAGTCTACAAAGCAGACATTTTCTCCAGGGGAACTGATCTGAGAGCCAGTCTGGTGTAGTAGTTAAGTGAGTGGACTCTCATATGGGAGAACCGGGTTTGATTCCCCACTCCTCCACTTTGCAGCTGCTGGATGACCTTGGGCAAGCCATAGTTCTGTCAGAGCTGTTGTTGAAAGAGCAGTCCTCGAAAGAGCTCTCTCAGCCCCACCTACCTCACAGGGGGTCTGTTGTGGGGAGAGGAAGGGAAAGATGCTTGTAAACCACTCTGAGACTCCTTCAGGTAGTGAAGGGAGGGGTATAAATCCAATCTCCTCCTCCTCCTTCTCCTCCTCCTCCTCTTCTTCTTCTGTACGTGCACTCTAATCTGGAGAGAACTGGGTTTGATTCTCCACTCCTCCACTTGCAGCTGCTGGATGACCTTGGGCAAGCCATAGTTCTGTCAGAGCTGTCCTTGAAAGGGCAGTTATTGAAAGAGCTCTCTCAGCCCCGCCTACCTCACAGGGTGTCTGTTGTGGGGAGGGGAAGGGAAAGATGCTTGTAAGCCACTTTGAGACTCCTTCAGGTCGTGAAGGGCAGAATATAAATCCAGTCTCCTTCTCCTCCTTCTCTCTTCTTCTTCTCCTCTTCATCTGGAGATCAATTGTAATAGCAGGAGATGGGAAAGGCTGTCAAAAGATTCCTCAATACGGAAAAAAGCAGGTTAATTCATAAATTTATAAGAAATAGGGTTGCCAACTTCCAGATGGGCCCTTAAGTTCTGGAATTACAACCAATCTCTAGGCTTCAAAGTTCTGTTTCCTTGAAGGAAATGGCTGCTTTAGAGGATGGACTTCCGGGCATTACATCCCTGCTGAGACCCCTCCCCAAACTCTTTCCTCCATAGGTGCTGCCCCAAACCTCCAGGAATTTTCCAGCCCAGTGTTGGCAACCCTAATAAGAGGCCTGCATCTCTGATTCTGGAGACCTGCTGCCAATCAGAGCAGGGCAAGGTTCTGACTCAGTGGCCATGTGTGGTTCCCCCCCATCCTTTTAAAAAAAGTTTTATTAGTTTATATATAGAAAGGGGGAAAGCGAAAAGAAGGGAAAAGAAAGAATACAGAGTTACATACATACATGCATAAAATAAAAAGCCAAGCTGACATTCTGCATGCAAATCTTCTCATAAAAGTTCCACAACTTCCTACAATGCCAAGACCACAGCCACACAACCCAGAATATCTACATTAACTATTATATCCACCTTTCTTATTGTTCTTCATTTAGCCTTAGTTTCTCAGGAGTTATGCTTTAACCAGCCATAGAACACCCTCCGTGGTCCCATAAATTCTTCTTCCATTTTTCCTTTTAGTATATTTGTCAATCTGTCCATTTCAGCACCCCACACCCACACCCACACACCCTTTTCATTCCACTCCTTTGGGCTGCTGGTGTTCTCAGCTGGTTTGTTAAGTACGTGGCATTTTACTGATAGAAGCACTGCTGGACCTCCTGATGGCACCTGGTATATTTTGGCCGCTGTGTGACAGAGTGTTGGACTAGATGGGCCATTGGCCTGATTCAACACTGGCTTCTCTTATGTTCTTATGTTAAAGTATTGGGTTCGACACGTAGTGAATCAGCTCATTAGGTTTATTGTAAGCACGAACTAAAACACAAAGTAGCCGGTCCAAAGACCGACTTAAATCCACAACACAAACCACACCCTGCTTCCCGTGATAAGTCTATACTACACACCCACATCCCATCGGTACTTTTCCAGGATCCGAGCTGTCCCATTGGTCCCTACTAGGATCCGAGCTTGGCACTGTTCTCTGATGTGAAGCTATACCAGTTCGCATGGCCACGAGTAAAACCCCAACAGCGTGCGCGGTCCATCTTAGTATACAACAAATCATTACATTACAGATTGTGTAAATTCATTGGGGAAGGGGGAATTACTAGCAATGACAGAAAACTGCCTGCAGACAAAGACTTGTGGGTCTGGTTCTCGCCAGGGAGAAGTGAAAATCACACACTGCAGGGGGTATTTGCAACAGCGGGTCAGTCAAATGCAGCAGCAGCACCCCTTGTGGGGGGGGGGGCATATGCTTTGGGGATGGAGGTTTTCAACAAATCCCCCTGTAATAGTCCCAGCTTATTGAAAACGTTCAGCTCCTTGCAAGACTGTCTGTCGTCGGTTCCGATTCCCAGACTGAGCTCTTCTCTGAGTGAATTCTAGTCTGAACCTGGATGCCTCCCTGTACCGTAAAGACTAACATATATCGAGGCCAGTGTTCCCTCTAAGCTGCGTTAGTGTGAGCTAGCTCACAGTTCTTTTAGCCTCCGGCTCACACATCTTTGTCTTAGCTCAGGAAGGATGGCTCCAGAGCAGTGTTCCCTCTAAGCTGAGTTAGTGTGAGCTAGCTCACAGTTTTTTAGCCTCCAGCTCACAGTTTTTTGTCTCAGCTCAGGAAGGAGGGCTCCAGAGCAAACTCATTTATGCAGCAGCCAAATCTCTCACTCACAACTTTAATGCCAGCAGCTCACAAAGTAGAATTTTTGCTCACAGGACTCCACAGCGTAGAGGAAGCATTGACCGGGACACAGGCAGGTACTGCTCTTTTTGATTCTAATTTGGAAATGTTATGCTGTTGCGTTTTATACCTTGTTGCGCTGCACATGGACAAACAGCTGACAAAAAATGTCATGGATGGAAGGATGAAATGGTTTGTTAAGTGTGTGTGCGTGTATGTGTGTCTAGTCTACCTGTATGCAACCAGCAACACGTCATCTTGCATTCCTGCTCGAAGCAGAAAAGAACACAGTGTCCAAGTTGAATGGATGTGGCTCTCTCCCAGTGTGGGGGGGTGGGGGAGGCACCTGGCTAATTAGCATTGCCAGAAAGATAACATAAGGCTCTAAAAGATGAACTTCACTTCAGGTTGTTAGCTCTGGGTGGAGTGATTCCTGGAGATGTAGAGATGGAGCCTGGGGAGAGCAGGGCTTAGCCACAGGAGGCACTTCACTGGGGTGCCACTCCACAGAACCCACTCTCCAAAGTTCTCCACTGGTCTCTGTTTTCTGGAAATCAATTGTAATTCCGGGAGTTCTCCAGGCCCCACCTGGAGGCTGAAAGGAGACAAACAACCATGATGTATTGTGCCCCAAAAAAAGGTCTTCACGGACTAGAAAATCCTTTTTCCAATATTCAGTTTACTTGAAGGAATTCAAACGCCACCAACACCAACAAACCATGTATATTATATCTCGTTTCATGTATAACTTTATCAAAGTGGGTGGCGTTGAAATACCAATATCATATTAAATCCATTTGGCAGACACTCCAGTCATGTCTCCTAGTAACACTCATCAGATCCATTCATGTTGGTGGCATTTGAATTGCTTCAAGTAAACCGAATACAGGAAAAATAATTTTCTAGTCTGTGAAGACTTTCTGGGGCACAATACATCACGGTTGCTTGTTTCCTTTCAGCCTCCATCCCATGATCTCTGTCTTTGGTTTGCACCCAACTGGAGGCTGGCAAGACTATCATTACCATTTTTTATTTGACAGCCACTCGCAATCTCTGTTAAGTCCCAGTTCTCGGAATCAAATTTCCAAATGCCTTCCCATTCAACTGCTTCGTTCCAGAGAGACTCTCTTTGAGAACTTTGGTGTTGCAATGTGGGGACTTCCCATCTCCCTCCACTGCTTACCGCTTAATTACCAATGACTTTTTTCTTTTCCTTTTTGTGACAAGGCAGATCCGAAAGCGGGGACACTTCTCTTCATGGATTTCCCAAATATGTCCTTCTATGACGACGGCTATGAGAACAGAACCTTCAATGGGTCCGGCCCGGAGCAGAAGGCCCACCAGTACAACTACTACGCCATGCTCCTCACCCTCCTCATCTTCGTCATTGTCTTTGGCAATGTGCTGGTGTGCATGGCCGTGTCGAGGGAGAAGGCCCTCCAGACGACCACCAACTACCTGATAGTCAGCCTGGCTGTTGCAGACCTGCTGGTGGCCACGCTGGTGATGCCCTGGGTGGTCTACCTGGAGGTACGTGCACTGTGGCAGTGGTCCACTTCAGGGTCCTACAGCCTAGCTTGGAGATTTTTCTCTCTCTCTTTCTTTCTTTGGCTTTTTCGTGATCCATTTAGGTCCAGGAAATGGTGAGCCAGCCAAGACAGCTCACTCACATCACATGCCCAACTTCATCACTGGATGAGCACAGTAGCAAAGGAATTTGACTTCCGTGTCTGAATGGGCACACTGTAGGGTTGGCAGCTCCATGCTGGGAAGTTTCTGGAGACTCGGGGGTGGAGCCTAGGGAAAGCAGGGTTTGAGGAAGGCTGGAAACTCAACAGGGATATGGCACTAGAGTAAGGGTGTAAAACATGCAGCCTGGGGCCGGATCAGGCCCCCAGAAGGCTTCCATCAGGCCCGCAGTGGCCTGTCTCCTGCTTCTTCTTCCAGTTCTGCTGCTGCTGCTGCTGCGTCATTCTAGGTTTGCAACTTACAGACACACACCTGAACAGCACACTCAAGATTGCAACAGCACAGACATTTTGATGCAATAATTCAGAGCAAGAGGTGTCAGTTATCAGACACTGTTAAATAAACACAATATTGCAAGAGTGTTAAGCATGCTTTTATTTTAAGTAAAAAAAACCCACCCTTTGTGTTTGTGTCCTTTATCAAGTTTATATCTCCACCACCTGGCATTACATTTTATGACACACACACGGCCCGGCCCGACAAGGTCTCATTCATGTCCGATCCAGCCCTAGTTCAACACCCCTGCACTAGAGAGCCTTTTTTCTGCTCTGCAGCCACCACTTTAACCAGGGGAACTGATCTCTGTAGTTTTGAGACTGGAAGGTGGATTCCCAAACCCCACCCTCCTGGGGCTGCACCCCCAAAATCTCCAGGTATTTGGCCGCCCTATCGGCAAGCCTAGGGACCCCACCCAGAGCCATCATGGCCTCTCTGCACAGGGAGATCACCAGGCCCCACTTGGAGGTTAGCGATTCTAGCCCTGCCCCCATCAGGCCGCCCCAAATGACTGACTGTCTGGCTGCTGGGAGGGCCTGACACTTTGCCTTCCTCCCCCCTCCTGCCCCCCCAGTGCCCAGGACTCACCTGCGGCACTTCCTGCCAGTGGGCATCAGTAAGACAGGCAGGCTAGTTCGACTGAATTCAGCCAGACCCAAGAAGCGGGGCCTGGTAGCGTAGGAAGTACCATCGTGCCTTCCAGGAAACCGGCCGGTTCTATTGGTGGCTTCTGCTCCATGCTCTGGTTTCCCTGAGGGATGCTTTTCATTGGCCGGTGGATGCTTCTTCCGTGCCCAAAGGAACCCAGCCTAGCTAAGTGAAGCCTCTTCAGCCAGTACTTCTTGAGGGTGGCTAGAAGAAGAAGAAGAAGAAGAAGAAGAGGAAGAGTGGGTTTTCATACCCCACTTTTCACTACCTGGAGGAGTCTCAAAGTCGCTTAGAATCTCCTTCCCTTCCTCTCCCCATCACAGGCACCTTGTGAGGTAGGTGGGGCTAGAGTTGCCAGGTCTTACTGGCCTTCCAGTGGGGGGCTCCTGAGTCCATGCCTGGATCTTCTGGCGTGCCGCGATGACATCACCCAGAAGTGACGTCACCATGCCAGGAATGTCAAACGTCAACACTCTAGCTTTTTGCCCCCAAAATCTATGGTAACCATGGAGCTTTGGGCCAAAATGCTAGAGCATCGACACACAACGTGCCAGTGTGATGATGTCACTTCCGGGAGGGGACTGTTTGGGGGTGGCTGCATGAGGGGTGTGTGGCCTAATATGCAAAGGAGTTCCTGCTCCAAAAAAAAAAAGCCCTGGGTTTTGATAACAAACAAGGTAGACAGAATAGGAAGCAAAAGGTCGGTGTGGCTGGATGACCACACTTCTAGTAACATGGGGGTGTGGCCTATAATGCTAATAAGCTGTGCTACCAGGGGTATGGCCTAATGTGCTCATGATTTTCTGCTGTTGGGTGTGGCCTGTTATGCTAATGAGTTCCTGCTGGGCTTTTTCTACAAAAAGAGCCCTGCTCCAGGGGAACTGCTCTCTGTAGTCTGGGGATGAGCAGTAAAAGCGGGAAATCTCCTGGCCCCACCAGGCACTGAAACAAACAGCGAAACGGAGTCAGGGCCTCTCTTTCCGATCTCCTGCAGAGCACGGCTGGCCATTGGCGTGTGGGCGGAGGCATCGCCCTGATTCTGATCCTCCAGTGTGACTCTCTTTAACCCACCCCCAAAGGGACGATCCATTTGTCAGCGCCACGGGAAAGGGGAAAAAAAAAAACAATTTACGCCAGCATCAAATTAAGAATTAGCAATGATTCATCCGTGTCAAGCATTAATTCCTTTTCATTGTGTTGATTGAATTTTGATGGTTCTGCCTCCTTCTGGATTAATTTTTGTATCTATTTTTTTTTGGTAATTAATTCGTTGGTATTTTGTGTGACATATGGAAATAATAACCGGCATGAGAACAGCAGAAGGGGGAGGATTTCCAAACGAGTTTCTCGTGACAAAGTTCTGGGTGTATCCAATCTCTCCAAAAGCTCTTTCAGTGCAGTGTCCGTTCCCGTTCCGAAAGATCATAACCAAAGAGATGCCCCTGGGAAGTGTGAATCGTTTAAAAGGCAGTCTCATTTAAACGTGCGATTCCATTTACACAAATTGCAGGAGACTCACCTTTGGCAGACCAAGTTCACAAGTACCTGTCAGTTCTTGACTGTTCTGGCCGGGCCAAAAGGAGAAAGAAAACCTCCTTCCTGCCTGATGCTTCTTTGGGCTTCCAAGTCTCCCTGCTCCAAAAAGACTTGCCTCAAACCCCAAACCCTTTCCAAGAAGAACATACAAATTAGCTCAATTAAGCTCACTTGGCTAATTTGTTTAAGAACATAAGAACATAAGAGAAACCAATGTTGAATCAGGCCAATGGCCCATCTAGTCCAACACTCTGTCACACAGCGGCCAAAATATACCAGGTGCCATCAGGAGGTCCAGCAGTGGGGCCAGGACACTAGAAGCCCTCCCTCTGCTGCCACCCCAAGCACCAAGAATAGAGTGCATCACCTGCCCCAGACTGAGAGTTCCCATCTATACCCTGTGGCTAATAGCCACTGATGGACTTCTGCTCCATATGTTTATCTAATTCCCTCTTGAAACTGTCCATGCTTGTAGCTGCCACCACCTCCTGTGGCCGTGAATTCCATATGTTAATCACTCTTTGGGTGAAGAAGTATTTCCTTTATTCTGTTCTGAGAACAACAGCAGAGAAAAGTAGCCCATAAGGCAAATGTTTAGAGGAAGCAGGCTTCCAAAGGGGGGTGCCAACCTCCAGCTGGGGCCTGGAGATCTTCCAGAATGAGAACTGACCTCCAGGTGACAGAGATCAGTTCCCCTGGAGAAAATGGCTGCTTTAGAGGGTTAGACCCAAGCCATCGTACCCCACTGAGGTCCTGCCCCTCCACAAGCTCCTCCTTCCCCCGGTTCCACTCCCTGAATCTCCAGGCATTTCCCAAACCAGAGTTGGTAACCCAGCTCCCAGACCCCAAATGCTGGTCCACAAGCAGTGGGGAAGCGCTGTGGCTTTTGTTTTCAAGAGGCCTCTCTGCCTGTCCTCTGTTGGAAACAGAACACTGGGTGAAATCACCGTGTTATATACTACGATGGCCATTCCAGTGCTAGCATGGCCAAGCAATCAAGCAGACCTTCGGGTCTAGAAACAGTAGACCAGTCAGATCCTAGCACAGACCAGTAGGCTCATGCAGATTGCAATGTGAACCTATGGAGAACTGGTAGTGTGAATCGGACCTCTCACAGGGTGCAGGGGTGTGTTGCATGGGATGTATGTCCACGGATATAAGTCGGTCACGGACTGGCTAGTTTGTCTTTCAGTTTTGGAGCTCTCTAATAAATGTAAGCTGATCATTATGCTGAGCCTCCGAACTCAGTATTTTATACACCGCTTCTTTGTCTGATTCAGGAGGCCAATTCTTTTAGTCTTCTAAAAGGATAAATATTAGACAAATGAATGGGTCGGAGGAAAAATCCATCGCCTGCTGCTAGCCGGGACAGCTAACTGGAACCTCCGTGTACAGAGCTACAATACCTCAGAAAACCTCTGGTGTGGAGGAAGCCGTTCAGGGAGGCGGGAGTCCTCACCTTCTGGTTGCGATCTTCCCTTAGGCGTCCAGCTGGGCGCTGCTGAGGCGAAGAACCTGGGCCTGATCCAGCAGGGCTCTGCTGAGGGTCCCCGGCAGCTTCCCACAGCTGTCTCGGAGAGAGGCGGTTTGGACCTCCCCCTCCCACCCATGCCAGATGTAACACCTTGCTGGTTCGTCTGCTAATCCCTTCGGAAGGGGGACGTCTTCTTCCATAAAGCCAGTGATGCTGAGAGAGGCGGGAGCAGATTCCAAGGAGCCCAGGCCAGGCGCGAGGGAGGCTGTCGACAGCTTGTTAGATGAGGATTCAGGACAACGTTGTCTGTTTCCAAATTCTCTCCGGCTGACGGGATCAGCGCTGATCTCTCTAGACACATCGAGATGTTTGCGTTATGAGCAAGGAACATCTGGGAACTTGCTCAAAGGCGTGATTTGCGCAGGAAAGGGAATACGCCGTGTGCAGGCTATTTTTTTTAAAATAAATCAAAGTGTTCCATCAAGGAAACACCAATGCTCTCCTTGAAAAGAAGTAGTTTTGCACATGTTTGCTTCCTTTACTAGCCCGCTTGCCTGTTCTTACAGGTCTACAGGTCTTATAGGTCGACCTGTAGTGATAAATATCCATAGTTGGCTACCCTGAGCAGATGCTATCTTAAGGGATTTATTATGGGCTGGTGCATTTTGTTCCCTTGTTGTCCAAAAATTTAGAGTTGACAGATATTGCAGAAAGATTAAACAACAGCTGTTAACGGGGGCAGATTGACCCTTAACTGTTGGAAATGTGTGAGATGCAAGGTCTAGATTCCAGCCATTATAGGGTTAATCTGTTTTACCTTGTGTGCTGTTGTTTAGACTGACCTGGAAGGGAAACTTGGCTCAGAGCAAATGGGAAGATAGCCCGGGAAAATCTAAGTCTGTTTACTAGCCATCATTGGTTACTGTGTTCAAGGTCCTGGTGCACACACACACACACACCCCGAACTGTGTTGGTTGTTACATAGATCAAGATGGGCAGAGCCATGTTAGTCTGTCTGTAGTAGTAGAAAAGAGCAAGAGTCCAGCAGCACCTTAAAGACTAACGAAATTTGTGGCAAGGGAGGAGCAAATTTTGTTAGGTTGTCACAGATTGTGTCAAATTTTTATGGAGTCTCTGGGTCTTTGGATTTTTATTTATTCATTCATTCATTTTGCCATCAAGTCATGGCCAACTTATGGTGAAGCCCATAGGGTTCAGAGGCCGTTGGCCATTGTATGGCTCTGTATAGCGACCCTGGTGGTCTCCCATCCAAGTACTAACCATGGCTGACCCTGCTTAGCTTTCAAGATCTGACGAGAACAGGCTTGCCTGTGCCATGCAGGTCAGACCTTGGCTCTTTGCTACTTGATCATCCTACTACTATATCTTTATTCGGCCAATGACCAGTACATGTCAGAGCTAAAACAATGCAATGAAATCATACAAAAATAAAATCAGTCTCATCTATTGGCAGCAATTCGCTAAAATCTGAACGTACAATTTCTCTGCGAATTCTACAGGCTACTGAGAAAAATTCGGCACAGCTGATGGTAACCATTAACAATTTCTTGAAGGTGAATTCATCCGAGCATCCTGTAATGCTACCTGATCATAAAGCTTTTCCTTTCCTTTGTCCTTTCCCGTCAGGTGGTCGGGGAGTGGCGATTCAGTCAGATCCACTGTGACATCTTTGTCACCCTGGACGTCATGATGTGCACGGCCAGCATCCTCAATCTATGTGCCATCAGCATTGACAGGTAAAGAATCCCTCCATCGTTTCTGTAGAGAAAGGCAGCCGATCGTCATGCCTGGGGGCACCGTGGATTCTGTGGACACCTTTCCTGGCACCTGCACAGTGTTTTTAGGAAGTGGGTGTGGCCAAGTGGGGCTTTTGCCCAGCAAAGCTTCTGATGGGCCACTGGAGATGTGACAGGCTGTGCAGGTTTGTCAAAACACTGCTTTGGCAGCAGCTGCAACCGCAGCACAAAGGTCTTCACTATATTACATGTAGAAAAACAGATATAGAAATAACAGTAATATACAAAGTAATGATCGATGAAATGTCCTTTACAAAGAGACAGTAAGTGAATCCTCAGATGATGTAAACTGGAAGTTCTGTTTCGAAGAAACTTCTTCTGAGCAACATCAATTCTTCTGAACAACATCAAACATACAAAGTCGTGTTTCACCTGATTCCATCAATTGCAATCATTTCAACCAGGTAAAATATAAATCCTAATCCATTGTTTATGGTAAAACTCACAGAACGGGCGTGTTCGATAGGAAGATAACGCGTTCAGAAGAACTGATGTTGTTCAGAAGAAGTTTCTTCGAAACGGAACCTTACTCCGGGGATTTTCGTCGACTTAGTTCTTCTGAACGTGTTACCTTCCTATCGAACACGCCCATTCTGTGAGTTTTACCATAGACAATGGATTAGGATTTATATTTTACCTGGTTGAAATGATTGCAATTGATGGAATCAGGCGAAACACGACTTCGTATGTTTGATGTTGTCCAGAAGAATTGATGTTGCTCAGAAGAAGTTTCTTCGAAACGGAACCTTACTCCGGGGATTTTCGTCAACTTAGTTCTTCTGAACGTGTTACCTTCCTATTGAACATGCCCGTTCTGTGAGTTTTACCATAGACAATGGATTAGGATTTATATTTTACCTGGTTGAAATGATTGCAATTGATGGAATCAGGCGAAACACGACTTCGTATGTTTGATGTTATTCAGAAGAATTGATGTTGCTCAGAAGAAGTTTCTTCGAAACGGAACCTTACTCCGGGGATTTTCGTCAACTTGCGTTCCAGTTTACATCATCTGAGGATTCACTTACCGTCTCTTTGTAAAGGACATTTCATCAATCATTATTTTGTATATTATTGCTATTTCTATATCTGTTTTTCTACATGTAATATAGTGCTTGTTATATTAGCTTACGTGCAGGATTAAGATGCACGGAGGCTGTACATTGAACCCGCACGATTTCTGCGTCCTTCAGAGTGTCCAAGCTTTGTGTATTTTGTGCTGGTCTTTGTAGCTGTGGCCTCTTTTTGTGCTTATTGTCGCAAAGATCTTCTCTGCCTGATCGTTGTGGTAGGGTAGGAGCTTCTGTGAGTCACGGCTCCCTTCAGGTATAGCTGGAATAGGAGTCCGTTCTAGGAGCAGGCACCTATCTGGAAGAGAGATCTACTACCCATATAAAAGCAGACTGGAACTTCTCAAAGCCAGGTAGGTCCCACCCAGTGTTCCCTCTAAGCTGAGTTTAGTGTGAGCTAGCTCACAGATTTTTTAGCCTCCAGCTCACACATTTTTTGTCTTCGCTCAGGAAGGGATGGCTCCCGAGCAAACTAATTTATGCAGCAGCCAAATTGCTCGCTCACAGCTTTTATTAAATATATATATTTATTATTTCGACAATAAAAAAACATAAACGAACAAATAAACTACATTTTCTATAGCTAAGCAACATACAGGGAAGTTGTAACTTGGTACTCAGTTCAGCCCTACGTTTAGTTCCCCTGGGTGTATTGGTTGTGATGCTCACAGCTTTGATGCCAGCAGCTCACAAAGTGGCATTTTTGCTCACAAGACTCCACAGCTTAGAGGGAGCAATGGCCACCTGCCACGCTCTGGCAGAATTCCAAAGGTGCCCGCAGGCTGGGGAAGGTCGGGGTGGACCGCAAGACAGGCCCTTGCAAACATCCCCCACCAGGCGGCATCCGTACTTCCTGACAAAACATCACTGCGCCGCTGGGGCCCGACTGGCTCAGTGTTCCCCCTTGCTTGGTTTCCAGCTGCTCAGGTGGGCAACAGAGCTGTACTGAGACCTGCCCTTTCTGTCTCCCGGCTCGCAGGTACACCGCCGTGGCAATGCCAATGCTTTATAATACCCGCTACAGCTCCAAGCGCAGAGTCACCGTCATGATCGCCGTGGTCTGGGTTCTGTCTTTTGCCATCTCCTGCCCGTTGCTTTTCGGGCTGAACAACACAGGTGAGCACCATAGAACGGTCAGCAGGTGATGCCCTCTGTGCAGGATTAAGATGCACGGAGGCTGTACACTGAACCTGCACGATTTCTGTGTCCTTTAGGGTGTCCAAGCTTCTTCTCCTTAGTAACGCAGAGACAGAAGGTGGTGCTCTCTCTCCTTGGGGGGAACTGGATGTTCAGTCATCCCGTGTGTTTCTGCTGGTCACACTGGGCTTCTGATGCGGTTCACTCACATCTCCTGTACAGGGGGGGGGCACTTTGCCCCCACTTGCTCTCCTTCTCCCATCTCCTGCTGGTGTCTGTTGGAGAATCTCACAGGGCAGCCGGAGGTGCAGCGTCAGTTGTACACAGGACTGCCCTCGAATTAGGAAGCAAAGGAAATACTACTGTAAGCAGAGAGCGATTAGAATACTGTAGTGATGGCCACAGGAATCAACAGCTTTAGAAGGGGAAGAGACAGATTTATGGAGGATAGGTCTATCAGCGGCTAACAGCCATGGTGGCTCAGGGGAACCTCCACATTCAGAGGCACTAAGCCTGTGAATCCCAGAGCTGGGAGGTAACATCAGGGGAAGGCCTCGGCCTCTCTTCCCTGTTGTTGGCCATCCAGAGTAATCAGTTGGCCAATGTGTGAGACAGGATGCTGGACTAGATTGACTATTGATCTGGTCCAGTAGGGTTCCTCTGACGTTCTATCAGGGGAAAGGCTTGGCCTCTGTGCCCTATTGTTGGCCACCCAAAGGAACTGGCTGGCAAATGTGTGGGACAGGATGCTGGACTAGATGGGCCACTGGTCTGATCCAGCAGGGCTTTTCTTATGTTCCTATTAGCTTTAAAAGGGGACTGGACAAATTTATGGAGGAGAGGCCCATCAGTGGCTACTAGCTATGGTGACTAAAGGGAACCTCCACATTCAGGAGCAGTTGACCTCTGAATCCCATTGCCAGGAGGCAATATTAAGGGAAGGCCTTGGCCTCTATGGCCTGTTGTTGGCCCTCCAGAGGAACTGATTGGCCACTGTGTGAGACAGGATGATGGACTAGATGGACCCTCACTGGTCTGATCCAGCAGGGCTCTTCTTATGTTCTTTGGAAGGCCTTGGACTCTCTGCCCTGTTGCTGGCCCTCCAGAGGAACTAGTTGGCCACTGTGGAAGACAAGATGCTGGACTAGATGGACCACTGGTCTGATCCAGCAGGGCTCTTCTTGGGTTCTTATCAGGGGAGGGCCTTGGCCTCTCTGCCCTGTTGTTGGCCCTCCAGAGGGACTGGTTGGCCACTGTGTGAGACAGGATACTAGATTCAAAGGACTATAGGTCTGATACAGCAGGATCCTTCTGATGTTCTTAAGTTTACACAATGTGCCATCAATCATGGTCAGCCCCACACAGCAGACAGAGATGGAAAGATTTCCCAAAGCCAACTGGAAACCAAGGGGTGGGTGCTACTCTAACACCTTAGCGCCCATTCCCCAATTTTGCTGCCAATCCTGCCCTGACTGTCAAAGCCACCTCTCATTGGTGCAGCCAAATCAGTAGATATGGACACTGGCAACTCACCCTGATTTATTTATTCATGTGTTTATTTCATTACTTCCTTCCTTGCTTATTTTCTCTATGGTCTGAGGGCTTCACGGCATCCTCATTTTCCTCGTTTGTGTGTTCCTGTTACATCTGGAGGGGGGGTCTGTTCCACATGTGCTTTGCTCCCTCTAGTGTTCCATTCACTATTACATGACTGTGTCTGGCATATCTCCCTGCAATTTAAACCAGAGAGAGCCAGTTTGGTGTAGTGGTTAAGTGTGCGGACTCTAATCTGGGAGAACTGGGTTTGATTCCCCACTCCTCCACTTGCACCTGCTGATGTGACCTTGGGTCAATCACAAGCTCTGGCACAGCTGTTCCTGAAAGAGCAGTTTGTGTTAGAGTTCTCTCAGCCCCACCTACCTCACAGGGTGTCTGTTGTGGGGAGGGGAAGAGAAAGTAGTTTGTAAACCGCTCTGAGACTCCAAGTGAAGGGCGGGGTATAAATCCAATCTCTTCTTCTTCTTATGGTGGACATAAAGCAATGTAATATTGAAATGACCACAAGGGGGAGCAAAACTCATGTGGAACAGATACCCCCCCAAGCAACAGGAACACACAAGTGAGGGAAACGAGGGAAAGCAGTCAAGGCAGGTTGCACAATGAAGAACAGTGTTAATAAAATACTAATGCACACCAACAATGCAATCTCCCCACACACACACACTTTTGAGTCACAGTGGAACAGAAGGGTTTCCAGGGCTCCACCATCTTCAGCAGTGAGTTACCCCAAACCTATAAGGGCAGCAGTCAGTGGCAGTGGAGGCAAAATTGCCCCTCCCTAGGTGAGAAGTATTTGAAAGATCAAGTTTTAGCCCCATCTTGATCCTGGACGTGAGGCTGTGTTGGGTGACCATTGCAGATCTATTTCTGCCCTGTGGCTAGCAGCTCCCTTGTAGAAAGTCCCATCCCTTAGCTTGGAATTTCCTGCTTTGGACAGAGGCTGGTGAAATTCTCCCCATTCCCCAAAGAATGTCAGCTTAGAATCATAGAATCATAGAGAGTTGGAAGGGGCCATATAGGCCCTCAACCCCCTGCCCAATGCAGGACCAGCCTAAAGCGTCTTAGACCCTCATATCTGCAGGACACCTCTCCTCCTGTGCCCCACCATGACGCCTTCGATCATCTGGACAGGGCCTTGTACAGGCACCTGTTAGGGCTGTCAACCTTCAGGTAGTGCAAACCAAAGAGAGAGATCACGGGATGGAAGGTGAAAAGAAGCACACAACCGTGATGTGTTTATGCCAAAAAAGTTCTCCAAGGACTAGAAATTTATTTTTCCAATATTCACTTTACTGGAAGCAATTCAAACGCCATCACTAATGGATCTGATGAGTGAAGAGGAAGAAGAGAAGAGATGGATTTATACCCCGCCCTTCACTACCCGAAGGAGTCTCAGAGCGGCTTACAAACTCTTCTCCCTTCCCCTCCCCACAACAGACATCCTGTGAGGTAGAAGAAGAAGAGAAGAGATGGATTTATACCCCGCCCTTCACTACCCAAAGGAGTCTCAGAGCAGCTTACAAACTCTTCTCCCTTCCACTCCCCACAACAGACACCCTGTGAGGTAGAAGAAGAAGAAGAAGAGATTGGATTTATACCCCGCCCTTCACTACCCAAAGGAGTCTCAGAGCGGCTGACAAACTCCTTTCCTTTCCCCTCTCCACAACAGACACCCTGTGTGGTAGGTGGGGCTGAGAGAGCTCTGACAGAAACTGCTCTTTTTCACGAACAGCTGTGGCAGATCTTGTGACTGACCCAAGGTCACACCAGCAGCTGCAAGTGGAGGAGTGGGGACTCAAACCCGGTTCTCCCAGATTAGAGTCTGCGCACTTAACCACTACACCAAACTGGCTCTATGTTACTATGAATAGAGTGTTTGTTGAATGGATTAATATTATATAGGTATTTCAACGCCGCCCATTTTGATAAAGTTATACAAAACAAGATATAGTATGCATGGCTCGTTGGTGTTGATGGCGTTTGAATTGCTTCCAGTAAAGTGAATATTGGAAAAAGAAATTACTAGCCCTTGGAGACCTTTTTTTTTTGTGGGCATAAACACATCGCGGTTGCTTGTGTCTTCTCAACCTTCAGGTAATGCCTGGAGATCTGCCACTATTATAACTGATCCTAGAATAATAGAGTTGGAAGGGTCCATAGAGACCATCTAGTCCAACCCCCTGCCCAACGCAGGATCAGCCCAAATCATCTCTGACGAATATTCGTCCAGACTCTTCTTGAAAGCTGTCAGTGAAGGGGAGCTCACCACCTCCCCAGGCAGCTGATTCCACCTTCTTTAATAACACACACACACAAACATACACACAAGCTGGCAGTAGCTCCTAATGGCTAGGACAATGCTCCTGCAATCTCTTGTGTCTTCCAGAGAAGAATGAGTGTATCATTGCCAATCCTGCCTTTGTTGTGTATTCCTCTATCGTCTCCTTCTACGTTCCCTTCATTGTCACCCTGCTGGTGTACGTACAGATATACATAGTGCTGCGGAAACGCAGGAAGCGCGTCAACACCAAGCGCATCGCCACCCACATGGGCCCGGACTCGGACACGCAGGCGCCGCTGAAGGTAACTGCCCCCACGACCCCCTCCCCAATCTCCATCCTCTCTCCTCCCTGGTCCTCTTTGGCCCCTACGACTGTCCTGTTCCCCTTTTTCCATCCCAGGTCTGTGCGGCTTAGTATCACTGAATTTGCAGATTGCAGAGATGACTGTTTGCTTCTCCCGCCCTTGCTCCCAGGTGTAAAGTCTCTCCAGGTTGTGTCCATAGTGGGGTCCTTCCATTACAGCAGGGGGGCCCTCAACCTTTCTGAGCTTACAGGCACCTTGAGACATCTGAGACACAGTGGTGGACGCAGCCACAAAATGGCTGCCACAAAACATCTGCTTCAGGAAGTAGAGCCAGAGACAAAATGGCTGCCCAGCTTACCTTTGGTCACACAGCAAACATCTGTGTGCTTTGTTGCAAATCTGGAAACCCGATCAAATCTCCAATGGCCGACCAGAAGCCTTGCTGGGCAAAAGCTCTGCCTGGCCCTGCCCACTTCCTCAAAATCACTTGGTGGGCATAGGGGTGCCAAGTCACTCACGGTTTAAACCAGGGAATAGTTGGTCCCTTCCCGGGACATTCGTGCATGCGCGAAGCACATGGCGCGATGACGTCACCCGGAAGTGACATCATCACGTCGGGCACATCACAGGCTGATGCTCTAGCAATCAGCCTGGAAACTCTATGGTACCATAGAGCTTTCAAGCTGATTGCTAGTGCGTCAGGCTGTGACGTGCCCAATGCGATGACATCACCTCCGGGTGATGTCATCGCGCCCGGCCCATCGGCCCGATGGGGGTGGGGTTCCCTCCGCCAGCCTGATCCCGACCGGTGAATTGGGGACCCTTTGAGAGGGCACCAGGAAGGGGGTTGGTGGGTGGTGCCACAGACCCCACATTGGGGATCCCTGGATTGCCGTCTTCTTGACAATACTGTTCCATTGCTGATTCTGCACAAGCAGGGCTTTTTTTGTAGAAAAAGACCAGCAGGAACTCATTAGCATAATAGGCCACACCCAACAGCAGAAGCCTATTAGCATATTAGGCCACAACCCTGATGGCACATCTCATTAGCATATTAGGCCACACCCCCATGTTATCAGAAGTGTGGTCATCGAGCCACACCCACCTTTTGCTTCTTATTCTGTTTCCCTTGTTTGTTGTCAAAACCCCAGAGCATGTTAGGCCACACACCCCTAATGTAGCCAACCCTAATGAGTTTCTGCTACTGGGTGTGGCCTGTTATGCTAATGAGTTCCTGCTGGGCGTGGTCAACTCGGGAGCCAGCCGGAACCCCGTTCCTGTGTGTTCCTGCCCCAAAATAGCCCTGTGCACAAGCATATTTGAGGGATCAGGGCCATAGATCCCGCCTTCGGTTACCTGCTCATGCCATTTCTTGAGCTGGGTGCCTGGCTCGATCCTGCCAGGGCTGGACACAGCAGAACGCTCTGGCTGGAGTGAAGAACGACACGTTTGAAAGACGTGCAGTGAACAGCGGACGGGAAACGACTTGGCACAGGAGCTGCGGAGACAAAGGAGGAGGACACAGAGACATGGGATTAATTAATTTTCTCTCCGTCACCCTCGCGGCACTTAGAGCAACAAGAGTTGTGTTCCCTTTGGCCATTGTTCAACAGTTTTAAAACAAAAACGGAGTCCTTCCTGGGGGGGGAGTGCCAATTTTTGAGCTCTTACACAGATCTTTATCCTCTAAGTGAGGACATGGTAGAGATTTATAAAACCATGCGTGGGGTGGAGAGACTGGGCTAAGAGAACTTTTCCTCCCTCTCCCGAAAGACTAGAACTGGAGGGCATCCAAGGAAGCTGACGGGCAGTAGGTTCAGGATGGACAAAAGGAAACACTACTTTACACAAAGAGTGATCACAATGTGGAATCTGCTGCCAGAGGATGTAATCATAGAATCATAAGGGGCCATACAGACCATCTAGTCCAACCCCCTGCCCAATGCAGGACCAGCCTAGAGCTTCTCTAACAAATATTTGTACAGCCTCTTCTCGAAAGCTGCCAATGAAGGGGAGCTCACCACCTATCTAGGCAGCTGATTCCACTTTTGAACCACTCTGACCATGAAAAAGTGTTTCCCAGGGCTATTTTTGGGCAGGAATGCACAGGAACGGAGTTCTGGCTGGCTCCCAAGTGGGCCACGCCCAGCAGGAACTCATTAGCATAATAGGCCACACCCAACAGCAGAAACTCATTAGGATTGGCTACATTAAGGGGTGTCTGGCCTAACATGCAAAGGAGTTCCTGCTCCAAAAAAAGCCCTGGGTTTTGACAACAAAGAAGATAAACAGAATAAGAAGCAAAAGGTGGGTGTGGCTGGATGACCACACTTCTGGTAACATGGGGGTGTGGCCTAATAGGTTAATCAGCTGTGCTGTCAGGGGTGTGGCCTAATAGCCTAATATGTTTCTGCTGATGGGTGTGGCCTATTATGCTAATGAGTTCCTGCTGGGCTTTTTCTACAGAACAAGCCCTGGTGTTTCCTAATATCCAGCCCAGGGGTCATTTGGAGCAGGAGCACGCAGGAGCAGAGCTCTGGCAGTTAGAAGCACAGGCAGCAGCAAGCCCCACCCCCAGCTCCCAGCAGGAGTGCAAAGCAGCACATGTATCATTCCTCCTGGGCCCAGATAGGCTACTCTGGGACTGGAATGACAGCCCCCAGGGTGGAAATACAGACCCTAGAAGTGGAGCCTGAGCAGTGGGTGTTGCCTTCTGATACACTTCCAGTGACGTTGGGGTGTGTGGCATATGCAAATAACTTATTCTAATGAGTTATGCTAATGAGCTCCTGCACCTCTTTTTCTACAAAATGATCCCTGATCCAGCCGATACCCTTCTGCGTGCAACTTAAACCTGTTGCTTCGGCCACAGGAATAAACAGCTTTAAAAAGTGATTAGACAGACTCTTGGAGGAGAAGCCCATCTGTGGCTACTAGCCATAGCGACTAAATGGAACCTCCACATTCAGAGGCACTAATCCTCGGAATCCCAGTGCCAGGAGGCAACATCAGGGGAAGGCAGCTCAGCCCTTGTGCCCTCCAGAGGAACTGGTTGGCCACTGTGCGGACAGGATGCTGGACTAGATGCCTCACTGGTCTGATCCAGCAGGGCTCTCCTTGTGTTCTCATGCCTCACTGTGCCCTGCAAAACTCAGGCCAGCTGACCCCGGGCTCCCATCCAGGCACTGATCAGCAATCACCAGTTGAGCTTTCACTGGTGCTCCTAGACTCTAACCTGGGAGAACCGGGTTTGATTCCCCACTCCTCCACTTGCACCTGCTGGATGACCTTGGGCAAGCCACAGTTCTGACACAACTGTTCTTGAAAAAGAGCCGTTTCTGTCAGAGCTCTCTCAGCCCCACCTACCTCACAGGGTGTCTGTTGTGGGGAGGGGAAGGAAGGGAAGGGGAAGGGGATTGTCAGCTGCTCTGAGACTCCTTCGGGTGGTGAAGGGCAGGGTATAAATCCAATCTCTTGCTTCAAGTAAGAGCCACATAGAAAAAAATGTCAGATGCTTGAGAGCCACAAGGCATTAACACACACATTTTTATTGGGAAAAAATATTCAAATTTGCATATTAAATTAAAGAAAGAAATGCCGTTTCCGGGCCAAGCCAGTCTTATGATGTGGCAGGGCTTGGAGAACACATTTAACTTTAGATGGGGAGGGAGGGGAGAAAGAGAGCAAGAAAGGTGGGAAGAAAGAAAGTGGAAAGAAAGCAAATAGATGGGGGGAGGGAGGGGGGAAGGAGAGGTAGAAAGAAAACAATTTTTAATTTAAATGAATCCTCCAAGCCCCCCCCCCACGCCCTCAGTCCAGCTGGCTTGGCTTGGAGAAGGGATTTAAAGAGACAAATGCCTCCTCCAAGCTGGCTCGCCTGGGGGGGGGGGTGTCTTTGAAAATGCATTTCAAGTTAAAGTTGCTTTCTTTCTCTGCTCCCCCCACCCACCCACACCTCAGGCCTACCCAGGGAGGAAAACACTGGCTGGGGAAGGGAAGACCAATCGGGGAGGCATGCCTCCCCTTTGCTACCCCAGCTGCCCTGCCAGGAGCCACGCAATATGTGTGAAAGAGCCACATGTGGCTCCCAAGCCATAGTTTAGCCACCCCGGTCCTAGACTGTTCTGTGGGCACATGGACAAAACATCTGGGCAGATCGGAAAAGGCTGATGGCTCACAAGACCTGCTGTTGTGGTTTGGGACCCAGCCTGCTGTCTGCCACCCACCAGATTTGTACAAGAGCCTCCCTTCCCCCTTGGTAACCCTTGTAGATTTTGTTGCCTGGAAAGTTGGGGGAAGGTTGAGCAGCTGGCTAGCCGTGGATCACGGGCGGCTGGTGAATGGCCTTTTTGGATGGGATGGGGCATCTACAGGCTTGACCGAGATATAAAATATTCTTGAGATGGACCTCGGGCAACACCTTCACCCGCCTGCTTCCTCCAGGACAAAGCAGAGTCTGCCAAGGTCTTCGCCTTACATTCATGGAGACCTAGTCGAGTCCCAGCTAGCATTTTGTCTCTGCTCCGCGCCCTCTGCTGCTTTCTGGTCTCCCCGCCCCCCATCCTTCTTGCTAGCTCCATGCTCCCAGATGTGGTCTTCTTACGTAACCCGTGTATCCCTCCTTGCCTCCTGTCCCGCACCCACCCCCTACCCCTAGGACAAATGCACTCATCCCGAAGATGTGAGGCTATGCACGCTCATCGTGAAGTCCAATGGGAGCTTCCCGGTGAACAAACGCAAAGTGGTGAGTGGCGTCTTCATGCACGGCAGTCCATCTTCTCTGCCTATGGGAGGAGCGAAACGAGTTCTTCCGAGGGTTTGCTTTGCACCCTGAGGAGCCGGAGAGGAGAGGCAGGAAAAATCTTCTCTGTGGTGCTCAAAGAGATGGTTTCCCCATCCCTTTAATAATATATTAACAGCCGGCTCAAGCATTCTCACAGGAAGCTGCCATATACCAAATCAGACCATTGGTCCATCAAGGCCAGTCTTGTCCATTCAGATTGGTAGCGACTCTGTAGGGTCTCAGGCGGAGGTCTTCCCCATCACCTCCTGCCTGGTCCTTTTAATGGAGATGCCGGGGATTGAACCTGGGCCCTTCTGCATGCCAAGCAGAGGCTTTACCACTGATTCATCACCCTTCTCCTTGGATCTCCAGGGTCTCAGGCAGAGGTCTTCCCCATCACCTCCTGCCTGGTCCTTTTAATGGAGATGCCGGGGATTGAACCTGGGACCTTTGGCATGCCAAACAGAGGCTCCGCCACTGAGTCAAAGCCCCTCCATGGAAGCATCTTCAGAGTACCTTGTGCCTCCTGCAAGCTCACTGCCTGGCCACGCACTGGGAGCCAGATAGGGCTGCACATTGGACCTGCTGAAACTGTGAGATCTCAATGGCAATGTTGAGCCTCACCTGTGCTTGAGGGTAGCCTGTATACGAATTTGGTGATGCTCCCAAGTGACTAATGGTTCCTAGACCAGCCTTTGATATAAGGAGGGAACACCCAAGAGGAGGCCGGTAAAAAAGAGGCGAGTTCCTCTGGAGGGAATAGCTGCTTTGGAGGGTGGACTGTATGGCATTATACCCAGGATTGCTAGCTCTGAGTAGGGAAATACCTGGAGATACTGCTGGACCTCCTGATGGCACTTGGTATTTTTGGCCACTGTGGAACAGAGAACATAAGAACATAAGAGAAGCCAATGTTGGATCAGGCCAGTGGCCCATCCAGTCCAACACCAGGTGCCATCAGGAGGTCCATCAGTGGGGCCAGGACACTAGAAGCCCTCCCACTGTTGCCCCCACCCCAAGCACTAAGAATAGAGAGTATCACTCGCTCCAGACTGAGAGTTCCTACCTATACCTTATAGCCACTGATGGACCTCTGGTCCATATAAGAACATAAGAGAAGCCAATGTTGGAGTAGGCCAATGGCCCATCCAGTCCAACACTCTGCCACGAAGTGGCCAAAAATACCAGGTGCCATCAGGAGGTCCAGCAGTGGGGCCAGGACACCAGAAGCCCTCCCACTGTTGCCCTCCCCCCAGCACCAAGAATACAGAGCATCACTCGCTCCAGACTGAGAGTTCCTACCTATACCTTATAGCCACTGATGGACCTCTGCTCCATATTTGAGGGATATGTTGGACTGGATGGGCCATTGGCTTGATCCAACATCAGCTTCTCTTATGTTCTTATATTCTTATGATATTTGGGGGTGGAGCCTGGGGTGGGTGGAGCTTGGGGAGGGGAGGAACCTCAGCAGGATACAATGCCACAGAGTCCACCCTCCAAACTAGCCATTTTCTCCAGGGGAACAAAACTTCATTGTCTGGAGATCAATTGTCATAGTGGGAAGATCTCAGAGTGCCACCTGGAGGATGGTAACCCTGATTATGCCCACTGAGATCCCTCCCTCCCCCAAATCCCGGCCCCCAGGCTCTACACCTCAGGCTGCAGGGATTTCCCCACCCAGACTGGGCAGCCCTAGCCCATTTTCCGAACCATCCCTGGATGGTATCGTGTCCTGGGCCCACAAACCAAGCTGTCCAGTCTGCCAGGGTTGGCAAGCAAAAGAGGATATGGGTGACGTTTCCACACTATTCGTGGTATGGAATAGATGGTGGGCCCCCAAAGTTTATGCTTCACTAAATCCAAAATGCTCCCAGGGCTGGCAATGCTACCAGATTCTCTTGTGAATGTGCCACTTCAGGGAACCCTGGATGGGCTTACTTTCTGAGAGACATTCTCCTCTTTAGTTGTTGTAGATTTTCCGGGCTGTACGGCCGTGGTCTTGGCCCTACTCTTTGTTTCCTCATAAAGTCAATTTGCAACCATTTTCTCCGCCACCGGAGGCTCATTCTTTGTTCGCTGCCACCATTCTGATTGGTCTACTTGAATGGCTATGGGTTTTGTTTTGTTTTGTTGGTTTCATGTATGTCTGCTTTTTTTATTTTTGGGGGGTCCTTCTCCAGGAAGCTGTGAATCACATCGAAGAGATGGAAATGGCAACCAGCACCAGTCCTCCGGAGAAGAGCAAACACAACAAGCCGCCCGTGGCCAGAAACAATGAGCTGGCCCAGCCGGCCACCTCCAAACAGTGTGACCCTTCCGGCCTGCAGTCCCCAGTGGACAGCCCATCCAGAGTGGAGAAAAACGGGCACACGACCAACCACCCCAAGGCAGCTAAGGTCTTTGAGATCCAGACCATGCCCAATGGCAAGACGAGAACCTCCCTCAAGAGCATGAGCAGGAGGAAATTTTCACAGCAGAAGGAGAAGAAAGCCACCCAGATGTTGGCCATCGTGCTAGGTAAGCCACCTCACATGGCCTGCAGATATGGTTGCCAACCTCTAGGTAGTGGCTGGGGATCTGCCATCACAACTGTTCTCCAGGCCACAGTGATCAGTTCCCCTGGAGAAAAGGGCCGCTTTGGAAGGGGGTCTCTATGGCATTAGACCCCAACTGAAGTCCCTCCCCTTCCCAAACCCTTCCCTCCTCAGACTCTGCAAACAAAATCTCCAGGTCTTTCCCATCTCATACCTGGTAGTCCTACCTGCAAAGGTCCACCAACCATCTGTCTATTAAGATTTCAGTCCAGTAGTGCATTTAAAGACCAACAAGATTTCTAGGGTGTAAGGTTTCGAGAGTCAAAGCTCACACTGGCAGTCTTCAAGCAGCGCCTGGACAAACACTTGTCCGGGAGGCTCTAGGCTGATCCTGCATTGAGCAGGGCGTTGGACTAGGTTGCCCAGATGGAGTCAGGCCCCAGTAGAACCACTCTTCACACACTCATTCTTTCAAGAGGTTTATTGAGAAGATTTGGTCAACTATCGGGGTGAACATCTTCGTCAGGACTGGTAAGGCTCCAGCAGGGAATTAAGCATAGAGGAACAGGGGTCACATTGCAAGCATACGTCACACACCACCAGTGTTACTACAGATCATGATCGGTATACAACCCAACTAGCCATTCCCAAAGTCTCATCTCTCCCAAGATCGCTCCCATGCTAAAACCTGAGAACTCCTTGGGGGCTGTGCATGGAGGAAGATTTACGGAGGCTGGGGCTATCTTTGAGCAGGAACGCACAGGAACGGCGTTCCGGCTGGCTTCTGAGTTGGCCACGCCTACAGCCTCCCCCCCCCCGGGTTCCCCAGGCAAGCTGTGGGGTGCTTAGGGAAGCCGATCCAGAAACTGCCTTCCTTCTCTTGGGTTCCCCATGCGCCTCGCAAGCCACAGGGCACCTGGGGAAGCCGATCCTGGGAGGGAGCTGCACTGTCAGGGGGTGTGGCCTAATATGCTAATGAGTTTCTGCCATTTGGGTGTGGCCTATTATGCTAATGAGTTCCTGCTGGGCTTTTTCTACAAAAAAAAAAAGCCCTGACGGTGGTGCAGCCCTACCACTACAGACCATCATTCTCACACTCACTCCACTCGCCGCTGCCTTGAGCCGGTTCCTGGCAAGGCGGGATATAAATTGAAAATAATAAATAAATAAGTAGGAATGCCATGTCAGAGAGGGCAGCGGTAGGAGCAAAGCCAGATGTGGCAAGCAAGCAGGGAATACAAATGCGAAAGTGAGTATCAGCACTAAAATAGATGGATGGCATTAAATCATTGGCCTGAGTCTGATATATGGCCCCTTCCCAGGCCCATAGCTACACTGGGGCATCTCAGGGCCCGGCCCCCTGACTTACTGCCAAGGCCCCACGACTTCCCCATCCAGCCCAGGCGCTTCCTTGGAGGTGCATGCAGGGGTCTGTGCAGCGTGCCCCCTGACTTATTTAAAGGCCCCTTCACTTTAAAAAACCCTGGCAACAGGCCTGCCCCTTCCGACAACTCTGTGATCCTAGGATTCTTCAGATGCCCTTCATCAGATAGCTTTGGGTCGTGAAAGCTCCCCCCTTGGGGATCTGGTTGGCCTCTAAAGCCGCTACTCGACACGAGTCTTGTGCTTCTGCTATAGAACAGCACAGCTGCCCACCTGAAACTACCGCCTCAGTTTGGTCATTTTAGTTTCTAGGGAGAGCCTGTGCTCGATTCGGTCTACGGCCCACGTATTGGTCTTCTTGGCATTCCGTAGTATCTGTCAAACCCCACGATTCATTAAAAAAAAAATTGATTACAAACGTATTACACCGCCTTTACAGAATACAGTGAGATGGAAGGTTTCAGCCGTGGGCTCCCAGACACATTCACAAGCAACAGAGGAGCTGTTTGGCTAACGGGGGAGGCTATAAAGAAAACGAAAGTGGGTGGAAGTGTCATTTGAAGTGGTCACAGACGGGAAAGATCTGGCTGCTGGAGTCTCAGAGTGCGCATGACGCTTTGCGTCACAACTGAGGGGAGGAAGCCATGGAGTCAGACCTCTCCCTGCTTTTAGGCTCCTCCGCGAGAAAAGCAGGGAGCCCGTCAATCCGGCCAAGGCAGCTGCAGGAACTAGGAGGCCCGTGCCAGGTAGGGTTGCCAACCTCCAGGCGGTGGCTGGAGGCCTCCTGCTAGTACACATCTGATCTCCGGGTGACAGAGGCCAGTTTGCCTGGGGGAAAATGGCTGCTTTGGAGGGTCAACTCTGTAGCACTCATGCCCCAATCCCTGCCTTCCCCAGGTTCCATCCCCAAATCGCCAGGTATTTCCCAAATGGGAGCTGGCACGGATTAACCATGAAGCAGACTCAGGGCTAAAGGGGGCACCACGAAGTTGGGGAAAGGATGAAAAGAAAAAAAAATGAAGATTTGTAAAAAAAACCCACACAGAACAGTATATTGTGTGATCATAGAAATAAATTTTTGTATTGCTGCAACCCGCATTATATATCTGGTCAGACAGGTCAACAACTAAAATGGACTCTGGGTCAGTGTGGAAAGGAAGGGGGCACCAAGACTGGTCAGTGCTGCTGAGGGCACCAGGGAGCCTCAATCCGCCCTGCCCTGGTGGCATGCCAGGCTCTGAGCTGGGATCTTGTCGCTTCTTAATTATTTACTTGTTGGATTTCTACCACCACCACCCCCAGCCAAGTCTGGCGCAGGGCAGCTTACATAAAATTAGACAGGTGAATTACATCAAAACATAAATTACAGTTAAAACAATTCTAAAACCCTTCTGATGTACCAAAGTGCTAATTTGACCATGGTGGCCTTTATTCGATGCTCTCGGCTCCCAGTGGGCTCCTAGATCTTCCTTTTTCAGTTGTCCTTCAGGCGGCTGGCCCAGGCAGTTGATGGAAATGCCGGGGGGACAGGGCTCTCTATCTTTCTTCACTCCAAAGGGCTGGACGTGACCACATAGAATCACAGAGTTGGAAGAGATCTCCAGGGTCATCTAGTCCAACCCCCTGCACAATGCAGGAAATTCACAAATACCTCCCACACACACATACAGCCAGTGACCCCTGTTCCATGCCCAGAAGATGGCGAAAAACCTTTGGGATCACTGGCCAAACTGGCCTGGAGAAAAATTGCTGCCTGAACCCAAAGTGGGGATCAGCATTTCCCTGGGCGTGTAGGAAAGGGCCACGAGAACTAAACACTGAGGCACCCCTTCCTGCCCTCCCTCTCACGACCTGCCTAAGTTCATAGAATCCATATAACTGCCATGTGGCCATCTAGCCTCTGCTTGAAAACCTCCAAAGAAGGAGAGCCCGCCACCTCCGGAGGAAGCCTGTTCCATTGAGAACTCTGTCAGGAAGTTCTTCCTAATGTTTAGCCCAAACCTCTTCTGATTTAATTTCAACCCGTTGGTTCTGGTCCGACCTTCTGGGGCAACAGAAAACAATTCTGCACCATCCTCTAGATGACGGCCCTTCAAGTACTTGAAGATGGTGATCATATCACCTCTCAGTCGTCTCCTCTCCAGGCTAAACATACCCAACTCCTTCAGCCTTTCCTCACAGGACTTGGTCTCCAGACCCCTCAACATCTTCATTGCCCTCCTCCGGACATGTTCCAGCTTGTCTATATCCTTCTTCAATTGTGGTGCCCAAAACTGAACACAGTACTCTAGGTGAGGTCTAACCAGAGCAGAGCAACATGGTGCTCCCAGTATGACATCTGGCATTCACAAACTAGCCTTCGAAGTTGTTCACCTTCAGAGATACCTCAGGGTGGCCCATGTCAAGGTAGAGCCTGGGGAGGGCAAAGTCTGGGGAGGAGAGGGGCCTCAGTGGGTGGGGCTGCCAATCTCGAAATGGGACCAGAATTATGGCTGATTTCCAAGCTACAATGATCAATTCCCCTGGAGAAAACAGCTGCTTTGTACAATCAACTGTATGGGTTGTCAACTCCAGGTTGGGAAATACCTGGAGATTTTGGGGATGGAGCCTGGAGAATGTGAGGTTTAAGGAATGGGAAGTACATATTATTCCATCGTGTCCACCCTTCAAAGCAGCTATTTTCTCCAGGGGAACTAATCTCTGTTGTCTGGAGATTAGTTGTGATTCCAGGAGATCTCCAGGCCCCACCTGGAGGCTGGCAACCCTATCCACTGAGGTCCCCCTCCTCCCAAAACCCCACATTCCCCAGGATCTACCCACAAATCTCCAGGAACTTCCCAACCTGGAGTCGGCAGCCCTAAAATATCTACATCTGAAAAGATGACATGGTGTCCGTAACGCTTTCCTGGTGAATCCCAAAACAGGAACCATGGATATCTGTTTGGTCCTCTTTGCAAGGTTCCTCTCTTATGTAGATGGCCAGTCTCCAGATAACATTTCCACATGCTGATGCTCGCATGGAATGTGTTATCAAATTACCCCATTTCCACATGTGCAAAACATTACACCAAACTCAGATCCCAGAATGCTTGAACAGAATTAGTTGCTGTAGATTTTCCAAGTTGTGTGGCCGTGGCATTGTAGGACCTGACGTTTCACCAGTAGCTGTGACTGGCATCCTCAGATGTATAACACATAAAGATGGAGTACTCTCTGTGTTAAGGTGAGCAGAAAACTGGTAGGCAGGTAATTTATATCTACCCGGGAAGGTGGGGTAGGGCTGAGTCATTATCTTGTGTAGTTCTCCAGGCTATGAACATGCTAATGGAGGAGCTTTCCTGAGGAGGTTCTTTTGTCTATGGATTGTTTCCTGAGGAGGTTTCCTGAGGAGGTTCTTTTGTGTGTGGAATGGCTATTCAAACTCTAATCTTATCTGTAGTGCTATTGTCAGCATTTTGTGTTATTCAGGGCAGGAAACCACGCCCTATTTATTTTTAAACTCTCTTCTTTCCTGTTGAAATTGTGTTTATGTTTATGAATTTCAATGGCTTCCCTGTGTAATCTGACATGGTAATTGGAAGTGTTGTTCAGTCTTTCAGTGTCTTGGAACAAAATGCTGTGTCCTGTTTGGGTTAGGCAGTGTTCAGCCACTGCTGATTTTTCAGGTTGGCCAAGTGTCCTTCACGTTATTTTATTCTTGTCTGGATGCTACGCTGTGTGGTCCCGATGTAAACTTGTCCACAACTACATGGTATGCGGTATACTCCTGCAGAAGTGAGGGGGGTCTCTTCTGTCTTTTGCCAATCGTAGCATCTGTTGTATTTTTCTGGTGGGTCTGAATACTGTTTGTAGGTTGTGTTTTTTCATAAGTTTTCCCATCTGATCAGTGATTCCTTTGATATATGGCAAAAACACTTTTCCTGAGGAAAAACATTCTCCCACAGGAAAGACTCTCTTCTGCAGGAGTATACCGCATACCATGCAGTTGTGGACAAGTTTACATTGGGACCACACAGCATAGCATTCAGACAAGAATAAAAGAACATGAAAGACACTGCAGACTTGGCCAACCTGAAAAATCAGCAGTGGCTGAACACAGCCTAACCCAAACAGGACACAGCATTTGGTTCCAAGATACTGAAAGGCTGGACAACACTTCCAATTACCATGTCAGATTACACAGGGAAGCCATTGAAATTCATAAACATAAACACAATTTCAACAGGAAAGAAGAGAGTTTAAAAATAAATAGGGCACGGTTTCCTGTCCTGAAAAACACAAAATGCTCTACAGCTGACAATGGCACTACAGATAAGATTAGAGTTTCAATGGCCATTTCACACACAAAAGAACCTCCTCAGGAAAGCTCCTCCATTAGCATGTTCATAGCCTGGAGAACTCCTACAAGATAATGACTCAGCCCTACCCCACCTTCCAGGTAGATATAAATTACCTGCCTACCATTTTTCTGCTCACCTTGACTCAGAGAGTCCTCCATCTTTCTGTGTCATACCTCTGAGAATGCCAGTCACAGCTACTGGTGAAATGTCAGGTCCTACAATGCCAGGACCCGGGGAAATCTACAGCAACTAATGAACTCCAGCCGTGAAAGCCTTCGACAACATCTTGAACATAATTTTCTGTGAATCCATCCCTATCCAATCAGAATGGGGGCGGTGGTACATAGGAATTGTCTTCCTATGCATTTCCTTCACTTGGCGAGCTCTGGGTGACAGTGGTCCCATTTTGCAGTTCCAAGATCTAATCCACGATCGATTCCTGACCACAGAGAGTTCTTCGGCCTCAGCATGGCTAATGCGTCTCCTCCAATTTGTCTCCTGCAGGTGTCTTTATCATCTGTTGGCTTCCCTTCTTCATCACCCACATCTTGAACATGCACTGTGACTGCAACATCCCCCAGGCCATGTACAACGCCTTCACGTGGCTTGGCTATGTCAACAGCGCCGTCAACCCCATCATCTACACCACCTTCAATGTTGAGTTCCGAAAGGCCTTCATCAAGATCCTCCACTGCTAAGTCTCCCGGATGGCCAGATTGGGTGGACAGCATGGTCAGACCCGAGGGGGGGTGTTGGATCTGGAGACAAGCTCTCAGAGTTACGTGCCATACCTTCATGCTTTGACAGCGAGGCAGAGACAGCCGTCTTCGTGAAAGGCTGTCTCCCTGGAGAGGCGACGTTCGGATTCCAAGGGAACGGCGTGGAAGAGCCCATGTCAGATGCCACATTTGCACTGCGCTTTATAAAAACGGAAACTAGGTGAACACAAACACTCACGACAGCACCACTTATGGTCCACGAGACCTCCAAAGCGCTGGCCCCAGACGGACACCGCCGGCTGCTTGCGCATTGCCATTAGGGATGCATTTCTCACCAAAGACCCCCCGTCGCCCTGCCTGCTTTGTGACAGGAGACCCCTGTGGTCCCGGGAATCATGCGCTTGCCTTCAAACTTCAGCCCCCCTCATGGGATCTTATCGAACTGCTAAGGCTTGGAGGGACCAGCTCCCGAAAAGCATTCCTTTGCCAGCCCTATGAGCCAGAGGGAAAGGAGCCGTAAGAAAATGGGACCGCAGGACAGAGGGGGAATACCATGACACCAATGTATATAGGAATCAATAGAACGAATTGAGCAAAAGCCCAAGCCAAAAAAATAAATAAATAAACGAACCAACAAGATCTCCAAAATCTTGTCTTGCATGGTATGCATTGTATTTAACCGGGTCATCAACCGTCATCTCCACTCACCTTGACCAGTGTCTTCTCTGATGATGTGTCCTTGTGTCTGAGGGAGCCTACAGGTGGTGGGAGAGAGGGATGGAAGGGTGTGGAGGACAGAGACCAGGTCAGGCATTCGCGGCTCAAGGGGCGTCTCCAGAAAGCCCAACGGGGTTCAGATACCAAGGCTGCCTTCTGCTAACACATCTCTGCTAGCCAATAGAGACAGCCGTGGCAGGCAGAGATTTCTTCTGGGCAGTTTTCAGAGGCTGGCCATGTTAGTCTGCAGTAGACCAGATGGATTGGAGTCCAGTAGCACCGTAGAGACCCAACAAGAGTTTCGGGGCATGAGCATTCAAGAGTCAAAGCTCCATTCCTCAGGCATCTTTGACACGCAGAAGTCCAGGCCCCCAAAATCTTGTTGGTCTCTAAGGTGCTGATGGTGGAAATGCCATCAAGTCACAGCTGTCTTCTGGCGACCCCTCGTGGGGCTTTCAAGGCAAGAGATGTTCAGAGGTGGCTGGCCACTGCCTGCCTTAACAAAGCAACCCTGGACTTCCTTGGTGGTCTCCCATCCAAAGTTCTAATCAGGATGGACCCTGCTGAACTTCCAAGATCAGGCTAGATGGGTCAGGGTCAGATGTTCGTAGGTGGTTTGCCATTGCCTGTCTCTGAGTAGCAACCCTGGACTTCCTTGGTGAGCCAGTTTGGTGTAGTGAGAGAGCCAGTTTGGTGTAGTGGGAGAGCCAGTTTGGTGTAGTGGTGAAGTGCGTGAACTCTTATCTGGGAGAACTGGGTTTGATTCCCCACGCCTCCACTCACAGCTGCTGATGTGACCTAGAGTTAGTCACAAGCTCTGGCACAGCTGTTTCTGAAAAGAGCAGTTTGTGTTAGAGCTCTCTCAGCCCCACCTACTTCACAGGGTGTCTGTTGTGGGGAAGGGAAGGGAGAGGAGTTTGTAAGCCGCTCTGAGATTCCCTTGGGTAGTGAAGGGCGGGGTATAAATCCAAACTCTTCTCTTCTTCTTCTCTTCTTCTTGGTGGTCCCCCATCCACGTTCTAATCAGGACAGACCCTGCTGAGCTTCCATGATCAGGCTAGACGCGTCAGGGTCAGATGTCCCTAGGTGGTTTCCCATGGCCTGCCTCAGTGTGGCACCCTGGACCTCCTTGCTGGTCTCCTATCCAAATACGAACCAGAGTTGACCCTGCTTAGCTTCCAAGAACTGATGAGATCGATCTCGTCTGCGCCATCCAGGTTGGGGCCCTTGGGTGCTACTGAACTGAAATTTAGTTCTGACGAGCTTTGCAGGGAGCAGATCCAGGATTCAGCCCTGTTAGAGGATCTAAGATACCAGGTGATGAGAAAGACCTTCCTCTGGGGAAGACCTCCCCCCTGGGGAGCCACTGCTCATGAATGAGAACGAGCTTAGACAGACCAGTAGCTTAAGGGAGCTCCATAACCGGGGTGCCAGCCTCCAGGTGGGACCTGGGGACCCCCTGAAACGACAGGTCATCTCCAGACGACAGAGATCAGTTCCCCTAGAGAAAATGGATACTTCGGAGGGCGGGCTTTATGGCATTGCACCCCACTGAAGTCCCTGTCCTCCCCAGGCTCCATCCCCAAATCTGCAGGAGTTTCCGAACCTGGATCTGGCAACCTTACCACCACCCCCATCCTCGCTGGTGGCCAGCAGGGGACTTGGCAACCAACGCTCCCTCTAAGCTGAGGAGCAAAAATTCTACCTTGTGAGAGCTACCGGCATTAGCAAGCGATTTGGCGACTGCATAAATCACTTTGCTCTGGAGCCATCATACCTGAGGGAAGACAAAAATCTATGAGCTGGAGGTTAAAAAGCTGCGAGCTAGCTCATGCTAACTCAGCTTAGAGGGAACACTGCTGGCAACCCTGTTTCGTGACTACCTGTGCTCCCATCTGCTGGCAGCTCTAAGAGACGGTACAGGGAAGGGGCAGCTCATTTGCCTGAACTGGTCTCATGGCGAAGCACAGTTAGAAATTATTTTTGTTCATGAAGGGCTCAGCAGCTCTTATTTACTTAGGCACACTTCTAGACAGCCTCTCGATAGCCCGACCGATCAAACAAAAAGGACAGTAAAAGGGTAAAATTTAAAGCCATAAAACAATGCGCAGGAAAACATTCCCCCAAATCTAAAAGAACCGGCCGGCAGAAGTTCCTTAAAATAATACTCAGAGAACGCACCCGTTTCCAACCCCAGAAAATGGCGTAACTATCGACAAACCCGATAGGTCAGAAGAAAGCATGCAAGCCCTGAAAGTCTTTCTTTGGTGCAAAAAATGGAATATCCTTAGCATCAAGCCAATTTCTGCATGGAAGCAGGGACTCCCCGGTAGGGGCTCCACAAGGCCCTGCCAGCCACTGCATTTCTGAAGGCTGTAGCCCACAAGAGACGCCATCTGAAATGATGGGCAGGCTCATGCAGCCGTTCAAATGTGATCTTTAAAAAGTCCTTCTAGCAAAGGACTCCTCCCTGCTGGATGGGCCATGAGAGGCCCGTTCTTGGGTTTTGCTCCTCTGCCCATCCCTGCACAAGATCGCCTTCCGTTCTGAGCAAGGATCTGAGTCTCTGTTTCCATGAAGTAAAACAGTTGGGGGGTCCAATTGGTGCAAAAAATGTTTGATTTCTCGATAAAGTTAATCTGATGTTTAGTGATGAAGATTTGTTGTTGGCTTTTTTATACCTGCTTTTCTAAGTTTGGAGGTTTGACATCTGGCTCTCCGGCCAACGCTGCACACCAGCAAGTTCAGACTTTCTCTTGGTGGAGCAAAATACATTCCCATGTCAAACAGTGTTTCAACTCCCCCCCCCCACCCCCCGCGACCATTTACTTGGAACGTATTATGGGGTTGGAGCTGCAGTGGCAGACCATCTCCAAAGGCCTCTTGCCTTGAAAGCCCTACAGGGTTGCCATAGTCACTGGTGACTCAGGGACACTTCCCTCCGCCGCCAGAGCTGTGGATCCATTTTGCCAACAGCAAAACTTCCCTTTATGGCTCCTTCCAGCAGAGAGGAAAGCAGCACCAGTAGCAGAATGGATCTGCAGAATCCAGGCCTGGATTCCCCCACCACCACCTGCCATGATTCACCAGAAACATTAGCGCTAATCTTTGACGAAACCAGTGGGGCCAAGCCAGCCAGCATTTTTCTACAGAAACGTTTCCAAGTCACCGTCTCGCTCTTTGCGGCTCCAGCCACGGCCGGCAAGCATCTCACCAAATCGGCTACAATTCTGTCAGCTCTGTTAACCGCTAACTGTACCCAGTTCAGTACATTTTGTAAGACTGCTGCGGATATTATATGGTCGGTTAATAAAATGACATGGAAAGAGGTCTCTCCGGAATTTAATTCACCGATTCCACCTAAGCAGAACTAGTACTGCTTGTTGTAGACAGGTGCTCCAGGCAGAGAGTTAGCCTGGGATCAAACATAAGAACATAAGAGAAGCCAACGTTGGATCAGGCCAACGGCCCATCCAGTCCAACACTCTAACACACAGTGGCCAAAAACACCAGGTGCCACCAGGAGGTCCAGCAGTGGGGCCAGGACTCTAGAAGCCCTCCCACTGTTGCCCCCTCCCCCAAGCACCAAGAATACAGAGCATCCCTTGCCCCAGATCAAGAGTTCCTATCTACACTTTGTGGCTAATAGCCACTGATGGACCTCTGCTCCATATGTTTATCCAATTCCCTCTTGAAGTCGTCCATGCTTGTAGCCACCACCCTCTCCTGTGGCAGTGAATTCCACGTGTTAATCACTCTTTAGGTAAAGAAGTACTTCCTTTTATCTGTTCTAACCTGACTGCTCAGCAATTTCATGGAGTGCCCATGAGTTCTTGTATTGTGAGAAAGGGAGAAAAGTACTTCCTTCTCAACCTGCTCAATCCCATGCATAATCTTATAAACCTCGATCATGTCACCCCTCAGCCTTCGTTTCTCCAAGCTGAAGAGCCCCAAGCATTTTAACCTTTCTTCATAGGGAAGGTGTTCCAACCCTTTGATCATTCCAGTTGCCCTTCTCTGCACTTTCCCCAATGCTATAATATCCCTTTTGAGGTGTGGTGACCAGAACTGTACACAGTACTCCAAACGAGGTCGCACCATCGATTCATACAGGGGCATTATGATACTAGGCTGGTCTGCCCTGACATGCTAATTTTCTGTTTGCGGGCTAATTTATTTATTTTTACTTATTTATTTCTTCGATGTCTATCCCGCCCTCCGGCCGAAGCGGCTCAGGGCGGCTTACATACAGCCATAAAAACAACATAAGTGCATACATAGAATAACTAACTCAGTTCCAAATAAATACAGTTTATTTGGTAATGTAGGAACATACTCCCAGTTGGAGAGAAGGGCAGGGCTCAAGTGTAGTAAATAAATAAATTATTCACCCACCCACCCCGCCTCACAGAATGATTGAAGCTTCTGCTTAGCTTCTCCTCCCTGCAAAATGGAGCAGATCTCTTCTCTCTTGCTCCAGATTGCAAGCTATGTTCCCTCTAAGCTATGGAGTCCTGTGAGCAAAAATTCTGCTTTGTGAGCTACTGGCTTTCAAGTTGTGAGCAAGTGATTTGGCTACTGCACAAATTTGTTTGCTCTGGAGCCAGCCTTCCTGAGCTGAGATGAAAATGTGTGAGCTGGAGGCTAAAAAACTGTGAGCTAGCTCACACTAACTCAACTTAGAGGGAACACTGATTGCAAGACTAGATCTAATGGGTGGAAATTACAAAGGAGTCGTTACCGGCTAGATATCAGGAGAAACTTCCTAACTATAAGAGGGGTTGAGCAGTGGAACAGACTGCCTTGGGAGGTGGTGGATGCTCCTTCGCTGGACGTTTTCAAGCAGAGGCTGGATGGCCATCTTTCATGTACGTTATAGGGCTATCTTTTGGCTATGCTCCTGCAGAGTGCAGGGGGTTGGACTAGTTGACCGCCAAGGTCCCTTCCAACTCTTAACATTCTATGATTCTACTGCCTAGCTATGGGTTGACCAGTGGAAGGAACTCCAGACTGGAGAACAAGCTTGGCCTGATAGATTCCAGAGGGGTCAGGACCAGTTGACCTCTGGGGCTATTTTTGGCCTCATTTTTGTCTCTCTACAGGTTCCCCCTCCATGCACCAGGTAAGTGGGCCTCAGGTGAGACCCCAGCCTCTGGGCTCCCTCCAAGTTTCAAGCCTGACCTGCAGCTCTACCCTCGACTTGCAAGGTGGTTGGTTCTGGGACAATAAGGAGAACACCCCCCCCTTTGCTGGCTCCTTAATGCACTTAGGGGAAGGAAAATACGGTGCATCGGAACAGTCGGGTGTAAAGCTAGAATTGCCAGCCTCCAGGTGAGGCCTGGAGATTTCCATGACTTACAACTTATCTCCGGACAACAGAGATCGCCTTCCCTGGAGGAAATGGCTGCTTCAGAGAGAGGACTCCAGGGCAGGGGTGTCCAACTCATTTGTTATGCGGGCTGCAGGGCTCTTTTTGTAGCAGGAACTCCTTTGCATATGAGGCGACACCCCCCCTAATGTAGCCAATCCTCCAAGAGCTTACAGAGCTCTTCTTACAGGGGCTACTGTAAGCTCTTGGAGGACTGGCTACATCAGGGGTGTGTCGCCTAATATGCAAAGGAGTCCCTGCTACAAAAAGAGCCCTGATCTGACGTAAATGAGAGCTTGTAGCGGAGATATAAACTTTATAAAGGACACAAACACAAAGGGTTGGTTTTTTTACTTAGAATAAAAACATGCTTAAAGCATTAGCACTCTTGCAATATTTTCTTTATTTAACAGTGTCTGATAACTGACGCCTCTTGCTATGAATTATTACATCAAAACGTCTGTGCTGTTGCAATCTTGAGTACGCTATTCAGCCGCGCGTATCTGTCAGCTGCAAACCTACGATGACGCAGCAGCAGCAGCAGCAGAACTGGAAGCAGAAGCAGAGGACAGCCAGTTCCATTGTGGACCTGACGGAAGCCCTCTGGGGGCCTGATCCAGCCCCCGGGCCGCATGTTTGACATCCCTGCTCTAGGGCTTTATACCCTGCTGACGTCCCTTTCTTTGCCATACCCCTCCCCCACCCTCCCCAGGCTCCATCCCCAAATCCCCGGGAATTTCCCAACCTGGAGCTGGCAACCCTACATCATGCGGCTCGCGCATAAACCGAAGCGTCCCCTCTAAGAACTGCTCTGAGAATAGCCCGTGGCTAGGGTTACCGACCTCCCTGTGGAGGCTGGAGACTTTCTTTTTTTTTTTGTAACTCTATTTTTCTTAATTTTTTCAAAATAACTTTTTATAATACAAACGACATGGAACAATTCAACATATTACGTTAACATAACTTCAACAAATAAACAACTAACAACGTGAATCAACAATATCTAAAGTTAATACAGTATCAATTCTTTATGTTTAATAGGAAGATCCTTAAAGTCGGTCTTTTCTGTTTCTATATATTGAAAAAAGGAAAACCATTTTTCCATAAAATTCAACTTTTTTGATGCGCCATCAGCTATTAATAGTTGTGTAGCTATTTTATCATAGATAACTACGTCCCAAATTTTTTGAAACCATTGGCGTACTGCTGGGACTTTTTTCTGCTTTCCAAAGTTGAGCTATCGAGATCTTAGCTGCAAGTAACAATACAGCTATAAGCTCTGCAGTTTGCTTAGTCACTAACCCATCATCCCAAATATTTAGTAGAAGAGATTCTGGAGTGTTTGGAATTCTATGTCCTGTTATTTGCTCTGTGATTGATATTACTGATTCCCAAAATGGACATATTTTGCAGCAAGCCCACCAACAATGTATAAATGATCCAGTATATTGTCCACATTTCTGGTATTACAACTGAACTCCAGATGATAGAGATCAGTTCCCCCTGGAGAAAATGGCTGCTTTTGAAGGTGGACTCTGTACTCCTGGACCCCGCCTGGTTCCCCATCCTCCCCGGGCTCTGCCCTCTCCAGTCTCCACCCCTAAATCCCCGGGTATTTCCCAAGCGGGAGGTGGCAATCCTAGGAAGGGCTGAAATGCAACTCAAAGGCTGCGTTCAGACTGGCAGTTTGCCCCGCTAGAGCCACTTTTCGGCCACGTTTCCCAAGCGGATTAAAGGGGGCATTCACACAGGCACATCTGCCTGGCGTTCCCCACCCGCAGGCAACCTGTGCTGTTCCGCTTCACTCCCCCGCTAAAAAGATACCTGACAAAAATGGTAGAAAATCCCGGAGAGCGCCTTTATTTTTTTTTTTTTGCAATTAACCATTTTTATTAATTTTCAAACATAACAAAGAACAATGAAAATTTAAACAAGAAACAACAATATATAAAGATAATTTTAGGAGATCATATAGATACTTTTAAAATTAGTAAAAAACAAAATCTTTTATATTTCTGTGGCAAAGAAAAAGTTTGGGGTTGACAAGCTGCAATGCATTCAAAGAAGACAAACCATTTTTTCACAAAACTAACTTCAAGCATTATTCCGCTTCTTGGAAGTGTGAATGCGAAGCTGAAAAGCCGGGAGCAACCCGCTTCTATAGTGTGCACCGGGTGTTTCCGCACATAAGGCAGCAGTGATCGGATTGGCTGTGCTCTGCTCTACCGCCCAATGCGGTGCCGGTGCGATGGGGTCCACCCCAAATTGGCCGGATGCACTTATGCGCATGAGCACATATGCACCCATGAGCCCATACACACATAGAGGGAAAAGCTGTTTACAGCCGCACCTCCGGGCCAGCAGTCTGAACGCTCCTGTGAGCCTCCTCCTGGTACGGTCCCACATCTGTCAGCCCTGTGTGACCGGGAAAACCCGGAACAGTTTATTCCAGGGCTTTTTTGCCACGACTGGCTTCCGCTGCAAACTGCGAGTCTGAACTCAGCCAAAGAGCCTACAAAAGATGGTCCGTGCACGTTGGCCATGGTTTTCTAGTCCCTCCCTTTTCGGTGCTGACAACAGGAATGGCAGTTCTGGGTGACATTTCTCTGTTTGGAGCACGCCAGAAAATTACCGCTCCCTTTCTCTCAATAGCGCGACGTGCGTTGACATTTAGGGCGTTTGGATCTTTTAATTAAGAGGGTGGCAAATTGATTCTCAAGATGGCGTAAATTCACGTGGATTTTTTAAAACTGGGTGCCCAGGGCGGGGAGGGGAGGCTTGTCATCTCCCGTTCTTGAGCTCTCACAGAGTCTGGCATTTCCTGCTTCCTGATCGGAAAGGATTTGTTGCCGTCCTGTGTTTTATGGAAGAAATTAATCTTTTGCTTTCGTATAATCCTGTTAAGCTCATTCGACAAAACCTTGTCTAATGACCGTGGGCTGTGCCGCACTGCAGAAGGATTAGCCACGTGCCCCTCCCTCCCTCCACGTTGCCCAGGAGAGGCTGGGAAGTGGCAGAAGGCAGCCGGCTAGTCTCAGGTGCTCTCACAGTAGCCCAGTTGGTGGGATCCTGAGCCAATTCGGTGGCCTACATCTTGTACAGAACCAGCATGGTATGGTGGTTATGACCAGCGAACTCTAATCCGGGAGAACCGGGTTTGATTCCCCACTCCTCCACATGAAGCCAGCTGGGAGACCTTGAGTCAGTCACGGTTCTCTCAGAGCTGTTCTCTCAAGAGCAGTTCTCTCAGAGCTCTCTCAACTCCACCTACCTCACAGGGTGTCTGTTGTGGGGAGACGAAGGGAAGAAGATTGTACGCCACTCTTAGACTCCGATGAAGGGTGGGGTATAAATCCTATCTCCTCCTCTTCTTCTTCTTCGCTGTCAAGTCGCTGTGGACTTATAGGGACCCTATGAATTAGTGATCTCCAAAATGTCCTATGAAGTCTTAACCTTCTTGCCCAGGTCTTGCAAAGGGAGGGCCTTTGTGGCTTCCTTGACCGAGCCAATCCATTTCACGTTGTGTCTTCCTCTTTTCCTGCTGCAGTCAAGTTTTCCCAGCATTACTGTCTTTTCCAGTGACTCTTCTCATCATGCAACCAAAGTACAATAGCCTTAGTTTGGTCATTTTAGCTTCTAGGGAGAGTTTAGGTTTGATCTAAGCTGGAACCCACTGATTTGTCTTTTTGGAGAAGGAGGAGGAGGAGATTGGATTTATACCCGGAGGCAGTGGAGAAAAACTGCCCCTTCAGGTGCCAGGTCAGGCAAAGGAGGGGTGGGCAGAGCGAGGACTGCCAGCTGACGTAGGCCCATTCCGCCACAGTCACCAAAGACCCCCTCCCCTCCGGGAAGCTCAAGGTTCTCTAATGCCCTGTTTGAAAAGCCCAGTCCTGGTACCATCCCCCCATCCAGATTTTCTGCTTTCCTCAAATGTGTCAAGGAAGATTCCACAAACTATTTCTGGTTTCCCATCAGCACAGAAGGTAAAGTCGGAGGCCTGTTTAGCATAAAAGCACTCCATTCGCGCTCTCTTCATCCATAATGGAACTACCGGTCAGGCTGACCATTTCTGCCGATACGCCTCCGGGGCTTTGTTCCGCCCTCGTGTCTTCTGGCGTGGGCTGCGGCCTCTCATTCCCTGCCCTGCCACAATTGTTCTCGGGCAATTTTATCCCTCCTGATTTGAGTGAAATTGCAAAGGCACAAGCCGGCCGGTGCAATTTACGGGTCTCAGGAGGGAGACAGACTATAGCTGTCCCTTCCAGTCAGTCAAAAGTGGCATGATGGGAACAAGAGCTCTGGCTTGATTTGGGGTCCCCCCCCATCCCACTATACTGTCTGGTCCAGAGAGCTCTTGGAGGGTTGAGAGAGGCTGGGGGAAAGAGGAACTTCAGGAAAAGGAATCTCATACTATTGGGATGGGTCAGTCTTGCTAATTATTTAGATGGGAGCAGGGCTTTTTTGTAGAAAAAGCCCAGCAGGAACTCATTAGCATAACAGGCCACACCCAACAGCAGAAACCAATAAGCATATTAGGTCACACCCCCATGTCACCAGAAGTGTGATCATCCAGCCACACCCACTTTCTGCTTCTTGTTCTCTTTACCTTGTTTATTGTCAAAACCCCGGGCTTTTTTTTGTAGCAGGAACTCCTTTGCATGTTAGGCCACACACCCTTAATGTAGCCAGTCCTAATGAGTTTCTGCTGTTGGGTGTGGCCTATTATGCTAATGAGTTTCTGCTGGGCGTGGCCAACTCAGGAGCCAGCCGGAGCACCGTTCCTGTGCGTTCCTGCCCAGAAATAGCCCTGGATGGGAGACCACTGAGGTGAGTGTGATCACAATTCTCCAGGATAAAAAGATGCATCAGGACCAGAGCAATTTACACCACTCCCAGCACGCTGTCTGAATGCACCCAAAGTGTGGAGAACTGATTGTTGTAGGCCTCTGACAGACAGGCCACTGGCGGTCCTCCGCTTGGGTTAGCCAGGACAGGGTTGCGTCAGGGCGAGGCGCTGGTTCCCTTTGGCTGAGGACAGCGACGGTTCCATCATAGCCGGCACCGGTGCTCCCTCTAAGCTGTGGAGTCTTGTGAGTAAAAATTTGACTCTGTGAGCTCCTGGCATTCAATTCATGAGCGAGCAATTTGGCTGCTGCATAAATCAGTTGGCTCTGAAACTGTCCTTCCTGAGCTAAGACAAAAATGTGTGAGCCGGAGGCTAAAAAAAACCTGTGAGCTAGCTCACACTCACTCAGCTTAGAGGGGACACTGGCCAGCACTCTCCTCCATCTTTTTCCTCACTGTGGCCCTCTCCTCACATGCCGGCAAGTCAACACCGCTGTCCAGAGTGGAGTAGCGAAGAAATTGTCTTACGCCATCTGAAATAATGTGGTCCTCCTTCTTTGGTTGTGGGTTTTAGCTTGTTTTTGATGGTTGTACATCGCCTAGGGCCTTACATCATAGGGAACAGGTGATTTATAAGATGAATAAATAGTAATAACAACAACAACAACATACACACGGGCTAGCAGCCAATTTCTCAGGTGGCCCAATTCCCCCCAAAAGCAGTCCTGGCTTTCTCCTCTCCGGAGCGTTTTTCCCAGGGCCTCAACATTCTGCCAATATCCTTTGCAGGGACTGTTGCTGTGTTTGTCTATCTGTCTGTCTGTCTGTCTGTCCGTCCATCCATTATCTATCTATCATCTATCTATCTATCTATCTATCTATCTATCTATCTATCTATCTATCATCTATCTATCTATCATCTATCATCATCATCCATCATCTCTCTCCCTATCTATCTGTCTTCGATCATCTAACCGTCTATCCGTCCGTCTATCTGTCTGTCTGTCTGTCTATCTATCTATCTATCTATCTATCTATCTATCTATCTATCATCCATCCATCCATCTATCTATCTATCTATCTATCTACCATCTATCATCATTATCCATCCATCATCTCTCTCTCCCTGTCTATTTACCTACCTACCTACCTATCTATCTATCATCTATCTATCATCATCATCCATCCATCATCTCTCTCCCTATCTATCTATCTCTCTCCCTATCTATCTATCTATCTATCTATCTATCTATCTATCTATCTATCTATCATCATCATCATCCATCCATCATCTCTCTCCCTATCTATCTATCTATCTTCGATCATCTAACCATCTATCCGTCTATCCGTCTATCTATCTATCTATCTATCTATCTATCTATCTATCTATCTATCTATCTATCTATCTATCATCTATCTATCATCTATCATCTATCTATCTACCATCTATCATCATTATCCATCCATCATCTCTCTCTCCTTTATCTATTTACCTATCTACCTATCTACCTATCTATTTTTATTTATTTTATTCGACTTCTCTCCCCCCCTCCCCGCACGGCGGGCTCAGGGCAGGTTACATCAGATTTAATAAAAATACAATATATAAAATACAAAGGAATTTGGTAAAAAAATACACAATTAAAACACTAATAAATTACAACTATATCCTGCTGCTGGTGTAGTTGTCGTTAGAATTAGGTCTCACAGATGCCATCTCCGGTAAGCAGTTCTGACCCAGAAAAGAGGGAGGGACATCCGTCACTCTAGTTGGAAGCCTGGCGGAAGAGCTCCGTCTTGCAGGCCCTGCGGAACTGTAAAAGGATCCTGCAGGGCCCTGATCTCGTATGGGAGCTCCTTCCACCAGGTGGAATTTCTGAGGTATATGGATGTTACTTTCTACCCTTTAGAGGTGAGGAGTACCACCGATCCTTAAAGGCCTGGTCGATGTCAGAAGGCTGATGACTGGAAAGGCAGAGCCCAGGGAAGCTGTGTCTGGTCCATCTGGTCCGTTGTTTTAAGCTTTCGGACGGCCTGCCAAAAGCCCCCGGCCAAATCCCAGCCGGAAAGCATAAAAGCAAAACGCTGTTTTTCACTCTCATGTTCGGATTGCATGTACCAGACAGGGCTCAGACTTCTCAGAGGGTTTCTTTTCCTCGAGTAGGAAGACAGAAGTAATTTATGCTTCTGTCGAGCCCCGCTCAGCCCTGCTGGAAGCCCTTGTTCTATCCTGTTCTGCTCGATCCCAATAAAAAGGCCGCTTCACCCTGGCTCTGTGCATACGGGACAGCTGGTCGCCCTCCCTCTTCAGCATCAAAGACAGACAGACCTGGAGAGACAAAAGGCCCTCTTGCACTGCAGAGGCCTCGAGAAGAACAGAGTCACTGAATTAAAAGCGATTGGTTTTCTTTGATTGCAGCTTCTTTTAATTGCATAAAATGCAGCGTGAGAGAGAGAAAGAGGGCCCACGCCAAGGCTGAATAGCACATAGATAGCCAATGAATGCTATCAGATGAATGAAACGCCCTCCTCTATGGCTGAATGATAAAGGAGCCGGAGGAAAACAGATGCTATAAAAGGGGTAATTGGGGGAAATGGAAATCGTCCCCACCTGAATCTTCAGAGGCCATAAAAACTTCAAACGTTTGCAAGGAAACGGGCAGCACATCTGCACATCAGAGCTGTTAACAAGTGATGCTGGCCATGAATTTAAGAAACAGTGAGGCCTTCAGTAATATATACTTAGGACTGTTCCACATTCTAATTTTCCTCACTTATGAGTTCCCTTTGCATCAGGGGGAGGGGACAGTTCTGCATGTGTCTTGCTCCCTCTAGTGGTCACTTTGATATTATACTGCTTTATGTCTGGCATATTTCTCTGCAGATATGACGGACATAACGCAATCTAATATCGAATCGACCACTAGAGGGAGCAAAACACACACGGAACAGGGAAAAAACCAAAGTGCCAGGAATGTGCAAGTGAGGAAAATTAGAATGCAGAAAAGCCCTTAGCTCGGGGCGGGGGTGGGGGGGACCCTCTGTCCCTCTCTGTCTCACACACAAACACACATCAGTTTGGTGTAGTGGTTAAGTGTGCAGACTCTGGGCAAGCCATAGTTCTGTCAGAGCCATTCTTGAAAAAGAGCAGTTTCTGTCAGAGCTCTCTCAGCTCCACCCACCTTATAGGTGTCTGTTGTGGGGAGGGGAAGGGAAAGGAGTCTGTAAGCCGCTCTGAGACTTCTTTGGGTAGTGAAGGGCGGGGTATAAATCCAATCTCTTCTCTCTTCTTCTTTCTTCTTCTTCTTCTTCTTCCTCCTCTCTCTCTCTCTCTCTCTCTCTCTCTCTCTCACACACACACACATTCCCCAAGCATTCTCTCTGGCCATTGCCAAATGTTGTCTCTTTCAAGGCTTTTGTAGGGTTCTTGACAGCTAGCACCTGCCAAGTGAACAAACACACATGAAGCCGCCTCCTATTTGAGAGACCAGGGTCACGTCTCCTCTGACTGGCAGGGACTCTCCGGGGTCTCGCACATCCCCTCCTCCCGACCCAGAGTGAGTGAGCCTGGCGAGTGGTACAAACATAGCCCAGCCCCAGCTGCATTGAATCAAACTGTCCCTTGCACATCTTAGAGACACTCTTTTTTAATTTAATTAATCTGCAGATTACAAAGGTGAAACCTCACAATGAAAATACCTTCTGAGTAGGGTTGGCAATTCCAGGTGGGGAAACAAGAAGAAGGAGAAGGAGAAGGAGGAGAAGAGAGAAGAGATTGGATTTATACCCTGCCCTTACAAACTCCTTCCCCTTCCCCCTCCCCAAAACAGACACCCTGTGAGGTAGGCGGGGCTGAGAGAGCTCTTTCCAGAACTCCTCTTTCAAGGACAGCTCTTATCAGAACTATGGCTTGCCCAAGGTCATCCAGCGGCTGCAAGTGGAGGAGTGGGGAATCAAACCCGGTTCTCCCAGATTAGAGTCCACACACTTAACCGCTACACCAAACTGTAGACATGTCCTTCGTATCTTAGGACTGCTTCCCCTGCCTGAACCCGGCTTGAGCCTCAGTTCGGAAGACCGTCAAGGAACTGGCCACCAACACCGGGCTTCTGGGAGCCCAGAATCTCCAAAAACAAAAGCCCTGTCCCCTGCCCCAAGACCTGGCTTTCCTCTCCTCTTGTCTTCCTGTAAAGTACTGCGCAGGATGCATGGGTAGTGATATCAGCTCATACTTTATTGGAAGTGAAGAACAAGAGAGAGGATGCCGGCTCGCAGACCAGCTTATATCCCTGAGGCAAACCACACCCAAAAACACACCCCACACCCGTGAGAGGGTTATTTACAGTGGCAAGAGATCCATAGGTCCTTTCTCAGATCCTAGCCCTCCGATAGGAGCGGGCGAGGATCCGCTCTGTCTATTGTCTCTTGAAGCAAAGCTCGGGCTCTTTGCCTGACCGCGTGTGGACCTGACCTCGCATGTGATCGAACTCAGTACCCAACACTCCCCTTCTGGTTTTCCTTTCTGTCTTCTGAGAACATTTCTGTTACGTACTGAGCCTAAGCCATTCCTCAAGCTGCACCGGGAACGGGTTGAGCTTGCAACTTGGGAACAATCGCTCGCCAGGATCCTAGAGCCAACCAATAGATAAGGGTTGTCATGTAAATACCCTGTCATTGGGAGTGGGTGGGTGTTGGGTGTGGGGTCTGCCTGCTTTATAAGCAGGGCTCAAGCCTTGCCGGGCGCCCTTCTTGTGTTCCCGAAATCACTGAATGAACTACAGCCGATCACTGCAATGCATCCAGAACCCAGGATTTAACAGTTTCTTTTATGCTTCTTGGAAGGTACTGCCTGGGAGCCCTGTCGTTGCCTATGCAAAGGGAAGCAAGCGTATCGACCTACCCCTCTCCTGCCGGGCAAGTAAGAGAGGGGTTTTGTCCTAACAGCCTTTTCAATGCATGTTTAATGATGGTTCTATAAAGCCAATCCGACGGCCCGCCGCCAGGTCTCCAAGCACTGGCGTGGAATGCTTGCAAAGCAGATTGCGTTTGCATGTGTGTGTTTCTCTGTGTGTGTGTGTGTTTGTGTTACTAAGTGACCTCTTAAGGATTAAGGTAGCTTCCACAGTGACAACCTCATGATAAACTTATTCAGATTGGATGTTTTCATACGGAGGGTGTTTGGGGAAATCATGATAGAGGAGCAGTGAGATAATTTCCGAGAAACCATTCCCCCCCCCGTCTCTTAAGTTCTTCGTACTCGCAGAGCAGTTTGAGACAATCCTGCTATTGTTCATCTTTTCCATTTCTTTGTCTCCCTTCCTCCCTCCAGGGCGCTCAACTCTATACACAGTTCTATTTTTGTCATTTTATCCTCACATCCCAGCCTTGTGAGGTAGGCTGGGATGAAGGACGGTAACTAATCCATCGTCTCCCAGTGAGCTTCGGGGCAGAGTAGGGATTCGAACCCAGGTCTTGCAAAGCCTAGTCCAACGCTCTGACCATGAGACTAATAAGAGATACATTCGACCCTCAGTAAAGGAGTCTCAGAGTGGCTTACAATCGCTCCTTTCCTTTCCCCTCCCCACAACAGACACCCTGTGAGGCAGGTGGGGCTGAGAGAGCTCTGACAGGAACTGCTCTTTTTCAAGAACTGCTGTGCCTGAGCTTGTGACTGACCCAAGGTCACTCCAGCAGGTGCACATGGAGGAATGGGGAATCAAACCCAGTTCTCCCAGATTAGAGCCCGCGCACTTAACCAGTACACCAAACTGGCTCTCAAAATTATTAGGGGGAAGCGCAGACGCAGTCCCCCACAACCACAAATTATGCAGTCGAGTTTCCCGCCAAGCTCTGGGTACATTACACTGCACCAAACTGGCTCTGTCTTGAGGCTAAAATGGAGGGAAAGGGGAACAATGTAAGCTGCCTTGGGTCCCCCCTGGGGAGAAAGGCGAGGTATAAATGAATTAAAGAAAAACTGAAGTGAGCAAGCCACATTTTTGGATACGCTCCTGTAAAGGGCAGGGGAGGGGGATCTCCCTGGGCGAGAGAGACTTTTCTTACATGCTGGAAGAAAACAATTTCTATTGACGAGGCGACATTTTGCAGTGACAGGCAGACGGGGGAACGGTCGACTGTGATTTCTTTCTCAGCCTGTTGTCAACAGGTCTTCTTTGTGAAAGGAAGAAAACACCACAAAAAGCCTGCTCTTCAGACTGAAAAAAAAACCAATAAATGGAGCAATTGCCCTAAGTTGGATAGCTCAGGCAAGCCTCATCCCGTCAGATCTCAGAAGCTAAGCAGGGTCGACTGTGTCAAGGACTTGGATGGGAGACCTCCAAGGAAAACCAGCAGCCGGGAGGTGGGGGCAGGCTTCATTCAGCCACCGCTCTGAATCTCCTCCAGGCCCCCAGTAGGGGTCAGACACCAGAGGTCACCATAAGAACATAAGAGGAGCCAATGTTGGATCGGGCCAATGGCCCATCCAGTCCAACACTCTGTGCTACACAGTGGCCAAAAATACCAGGTACCATCAGGAGGTCCAGCAGTGGGGCCAGGACACCAGAAGAAGAAGAAGAAGAAGAAGAAGAAGAAGAAGCAGAAGAAGAAGAAGAAGAAGAAGAGGAGGAGGAGGAGGAGGAGGGAGGGGGGAGGAGGAGGAGGAGGAGGAGGAGGGTTGGATTTATACCCCACCCTTCACTGCCCAAAGGCGTCTCAGAGCGGCTTACAAACTCCTTTCCCTTCCCCTCCCCACAACAGACACCCTGTGAGGTAGGTGGGGCCGAGAGAACTTCTGACAGAAACTGTCCTTGAGAGAACAGCTGTGCCAGAGCTTGTGACTGACCCAAGGTCACATCAGCAGGTGCGAGTGGAGCAGTGGGGAATCAAACCCGGTTCTCCCAGATAAGAGTCTGCTCACTTAACCACTACACCAAACAGCCCTCCCACTGTTGCCCCCTCCCCAAACACCAAGAATACAGAGCCTCACTTGCTCCAGATATAAGAACATAAGAGAAGCCAATGTTGGATCAGGCCAATGGCCCATCCAGTCCCACACTCTGTGTCACACAGTGGCCAAAAATATCAGGTGCCATCAGGAGGTCCACCAGTGGGGCCAGGACACCAGAAGCCCTCCCACTGTTGCCCCCCACAAGCCCCAAGAATACAGAGCATCACTGCCCCAGATATAAGAACATAAGGGAAGCCCATGCTGGATCAGGCCAGTGGTCCATCCAGTCCAACACTCTGTGTCACACAGTGGCCAAAAATACCAGGTGCCATCAGGAGGTCCAGCAGTGGGGCCAGGACCTACAGTTCAAAACAGGAGCAATTGGACTATCCCCCAATAAGTTTTAGTCTTAAGCACCACAAAAGGGATATAGTGAAAGGGAACGGGGGCTTGAAGGAGAGTGCAAAGACATAACTTTTTCCCAGCTTTGAACTCAGGGCAACAAATGACAATTGCCTGGACAGTCGCATTCGAATTCTTATAGACAGAATTAATTTATTGAATTACACTGAGGTTCCGCTTGGTTTCTGTCACTCGGTCTGAGCACATCAGTTGCGGATCAATCACCCGGATACCTCTGGAGCTGCGAACGCAAGCCGCAGTCAGCCAAATGCATGAATATTCAGGTTTGATTTGCTGACATAATTAAAAAGCCATCTCTCTGGAGAATTTTGCAGCTCCGCAGAAGACTTTCCATATAATGCAAAGTGCCATTTTTTAAAAAAATAGTCCAGCTTTGCCGGTTTCTGCCTGGTTGGAATAATTAATTGCAATAGTCTTTGCATTGAAAAAAAGGCCTTGTGATTAAAAAAAGAAACTATGACCATTGCACAAGGGATTGGTTTGCTAAACTATGAGGCGGACGTCAGTTGGGGCATCAGGGAATGAGTCAGGGTAGAAGGTCTGCTGAGGGAACGCAGATAGTGATTCCTGCACATTCATTGGGAACATCCTGTCCATCTTGCCTTGCAGCCCCTGATGAGACCGTGGAAACACAGGTCCTTGAAGCCTCTTCCTCCAGCTGCACCTACATAAGAACACAAGAGAAGCCAATGTTGAATCAGGCCAACGGCCCATCTAGTCCAACACTCTGTCACACACAGTGGCCAAAATGTACCAGGTGCCATCAGGAGGTCCAGCAGTGGGGCCAGGACACTAGAAGCCCTCCCACTGCTCCCACCTCAGGCTCTTCACCTTGCTGCCCCTCCAGGCTCTTCACCTTGCTGCCCCTCCTGCATAGATGCCAGATGCGGGCAAAGGCTCCTCTTCTGAGCTGACTCGGGAAGAGGCTGGGTTGCTCCGTGCCTCTTCCTCGTCTGCGGAACAGCCAGCCTCGGCTGGGCCAGGACCCAGGACAACCATAGAAATGTGAACATTCTCACACTTCTGGGCTTTTCAAGGAGACATTTCTGCCCCCACAAGAGAACCATGTTTTCCTAAAGAAAATCAAGATAAGGTGAACTCGGGGGGCAGCCATATCGCCTATGCAATTTGTTCACAGATATCTCTGCAAAGGCGAGAAAGCTTTTTCTAGAAAAGGAAAATAGGGTCTGGCGCTCTTCCGTGGTGTTTTTGCATCCCGGGGGATCTGGCACACACGGAGTCCTCTCTGTAGGCAAAACACTATTACAAATTCATCTTCAGCCAGGTTATTCAATTAAATCCACGGGCCTCTGTTCAGAAATCAAAGAGCTACAATCTATTACCATGCGGAGGATTTCGCTTCCACCCGTGTGGCCTTTTCGGATAAGCTGATAAATGAGTTGCAGTGTTAAGTGAAGTTTTCTGTTTTCTTTGCGACTTCCCTTTACATAGGAGCTGCGGTGGCTCAAGTGGTGAAGACGCTGAACTGCAGGCTGTGGAAGGTCAGTAGTTCAGCAGTTCGAGACCCGAGAGTGCCGCATGATGGGGTGAGCTCCCGTCTCTAGTTCCAGCTCCTGCCAACCTAGCAGTTCGAAAGCAAGAAATTGCAAGTAGATAAATAGGTACCACTTTGGTGGGAAGGTAGCAGTGTTCTATGCATCTTGGTGTTTAGTCATGCCGGCCACATGACCACGGAAACATCTTCGGACAGCGCTGGCTCTTCGGCTTTGAAACGGAGATGAGCACCGCAACCCTAGAGTTGGATTCGACTGGCTTTTGAGCAAGGGAAACCTTTACCTTTACCTCCCTTTACATAATGGAAGGAACTGGACGCGGCAATCCCGTGCCGGGGGGGGGTTCAGTTTCTCTTTCCGTACTTTCGGCTGTCAACCTGAGCGGCAGATGTTCCTGTCACCGCAGCAAGCTGGGAGGGAAAGGGCTCCGTTAATTCATGAATCATGTAATTAACAGGCAGCGTTAATGAACTGCCATTCGTTTAATGAATACACACTTCATGTTTTTCACATCAAAAAAGCGCGTTTAGAGGGAAATGAATCAAAGATGAAAGGAGGCGAGAAATCATCCGTCGACAGCATACATTGGCTCCATAATCTGGAAAATAGGGTAATAATGGAGCGGTACTTTTTTTTTTCAATTGAGGAAAACATTGCTGAATACAGAAGGAGGGGTGTCAAAAGAGTCCTGTTCTCCCCGTCCCCCGCTCTGCTGTTCTTACAATCAGAAAGTTATTGATCGTGATCCAAACTGAACAAACAGGACAGCCAATTTGGTGTAGTGGTTCAGAGTGCGGGCTCTAATCTGGGAGAACTGGGTTTGATTCCCCACTCCTCCACATGCAGCTGCTAGTGTGACCTTGGGTCAGTTACAAGTTATTTCAGAGCTGTTCTCTCAAGAGCAGTTCTCTCAGAGCTCTCTCAGCCCCACTTACCTCACAGGGTGTCTGTTGTGGTGAGAGGAAGGGAAGGAGGTTGTAAGCTGCTCTGAAACTCCAAATGAAGGGCAGGGTATAAATCCAATCTCCTCCTCCTCCTCCTCCTCCTCTTCTTCTTCAGTGCCCCATTTGGATATGACCCTGCATCCACCTCAAAAAGTGCTAAGTCACCTTCATGCCTGGGAGGACAGAATGGAGATTCTCGGTTTGCTTCCCACAATTAGAAAAGACACCTTTGGACATTTATCTGCTATTTGGACATATTTATTGCTTTATAGCTGTTGACCTTATAACCTTCGCTTGCCATTTTGGAGTTCGCATATCTTAAACATCATCATGTTACATGTTAATTTCCCTTTCTGTAAGTTTGAACCTTACACACCATTCCAATGTATTTGAAAAAGTGTGCCTTGCACATGAATGCTCACACCTCTCTTTGTTGGTCTTGTTGGAAATACGTGTGCTGCAAGGTCTAAAATTCAGTCATTATAGGGTTAATGTGTGCTGTTGTTTAGACTGACCTGGAAGGGAACCTGGCACAGAGCCAATGGGAAGTATACCTGGGAAAACTGAAGCCTATTTACTAACAATCATTGGTTAGTGCATTCAGGTGATTTCCTTCTAGGACTCAAGAAGAAGAAGAAGAAGAAGAAGAAGAAGAAGAAGAAGAAGAAGAAGAAGAAGAAGAAGAAGAAGAAGAAGAAGAAGAAGAAGAAGAAGAAGAAGAAGAAGAAGAAGAAGAAGAAGAAGAAGAAGAATCTCCATTGTCGTAGACCATGTGGTCAGAGTGTAAAGATGCAGCCTTAGCTGTCTTTGTTGTTTTGTAGATTTCCCACAAACCCTTCCCTTAGAAATAAAGATTTTTACATAGAAGAAAATGCCTCCTCTCCAGTGAAGCAAAGATCCATTGCAATCTCTGAATATTTGACTATTTTACCAATTTTCCAATGGGTCTTAAAGGTGCCTGACCGGACTCTAATTTTGTATTACTGCTTCAGACCAACACGGTTGCCCCCCTGGCCCCCCTTGGAAGTGGTTTCACATCTCCTTGGACCCTCAGACCAGCAAGGCTGCCTCTCCCTCCAGTTACTGCCATGACAGCTTCACTCATAGGAGCAGGCCTTCTGCAGGTAACAACCCAAAAATGGGCAAAATCAACGACTACCCGTCCACAGGACTTTTCCATTGTGGCTACCACCTTGTGGAACGGCCTGCCTGAGGCTCCCCCTCCTCCCCCATCTGCCTTTCCACAAACTATGCAAAGCCCAATGATTCAAGAGGGCTTTTCCACACAGGCAAGAAGGCTGCACTGCACTAACCAATTCACATAGCTAGTTGGAAAAAATTATTAGGGACTGTGGTCTATAGTACTCCGTGTAGCTTGCTGGAACTGGCATTCTACTGCAGAATTCTGCATCACTGCAGTGAGTCATGATTACAACTCAGGCTTTGCTTCAGTTCTGTTTTTAGACTTTTGGCTGGTTCTACAAGCCTAATCCTATTGCACTGTTCATTAAATGTCCCATCCTGTCGCTTGTAGACGGTCACTGTGTGATCCACCTGTCAGGTAGCCCTGTCATAAGTCTGGAATGGGGAGTACTTTCAGTCTCCCGTCCTCTGAACTTTTATTCACTGTTTGTTATCAGGTCTCTGACCTTGCATCTCCAGCTGCTGGAGTCTTCGGCTGAGAACCAATGGTTTCTAGATTATTGTGCTACCCGCTTGCTTTGCCCGCCCGCACAAATTGTATTCATTGGCTTCAACTACATGGGGGGGTGCTTGAATGTAGTATATCTTAGCAGGCCCTATTGTATGTGGCCATTACTGACACAAGCTGTACACGTGTCTTTAGTTCCGATTCACCATTAAACATTGTCTTCTGAAGAAGCCCTGCATTGCGTGAGCTGACTGGGGAACCTGACACCACCTTAAGTCCCGGTGAGGAAGGCAGACTACAAATTATATATATATATATATATATTAAAATAGAGATTCTTTGGAAGCCCACACACACAGACATACTTTTTGGTAGCCACAGTCTACAGTTGGCAGCATGAACCAAAACTGTGGCCAGGTCTCATGTTTTGCTTGACTTGTCCTAAAGAGAGAAATGGAAAGTGGGGAATGGCTCAAGCAAAAAGAACATAAGAGCATAAGAGAAGCCCATGTTGGATCAGGCCAATGGCCCATCCAGCCCAACACTCTGTGTCACACAGTGGCCAAAAATACCAGGTGCCATCAGGAGGTCCAGCAGTGGGGCCAGGACACTAGAAGCCCTCCCACTGTTAACCCCCCCACAAGCACCAAGAATACAGAACATCACTTGCCCCAGACCGAGAGTCCCTATCTATACCTCATGGCCTCCGTATGCTTATCTAATTCCCTCTTGAAGCCGTCCATGCTTGTAGCCACCACCACCTCCTGTGGCAGTGAATTCCATGTGTTAATCACTCTTTGGGTGAAGGAGGACTTCCTTTTATCCATTCTAACCTGATTGCTCAGCAATTTCATGGAGTGCCCACGAGTTCTTGTATTATGAGAAAGGGAGAAAAGGACCTCTTTCTCGACCTGCTCTGTCCCATGCATAATCTCATAAACCTCAACCATGTCACCCCTCAGCTGCCGTTTCTCCAAGCTAAAGAGCCCCAGACGTTTTAACCTTTCTTTATAGTGTTCCAATCCCAGCTCAGGAGGAGAATTCTCTTGATAGTGTCAGCTTAACTACTGAAGGAACAACCTTGAAAGCAGTGGTTGCTAAGATAAGGATCTCTGTAGGGTTGCTGTTCCCACCCCCTCAGTCACCAGTAAGGAATGGAGGGGGAGTAGGGTTGCCAGATCCAGGTGGGAAAACCCTGGAGATTTGGGGGTTGGAGCCTGGGGAGGACAGGGACCTCAGTGGGGTATGTTGCCATACAGTCCACTCTCCAAAGCATCCATTTTCTCCAGGGGAAGTGATCTTTGTAGTCTGGAGAGGAGCTGTAATTCTGGAGGCCGGCATCCCTGAGCTCCTGTGAGGTCCCTGGGGAAAGAATCAGAGGCCAGACACAAAGAAATGCAATACGTGGATTTGGGACAGTTTAAATCCAGACATATCTGGACTGGGGGAGGGGGTTAAACTTTTTCTCTGGAATTCCACTTGCCTGAGCAAAGTTCTTTGGGTTATGGATCCAAACCAGTCAGGCATTCCACAAAAATATAACCTCCCGCAGTGGTGCTTTGGGTGAGCCCACAATGACCTTGCAAAAGGATGAAGGCAGGGAAGGTGCGTTGGATTTGAACATGTGGGGGGGGGGTAGCCCAGAGAAGGCCTGGGACTGGGAGGCCTCCTGGAGGGATGGCAGAGACCTCGGCGCTTGCCCCGGAGACTCCTGGCCCTGCTCCGTTCCCTCCACCCCTTGCCCCTTGGAGAAGGGCACCGGTCCAGCCATCCACCTCGCGGCGAATCTAAACTGGGCTGCCCCCTGTTTTGTCAGTTAAGGGCAAATGACTCGGCTGTTCAAGCAAGCCACAAATATTTTGCATCACAGAGAAAAGGCAGAAAGGGGAAAGGGGGTGGGAGCTCCCAGGAGCTGTTGGGTCCATTTGCGAATATGCAGCCTTTTGTGCTGAAGAGGAGCAGAGACTGGAGCGCCGGGGCCTTTGTTCTCGCATCGCCTGGCTCCCTGAGTGGCAATTAGAGAACTTCAAAGGTGCTCTGGGACTCAGCGGATACTCACTGCTGTTCCCGTTGCTGTTCCTGTCTGTCTGGGCCGAAGTCAAGACTGGCTCTCGTCCTCTGGATGCCCTGGTCAGAGGCCCAGTCTTCCTTCTGGCGGGCTTTGAGTTCCCTCCGCCCTACATACCTGGGAAACATTTGGTGATGCCCACAAACCACTTCGTGCCCTAGGTGCCCGGCATCCATCGGCCGCACCTGGCTGCCTTACCCTGCAGGTACCCACTCTGCCAGAAGAGGGAGCTGCTGGTCCATTTTCTGTCAAATGGCAGCAGCAATAGCCCCACTGCAGGAGTTCGGAGGGCAATGTTGGGGGCTACTAGCAGCCTATCTGGGACTGCGGTGCCTCAGCAGTTAAGTCGCTGAGCTGCAGACCGGAAGGTCTGTAGTTCGGCAGTTCGAGACCCGAGTGCCGCATGACGGAGTGAGCTCCTGTCTCTGGCCCTGTCAACCTAGCAATTCGAAAGCAAGAAATTGCAAGTAGATAAATAGGCACTGCTTCAGCGGGAAGGTAACAGCGTTCCATGTGCCTTGGCATCTAGTCATGCCGGGCACATGACCACAGAGAAGTCTTCGGACAGCGCTGGCTCTTCGGCTTGGAAACGGAGATGAGCACCGCCACCTAGAGTCGGATTCGACTAGCTTTCCAGCAAGGGAAACCTTTACCTTTTATAGCGGCCTATCTACAATATAGTCTTCTGGGCAGAGCGGCATCCCTGCTGTCTTTCTCACCAGGCTTTACAAGAGAAAGTACTTGTCTTGGGGTTGGGCTGTGGTTTTCCATGCCGAAGGACCCATGCTCAGCTTCGGGCATCTCCAGTGGAAGCATCGGGTCCCAGGTGATGTGAATGGATCTCCGCTGAAGAGCTGCCACCAGCCGGAGTTGACAACGCTCAGTTAGTGAGGCCAACAGCCTGACCGTTTGGCAGGTTCGTGCATCCGTCAAAACATGTTATTCAGCCCACTTTTCACAAAGGGTCCACCAGGACCCTTAAATCAATCCGTCCACTCGTTTTATTTGTCAATACAGCCGTTTCTGCCGTCTCCAGGCCTTAATTAGCTGCTCCTTAACGCCCGGCGTCGATGTAGCTTTGCACCGTCTGACCTGAGAGCAAACCCCTGAAAAGAAAAACACATTTTGCATTTTTAGAAGCTGAAAAATTTATGCAGCTGTTACCGATGACCCGTTTTTTTAGTTTTCCATCCATTTGACCTTGGCTTTGAAGGACTAATTCACACATGCCCTGGTGTTGTTGGGTCTTTTCGCTACCCATCGCAATCAGTATTTCCTCTAAGCTGAGTTAGTGTGAGCTAGCTCACAGATTTTTAGCCTCTGGCTCATACATTTTTGTCTTACCTCAGGAAGGATGACTCCAGAGCAAACTAATTTATGCAGCAGCCAAATCGCTCACTCACAACTTTAATGCCCAGTAGCTCGCAAAGTAAAAAAAAATTGCTCACAAGACCCCACAGCTTAGAGAGAGAATTGATTGTGATACCCTTGATTACAAGGGAGTCAATACCGGCTAAATGTCAGGAGAAACTTCCTAACTGTCAGAGTGGTTGAGCAGTGGAACAGACTGCCTCGGGAGGTGGTGGATGCTCCTTCCCTGGATGTTTCCAAGTGGAGGCTGGATGACCCTCTTTTGGGCATGTTGTAGGGCTATCTTTCGGCTACGCTCCTGCAGAGTGCAGGGGGTTGGGCTAGATGACCTGCAAGGTCCCTTCCAACTCTAACATTCTATGTTTCTATGATAATGTGTGAATTGACTCATCAGAAAAGAAGGGTCTTTGAGGTGTTCTGGAAATTCTACATCTCTGATGGTCTGTTTTCATGTACAGCTGGATTCTGTGTGCTGCACTCATCAAGGGATGTTTGAAATTGTTTTTTTTTTTTCCAAAAAGAAGATTAGAAGTAGTGCTGTGAACAACTGGCTGGGTGCCCCCTGACCCGGATGACCCAGGCTAGCCTGATATTGTCAGATCTCAGAAGCTAAGCAGAGTCAACCCTGGTTTTCTTTGGAGGGGGACCCCCAACGTAATCCAGGTCTCTAATGCAGAGGCAGGCAATGGCAATCCACCTCCGTTCACCTCTTGCCTTGAAAACCTTACAGGATCACCACAATTTGGCTGTGACTCTTGTAAAGTAAAGGTACCCCTTGCTTGAAAGCCAGTCGGATCCGACTCTGGGGATGCGCTGCTCATCTCTGTTTTCCAAGCCGGAAAGCCAGCACTGTCCAAAGACTTCTCCGGGGTCATGTGGCCGACATGACTAGACGCCAAGGCACACGGAACGCTGTTACCTTCCCACCAAAGCGGTCCCTATTTGTGATTTCTTACTTTTGAACTGCTAGGCTGGCAGGGGCTGGGGCCAGAGATGGGCACGCGGCACATGGGTCTCAAACGCCGTCACACGGCACTCGGGTTTTGAACTGCCAGCCTACAGACCTTCCAGTCTGCAGCTCAGCATCGTAACCTCTGAGCCGACCTACAGACCTTTCATCTGCAGCTCAGCATCGTAACCTCTGAGCCACCGCGCCCCTGTGACTGTCTTGATGGCACCTTAAATACACAGACGGTGGCCCTTCTTTTGTCCTCTTGCTGGCAGAAGGAATTTGCTTTCTCTTTCTTCTCTCTTGCCTTTGATAGAACCCCGGAGAATTAAGCCAACGGTCAGGGCCCCCCCCCAGTTACATCTCTCCTTGGTGGGTCTCCTAGAGCGCCTGCTAAGGGACCCAGGCTGGCCGTAGCTAACATGGGGCCCATGGGGCCCGCCCTCGTGTTTCCTCTGGGCCCCTCCCCTGGGCTGCCCCAAAGTGCTCCAACTTACCACCTGCACTGTACTTTCATTTAGCTGGCGGGCTCCACCAGGCCCCTCCAAAGAATTCCAGCTACGGGCTGGACCCAGGGCTGTGTCTACTGGACACAGAGAAGGACAGTCTCCTTCTGGGGTGTTGGGACTCGTTTGCTTTTCTATCATTCTCTGCATTCGTTCTCCACGCTGCTTCCACAAACTTTTATTAGCAGAGCCGTCGGCTGGCTGTGGCTCCCAGCTGCAGCAGATTTTCTTTAAAGGTTGTCAGTATAAAAAGATTAGGAATCCTGTCTGGTTAATTTACTTTCTCCCAGAGCCATATTCATATTCAAATCCACCCTAAAGTCTCTCTCCATCCCCAAGTCCATGTTTTCAGGAAGTAAATGTTGCAGGTAGGTGTAGCCCCCCCCCCCCGGGCAGGGAAACATCGTACCTGGAGTCCATGAGGAGGTTCTTGTGACCACAGAGCCAGTTTGGTGTAGTGGTGAAGTGCACGGACTCTAATCTGGGAGAACCGGGTTTGATTCCCCCACTCCTCCACTTCCAGCTGCTGGATGATCTTGGGCAAGCCATAGTTCTGATAAGAGCTGTTCTTGAAAAAGAGCCATTTCTGTCAGAGCTCTCTCAGCCCCACCTGCCTCACAGGGTGTCTGTTGTGGGGAGGGGAAGGGAACAGAGCTTGTAAGCCACTCTGAGACTCCTTCAGGTAGTGAAGGGCGGGGATACACATCCAATCTCTTCTTCCTCTTCTTCGCCGTTTCTTTATGCAGTTCTTCGATTTGTCATACCAACCCCCTGAAAGTGTGGGTCATCTCACCCAACCTCCAGCCTACGTGATATTACACCTGAGAAGAGCCTTGCCGCTCCCACCTGCCTCTTGCTTCGCCTTTCTTCTTCACCTGCCAACCTCTTCCCATTTCCCCTTCCTCCCCAGCTTCACACCTGGCTCTTGAGTTAAGCCCCGCCCTCTTCTCCTCTTTTCCCTGCCTGGCCTCACAACACCTGGGCCAGAGAGCCATTGCAAAGTCTGCCTGGTTGCGGAGGCTACTCCAACCTTCTGCCCTGGAGAGTGGAGGGGAATGGAGATTGTGAGCCGCTCTGAGACTCCTTCGGGTAATGAAGGGCGGGGTACGAATCCAATCTCTTCTCTTCTTCCTCTTCTTCTTGTCCCCACCTTGCTCCACCCAGGTGCTGGCCTACAGCTACAGTGGGTCATCTCGGGGCCAGGCTTACCACCCAGGCCTCCTAACTCCCCATCCAGTCGGTTTATTTTATTTTTCTTGTGGACCACAGCTGTGCCATGCCAAGCCATCACCCTGCCCTGCCTGCCGGCAGTGTACCTCTGGGCTGGCTGCAGGTGAGGCACACCACAGGGCACCAACGCTCCCTCTAACCTATGGAGTCCTGTGAGCAGAAATTCGACTTTGTGAGCGACTGGCGTTAAACTTGTCAATGACCGATTTGGCTACTGCATGAATGAGTTTGCTCTGGAGCCGTCCTTCCTGAGCTAAGACAGAAATGTGTGAGCCGGAGGCTAAAAAACAGTGAGCTAGCTCACACCAAGTCAGCTTAGAGGGAACTTTGGAGGGCACCAACGCTCCCTCTAACCTGTGGAGCCTTGTGAGCAAAAATCTGACTCTGTGAACTCCTGGCACTAAAGTGGTGAGTGACCCATTTGGCTACTGCATCAATTAGTTTATACTGGAGGCCTCCTTCCTGAGCTAAGACAAAAATGTGTGAGCTGGAGGCTAAAAAACTGTGGGTTAGCTCACACTAACTCAGCTTAGAGGGAACACTGCAGGGCACATCTGCTCCCTTCTCCAGCCCTTTCTCTCTCTTCTCACTTTTTAAAAAACTTTTACTCTCTCCTTGCTCCTGACACAGTGCCCCCTGACTTGTTTAAATGCCCCCTGTTAAATGGTGGGGTTCCATGGTTGAGCGGACCCCAAATCAGGTGATCAGCTCTACATAAGAGAGCCAGTTTGGTGTAGTGGTTAAGTGCGCGGACTCTAATCTGGGAGAACTGGGTTTGATTCCCCACTCCTCCACTTGCACCTGGCTGGATGACCTTGGGCAAGCTGTAGTTCTGACAAGAGCTATCCTTGAAAAAGAGCAGTTTCTGTCAGAGCTCTCTCAGACCCGCCTACCTCACAGGGTGTCTGTTGTGGGGAGGGGGAGGGAAAGGAGTTTGTGAGCCGCTCTGAGACACCTCTGGGTAGTGAAGGGTGGGGTATAAATCCATCCCTCCTCCTCCTCCTCCTCCTCCTCCTCCTCCTCCTCCTCCTCCTCCTCCTTCTTCTACTTTATTGGTGATTTCAGCAAGACCAAGACAAGACTCCAGGGCCGCAGCCCTGTTTAAATAGCATGCCATCGCCACACCCAAACACACCCCACGCCCAACGATAGGCTGTTTACATAACATTACTCCTTGATTGGTCACTTCCAGAGTCCTGGTGGGCTATTGTTCTTGGGCTCCAAGCTCAGCCCATTTGTGGTAGAACAGTCCTGGAATGTTTCAGTCCCAAGACATAACACACACACACCGAAGTCAAAAATCCTGTCTACGGCCCTGCCCAGGTGAGTCCTGCCGCTCGGTCCAAGAGCCCTGCCCTGCCCCGTCGGGCACTATGATTCTGGGTTGCCTGCCACACCAGGGCTACCACCTCCAAGTTGGGGGATTCCTGGAGATTTGGGGGTGGAGTCTGGGGAGGGCAGGGTCTGGGGGGTCAGACACCGAACATAAAGTAGCCGCAAAAAGGGAGCAGAACCTCAGCTTAGCTGCATCCAGGCAGGGTCATTTGCTGTTGGCAGGAGTGTGAGGCTTACCGGGGAGCAGTTCCGGCTGGCAAGTCCACTGAGAAGAGGGTCGAGGAGTAGAATTTGGCGCACCGTGTCCAGAATAGATAGATTTCTTTCCCAGACAGGCACTGAATGTCCAGAAAGTGAATCCGCGGCTCTGTCCGGACCTGTCAGGTTTACCAAGTTGCCCAATTTCCTGCCCCCCAAATCCTCACTCTGTGAAACAGTAGGAGGGAAAAATGGGGGGGGGGGCATCAGTGTGAAGCTGTGACATCACTTCTGGTGGACCGCGCAGAAGCGATGTCACAGTGTCAGTGACGGTCTAGGATTTCCCCACATCTCTGTGTCATTTACCATAGAGATTGGGGAAAGTCTTTAGAGTATTGTTGACACCGTGGGGTCACTTATGCCCAGTAAACTGGAAGGCTGTTACAACGTTTGTGATGTTTCCCCACTCCAGGTTCCTCCGAAATGTTCCCAGGGATTGTGAACAGAGAGCTGGCCAGCCTAGTGTTAGTGTTTGATGCCGCCTTTAACCTAATTCTTAATACTAAATATAACATCGTGAACGTTAATCATTCTTCTCATCCCCTCTCAGAACAGTCCACTTTCCAACAGGAAGAAATAAAACGGGCATTTCACAATTCGTATCGGTTTAAAAATAAATCAAATACCCCAAGCATTTCTTTTTTTCTTTTGAAGCGTCTCTCCTTTCATCTCTTATCTTGTGACCGGCTTGCAGACTTTCAGGTGTTTGGGGAGACGCGATGCGCACCACGAGAACTCAGAAGAAGCCTCGGCCCCCGCCAAGAGCCGCACCACCTGGCATTTGACAGCAGATAATCTGTAGGTGCCCTTGATCTCTCCGAGACAACAGCCTGCCAAATCATCACCCGGGAGTCTAATTGGCCCACATTTATGTCGTATCCTGCCTTTTGACAAGCTTCATTTCTGCTCGCCATCCCAAAAACACAAAGTGCCGTGCCCTTCTCCCACCAGCCGGGTGGATGGGCTGCCGCTCTTGGATGACACATGCTCAGCGGCCAGGCATGACATTTCCCTCAATACCACCCATCAAAGAAACACGTTTGCCGCTCTTGACTGTCAGGTTACGGAAAGAGTCACTTTGACCCAACATTTCCTCTCTCTGTTCCAGAAAGTGCTTTCAGACATCTCAAAGGGCTGGCCGTTTCATCTTTCGGAGAGGCCGAGTTCCAGCCTGAAAGAAAAGTCCCCCTTCCCCACCCCTGCGGCTCTGCCGGGACCCCCATCAAGAGCGGCTTTAGGCCGTGAGCTCATAAAGGGGATGTCTGCTGGAACAAATCCTTGGTCGTGGTTATCTTTCTGTCCTCTGGCTACAATCCTGCACACAGCCAGGATTTAAGAAATGAAACAGGACTTTGAGGGCACAATCCAGAAAAAGTTGTGCGTGACAACAGCGGCAGTCCTGTGCATGGTCTAAAGCAGGGGTGTCAAACATGTGGCCCGGGGGCTGGATCAGGCCCCCGGAGAGCTTCCATCAGGCCCACGGTGGAACGGGCCCTCTCCTGCTTCCAGATCTGCTGCTGCTGCTGCATCATCGCTTGCTTCGCCAGCCTCTCTCGATCGCTCAGCCATTTCATGTTTTAACCTGGGTCCTGGACTCAGGGAGCTGCGGTGGCTCAAGTGGTTAAGACGCTGAACTGCAGGCTGTGGAAGGTCAGCAGTTCAGCAGTTCGAGACCCGGATGCCGCATGATGGGGTGACCTCCTGTCTCTAGTTCCAGCTCCTGCCAACCTAGCAGTTTGAAAGCAAGAAATTGCAAGTAGATAAATAAGTACCACTTCGGTGGGAAGGTAACAGCGTTCCGTGCGCCTTGGTGTTTAGTCATGCCGGCCACATGACCACAGAAATGTCTTCGGACAGCGCTGGCTCTTCGGCTTGGAAACGGAGATGAGCACTACAACCCTAGAGTCGGATTCAACTGGCTTTCAAGCAAAGGAACCTTTACCTTTACCTTTACCTGGACTCAGAACTCTGAGCACGGGATTTCTGTGGTGAATGTCAATCAATTGAAAGTAGGTTTGCAGCTTCCAGATACACACCTGAACAGCGTACTCAAGATTGCAACCGCACAGACATTTTGATGCAATAATTCAGAGCAACGGGTGTCAGTTTTCAGATACTGTGAAATAAACAAAATATCGCAAGAATGCTGATGTTTTAAGGACGTTTTTTATTTTAAGTAAAAAAAAACTTTGTGTTTGTGTCCTTCGTAAAGTTTATATCTCTGCTCCCTGGCATTACATTTTATGACACGTGTAGCCCGGCCCAACAAGGTCTCAATCTATGTCAGATCCGGCCCTCCTAACAAATGAGTTCGACACCCCTCTAAAGCCCCTTGAATAGTAACAGGGCGGTTTGCTTCTGAGTAAACATGCAGATGACCAAGCTGCAGTCCCGCTAAACCTGTTCCCTTTGTTTTCAAAGAGAAGGGATTTCTGCTGTAGCTGAATTGCACCCGTTCTTGGTTTTTATTTGACAAGCAAATTGGTTAAGAGATAGAGGAATTTTCATTATTCACTTTTTAAAAAATGGGGGGGGGAATCCCTGAGAATTGGAAAAGCGGAGGAAAACAGAAAAGCAAGGAATACTTTCACTGAGTCCCCAGAACGTTTAATATGTTGAAGATTAAATTACAAGAAGCGCATTTTAAGAGCCTGTTTTATAGTTTCCCTTCCTATCTCATATTTACTCATGTGTTTGTCAGAATAAAAAAAAATTACTAAGTAATAGCAGTAAAAATATTTTCTGTATATTAATACAAAAAAAGCAAACGAACACAAGTGTGCGCCCAGGGGCATCTTTAAGGCCAACAAAGTTTAATTCTGAGTATGTGCATGCAAAAAAAAAGGTTAATTCTGGGCAATGTTCCCTCTAAGCTGTGGAGTCTTGTGAGCAAAACTTCTACTTTGTGAGCTGCTGGCATTAAGGTTGTGAGCAAGCAATTTGGCTGCTGCATAGATTAGTTTGCTCTGGACTCTGGAAATAACTCTTATACCCAGAATTAAACTTTGTTGCATGCACACGGAAGCTTATACCCAGGATTAAACTTTGTTGCATGCACATGAAGCTTATACCCAGAATTAAACTTTGTTGCATGCACACGGAAGCTTATATCCAGAATTAAATTTTGTTGCATGCACATGAAGCTTATACCCAGAATTAAATTTTGTTGCACACACACGGAAGCTTATACCCGGAATTAAACTTTGTTGGTCTTAAAGGTACCACTGGACTCAAACTTTGTTTTCTTGCTTCAAACCAACACAACTACCTGCCTGAATCTCACAAAATAAAGTTTCTTTATATATATATATAAAAAAAGAAGCCCAGCCACTAATCACAGAGCTGAAAGGTCACTAATGTTGTTACCGCCAGAATTTAACAGCCCCCATCGACTCTTGCTGGAAGGTCAAACCCTCTCTGGAACAAACAGCTCGAGAGATCAGCCGTGCCATGAGAACAGGCTGGGGGGCTCTGAAACACAGGTGGAGGGTCACTCCCTCCTCGCCTATGGTGCCCCCATCTCTCAGCTGGTATTGTCTGGCATAATATCCCTCTCCACTGTTTTACCAGCTGTGCTTTGGCAAATTCAGAGTAATAAACCGTAATCCTCTTTTTATAAGTTTCTCCATAACTCTACTAGAGGGCTTATTAAAAGCTAACATCCATGTTTATGCTTAATAATTTCCAACACTCCTTTCCAGTAATTGCTGACTTCTGGGAACCAGAGTTGTACATACCAGGTCCCCTTTGGCCACCAGTGGGGGACTGGGGGGGTTAGGGTTGCCAGATCCAAGTCGGGAAAGTCCTGGAGATTTTTTTTTGGGGGGTGGAGACTGGGGAGGACAGGGACTTCAGTGGGGTGCCGTGACATGGAGTCCGCCCTCCAAATCAGTCCTTTTCTCCAGGGTAACTGATCTTGATCATCCAGAGACCAGTTGTAATAGAAGAAGAAGAAGAAGAAGAAGAAGAAGAAGAAGAAGAAGAAGAAGAAGAAGAAGAAGAAGAAGAAGAAGAAGAAGAAGAAGAAGAAGAAGAAGAAGAAGAAGAAGAAGAAGAAGAAGAAGAAGAAGAGATTGGTTTGATACCCCGCCCTTCACTACCCAAGGGAGTCTCAGAGCGGCTCACAAACTCCTCTCCCTTTCCCTCCCCACAACAGACACCCCCTGTGAGGGAGGTGGGGCTGAGAGAACTCTGACAGAGACTGCTCTTTTTCAAGAACAGCTGTGCCAGAGCTTGTGACTGATCCAAGGTCACACCAGCAGGTGCAAGTGGAGGAGTGGGGAATCAAACCCGGTTCTCCCAGATTAGATAGCAGGAACTCTTCAGATGCCACTTGGGGGTTGGCAAGGCTAGTCAACTGGCAGTCTAAAAAGTTGTCAACCTAACCCACCCACCCCCAGCAAGAAACTGACCGGCTGGTTGGAAAGGACCATTTTACAAAGCTGATGGAAAACAGGGAGACAGGGTCCTCTTTGCACCTCTAACAGGGGGAAGGGTCCTTCAGGATCACTACCAGACCCTGGCATGGCCTGCTACACTTCTCTCAATCCAAAGCGAAGCAATGGTAAGGGGTGCTGTTGATGCAGTTATCGTCTGGTTTTATCATGCAAAAACAGAGCGCTCCGGAACACTCTGCACATAACCGAAAAATGCAGCCTTCAGAAACCCTGCAGACGCATGTGCTTATCTGTGCACTTGTCGATTTCTTCATTATAAAAAAGGGCACTTTTAAAGAAAGTGAAAAGCCATTCCAGGAAACAAGGGGCGGTTTCCTGGTGACATTACAAGAGGACAGTCACTCAGTGCTGTACCCAGCTGGGTTTTAATTTGCAGCTGGGTCAATTTGTTTTCCAGAGCCCTGGAAAGGAAAAGTGGGTTGGGGGTGAATGAAACTACGTTGCTTCCAGTTTGGTGCAGTGGTTAAGTGCACGGACTCTAATCTGGGAGAGCCGGGTTAGACTCCCCACTCCTCCACTTGCAGCTGCTGGTGTGACCTTGGGTCAGTCACAAGTTCTCTCGGAGCTGTTCTTGGAAAAGAGCAATCTCTGTCAAGAGCTCTCTCATTCCCACCTCCCTCACGGGGTGTCTGTTGTGGGGAGGGGAAGGGAAAGGAGTCCGTAAGCCGCTCTGAGACTCCGAGTGAAGGGCGGGGTATAAATCCAATCTCCTCCTCCTCCTCCTTCCAAAGTGACACTGCTTCTAAAACGTCGTTGGGCTTCTTCCTTAATCTCCCAAACTGTTCAGAGATGGACAAAGATATCGATCAGCTTTCCTTAGAAGTCTTGTGAAGTAGTTTGGCCAAAGATCTGTGGGAGGTCACCAAGTGGGAGGTCATTGGGCCGATCCCAGGTGGCACCTGGGGATTCTCCTGTTACAACTGATTTTCTTCTTCTATTGCAACAGATTTTTCAGATGACCAAGAGATCCATTCCCCTGGCGAAAACAGCCGCTTTGGAAGGTGGCGTCTACGGCATTACGCCCCGCTGAGGTCCCTCCCCAAACCCAGACCTCCCCAGGCTCCACCCCCCAAATCTCCAGGTATTTCCCCAACCTGGAGCTGACACCCCTACATGTGATGCTGATACCCTCTGGCCAGGGGCTCTTTCTGTAGCAGGAACTCCTTTGCATATTAGGCAACACCTAACCCCTGTTGGAGTGTTGGAGCTGCGGTGGCTCAAGTGGTTAAGATGCTGAACTGCAGGCTGTGGAAGGTCAGTAGTTCAGCAGTTTGAGACCCGGGTGCCGCATGACGGGGTGAGCTCCCGTCTCTAGTTCCAGCTCCTGCCAACCTAGCAGTTTGAAAGCATTAAATTGCAAGTAGATAAATAGGTACCACTTCAGTGGGAAGGTAACAGTGTTCTGTGAGCCTTGGTGTTTAGTCATGCTGGCCACATGAACCACGGAAAGGTCTTCGGACAGCGCTGGCTCTTTGGCTTTGAAACGGAGATGAGCACCGCAACCCTAGAGTCGGATTCGACTGGCTTTCGAGCAAGGGAACTTTTACCTTTACTTTAACCCCTGATGGAGCCAATCCTCCAAGAGCTCACAGTAGCCCCTGTAAGAAGAGCTCTGTAAGCCCTGAAGAACCCTGCCTCTGGCCCATATTGCCTGGGGTTGCCAACTCTGGGTTGGGGGATACCTGGAGATTTGGGGGCTGAGCCTGGGGACAGAGGGGTTTGGGGAAGGGAGGCTGTTGATCCCACCGTCCAGCCATTCTGCCTCCTTAAAATTTACCCATGAAAAATGCTCCCTCCAAGCTGTGGAGTCTTGTAAGCAAAAATTCTCCTTTGTGGGCGACGGGCGTTACAGTTGTGAGTGAGCCATTTGGCTGCTGCATAAATTAAGTTTGCTCCGGAGCCCTCCTTCCTGAGTGGAGACAAAAATGTATGAGCCGGAGGCTAAAAAACTGTGAGCTAGCTCACACTGACTTAGCTTAGAGGGAACACTGACCATGACGAGTTTCAAACCCCGAGTCTGTAGCCCCAACTGAGGCACCATGATTTAGGAGACGGGCCTCTTGTGCCGTGTGCCATGAAGAACCCCGACAGGGGCTCTCTCGATGCCCCAGACTCAGCAGTTACCCGAAAATCACCCCCTCTCTTCCAGGAACTGCAGGATCGCAGAGCCTGATGACAATGCCTTGGGACAGCTGGAGTCGTGAGCTACAGCTGGGAGTGAGTTTGCAGGTTTTAAAATATTCATATGTTTGTTATGTTATGCAGAAGCAAGATGTGTGTGTGGTAAGGTCGTCAGCTGCAGGTTGGGAAATTCCTGGAGATTTTGGGGTTGAAGCCCAAGGAGGGTGAAGCTCAGGGCATAATGCCACAGAGTCCAACATCTCTGTCACCTGGAGATCTGTCGTAATAGCGGGACATCTCCAGCTGTCATCTCCTGGAGGCTGGCAACCCTAGTGTATGTGGGGGCGACACTCCTAAAATCCATATTCCAGCACTCACAGACACATACCTCCCCACAGCAACCAGTCAACCGGGAGAGGTCTCCCTCTCTGCAACGAATCCCCCTTTGAATGTTCTGCTTTTGACAGCTTATCCATGGTCAAAGAGCTTAAGGCCCGGCAAGAACAGTTTCCGCTTCAAAATGATGACATTTTAATTAGGGGGAAGGCTGCCCCTGTTTTGTCTCTGGTTCAAATCGGGACACGGGAGCTGCGAATCACACCTCGCGCTGTGCTGGTAATCCCCTCTGTCTGTACCCTCCGGCCACATCTGTTCCTCCTCAGAAATGCAGGGAAAGGAGGCCGCCAGGAAGGGGAGCCCGGGAAACTGGGTTGTTGCGAAGAGAAGAAGAGGAGGAGGAGGAGGAAGAAGAAGAAGAAGAAGAAGAAGAAGAAGAAGAAGAAGAAGAAGAAGAAGAAGAAGAAGAAGAAGAAGAAGAAGGAAGAGGAGGAAGAGGAGGAGGAGGAGGAGGAGGAGGAGGAGGAGGAGGAGGAGGAGGAGGAGGAGGAGGAGGAGGAGGAGGAGGAGGAGGAGGAGGAGGAGGGGAGAAGAAGAAGAAGAAGAAGAAGAAGAAGAAGAAGAAGAAGAAGAAGAAGAAGAAGAAGAAGAAGAAGAAGAGGAGGAGGAGGAGGAGGAGGAGGAGGAGGAGGAGGAGGGTAAGGTTTTGGGAGGCACCTCATTCGGGGCACAATGCCACAGTGTCCACCCTCCACAGAGGCCGTTCTCTCCAGGAGAAAGGGGACTAATCTCTGTAGGCTGGAGAGTACTTGCAATTCTGGGAGATTTCCAGGCCCCACCTGGGGGTTGGCATCTCCAGCTGCTACTCTTTCCCCCACTCTTTCCCTATGGCCCAAAGAGGCCAAAAGACAGGAGGAGGAGTCACCACAGACTGCTGCCTCTGAGGTCCAGTTGCCAACCTCCCGGTGGGAGCTGGATACCTCCTGGAACTGCAGCCAATCTCCAACAAGAGGAGGAGGAGGAGGAAATCGGATTTGTACCCTGCCCTTCACTCGGAGTCTCAGAGCGGCTGACAAACTCCTTTCCCTTTTCCTCCCCACACAACAGACGCCCTGGGAGGTAGGTGGGGCTGAGAGAGCTCTGAGAGAAACTGCTCTTGAGAGAACAGCTCTGAGAGAACTTGTGACTGACCCAAGGCCACACCAGCAGCTGCAAGTGGAGGCGTGGGGAATCAAACCCGGTTCTCCCTGAAGAAAGTGGCAGCTTTGCAGCATGGACTGAATGGCCGTATGCTCCACCGAGGTCCCTCCCCTTCCCTAACCCCACACGCCCCTTTCCTAACCCCACACTTAGGCTCCCCCCGCCAAAGTCTCCAGGCACCTCCCAGTTCAGAGCTGGAAACCGTACTCTCAGTCCAGCTCATTCCCTGTTCCTGGGTTGGAGGGGATGAGTGGAGGCAGGCAGTGGGGGGGGAGGAGGAGAAAGGGCAGCAGAGCCAGCAGTGATAGCAAAGAGGCGGCAAGCCCACTGGGGGGGGGACACCCACCTGAGGGTCTTCTGCCCTCTTGGAAACCCCAGACCCTGCTCTGCAAAGAGACACTCCCAGATTCATTCTCCAGCTGGAAGAAGCTGAGGTGTATCCACAGGGCCAGGAGGTGCCTCTTTCGACCTGAAAACCGGCGGATGGACGCAGCACACAAAAGCCCCACGTGTTCACCTGCAATACGGGGAGGATAATGATGCCGACCTGTCATTATTGACGTAAAGGTCCCTGGAATAATGTGCCTAAAGAGCTTCCGAGCACCCTAAATGCGGTCCTTGTTGCTGCCACCACCCAACATCATTTTGCCGCCTGCAGGGAAGCCCCCCCTCAGCCAAGCAGGGTCTCCTCCCCCTCCCCTCCCCTCCCCTCTCAGTCACGTCCATAAACAAAGGGAGGAGGGCGATGCTCCCTCTAAGCGAAGCGAAGGAGTCCTGTAAGCAAAAATCCTACTTTGTGAGCTCCTGGCTTTAAAGTCGCGAGCAGGCGATTTGGCTGCTGCATAAATTAGTTTGCTCTGGGGCCCTATCCTTCCTGAGCTAAGAGGGAAATGGCGTGAGCCGGAGGCTGAAGGACTGTGAGAGAGCTCACACTAACTCATCTTAGAGGGAACACTGGACGAGGGTCTCATTCCTAGCAGGGCCCGTGCAAAAATAAAATTGGCACAAGCCACGAGATAACTGTCCACATGGATTTTTACAGACCGAGCTCAGAAGAAGAACTCCTTCTGGGCGGCTTCCGAGGACCCCTCCCTGAGCAGCAAGTCCACCATGTCTTGCGCTTGACTCCCGAGGGCCAGCTGGAGGGGCGTGCAGCCTGCGTTATCCTCCTCCTCTAGGAGAGCACCAGCCTGGAGCAACGTCTTTAAGAGGGGCACGTTCCCTTTGAGCACCGCCAGGTGTGTGGGCGTCCAGCCCACCTTGTTCTTGCTGTTGACATCGGCCTTGTACTCCAGGAGACTCACAGTGCCAGGCAAGGTGCCCCTCTGCACTGCCAGGTGCAGAGGTGTCCAGTCTGAGTCCACGGCAGCGTTTGGGTCTGCCCCACACCTCAGCAGCTGAGAGACGGTGCCCTCGTGGCCGTAGCGCACCGCCAAGTGCAGAGGAGTCCAACCCAGGCTGCCCCTGGCGTTCACCTGGGCATGGTTGTCCACCAGGAAGCGGACGATTTCCACGTGGCCCTTGAAGGACGCCAGGTGCAACGGTGTCCACCCTTTGTCCGTCGTGAGGTCCACGTCGGCTCCGTACCGTAGCAGCATTTCACAGATGAGGAATTTCCCTTTCGATACGGCCAGATGCAAAGGGCTACAAAGATTCTGGTCCCGGCAGTCAACCGCCGCCCCGTTCTTCAGGAGGTACTGGACCACCCGGAATTTCCCTCTCTCCACGGCCACGTGAAGCGGGGTCCGGTGGTTCTTCTGCCTCTTCTCCACGTCCGCTCCTTGGTTGGCCAGCATCTTCACAAGCTTGACTTGCCCGTAATAAGCAGCCACGTGCAAAGCCGTCCGCCCCTCGCTCTCCTGGACGTTCAGGTCGGCTTGGCGTGAGAGGAGGACCCGGACGACGCTTTCGAAGTTGTTCTGAGAGGCCAAGTGAAGGGGCGTCCACCCATCGAGCTCTCGGGCGTCCACATCCGCCTTGTGGTCGAGCAGCAGGCGGGCGATTCGGTCGTCCCCGTCCTGGGCGACAAAGTGGAGGGGGGTCCAGCCGTCGTCGTCAGGCAGGCTGGCATCCGCACCATGCTTGAGGAGGAGAGAGACGATCTCCAGAGACCTCTTCTGGACGGCCAGGGTGAGGGCGGTGTAGCCCCAGGGGCTCTTCCAGTTCACCCCCGCGCCCCGCCTCAATAGGGCCGCCACCTTCTCCGGATTCCCTTCGATGACCAGGCGGTGGAGCAGGCCGGGGCCATTTTCATGGCCCTCGTCGGCTTCCTCAGACACGATGAAGGATCCCAGGCTATCAGCTTCGTTCTGAAGGGAGCCGTTGAAGTGGTCCTTCTCACTTTCACCATCTGAAAAAGCGTCCAAAGGGGCTGAGTTGAACAAAGAAGGCAAGGTGTCTGGGGTAGGGTTGCCAGCCTCCAGGGGGTAACTGGAGATCTCCTGGGGTTAGGACTGCTCTCCAGGTGACAGAGATCAGTTCGGCCTGGAGAAAATGGCCGCTTTGGAAGGTGGAATCTGTGGCATTAGACCCCACTGAAGTCATGCCCTGCTCCAAACCCCGCCCTCTCCCGGATCCACCCCCAAAGTCTCCAGGTATTTTCCAACCCAGAGCTGGCAGCTTTACCCCCCACTGACCCCTTGTTCTATGCCCAGAAGACGGCAAAAAAACCCCTCCAGGCTCCCCAGGCAAAATGGCCTGGAGAAAAATGGCTTCCTGACCCCAAAGTGGCCATCAGTTTGGTGTAGTGGTTAAGAGCACAAACTCTTAATCTGAGAGAACTGGGTTTGATTCCCCACGCCTCCACTTGCAGCTGCTGGATGACCTTGGGCAAGCCATAGTTCTGGCAGAGCTGTTCTCTCAAGGGCAGTTCTCAGGAGAGCTCTCTCAGACCCGCCTACCTCACAGGGTGTCTGTTGTGGGGAGGGGAAGGGAAAGGAGTTTGTCAGCCGCCCTGAGATAGGAGTTTGAGTCACTCTGAGACTCCAAGTGAAGGGTGGGGCATAAATCCAATCTCCTCCTCCTCCTCCTCCTCCTCCTCCTCCTCCTCCTCCTCCTCCTCCTCCTCTTCTTCTTCTTCTTCTTCTTCTTCTTCTTCTTCTTCTTCTTCTTCTTCGTCTTCTTCTTCGTCTTCTTCTTCGTCTTCTTCTTCTGCTGCTGCTGCTGCTGCTGCTGCTGTTAACATTTCCCTGGGTATGTATGAAAGGGCCATGAGAACTAAGCACTGAGGCAACCCTTCCTGCCTTCCCTCTGATGATCTGCCTAAATTAAAGTGACTTAAAGCTCTGGAGTGGACAATCCCTAGGGGTTTGAGGGTGGAGCCTAGTTTGGGGTGGGCAGAGACCTGGGCAGGGTATAATCCCATGGAGTAGGGTTCCCAACCTCCGGGTGGGGCCTGGAGATCTCCAGCTGTTACAGGTGATCTCCAGACAATAGAGATCCGTTTCCCTGGAGAAAATGGCTGCTTTGGAGGATGAGCGCTGTGGCATTATTCCCTCCCACCCTAAACCCTGTCTCCAGGTGTTTCCCAGACCAGTGCTGCCAATTCCACCGGAGAGACCATCTTCCAAAGCAGCCTTTTCCTTCAGGGAAATGGATCCCTGTAGCCTGGGAATCAGTTGTTATTCTAGGAGATCTCCAGCGACCACCTGGAGGCTGGGAACCCTTCTGTTGAGGTACCCTGTTTGTGTCAGTCAACTGACAGGTGATGGAGGCAACTCTTTTTAATTGGCCCCATCTCCATTTACTGAGCACCATTTCCAAGTTTAATTTGGGCCGAGAAAGGCGGCGATCACAAGCACAATTAGCTGTGCCATAGGTGCGAATGCCGGGCGGATTTAAGAAGAAGAAGAAGAAGAAGAGATTGGATTTCTAACCCACCCTTCACTATCCAAAGGAGTCTCAGAGTGGCTGACAAACTCCCCTCCCTTCCCCTCCCCACAACAGATACCCTGTGAGGTAGGTGGGGCTGAGAGAGCTCTGACAGAAACTGGTCTCTTTCAAGAACAGCTCTGACAGAACTATGGCTTGCCGAAGGCCATCCAGCAGGTGAAAGTGGAGGAGTGGGGGATCAAACCCAGTTCTCCCAGATTAGAGTCCGTGCACTTAACCACTACACCAAATAGGTGCAATCAGACGTGAACATCTGGCCAGCACCCTGCCCCTGTCGGCAAACCGTTTTGCCACAAGAGCAGAGTTAAAAGGCACTAGGGAAAGTCCACTATCAAACAGGTTGCTACGGGCCACGGATGGATTTTTCCCTGTGTGATTGTGCCAGTGCGCTCTCATGGCGTCAGGATGGTCTGATCAGGCCATCCTGACGCTGTGCCAGTTTCCCCCCCTTCCCAGACTGCGCATCATCGCATACTACCATAGGAAGCCCTCAGTGTGGAGATGTGATTCATTGATCCCCTGTTCAAGCGCATCGGAAACACACGGAAAAAAACCCCACACCCCAATTCACAAGCGGTTTGCATCTGATCATGCAGTGGCTGGCTACCCCCACAGCTCCCATGGACTGTGTGATCGCACAAATACGGGTCAAATTGCTACAGAGCACTTCCCCCCCCCCACATTATCTCGCGTGTGTGACCACAGCCAAAGTCACATTTGAAAGCTTCTGCCCACTGCGGTGTCTCCGCCATGGTCATCACATTCCCCGCCCCCTCTCCGACACATTGTGAGTCCACTGATCTGCCAATGCACTTGAGATCGTCCAGGAAAAATGGCACTCACCACTGCTGCCCGTTCCCTGAGAGAGGGCACACCCGTCTTTGTCGCTCTGATGGTTGATTGGACATGGAAAAGAAGATGGATGCTGTTAGCAAACAGAAATGAATGATGCATGTAACACGATCAAGATGGCGCTTCCCCTTAGAACAGGGGCCCTCAACCCTTTTGAGCCTGACGGCATCTTCAAAAATTCTGACCTGGCATGGTGGACACAGGCCACAAAATGGCTACCACCACTTTCCTTCCATTGCACAGTGAAGACCCTTTTGCTGTAGTGGCAGCTACTGCCTAAGCAATGTTCTAAAATTAGTTGCTGTAGATTTTCCGGGTTGTGTGGCCATGGTCTTGGCATTGTAGGAAATTGTGTTTATGTTTATGAATTTCAATGGCTTCCCTATGTAATCTGACATGGTAATTGGAAGTGTTGTCCAGTCTTCTAGTGTTTTGGAACCCCCTCAGGACATAGGAAATCTCCTCAGGAAACAATCCATAGACAAAAGAACCTCCTCAGGAAAGCTCCTCCATTAGCATGTTCATAGCCTGGAGAACTACTACAAGATAATGACTCAGCCCGACCCCACCTTCCAGGGTAGATATAAATTACCTGCCTACCATTTTTCTGCTCACCTTGATGCAGAGAGTTCTCCATCTTTCTGTGTTATACCTCTGAGGATGCCAGTCACAGCTACTGGTGAAACGTCAGGTCCTACAATGCCAAGATCACGGCCACACAAGCCGGAAAAAGGTACAGCAACTAATGAACTCCAGCCGTGAAAGCCTTCGACGACATATTGAATGTCCTAAAAGATCTGCCTAAAGATCTGCCAACCAATGCTCCCTCTAACCATGGAGTCTCGTGAGCAAAAATTCTACTTTGTGAGCTGCTGGCATTAAAGTTGTGAGCAAGCAATCTGGCTGCTGCACCAATGAGTTTGCTCTGGAGCCTTCCTTCCTGAGCTAAGACAAAAATGCATGAGCTGGAGGCTAAAAAACTGTACTTTGGCCACCAAATGAGAAGGGAGCATTCACTGGAGAAGACCCTGATGCTGGGAAAGACAGAAGGTCAAAGAAGAAGGGGACGGCAAAGGATGAGATGGTTAGACAGTGTCATCGATGCAACGAACATGAAATTGAGCAAACTTCAGCGGACAGCGGAAGACAGGAGGGCCTGGCGTGATCTGGTCCATGGGGCCGCGAAGAGTCGGACTCGACTGTGCGGCTGAACAACAAAACCTCACACTAACTCAGCTTAGAGGGATCACTGCAGCCAATCAAACTTCCAGTGGCCTATCAGAAGCAGAGCTTGGCAAAAAACCCACCCAGTCCCACCCTCTCTAAAAACACTTGGCCAGGGCCAGGAAAGATGCCTAGGGTTGTCTTGGCATCCCTGGACGCCGTGTTGGGGACCCCTCCGCCTTAGGACCTGGAGTCTCACAGCTGACCTTCTACAGTGGTGATCTTTTGAATATGAAATGCCATGGATGTGTAATTCCTGGTGTTCAGATCCAAAGGGGAAGAAATCCTTGCACTTATTTCAGGATGTCTGAAGCAGTGTGGCTTTCCCCTTACCTCTCTGCTCCCAGAGAAGCCAGGCCTCATCGATGACTTTCTGGAGAGGTGCTCCTTCTTTAGGTCAGCCACGGGGCTTTGGAGTAGCGATAGTAACATGTCCATCTCCACTGAGATATCTAAGCAAGCGGGAAAGCACCGTTACAGCCGAGAGCTTTACAAGAACTGTTCCCCAATCTTTATGACAGACACTCCAAGGGCAGTAGCACCTAGGAGATCCAACAAGATTTTTAGGGGTATAAGATTTCCAGAATCAAAGCTCCCTTCATCAGATCTGATAAAGGGAGTTTTGACTCTTGAAAGTTTGTACCCCCGAAAATCTTCTGGTTGTAATGGACTCAGTCTCAAAATGGGACTCAGATCTAGCCCTTCAATAGCAGCCCAACACGACTACTCTCCGAAACGATTTAAAGGGCAGTTAACATAAACAGCGGGGATATTTTTGGGCAGGAACACAAAGGAACGGAGTTCCGGCTGGCTCTTTAGTTGGCCACGTCCAGCAGGAACTCATTAGCATAATAGGCCACACTCAACAGCAGAAACTCATCAGGATTGGCTACATTAGGGGTGTGTGGCCTAACATGCAAAGGAGTTCCTGCTACAAAAAAAGCCCTGACAAACAAGGTAAACAGAAGGTAGGTGTGGCTGGATGACCACACTTCTAGTGACATGGGGGTGTGGTCTACTATGCTAATGAGTTTCTACTGTTGGGTGAGGCCTATTGTGCTAATGAGTTCCTGCTGGGCTTTTTCTACAAAAAAAAAAGCCCTGGTAATCAGAATTATTTGAATCCAGAATTCCAGTCCACACAACTATAGATGACCCAATCAAGGTCTTTAGATGACATTAATCCACATTGTCGGTAGCCAACTGGGCCACAGCTCTCCAAGGGAATCTCTTCAGCTACTGAACCTGTGAAGCTCGGCCTCCTCTTGGGTTCCTGCTCCCAGCATCTCTTCATCAGGTTGACCATCTGCTGGCCTTCTCCTGGGCCATCGTCATCACAAATGTGATCCAGGCAGGGACGCTTCCCTGCAGCGAGGCCCGTGACAATGGTTACCATGCCAGCCCCTGTAAAAAAAAGGCGGACTTTAAGCAAATGTGGTATATTTTTGTTCTACAAACTTACCCGACCACAAAGGTTTCTGGGAGGGGGGTTCTATAATGATCTCCAGCTCTCATTTTCTATTTTTTTAAAAAAAAAACATTATAAATATCAGTCTCCCCCTTATCTCGAAGAGGCGACAGTCATTCTAAAGCACAAAAGGTTAAAGTCTGACGAACAAAGATACAAAGAAATGTGAAGGCACTTGAACACCTTAAATGTTAATGCCTTATCAGTTCTGAGTACTTTATCAGTGCTTTATCTCAGGGCCTTGTTAGCTCTTCGCTCCGCGTCAGTCCCCAATCAATGACAGCAGAGTCAGAGTCAACGCTCCCTCTAAGCTGTTGGAGTCCTGTGAGCAAAAATTCTACTTTGCGAGCTACTGGCATTCAAGTTGTGAGCGAGCGATTTGCCTACTGCCTACATTCGTTTGCTCTGGAGCCCTCCTTCCTGAGCGGAGACAAAAAAAAGTGTGAGCCAGAGGCTAAAAAACTGTGAGCTGGCTCACATTAACTCAGCTTAGAGGGAACACTGGTCCGAGTCCCTCCCTGTACATGGAGCTGAGCCTTCTACTGGAACCGAGACGGTTCGCCTACGCACACCAGACGTCCGTGGTGACACCCAGGGCCGGCCCCAGGTGTCTGGGCGCCCTAGGCAGGACAGCCTGGGGTGCCCACCCCACCGGGGAAGCCAACCTCCCGGTGGGGCCTGAGATGGCCCAGCGCCATTTTCCTGGGCGCCTTGCAGCTGCGAGGTGCCCAGGAAAGCCGGGAAGGGCGGAGTTAGAACCTCGCCCCTTCCTCCCAGCGCGGCTTCTGGGCGCCTGCAGCTGCGAGGCGCCCAGGAGAGCCGGGAAGGGCGGGGTTAGACGCCCGCCCTTCCTCCCAGTGGCGGCGCCAGCTCTCCTGGGCGCCTGCAGCTCGAGGCGCCCAGAAAGCCGGGGCTGCCGGCACTGGGCAGGAAGGGGGCTTTCACGGGGGCGGGAGGCATTTTGGCACCCCTGCAGGGCTGGCGCCCTAGGCGAGTGCTTAGCTCGCCTAGTGGGTGAGCCGGCCCTGGCAACACGGACCAAGCTTCAGTCTCTGGACTGGAATGGGGAAAGGGAGGAGAAGTCGTACAATTCCTCAGCAAAACTGCCCAGGTTTGGACTCTGTGAAGTGCCAAGGTGAAGGAACTGCAAAGCTGGAAAGCAGTTCTCTCTGTCTCTCTGTCTCTCTCCCTCTTTTTTAAAAAACAAAACCCCTGAGCTCTCTGTTTTCATTTGATGGATGGAGAACAAGATTCAGATTGTGGCTTCCGTAATGGAGTCTAGGGAGACTGCACTCTCTTAAGTGTCTGTGCGAAGTGCAGTGAAGTTGCAGGTGACTTAACGGTGACCCCGCATGGAGTTCTCATGGCAAAAGACAGACAGAGGGGGTTCATCACTGCCTGCCTCTGCAGAGCGACCCTAGACTTCTTTGGTCGCTGACCCTGCTTAGCTTCTGAGATCCGATGAGATCAGGCTAGCCCGGGGTGGGAGTCGTGGCTCGATTGGCTCCTCTTATTTGTAAAGACACACAGAATCCAACAGCGTCGGAGACAACCCCTACAACTTTTACTCCCTCTGCAACTTTTACTCACCCCTGCCCATAAATACATTAACCTCAGCTGCCGAAATCCACCCTCTTTAAAACGCTGGGAAGAGGCGTTTGCATCAGCATTACCTGCATAGGCTTTCTTCTGGGTTAGAATCTCCCACATGACAATTCCAAAGCTTGAAGAGAGAGAGAAAAATACAAAAGCCCAAATGTTATATACTCAGTACTCAGGGGATTTAAACCAAGCTGGAATCTGGCAAGCGTAAAATACGAGCCTGTGAATCCAGGCAAGAAATTGCAAGCAGGACTCCGGAACTGTAGGAGAACCGATAGACTCCCCCCATGTATGGCTGCTGCCCAGTCAAAAGGGCAAGATGGTCACAGGAAGCTGCTTCTGCCAAATCAGACCACTGGTCCCTCAAAGGAGGTGCTGCCCAGGGTCTCAGACCGAGGCCTTTCCCATCACCTGCCACCCGATCCTTTTAACTGGAGAGGCTGGGGGTTGGCCTTCTGCATGTCAAGCAGATGCTCTAACACTGAGCCATAGTCCCTCCCCAGAACATATGGAATTGCCTTTGATGTGCAAATCAGTGCCTTGTGTATCAGGGCCCCGTGTACCCCCGGGGCCGAATAAGGAACGCACGGTTGGAGTCCAGGGAATGGATAAATATTTGTTTTCAAAGGCTTTCACGGCCGGAGTTCATTAGTTGCTGTAGATTTTCCGGGTTGTGTGGCCGTGGTCTTGGCATTGTAGGACCTGACGTTTCGCCAGTAGCTGTGACTGGCATCCTCAGAGGTGTAACACGGAGAGTACTCCATCTTTCTGTGTTATACCTCTGAGGATGCCAGTCACAGCTGCTGGCGAAACATCAGGTCCTACAATGCCAAGACCACGGCCACACAACCCGGAAAATCTACAGCAATTAAATATCTGTTTATTGCAATAATCAGGAAAATACAGGACTGGATACCTTGGCACCCAGGACCACCAAGCTGTATTCTGCCTCAACCAGGAAGGGCAATTCGGTCTTATACCGTAAATGACATCATTACAGTTTATATATTAAGAAGTCTTTAACTGGTGTCCAACAGGTCACATCATCAGAGCAGAAGAAAAAGAAGAGAAGAGATTGGATTTATACTCCGCCCTTCACTACCCAAAGGTGTCTCAGAATGGCTTCCAAACTCCTTTCCCTTCCCCTCCCCACAGCAGACACCCTGTGGGGTAGGTGGGGCTGAGAGAGCTCTGACAGAAACTGCTCTTTTTTTTCAAGGACAGCTCTTATCAGAACTATGGCTTGCCCGAGGTCATCCAGCCAGGTGCAAGTGGAGGAGTGGGGAATCAAACCCGGTTCTCCCAGTTTAGAGTCTGCACACTTAATCACTACACCAGCATCATTTGAGCTGGCGCTTCTCTATTGGCAAGCCCCTATCTGGATCAGAATTACCAGCCTTCACATTTTCGTATCTGGTCACGGAAGGCAGAGGGGCTTTTGAGAACAATTAGGTCTTCTTTTGGCATCATTCCTGACTTATTTGCTTCACCCTGAAACTAGGGAGTTTTCTGATAAGGCACATGAAACTTCGCTCTGGGCAGACTCAATGTGGCCAGATGCTCTATTACACACACAGAAAATTATTTGTTTAGAGAAGACTAACGTCTCTTCTCAAGTGTCCTTCAGCTGAGGAACTTGTAATTTCAAAACATACATCCCATTCCACTATTTTCTGAACCTATCTAAAGGAACTAGTTGCTGTAGATTTCCTGGGTTGTGTGGCCGTGGTCTTGGCATTGTAGGACCCAACATTTTGCCAGTAGCTGTGATTGGCATCCTACTGGCTGGTTACTGGTGAAACATCAGGTCCTACAGTGCCAAGACCACAGCCACACAACCCGGAAAATCTACAGCAACTAATGAACTCTGGCCGTGAAAGCCTTCAACAACATATCTAAAAGAAACTTTGACAATTAAGAAATACTCTAATTACTTCTATTCTAAATGTCTTCCGCTTGGGCTAAAGACTAAAAAATCAAACTCTTAACAAAGCACAATGACAGCTGGCATTATACGTGTCAAGAGCAATGTCAGAAATCACACTCACAAACCACATTCACTGGTCCCTTGCCCTGCACCTTCTTACTGAATCAGACCGTTCATCCATCGAAGTCAGCATCGCCTGCTCAGGGTGGCAGGCGCTCTCCAGGGTCTTGGGCAGAGGGTCTTTCACGTCACCTACCGCCTGATCCTTTCAACTGCAGAGGTTACCAGGGATTGAACTTGGGGGGGGGGCGAGGGGCTTCTTCATGCCAAGCAGATGCTCTTCCACTGAGCCATGACCCCTCCCAAGTTCCTTACCTGTAGACGTCACATTTGGTTCCAGGTGAGTTGGTGCTCTGCAGAAGTATCTCAGGGGCAACATAGCCCAAGGAGCCGCTCAGGGCAGACCTCTCGATGTGTGGCATCCCGCTCGATACCTCCATCCACTTGAACAATCCAAAATCTGAAACCTGAGGTCAGGGCAAAATCACGGCTTCAGTCGTCACACCCTGTTCTGCCAAATGCCCCACTCCCACGCTCTTGTTGGGCGCGTTACCCAAGTGTATCTTCAGGGCCACGGGGCTGTTTCTCCACACTTGGGGGTGTCCTTGGCCCTGAGCCAGGAATGCGTGAATGAGGAGGATGCAGGGGCGGATTCACCATTCAGCAGACTTAAGCACGTGCCTTCGGGCACCAGGGCCAAAGGGGGCACCACAAAGATGGGAAGAGAGTGAAAAAATGTAGAAAGATGCCTTTCAGGTCATGAATATTGGAACTTGGATACATTTAACTTGTGAAATATTAAAATAGAGGTCGCTTTGCGTTTTTGTAGAACTTTATGTAGGCTAAAGCTTGGCTTCACTTGTACAGTATATTGGGTCATCATAGGAATAAATGTTTGTATTGCTGCAACCTGCATGGTGTATCTGGTCAGACAGGTCAACAACTAAAGTGGACTCTGGGTCAGTGTGCAAAGGAGGGGGGCCCCAAGATCGTTCAGTGCGGCTGAGGGCACCAGGGAGCCTTGATCCACCCCCGGGAGGATGCTTTCTATGAAACTGGCTGTGATTCATCCCGAAGTCAGAAAAGGATTTGGTAGGAATCGGGTATATTTCCAGCATTTGTCATATAAAACACTGCACACGTTAGTGTTTGGGTTCAAGGAGCAAAATATTTTTAAAGATCTTCTTGTTAAATTTCAAATCAATAAAGTCCAACGTTAATGTGCATGATTAAATCCTGGACATACATAACTGAAGTGAAAATTATTTTTAAAATGCTATTTGTAATCTGCAAAATGGAAAGAAAGAAAGAAAGAAAGAAAGAAAGAAAGAGAGAGAGAGAGAGAGAGAGAGAGAGAGAGAGAGAGAGAGAGAAAGAAAGAAAGAAAGAAAGAAAGAAAGAAAGAAAGAAAGAAAGAAAGAAAGAAAGAAAGAAAGAAAGAAAGAAAGAGAGAGAGAGAGACAGGAGAGACAGAGAGACAGAGAGACAGAGACAGAGACAGAGACAGAGAGAGAGAGAGAGAGACAGAGAGAGAGAGAGAGAAAGAAAGAAAGAAAGAAAGAAAGAAAGAAAGAAAGAAAGAAAGAAAGAAAGAAAGAAAGAAAGAAAGAGAGAGAGAGAGAGAGAGAGAGAGAGAAAGAGAGAAGAGAGAGAGACAGAGAGACAGAGAGACAGAGAGACAGAGAGACAGAGAGAGACAGAGAGAGACAGAGAGAGACAGAGAGAGACAGAGAGAGACAGAGACAGAGACAGAGACAGAGACAGAGACAGAGACAGAGACAGAGACAGAGACAGAGACAGAGAGAGAGAGAGAGAGAGAGAGAGAGAGAGAGAGAAAGAAAGAAAGAAAGAAAGAAAGAAAGAAAGAAAGAAAGAAAGAAAGAAAGAAAGAAAGAAAGAAAGAAAGAAAGAAAGAAAGAAAGAAAGAAAGAGGGAGGGAGGGAGAGACAGAGAGACAGAGAGACAGAGAGACAGAGAGACAGAGAGACAGAGAGACAGAGAGACAGAGAGACAGAGAGAGAGACAGAGACAGAGACAGAGACAGAGACAGAGACAGAGACAGAGACAGAAAGAAAGAAAGAAAGAAAGAAAGAAAGAAAGAAAGAAAGAAAGAAAGAAAGAAAGAAAGAAAGAAAGAAAGAAAGAAAGAAAGAAAGAAAGAAAGAAAGAAAGAAAGAAAGAAAGAAAGAAAGACGGAGGGAGAGAGAGAGAGAGAGAGAGAGGAAAATTAAGAAGTAGATGTTGTTCTCAGCTTATTAACTTCTCTTGGACATTTACTACAGTTTGGTATAGTGGTCAGAGTGTTGGTACCAGCTAGCTGCCACGGGATGGAGTCTGGGCGATGCTCTGCCGCTTTCTCTCTGTCTCCATTTCTCTTGTTTATTGGCCTCTGGCCTTGAGAACTCTGCTCTCCCTACTCTCGCCTTCCTCTATGGAAGGACTCTATGGCAATACACCGGGCTAAGATCCCTCCCTTCCCCAAACCACACCTTCCTCAGGCTCCACCCCCCCATATCTCCAGTAATTTCCCAACCCAGAGTTGGCAACCTTATCCTCAGCGGAGTTATTTGGAATCCTCTAACTGGCGTCACCAGCCGGGACCTTCGACATGCAAAGCCCGCATCCTGCCTCTGAGCTGAGACGCCTCTCATTCATCCTGCTGTTCACGTCACCCCCACCTTGACGTGCATGTGGGCATCCAGCAGGATATTTCCCGGCTTCAGGTCCAGGTGAAGCACAGGTGGTTTCAGACTGTGCAAGAAGTTCATGGCCAAGCTCGTCTCGTGGATGATGCGGGACTTCAGCTGCCACGTCATTTGGTGGGTGGCGAGAGTCTTCTCCAAGGAGCCACCGGCCATGTGTTCCATCACCATCCCCAGTGGGCTGTCGCAGATGCCGTAGACAGAGACGACGTGCTGGAATCTGGCTCCCTCCATCTTGGCCGCCTCTTCGCTGAGGATGTCTAAGGTGGGCCTGCAAAGGTAAAGCCAAAGTGACAAAACATCACCTGCCCCAAAACGTCATTCTGGATGAAATGTCCCCAGAGATGTCTGTCTGGCAATATTTTTTTAGGCAAATGTGGACAACCACGACCTCATCAGAGAACAAGTATAAAGAAAACAGTCCTGAGAGTCTGACCCACAAATCAAGCAGTCAACAAAACTTGCAAAGAAAATGCTTTCAGTGTATATTGGTCAAAAGCACTACAAAGCGATAAACAAATTCCTTCAAATCCTAAGGAAATCCTAGAGCAGAGATACATCATCAACGTCGTCTCCGGATTATATAACAACGTTTCAAAACTGGATCTTCCTCAGGAACTATTAGAGTAGTACAAAAGCTCTCTTGCTCGTAAAGTGCTTTACAAAAAGTCACGAAAGATAATACATTCAGATAGGACGCTGATCTCAACAAGTGTTCAGGCTCAAGTATGCTGCTAAGCTTCTAATGGATCCCAAGCGTCGTTATATCATCTGGAGACGACGTTGATAATGTATCTTTGCACTAGGATTTTCTTATGATTTGTAGGAATTTGTTTATTGTGTTGACCCAATATAGACAGAAAGCATTTTATTAGTTGCTGTAGGTTCACCAGTAGCTGTGACTGGCATCCTCAGAGGTATAACACAGAAAGATGTGGTACTCTCTGTGTCAAGGTGAGCAGGAAAATGGTAGGCAGGTAATTTCTATCTACCCTGGAAGGTGGGGTAGGGCTGAGTCATTATCTTGTAGGAGTTCTCCAGGCTATCAACATGCTAATGGAGGAGCTTTCCTGAGGAGGTTCTTTTGCCTATGGATTGTTTCCTGAGGAGGTTTCCTGTTTCCTGAGGAGGTTCTTGTGTGTGTGGAATGGCTATTGAAACTCTAATCTTATCTGTAGTGCTATTGTCAGCTGTAGAGCATTTTGTGTTTCTCTTTGCAAGTCTTGTTGACTGCTTGATTTGTGGGTCAGACTCTCATGACTGTTTTCGGCAATATTTTTTTGCCGCCTTTGGGGCACTGGGAAACGGCTGTCCCATTTACCTATTTGGTGCTTAAGTCTGTGTGCATTGTCATAATGGTGTTCCTGTTTTTAACTTTGCAAAAAGTTAAAGACGCCAGCAAAAAGCAAAAAGCACCAGAGCACATTTACATCACTGGCATTCACCCTTCCTCCTAGGTTTGCCAAGTGCCCTCCGGCCCCTGGTAGGGGGTGGGGGTTGGATTGCCAGCTCCAAGTTGAGAAACTCCTGGGAATTTGGGGGCAGAGCCTGGGGAGGACAGGGACCTCAGTGGGGTACAATGCCACACAGTCCACCCTCCAAAGCACCCATTTTCTCCAGGGCGACTGACCTCTGTAGTCTAGAGATGAGCTCAGTTCTGGGGGAACCCCTGGTCCCACCTGGAGGCTGGGCTCAGTGTTCCCTCTAAGCTGAGTTAGTGTGAGCCAGCTCACAATTTATTAGCCTCCGGCTCACACATTTATGTCTTCGCTCAGGCAGGAGGGCTCCAGAGCAAACTAATCTATGCAGACTGCAGTAGCCAAATCGCTCGCTCACAATTTTCATGCCAGTCGCCCACAAAGTAGAATTTTTGCTCACATGACTCCATAGCTTAGAGGGAGCATTAGAGGGATCCCTACTCCCCCCGGTTGATTGGTTTAGAGCTGCCTTGCACCAAATACAAACAACCAAAACTTGTGGGTTCCTGAGTAGGAGGACTCCCGTGCATAGCATGAAGCAACTTGTGTGTTGCTTCGATCCTTTGCCTATTCCGGCTGCCCCGAAGGCTGCTGGTTCTGCTTTCTGTTTCAGAAGTCGTCCAACCAGTCGGAGCAGCTGGATTCATGCGAGGTTGCCAAGGGATTTGGCTCCAGGCATCCCTCTCCAGAGCCTTGGGGACGGGCGTGCTCCCTTGCACCTACTTACTGCGGAAGATCAGCCCTTTCTTTCCTTCAGACACGCTGGGCTGTCAATCAGACCCCAAGAAGTTCACCCAAGGAAGGATCGGAAAGGGACATTTGACCGGCACTCCCAGCCTCCCGGTGGGGCCTAAAGTTCTCCCAGAATAATAACTGACCCCCAGACTCCAGGGATCAATTCTCCAGAAGGAAACAGCGGCTTCAGAGGGGAAACTCTACGGTATCCCGAGGTGAAATCCCTCCTCATATTCCCCTTCCACAGGCAACACCCCCAAACCCTGAGGGATTTCCTCAGCTGAAGTTGGCAATCTTGCATTTGGCACGACCCTCGCCCCCTTCCTGAAGCTATGCTCTTCTATGGCAACCGAGTAGACATTACCTGTCAAAGGTGGGACTGGGTTGCAGGCCGGGGAAGCATTTCACCACGTAGATGGTCCTCCATCTCTTGTGTCTCACCCGGAAGACTTGGCCAAAGGCTCCTCTGGCCAGCGGGAGCCAGTCCTCTTCAAAGTCTCCCTTGTGGAACATGGCTGAAGGGCCCCCGTGCCCCCAGACCACACACAGGGAGGGTGCCGGCCCCTCCTGGCTGCCCTCCTCTCTTTCTCCCGCTCCTGCCCATCTGGAGACCTGAAGTCAAACCAGAAGGGAAAGAGTTCCTCGTTCTCGAGCAGGAAGGGCGGGTAGGCTGAGGAGCCAACAGCTCTGCCGGGCATCCTGCCAAGGGGCGGGTCTGCAAAGTGGCAATTATCTGTCTGCCAGAGGAGATCACCTCGGAGCAGCTGAGGTGCCACCTGGGGAGGGCCAGGCTTGGGGACAGACGTCCCGGCTTAGCAAGCTCAGGCTATCGCTAGAAAGGGGTGGATCTTGCCTTCATTCCCCTCTATTTCCATCACATCAGCACATTTTGGGCACTGCAATTCCCAGAAATGCAAGGAGGAGGAGGAGGAGGAGGAGGAGGAGGAGAAGAAGAAGAAGAAGAAGAAGAAGAAGAGGAAGAGGAAGAGGAAGAGGAAGAGGAAGAGGAAGAGGAAGAGGAAGAGGAAGAAGAAGAAGAAGAAGAAGAAGAAGAAGAAGAAGAAGAAGAAGAAGAAGAAGAAGAAGAAGAAGAATATTGTAGGGCTATTTTTCTACGCTCCTGCAGAGTGCAGGGGGTTGGACTAGATGACCTTCAAGGTCCCTTCCAACTCTAACATTCTATGATTCTAAGAAGATGAGGAGGAGGAGGAGGAGCAGGAGATTTGATTCATACCCCACCCTTCACTCAGAGTCTCAGGACGGCTTACAAACTCCTTTCCTTTCCCTCCCCCCCCCCGCAACAGACACCCTGTGAGGGAGGTGGGGCTGAGAGAGCTCTTTCCAGAAATGTCCTTGAGAGAACAACTCTGACAGAACTATGGCTTGCCCAAAGTCATCCAGCCGCTGCAAGTAGAGGACTGGGGAATCAAACCCGGTTCTTCCAGATTAGAGTCCACGCACTTAACCACTCTGCTCCTGCAGAGTGCAGGGGGTTGGACTAGATGACCTGCAAGATCCCTTCCTCTAACATTCTATGATTCCCCGCTCTTCCATTCTCAGGTGCTCGATGACCTCAGGCAAGCCATAGTTCTGTCAGAGCTGTTCTTGAAAAAGAGCAGTTCCTGTCAGAGCTCTCTCAGCCCCACCGACCTTCCAGGGTGTCTGTTGTGGGAAGGGGAAGGGAAAGGAGACTGTAAGCCACTCTGAGACTCCCTTGGGCAGTGAAGGGTGGGGCATAAATCCAATGTCATAGTCTTCTTCTTCTTCTTCCCTGATTTCCATCCAACATGGATTGGCAGAGTTTAGAGTCCATTTAGCTGACTTGGGAAACACAGAGATGGATGTGGGTGGGAAGGGAGACTCTGGATTGTAGCCCTGTTGCAGGCCAAGGGGGCTATTCAGGTCATTATTGAAAGACAGAGGTAATTTCATTTCCGCCAGTTACCTTTCTGAGGTTAACAAACAGGGTATGTTTGGATCAGATCGATTTTGATTACTGTGGCTTCCAGTGCACATCGCTAACAGACGCCATATGGCTACCTGCATGTTTACCCCTGGAGGTTCAGGGCGGGTGAAGGGAGAGCCAGACAAGGGCCCGTGCCTCCCGACAAATGCAGTCCCAGCTTGTATCCTGCCCCCCCTCCGCTCATACACAGCCGTCTTCAGCATTTAAAAAAGGAGAGGTGTTTTTTTTCCTGACCACAGATCCCCTGAACCACGAGTAGGGTTGTCCTCAAAGGCTGTGCAAGAGAATTCTTGGTTTTCAGAGTTGCCGGGTCTGGGCTGAGAAACGCCTGGAGATTTGGAGGGTGGAGCCTGGGGAGGGCGGGGTCTGGGGAAGGAAGCCCACTTCCCAAAGCAGCCACTTTCTCTAGGAAAAAGGATCTCTATTATCTGGAGACCAGTCGTAACCAATGCTCCCTCTAAGCTGTGGAGTCCTTTGAGCAAAAATTCTACTTTGTGAGCTACGGGCATTCAAGTTGTGAGTGATTTGTCTGCTGCATAAATTGGTTTGCTCTGGAGCCCCATCCTTCCTAAGCAGAGACAAACATGTGAGCTGGAGGCTAAAAAACTGTGAGCTAGCTCACACTAACTCAGCTTAGAGGGAACACTGGTTGTAATCCTGGGAGATCTACTGCACACAAGCACACACATGCCCTGGCTTGATTAAGGAGTCCTGTAGCGAGCGTTTTTGCTCAGCAAACCTCAGTTCATAGAATCATAGAATGTTACAGTTGGAAGGGACCTTGCAGGTCATCTAGTCCAACCCCCTGCACTCTGCAGAAGCATACCCGAAAGATGGTCGTCCAGCCTCCGCTTGAAAACATCCAGCGAAGGAGCATCCACCACCTCCCAAGGCAGACTGTTCCACTGCTCAATCACTCTTACAGTTAGGAAGTTTTTCCTGATATTCAGCCTGTATCGACTCCCTTGTAATTTCCACCCATTAGATCTAGTCTTGCCATCCGGAGCAAGAGAGAGAATGCATCTGCTCCATCTTCTACATGACAGCCCTTCAAATACTTGAAGACTGCCATCATGTCCCCTCTAAGCCTTCTCTTTCCCAGGCTAAACATACCCACCTCTTTCAGCCTTCCTTGTAATTCCAACCCTTTCACCATCCTGGTTGCCCTCTTCTGGACACACTTGAGCTTGTCAACATCCTTCCTAAAGTGTGGTGCCCAAAACTGGACACAACTGAGGCCTGACCATAGCAGAATAGAGCGGAATGACCACTTCCCATGATCTGGACACAATACTTCTGGTAATGCATCCTAAGATTGCATTAGTTTTCTTCACAGTCACATCGCACTGCAGGCTCATGTTTCGCTTGTGATCCACCAGAACACCTAGGTTCCTTTCACATGTGCTGCTGTCAAGCCAAGTCCCTCCCATTCTATACCTGTGCCTTTGATTTTTTTGTACCTAAGTATAGGACTTTGTGCTTATCTCTATTGAAATTCATTTTGTTTGTCTCAGCCCACTGTTCCAGCCTATCTAGGTCATTTTGAATCCCGACTCTTGTCTTCTTCAGTGGGAGCATTGAAGTAAAACCCAACTGGGAAATGCTTTGGAGGGTAGGCAGACATGGAGGCTCATGATCTGGAGCTGAAGCACAGAGAAGCACTAGATGAAGTCAAAGGAATCCATCCCACCCCCACACCGGCCCAACAACTTTTATGCAGGAGGAGGAGGAGGAGGCAGTGGCTTAATTTTGGTAGCTACATTTAACTGTCCTGACCTGGATGGCCCAGGCTAACCTGATCTTGTTTCACCTCAGAAGCTAAGCAGGGTTGGCCCTGGATAGTCCTTGGATGGCAGACCCCCCACGGAAGTCCAGGGTTGCTACGCAGAGGCAGGCAAGGCTTCTCTTATGTTCTTATGGATACAGCAGGTAGAGAAAGAAGTACTTTTCTTCCTTTCCCACAATACCAGAACTCGTGGACACTCCATGAAATTGATGAGCAGTCAGGTTAGAATGGAGAAAAGGAAGTCGTTCTTCCCCCAAAGAGTAATTAACACATGGAATTCACTGCCACAAGAGGTGGTGGCAGCTAGAAACATGGATGGCTTCAAGAGGGAATTAGATAAACATCTGGAGCAGAGGCCCATCAGTGGCTTTTAGCCACAAGGTATAGACAGGAACTCTCGGTCTGGGGCAAGGGATGCTCTGTATTCTTGGTGCTTGAGGGGGCCAACAGTGGGAGGGCTTCTAGTGTCCTGGCCCCACTGCTGGATCTCCTGATGGCACCTGGTCTTTTTGGCCACTGTGTGACACAGAGTGTTGGGCTGGATGGGCCATCAGCCTGATCCATCATTGGCTTCTCTGATGTTCTTACAAGGTATAGGGAGGAACTCTCAGTCTGGGGCAAGGGATGCTCTGAATTCTTGGAGCTTGGGGTGGGGGGTCAACAGTGGGAGGGCTTCTAGTGTCCTTGCCTGGCTGGTGGACCTCCTGATGGCACCTGGTTTTTTTGGCCACTGTGTGACACAGAGTGTTGGGCTGGATGGGCCACTGGCCTGATCCAACACTGGCTTCTCTCACGTTCTTATGTAACCTGTCCCACGGGGGATGTGGTTGTTCCCTGCTGTGGAAAAAGGGCAGGGAAGCAGCCCAGGAGGGAGTGGCTGGGAAAGCATGCCTTTGGCTTCTCAGACAGACAAACAAGGTGTGTAGCAACCAGCTCTTGGCTCGGGGGCTTGGCCGCACCCAGGGCCATGCTGGCTTTGACCCAAACTGGGGAGTTTCTTCTGCAAAAAAAAGTAAATCCCAAATAATATGGAGTGGGGAAAAACCTTTTCTGAAGCAAGGTGACATTGCAGAAGCAAGACCAATGCCACAGATGGGGGAATGGCCTGGTTTCTTCATTAAAAACCCTGTGCCGTTGGGGAAGTCCCCAGAGGTCTTATATAACTCTAATTCCAACACCCTTTCCCGCCACATTTTTCACAGCCCGGCGCTTCTTGGCAGAGAAGAAAGGCAAGGATGGATTATAAAGGATGAACAGTCCTGCAGTTGTTTGGGAATGACTCTCATCCTCACAGAAATGATTGTGCATGCTTAGGGTTCCCAGCCTCCAGGGGGCAACTGGAGCTCTCCCTCTGTCACAATCAATGCTCCCTCTACGTTTGGCGTAGTGGTTGAGACTCTAATCTGGGAGAACTGGGTTTGATTCTCCCCACTCCTCCACTTGCACCTGCTGATGTGACCTTGGGCCACTCACAAGCTCTGGCACAGCTGTCCTTGAAATGAGCAGTTCCTGTCAGAGCTCTCTCAGCCCCATCTACCTCACAGGGTGTCTGTTGTGGGGAGGGGAAGGGAAAAGGAGTTTGTAAGCCGCTCTGAGGCTCCTTTGGGTAGTGAAGGGCGGGGTATAAATCCAATCTCCTCTTCTTCCTCTTCTTCTTCTAAGCTGTGGAGTCTTGTGAGCGAAAATTCTACTTTGTGAGCGACTGGCATTAAAGTTGTGAGCGAGCAATTTGGCTCCTGCATCAGTTGGTTTGTGTGGCCAAAAATACCAGGTGCCATCAGGAGGTCCAGCAGTGGGGCCAGAACTCCAGAAGCCCTCCCACTGTCGTCACCCCCCCAAGCACCAAGGATACAGTCCATCCCTTGCCCCAGACATAAGAACATAAGGGAAGCCAATGCTGGATCAGGCCAATGGCCCATCCAGTGCAACACTCTGTGTCACACAATGGCCAAAAAGACCAGGGGCCATCAGGAGGTCCAGCAGTGGGGCCAGGACACTAGAAGCCCTCCCACTGTTGCCCCCCCCCAAGCACCGAGAATACAGAGCATCCCTTGCCCCCGACTGAGAGTCCTTATCTATACCTTGTGGCTAATAGCCACTGATGGACCTCTGCTCCAGATGTTTATCCAGTTCCCTCTTGAAGCCGTCCGTGCTTGTAGCTTCCACCACCTCCTGTGGCAGTGAATTTCATATGTTAATCACTCTTTGGGTAAAGAAGTACCTCCTTTTATCTGTTCTAACCTGACTGCACAGCAATTTCATAGAGTGCCCATGAGTTCTTATATTGTGGGAAAGGGAGAAAAGTACTTCTTTCTCTATCTGCTGTATCCATAAGAACATAAGAGAAGCCAATGTTGGATCAGGCCAATGGCCCATCCAGTCCAACGCTCTGTGTCACATACAGTGGCCAAAAATAGCAGGTGCCATCAGGAGGTCCATCAGTGGGGCTGGGACACTAAAAGCCCTCCCACTGTTGACCCCCCCCAAGCACCAAGAAGACAGAGCCTCACTTGCCCCAGACTGAGAGTTCCTATCTATCCCTTGTGGCTCATAGCCACTGATGGACCTCTGCTCCATATATTTATGCAATTCCCTCTTGAAGCCGTCCATGCTTGTAGCTGCCACCAGCTCCTGTGGCAGTGAATTCCATGTGTTAATCACTCTTTGGGTGAAGAAGGACTTCCTTTTCTCCATTCTAACCTGACCGCTCAGCAATTTCATTGAGTGCCCACGAGTTCTTGTATGGTGAGAAAGGGAGAAAAGTACCTCTTTCTCTACCTGCTCTACCCCATCTTGTAAACCTCAATCATGTCAGATCTGCTATATCCTCTGCTGCAAGGAATTAGCATGAAAGACTTGGGCCCAAGTGCCACCCAATATCCTGCCCTGTCATGGCAGAACTCCTGGAACCGTGACCCAAGAAAGCCCAGAATGCCAAAAAAAGGAGATGGAATCAACTTTATTGCAAACCTCAGCAGCCACGATGTTCACCACTGGATCGGATTTCTCTATGACAACCAATCAAGTTAAGAAGCATCCGCAAAGGGTGGAGAAAGGCCCGCCTGGCCAGGTGGGAAGCCAAGGGCAAGCCCAGAAGCTGGTCACCCAGGTGACAGAAGCCGTGTGACAAACCAGAGGGCCAAAGGCCATTTGATGGTTGTGGAAGAAAGATGCTCAGAGCTGACCTCCCATTTGTACTAGCTGAAGAATCTCAGGGGAAACAAAAAGAAAGCTACATCTGTTCCTTTTCCTCCTAACAGCCTCTTGAACCTGTTCTAGTCGAATCTTCCTTTCTAGCTATTTTGTGTGTGTGTTTCTGTATGTACGTATCCACCAACTCTTCAAGCATCTGACGAAGTTGGTTCTAGCCCTTGGCAGCTCCTGCAGCAATAACTCTTGTGAGTCTTTTAAGGTGCCACACAACCTCTTTTTTCATATTTTCGCCTCTTTTTCATATTGGTAGCAACAAGCACAGTCCCCACCTCCTAATTCTGGGAGGAATTTCTGTTCCTGCTTTGGTGGTTTGCCCAAGGACCCCGTTCATTCTCATTTCACCTCCCCTCAGCATCCATAACCTCTCGCGTTGGTAAATCCCCTCGGAAACATTCCCCCATTCATTCTCATCTCACATGCCTTCAGCATCCATAACCTCTCACGTTGGTAAATCCCCTCGGAAACATTCCCCCATTCATTCTCATTTCACCTCCCCTCAGCATCCATAACCTCTCGCATTGGTAAATCCCCTAGGAAACGTTCCTCACAGCTGATCTCATCTGAACATGAGCCAGCAGTAACAACCCTGCAGCAAAAATGGCTAATACAATGTGGGGTTGTAGGCATAGAAACACCTCAGAGATAACACTCAAGAGATACGATTAGATCCTCCCTGGTCTTCCTTTGAGAATGGAAGATGGTGGCGCCATTTCACTTGGGAGGGTTTCTATCCCCGCCGCAACCCATCATTTCCAAAGCCGTCAATCCCCCTATATAGAAGGACCTAAAAACGTCCTTCTTCTCTGCCTCTAGCCCTGAATTTCTGAACCTCTGGGTGGACACCTCCGTCTCCCATTTGCAATGTCAACCCACTTGGTTTGCTCTCCTTCGACACCTGCTGCTTTTCGGCTCTGTCATGATAAAAAGAAGGGAAAGAGCGAAGCAGAGACTGACACCCCCCCTGCCCCCACGACAGAAAGCAACGCAGGTGAAGCAAACCCCATGATCCTGATTTGCATGGTCATCCCAAGGGGGGTTAGCTACTGGAGAGTGCTGGTGCTGAGCTTCAAGGGGAACAGAGGCCTTCCAGGTCCACTGCCGTCTTGATCTTGTTTCTCTGATGGAACCAGATAAATATGGAGATGCCCAGTAAGACAGCAATGCCAGCTAAGGAGCCTAGGAGGACGGGGAACATCATAGCCAGTTCAGACCCTGCAAGAGACAGAGAGAGAGAGAGACTCATGGGTTAGGGCAGGGTATAAATTAAATCTCTATTATAAAAGCAATTTGGAGTGGCAAGATTCCATGTGCTCCCTCAGCCATTGGCCCGTCAGCTGCCACGCAAGACTACTCATGTGCCATTGGCTGGATGCTGGGTCTGCTCCTCTTTCCACCCTCCCCGCAGCCGTGGGAAACCGAGCAAGCCAAGGGAAGGAGAGGCAGTTTAAACCACCTCCCCTTCCCTCTCAAAGCCGGCTTGTGGCCATGGGGAAGCGAAGCAAGCCAGTGGAAGGAGAGGCAGTTTAAACCACCTCCCCTTCCCTGTCAGAGCCCCCTTGCTCGCCCTCCCCGCACAATGGGGGGCTTGCCAGTGGGGGACTCAAGCTGCTGGGGAGGGGAGAGACGGGGCCCGCAGCTGCCCGGCCAAGCTAGTGCCCGTTGCATTTATGGCTGCAACAGGCCTTCTTCCCAGTAAATAATAAAAACCAGAGTGGTCTCAGCATTGGGTTGCCAGCCTCCATGTGGGGCCTGGAGATCTCCTGGAATGACAGCTGATCTTCAGACAACCAACATCAGTTCCCCTGGAGAAAATGGCTGCTTTGGAGGGTGGACTTTATGACAATTATGCTCCACTGAGGTCCCTCCCCTCCATAAACCCCACCCTCTCCAGGCTCCACCCCCAAATCCCCAGGAATTCACCAACCCATCACCAGCCTCACTTAACTGTAAGTCTAGGAGCTCTACTAAGTAGGGTCACATGAACACATGAAGATGCCTTCTACTGAATCAGACCACTGGTCCATCAAGGTCAGTATTGCCTACTCAGACTGGCAGCAGGTCTTCAGGATCTCAGGCAGAGGGATTTCCCATCACCTCCTGCCTGGTCCTTCCAACTGGAGATGCTGGGGCTTGAACCTGAGACCTTCTGCAGGCCAAGCAAAGGTTCTGCCACTGAGCTGCAGCCCCTTCTTCTGGGTCCTTTTGCTGACTGTCTTCCACATACATCGCATCTTAAAATATCGCTGCAGGCCTTAAGCGGGTGGTGGCAGTTCAGTAATTCCAAAACCTGGGGCTCAGCTGCAGTCGGAAGCCCAGCTGGAGGAAAAGTTGGAATCCAGGAAATGTAGCTAATGTGAGGAGTAAACATGCTCTCTGCAGCAGAGTTGTGTGTCTCTGTGTGTGTGTGTGTATTTTTATGTACCAACCCTTGAATGATAGGAAGTCAGCCACCACTTGCGGCTCTGCTCAGATAGAAGACGGGCATGTCTTTCATTTCCAAAGCCTTTTGCTGGGCTATGCACGATACCCTCCCTGTCCCGCCAAGTGCAGCTCCCTTCAGACGAGCTGGATCTGAGGGCATGAGTAGCCCCGGCTTCCTCAAAGAGTCTGTGGGACTTGATGCGCCCGTGGATTCACTGGAGCTAAAGCTGGAAGCCTCCAGGTGGATTACACAAACGTGAGATCACAGGATAGGTGATAAGTAAACAAATTCCGCCCCCCCCATGATATTATTATGCAATCTATTCAGTGATTATTATCAAGCATTTATATTATGGTACAAATCATCACCTTGCCAACAAAAGTCCGCATGGTCAAAGCAATGGTATTCCCAGTAGTCATGTATGGCTGTGAGAGTTGGACTATAAGGAAGGCCGAGCACCAAAGAATAGATGCTTTCAAATCATGGTACTGGAGAAGACTCTTGAGAGTCCCTTGGGCTGCAAGGAGATCGAATCAGTCAATCCTCAAAGAAATCAACCCTGACTGTTCCCTGGAAGGCCAGAGACTGAAGCTGAAGCTCAAAGACTTTGGCCACCTAATGAGAAGAAGGGAGCCCTCACTGGAGAAGACCCTGATGCTGGGAAAGACTGAAGGTCAAAGAAGAAGAAGGGGACGGCAAAGGATGAGATGGTTAGACGGTGTTATTGATGCAACAAACATGAAATTAAGCAAACTCCGGAGCACAACGGAAGACAGGAGGGCCTGGCGTGATGTGGTCCATGGGGTCGCGAAGAGTTGGACTCGACTGTGCGACTGAACAACAACAACAACAACAACAAATCACAAAACCCATTCCAATACAAAATATACAGATACTGAACATGTCCCTGTAAACCAAACTGTCCGTGCTCCAAGTTCCTCGGAATAATACAGCTCAGTAGCTTAATACAGTCCTTCTTTGACGTAGAGGTAAATGATTCCAAATAGCTGATCAGCTGTCGTGGCCCTAATGCTGCATTAAGCTGAATGTAAACAGAGCTTTCGAGGTCTGCAGTGTGAAACACTCTTCGAAACAGGCTGAATAAGCAGAGAAGGAAAAAATCTTTTTTGACTGCCGCGGTACCTGGATAAAGGACCAAACACGGGTGTGGAGCTGGCCCATCGAGCCACGACAGTTAATCGGCTCTTTGGAATAATTTACCTCTACGTCAAAAAAGGACTGTATTAAGCTACTTTGAACTCTATTATTCCGAGGAATTATGAGCACAGATAATTTGGTTTTCAAGGATGCATTAAATATTTGTCTGTTTTGTGTCGGAATGAGTTTTGTGGTTTGTACCGTAATATAAATGCATGATCATGATTATTGACTAGATTGCAAAGTAACTAGATTGCACAGATAGTTTGGTTTACAGGGACGCATTAAATATTTGTCTGTTTTGTATTGGTTTGTACCGTAATATACATGCTTGATCATGACGATTGACTAGATTGCATAATAACACCATGGTTGTTTTTGTTTACTTACAACCTCCAGGTGGAGGTTGGAGATCTCTCAGAATTAGACCTGATCTGTGGGAAACAGAGATCGCTTCCCCTGGAGAAAAGGGCTGCTTTGGACTCTGTGGCATTGCACGTGGCCGAGGTCCCTCCCCTCCCCGAATCCCACCCTCCCCAAGCTCCACCCCCAACCCTCCAGGAATTCTCTAACACAGAGTTGGCAACCCTAACAGGAGCTGCTAGATGAAAGCCATGAGGTAAGCCAGGAACGAGGGTTGCCAAGCTCCAAGTGGTTGCCAGAGATCTCCCGGCAGTGGTAGATTAACCATTAATCGGACTAAGGACGTGCCTGGGGGCACCAGGGCCAAAGGGGGCACCACAAAGTTGGGAAAAGGGTGGAAAGAAAAAAAAAGAATAGAGATTTGTAATTTTTTTTTATAAAACTAGTGCAAATTGATCATGGTGCACCCTCGGGTTATCTTCTATTTTTTGTTGGCGAGGTGCAGCGTCATAGGCTATGTTTAAAAGTAAAACGATGGAGCCAAATTTAGCTGTCATGACAGTCATTTCAATGAGGGGGGCACCAAGATTGGTCAGTGCTGAGGGCACCAGTGAGCCTTCATCCGCCCCTGTCTCCTGGGATCACAGTTCCCCTGGAGGAAAAGGCTGCTTTGGAAGGTGGACTCTATGGCACTGTATTCCCATGAAGTCCCCCCCCTCCCCAAAGGCTGCCCTCTTTAGCCTCCAGCCCCCAAATCTCCAGGGACTTCCCAACCCAGAGGCGGCAGTCCTAAGGATGGCCTTCCGGTGAAGAGACAGAGACATACCTGCAGCCACCTCTGATGGGAACTCAGGCTGGGCCTTCAGAACGGGCCCAAAGGAGATCAGGTTGTGGAAGGTTTGGTAACTGCTCTGGTCTCTGGGCCTGAAGCGGGTTTCTCTGTCTTCCGAGCAGCTCTGGGAAGCAAACGGGAGGAGGATTGTTCAGTACAACGGAAATCTCTTATTTCTTTGTAGATCAATCACCTCGCAAGATTCAGATCAGTTCAAAGCACACCAATAAAAACAGCGGCACAAAGTAGATACGGTGAAAACTCGTTCTTTTAGTGGAAGGATTCCTGTATACACTTGCAATTGTTCCTTGAAACTAGACAACCCCAAAGGGCCTTATTTCACAGCTTCGGATCAGAAACCTTTAATGGCATAAAATGAAAGAAAATACAAAATATCTGATAAATAAGAACAGGTGCCAGCAGTGCTATTTTTGGGCAGGAACGCACTGGAAAGGAGTTCCGGCTGGCTCCCCAGTTGGCCACGCCCAGCAGGAACTCATTAGCATAACAGGCCACACCCAACAGCAGAAACTCATTAGGATTGGCTACATTAGGGCTGTGTGGCCTAACATGCAAAGGAGTTCCTACTCCAAAAAAAGCCCTGGGTTTTGACAACAAACAAGGTAAACAGAATAAGAAGCAAAAGGTGGGTGTGGCTGGATGACCACACTTCCAGTAATATGGGGGTGCGGCCTAATATACTGTGCTGTCAGGGTGTGGTCTAATATGCTAATGAGTTCCAGCTGTTGGGTGTGGCCTATTATGCTAATGAGTTCCAGCTGGGCTTTTTCTACAAAAAAAGCCCTGGGTGCCAGCCAGTGTTCCCTCTAAGCTGAGTTAGTGTGAGCTAGCTCACAGTTTTTTAGCCTCTGGCTCACACAATTTTGTCTTAGCTCAGGAAGGATGGCTCCAGAGCAAACTAATTCATACAGTAGCCAAATTGCTCACTCACAACTTTAATGCCCAGTAGCTCACAAAGTAGAATTTTTGCTCACAAGACTCCACAGCTTAGAGGGAACACTGGTGCCAACAATAATACCCAGTCAAACACTGTCATATGATAAAACGTTTTAAAAATTAAAACAATATCGTCAGTCATAATATCTCAAAACGATCTCAGTCAGGAATTCGCTGGCTTTGATTTAAGTGGGGTAATTACCAGCAATACATTAGCCAATTACTCTGCCACCAATTCTGTCACTTCGGGATATTTAATTATCAGCCAATAAATATTGAGTAGTTCCCTCAAAAGACCCAGGCTAATTGGGGATAACTGGGTCAAGAAATTCTTTACGAAGTTTGTAGAACTTCGGGTGATAAGTAAAGCCTGATTTCACAATTTCCCACCTCCTGCACTGTCCCAGGGTTCCCAGTGGGAATTAGAAAGGCGGACACTGAAGCTTGGGTATGAAAGGAAGCCAAGCTTGTTCCTATTAACTGAGGTTAACTGGCAGGTACAGGATGGTTATGCAGCTGTGTCCTCCTATGTTACACCCTGCCTGAAAGGCTGCATTTCATCCATGAGAGAGCAGAAGGCGTTGCCCATATTTGTTCCTTTACACCTTTGGATAGTTTCCCAGTTTTTTTGACTTGTCCATTACAGCAAGGAGCTGCGGTGGCTCAAGTGGTTAAGACGCTGAACTGTAGGCTGTGGAAGGTCAGTAGTTCAGCAGTTTGAGACCTGGGTGCCGCATGACGGGGTGAGCTCCCGTCTCTAGTTCCAGCTCCTGCCAACCTAGCAGTTCAAAAGCAAGAAACTGCAAGTAGATAAATAGGTACCACTTCGGTGGGAAGGTAACAGCGTTCCGTGCGCCTTGGTGTTTAGTCATGCCAGCCACATGACCACGGAAATGTCTTCAGACAGCGCTGGCTCTTCGGCTTTGAAACGGAGATGAGCACTGCAACCCTAGAGTCGGATTCGACTGGCTTTCAAGCAAGGGAAACCTTTACCATTACAGCAATTGGGATTAATATTGATATTGATTCCAAACTTGATATTGATTCCAAACTTTTTGAAGAATAACTATTAGAATGCAGGAGAAATTCAAATGCCATTAACCCTCTATTTAACCTATTATGCAATACCATCAATGCGCAAGCAATGCAGAAACCACGACATTACAAATCCAGAAAAGGTGGGAGTTCTTATTGGGGTGGGGGTGGGGGAGCTTTGAAAAAGCGCAAGAATTCTAGCAAAAAGGTGTGAGATGAATTAACGAAAGCGTGGATTCGTCCAAGCCTGCGTAATTGAAATGAATACAAGCATAAGACGAGTCCAGGTGGGATCAGACCCCAGGCCCGTCTAGTCCGGCGTTTGGTTCACACAGTGGCCAACCAGCTGCCTCCAAGGAAGCCAGAGACTGGAAGACCCCAACAGCATCCTCCCTCTCGTGCTCCCCAGACCTGTGGCCTCCCCAGACTGTTAGCTCACACTAACTCAGCTTAGGGGGAACACGGATCGTGACTCGTAGCCATCGATAGCCCGGTCCTCCTTGGATTTGTCTATTCCCCTTTTAATGCTTTCCCAGTTGGCAGTCATGACCACATCACGGTGGCAGCAGGTTCCACAGATTAACTATATGCTGTGTATACCCTTCTTGAGAGGGAGGGCTTGCAGCAGTGTTTCATCCCCATGGCCCTTTCTTACACACCCCGGGGAAATGCTGATTGCCACTTTGGGGAGTTTGAGTAAGAACATAAGAACATAAGAGAAGCCAATGTTGAATCAGGCCAATGGCCCATCTAGTCCAACACTCTGTCACACAGCGGCCAAAATATACCAGGTGCCATCAGGAGGTCCAGCAGTGGGGCCAGGACACTAGAAGCCCTCCCACTGCTGCCCCCTCCAGCACCAAGAATAGAGTGCATCACCTGCCCCAGACTGAGAGTTCCCATCTATACCCTGTGGCTAATAGCCACTGATGGACTTCTGCTCCAGATGTTTATCTAATTCCCTCTTGAAGCTGTCCATGCTTGTAGCTGCCACCACCTCCTGTGGCAGTGAATTCCATGTGTGAATCACTCTTTGGGTGAAGAAGGACTTCCTTTTATCCGTTGAACTTGAAAAACGAGGACTTTTCAGTCTGCTTTGTACACTTCGCAGCTCCGTCAGGACGCCTTTAAGAATAAACATTCCAGGAGCATAGCCAAAAACAGTGTGACGAACCACCATCTCAAGATTTTGCGTTGTTTTGTATTGTATTTATGTTACTATTTACTGGCTCTGCTTATGTCCATGAAATGCACTTCACACAAGAATGGATGTTGTTTAATACAAGAAATTTGTTATGTAAGTGCAACTAAGTGTGTTAAAATTAGAGAAGAGTGAGCCAGTTTGGTGTAGTGGTGAAGTGCGTTAGCCACTGATGGACCTCTGCTCCAGATGTTTATCCAATTCCCTCTTGAAGCCGTCCATGCTTGTAGCTGCCACCACCTCCTGCGGCAGTGAATTCCATGTGTGAATCACTCTTTGGGTGAAGAAGGACTTCCTTTTATCTGTTCTAACTCGACTGCTCAGCCATTTCATGGAGTGCCCACGAGTTCTTGTATTGTGAGAAAGGGAGAAAAGGACTTCTTTCTCAACCTGCTCAATCCCATTCATAATCTTATAAACCTCAATCATGTCACCCCTCAGCCGTCATTTCTCCAAGCTAAAGAGCCCCAAGCATTTTAACCTTTCTTCATAGGGAAGGTGTTCCAACCCTTTTATCAGTCTAGTTGCCCTTCTCTGCACTTTTTCCAAGGCTATAATATCCTTTTTGAGATGTGGCGACCAGAACTGTACACAGTATTCCAAATGAGGTCGCATCAATGATTTATACAGGGGCATGATGATACTGGCTGATTTGCTTTCAATTCCCTTCCTAATAATCCCCAGCATAGCGTTGGCCTTCTTTATTGCAGCTACACACTGTCTAGACATTTTCATCGAGTTATCCACTACGACTCCAAGATCTCTCTCTTGGTCCGTCTCTGCCAGATCAGACCCCATCAACGTGTATTTATATTTAGGATTTTTGGCTCCAATGTGCATCACTTTGCACTTGGCCACATTGAGCCCCATTTGCCACGTTGACGCCCACTCGCCCATCCTGGACAGATCCCTTTGGAGTGCCTCACACTCCTCCCTGCTTTTTACCACCCGGAACAACTTTGTGTCATCTGCAAATTTAGCCACTTCACTGCTTACTCCCAATTCCAAATTGGAGTAGGAATCCTGGAGGGTTTTTTGTCATCTTCTGGGCATGGAACAGCAGTCACTGTGTGTGTGTGTGGGGGGGGGGAGGTATTTGTGAATTTCCTGCATTGTGCAGGGGGTTGGATCAGATGGGGAGACTGGAGGTCCCTTCCAACTCTATGGTTCTATGAGGAAACACTTCCTTTTGTCCGTCCTGAACCTCCCACTCTTCAGCTTCAGTGGACGACCTCTGGGGGTTCTTGTGTTTCAGGAGAGGGAGAAAGTTCCTCTCTGCCCACTCTCTCCTCTGTCATGTCCAATGCTCCCTCTAAGCTGTGGAGTCTTATGAGCAAAAATTCTACTTTGTGAGCCACTGGCATTAAAGTTGTGAGCGAGCCATTTGGCTACTGCATAGATTAGTTTGCTCTGGAGCCCTCCTTCCTGAGCGGAGACAAAAATGTGTGAGCCGGAGGCTAAAAAAACTGTGAGCTAGCTCACACTAACTCAGCTTAGAGGGAACACTGATCATATCTCCCCTTTCCTTCCAGGCGAAACAGCCCTCACCATTTGAATCGATCTTCATAGGGCAGCTGCTATTTTCTGCATCTTCTCAAGCTCCACAATATCCTTCTTCAAGGGCAGTGACCAGAACTGCGCATAGAATTCTACATGTGGCCTCACCACAGATTCATACAAGGACAGCACGGGGGTGGCAGTTTCATTCTCTCTTCCCGTTGTAATTATGGCCAGCGTGGAATTTGCCTGTTTGGCCTATTTCTTCCCTGTTTCGCCCCCCCTGCCTCTCGTCCTTCCCTTTGTGTTTCAGATCGCAAACGCCGTGGGGAAGGGATCCGTCTTTTTGTAATCTGCAAAGTGGCAGGAGCATGGATAATGCTCTGCACTTAATGCAGTCTTAATAACTGCCTCTCCCGAGGGAAGCCTGGGTAATTTCACCACATCTCTGGCTTGCGGGCACGCAAAATCTTAATATTAGTTTGTTGGCCGTACAAAGCTTGGCCAATAAGCGGCAGGTTGACGGCGGTCTTTCCGGATGTTCAGCTAAAGCTTGGGCCATATTTCTATGGAGCGATTGGACCGTCCATGTTTCATAATTCAGAGGCATTTATGGGCTTTTGGTCGCCATTGGTCACTCATGTAGATAACTATTGTTGCTTCCGTCGGTATTGATTGCTGACAATATTGGAATAATGGTGTGGCTATTATACTAATTAAATCTCTTTTCGTTTCCCTCGGCATAAAAGCTTTTACGGTTGTTTGTGATTGGATTCATACATAAAGGTATATAATTGCTCAGGCATTTATGGATATTCCTCTTTCTTTATTTTTTTAAATTACTGCTGTTGCTTTTGTATTGAAGGACAGCTTTTCACCTTACTGTGGGATTGATCTGCAATGATGGTCTTACATTGCTTGCTAAATCAAGAAGAAAGAGAAGGAGAAGGAGAAGGAGGAGAAGGAGAAGAAGAAGAAGAAGAGGAGGAGGAGGAGGAGGAGGAGGAGGAGATTGGATTTATACCCCGCCCTTCACTACCTGAAGGAGTCTCAGAGTGGCTTACAAACTCCTTTCCCTTCCCCTCCCCACAACAGCTGTTTTCAAGAACAGCTGTGCCAGAGATTGTGACTGACCCAAGGTCACACCAGCAGGTACAAGTGGAGGAGTGGGGAATCAAACCCAGTTCTCCCAGATGAGAGTCCACGCACTTAGAACTACACCAAACTGGTGGAGAAGAAGAAGAAGAAGAGGAGGAGGAGGAGGAGGAGGAGGAGGAGGAGGAGGAGGAGGAGGGAGATTGGATTTATACTCCACCCTTCAGTACCCGAAGGAGTCTCAGAGCAGCTCACAACTCCTTTCCCTTCCCCTCCCCACAACAGACACCCTGTGAGGTCAGCGGGGCTGAGAGAGCTCTTCCAAGAACTGCCCTTGAGAGAACAGCTCTGAGAGAACTTGTGACTGACCGAAGGTCACACCAGCAGCTGCATGTGGAGGCGTGGGGAATCAAACCCGGTTCTCCCAGATTAGAGTCCATGCTCCTAGCCACTACATCAAACTGGTGTACGGTATGGGAAAAGCAGGCGAAATCAAACCTGGCTGAACAAAGTTTGAGTCCAGTGGCATGCACACGAAAGGGTGTGCCCAGAAGAAAACTTCATTGGTCTTAAAGGTGCCCAACTGGACCCAAACTTTGTTCTGCTGCTTCAGACCAAAACAGCGACCCCACCTGAATCAAAACTGGTTGCCAGCTGCAGGGGTCAAAGCGTTCTCTCCCTCTGCCAGGGCATCAGATTTCTCTAGGTCAACCAACCATGTTAAAGAACCAGCCAAAAAGGGAGGAGAGTCAGCCTGGCTGGGGTGGGGGGATGGCAACGATGAGCCCCCACCCGGGACCCCGAGGACAGGAGCAGGCGATGAGTCAAGTTTGGCGAAGGCCGTGAGCTGTGTTCCCTCTAAGCTGAGTTCATGTGAGCTAGCTCACAGTTTCTTAGCCTCCGGCTCACAGATTTTTTATCTCAGATCAGGAAGGGATGGCTCCAGAGCACACTGATTTATACAATAGCTCACAGCTTTAATGCCAGCAGCTCACAAAGTAGGATTTCTTGCTCACAAGACTCGACAGCTTAGAGGGAGCATTGCTGGTGAGATGGCCAGGAAAGCACGCTTCAACTTGTCCACATTCTGCCCTAGTGGAGAGATTGTCGTGGAATGAAAAATTCAGCTTTGGAATAGAACCAAAAATTTTGGAATAGAACCAATATTTCCGGCCACCGTGTGGCAGAGTGTTGGACTAGATGGGCCATTGGCCTGATTCAGCATTGGCTTCTCTTATGCTCTTATGTTCTTAGAGCCGGTTGGCCTCCAAGGTTTAAATACACTCTTGCCAGAAGTGTAGAGACTGGGGGGGGTCAGGGATCCTCCGAGGTCCTGCTAGTTGAAACCAGAGATCAGCTCCTTTGTTCCTTCCCCAACACAACTTTTTGAATTTATTTATTTATTTAGGCTGTCAAGCTGCAGCCTACAAGGTGAGAGACGGACAGAGGCAGTTCCCCTTTCCCTGCTTTGGCAGAGCAAGCCTGGACTTCCTCAGTGGTCTCCCATACAAATAGTAGCCGGGGCTGACCCTGCTTAGCTTCTGAGGTCTGATGAGATCAGCCTAGCCTGGTCCATCCAGCTCAAGGCAAGAGATGAATATATGGAGCAGAAGTCCATCAGTGGCTATTAGCCACAGGGTATAGATGGGAACTCTCAGTCTGGGGCAGGTGATGCTCTGTATTCTTGGTGCTGGGGGGTGGGCAGCAGTGGGAGAGCTTCTATTGTCCTGGCCCCACTGCTGGACCTCCTGAGGGCACGTGGTATATTTTGGCCACAGAGTGTTGGACTAGATGGACCATTGGTCTTATCCAACATTGGCTTCTCTGATGTTCTCTTATGTTCTTAGATGAACAGAGGCCGTTTCCTATTGTCTGCCTCTGCGTAGCGACCCTGGACTTCCTTGGTGGTCTCCCATTCAAATACTAGCCGGGGCCGACCTTGCTTGGCTTCTGAGGTCTGATGAGATCAGCCTAGCCTGGTCCATCCAGGTCAAGGCAAGAGATGAACAGAGGCGGTTTCCCATGGCCTGCCTCTGCCTAGCAACCTTGGACTTCCTTGGTGGTCTCCCATCCGAGTACCAACCAAGGTCGACCCTGCTTAGCTTCCAAGATCTGACGAGACCAGCTCAGGGCTCACCACAACACACTTAGCTAAAACTCAGCCGATTAGGTAGCTAGCGCAACACAGCACACAGATATCAGCCGTTTAGGGTCACCTTTGTCAGACCTGAACTGCCCCGGCATCTCTGACCAAAGGTCTGACAAGCCAGTCGTAAAGCAACGTAGCTGCTTTACAGGACGTCTCGTGGGAAACCCGAGCTGCCGGACAGCTCAGATGTCTTGCAAACCACGCTTTCCCCTGCCAGAGAGCTGCAGATGTTACAACAGCAGGGATATTATAAATCTACTTTCCAGCCTCTCTCGACATTCACGCTCCCGGGCCTCTCAGCTCTGATAGGTCTCACCTGTTCGCAGCCCGGGTGATTGTTCAGACAGATGCTGAGTTCACAGTGCAGGTATGCCACGGAGCGGTTGAGCATCCCAAAGAGCTGGATGGTGAAACTGGCTGTCTGGGGCTCATCATTCTGGTGCGGCTGTATGTATCGGCATTCCGGCGGTGTCCTGGCAGCGGAAGAAAGACCAAGAGTGACGGGCACCTCTGGGAGACCTTCCGGGCATAACGCATTGAAATTCGAGTCCTGGAGAGAATCTATGATTAACTCAAGATGCCCGATTTATTCCTTTCTTTAATCTCTAAATTTCGCACACAGGCTGTGCATGTGCCGTTTGCGGCAATGGTCAGTTCCTGCGGTTGCCACGCCCTCCAGGCGGTGGCTGGAGTTCTCCTGGAATTATAAATGATCTCCAGGCAACAGAGACCTGCTTTGGAAGGTAGACTCCATGGCAGTGTTGCCCACTGAAGCCCCTTTTCTCTACGAACCTAAACCCCGCCCTTCTCAGACCCCAATCTCCAGGTATTTCCCAACACAGAGCTGGCAACCCTACCAGGTCGAGAGCCAGTTTGGTGTAGTGGTTAAGTGCACGGACTCTAATCTGGGAGAACTGGTTTGATTCCCCACTCCTCCACTTGCAGCTGCTGGATGACCTTGGGCAAGCCAAAGTTCTGTCAGAGCTGTCCTTGAAAAAGAGCAGTTTCTGTCAGAGCTCTCTCAGCCCCAACTACCTCACCGGGTGTCTGTTGTGGGGAGGGGAAGGGAAAGGAGTTTGTAAGCTGCTCTACTTTGGATAGTGAAGGGCAGGGTATAAATCCAATCCTCCTCCTCCTCCTCCTCCTCCTCCTCCTCTTCTTCTTCTTCTTCTTCTTCTTCTTCTTCTTCTTCTTCTTCTTCTTCTTCTTCTTCTTCTTCTTTGCTGTGAAAGCCAAGAATTGAGCTTCCATGTTCAGGGGCACTGTTATCTCTGGTGACCACCTATTTTAGGCTGGTCCTGCATTGGGCAGGGGGTTGGACTAGATGGTCTGTACGGCCCCTTCCAACTCTATGATTCTATGATTCTATACTAGGACCACTGCCAGGGCACAGGAACCACCATTTTGCCCTTCCTGTGAGCTTCAGGGCGGGGGTGTTGGGGATCTGGCTAGACTAGACGGCTGGCTGACCCCACTGAGTCAGGGAGACATTTTGAAATTTGCAAGGCTCTTATGATTTGCAGGAGTGTTTTCTGGCCGGATCCGAGGCATCACATCATTGCAGCCAAAGGCAAGTGGAGATCTGCCACCCGGCCTGTTCATCTGGTTGCTCTCTCTCTGGCAAGAAGCGACTGATTGGATTATGGAGGGGAGATGCATTTCCCGGTGCAAGGAAATTGTTGTCTTAAAAAAAAAAAAAATCTCAGGGTGATTTCTTTAAGCTGACCCAGATGGATGTTGTGGGCACTGGCTACTCTGCTCTTGATCCAGAGAACAGATGGAGAGGCAGTCCCGTGTGCCTTTCCATACTAATTTTGATTTCTTCATGAGCCAAGGAATTGGTCCGCCAATACCCCAGGCCAAAATGAACAGACCCGCCCATGGGAAGGAGGGGGCCGTGGCTCAGTGGAAGAGCCTCTGCTTTGCAGGCAGAAGGTTTCAGGCTCAATCCCCACAGCTCCAGGTAAGGGGATCAGGTAGAAGGTGATGTGGAAAAAGACCTCTGCTGGAGACCCTGGAGAGCGGCAGCCAGTCTGAACTGACAATACCAACCTTGACGGGGCAAGGGTCCAATTCATGTGTATTCATGTGGGAGAGCTGGAAGAAAAGCCCAGTGGGACACTCCAAATTTGCTATTGGTCTCCAGGCAGCACACCCTATAACCAATACTCCCTCTAAGTTGTGGAGTCTTGTGAGCAAAAATTCTACTTTGTGAGCTCTTGGCATGACAGTTGTGAGCAAGCGATTTGGCTGCTGCGTAAATTACTCCACATGCAGCTGCTGATGTGACCCAGTGTTCCCTCTAAGCTGAGTTAATGTGAACTAGCTCACAGTTTTTTTCACCTCTGGCTTGCACATTTTTTACTCAGCTCAGGAAGGATGACTCCAGAGCAAAGTAATTTATGCAGCAGCCAAATCTCGGAAGCTAAGCCAGGTTGGTCCTTGGAAGGGAAGCTACCAAGAAAGGCTCTGTCTCTGCTTAATCACTTGCCTTGGAAGCCCCTGGCTGGGGTGGCCATAAGCTGGAAGCTAAGCAGGGTCCATACTTGGAAGGGAGACCACCAAGGAAGGCTCTGCAGAGGAAGGCAATGGCCAACCACCTCTGCTTCTCCCTGGCCTTGGAAGCCCCTTGCTGGGGTTGGCGTAAGTTGGAAGCTAAGTAGAGTTAGTATTTGGAAGGGAGACTGCCAAGGAAGGCTCTGCAGAGGAAGGCAATGGCCAACCACCTCTGCTTCTCCCTGGCCTTGAAAGCCCCTTGCTGGGATTGGCGTAAATTGGAAGCTAAGCAGGGTCGGTACTTGGAAGGGAGACCACCAAGGAAGGCTCTGAAGAGGAAGGCAATGGCCAACCACCTCTGCTTCTCCCTTGCCTCAGAAGCCCCTGGCTGGGGTCACCATAGGTCAGTTGAGACTTGATGGCACCTACACACCTATGTCCTTGACCTGTGAAACCCACGGTGGGGCTGGGTGGGCATTTGGTTTGCTAAATGCAAGTGCCCATTAAGTCTCAAGTGGCATGCAGGGGAGGGTCTTGATGGTTTTCAGCCTAACCTGGGGAAGAGACAGCAGGCAGCATCCGGTCCAGTGGGCCTGGCGGTGGGGGTGACACAGCATGACTCAACCCTCAGGGTGGGATGGCTGCGGTTGCTCTGCAGGACGATCAGAGCCAGGAAACTGTCTGGATGGGAGGGCGGCTGGCCCCTGGCGCGATGGAGGCTCATCTCAGAGGTGTAGTTGCCAGAGCCACAGGCGTCATCAGACACAACGGCAGAGCTGGAGGGAGAGGAGGAGCACATGAGCCCCAAACATGGAGACAAAACCAGGAAGATGCTGTCATGATTGGGGGGCTGGGGGTCATGCATGGGCCATCAAGACAAGGCATGCTGCATTTGGAATATCATCCAAGGGGGGCATGCACGGTTACCATCTCTGGTCCTTTCCGCACTTGGATCTCATCCCTGGTTTTATCCGAGTTCAATGCACAACACGATACCTTGCATTTATCCCTGGTTATAACAGCATCCGTTTATCCCGGGATAAGTGTGGGGCAAAACTGGGGTGACCTCAATGTAATGTGGAAAAACAAAGTACCCCAAGATCAGGGCTCTTTTTGGGCAGGAACGCACAGGAACGGAGTTCCGGCTGGCTCCTGAGTTGGCCACACCCAGCAGCAACTCATTAGCATAATAGGCCACACCCAACAGCAGAAACTCATTAGGACTGGCTACATGAGGGGTGTGTGGCCTAACATGCAAAGGAGTTCCTGCTCCAAAAAAAAAGCCCTGTGTTTTGACAACAAAGAAGGTAAACAGAATAAAAAGCAAAAGGTGGGTGTGGCTGGATGACCACACTTCTGGTAACACGGGGGGGGGTGGCCTGATATGCTAATGAACTGTGCTGTCAGGGGTGTGGCCTAATATACTAATGAGTTCCTGCTGGGCTTTTTCTACAAAAAAAGCCCTGTCCAAGATAATTACAGGGGTTAACTTGAGTGTAGTATAGAATGTAAGTTCGGGGACAGGGTTGAACCAGGATTTAAGGTCTAGTGCAGAAAGGACCTCTCTCTCTCTTTCTCTTTCTCTTTCTCAAACGCAGCATTCCATCCCATCAAGTATCACAGAGAAAGACAGAGAGGTCCTTTCTGCACTTGGATCTCATCTCCGGTTTTATTAGAGTTCAACTCGCGACACAATACCTTGCATTTATCCCTGGTTATAAGAGCATCCGTTTATCCCAGGACAAGTGTGGGGGCAAAACTGGGGTGACCTCAATGTAATGTGGAAACAAAAAATACCCTGAGATAATTACAGGGATGAACTCGAGTGTAGAATGTAAAAATACACCGAGATAATTACAGGGGTGAACTCATGTTTAGTGTAGAATGTAAGTTTGGGGACAGGGTTGAACTAGGATTCAAGGTCTAGTGTGGAAAGGACCTTTGAGAGAGAGAGAGAGAGAGAGAGAGAGAGAGAGAGAGAGAGAGAGAGAGAGAGAGAGAGAGAATCGATATACTTGGTCCATTTGCATTAAAATCAACTGAACTCCATGACAGAGCATACCTATGCAATTCTGATATTGATAAAAATTGATAAGATTACATGGTATAGCCCAGTCTCATAAGATCTCACAAGCTAAGCAGGTTTGGTACTTGGAAGGGAGACCACCAAAGAAGGCTCTGCAGGGGAAGACAATGGCCAATCATTTGCAATTAAGCATTGGAAATGAATCGGGTTTTTTTCACTCTAGCACATTCAGAGTTCTTAAAAGTATGTGGGACGTTGATTTCTGTATAACGACTAACAGCGCAATATATCACTTCCCCAAATAATTACCCATCTAGAATAACGTCATCTGAGCGCGTTGGTCTCCGGTGATACAACTTCCACTCTAACAAACTGGAGTCCGACTGCCATAAAACCGCACTTGAGTCTTCTCCTGCTGTTTCAGTAACGTCCATCATGACAGTCACCGGCTCTCCCACTGTGTGTAAGTCAGAGTTTTCAAGTTCTACAGCGCTGGTCGCTTCCACCATGAAATCTCCCTTGGCTGTAATCTCTGGTGTGTCTGACAGGCTCTCCAGAGATAGCAGAACTTGGGTATGAATACGAAGCGTTGTCTCAGAGGTGTCCAGAGGCAGACTTCGTAAATGGAATACCTGGTCAAGAACCTTGTCCACAGGTCCATCAGATGGAACTCCTGAAGATAACGTGGTCTCAAAAAATGCTGGTGCCTTGGTAGCCACAGAAGACCCCAAGGAGGAGGATGTACTATTTGTGCTCGGCACAGAAGAACCAGAGTCATGTGTCTGTTCATACTTCAATGGCCTGGCTGTGTCCTGAAGGTCTCCTTCTAAGCTAGATGGTGTAGGTAATCGAGGAAATGTTGTCTCAGAGGTGTCCAGAGGCAGACTTCGTAAATGGGATGCCTGGTCGAGAACCTTGTCCACAAGCCCATCAGATGGAATTCCTGAAGATAACATGGTCTCAAAAAATGCTGGTGCCTTGGTAGCCACAGAAGACCCCAAGGAGGAGGATGTACTATTTGTGCTCGGCACAGAAGAACCGGAGTCCTGTGTCTGTCCATACTTCAGTGGTCTGACTCCATCCTGATGGCCTCCTTCTAAGCTAGATGGTGTAGGCAATGGAGGAAATGTTGTCTCAGAGGTGTCCAGAGGCAGACTTCGTAAATGGGATGCCTGGTTGAGAAACTTATCACCAGGTCCATCAGATGGAACTCCTGAAGACACTGTGGTCACAAAAAATGCTGGTGCTTTGTTAACCACAGAAGACCTCAAGGAAGAGGATGTAATATTTGGGTTCAGTGCAGAAGAACCAGAATCCTGTCTCTGTTCATACTTCAGTGGTCTGGCTCCATCCTGAAGGTTTCCTTCTAAGCCAGATGGTGTAGGTAATGGAGGAAATGTTGTCTCAGAGGTGTCCAAAGGCAGACTTTCTAAATGTGATATCTCATTGAGAACCTTGTCAGCAGGTCCATCAGATGGAACCCCTGAAGATAACGTGGTCTCAAAAAATGCTGGTGCTTTGTGAACCACAGAAGACCTCAAGGAGGAAGATGTACTATTTGGGATCAGCGCAGAAGAACCAGTGTCCTGTGTCTGTTCATACTTCAATGGTCTGGCTCCATCCTGAAGGTCTTCTTCTAAGCTAGGCAATGGAGGAAATGTTGTCTCAGAGGTGTCCAGAGACAGACTTCGTAAATGGGATGCCTGGTCGAGAACCTTGTCCACAAGCCCATCAGATGGAATTCCTGAAGATAACGTGGTCTCAAAAAATGCTGGTGCCTTGGTAGCCACAGAAGACCCCAAGGAGGAGGATGTACTGTTTGGGATCGGTGCAGAAGAACCAGAGTCCTGAGTCTGTTCATACTTCAGTGGTCTGGCTCCATCCTGATGGCCTCCTTCTAAGCTAGATGGTGTAGGTAATGGAGGAAATGTTGTCTCAGAGGTGTCCAGAGGCAGACTTCGTAAATGGGATGCCTGGCCGAGAACCTTGTCCACAAGCCCATCAGATGGAATTCCTGAAGATAACGTGGTCTCAAAAAATGCTGGTGCCTTGGTAGCCATAGAAGACCCCAAGGAGGAGGATGTACTATTTGGCCTCAGCACAGAAGAACCAGAGTCATGTGTCTGTTCATACTTCAATGGCCTGGCTGTGTCTTGAAGGTCTCCTTCTAAGCTAGATGGTATAGGTAATGGAGGAAATGTTGTCTCAGAGGTGTCCAGAGGCAGACTTCGTAAATGGGATGCCTGGTCGAGAACCTTGTCCACAAGCCCATCAGATGGAATTCCTGAAGATAACGTGGTCTCAAAAAAAGCTGGTGCCTTGGTAGCCACAGAAGACCCCAAGGAGGAGGATGTACTATTTGTGCTCGGCACAGAAGAACCAGAGTCCTGTGTCTGTTCATACTTCAGTGATCTGACTCCATCCTGATGGCCTCCTTCTAAGCTAGATGGTGTAGGCAATGGAGGAAATGTTGTCTCAGAGGTGTCCAGAGGCAGACTTCGTAAATGGGATGCCTGGTCGAGAAACTTATCACCAGGTCCATCAGATGGAACTCCTGAAGACACTGTGGTCACAAAAAATGCTGGTGCTTTGTTAACCACAGAAGACCTCAAGGAAGAGGATGTAATATTTGGGTTCAGCACAGAAGAACCAGAATCCTGTCTCTGTTCATACTTCAGTGGTCTGGCTCCATCCTGAAGGTTTCCTTCTAAGGCAGATGGTGTAGGCAATGGAGGAAATGTTGTCTCAGAGGTGTCCAAAGGCAGACTTTGTAAATGTGATGTCTCATTGAGAACCTTGTCAGCAGGTCCATCAGATGGAACCCCTGAAGATAACGAGGTCTCAAAAAATGCTGGTCCTTTGTGAACCACAGAAGAACTCAAGGAGGAAGATGTACTATTTGGGATCAGCGCAGAAGAACCAGTGTCCTGTGTCTGTTCATACTTCAATGGTCTGGCTCCATCCTGAAGGTCTTCTTCTAAGCTAGATGGTGTAGGCAATGGAGGAAATGTTGTCTCAGAGGTGTCCAGAGACAGACTTCGTAACTGGGATGCCTGGTCGAGAACCTTGTCAGCAGGTCCATCAGATGGAACCTCTGAAGATAACGTGGTCTCAAAAAATGCTGGTGCTTTGTTAACCACAGAAGACCTCAAGGAGGAAGATGTACTATTTGGGATCAGCGCAGAAGAACCAGTGTCCTGTGTCTGTTCATACTTCAACGGTCTGGCTCCATCCTGAAGGTCTTCTTCTAAGCTAGATGGTGTAGGCAGTGGAGGAAATGTTGTCTCAGAGGTGTCCAGAGGCAGACTTCGTAAATGGAATGCCTGGTCAAGAACCTTGTCCACAGGTCCATCAGATGGAACTCCTGAAGACACTGTGGCCACAAAAAATGCTGGTGCTTTGTTAACCACAGTAGACCTCAAGGGGGAGGATGTACTGTTTGGGTTCAGCGCAGAAGAACCGGAGTCCTGTGTCTGTTCATACTTCATTGGTCTGGCTCCATCCTGAAGGTGTCCTTCTAAGATAGATGGTGTAGGCAATGGAGGAAATGTTATCTCAGAGGTGTCCAGAGGCAGACTTTGTAAATGGGATGCCTGGTCAAGAACCTTGTCCACAGGTCCATTATGTGGAACTCCTGAAGATAACATGGTCTCAAAAAATGCTGGTGCTTTGTTAACCACAGAAGACCTCAAGGAGGAGGATGTAGTATTTGGGCTCAGCGCGGAAGAACCAGCGTCCCGCGTCTGTTCATACTTCAGTGGTCTGGCTCCACCCTGATGGCCTCCCTCTGAGTTAGGTGATGTAGGAAATGGAGGAGAAACATCCACCTTCTGCCCTCCACCATGTTGAATGAGCTCTTCTTTGGCTGTCAACGGTGAGGAAAATACTGCTTTATCAGTCACTGCAGTTACACTAAACCGAAGTTTAGTGAGCGGCACTTCCGAAGGAGATGCTTTTCCACTGAGCGGCGAAACAGTCGTGTCTTTATGAGCAGAACTTGGTGAAGGTGAATGGAAGGTGGCCAGGGGGGATTTATGGATCAACGTCTGGAACCCTACAGATCCCACAGTGCTGCCTGATGCTACTGAGGCTGAGCGGAGCCCTGTGGGAGAAAGCAAAGCAGGAGCAGTGCCCAGTGTGGTTGGCGTGAAATGCACCCCTCCTCTTGGACTGTGAGTTTCAGGGTCTCTCACATGCTTGCCAGTTTCATTGTTGACTGTCGCACCGGCCTGTCCTTCTTTACTTGTAAAAGAGGCCTTTTCCATGAGCATCAGATTGCCTCGATGGTCCTTCATAACTGAAGTTGCAAAATAGGAATTTGTTGACACCTGTGAAGACACAGAGGCAGGTGGCCTGGAACGTACCTGAAGATTCATATCTTTGAGATGTTTCTCAGACAGAGGGGTATGTGCCTGAGAGTATGCCAGGAACGGGGTGGGCGAGGGTGGTGCTCTCGGTCTCTCACTTGCCCTCGGGGGGATGGGTGAGGGGAGAGGGGATTTGGGAACCCTGGCCAAGGTGCCATTCACAGCATATGAAGAAGTTTCTGCTGCCCTAGGAAGCGCAGGGACGGCTTCTGAATAGGAGTGATTGACAGCTGCGGATTCTTTGAGGTCCTTCACAGCGGAGAACGTCTGCAAATCCGACACTGTGCTGGGCACGTGTTGAATTTCTGAAGGCTGCTCTCGAAACACTTCAGTGATTAAGAAGCGATGCGACACAGCCCTCAGAGATGCGAGATTTTCGACCGCCTCTAATGGCAGATCCATGTTCCCGGCTAAGGATGTGCTCAAGGGCCCTCCAAAGTTCTTCCTGCTGGAGGTCACGGGAGTCATTGACACAGGATGATGGCCTGCTTCCACATGGAACATCAGCTGGGACTTGGGCCCTGATCTTGATGCTCTTGTCGGCATCGGAGAGGCAGAATGCTCCATCGCAGAGGGCAAAGAGGTAATCCTGAGGGGAGAGCTCAGCAGTTCACCGGTGGATGGTAATGTTTTGGGTCTTTGACGGGCAGACGCCATCGTTGCTGGAGTGGCTGAGACATGGTGCTCAACAGATAATGAAATCGTTTTATTCTCTCCAGACTTTGGGGGCTCAAGAATGGACGACAAGGACCCTTCTTCCTGATCCCTACTCTCTAAGGACTTTGTTCGAGTGGTGGCAACTTCCCTCGGCTGATCAGGAAACGGTTCAGCTTCCAAAGTGGTGGACCTCACTTGGTTGGATCCCACTGAGTACTCTGGAACAGAACTGAGGACTGACCCAGGAACAGCCTGCCTATTAGTGGACAGACTGTCTGCCTTTGTGGCCTGTTTGATGGTGGAATTGCTTCCAGTCAGTTGCTCATAGCTGCTTGCAACCAAACGCAGAACAGCCGTGTTGGGGAATGGATACCTATCGGCGTGTTCTTCTTCTTCCTCAGCAGGATGCAGGCCAGGGTCCTGTGGTCCACCAGCTGGCAGAAACACGAACATGGGTTTAACCAGAAGGACACTAGACGGACTCGTCTGCATTAGACTTGAAGCGCCAGGGTGGGAAAGGCCAAGGAAGGTGGATGAAATCAGCATTTCCTGAAAGGAATCCACTCTCGGCCCACCGATGTTTGGTCTTCCAGAAGGTGGAGTGGCATTTTGCATGGGTTGTAGACAGATCATGTTCTCGGTGCCCTGGATCAAGAAGGAAAGGTACTGAAGGGAAGGCGGGACCCCAAGGTCACTACTGGCCTCGGCAGAGTCCAGGTTTCCACCCACCGTGACATCTGATTGGTTGAGGAGGTGCAGCAGGAAACCCCGGGAGCTTTGCATGAGATCCCGAGCCTCATCTCCTGCCAGGACTGGAGTCGTCCTCACTCCGGGGAAGTGTTCTGCCATGCTCCCAAAGCTCAGGATAGGAAGGTTGACATTTTCGTGATGGGCGGTTTGGGGAGCTGGGGTACCCGAACGAGGCGTGCCTGAGCTTGGATCTCGGCCCCCCGCTTTCTGTGAGGGCGCAGCAGCAGAGACGCCTGGCAAGGGGGTGCTGTGAATGCCAGGCTGACGTGCTGGGGGGCTGCTTGGTAGAGAGCCCTTCCCTCCCTCCTCTTCTTTCGCAGTGACGTGGTGCATTCTGGGAAGACCAAGAGTGGTGGGAAGGTGCGGATTAGGGTGGACAGTGGCGACGACTTTTGGATTCGCCGTGGCAGCATCGGCAGAGGTCAGCACTGCTCGCGGCTGTTCTGTCTGGACAAAGGCAGGGGAGCTTGAGGGCTGCAGCCTCAGCAGGCCACGGAGCTGGACTGAGGAAGAGGCAGGAGAGCTTGGCATCTGGGCCCCGTGGGCTACGGTTTTGGCCTCCAACTGAGCAGATACAGGAGACGGGTGGTGTCGCATCTGGGCATGAGCAGACGGGATCAGTGGAGCTCTGGCATGAGTAGGAGTGGAAGCACTTGCTGTGGTGGAGACTGGCAGACGTCCTTCTGCCCGGGCTTCCTTTGTGTTTAGCTTGGCAGGGACATGAATGGGTGTGGGGAAAAGCTGGGGTTCCTTCGTAACAGAGGCAGGAGCAGCTGGCTTTTGTGACTCGAAATGGGTTGGCAGCGTCACCCCCAACAGCGGCACTTGTGGGCCAGGGGCACGCACGCTGGGTATTGCCGACTGCAACTTGGCATAGGCTCCAATAGGCAGGGATTGTGTTGCAGCATAAGAAGGGCTAGAGAGACCTGGTGGCAGTTTGGGCTCGGTGCCGTCATGAACAGTTGCAGCCAGGACGTTCGGCCCAGCAGCAGCTGCGCCTGTCTCAATGGCAGAAGGAGCAGTGGTCTCTGGAACAGCCGGATGATTAGGGGTAGAGACAGAACCGCCTGGCGTTTGATGCTCAGCTTGGAAAGGTGTGCCTAATGCTCTCCCCTGCGGTTTGCCGTACATGACAGTTGACAACCCTGATGGTTTGGGTGTGGCATGGGCAGAATCAGCTGCAGCTGGTGAGCGAGGCCCGGCAGACGCAGAAGCCAAACTGCCTGGAGTTGGCAGCCGAGCAGGAACAGAAGCAGCCGTGTTCAGTGACAAGTCTTCCGATTCATGTTGTGGTGCAGTGGGGAGAGACGCGATCATGCCCTGCCTCGTGGCGGGAACGCCAGGTGTCGGGAGCTTGGTAGGCACAGAAGCAGAAGCAGAGGCAGTGAGCGGTGGAGCAGATGTGCTGAGAGATGCCAGCTGTTTGGGGACAAGGGGGGGAAATGTGCCGGGCAGGGGAATCGAGGTTGTGCCTTGCGTGACGCGTCCAGCAGCATCAGGCATGTCTGGCAATGGCGACTGAACGTGGGAAGAAGCAGCCACGTGTGGCATTGTGGGACGAGCGTGCAAAGAGGTCGTCTTGCCTAGTGGAGACGTGCTGAGCCCTCTTCCCTGTGCCTGGCCATAAGCAGTGGCAAGCATAGTGGATAACTGTGGCTGCTCGTGGGTCGGGACAGGTACTTCCGGAGTGGTTTCTTGCACTTTGGACACAGGAAGCAGATCTCTTTGAGCAGCAGTGATTTGGGACAACTTGAAGTGAGAGGGCTGGATGGTCGTCTGGGGCTGGGCCTCCTGCTGCAAGGTCAAGGGCGGGCTCTCTCGAAGGGGCTCCTCTGCGCCATCAGGCACGCCAGGGTCGCCGGAAGGGGGAAGCGGAGATCGAAAGACAGATCTGGGCTGATCTCTTTGGCCGGCGTCCCCTGGCATGGTAGACTGTGGTGGGGTTCCTGAAGAAAGAGTTTCTGGAGTCAATAGGAGTGAGGAAGAGCGGGTGTGGCTTTGGGAAGGAGCTGGCACTGCAGGGGTCTCAGCTGTCCGGAGGCCGACCGCTTCGTGTCCCGTCGTCTTCCCATGTGGAGAGGAGGCAAAGTCGGGCTGCTGCGTCGCCACATGTTCTTCCGAAAGAGACCGCTGCTGGAAGAGAGCTGAGAGATTGAGCTGTGCCTCCCCCAAGAGCCCTGGAGCCCCGGGCGTCTCTGGAGTCCTGAGATCTGGTTGCATTTGTCCACCGTCAACCAGAGGCTGTTGGTTGTCACTGGGGAGAAACGTTACTAGATTCCCCCGTCTTTCTTCGGCAGGAGTCAACTTGGCCTCGTCAAGAACGACTTCTGATTTTTCCGAGTTCGTGGCCAAAGTGAACTTGTGGGGATTCCCAGGTCTTGTGGCTAGAGAAGGGCTGATGTTGACTGCCATCTTCGGCCCAGTGCTCCCCAAGGGTTCTGGTTGCAAGGAAGTAAGGAGATCCACCGCTGCCACTTTAGTGGGGACAAGGGAGGATGGCTTCCCACTGACGCTGAGATCTTGCCCTGTAGCATTTTCCGTTCTGTCTCCCCTTGGTAGAAATGTTGTCAGAGCTTCTGGTTGGTTGGTGGATTTGGCTGGCCGGTTGGCTTCATGTCTCGTCGTCCTCCCATGTGGAGAGGAGGCAAAGTCAGGCTGCTGCGTAGCCACATGCTCTTCCGAAAGAGACCGCTGCTGAAAGAGAGCTGAGAAATTGAGCTGTGCCTCCCCCAAGAGCCCTGGAGCCCCGGGCATCTCTGGAGTCCTGAGATCTGGTTGCATTTGTCCACCGTCAACCAGCGGCTGTTGGTTGTCACTGGGGAGAAACGTTACTAGATTCCTCCGTCTTTCTTCAGCAGGAGTCAACTTGGCCTCGTCAAGAACGACTTCTGATTTTTCCGAGTTCGTGCCCAAGGTGAACTTGTGGGGATTCTCAGGTCTTGTAGCTAGAGAAGGGCTGATGTTGACTGCCATCTTTGGCCCAGCGCTCCCCAAGGGTTCTGGTTGCAATGATGTAAGGAGATCCACCGCTGCCACTTTAGTGGGGACAAGGGAGGATGGCTTCCCACCGATTTTGAGATCTTCCCCTGTAGCATTTTCCGTCCTGTCTCCCCTTGGTAGAAATGTTGTCAGAGCTTCTGGTTGGTTGGTGGATTTGGCTAGCTGGTTGGCTTCGTGTCTCATCACCTTCCCATGTGGAGAGGAGGTAAAGTCGGGCTGCTGCGTCACCACATGTTCTTCCGAAAGAGACCGCTGCTGAAAGAGAGCTGAGAGATTGAGCTGTGCCTCCCCCAAGAGCCCTGGAGCCCCGGGCGTCTCTGGAGTCCTGAGATCTGGTTGCATTTGTCCACCGTCAACCAGCGGCTGTTGGTTGTCACTGGGGAGAAACGTTACTAGATTCCCCCGTCTTTCTTCGGCAGGAGTCAACTTGGCCTCGTCAAGAACGACTTCTGATTTTGCTGAGTTCGTGGCCAAAGTGAACTTGTGGGGATTCCCAGGTCTTGTGGCTAGAGAAGGGCTGATGTTGACTGCCATCTTTGGCCCAGCGCTCCCCAAGGGTTCTGGTTGCAAGGAAGTAAGGAGATCCACCTCTGCCACTTTAGTGGGGACAAGGGAGGATGGCTTCCCACCGATTTTGAGATCTTCCCCTGTAGCATTTTCCGTCCTGTCTCCCCTTGGTAGAAATGTTGTCAGAGCTTCTGGTTGGTTGGTGGATTTGGCTAGCTGGTTGGCTTCGTGTCTCATCACCTTCCCATGTGGAGAGGAGGTAAAGTCGGGCTGCTGCGTCACCACATGTTCTTCTGAAAGAGACCGCTGCTGGAAGAGAGCTGAGAGATTGAGCTGTGCCTCCCCCAAGAGCCCTGGAGCCCCGGGCGTCTCTGGAGTCCTGAGATCTGGTTGCATTTCTCCACCGTCAACCAGCGGCTGTTGGTTGTCACTGGGGAGAAACGTTACTAGATTCCCCCGTCTTTCTTCGGCAGGAGTCAACTTGGCCTCGTCAAGAACGACTTCTGATTTTGCTGAGTTCGTGGCCAAAGTGAACTTGTGGGGATTCTCAGGTCTTGTGGCTAGAGAAGGGCTGATGTTGACTGCCATCTTCGGCCCAGCGCTCCCCAAGGGTTCTGGTTGCAAGGAAGTAAGGAGATCCACCTCTGCCACTTTAGTGGGGACAAGGGAGGATGGCTTCCCACCGATTTTGAGATCTTCCCCTGTAGCATTTTCCGTCCTGTCTCCCCTTGGTAGAAATGTTGTCAGAGCTTCTGGTTGGTTGGTGGATTTGGCTAGCTGGTTGGCTTCGTGTCTCATCACCTTCCCATGTGGAGAGGAGGTAAAGTCGGGCTGCTGCGTCACCACATGTTCTTCCGAAAGAGACCGCTGCTGGAAGAGAGCTGAGAGATTGAGCTGTGCCTCCCCCAAGAGCCCTGGAGCCCCGGGCGTCTCTGGAGTCCTGAGATCTGGTTGCATTTGTCCACCGTCAACCAGCGGCTGTTGGTTGTCACTGGGGAGAAACGTTACTAGATTCCCCCGTCTTTCTTCGGCAGGAGTCAACTTGGCCTCGTCAAGAACGACTTCTGATTTTGCTGAGTTCGTGGCCAAAGTGAACTTGTGGGGATTCCCAGGTCTTGTGGCTAGAGAAGGGCTGATGTTGACTGCCATCTTCGGCCCAGCGCTCCCCAAGGGTTCTGGTTGCAAGGAAGTAAGGAGATCCACCTCTGCCACTTTAGTGGGGACAAGGGAGGATGGCTTCCCACCGATTTTGAGATCTTCCCCTGTAGCATTTTCCGTCCTGTCTCCCCTTGGTAGAAATGTTGTCAGAGCTTCTGGTTGGTTGGTGGATTTGGCTAGCTGGTTGGCTTCGTGTCTCATCACCTTCCCATGTGGAGAGGAGGTAAAGTCGGGCTGCTGCGTCACCACATGTTCTTCTGAAAGAGACCGCTGCTGGAAGAGAGCTGAGAGATTGAGCTGTGCCTCCCCCAAGAGCCCTGGAGCCCCGGGCGTCTCTGGAGTCCTGAGATCTGGTTGCATTTCTCCACCGTCAACCAGCGGCTGTTGGTTGTCACTGGGGAGAAACGTTACTAGATTCCCCCGTCTTTCTTCGGCAGGAGTCAACTTGGCCTCGTCAAGAACGACTTCTGATTTTGCTGAGTTCGTGGCCAAAGTGAACTTGTGGGGATTCCCAGGTCTTGTGGCTAGAGAAGGGCTGATGTTGACTGCCATCTTTGGCCCAGCGCTCCCCAAGGGTCCTGGTTGCGAGGGTGTTTGGAGATCCACCTCTGCCACTTTAGTGGGGACAAGGGAGGATGGCTTCCCACCGATTTTGAGATCTTCCCCTGTAGCATTCTCTGTTCTGTCTCCCCTTGGTAGAAATGTTGTCAGAGCTTCTGGTTGGTTGGTGGATTTGGCTGGCCGGTTGGCTTCATGTCTCGTCGTCCTCCCATGTGGAGAGGAGGCAAAGTCAGGCTGCTGCGTAGCCACATGCTCTTCCGAAAGAGACCGCTGCTGAAAGAGAGCTGAGAGATTGAGCTGTGCCTCCCCCAAGAGCCCTGGAGCCCCGGGCATCTCTGGAGTCCTGAGATCTGGTTGCATTTGTCCACCGTCAACCAGCGGCTGTTGGTTGTCACTGGGGAGAAACGTTACTAGATTCCCCCCTCTTTCTTCGGCAGGAGTCAACTTGGCCTCGTCAAGAACGACTTCTGATTTTTCCGAGTTCGTGCCCAAGGTGAACGTGTGGGGATTCTCGGGTCCTGTGGCTAGAGAAGGGCTGCCGTCCACTGCCCTCTTCGGCCCAGTGCTCCCCAAGGGTTCTGGTTGCGAGGGTGTTTGGAGATCCACCTCTGCCGCTTTAGTGGGGACAAGAGAGGATGGCTTCCCACCGATGGTGAGATCGTGCCCCGTAGCATTTTCCGTTCTGTCTCCCCTTGGTAGAAAAGTTGTCAGAGCTCCTGGCTGATTGGCGGATTCCGCTACCATCTTTGACAAGCCGCTGGACATCCCCCGGCTAATCTGAGGCCTGCTGGTGGAAGGTTCTTTGCTTTGGTGGCCTAAAAGAGCTTCCCCCGAGAAGGACGGTTCAGATCTCCCGGGCGGTCTGTCTGGAAATGTCAGCGGCTGACCTCCGTCATTTGAGTTTTCCCCGGCCTCGGTTCTAATGATCTCATGCAGGTGAGAAACGCCATCATTAGGGAAGTCAGATGTGAAACTGTCAAACAGGAAGGTCACTTGCGTGGGGTCTTCTTCCTTAATTGGAACCAGACGGCCCGTGGCTATCACCACGCCTTCTTCCAGAGAGCTTTGGTCTGTTGTGTGACTGGACCAGGGCTCACTTCTGGAGGCGCCTGAAAAATACAGCCAATAGTTATGGGCAGCTCATTAAATGCATTTGCAATAGCCAGTGCCAAGAGAGGACTAGGGCTGGGGAAAGGTATTCGGTCACCACCAGGAAGGGTCAGCCTGCCCACTGGTCAGGGGTATTGGGGGGTGTCTTCAATGTGCCACCTCAAGTATCTGTTTAGGGGACCTGGCTGGAGAATTGGCCTTGGGGGAGACTAGTGATGAACACATGGAATTCACCGCCACAGGAGGTGGTGGCAGCTCCAAGCATGGATGGCTTCAAGAGAGAATTGGAGAAACATCTGGAGCAGAGGTCCATCAGTGGCCATTAGTCACAAGGTATAGGGAGGAACTCACGGTCTGGGGCAAGGGATGCTAAGTATTCTTGATGCTTCGGGGGGTCAACAGTGGGAGGGCTTCTGGTGTCCTGGCCCCACTGCTGGATCTCCTGATGGCACCTGGTATTTCTGGCCACTGTGTGACACAGCGTGTTGGACTGGAAGGGCCATTGGCCTGATCCAACATTTGGCTTCTCTTATGTTCTTATGTTCTCCCACAATGGCAGGATTCATAAAGGCTGCCTTGATCTTCCTCTTTCTGAAGAGCTGCTGGGAATTCAGCTCACCTACTCTTGCCTGGAAACTGGGAGGGGGCTGAATTATTCCCCCACACTGATTTGTTTTGTGCCCCATTTAATTTGAGCTTTTAAAGATTTTCACGGAAGCTGGGCTGGGTCCTCAGAGTTTCTTTTTTTTTAATTGCTTGCTTTAGTTAATTTTATGGTGTAATTGATTTTAAATTTATCGTAAATGTCCTGAGGATTTATTTATCGTCGGCTCCCCTGCATAATTTTTGAGTAGAAGTCTGGGGTATAAATCTTACAAATAATAATAAAAAACCTCTGTTGAAAATGTGAGGACTGTTGGGGGTATTTGCGAGTTCTCTTTTGTTTGTCATGAAAGCATTTCTTGTTTGTTATGCATGCTAATTTCCAGTTAGAGATATAATTGAACTGTCTACACGTTTTCCCCTCTGGAGCAAGGTGACAGGATGCATAATTAGCTAGTGTTGGGATTCTCCAGTTGGATAATCAATAGTTTGGGGATGAGCCCAGAGAGAGAGCAAACGATTTCCGTTTATCGCTCTTTGTTGTTCCTCTCTTTAAAGTTTTCCTCTGAGTCGCAAGTTAGGTACTTAGAGAAGCAACATGTAGCTTAGAGCTAGCAAGGATGATTTATTTTACCTCTGTTCTCCATGGGCCATTTACCTAATCTTTAGTAAAGTTACTTTTTATAGACAAATACACAGGTGTCTGGCTGCTTTAATCTAACTCTGCTATTTCTGACTCTCAGTACCGAACAAGGACAGCTGCAGTGAACAGAAACTGCTCCGCTACTTGAGAAGACACGAGTCAGAGCATCGGACAAGTGGTGAATGCAACACAGTCCTGAACAAGAAGGCTGAATGTCTGCATCTCCTTGCTCATCTGGCTGCCTGCCAACAGAGCATCGGTCCAGATGGTGCGGCCACGATCCAAAAGGTCAGAGGGAAGGACTTTTGCTCCTGGTGCACCTCTCTGGCCGGCTTTCCCACTCTGTGCCTGAATCTCTCCGATTCTCTGAACCCAGACACAGCGCTATGAACAAAATAGCTTGGCTTACCCAAGTGAAGCAATTTCATATAATCTAAGCTCCCGTTGATTTGTGGGGAAAGGATTTCCTAGGACTACTGCTGGTGGCAAGACAGGCAGCATCAAGCTTGATTCCAGCCTCCCAGTATTCACAAGTGTTTGAAATTTGCCCTGAGCTTTTTGTTTTGCCCTTCAGATTTAAAAGGCGAACTTTCTGCAATCAAAATCTGAACACCGAATCGAAAGTATTTCAGTATTCTGATTTGGAATACTTTAAACTTCTTTTTACAGCAATATTTTTTTATTTTATGACAAACAGACACAACCAACCAACCAACCAAACAAACATTAAATGGGAGCATCTTTCCACCTCTTTGAATTTTCCAGTTTGGTGTAGTGGTTAAGTGCGCAGACTCTAATCTGGGAGAACCGGGTTTGATTCCCCACTCCTCCACTTGCACCTGCTGGATGACCTTGGGCAAGCCATAGTTCTGATAAGAGCTGTTCTTGAAAAAGAGCAGTTTCTGTCAAGAGCTCTCTCAGCCCCACCTACCTCACAGGGTGTCTGTTGTGGGGAGGGGAAGGGAAAGGAGTTTGTAAGCCGCTCTGAGACTCCTTCGGGTAGTGAAGGGTGGGGTATAAATCCAATCTCCTCTTCTATAAATCCAATCTCTTCTTCTTCTTCTTCTTCTTCTGTTATGTTACATCTCTCTATAAAAGTATATTTCTACACCTTATATTGTTAAAAAATAGCTTTTGCACATTTTATCATAAATGTTCTCATTGTCCTCTGTTCCAGTATTCGGATTCGGAGTACTTTAAACTTCTTGGCCACTCCCGGTGGCTTGGATTTTTGGAAGCTGCCAAATCTGAAATCTCTCAAGCTATCCGAACGTCTCTGCACACCTTTCAGTACTGAACAATCTCTGCTGTCAAATGTGTCTGAGCAGTAATATATGTGTTTATTCATTTGCTTTATTTATACCCCACTGGGACCAAAAGCGACTTAAATCATTATCCTCCACTCCGTTTTATCCCCACAACAACCCTTTTAGCTGAGAGCCTGTGACTGACCCAAGGTCGCCCAGCAGGATTCCACGGCAGAGCCAGGATTCATACCTGGGTCTCCCAGATCCTGGGTCAACACTAACTGCTACGCCACACTGGAGCTCAGTTTAAACCAATATCCAGTCAGTTTGCCACAATTTCGCTGGCAGTTCCCTCTGCAACTGGCTCAGTTGTCCAAATCTTTAAATATTAGTTGTGAAATATTCCCCAACACTGATTTGCTTTGTGCCAGGTTTTATTTTGAGCGAGTGAAATACCCATTTCTGAAATAAAATACCACCAGATTTGTTTCTGGTATACCCACAGAGTCTGCCCTGAGAGAGCCAGTTTGGTGTAGTGGTTAAGAGTGGTGGACTCTAATGTGGAGAACTGGGGTTAATTCCCCACTTCCTCACATGCAACCAACTGGGTGACCTTGAGTCAGTCACAGTTTTCTCAGAGCTGTTTTGTCAAGAGCAGTTCTTAAAAGAGCTCTCTCAGCCCCGCCTACCTCATAGGGTGTCTCTTGTGGGGAGAGGAAGGGAAGGGAGGTAAGCCACTTTGAAGCTCTGAGTGAAGAGCGGGGTACAAAACCAACTCCTCCTCCCCTCCTCCCCTCCTCCCCCTTCTTCTTCTTCTTCTTCTTCTTCTTCTTCTTCTTCTTCTTCTTCTTCCTGCCATTTTCTCCTTGTGGGGCCTCCTGTGCTCCATGAATTCATTTAACCCTTTTGAAAGGAATCTGTACTGAGCAAAAACAGTGGAACATTCTTCATGAAACTCCACTACATGTTTCACCCTTCCTGTATTCCTATATTTTCCACCTGAATAATACATGTTTGAAGGATATGTTCCCAACTGTTCTGGATTGAATTACCCTAATAAATCCCTATAAATTTCACATTCTCCTATTGTTGGTGCTGATCAGATTTCTGGGCACTCCTATGGAGATCCAAAATGACTATAAATCTGGTTCAAGTGGGCATTTAATATAAAGCATGTTTAGACCTGTTTCACAGCATCAGAGAGCCCCACGGCCAACCACGCACAATGCTAACAGGCCCCTCTGGGATCTCCAAATCAAACCCAGACAGTTTTCATTTCCGGATTTTTTTTTATTTTTTAAAAAGAGGCTCTTTTCAAAGAAACTTTCTTCTTTTCTCTACCATGCATAGACAGCTGTTGTCATCCCCGAGGTCCTTCCTGGGCTCCTGATTAGAAGGTTAAACTTTGCTGCAAGGAAAAGCGTATTAATGAATTTTTGCCGAGGGGCCGCTCTGTTTGTGCTCCCACAAATCCAGCTGGATGCAGTTAAACGGGGCTGCTGGGATTTGTGCATTTAGCAGAAGAGTAAACAGGATTCACGCCGCCCCTCCTTAGAGTTCAGCAGGTCTGCAGACGAGACTCTCATCTCAGAGAACAGGAGTTCTCGAGGGTAGGGGAGGACACGGCTTCCCTTTGGGATTTACATAGTTACGGGCAGAAATGAATATTGCAGCTGCAGAGCTAGTGGATGTGTATTTATTTGAGTGTGCCAGTTTTACAGACCAGGACATAAGAACACAAGAGAAGCCCATGTTGGATCAGGCCAATGGCCCATCCGGTCCAACACTCTGTGCCACACAGTGGCCAAAAATACCAGGTGCCATCAGGAGGTCCAGCAGTGGGGCCAGAACTCCAGAAGCCCTCCCGCTGTTGCCCCCCACCCCAAGCACCAAGAATACAGAGCATCACTTGCCCCAGAGTCCCTATCTATACCTTGTGGCTCATAGCCACTGATGGACCTCTGCTCCATACGGTTATCTAGTTCCTTCTTGAAGCCGTCCATGCTTGTAGCCGCCACCACCTCCTGTGGCAGTGAATTCCGTGTGTTCATCACTCTTTGGTTAAGAAGGACTTCCTTTTATCTGTTCTAACCCAACTGCTCAGGAATTTCATGGAGTGCCCATGAGTTCTTGTATTGCGAGAAAGGGAGAAAAGAACTTCTTTCTCCACCTGCTCTGTCCCATGCATAATCTTGTAAACCTCGATCATGTCACCCCTCAGCCGTCATTTCTCCAAGCTAAAGAGCCCCAAGCACTTCAATCTGTCTTCATAGGGAAAGTGTTCCAGCCCTTTGATCATTCTAGTTGCCCTTTTCTGCACTTTTTCCACTGCTGTAATATCCTAATGCCCCAGGATTGAGGTAGACCGTGGAGAAATCAGCCACATACTGTCAAAAAAGTGTTCTGTAGATTTGGCTTCCCCTTCCAATGCCCTGCCCAGTGATCCTCAAAGTCTCCTGTGCTCCTACTGTGAGTCATCCCTCTAGCGCACCGTGTGCTTACACTGTCATTTAAGGCGTATAATAGCTCGATTTGAGCCCAGTAGCACCCGAGAGGCCAACAAGATCTGGGACGCTGGAAGCTTTCGAGAGCCCGAAGCTTCCTTCATCCGACACTCGAATCGAGGTTGTTCTGCTGCAGACCAGAATGGTGATCTTCAGAAACCGAAGGCACAGGTGCTTGGAAAGAGGGCGAAAAGGAACCACCGTTTTGTCCCCAGAGTCGCCTGCCCCAAGGACAGGGCTGGCTGCACCATACCCGGAGGAGGGGCAGCCACCAGGCCCGTGGCTTCTAGCGGGGTCCACGGCTGCCGACTTCCTGCTCACACATCTCCTCTCACGCCTGCATGCCCACCCTACCACTATGCAAGTGCTACCGGATGCTGCCTAGCGCTGCTGGAGAAGGGCATGCGGGCAGTGCGCAAAACATTGGCATCCCTGGTGGCCACAGGAGGGGCATTCTGGCTGCATCCTGCTCCCAGCACCATCAGGGAAAGGGGAATGTAGGAAATGGGAGCAGCTGTGACTAGAAGTGGCAGGGGAGCTTGTAAGTGGGCGGAGGAGGGACGCACAGGCAGGTGGGGGCACACGGGTGGGTCAACAAGAAGGGGGACACCTAGCAGTGGGTATAGGGGGCCCCTGGCTGTTCTCTGCCTGGGGCCCCCAAAAACCTGGAACCGGAGGAGGAGGAGAAGGAGAAGAAGGTTTTTATACCCCACATTTCTTTACCTGAAGGAGTCTCAGAGCAGCTTACAATCTCCTTCCCTTCCTCTCCCCACAACAGTCACTCTATGAGGTGGGTGGGGCTGAGAGAGCTCTCTCGAGGACTGCTCTTGAGAGAACAGCTCTGAGAAAACTTGTGACTGACCCAAGGTCACACCAGCAGCCGCACATGGAGAAATGGGGAATCAAACCCGGTCCTCCCAGACTACAGTCTGCACTCCTAAATGTTCCCTCTAAGCTGTGGAGTCTTGTGAGCAAAAATTCTACTCTGTGAGCTACTGGCATTAAAGTGGTGAGCGAGCAATCTGGCTACTGCAAAATTTAGTTTGCTCTGGAGCCATCCTCCCTGAGCTGAGACAAAAATGTGTGAGCCAGAGGCTAAAAAACGATGAGCTAGCTCACACTCACTCAGCTCAGAAGGAACACTGCAGTAACCACTACCCCACACGGGCTCTCTTCCTTCTCACTTATGCAGAGGAGCAGAGGGAACAAGGAGACACTCACCGGCCACTCTCAGGAGCCCGGCAAGCACCAGGATGGAAGCAGGGAAGTGTTCCTCCATCGTGCCGCTCTGTGCAGCAGCGGCGGCGGCGGCGGCCCTCAGCGGGCTGGCGACGCTGGGCTCATCCAGGTGACCCAAAGCGCTGCAACGTCCTTGCGATGCCTTGCTTTGCAGGAGGGGAGTATTGGGTTACCTTATAAGCATCTTTTGGCCTGAGAGCGGCCCGAGGGGCAGAAGGAGAAGCGCAGCCGATTGGGAGAGGCCGGCTTGGGAGAGGCCAAGGCGATGACACCGGAGGAAGCAGGTGCCGCTTGTCTTTCTCGGCTCTGAAACCCAAGTTGGCGTGAATGGCAGAGAGAGACGGCTCTCAAAAAGAATGCCGCTCTTCCTCCTCCTCCTCCCATGGTGTTGGTGGAAAGCGCCATCCAGTCATCGCTGGTACGTGGCAGCCCCGCGAGGTTATCAAGGAAAGAGGCAAACAGAGATAGTCGGCCATTGCCTTCCTCTGCATAGCAGCCCCGGACTTCCTTGGAGGTCTCCCATCCGAGCATTTACCAGGGCCGACCCTGATTGGCTTCTGGGATCTGATGAGATCCATCGGGCCAGCCGGGGTCACCCCAATCAGGGCTCTCCCACCACCAGTCCAAAGGCAGGAGATTCAGGAAGAACTTTGCAAAAAAAGACAGTCCTGACTTGTGAGATTCAGTGCCATAGGATGCGGCAATTCTGGCTAGTGGACCTTAAACGGGGACTAGACTCATTCACAGAAGAGAGGCCTGTCAACAGCTAGTAGCAACAATGACTAAGCGGGACCTCCCCATTCAGAGGCAGTAACCCTCCGAAAACCATTGCCCCTAGACTTGCTGTTGACATGACTGCAAGTTTTTAGCCTTTCGCATTCGGCATGCAGTCTCAAAATGTGCATCCTTCCCTACCAACCTACATGGTTCCTCGGACAGGCGTCCTTTAATGGGTTAACTCGAAATCCAAAGAAATACTTGTTGCGTTCCGCGGGTGGTGCGATTCGAAACAACCGAAAAGCCTCGGCCAGCTTCACAAAATTGGGAGAGTGACGCTTGATCGCCTTCGACACATTTGTTTAATACGATTTCAAACAGTGTCCGGAGAGGATTATTTTCTTATACGGTGAGCGTGAAGCTGATTTCTCCTCCAACGGACTGTGGCTGGATTAAGGCGGACCCCTAATGAAATCCGAAAAAAAATCCTGTTTCGGGTCTCTTAACGCGCGGCCTCTCCCGACGATGATTAACAATTGGCTGAGAAGGTGCCTTTGAACTGACAGCTGCTACTCTTGGCTGGGGGAGCGAAGGAGGGGTCATAGAGATTCATCTCTCTCCCTCACACACACACAGAGTTACTGGTTAATACACAGCTAAGCAAGGAAACAACCCGTCCGGCAGTGGCTCTCCAGGGTCTCAGGCAGGGGGGCTTTCATATCACCTCCTGCTGGTTCCTTTTAACTGGAGCTGCCGGGGGTTGAACCTGGGATCCTCTGCATGCCAAGCAGAGTGTCAGGTTCAAAAGCAAGTAGATCCAAGCATTCTTAATCAAGAAGGGCTTTATTGGAATACAGTGCTAAAACCCACAGTGAAGGGTCATTGTCAGGAATGGCGGGAGAAGCGGCGCAAGCAAGGTTATAGTGTGATGCAAAATGCAACTAGCAAATGAACTGTAAGCGCACGCGCGGGAAACTCCCGGCGGGAGAGTTACTTAATGGGCGGGAGACGACTCCCTCCTCCCCTCGTCTTCACAGGACTGGAAAATTCTCATCAGCTCAAGAATAGCCCAAAGCCTACATTCAAGGCCACCGTGATAAGACTGAGCGGCATAGAAGAAGCTCCCACGTTACTGCCAGCATGCCTACGCAAGCGCAATGCAGGGATGAGATAGGGAACACAGAACAATGGACTCAGTGTAAAATAGGAAACAGACATTTCTGACACAGAGGCTCTACCACCGAGCCACAGCCCCTCCCTCTAATGTTCAGACGCTAACAAGGATGCCGACACCAGCCCCTCCCTCTGCACTCCCTCCCTCTTTCTGGACTGCCCCATGCTCGGAGCCCACTCCTCAAATCCCACCACAGTGCAGAGAATCCTCTGGGCCACATGCTGGCTGTGCTAAACTGACCGATGCACTACTGTTTCCTTCGGCCGATCACCTGCAGCTGGTTCTCTATCCCATGATGGGGGGGGAGTCTCCCCTGCTAAGAGTCCTCACGGGCAGCTTCTGGCGCAGATGCTATAATGTTGGGTTTCTTGTGTTGGAGCAGGAGGGCTACAAGGCCCCTTCCAACTCTAGGAGATACCTGAGTTGGAGGGAAATCAGAAGGAACAGAAAGGGACCTGAATGGCAGGCATCAGACAGAGCAACTCCAGGGTGGAGGTTTGGTGTAGTGGTTAAGCGCGCAGACTCTAATCTGGGAGAACTGGGTTTGAGTCCCCATTCCTCCACTTGCAGCTGCTGGATGAGACCTTGGTTCGGTCACAAGTTCTCTCAGAGCTGTTCTCACAAGAGCTGTCCTCGAAAGAGCTCTCCCAGGCCCTGCCTACCTCTCAGGGTGTCTGTTGTGGGGAGGGGAAGGCAGAAGGAGTTTGTAAGCCGCTCTGAGACTTCGAGTGAAGGGCAGGGTATAAATCCAATCTCTCTTCCTTCTCATTCTCCTCCTGCTCCTCCCCTGGGAAGGAAACGTATGATATAGGGATGGGCATAAACCTAAAAGGGGTGGTTCAGTTTGAGGTGGCCCACGAACTGAACCCCGAACCGAACTGACCCAAATGGGCCCCACCTGAACTGAACCAGTCTGGGAAGTTTGGTTCCCACCGTCTCCTGTCTGTGGCTCACTGCAGCCAGGAGAAAGGGAGCAGGGACCGCCCTGGAAGGGGCTTCCCTTCCACCTTTCCCCCGTCCACAGCTCCCTGATTAAACCATTTAAACCTAGCAGCTGAGCCATTTAATCCTTTGAAGAGGGGAAGCAAAACCAAAGGGTTAAATGGCAGCCAGACAGCCACTTTAACTGGCTGGTCCCAAACCACCAAACCGAACTGGCCAAAAGTCCAGGAAATGTCTGGGGAAGGAGCCTTCCCCAAACATCAGTTCTCGAGCTTCGAACTGGCCCAAGCTTGACTTGAATTTTAGCTCGTGAGCTGGTTCATAAGTAATATCAGAGGAGTACGGAGCAGCTTTAGTAACTGAATAATAATTGTTCTTGACTTATTCAAGCTTCCATAAAAGAGGTCTTCAGGGTTTAGTCCAATACATTTAATTTTATTAAGAATTATAGTGGCCCGGGCAGGATAAGGGTCCAAAGCTGAATAAAAAGGCTCAAACATGACCACCAGCCAGAGAGGAATCAGGAGTTCCATGGCCCATGTTAACTTGCTGCTGCAAACCTTGCCTGGTTGGTATGCAAGGACAGTTCCCAGGAAATCATTAGGTGAGCAGTGCGCATACACATTTCATGCACACTGCCTGTTTCCTGGGGCACTTCAGTCTCAATGTACCTGGGACTGCAGACAGACAACTGAGCAAAGACCTTGCTGTCAGTGATGCGCTGTCAGAATTCTACTCATCGAGAGCCGCCTTGAACAATGCCCATTTGTAAATACAGTAAATGAGCTGAAACTGAACGGAATTATTCCCTACATTCAGGAATAGCTGGAAACCCTCTGCTCTGATTAGGGTTGCCAATTGCCTGGAGAAGAATTAATCCTGTCCCTTTAACAGGAGCTTAATGGGACGTTCTGTACCAAGTGCTGTTATTTACCCTTCCCGGGTAAGGTTGTTTACCTCTGTGCTAGGACATGCCTCAACTCCCCGTGTCCAAACATTAGGCCTCTGTTAAGAGGGCAAGATTTTTTTTTTCCCCTCCAGGTTGTTGGCAACCTTAGCTCTCATGGGTATCCCAAGCCAGAGAGCTGGAGGTGGAGAAGACGGCAAAGGGAGATGACTCTGCTAGACTAATAGATGGTGCATGTGGCAGGTTCAAGGAGTTGGTTTTGGAAAGGCCAGTCTGCAGTGAAGAAAAGTGGGAAATATTCCCAGCTCTCTGAAGGCGATACTGTCCACAAACCCTTTATGCCCAGGAAGAAGAAGAAGAAGAAGAAGAAGAAGAAGAAGAAGAAGAAGAAGAAGAAGAAGAAGAAGAAGAAGAAGAAGAAGAAGAAGAAGAAGAAGAAGAAGAAGAAGAAGAAGAAGAAGAAGAAGAAGAAGAAGAAGAAGAAGAAGAAGAAGAAGAAGAGGAAGAAGAGGAGGAAGAGGAGGAGGAGGAGGAGGAGGAGGAGGAGGAGGAGGAGGAGGAGGAGGAGGAGGAGGAGGAGGAGGAGGAGCTTGGATTTATACTCCGACTTTCACTCAGAGTCTCAGAGCAGCTTGCAAACTCCTTCCCCTTCCCCTCCCCACAACAGACACCCTGTGAGGTTGGCGGGGCTAAGAGAGCTCTTTCCAGAACTGCCCTTGAGAGAACAGCTCTGGCAGAACTGTGGCTTGCCCAAGGTCATCCAGCAGCTGCGAGTGGAGGAGTGGAGGATCAAACCCACTTCTCCCAGATTAGAGTCCGCGCACTTAACCACTACACCAAACTGGAAGATGAGGAAAAGCTCATCTTGGGGCGGTTGGACAGAGCTAATGGTAAGACTGTAAGAAGAGAAGCTGATAGTCTGCAGTTTGCACCATGGAACTGCGAGAAAGAAGAGCTCAAAGACCGAAGGGAGGGGCTGGCAGAGCAGGGGGGGTGCTGCCTCCTGATCCAGAAGCACAGTAGGACCAGCTTTCTCTCCTACTGCATCACCTGCCATAAAACAGTGCGCATTTTCCAGCTGTCCTGCAGGGCATCCTTGCGCACGTACCGCATAAACATCGCATGCAGAAAGACAAGCTTCTGGGGAGCCGTGGAAGTTAAACAGACCCACGAGTTGTAGAACGCTTGGGGCAGGAATCAAAGCAGAATCGCTGAGGGATGTGAAATGGCTTGCGGTCAGCTCCGCTGCATTAGAGGCCTCCAGATGGGTAGAGGCTCTTTCCGGCCTTGCTGTTGGGCTGCAGGGGGCGGTGGCAGTTAGCACCCCCTCCCCATTGTCATGAAGATGACACTCCTTTTCTCACTTATTTGGTTTGTCTTTGGAGGAGTTTACACAAATAGACCCCTGCCTTCTGTGGTCTCTCAGCCTCAGGGGGTGCTCCTAAATCAGGGTGAGGCATTTCACAGCTCAGATTGCAGAATCAGCCGGATAAATTTCCTGCCATCCTGATCATTTGATGAGGAATCCAAGATCCCCCCCCCGGAACTGGTGGAGGCCAACACTGGCCACTCTGACCGGCAGATCTTTCCCAGCTCTGCTTCCTGATGTCCGAGTGGAGATGCCAAGGCCTGACCAAAGGGCTTCCCACGTGCAAAGGTGAGAACAGGTCGAAGGCAGAGCTGGTGGAGCCTCCTCTCTCCCAAAGGGCCACACATGCATGGCTGGAGCTCCCGGGCGAGAGGGAATGCCCACAAGGACCGCCAATGTGAATTTAAGAACTGCTTTCTCAGATCAGACCAAGACCTGTTCTCGTTTTCTGTTCCATGGTCACTATAGCCAACAGGTGACAGGACGTTTCCAACCTGCTAAAAACTGGAACAGGCTCCTTCCAAATGTGCAACTCTGGCAGTGTCCCCTCTAAGCTGAGTTAGTGTGAGCTAGCTCACAGCTTTTTTAGCCTCCAGCTCACACATTGTTGTCTTCACCCGGGAAGGAGGGCTTCCAGAGCAACCTGATTTATGCAGCAGCCAAATCGCTCGCTCGCGGCTTCAGTGCCAGCTGCTCACAAAGTAGAATTTTTGCCCACAAGACGCCACAGCTTAGAGGGAGCATTATTGACCTCTGGTACTGTAGGAAAACAGAGGTGGTTCTTCCTGGCTCAGGTTCATCCTGAGCTACTGCTGCATCACAACTTTTTGGTGACAATGTCTTCGAGAATGTCAAGACCCTGCACCATACCATGGGGACTAGCCTCCGTGGAGCGGCTCTGTGTTATCCATTTTGAGACTTTCCGACTCTGAGCCCCACGACGAGATAGGGAGAGTGATTCCCTCTTTGGCTTGGCCACAGACAGAAAGCAGGAAGGTCAAAGACTCCTCCAAACACACCGTGGGCTCCCTTCTTTGCCTCTTGCTGGAGACTCCGGGAACACCCATCCCACCTTCCTGCAGTGGGGAGGGGCACTGCCCAGTTCTCCCCTCTCTTGATCATGTAATTTAAATGAGCATCCCACCCCGAAGAGAAAAAGTTACAGTTGGGCTGGGGGGGGGACACAAGGGGGGGGGAGCCAGGAAAGAATCCTTTGAAGGCTTTGCAAGTGCAAGCCCAAGGAAGGATGGAAATGGGGAGGGGCTTCCTCCCACCAGAAAAGACAGAGCCCGAAGAACTGCTGAACCCTGCCTCAGGGCCTGGGGATGGGGGGGGGGGATTATCAAAGTTCATCCGGCTGTCTTCTTCCTCCGAAGGAGAAAATGAGCCTTTGTTTTCTACATGGATGGGTTATCTTGAGCCAGCCGGAGTCCCGGCACTGAAGGCAGACTTTGGTGGTCAGTCCTAAGGAACCCAGTCTCATCCTCAGCACCATTCAGACACAAGAAGAGGAGGAGGAGGAGGAGGAGGAGGAGGAGATTGGATTTATATCCCACCCTTCACTTGGAGTCTCAGAGCGGCTTACAAACCCCTTTCCTTTCCCCTCCTCACAACAGACACCATGGGAGGTTGGTGGGGCTGAGGGAGCTCTGACAGAAACTGCTCTTTTTCAAGGACAGCTCTTAACAGAACTATGGCTTGCCCAAGGCCATCCAGCAGGTGCAAGTGGAGGAGTGGGGAATCAAACCCGGTTCTCCCAGATTAGAGTCTGCGCACTTAACCACTACATCAAACTGGCTCCCTGAAAGGGGTTAGTCAAATCTTGTCAGCTCAATGAATAGACGGTTTTGTGTCTAAAACAGGGGTCCCCAAGGAGGTGCCCAGGGGAGTTTTGTTACACCTTTCCTGTAGCCCACCAAGTGTTTTTAGAAATTGGTTGCAGTCAGGTGGGGATTCCTGCCCAGCAGGGCTTCCGATTGGTCACTGGCAATCAGATGGGCTGTGCAAATTAAAACAGCGTCTCGGGAGCACCTGCTACCACAGTGCTGGTTTTACTCTCTCTCTCTCTCACTCCTCTCTCCCAGTGTCTTTTTAAAAAGGACTCTCCTTGTCCCCAGCGCTTGAGCTTCCTCTCTGCATGTGGCTCTGCCTCCTTTGGTCGGTTGCCGTTTTGTGGCTGGCTCCGCCCCCTGTGGCAGCCATTCTGTGGCCACTCCCACCACCCTGTGTCAGAATCCCAAAGCTGCCCCCCGCAGGCTCAAAGAGGTTGAGGATTCCCGGCGCAGAATCAGCAAAGGCACAATTATCTGCCGGGAATCAATTACTGAAGGTGGTTCTCAGCTTCCTCCCGGCTCCCTTTAAGCCACGCTGGCTTTCCTCAGTCCTGTCAGGCCACTTGGACTTTTTAACGAGGCTGTCAGGGCCAACGCGATGCTAGGGATTATTAGGAAGGGAACTGAAAACAAATCTGCAGCATCAATCATGCCCCTGTATAAATCGATGGTGCGAACTCATTTGGAGTCCTGTGTACAGTTCTGGTCGCCACACCTCAAAAAGTATATTAGAGCCTTGGAAAAAGTGCAGAAAAGGGCAACTAGAATGATAAAAGGGTTGGGACACTTTCCCTACGAAGAAAGGCTGAAGCGCTTGGGGCTCTTTAGCTTGGAGAGACGACGGCTGAGGGGTGACATGATCGAGGTTTACAGGATTATGAGTGGGATAGAGCGGGTAGAGAAAGAGTTACTTTTCTCCTTTTCTCACAATACAAGAACTCCTTGTGGGCACTCCATGAAATTGCTGAGCAGTCGGGTCAGAACAGATAAAAGGAAGCACTTCTTCACCCAAAGAGTGATTCACACATGGAATTCCCTGCCACAGGAGGGGGTGGTGGCTACAAGCATGGATGGCTTCAAGAGGGAATTGGATAAACATCTGGAGCAGAGGTCCATCAGTGGCTAACGCACTTCACCACTACACCAAACTGGCTCACTCTTCTCTAATTTTAACACACTTAGTTGCACTTACATAACAAATTTCTTGTATTAAACAACATCCATTCTTGTGTGAAGTGCATTTCATGGACATAAGCAGAGCCAGTAAATAGTAACATAAATACAATACAAAACAACGCAAAATCTTGAGATGGTGGTTCGTCACACTGTTTTTGGCTATGCTCCTGGAATGTTTATTCTTAAAGGCGTCCTGACAGAGCTGCGAAGTGTACAAAGCAGACTGAAAAGTCCTCGTTTTTCAAGTTCCCGAACAGTATTTATCACTCCTTCATTTGGTAACGTGTGGATCCAAGAATGTGAGCGATAAAGAGAACGCACTTTCCTAGGATCCACACGTTACCAAATGAAGAATAAACATTCCAGGAGCATAGCCAAAACAGTGTGAAGAACAACCCTCTCAAGATTTTGCATTGTTTTGTATTGTATTTATGTTACTATTTACTGGCTCTGCTTATGTCCATGAAATGCACTTCACACAAGAATGGATGTTGTTTCATACAGGAAATTTGTTATATAAGTACAACTAAATGTGTTAAAATTAGAGAAGAGTGAGCCAGTTTGGTGTAGTGGTTAAGTGTGCGGACTCTAATCTGGGAGAACCGGGTTTGATTCCCCACTCCTCCACTTGCACCTGGCTGGATGACCTTGGGCAAGCCATAGTTCTGACAAGAGCTGTTCTTGAAAAAGAGCAGTTTCTGTCAGAGTTCTCTCAGCCCCGCCTACCTCCCAGGGTGTCTGTTGTGGGGAGGGGAAGGGAGAGGAGTTTGTAAGCTGTTCTGAGACACCTTTGGGTAGTGAAGGGCAGGGTATAAATCCAATCTCTTCTTCTCTTCTTCTCTTTGGTGAGCTTGTTTTTTTTCCTATTGTATCCACACCAAAGCCTGTCTTGTTTTTGAGGCCAGATCATGAGGCAGCGGGGAGCGGAACAGGGCAGGCTCCACTAACTCCGATGACTCAGACGCTCGTCAAAGCCCTTGTCCGGCTCTCGTAAGGGTTTTCAGGAGCTTTGGAAGGAAGGCTCTTCTGGCTGAGGAAACGAGGCACTCAAGGCAGTTCTGCCACTAATGGACCCGGACAGCAGCTCTAACTGCCGGCACGCCACGGCTATAGTGCACATTCCAGCCGAACAACCACAGCCCTCTGCTGCAGCAAATATCGGAAGGAGGTGTCCTTCCTGTGGCACTTTCAAGGTTTACTGTAGCATCGGCTTCATCAGACGCGTGAAGTGAAACCTCAGTTATCTATCTGCATACTGAGGTTTTCCTTCATATGTCTAACAAAGCATACTTGAGCTCAAAAGGGTACATTCTGATGGACCTGCTAGTTTTTATGGTTGCCCTGACCTGGATAAGCCCAGGTGACCCTGATCTCATCACATCTGGGGAGCCAAGCAGGGTTGGCCCCGGTTAGCACTTGGATGGGAGACCACCCAGTCAGTCGGACACAGTTGCTACACAGAGTGCGGTCAGACGGTGTGCTGAGAGGGGTTTAAATTGCTCCGTTTCTGACCAGATTTTATTTGATCTGGACAATTGCAATCACACTTACCTCCCTTATCCCTCTTTACTGGGCAGTCGCTGCACTCCCCGCTGTCTACACTACGACACGCGGGAGCATGCGTCGGTGGGTTTTTAATTTTTTTCTCAGTTTGCGCATGCGCATAGGCGCCCCTCTGTAGAAGGGGGAGGGAAACTATCATGGCGCATGCGCAGAACCACCAGGGCGAATCAATCCAACCCCTCCAACAAAAGACTTCCCTTTAAACGTTTGACCCGGAAATGGCCTCCGTGAGATCCCGAATTCATCTAAACGCTAAAACAAGTGACCGTTTAAATGTAGGTTTTCTAAATGCAGTGGCGGAGCTCCGCCTATGCGCACACTGCCAACACATTAAAAAAATGGCAGGCGAAAAGCGGTAGCCTCGGGCTTGACGGAGCAGAAAAAGCCAGCCCTCTCCGCTGCAAGCAGCTCCTTTCCCTGAAGTGGGGAAGATTAATGCACTCATCAGCGACTCCCAAGAGGAGATAATGATATATAATTTTACATCTGTTACTCTCGAGGGCTGAGAGGCAGCACACATAACCATCATCTAAGATGGAAGAGTCTGTTTGAAACCAAACAAATCGATCCCTGGCTTTTCCCCTCCGCGCAGGCTGACGGGCCTATTTGGCTTCTATCAGCGGAACTCCATTAGGCGGCAAAAAGGCAGGGAATCCACACTGGCCAGTTCAGCAGCCCCCACTCAGTTCTGCAACAGAGCTGTGCTGCCGGATCCTTTGGAAACCATGACAGTACTTCGCTCCTATCAGCCATGTGTTTCTCCCAACTTTCATAGAATCATGGAATGTTAAGAGTTGGAAGGGACCTTGCAGGTCATCTAGTCCAACCCCCTGCTCTCTGCAGGAGCACAGCCGAATGATACCCTGTAACATCCCCGAAAGATGGTCGTCCAGCCTCCGCTTGAAAACGTCCAGCGAAGGAGCGTCCACCACCTCCTGAGGTAGACTGTTCCACTGCTCAACCACTCTTACAGTTAGGAAGTTTCTCCTGATATTTAGCTGGTAACAACTCCCTTGTCGTTTCCACCCATTAGATCTAGTCTCGCAATCCGGAGCAAGAGAGAATAGATCTGAAAATAAAACCATCTTCCGCTGCGGTTGGGCGCGCCTCCCTAGAGAAGTTGTGGGGCTGCCCCTGAAGAGGCCCTGTCTTGTGTATCCAGCAAATGAACTTCAAGCATCTTTGACTGGTGAGACAGGCAAGAAGGCCTCTCTCCCTGTGATCTTAATTCCCAGGCAGAAACATATGGGAGAAGATGGTCCTTCAGATAACCCTGGTCCCGAGCCACGTAGGGCTTTCAAGGGCAAAACCAATACCTTGAACTGGGCTCAGGAGAAGATCAATAACCAGTGTAATTGCTGCCATCTCAGGGCCGCGTGCTCCCAATAGCTGGCCCTGACCAGCCATCTAGCTGCAGCTTCATGGCAAAGTAGGGATTTGAAAGGTTAAACAGACCCAACTCTTTCAGCCTTTCCTCGTAAGACTTGGATTCCAGCCCTCTCACCATCCTGGTTGCCCTCTTCTGGACACGCTCGAGATTGTCGACATCCTTCCTAAAATATGGTGCCCAGAACTGGACACAGGACTCCAGGTGACGCCTGACCATAGCTACCAGCTCCTGTGATCTGGACACAATGCTTCTGTTAATGCGTCCTAAGATTGCATTAGCTTTCTTCGCAGTCACATCACACTGTGGGCTCATGTTGAGCTTGTGATCCACCAGAACACCCAGATCCCTTTCACGTGTGCTGCTGTCGAGCCAAGTCCCTCCCATTCTATATCTGTTTACCTGCCATTAAGAAGCCCACTGAACAGCCCTACCTAAATGGCCGTTTCTTCTTGGCAAACGACAGCTGCAAAGCACCCAAAGGCTACTCCAGAGCTACAGGTGCAATTTCCTGTCTTAAAGGGGAACCTGGTAATGGACGGGGGACACAGCCAGGAATGGCACAAAGCTAACCCAGCCCGGGCTCTGCTCCTGGCGTGTGATTCTCCCTCAGTACTCCCAAAGCTTTTATCCCCCATCTGCAAAGCACCAAGCTGGGGGCTGACTGTCATTAATTCTCTTTTATTGGGGGAGAAAAAAGATAGATGCAGCCTCGGCCAGAGAGAGGCAGCAGACATCACGGACCCATTTCAGAGTTTTGTCAGAAGAGTTTAAAATCCTTGCACATACTTCGCCGAGGAGCTGAGGACTGCCATTCCGTTGAGTTCCCGCAACCGGCTGGTGTGCCTGCAAAAAAACACACACACCGAGATTAGGCAAGGAACGACCGCCGGGCAAGGGATGGATTTCAGATTCACTTGCTGGGCAGAATCTCAGCTGGCAACTTTCACAGAGCCGAGGAAGCCGTGCCAATAGATTTCCCAGCAACGAAACGTGCAAACACGTCCTGTATCATCTGCATTCCTCCTCTGCACACAATAGAAAGATGAATCTCTGGGGACATAGGCAGGGAACACACTTGGTCGACAGGAGGGGAAGGGGAGATGCAATCAGCCTTCCCAGCTCAGTCATGAGGGTCCGAGGAGGAGAGGTTCCACCTCCCCTGGCAACTGGAGGCACAACATAGGGAGGCCTTCTGCACACTGGGTTGATTAACAGTTTGGGGCTGTACAGCAATCGTAGAAATCAACTTCGATGCACGGAAACTGGGAAACCTGCCCTGCTTCAAAGAGGGCAACGGAGAACCAAAACTGTGACCGGACAGGAAAAAAACAATACATTATAAACAATTGCTAAATGTCAAGTGATTGTTGGAAATGGAAACAAAATACTGGCTCCTTTTTTCATATGTGGTGGTCTTGTGAAAAAAGTAAAAAATATTGAGTGTGGATTCATGAGATACTCCAAAAATATTAGAAACACATATACCATTGATACCTGGATTGTTTTATTGACTACAATACCAGAAAGATTAAAAAAAAAAAAAGGATGTATATGTGATCATTCATGTTATAACAACTGCTAGAATTTTGTATGCAAAATATTGGAGAAAGGATGAAGTACCAACAAAAGAAGAAATAATGTATAGACTAATGGACATGGCAGAAACAGACAAATTAACTTTATTAGTGCAAGATAAAAAAGAAGAAATTTTCGAAAGGACATGACTAAGATTCTGTAAATGGATTGAAAAGTATCTGCAAAGTCATGTATCATAGATTACTTAAACTTATAATACAAGAGTAATTATTTCTGTGTTCAGATTACGTAACAGACAAGGTGCATAAAAGAAATACCTTCTGAGAAAGCAGGAGCGTAGATATGTAATGCCCTCCTCTTTTATTGTTTCGTGTTGTTTTGTTTTATGTGCTTGGTTTTTTGTATTTTGTGTGTGTGTTTTGGAAACGAATAAAAAGTATTTTTAAAAAATTGCCAAATGTACATTGTCTCACAGTGATTTTTAGAAGCACAGGTATATTAAGGCAAACATGAGAGCATCGTTGGGGAGCGGGTTTTCTGTACGCCACACTCCCCACTCCCTGGAGACCAGTATTCCCTCTAAGCTGGGTTAGTGTGAGCCAGCTCACAGTTTTTTAGCCTCCGGCTCACACATTTTTGCCTCAGCTCAGGAAGGAGGGCTTCAGAGCAAACTATTTTATGCACTAGCCAAATCGCTCACTCACAATTGAATGCCAGTAGCTCACAAAGTAGAATTTTTGCTCACAAGACTCCAGAGCTTAGAGGGAGCAGTGCCGGCGACGGTCTTGTTTTTGCCTTAATACACCCTGTGCTTCTAATCATCACTGTGAGGCAATAAACATTTAGCAACTGTTTATAATTTATTGTTGTTTTTACTGTTCGGTCACAGTTTTGGTTCTCTGTGGGTCTCTGGCCCGCGACTTCTCCTTTTTGTTTCGGTTCTGCTTGGCAGAGGTACAATCAGGCACCACTAAAAGGCCCACACAGGTTCTGGCTTCTGAAGTGAAACAAGGCAAAGCAAAAATGAGCATTGCCAGCACGGGAATCACATCCAGACTGACTTTCAGGTCTTGACTTTCTAAATCAAACAGTAAGCAGATTTCTGCTGCCTATGGATACCTTTCATCGATTTGCATGTTCAGCACATCAGAACTGGTTTCCTTGGGCAAGTCATTCAGGAGCGGGACGGGTGTCCGGGAAGTCCGACCACGAGGAAAGCCCCGTGACGGCCTCTTGTGCCGGATGGAGAAGCCGCCAATCCCACACCCCTCTCCGACCGCAGCCAAAGGACTCAGCTGCTTTGATCAAGAATACCCCCGGATGACTCAGGAAAACTCTGGGCTGCTTTTCCAGCAGGACCTTCCAGACACCCAGTTTAGCTCTGTGGCTAAACGTCTGTTATGCGAGCCCTGGAAACACCTCTGACATGTTCCACATGGTGGACTCAGATGGCCAGCTAAATCCCCATTTCACAAGAACCTCCAGGTGGTCACAAACTTGGACTTTGCCACTTGGCTGTCTTGTGTCACATATTAAGAAGAAGAAGAAGAAGAAGAAGAAGAAGAAGAAGAAGAAGAAGAAGAAGAAGAAGAAGAAGAAGAAGAAGAAGAAGAAGAAGAAGAAGAAGAAGAAGAAGAAGAAGAAGAAGAAGAAGAAGAAGAAGAAGAAGAAGAAGAAGAAGAGGAGGAGGAGGAGGAGGAGGAGGAGGAGGAGGAGGAGGAGGAGGAGGAGGAGGAGGAGGAGATTGGATTTATACCCCGCCCTTCTCTACCCAAAGGAGTCTCAGAGTGGCTGACAATCCCCTTTCCCCTCCCCTCCCCACAACAGACACCCTGTGAGGTAGGCAGGGCCGAGAGAGCTCTTGACAGGAACTGCTCTTTTTCAAGGACAGCTGTGCCAGATCTTGTGACTGACCCGAGGTCACATCAGCAGCTGCAGGTGGAGGAGTGGGGGAATCAAACCCGGTTCTCCCAGATTAGAGTCTGCACACTTAACCACTACACCAAACTGGCTTTCAGTTGCTGCTGTACAAATTAGAAAAATTACTTCTCTGCCCCGTTTGGTGCAGGGGAACTGGCCAGCAGGAGTTGCACACCCCTGGTGCTTCTCTGGGCAGCTCCATAACCTCTCAGCCGTTCCCACGACTCCCCTGAAACGACGAGCCCGCTCCTCGGGGTACCTTGTGTCAGCTGCGCAGAGCTTTCCTATGGCAACTGCCGCGTTCTCTTGCACGGAGCCCTTTTCAGCATCCCCGCCGGCGAGTCTCAATAACATCCGCACAATGTCAGTGTCTAACAGATTCGTGGCCGTCCCAGGCACCTCCAGGCACTTCCCGAGACAGAAAGCAGCGTTTCCTGCCACCGCCTCGTTTTCGGAGTGCAAAAGCTTGAGCAGCAAGCTACATTCTGGAAAAAAACCAAGTAAGGCAGAAGAGATGCCACGTTAGGCATCAAGGAAAGTGGGTGAGGGGTGCTGTGCAATTAAAGACCTCCCCCCCAGTCATCTGGCAAGAAAACTAGAAGGACGAAAAGGGAGCAGTGTTCCCTCTAAGCTGAGTTAGAGTGAGCGAGCTCACAGTTTTTAGCCTCCGGCTCACACATTTTTGCCTTAGCTCAGGAAGGATGGCTCCAGGGCAAACTAATTTATGTAGCGGCCAAATCACTCGCTCACAACTTCAATGCCAGTAGCTCATAAAGAAGAAGTTTTGGAAACAGGACTCCACAGCTTGGAGGAAGCATTGGGCCTCCTGACCAGGGTTCCCTCTAAGCTGAGTCAGTGTGAGCTAGCTCACAGTTTTTTAGCCTCCGGCTCACAGGTTTTTGTCTTAGCTCAGGAAGGGGGCCCCAAACTAATTTATGCAGCAGCCAAATTGTTCCGCTCACAACTTTATATGCCAGTAGCTCACAAAATAGAATTTTTGCTCACAAGACTCTGCAGCTTAGAGGCAGCAACCTGGACGGGGAGCTTCCATGAGAACAACTGACCTGGACTGATCCCTGAGCTTCTGCGGCAGCAACCCGACGAGGGCGTCCACAGAGCCGGACCTGCTGACCCTGTTCTGCCAGCACCAGAGGATCCTCAGCGGAGAAACGAAACTTGGCGTCTGGGAACAAGAGCCAGACAGAGCCACGAGGGAGTTCTGTGCTGAAGAAGGGAATCAGCCGGGGAAGGGCCTTGCGTGACTTTCTGCAACAAGAACCTCCACACTAAAGTTGAGAGGGAACCCAAGCTTCCTTGGAAGAACACAGCAAGTAACAGTGGCGCTTGCACAGAAGAGGAAATTAGAAAGAGCTGAGGGTTTTTCACTTCCTTGGGTTCAACCACGTTCACACTGACATTTAAAGCCCTTGAAGGACTGCCTACTCCCATATGAACCTGCCCGCTCACTCAGGGCATCTTTGGGGGCCCTGCTCCGGTTGCCCCCGTCACCCGAGGCGAGATGGGTGGTAACCCACGTTCCCTCTAAGCTGAGTTAGTGTGTGCTAGCTCACAGTTTTTTAGCCTCCAGCTCACACATTTTAGTCTTAGCTCGGGAAGGAGGGCTCGAGAGCAAACTAATGTATGCAGTAGCCCAATCGCTCCCTCAAAACTTTAAGGCCAGCAGCTCACAAAGTGGAATTTTTGTTCACCAGACTCCACAGCTTCGAGGGAGCATTGCGAAAGGGCTTTCTTGGTTGTGGCACCAAAACTTTGGAACTCCCTGCCCAGCAGGGCTCTTTCTGTAGAAAAAGCCCAGCAGGAACTCATTAGCATAACAGGTCACACCCAACAGCAGAAACTCATTAGCACCGTAGGCCACACCCCTGACAGCATGGCTCATTAGCCTATTAGGCCACACCCCCGTGTTACCAGAAGTGTGGTCATCCAGACACACCCACCTTTTGCTTCTTATTCTGTTTACCTTGTTTGTTGTCAAGACTCAGGGCTTTTTTTGGAGCAGGAACTCCTTTGCATGCCCCTTTTTCCAATGAGAAAAGAGCTCCTTATGCAAAGCAAGCCCCGTTGAGGTCAAGAAAGCAACGTCTCACATTCTGAAGCAGGAAAAATGCAGGCCGGGCACTCCTGGGGGACAGTCGGCAGAGGGACAGTTTGTCAGACTCCTGCATCAGTCAGTTCATAAGAACGTAAGAGAAGCCAATGTTGAATCAGACCAACGGCCCGTCCAGTCCAACACTCTGTCACACAGCGGCCAAAAAGACCAGGTGGCATCAGGAGGTCCAGCAGCGGGGCCAGGACTGATCGTGAAGCACCACGGCACTCAGAAGGCTGTCAGGCAAGAGTTACTCACACTTCCGAGTGGCAGTTCAGGCTTCTAGTGTCTGACAAACTGCCCCCAAAGGGGCCTGGTTTTCTCTTTCGGGTCCCAAGGGGTCCTGAAAAATGAGCAGTGCCTTTTTGGGAGATGGATAAGTGTCCCTTCACCTCGTCACAACAATATCAGCCTCCACTGTCCTCCTTCGGCCTCCTTGCAGTGAAAATTAAAATAAAGCAGGGGAGCCAGTGTGGAGATGTGAGATCACTCGTGGACAGTGCTTTGCGGGAAGGGAGAGCTGTGAGGTTTCTCCTTTGTGGGGAACGATGTTCCCTTCCCTCTGCCGACTGTCCCCCAGGAGTGCCCGGCCTGCATTTTTCCTGCTTCAGAATGTGAGACGTTGCTTTCTTGACCTCAACGGGGCTTGCTTTGCATAAGGAGCTCTTTTCTCATTGGAAAAAGGGGCACAGGAAGCACAGCTGGAAATCAGAGGGCACCACTGCCCCGTAAATGTGCCTGGATCCACTTGCCCATAAAATAGGAGGAACGTCCATCCTTGAAAGGAGCCCACCTGCGGTCCCTCCCCAGGTGAAACTATTTGCAGAAGGAAGTCGGTGCTTACTCTTGTCCAGCTTCACAACCTCCTTCTGAGCCTGTCGGCTGCTCTTGGTGCAAACGGCGAGGGTCTTTATCGCGTAGCCGGATGAGATCTGCCCACCTACCTAGATTGGAGTTAGAAAGAAACGCCCATAAATTCAATTATACTTCCCAGGACTTCTGAGCCTGTCGGCTACTCTCGGTGCAAACAGCGAGGGTCTTTATCGTGTAGACAGATGTGATCTGCCCACCTACCTTGTTTGGAGTTAGAAATACATGCCTATAAATTCAATTATACTTCCCGGGACTTGCAAGCACAGTTTTAAAAAAGGGTTGCTTATGGGCGTGCTTTACAATAAGAACAGCCAGTTCTGCGAGGTGTCTCAGGATGTTTGATTTATATTCTTCTTCCTCTTTTAAATACATTAGTGTATAATCATGTCCCGGTGACACCTCATAATGGGCTTCTACTTCTAACGCTGCAACAATAGCTGACCTTTAATGGGGACAGGGGCACCTCCGGGAATAAATCTGCAGTGCAAAGACTGCTTCTTGAGGGGCATTTTCATAAACGAATTCCTGATTAGGGAATAAATCTCTCAAAGGGCCAGTTCTGCTGCACACGAAATGCCCATAAAAGGTCTCTTTGCCTTCCACGTACACCTTGACCGTTTGCATTTTGCCACGAGAACATAAACTCTGTGATGTCAGCCTTTATCTCCGAAACGGAGTCATCAAACAGTCTGGGGATATTTGTTTCTATTTCCTTTTTTGCCTTGCTTCAAAAAGCTTTAAAGTTTGTATTGATACTGTGGAGACCCAGAACACGTCGCACAGAAACACAGATGGCGCCTGAATCACAACAGAATTGCTGCACGCGGGATGCCAAAGCCAAGCCCGGAAGTGCTGGGCTTTTCGTCCTTTAAACACTTGAAATATCACCAGGCTGGGGTAGAGTCTACAATGTGAAATTAAAGCAGTTTTTCAAAAAGCTTGCAGTATATTCAAAAGGGTTACGTCCTACCACAATAGGACAAGGATTGCAGAAACCTGAAAACAAAGAGTGAGTAATCAGACATTGCAAGCAAGGAACCTGCAAGGAGTCATGGGGGACACCTGCATCCCTCTCCCCAAATTTCCTTTCCTTTGTCCCTCCTCCTGGCAGCCCCATATCCTCTCTCCTTTCCCTGCTTTTCTCTCCCCCCACCAACCTTCCCCTTCCAATCTTCAGCTTTATTATTTATACTAGTAATAAGGCCCGATGCAGAAAGAAAGGCAGCGAGCTCTAGAAAGAGGGCCTGGGAGAGTGCTCTGGCCTGCACTGGCCCCCCCTTCCCCCCCCCGAGCGCCATGGCCAGACCACCGCTGCCGTGGGTGGCCCTGTTCTCCACCTTAGCGGGTTTTCCATATTCCTCTCTCCGCTGTGCCTCGCAGCCATTTTAAACAGTGTGAGGGAGGCAATGGAAATGGCGTGTGAGGCAGAGCCAGTTCGAGCAGCCGGAGCCAGGGAGGAGAGGTGAGCGGCTGGGGCGGTGTCGGCATGAGGGGGGAACCGGGTGCTGCGCGCTGGGTCCTCGCTCCACGTATGGGGCACGTGAGGGATAGAGGGGGCCGTGGGAGAGGACCGAAGTGAGGACCCCCTCCCCACCCCCAATGCTGCGCGTGAGCCAGAGGGAAGGAGGCCCCAGCCATCCCCAGCCCAGCAGAGAGTCCCATCTGTCCCTTCCGTTGGCTCCGAGCACACTGAGATGGTGGCAGCCGCTTCTGTGGGCGGGACCCCACAACCCAGGCAGCCAACACAGCCAGTGCCTTCTGAGTGGCAGTTCAGGCAGCCAATTGATTTTGGCGCGCATCGAATCTTGCCAATCCAAAACGGAATTATTATATAGGAGAGGTAATTCATTTATACCCCGCCTTTCACCCAGTGGTTACCTGAAGCAGATGATACTGCTCTCCTCACCTCTCTTCACAACAGCCCTGTGAGGCAGGTTACTTTGAGAGTGAGTGACTGGTAGAAGGTCACCCAGTCATAGCAGAGTGGGGAGGTAAACCTGGATCTCCCAGATCCTAGTCTGAAACTCTTACCACTGCACCCCACTGGCTTTTGCTGGTGGCTACAATAGTGAGTCACCAGGTGGTCACAGCTGGTACTGAGTGCAGCAGTGAGTCATTGGGTGGTGCTGCTGGCCCTGGCCTGATGATTCATCGCCAGGGCAGGAGGGAAGGGATTGGGGACAGACTGGGAGGCTATAAGGGCCACAGAAAGGGCCCTCCTCCTGCCTTTTACGGAGAGAAATGAAGGTATGAAGGCTGGTGATATTGTTGTGGTTGCCTAGCAACTCCCACAGTAGCCAAAGATATCAGAGAGTATCCATTTCTTTAAGCCACAGACACTGTTCTATCATCTGGGAGTGGCTTAACCCCCTAAACGTTTGGTTTTTTTGCAAATGTGGGGCTTTTTCAGGTTCCTAGAAAGATACGGCTTGCCTCTTCACAGTCCCAGTCTCCAGACTTAAGTATCCACAAACAGGGCCATGCTGAGGATTAGATACATTGATATATTAACAGTGCCAAAGGAGTGGGAGGACGTATGCAGAAAAAAATTGCAGTAAGAGCAAGATCATACAGCAACCAGTCTGGTGTAGTGGTTAAGAGCACGGACTCTAATCTGGGAGAACTGGGTTTGATTCCCCACTCCTCCACATGCAGCTGCTGATGTGACCTTGGGTCAGTCACAAGTTCTCTCAGAGCTGTTCTCTCAAGGGCAGTTCTTGGGAGAGCTCTCTCAGCCCCACCTACCTAAGGGGTGTCTGTTTTGGGGAGGGGAAGGGGATTGTAAGCCACTCTGAGATTCCTTTGGGTAGTGAAGGGCAGAGTTTAAATCCAATCTCTTCTCTTCTTCATACAATATGCACAGTCGTGTACCCGTTCCGTTTATTAAAGCATCTTCTCGAATCATTGCATTATAATAGAATTTTATTTCTTTTATAAATATGCCTCCTGAACAAGTCTGCTTTATATAATACTAGGAGTAAGGCCCATTGTGGGAAGAAATACAACGAGCTCGAGAAAGAGGTTCCAAGTGAGTGTTCCGGCTGTGGCTGGCAGGGCGGCAGAGGGAAGGGGAAAACAGACAGAAGAGAGCCATGTTTATTTCCTTCTTCTTAGCTGTAAGGCAGGGCTGTCTCAAGTAATTTTGCTGCCCCGAGTGGGTAGTGTGGGAGGAGAGCCGCATGGTAACAGGTATGGTTCCTGCCACCCAACTTACATTGATTTGGGGTTATGCAGGGGCAGCTAAGGTAGAAAAGCACCTCCTCCTATGCCATGTCTTCTGGGTTCCAAAGGTCTGGAAAGCGGTTCCATAGCCAGTTACAGGGTTGCCAACTCTGGGTGGGGAAATACCTGTAGATTTGAGGGGTGGAGCCTGGGGAGGGCAGGGCTTGGGGGGTGGAGGGACCTCAGCAGGGTGTAATGCCAGAGTCCACTGACCAAAGCAGCCATTGTCTCCAGGAGAACTAATCTTGGTCATCTGGAGATCAGTTGTAATAGCTGGAGATCTCCAGGTGCTGCCTGGGGGTTGGCAATACTTAGGGGAGGGTCAGGTTTGTTGAAGAGCTTCAGTGAGGTATACGGCCATAGAGCTGACCCTCCAAAGCAACCATTTTCTCCAAAGGTACTGATCTCTGTAGTCTGGAGATCAACTGTAATTCAGGGAGATGTCTGGGCTTTCCCTTTCCCAACCCCCATTTAACAGTTTAACTGATTAACACTTCGACTGACTCACTGCTAATGCCCCACAGCCTCCTGGGACTCCCAACTTGGGAGTTGTAGTTCTAATTCACTTTGCTATGGTTGGAGTAAGGCCAACTGAGAACTACAACTCCCAAGGTGCAGTGCGTCAAAAGTGGAGGTGTAAGAATGGAGGAGCCCGTGGGATGGGCCAATAGGACACCAAGGCAGCTTCCCCAGTGGCCAATGGGAGGGTAGGTGAGTTGTCGCCAGCATGACTTGCCTTGTATATATTATAGAAGATAGTCCTGCTGCCTTTAATGAGTGGAAATGTATCTCAGATAGCACAACAGTCTCTCATAAAGATGCTGAAGGAGTTCAGCAAAACAGAAGGAAGAGGCAGTGAACTACTGGGCAAAAAGGTTTGAGTCGGAAGCTGGGAAGTGCTCGTAGTAACTCTGAAGCATAGAGTCCACAGGTGGAATGGATGCTTTACCTGCAGAACATCCCAGGTTCCATCTATTTGCAGATCCCGGGTCCCATCTATCTCTCTGGGATGGGGAGACCCCTCTCTGCATGAAAGCTCTGGGGGCTATGGAAAGGACTGGGGTAGTGTCACCAATACACTCCCACTGCATACAGTTCAGATTAAAGGGCAAACACTTCCAGAGAAGAGGCAACAAGTCCGAACAAACCCAGAGAGACCCTATGTCCATTTGCTGCATAACGACTGCTGGCAGAACAGCTGATTTATCCGCCACTGGAAAAGGAAACCACCACTCCGTACACGTGCTTGAAAACTGGGGGAAGAAATCACCTTCAGAACACAGATCATCTTCTTCACCAGGCCTTGCTTCACCGCCTCTTCCACGGCCGTGGGACTGGCGGGTAGGATGCGGCTCAGAAGCCCGATCGCTCGCTTTAATGAAAAGAAAAATGGGAGGAAATGAAAAAGTTAATCGCCCTTCTCTGAAAGCAAACTGTAATATTTGTTTGTCTAGCAGTCGGCTCGCTAAGAGCTGACCGAGCTCTTTGTCTCTGTAGGGATGCCGATTGCAGCACAAGAGGGACAAAGAAAGCGGCAAGCAAATGTCTAATATTAATGATCCGGAAAGATGGGACATTGTGGCTTTTTTTTAAGAATTAACTGGACGCGGAGCAGAACCCGTCCTCTGGTGGCTCAGCCAATGGGATGGGAGCTTCTGAATAGTGACAAATCATCTTTCCACCTCAGCAAGCGCTCAGACTGATACAGAAATATAACAAACCACAACCGGAAGGGAAAACGTAACTCCCCTCGACCTAGTCTAAACCGTGTAGATGATTTAACCCATTAAGTCAGCGGTTCTCAAACTGTGGGTTGGGAGCCAAAAGGAGACTGCAGTTTCTCACAAAGATGAAGGAGAAAGAGAAGTGTGAGCTAGGAGATGAGGCTCAATGGCGAATGCAACCTGTTGCTCAGTAATGCTGCGCATTTAGGAATACTAAGGATAAAAATATATATATATAAATTTCTTCCACAGTAGCAGATGTTAACTAGGAGAGTATATAGGGAAATCTGTATTTGGTATATACCGAGATCTGTAATCAGAAATCTGTATTCAGCTACTGAAGTCACCCTGCCTGAATAACAGCTGATATCACTCGGCTTTTATTCAGGTGTTGCAAGTGAAGAGAAGGGGTTTAAACTCTAAGAGCCAGGTCATGGCTGCGGCGCAACTCCAGAGAGAAGGGAGGGGGTTTGAAGTTTAAACCCCTAACATCCCCTCCCTGGAGTCACATCCTATCCCTCAGTGGTATCCCAGTGGTGCAGCTTGGAAAACCTGAAACTTTTGATCATAGTTCTGTGACCATCAAAAATCAAGGCGTATTACATCTCATGTATATGAATTTTTATGATGTATTTAATGAATTTGTGTTTTAATGCATTTTAACTTTTTAATGTAAGCCACCTTGAGCCTGCCTCGGCAGGAAGGGCAGGATACAAATTGAATTAATTAATTAAATAAATAAACTTCAAACCCTCTCCCTTCTCTCTGGAGTCACACTGCAGCCGCGGCTGACTCTGGGAGGAGCGGGAAGGGGTTTAAAGTTTAATTCTCTATTATATCCTAGGGAGATGGTCCCCTTAGGGTATAATGGAGCCAAATATATTCAGGTTTCCCGAATACCAACCCGAATACCAGTACAGTACCAAAACTGGTATTCAGGGATATTTGGGAATACAGAATATTTTCAGGTCCCAAACAACCCAATCTGAATAGAGCCAATTTTTTTCCTTGCATATCCCTAATGTTAACTTCCTGCATTTGACACTGGGGAGCCGAAAAGCAGCGTGGTATTACTTTGCAAATCGGTCATACCTCAAAAAGTTGGAGAACAGTTTGTATGACGTAGCAAAACGGAAGCGACAGAATGCCAAAAGCAACTAAAACATGCTTTATCCATTTCTGAATACTAAGAATGAGCCTCATCCTTTGAATGTCAAAAGTTGGGCTAAGATCCCCGGTGAAAAGCCAGAGCGATAGTAAAGGATTCCAGTGAGAAAAGTGATCCAAAACTGACCACTGCCTCAGTTCAGACCATCAACAGGCAGACTGTAGACTTTTCCAACCCACCCCTCTCCTCACACTTCCTCTAGTATTTGCCACTATTTGCAGTGGTTGCTATCAGAAGAAGAAGAAGAGAATTGGATTTATACCCCGCCCTTCACTACCCGAAGGAGTCTCAGAGTGGCTTGAAACTCCTTTCCCTTCCCCCTCCCCACAACAGACACCCTGTGAGGTAGGTGGGGCTGAGAGAGCTCTGACAGAAACTGCTCTTTTTTCAAGAACAGCTGTGCCAGAGCTTGTGAGTGACCCAAGGTCACATCAGCAGGTGCAAGTGCAGGAGTGGGGAATCAAACCCGGTTCTTCCAGATTAGAGTCCACGCACTTAACTACTACACCAAACTGGCTCTCCACCATAGTACCCTAGGGAACTGGCTCTCCTCCCTAGTATCACCACCCTAGTACTAATAATAAGGTTTCCTTAACGTACTCCGAATATGCAATATCTTAAGAAAATGTGGTGGCAAATTCACCCACCATAAAAAAGAGAACACATGCACAGATTATGGTTTGTAGGTGGATGGGCCCAAGATGGAGAGCCATACCACACAATTTAACTGAGTAAGACTGGCTTGATGGATGAAGGGTACCAGAGGGAAGAAGGGCATACAACTGAAGCAGATTGGGGCAAAGAAAGCTGCAGATTTAGCACCAATTATCTTCTGTTAACTTGGATACCACTTACTGTCACAACAGTTCCATCCTGACTGCTGAGAAGGCACATGCATCTCCGAGAGATCTCTTCGGCAAGCTCCTGAAACAAGTGTCAGGTTTAGAATGCCGGGTGACCATAAGACCCTTCCCCTCTTCTGCCCACCAGCCACCCTGGTTGCCCCTCCCTTCCCTCCCCATGCCCACTTTCAAGCCCTCCCGCCTCCCATGTGTCTGCATGCCCTTTCTCCATCTCAGCTGGACACTCTGTGTGGCTGAGAGTGCCACCATAGCCCCTGCTGGGCACCACGCACAGCCAGTGTTCCCTCTAAGCTGAGTGAGTGTGAGCTAGCTCACAGTTTTTTAGCCTCCGGCTCACACATTTTTGTCTTCGCTCAGGAAGGAGGGCTCCAGAGCAAACTAATCTATGCAGCAGCCGAATTGCTCGCTCACCACTTTAATGCCAGTAGCTCACAAAGTAGAATTTTTGCTCACAAGACTCCACAGCTTAGAGGGAACATTGCTTAGCACTGAGCAAGGGAGCCACAGTTCTAGGAAGGCACCACTTCAGTGCAGCTCCATGTCACAGGATAACAGGCCAGGTTAAAGTGGAGTCCAGCTCTACACAAAGAGGCACTGAGCACTCTGGGGCATTCAGCTGTCTGAAAGGAGTCCTAGGGACAGCCTACGGGGAAAGGATGGCCTCATACAGGCAGGAAGGTTCACGCAAGGCTTTAACGTACAGCTCCAGCCTGCTGGAGAAAAGACACGCACCTGAATGGCCAAGCTCGATTCCAGAGAGCAGTTCATCATTAGGCCGAGGACTGCCTGTAGACAGGCTGGGTATCTGGCGGCTTTGCCTTCGGACCGGCACTCGTCCTACACAAGCGGAAGAAGACGGAAGATGCCTCTTTTGTAACAGTGAAGCCCAGGGTTCAACGAAGGGGGAAAGAGTTTGTTAAATAGTGGGTTTAACACGGCAGAGGCGAAGGCAGAGTGATTTCAGCAAGCAGCCGTTTATTGCATCTCAACAGGAATGCTTTACGTGGGGCAACTTGCCCTAACTATATAAACATAAGCCACTCCCAGCCCCCATGCGATTGGTGAGTTCAAAATGGCCTTCAGACCAGATTGGCTGGTTGTCCTCAGGGGCCAATCCTCAGGCAGGTTCCAGGGTCCTGCCTGCCTTTGTTCTGGGGCTTCAAGCTCCAACTAGGTGGCCTCTCAGACAAGTCCAGGCATGCTTCTGGCAGTAGTTAAACTGGAGTGGGAGACTGCTCATGTCCAGACACAACGGAGTTAGAGTCCAGTAACACCTTAAAGACTAACCAAATTTGTGGTGGGGTATGAGCTTCCCTGTACCCAAAGAAGCGAGCAGTGGCTCACAGAAGGTCCTCCCCAGCCACAAATTTGGTAGGTCTTTCAGGTGCTCCTCCTGGACTCTGGCTCTTTCCTGCTGCTAAAAGGTTAGGTAAAGGTTCCCTTGCTCGAAAGCCAGTCGAATCCGACTCTAGGGTTGCGGTGCTCATCTCCGTTTCCAAGCCGAAGAGCCGGCGCTGTCTGAAGACGTTTCCGTGGTCACGTGGCCGGCATGACTAAACACCAAGGTGCACGGAACGCTGTTACCTTCCCACCAAAGTGGTACCTATTTATCTACTTGCAATTTCTTGCTTTCGAACGGCTAGGTTGGCAGGAGCTGGAACTAGAGACGGGAGCTCACCCCGTCATGCGGCGCACTCGGGTCTCAGACTGCTGAACTACTGACCTTCCACAGCCTGCAGTTCAGCGTCTTAACCACTTGAGCCACCGCCGCTCCAGACAGACTAATACGGCTGCCCATCTTGGATCTACCTCCAATGAAGGGGAAGTCCAAGGGGCCGCAGCACCCCATCCCATGCCCCACTCTCCTGCCCACCACTCCATCAATCTGACAATTTGCTTCAAAGGTGAGGGGGTAGACCCTTAATCGTGGGGAAGGGAGTCTATTTTTTCTAGGGAAGAAAATGGTTAAAAGAGACTTGCCCTGTTAATTCTTTGTATGGTTATTTGAACAATTATTCCGCCCCCCTTGGGGAAGTTAAGGTAGATTTCCCCTTATTTGTTTAATTAAAATATTTCAGCCCTCACCCTTTCCACTACACATGGCCTCCAAGCAGCATTACAAAACCCACACAAACAATTAAATAAATTAGCCATGAAACAACAAAAAAGCAAGATACCTGGTACCAGTGTTCCCTCTAAGCTGAGTTAGTGTGAGCTAGCCCACAGATTTTTAGCCTCCGGCTCACACATTTTCGTCTTAGCTCAGGAAGGAGGGCTCCAGAGAGCAAACTAATTTATGCAGCAGCCAAATTGCTTGCTCACAACTTTAATGCCAGGAGCTCACAAAGTGGAATTTTTGCCCACAAAACTCCCCGGCTTAGAGGGAGCATTGCCTGGTACCCTCACCCAATGGCAGACACAGGATAAATTCTCCCACCCTTACCCAGGAATTGACAGCTGAGTTTAAGCAGCAGCTGGAAGTTATTGGCTTTCATAACGGGGACGGGCTATAACTCCACCTTGAGCCACAAGGAAAGGCAGGAAATAAATGTTTCAATCAACAGAAAAAAATAATAAAAACTCACTGGGGGAGACCCTGCTTTGCATGCAGCTTCAGTCCCCTGCCCTTCCAGCTACAGGGTCTCAGGGCCCAGGGACGCCCCTAGCTGCTCCGGTTTATAATTTTTAGAAAGAATTTAAAATCATAAAATAAATCAGTAAGTGAATCTCAAGAAGGGACCACAAGCTGGAGAGGTGGCAGGAGGGTGTAGGAGGAGGGGCCAATGGCAGAGAGGCTGGGTCAACGCGAGGGGCCTGCGCCAACTCACCACGAGTTTCAAGCAGGCCTGCCAGCTGTCCTGGCTTTCAGCCACCTGCATCCGGATAACCGCGTCCGAGCAGAGGTCCCCCATGATGGAGATGCACTGCGCCAGGGCCGTCTGGTTCAACGTCTTGACGGAATCCTTTGGGAGACAAGAGCGAGAACGGGGTACCTTGCCTGGCCACTGCGAATGCTGACCCCCCCGTTCCAAACGGCCCCAAAGACTACAGCACAGCGGCCTTTAAAATCGCAACCTGATGCTGTCATGTTCGGACCTTTCTCCTACGAGGTGATGCTTGTATCTGTATCATGATCGATCCCCAATAGCTATGCCTGTATGCCTTACGTTGCCCCTGTTGCCAATGCTGTTAAGTTTGGCTTTTGGAACCCCGCTTGCTTCGCTTATTTGCCTTGCACCTTATCTGTCCTCCCTGACGTTCCAAAGGGGCGGGGAGCGTGTGAATGCGTGAGAGGAGTGTTGTAGCAGCTTTGCCGAGAACCTTTGCCTAAGCAGCCCCCACGAGCCCAGCAGGATTCATGGCCGTGGGAGACAAAAGCCTTAAGATAGCTGGCTGGTCGTGTATTCTCTCATGACCTATAGTGGCCTACAGGACTATTTTGGGGCAGGAACGCACAGGGACGGAGTTCTGGCTGGCTCCCGAGCTGGCCACGCCCAGCAGGAACACATTAGCATAATAACAGGCCACACCCAACAGCAGGAACTCATTTAGGATTGGCTACATGAGGGCTGTGTGGCCTGACATGCAAAGGAGTTCCTGCTCCAAAAAAAGCCCTGGGGTTCTGACAACAAACAAGGTAAACAGAATAAGAAGCAAAAGGTGGGTGTGGCTGGATGGCCACACTTCTGGTAACATGGGGGTGTGCCCTAATATGCCAATGAGTTTCTGCTGTTGGGTGTGGCCTATTATGCTAATGAGCTCCTGCTAGGCTTTTTCTACAAAAAAAAAGCCCTGGTGGCCTAGGTGTCTGGGTGTGACGTATGCTTGAGGGCGGGCCCCGAACCCTTTCCCTTCATCCCATGGTACTGACTGCCAGTTCTGGCAAAGGTGTTCACCTGTCCAGAAGCCATACCTTGCCAATAAACCTGCTACAGGACTATTGTGTACTGAGTAGTTACTGCAGAACCTGACAGATGCCGTGCTTAGAGGATTCTCCTGATCAGAGGTAACCCCACATTATTTTTAAAACCAACACGCCGAGGAGATGCCAACTCTCTAATGGGTGGCACAAGGGCACAGACGGACAAAATAAAGCATTTTCAGAATATACAGCGGGGTGGGGAGGTTCTCTCCAGCCGTCACAGGGGTTTCACGCCGTGTCCTTGTCATTCAAAGAGCATGCACCCACGCACATGTGGGGGGGGAGGTGATTTCCAACACTGACACTTAACACAGCTCAGTCTTGACGTGAGACACTTCTCACCCTAGCGGCCACAGACTCATCTCCCACCAGCGCCACGGACAGCTGTGGCTAAACTGTGATGAGAGGGGGACAGGGATATGCCGGCACTTATACGTTTGCACTCGTTTATATATATATATCGCCCACTTTTCTCCCCACAGTTGAGAAGAAGCCAAGTGCGTCACTATCATGCCCAAGGACATCCAGCTGGCGTGCCGCATCTGCAGAGAGAGGGCCTGAAGGGAGACAGACAGACAAGAGAAGAAGAGGAGGAGGAGGAAGGAAGAGGAGGAGGAGGAGGAGGAGGAGATTGGATTTATACCGCGCCCTTCACTCGGAGTCTCAAGAGTGGCTCACAAACCCCTTTCCCTCCCCCTCCTCACAACAGACACCCTGTGAGGGAGGTGGGGCTGAGAGAGCTCTTTCCAGAACTGTCTTTGAGAGAACAGCTCTGACAGAATGATGGCTTGCCCAAGGTCATCCAGCAGCCGCAAGTGGAGGAGTGGGGAATCAAACCCAGTTCTGCCAGATTAGAGACCATACACTTAACCACTACACCAAAGTACAAAACTAAGAGAAGCCAAATGTTGGATCAGGCCAGTGGCCCAACCAGTCCGACACTCTGTGTCACACAGTGGGCCAAAGCCCAGGGGCCATCAGGAGGTCCACCAGCGAAGCCAGAGTTGAACTCAAAACAGTTTTAGAACATCAGTCACCCTTTCTCCATTTTCTTAACGGAACACCCCTGTGAGGTAGGCCAGGCCGAGAGTTTGTGACACCAATATTCCGCTCATTCCTGGCAGCTGGTGACCAGCAACAGGGTGCAGAGGCCCAAGAGAGGAAACTTGCCCAGGGTGACAAAGTACCGCAAACCTCAAGTGGTGAACAAAGCAGTTAGGTAAAGACAAGAAATTGACTAAGACGAGACAAGGGGAGAGGCCGGACCAAAAGGTGGGAGAGAGAAAAGGAGCAGCAAGGTGCAAAGGAGAGTAGTTTATATGACCCTTTAGACCAGGGGTCCCCAACCTTACGGAGCCTGCAGGCACCTCTGGAATTCTGACACAACATGGTGGGCGCAGCCACAAAATGGCTGCTGCAGGAGGCGGAGCCAGGCACAAAATGGCTGCCCCAGCTGACCTTCAGTCACACAGTGACGACCCGTGTGCTGTGGTGGCAGCGGCTGCCAGAGCAACATTTTTAAACGTCTGCACAGTGACTCAAAAGCCTTGCTGGCAAAAGCCCCACTTGGCTCCGTCCATGTTCTAAAAGCTCTTGGCAGGCGGCAGAAGAGGTGGCAGCGGGTGCCTTTGGCATCCATGGGCACCATGTTGGCGATCCCTGTTTTAGGTCCCACGGGGCAAACCAGCCCACTTAAGACTCCAGCTGCCCCCACTGCAACCCGAAGTGATCCAGGGTAGAAATTCCAGGACACATCAAGGCGGCTGCAGTTGACGCAAACCTTTGTTAGGATTTAGTCTCCACCCACTTTCAGGTTTTTAGGATCATGCCTATCGGTTTATTGTTTTGATTTTAGCCAAGGAAAGTCAATGCAAAAAGGAAGCAGGACTGCAAGGCAGAAACTGGACAAAAATAATGTTTTGCAGCTAAATATATGCAGGGCGAGGCAGAGGTCTTCCTATTTCTATTTATTTCCTAATTTGATTTACACCCCGTCCTCCCCGCCAAAGCAGACTCTCACCAACAACTGCGCGAACAGCGGCAACGCCCCAGTGGAGAGCTTGATGCGGCACTGGATTTTGAACCTGTTGGCAAAACACGGCTGATTTCAATGCGAGGTTTTTGAGAAAGAAGAGACAGCCTCAAGGACAGAGAAGCACTGCCAAGCCTCTCCAACCTGCTTTTCTCCTGCGCTCCTTAAAAATGACATCAAGTTATAGGAATCGATAAGGAGCTGAAAGGGGGCCAATATACGATGCTCTTCGCAGCCACCGCGTCCTTTGTCAAGCTGGGGAAATGACAAAGGAGCCAGTGGAAGCCTTTATGAGATCGGCTGCCTGGGGGGAGGGACAGAAAAAAAGGGGGGGGGAACCTCTCTAACACTGACTCAGGAGGGAATGTCAGAGAAGTCCCTTAGAAGACAACCAAACTCCAACTGCACAAGTCAAGTCAAGGCCACTTGGACACGACTGGCTGCCGTCTCGGTCCTCTGTTGTGGGTCCAGGAGCCTTTCAAAGGAGCATCTATGCATCTGCTACCGCCATCACTGACACGGGGTGGGGAAGTCAGGGGTTGGATCTATACCCCGCGCTTCACTACCCAAAGGAGTCTCAGAGCAGCTTACAAACTCCCTTCCCCTCCCCGCAACAGACACCCTGCAAGGTAGGCGGGGCTGAGAGAGCTCTGGCAGAAACTGTTCTCTTCCAAGAACAGCTGTGCCAGAACTATGGTCTGCCCAAGGTCATTCAGCAGGTGCGAGTGGAGGAGTGTGGGATCAAACCCAGTTCTCCCAGATTAGAGTCCACGCATTTAACCATGATACCCAGGGCCCCCCCGCCCCCACTCACATGTCCATGAGCCTTTCCTTCCCTGTTTGCTTGCAAGCACTCCACCACCCATGCTCCCAGGACACTGATAGGGAGGCGCATGCAGGTGGTGCCCAGGGGCAGCACACCTGGCGGCCACAGCAGCTGCATGCACCAGCTGGTGCCGTTGGGGAGGGCACGGATGTGGTGCAGGCAGTCGTGAGCACAGGTGGTGGAAGGAGGAGGATTCACAGTCAGGTAGGAACAAACACCGGTGGATGGGTGGAAGGGGAGGCACGAGGGGGCCTGGTAGTGGGCGGAAGGGGGCCACTGCCTGCCCGGGGGCCCTCAAAACCGAGAACTGGCACTGGTGGAAGGTTTGCTTGGCTGACAGTATCTGTATCTGCCCTGAATGCCAGGGGGGACACCAAAGCCATAACTCCGGATTAGCGCGAAGTTCAAAAACAATGCAACTTACTTCTCTTCCAGAATGAGGCTAGTCAGCAGGTTCATCGCATGACTCGCTCTGCTGTCGAACACGCTAACGAAGGACATCAACGTCTGCAGCCACCTAGAAAACAAAGTGGCGCACCTCGGCTCAGCGAGGCAAGAAAGACCATCAGCAGCTCAAGTTCCAAGGCAGCGGCGTGGCCAAACCTACGGAGCGATGCCTGTATACCGCGGGGCCCCAGGTGTCTCGGAAGGCCAAAGCGACTGGAAGCAAGCAGGGAGAGTGCACTGTTGTGCAGAGCACAAGAAAGAATCCACAATGAGCTGCCTGAAGCCCAGGCCAAACTTGGCATTAAAAAGTAAGCCTCGGGGTGGGGTGGGGGTATGGATCTGAAGGACTGCTGACCCTACTCTATGCTCATGGTAAAGTGCTCAGGACAGCCACTTTTCCACATGCAAAAGTGCAGTCTGAGTACATAAGAACATAAGAGAACGTAAGAGGAGCCAATGTTGGGTCAGGCCAATGGCCCATTCAGTCCAGCACTCTGTGTCACACAGTGGCCAGAAATACCAGGTGCCATCAGGAGGTCCAGCAGTGGGGCCAGGACACTAGAAGCCCTCCCACTGCTGCCCCCCCAAGCACCAACAGTGCATCACTTGCCCCTGACCGAGAGTCCCTATCTATACCTTGTGGCTAATAGCCACTGATGGACCTCTGCTCTGTATTAAGAACATAAGAGAAGCCAATGTTGGATCAGGCCAATGGCCCATCCAGTCCAACACTCTGTCACACAGTGGCCAAAAACACTAGGGGCTATCAGGAGGTCCACTAGTGGGGCCAGGACACCAGAAGCCCTCCCACTGTTGCCCCCCCCCAAGCACCAAGAATACAGAGCATCACTTGCCCCAGATGGACCTCCACTCCATGTGTTTATCCAATTCCCTCTTGAAGCCGTCCATGCTTGTAGCTGCCACCACCTCCTGTGGCAGTGAATTCCATGTGTTAATCACTGAGTAACTCCAAGGCACCTTGACATCATGTGAAAAAGGAAAGCTGAACAAACCTCACGCAGGCATGCCATGAAGAAATGTATTGTTCTACACAGACAAAGCGCTGGGACAGTAAATGACCCACTGTCAAAGTGGACAAAAGAGGCTGCCTCACACAAAATTTTCACTTACTGCCCGAATGATATGACAATTTATAAATTGTCACCACAAGCATTGGAAAACCCTTTCCTTTGTCTGTCATTTCAAATGGCTGCACTGAAATATGGCATTTTTCGAGGTGTGAAAGGGGGGAGGGGAGAAAAACGGACAAGTTAGGAGTAGCGTGGCTGAGCTGGGCATATCTCCCCTTTATTAATTCTCTTCAGAGACTGACTGAAATTCCAATTACCAAGGACATCTGCACTGGCACGGAATTCAAGGTGTACAAAAGGGAAGTGATAAGACGGTGCAAATGAAGAGCCAGGTAAACATAACGGTCTCTTCCTTCCAACTCATGCTAATCATTAACAATTTGTCCAGAGTATGCATTCAATGTGGATAAGCTTGAGACAGTCGCTGCAGAAATACGGTTTCGGGCATGAAAACCCTAACACCTCTTGCAAAAAGTAAAGGTTTTCTACTCTTTCTCAAGCCCTGGCTGTCATGGGAGTGGGGGATGATTCTGGAATGTTAAGTTCCAATTCTGCTGCATCTTCTGTGTTTCTATTATCTCTGTATGACCTTTGGTGCCTGGTGTAGTCTTTCTCTTGGGAAAAGTAGCCCGTTACTTTGCCGGTCTTCTCCCTGAGTCCTGAGTGGCCCTGGGCCATCAGGGGGCCCTCCTTGAATGATGTATATCTGCTTGCTGTGCGCGCTTTTCTTCAGTTCTAACACGGAATGGTTAAGCTATCTGCATACTCTCAATGTCTCAATAAACTTTACTTCCTGGAATGAAAGCTGTTGGGAACTGATTGCTGCAGGAGTCTGACGGAGACACCCCCGCTCTCCCCTTCCCTCCCCACCTCCTCCTGGACCTCGCCACTCTCCGTGAGGCCCCGCCAGAGTCTCCCCCGCTCCCTACGCTGCCCCAGGGATGGCGGCTTGCTTCCCTTGCCTGCAGGACTGCAGTGTGTCCTGCTCTGCCACTGAAACAGGAGCCCCCCAGGGCAAAGGCCGGCTGAGTCTTTCGACTTCCGAAATTGAGAGGAGGTGAAAACGAGGCTCCACAAAGACAGGCCTGATTTCGCCCACCAGAGGCCAACCCGTGGAGGGAGCCGACTCCTCTTCCACGAGAAACGAGAAGAACCTGAGCAGTTCTCACTGGGACGGGGGATACACGTGATGCCGGACTGCTATGTCTTTCGGCAGATCTGAACCCCCGGAGGCCGAGACTAGAAAAGGCCAGTGGGTCCAGGCTCACCGCCATGGTGGTGATTGTTGCTGTTATTATTTATTTATGGAATTAATCTAATTAATTTATTTATTTATTTAATTTATTTAACTGAGCACATTGAGGACAGCGGAAGACAGGAGGGCCTGGCGTGATCTGGTCCGTAGGGTTGCGAAGAGTCGGACTCGACTGTGCAACTGAACAACGACAACAATAACTCCCCACCGAGGCTCAGGACGGTTTACACAAAATTTCATATAAATACAATTAAAACCCATCATAGACAAACGTAACTTAACATAACGCAGACAAACATGATCATTTTTCTGCCTTGCCAAAAAATGCGGCAAGTGCCAAGCTTATAAGAATGCTTGAGGAGAAGGTGGGAGAACTTGGAGCGTGTCCAGAGGAGGGCAACCAGGATGGTGAGAGGGTTGGAATCCAAGTCTTATGAGGAAAGGCTGAAAGAGTTGGGTATGTGTAGCCTGGGAAAGAGAAGGCTTAGAGGGGACATGATTGCAGCCTTCAAATATCTGAAGGGCTGTCATGTGGAAGATGGAGCTGATCTATTCTCTCTTACTCTGGATTGCAAGACTAGATCTAATGGGTGGAAATTACGAGGGAGTCGATACCGGCTAAATATCAGGAGAAACTTCCTAACTGTAGGAGTGGTTGAGCAGTGGAATGGACTGCCTCAGGAGGTGGTGGATGCTCCTTAGCTGGACGTTTTCAAGCGGAGGCTGGGTTGGAACACCTTCCCTATGAAGAAAGGTTAAAACGCTTGGGGCTCTTTAGCTTGGAGAAACGACGGCTGAGGGGTGACATGATCGAGGTTTATAAGATTATGAATGGGACTGAGCAGGTCGAGAAAGAAGTACTTTTCTCCCTTTCTCACAATACAAGAACTCGTGGGCACTCCATGAAATTGCTGAGCAGTCGCATTAGAACAGATAAAAGGAAGTACTTCTTCACCCAAAGAGTGATTAACACATGGAATTTACTGCCACAGGAGGTGGTGGCAGCTACAAGCATGGACAGTTTCAAGAGGGAATTAGATAAACATCTGGAGCAGAAGTCCATCAGTGGCTATTAGCCACAAGGTATAGATAGGAAATCTAAGTCTGGGGCAGGTGATGTATATTCTTCGTGCTGGAGGGGGGAGCAGTGGGAGGGCTTCTAGTGTCCTGGCCCCACTGCAGGACCTCCTGATGGCAAGTGATATATTTTGGCCGCTGTGTGACAGAGTGTTGGACTAGATGGGCCATTGGCCTGATTCAACATTGGCTTCTCTTATGTTCTTATGACCCTCTTTTGGCTACGCTCCTGCAGAGTGCAGGGGGTTGGACTAGATGACTGGCAAGGTCCCTCCCAACTCTAACATTCCAGGATTCTATAACAACATAACATTCAGCATGGCAGCTATTCCACCCTTCCGCCGAATGCTCGGCTATAAGCACCCAGCAGATTCTGGATTCAAACAGGACGCCTACTTGGTTAGGTCCAGGTGTCTGATCAGCAGGCTCCTCCCGTGCTCTGTCTGAGCATAGAGAGACAGTAGGGCCAAGCACTGTTCCTGGATTTCGGGCACCTCGGAAAGCAACAGAGCGGGGAGCTGCGCGTTCACGTAGGGGTGAGTCAGAAGTAGGCGCTGGTTCTCCTCTGAAAAGGGAAAAGGGAGAACGTTTGGCCTGCCGAACCAGATGCTGCAGGAGGCTTTACCGGCGTTGACATCCGCTGTCCAGGAAATCACTCCGGTGGGAGGACAACGTTCCGTTTCTGCTCAAGGGTCCAGCCCAGGGGAGTGACAAGAAGGCCAAGAGTGTGCTGCTTGCGCCCTCCCTTGCTCACCTTCTCCTCTCTATCTCCCTCCCCACCCCCATCTCTAAAGGGCAGATTATGTAACTTATACATGCACAGCAAGCTATTCTCATCTCCTTTAGTTCCACCTTTCAAGCTTCATTTCAGGACACAAGAAGTGTGAACTAAAGCAGATTTTGGCAGCTTCACACCCCAGAAGTTAATATATTCTCCTTTTCCTCTCCCCCCCTCTTTCCCGAAGCCGAAAGAAATGCGAGCCCCGCTGTTCCACTTCTATTCTGCATCCCTTTCACTCCGAGACCTTCACAGACACCTTAAACCAGGACTGAGTCACAAGAGTGGCACGGACATGAAACTAGAAGTCCCTTCATTGCAAGAGGGATCCTGAGGCCAGCTGGCGTTAGAAAGGTCATGTAAATGCTGAGGCTGAACTTCCTTGGCTTTGGAAGGTGAAAAGACGCTTCCACAAAATCCCCCACACACCCCACCCCACTCTTCCAAGCCTTTCTGTGGTCCTGGCAGTGATGGCAAATGGGGAGGGGCTCTGGCTCATGGGAAGAGCCTGTATTATGTGTGCAGAGGCTCCCGTGTTCGATCCCCGGCATCTCCCGTTGGAAGGACCAGGGAGGAGGTGATGGGAAAGCCCTCTGCCTGAGACCCTGGAGAGCAGCTGCCAGTCTGAGTGGACAATACTGGCCTTGATGGACCGAGGGTCTGATTCTGTATAAGGGAGCTTCACACGTCATCAGTGTTCCCTCTAAGCTGAGTTAGTGTGAGCTAGCTCACTGTTTTTTAGCCTCCGGCTGACACACTTTTGCCTTAGCTCGGGAGGATGGCTCCAGAGCAAACTCATTTATGCAGCACCCAAATGGCTTGCTCACAGCTTTAATGCCAGTAGCTCACAAAGGAGAATTTTTGCTTATGAGACTCCACAGCTTAGAGGGAGCCATGGCATGTCATCTAGAGGATGGGGCGGAGTTGTTTTCTGTTGCCCCAGAAGGTCGGGCCAGAGCCAACGGGTTGGAATTAAATCAGAAGAGTTTTTGGCTTCAACATTAGGAAGAACTTCCTGGCAGTCAGAGCGGTTCCTCAGTGGAACAGGCTTCCTTGGGAGGTAGTGGGCTCCCCTTCTTGGGAGGTTTTCAGACAGAGGTTGAATGGCCACCTGACAGCAATGCAGATTCTGTGAACTTAGACAGAAGGGAGGGCAGGAAGGGGTTGCATCAGTGCTCAGTTCTTGTGGCCCTTTTTTACACACCCAGGAAAAGGCCGATTACTACTTGGGGGTCAGGAAGCAATCCTGGAGGTTTTTTGTCATCTTCTGGGCATGGATCAGCGGTCACTGTGGGTGTGGAGGGGGAGGCCTTTGTGAATTTCCTGCCTTTCCTGGACTAGATGACCCGGGAGGTCCCTTCCAACTCTATGATCCTATGTGCTCCCCTCTGACTCCGGGCACTGATTTTTTTCCCTCAGTGTTATAATAAGAGGCGACACTGAAAGCAAGAAACACAGATGCGGCTTCAGACATCAAATCTCAGTGCTTCCTCCTCTCATTCTGATTTTGAGATGGCATCACACAATCACCAACATATTTGGTACTGGGGGGCAACAGTGGGAGGGCTTCTAGTGTCCTGGCCCCACTGGTGGACCTCCTGATGGCACCTGGTCTTTTTGGCCGCTGTGTGACACAGAGTGTTGGACTGGATGGGCCACTGGCCTGATCCAACATGGCTTCTCTTATGTTCTTATATCTGGGACAAGGGATGCTGTGTCTTCTTGGTGCTTGGGGGGGGCAGCAGTGGGAGGGCTTCTAGTGTCCTGGCCCCACTGCTGGACCTCCTGATGGCCCCTGGTCTTTTTAGACACAGGGTGACACAGAGTGTTGGACTGGATGGGCCACTGGCCTGATCCAACATGGGCTTCTCTTATGTTCTTAATACAGAGGAGAGTTCCATCAGTGGCTATGAGCCACAAGGTATAGATAGGAACTCTCAGTCTGGGGCAAGTGATGCTCTATATTCTTGGTGCTTGGGAAGGGGGCAACAGTGGGAGGGCTTCTAGTGTCCTGGCCCCACTGCTGGACCTCCTGATGGCCCCTGGTCTTTTTGGCCACTGTGTGACACAGAGTGTTGGACTGGATGGGCCACTGGCCTGATCCAACATGGGCTTCTCTTATGGTCTCTTATGACTGTGTGATGACACTGGAAGCCAGAACACCGCCGGGGCCTTGCTTCCTGCCTTTGTGTTGCGCTCCTGTGGTCAAAAAGGGGAAAAATGTGCCCTGGAGAACTGCTGCTACTGCCTATAAGCAGGGCGAAGGCTTTGACCCTTTTAGGAGATTTCCCCCTCCCCCGATTTCCAAAAGGGGAACCTCAATCTGCAGCCTGCGAGCACGGTGGCAGAGTTGGACGGGGGTTATTTTGGCTTAGTTCTAGCAAAATCCCCCTCTGGTGATAATCCTACCTGACGCAGGGAGATTACTTTGCCGCCCGGCTCGCATTAGCTGAAAAGGACGTGAACTTCTAGCTGTCCGCTAAGGAAGTGCGTCTGTCATCCTAGTGCGCTCGCAGAACAGACTGAAGAGCGAGAGAGAGATCTCCACGGCGGAAGCTCCCTCTAAGCCACTTGGAAAGGTTTAATAGACATGACGGGGGAGGGGGATCCCGGGATCGCCGCTAATGCTGTGCGCTCGCTGTCATGACATGTGACCCACAAATCTCTGGCGCGGAGCAAGTTCTGGGCATCACGACCACCCACGGGAGCAATACTCATTGACAAGAATACTCTCCAGCACAGCCAGGGTCATTTCAGCAGCACATTAACAGCGATTCACGTTGATTACCGTTCCCTTTGCAAACGGCTTGCCACAGGAGGAGAAGGGAAAGAGACAGCTCCACTTCGGCGGGGAATTTCATCTCAGGACGGAATGCGCTGGAAAACGAAGAGGTTTCGTAAACACCAAGGAGAAGCAGGCAGGTCACAGGAGAAGCCAGACATTGCCTTTTGGTGTAGTGGTAAAGTGCACGGACTCTAATCTGGGAGAACCGGGTTTGATTCCCCCATCCCTCCACTTGCTCCTGCTGATGTGACCTTGGGTCAGTCACAAGCTCTGGCACAGCTGTCCTTGGAAAAGAGCAGTTTCTGTCAGAGCTCTCTCAGCCCCACCTCCCTCCCAGGGTGTCTGCTGTGGGGAGGGGAAAGGAAAAGGAGTTTGGAAGCCGCTCTGAGACTCCTTAGGGTAGTGAAGGGTGGGGTATAAATCCAATCTCTCTCTTCTTTATGTATGAAAGCAGTGGGTGCAAGGTTTGGAATCACGCAGGACTCTTCCTCAACCCGGATGTTAAAGTGAGGGGAAATCAGATCTTATGCAAGCAAGCAATTTATTTAGATATTTATATCCCGCTTTTCTCACTAATAGGGGACCCAAAGAGGCTTACAAAGACATCCAGCTGGCCTCGGACAGGGACAGGGCCTTTTCCGCCCTGGTGGATCTCTCTGCCGAATGACATCCGTGCCTTACCTGAGATGTTCCGCCAGGCCTTTGGTTGAGGCCAGCGATGGTTCCTTACATCTGCCAGGCACACACACAAACGCACCCAAAGACTGAATGCCAGCACTGCCATCTTGTTTTTTTAAAATGTCTTTGGATGCTTAAATGCCTTGAATGTCTTTTAATATTGAATTTTTATGGTTTCTCTAATGCACTGAATTAATCTGATCTAAACTGCCTTGAGCAAGTGGTCAAGACATCTAATTAAACAAATAAACAAATATTGTTCTATATGTTGTCGAAGGCTTTCACGGTTGGAGTTCATTAGTTGCTGTATATTTTCCGGGTTGCGTGGCCGTGGTCTTGGCATTGTAGGACCCGACATTTCGCCAGCAGCTGTGACTGGCATCCTCAGAGGTATAACACAGAAAGATGGAGATCTCTTTATGTCAAGGTGAACAGAAAAATGGTAGGCAGGTAATTTATATCTACCCTGGATAATTTATATCTACCCTGGTAATTTATATCTACCACCATCCAGGGTAGATAGAAATTACCTGCCTACCATTTTTCTGCTCACCTTGACACAGAGAGTCCTCCATCTTTCTGTGTTATACCTCTGAGGATGCCAGTCTGTCAGATAACTGTCATGTTTTCTGTAAACCTCGTTCCTTGCTTACCCGCATGCTCATAGCTTTGCTTTGCCAAAGCAACCGTGGGAGAAATTCCTCTGCTGGAAGCCACTATCTGTGTAACCTTGAACAGAGGGGAGGGCTTGGGTTCCCAGCTGGTGGGAACATATCGGCCCTCTTATGGGGGGGGGGGATGATCTCCCGTTAATGATGTAATGTCCCGCCGGGAGATTTCCCGCATGCGCGCTTGGATTTCATTGCTTGGCCAGTTGAAGCATCTGAGTATATACACAGCTCCCCACGCAACACCCGGTATTCCTGACCACGACTCTGCATTAATGGGCAGCAGACTGGTATTCCAATAAAGCATCACTTTCTGAGTAAAGTGTGCCTGGACTTGCTTGCTGTTGAACCTGACAGCCACTGGCGAAACGTCAGGTCCTACAATGCCAAGGCCGCGGCCACACAACCCGGAAAATCTACAGCAACTAAATAGTGTTCTCTTTTTCATTTTCCATATCCAAGGTGCTGGTGATGGCCTTTCAAGCCTTTCACAACCGGAGACCTACGTATCTGAAGGGCCACGCCCTTCCACATGTCCCTGCGTGACAACTACGGTCATCAGGCGACCATCTTTTGGGTATCCCACCACTTAGGGAGGCCCGCCTGGCGCTGGCCACTGCCCGGGCCTTTTCTGTCGTGGCTCTGGCTCTGTGGAGCGGGCTCCCCGAAGAGGTGGGGGAGGCCCCGTCCTCAGAGATTTTCAGGGGCGCTGCCAGGCCCGCCTGTTTGCCAGCACTTTCGAGGGGGTTGAATGGCAGGCAACTTTTGAGGGGTGGGAGGGGGAAGCAATTAGGGGCTTGCTAGTTTATCCTTGGTTTTAGCTGGGGATGTTTCGGCTACTATTGCAAGCCACTTCGAACCAAGAGGAAAGGTGGGATGTAAACGTTTTAATTAATTACTTAATAAGCCTCACGAAAGTCCTGTAAGGGAAGCTAGGCTGAGAGAGAGAGTGATCGGTCCAAGGTCTCCCAGTGAGCTTCCATGAGAGGGGATTTGAACCTGGCTCTCCCAGAGCGAGTTTGGTGTAGAGGTTGGGAGCGCAGACTCTAATCTGGGAGAACTGGGTTTGATTCCCCACTCCTCCACATGCAGCTGCTGCATGACCTTGGGTCAGTCACAAGTTCTCTCAGAGCTGTTCTGAAAGAGCAGTTTCTGTCAGAGCTCTCTCAGGCCCCCCTCCCTCACAGGTGTCTGTTGTGGGGAGGGGAAGGGAAAGGAGATTGTCAGCCGCTCTGAGACTCTTGAGTGAATCCAATCTCTTCTTCTTCTTCTCTTCTACTTTGACAGTTTAACTGCTACACCGTGCTGGTGCTAAGTGATATGGCATGTTGGGAAACTATTTGTTCCCAAGGAAGTCCGACTGAGTTGCAGCAGACATTGGCCGTTTTTGGCAAGGGTTAGGCAAGAGCAGTATCAGTAGAAGAAACCTGTGTGTGGTATTTTGATGGAACCCACCCTGAGACTGCTATGTGGCGAAGGCGGGATACAAATCCAATGAAACAAAAATAAAATAAAAACTGCAGGGGGCATGCTCCCAAGAGGGTACTTTTCAAAGTGTTGCAAAATGAGAGCTGCAAAGAGGTTCCGGGTGCTTAAGTCCAAGTCTCACCCTCTCACAGGCAAAGTTTCAGTCCAGTGGCACCTTTACAAGCAACAAAGTTTAATTCTGGATATACATTTCCGTGCATGCATACAAAAGCTTATACCCAGAATAAAGTTTTGTTGAAGTGTGCATGTATGTTTCTTCGCGGACACTCTGCAAGAGGCCGGCCTACACCAGCAATACCCCCCCCACAAAAAACAGTCTCTGCTGCCATTATTCTTCCTCAAAGACTGCCTTCACTCCCATCACTCACGGGCACGCTTTCCACTGAGTGGCTCTCTAAAAAATTCATTTCCCACGGAATTAAGAAGAAATCGGCAGCGAACAAATGCTTTTTTGATTTCTTCTGGGCCTTACATGACAAAGCTTCGGGAGACAGCTGAAAATCAAAACAGGGCCACTGGCGTTATTGCTCAGCATGAGGTAAAATCTAACACAAATCCAACCTGACAGAACCAATAAGAAGCAAAGATAGTAGAAAATCCTGCAGGAAGATCGTCTCCCTGGAACTGGGGGGTGGGGGGGGGAATGAAAAAGATGTCCAGAAAAAGTTTCGGCAGTTAGAACAAAGATCTATGGAAGCCAAAGCAAGTCGATCAAGCTCTGCCGCCTTTGGCACGGTGACTTCTGCTGCTGTTTGGTTCTCGGCGATTGCAGCACTTTGGAGCGCCGCGGATCTGATACCCTTTCGTGTTGTGTTTTCCTAAGCTGCTCTCGCCCTCGGGCCCAACAATTTAAAAAAGACTAATCCTTCAGAAGTAGCGAGGAGGAAGTACTGAAGCAGATTTTCATCTGATGCCTCCGAAACAGCACTGTTTATTCTAAAAGGTCACCCAGAAGGCAATGAAGACCTTGCAACTGGCTGCAGCTTTTATCTACTGATCGGCCCGTCTGAATTTCATAGCACGATTGTGTTTCTTGAAAGCAGCCTTTCTCTGCTCTCCTACTGTTCCTCCCGGAGACAGCCCTTACCGTCTTATGACCTCGTTGTCATTGATGATACTGAATCCATTGTTTGTTCTAAACAAGGTCTGCTCAGTACCTGTAATAAGTTCAGAGATAAGAAGTCAGATCCATGCTCCTTCAGGCTGAAAGACTTCACCTGAAGGCAGACCCGTCCTCGCCCAAAGCTCAGCAGTAAGTGATAAGGTTGCCAAAGAGATCCTCTTGACGGATGAAAATGACAACCAGCAAGAAGCAGGCAATGTTCATTTCATTTATGATGATCCGAGATCCGCCAGCAACAGTGCTAAGAGCACAAGCTAAGCACAAGCATATAAAAACCACAAGCTTCAGTGATAAGTGCTCCCTTACTGACTCAGCCGAAGTGCAAAATTCGGCCTTCTTAAGAGTGATTTTGTTAAGACAATCTGCAAGGGGAACGGATGTGTAAAATTTATCAGCTCTTCCTGGAAACTTAGATAATATGGGGTAATTTATAGGGAATAAATAGCTGTGGTGGCTCAAGTGGTTAAGATGCTGAACTGCAGGCTGTGGAAGGTCAGTAGTTCAGCAGTTCAAGATCTGTGAGTGCCGCATGACGGGGTGAGCTCCCGTCTCTAGTTCCAGCTCCTGCCAACCTAGCAGTTCAAAAGCAAGAAATTGCAAGTAGATAAATAGGTACCACTTCGGTGGGAAGGTAACAGCGTTCCGTGCGCCTTGGTGTTTAGTCAGGCCGGCCACATGACCACGGAAATGTCTTCGGAGAGCGCTGGCTCTTCAGCTTTGAAACGGAGATGAGCACCACAACCCTAGAGTCGGATTCGACTGGCTTTCAAGCAAGGGAATCTTTACCTTTACCTTTAAATATCCTTATAAAATAAACAGTGAAGTAAAATGTCTTCAATTGTATCCACGGCATTCAGCTGGCAAAAACCTGAGCTGTGGGAATATGGGAGACCTAAATATCTGCCTTGCAGCACAGCTAAAGGAAGAACACTGAAATGGACCCAAGCGAACACTCTGAAGTATTTAGAAAATTCTAAGGCACAGGAGTAATTTGCTGGAACAAAATTTTGGCTGTGACTCCCTGCAGCCAGAGGAGAGTAGATCCAGGCTCCATCAACTTGAAGGGCTACTTCCCAGATCCTCTGATTGTCTTTCTCACTCCCAAGATGGCATTGAGCTGGAGGAGGAAGGCTATACAATTGTAATTTCTTCTCAGCAGCTTCTGCCCAGCCTGTTCACAACAATACCGCTGGGGATATCGGCGAGCAGCGTTCCCTGGCCGACTACAGAGAACAACTCGGACTTGAGGCCCCTTGCTTGCGAGAGGCAAAGCTGCCGTCTCTCGCACCTGGAGGGAAAGAAGAGTACTTACCCTCTTGCATGATACCGGTCAAAAGCTGGATCCCGCCCGCATAAAAAAGGGCATTTTTGTTAGGCCGGCCGAGTCTCTGGAGCAGCTGGCCCGCAGACACGGCTCTGCACCTTCCGGATTCAAACTCCTTGGTGGCTTCCTCTTCCTCACGCTGTCTTTTTTCTTCCAGGTCTACCTCGTTCACACAGTCTGGAAGTTCCAACAGCAAAAGATAAAACGAGCCGGATGCAGAACTGGCAGCAAAAACCAGCAGGATGAGCTTGGATAGGGGGAATACAGGGAAGGACCTGGCCACTCAGGTGAGGAGCGCCTAAGGAACAACTTAAGCCGGACGCCTTACCTTTGCACAGCTTCTCTTTACGGGGATCGATTTCTAAAATCTTCATGTAGCACTCTCTGGACTTGAAGAACAAAGAACAGGATTTTAAGGTTAGGGCCGGCTAAAGGACAGAGGATGTTAATTAAACAGTCACAAAATGCAAAACGCGAGCCAGGGGCTACCACCACGCAGTCAAGTTCTGTGCAATTTAAACCAGCACTCGTGTCTCTCTTGGCCTTCTATGTGTTTGTCAAGGTAATCGCAGAAAGTAAAAAGCAAACTTCTCTTGGACACCCCGAATTCAGACCCAGGTTCCACCCCCACCCCCTTTTTCTGCTCTTAAGACTGAGAGCAAAATAACTTAACACCCAGCTTTCTAAAGATGCTTTCATATATTTTAGTCGGCAAGTTAGCCACGAAAACAGAATGCTTACAGATTTTGAACATGGCTACATTAGAAGAGAAGAGATTGGACTGATACCCCGCCCTTCACTTGGAGTCTGAGTGGCTTACAAACTCTTTTCTCCTCCCTCTCCCCACAACAGACACCCTGTGAGGCAGGTGGGGCTGAGATAGCTCTGACAGAACTGTCTTTGAGAGAACAGCTCTGAAAGAACTTGTGACTGACCTGGGGTCACACCAGCAAGCTGCATGTGGAGGAGTGGGGAATCAAACCCGGTTCTCCCAGATTAGAGTCCGCACACTTAACCACTACACCCAACTGGCACCAAAAGGCACATTAGCATACCTGTCTCGTTTCCAGGTGTTTTTTTGTTTTTAAATAAAAGGTGCTTTACAATAAGCAGGAGAGGGATGGTAACCAAGGTGTTAAGCTGTGCAGCCTTCTCAACGGACGGCGACATCCCAACACTTACAGAGGACTAACAGGGGACAGAACGGGAAGGCCTGCTGAGAGTTCACAGGCCTCGCCTTACCTTACTGTACTGCTTCAGCGCCAAGTACGCTCTCCCCATATGAAAGAAGGCCTTGAGGTATTTTTCATCACACTGCATTGAACAGAATCATTTAGCAAAGCTTGCAAAACGTCGGGGCTTTTTGCCAATAAGACTTTTACTACACACTGGAATTGTTTCATATTCGCAAAGAGCTATCCCTGGGTCCCCTTGCTATGATAAACTCTTCACTGGGCCACAGCGAAGGGCAGGCGCTCAAGCAAGTGCTGCCCATTATTAGAAGGAAACCTGACTGCAGCACAAAACAGCCAGCACATCCCATGGAAGAGCAGCATTGCTTTTTTCAGAAAGTGCCTTCAGTCCTTTGGACAGGTCTGTGGGTAGACTGACACTCAAGCACTGGTCACCAACGCTCCCTCTAAGCTGCGGAGCCTTGCGAACAAAAATTCTGCTTTGTGAGCTACTGGCATTAAAGTTGAGAGTGAGTAATTTCGCTACTGCATGAATTAGTTTGCTCTGGAGCCCTCCTTCCGGAGCTAAAACAAAAATGTGTGAGCCGGAGGCTAAAGAACGGTGAGCAAGCTCTCGCTAACTCAGCTTAGAGGGAACATTGCTGGTCACGCTCTCCCGTGGCGCTGGGGACTGACCACGGCGCACAGAACTTTTCGAGCTGCTTCCAAATTAGAAGAAGAAGAGGAGATTGGATTTATACCCCGCCCTTCACTTGGAGTCTCAGAGCAGCTTACAAACTCCTTTCCCTTCCCCTCCCCACAGCAGACACCCTGTGAGCAGTGTTCCCTCTAAGCTGAGTCAGTGTGAGCTAGCTCACAGGTTTTTAGCCTCCAGCTCACAGATTTTTGTCTTAGCTCAGGAAGGATGGCTCCAGAGCAAACTAGTTTATGCAGTTGCCAAATCGCTCGCTCACAAGTTTAATGTCAGTAGCTCACAAAGACTCCCTCATGGATCACTGCCTTGTCGTGGCGAGGGGGCTTGCGTGGTTCGATGAGGCTGTGGGCTATGCCGTGGAGGGCCACCCAGGACGGACAGTGTTGTGTCCTGGGATCAGAAGGCAGAGCTGGCGAAATACAGCCAAGCTTCGCTCTCTGAGAACAATAGGGACTAGGTTCCTGAGCTCGCCAGTAGTGAACCAATGGCAGCATTGGCGGGCTATTCAAACCCGCCAATAGGAATATAGGGCCGTCCCCCCTAACTGTATATAGTTGGCCTCCGGCCGTTACTGTGTGTTCTTGTCTTATGTGAAGTACGAATAAACGCGTCTTCTCTTATGTCGTCGTCCGAGTCATGAGGCCCGAAACCCAGTACTTTGCAGTGACGACGAGGATGGGATTTCAACGCCTTCCATGACTCCATGAGCGACGAAAAGGACACCGCCGAGCATCGCATCGCTGACCCCGAGAGCAGCACCGCACCGCTCGCCGAGCATCGCATCGCTGACCCCGAGAGCAGCACCGCACCGCTCGCCCCGGCGCTCGCCTTACCAGACAGAACCATGGCCGCTTCTCATGTAACACTGGAGCACTTCGATCAGTCGCAGCCAGAAACCTGGGACGCATGGGTCGACCAGCTCATCAGCTATTTGGAGCTCAACGAAATCCGCCACCCCGACCAGAAACGAGCGATCCTGCTGAACGCCTGCGGCACCCAAACCGTCCGCCTCGCCAAGAGCCTCTTGGTGCCACGCACGGCCTTGGAGAGCTCGTTTGGGGAAATCCTGGATGTCCTCAACGCTTACTTCAGCCCCCGGCCGACCTTCCTGGCCAAGAGGATGGATTTCCAGAGGCGAGTCCAGGCCCAAGGGGAATCCATTGCCACCTTCCTGGCCGCGCTAAGGGCGCTCGCGGTGGACTGCGGATTCCCGAAGGTGGAGGACAACCTGTTGACGCAGTTCGTGTGGGGCCTGGCGGACTCCAAGCTGCGGCGCAAGTTGGTTGGGCACCGGAAGCTCTCCTTGGACGAGGCCCTAGACGCCGCAACAGCCCACGAGGCCGCGGAAGGGGAACGCCCGGCCGCGGCCGCCCATGTGGTCGGAAGGAGCCCAAGCCCCGGGAATGCGGACACGGAAGAGGTCTTCGCCCTCCGACCTCAACAACGCCGGCCGGCGCCGTTCCAGCAGGCCAACAGAGAGCCAGCCAAGCCTTCCGGCAACCGGGTCGTCTGTGCCAGCTGCGGGGAAGGCCACGCAAGGAAAGCCTGCAAGTTCCGGGATGCTGTCTGTCACGGGTGCGGAAAGCAGGGATACCTCGCACGGGTCTGCCGATCCAAGGGCCCCCGGAATTCGAGATCGTCAGCCCCACCGCATCGCGCATCGTCCACCGCCTACGAGACGCCGGAAGAGGTCGCCGAGTTGAACCACCTCACCGACCAACCGCTGCAGGTACTTCGCCTCCCCAACCCCAACCTCTCCTCCACCCCGAAGATCCAAGTAACCGTGCGGATCGAGGGGTCCCTTGCTGCATGGAGGTGGACTCGGGATCGGCGGCGTCCATCATTTCCATGGACACTTTAAAAAGACTTTGCCCGTCAGGGGACCCCCTCTACGTCCATCGCCACTAAGCTTGGTGGACTTTCAAAAGAACCCTGTCCCCATCCGGGGAGTCGGCACTTTCCGAGTGCAATACCGAGACTTTGAGGGGAACTTGGACTTGGTGGTGGTGGAGGGAAATCTCGTGAGTCTCCTGGGGCGGGCATGGTTTGAGGCCCTAGGCATCACTGGGGGAGCGAAGTGCGGGATGCCCCGGTGTCGCTCCACTTAGACCCCACAGTGACGCCCATCCGACGGCGCTTCCGCACCGTGCCCCTGGCCCTCCGCCCTAAAATAGAGGCCGAACTGGACCGGCTAGCGGCCCAGGGAGTCCTAGAGCCTGTCCCGAACGCTCGATGGGAGACCCCGATTGTGACACCCGTTAAGCCAAACGGGGAAATCCGCATCTGCGCGGACTATAAGTGCACCATTAACCAGGCACTTCAGGCGCACGCATACCCCGTACCCGTGGTCAGCCATGTCTTAGCCACACTGGCGGGGGCGCGCATATTTGGGAAGCTGGATCTCGCGCAGGCGTACCAGCAACTCCCGGTAGATGAGGCCACGGCCGAGGCACAAACTATAGTGACACACCGGGGGCCTTCCGGGTGAAGCGGCTGCAGTTCGGGGTCAGTGTGGCCCCAGGGATATTCCAAAATCTAATGGACGATTTGTTGAAAGGGATCCCTGGGGTGACGCCGTTCTTCGACGACGTCCTCATCGCCGCAACCACCCCGGAAAGCTTCGCCGCCCGCCTCCGAACGGTACTGGAACGCTTCCAAGCCGCGGGGCTGAAAGTGAAGCGGGAAAAGTGCCTCCTCGGGGTGCCGGAGGTGGAGTTCTTGGGGTACCGGGTAGACGCAACAGGCCTGCATCCGGCGAGGGACAAGGTGAAGGCCATCGTGGAGGCCCCCGCCCCGAAGTCCAAGGCCGAGCTCCAGGCGTTCTTAGGCCTCCTGAACTTTTACCACGCCTTTCTTCCCCACAAGGCCGCCGTGGCCGAACCCCTGCACAGGCTGCTGGATAAGGCGACACCTTGGGCATGGGGAGCGAGGGAGGCGGCGGCGTTTCGGGGGGTTAAAGTACTCTTGATTTCCAACGCGGTGCTCGCCCATTTTGATGAAAAGCTCCCGGTAATCCTTGTGTGCGACGCATCACCGTATGGGGTCGGGGCAGTCTTGGCCCACAAGCTACCGGATGGGAGGGAAGTCCCGGTGGCTTACTACTCCCGCACGCTGTCCCTCGCGGAGCGGAACTATGCTCAAATCGACCGGGAGGGCTTGGCACTGGTGGCGGGGGTAAAAAGTTTCACAACTTTGTGTACGGGCGGCCCTTCACGCTAGTAACCGACCATAAGCCGCTATTGGGACTGTTTGCGGCGGACAAACAAACGCCGCAGGTACTGTCGCCCCGGGTGTTGCGCTGGTCCTTGTTTTTGGCGGGCTACCAGTACCAGTTGGAGCATCGGCCGGGCAAGGCGCTGGGTCATGCCGATGCCTTGAGCCGCCTGCCGCTGCCGCATACAGGGGAAGATCCGGCCCCGGCTCCCGCAGTGTTGTTAATGGAGGAGCTGCCAACCCCCCCTTCAGGCTGCAGACGTGGCCGCCCGCACGTCTCGAGATCCCATTCTCTCCCGGGTCCTAAACTGGGTGGTGAGGGGATGGCCAGCGGAACAGACAGGGCCAGAGTTCACGGCATACAAAGCCAGGCGGGAAGAGCTATCCGCCTTAAAAGGGTGCTTGTTATGGGGGGACAGGGTGGTCATTCCGGGGCCCATGAGACAAGGGGTTCTAGAAACGCTACATGAGGCCCACCCCGGCATTGTACGAATGAAAGCTCTGGCACGGAGCTACGTGTGGTGGCCCGGGATGGACGCCGAAATCGAAACCTGGGTCCGAGGGTGCACACGGTGTCAGGAAGTCCGCCCCAATCCCCCGAGAGCGCCAACCCAAAGCTGGGAGTCTACCCACAAACCGTGGTCACGCCTACACATAGACTTTGCGGGGCCGTTTCAGGGGCTCCAGTTCATGGTAACGGTAGACTCCTACTCGAAATGGGTGGAAATAAGCCCAGTGTCTACCACCTCTGCCAAAGCGGCAATACGGGCCCTGCGGAAAATATTCGCGACGCACGGGTTACCCGACACAATCGTGTCGGACAACGGGGCAGCGTTCACATCTGCTGAGTTTCAAGCGTTCCTCGAAAGGAACCTCATCAGGCACATACGATCAGCGCCCTTCCACCCAGCAACCAATGGACAGGCGGAGAGGACGGTACGCACCGCCAAAGAGGCCCTGAGCCGCATAACAGAGGGGGACTGGGAGTTTCGGCTGGCCCGCTTCCTTCTCACATACCGCACCACCCCTAACCCCATCTCCGGGCATTGCCCCGCAGAACTATTAATGGGCCGCCGCCCTACCACCTTATTAGACAGACTTCACCCGGACCGAGCCCCAGAGAGAAAGCTGGTCGAGAACAGGGAGGCGCCCCGAAGCTTCCTACCGGGAGACCCTGTCTACTTCCGGAACTACGGGGCGGGGCCGCCGTGGGTGGCCGGGGGCATCCTAAAACCCACCGGGCCAGTGTCATACGAAGTCCTAACAGATGGGGACCGGGTCCTCCGTAAACACGTCGACCAGCTCCGGAGGCGGCAAGACCCCGACACAGAGATCCAGTTACCGGGAAATGCCGCCGCCGCCCCATCATCCGATCGACCGCAAGCACCGTCAGCGGAGCCAGCGCCAGAAAGTACACGGAATCCGGAGGGGGCCCTGGTGACAGCTGAACCGCCGCCGCCGCTGCCGCCGCCGTTACAGCCGCCACCGTCACCGCCTCGGCTACTACCAGAGGTCCAAGCTCCTTGTGCTGGCGGACCACCCGATAGGGGCCCCGCCAGTCCGGTACCGGCCCCCCGACGTTCGCTAAGAGAACGGAGGGCACCAGCATACTTGAAAGACTACGTCACCTGATAGGAGACGAACTATGGGGGGAGGGGTGTTGTGTCCTGGGATCAGAAGGCAGAGCTGGCGAAATACAGCCAAGCTTCGCTCTCTGAGAACAATAGGGACTAGGTTCCTGAGCTCGCCAGTAGTGAACCAATGGCAGCATTGGCGGGCTATTCAAACCCGCCAATAGGAATATAGGGCCGTCCCCCTAACTGTATATAGTTGGCCTCCGGCCGTTACTGTGTGTTCTTGTCTTATGTGAAGTACGAATAAACGCGTCTTCTCTTATGTCGTCGTCCGAGTCATGAGGCCCGAAACCCAGTACTTTACAGACAGGCCACAGCAGAGAACTCAGACCAAGCGTGATCCCCCTGGAGAAGGAAATGGCAACCCACTCCAGTATCTTTGCCAAGAAAACCCCATGGACAGTTACAAAAGGCTAAAAGATATGACGCCGGAAGATGAGCCCCTCAGGTCGGAAGGTGTCCAATATGCTACTGAGGAAGAGCAGAGGGCAAGTACGAGTAACCCCAGAAAGAGTGAAGCGGCTGGGCCAAAGCCGAAAGGACGCTCAGTTGTGGATGTGTCTGACGGTGAAAGGAAAGTTCGATGCTGCAAAGAACAATACTGCATAGGAACCTGGAATGTAAGGTCTATGAATCAAGGTAAGCTTGACGTGGTCAAAAATGAGATGGCAAGAATGAACATCGACATCTTGGGAATTAGTGAACTAAAGTGGACAGGAATGGGCGAATTTAACTCAGAAGACCATTATATCTACTACTGTGGCCAGGAATCCCGTAGAAAAAATGGTGTGGCCTTTATAGTCAACAAGAGAGCGAGAAAGGCAGTACTGGGATACAATCTCAAAAATGACAGAATGATCTCAGTCCGAATCCAAGGCAAACCATTCAATATCACAGTAATCCAAGTCTATGCCACAACCACTGCTGCAGAAGAGGCTGAAATGGACCAGTTCTATGAAGACCTACAACAGTTCATAGAACTAATACCAAAAAATGATGTCCTCATCATCATAGGGGACTGGAATGCTAAAGTAGGAAATCAAAAGGTAACCGGAATAACAGACAAGTTTGGCCTTGGAGAACAAAATGAAGCAGGGCAAAGGCTAACAGAGTTTTGTCAAGAGAACACGCTGGTCATAGCGAACACCCTTTTCCAACAACCTAAGAGGCGTCTCTACACATGGACATCACCAGATGGGCAACACCGAAATCAGATTGACTATATAATTTGCAGTCAAAGATGGAGAAGCTCTATCCAGTCAGTAAAATCAAGACCTGGAGCTGACTGTGGCTCAGATCATGAGCTACTCATTGCAAAATTCAGACTTAAATTGAAGAAAGTTGGGAAAACCACAAGGCCATTCAGATTTGACCTAGATCGCATCCCCGATGAATATACAGTAGAGGTGAAGAATAGGTTTAAGGGACTAGATTTGATAGACAGAGTGCCTGAAGAACTATGGACAGAGGTCCGTGACATTGTAAAGGAGGCAGCAATCACCGCCATCCCAAAGAAAAAGAAATGCAAGAAAGCAAAGTGGCTGTCTGATGAGGCTTTACACATAGCAGAGGAAAGAAGGAAAGCTAAAGGCAACGGTGAAAAGGAAAAATTTGCCCAACTGAATGCAGATTTCCAGAGAACAGCAAGGAGAGATAAGGAGGCTTTCCTGAATGAACAATGCAAAGTAATAGAGGAAAACAATAGATTGGGAAGGACTAGAGATCTGTTCAAGAAAATTGCAGAAATCAAGGGAACGTTCCATGCAAAGCTGGCCATGATAAAGGACAAAAACGGTAGGGACCTAACAGAAGCAGAAGAGATTAGGAAAAGATGGCAAGAATACACAGAAGAACTATACAAGAAGGACCTCGATGTCCTTGACAACCACGATGGTATAATCACTGACCTCGAGCCAGACATCCTGAAAAGCGAAGTTAAATGGGCCTTAGAAAGCATTACTAACAACAAAGCTAGTGGAGGTGATGGTATCCCAGCTGAGTTATTCAAAGTCTTAAAAGAAGATGCTGTTAAAGTGCTGCACTCAATTTGCCAACAAATTTGGAAAGCACAACAGTGGCCAGAGGATTGGAAAAGGTCAGTTTACATTCCAATCCCAAAGAAGGGCAATGTCAAGGAATGTTCAAACTATCGCACAATTGCACTCATTTCACACGCTAGCAAGGTCATGCTCAAAATCCTACAAGCCAGGCTTCAACAGTACGTGGATAGAGAATTGCCAGAAGTACAAGCTGGGTTTCGAAGAGGTAGAGGAACGAGAGATCAAATTGCCAACATTCGCTGGATTATGGAGAAAGCAAGAGAGTACCAGAAAAACATCTACTTCTGCTTCATTGACTATGCTAAAGCCTTTGATTGTGTGGATCACAATAAATTATGGCAGGTTCTTAAAGAGATGGGAGTACCAGACCACCTCACATGTCTCCTGAGAAACCTGTATAAGGGTCAAGAAGCAACAGTTAGAACCGGATATGGAACAACTGATTGGTTTAGCATAGGAAAAGGAGTACGACAAGGATGTATATTGTCACCTTGCTTATTTAATTTATATGCAGAGTACATCATGCGAAATGCTGGCCTGGATGAATCACAAGCTGGAGTTAAGATTGCTGGGGAAAAGATCAATAACCTCAGATATGCAGACGATACCACTCTGATGGCAGAAAGTGAAGAGGACCTAAAGAGCCTCTTGCTCAGGGTGAAAGAGGAGAGCACAAAAGTGGGCTTGAAGCTCAACATCAAAAAAACTAAGATCATGGCATCTGGGCCCATCACTCCTTGGCAAATAGAAGGGGAAGTCGTAGAAGTAGTGACAGACTTCACGTTCCTAGGATCCCAGATCACTGCAGATGGTGACTGCAGCCATGAAATTAAAAGACGCCTGCTCCTTGGGAGGAAAGCGATGGCAAACCTAAACTGTATGATAAAAAGCAGAGACATCACCTTGCCAACAAAAGTCCACATGGTCAAAGCAATGGTATTCCCCGTAGTAATGTATGGCTGCGAGAGTTGGACTATAAGGAAGGCCGAGCGCCGAAGAATAGATTCTTTTGAACTATGGTGCTGGAGAAGACTCTTGAGAGTCCCTTGGACTGCCAGGAGATCAAATCAGTCAATCCTAAAAGAAATCAACCCTGATTGTTCATTGGAAGGCCAGATCCTGAAGCTGAAGCTCAAATACTTTGGCCACCAAATGAGAAGGGAGCATTCACTGGAGAAGACCCTGATGCTGGGAAAGATTGAAGGTCAAAGAAGAAGGGGACGGCAAAGGATGAGATGGTTAGACAGTGTCATCGATGCAACGAACATGAAATTGAGCAAACTTCAGCGGACAGCGGAAGACAGGAGGGCCTGGCGTAATCTGGTCCATGGGGTCGCGAAGAGTCGGACTCGACTGTGCGACTGAACAACAACAACAACAACAACAACAAAAAGCTCACAAAGTAGAATGTTTGCTCACAAGACTCCGCAGCTTAGAGGGAACATTGCCTGTGAGGTAGGTGGGGCTGAGAGAGCTCTAACACAAACTGTGCTTTCAGGAACAGCTGTGCCAGCGCTTGTGACTGACCCAAGGTCACATCAGCAGGTGCAAGTGGAGGAGTGGGGAATCAAACCCGGTTCTCCCAGATTAGAATCCGCGCATTTAACCACTATACGAAACTGGCCAGCGATGCTTCTCTTGGAGTTAGAAGTCCTAGAAACGGCTCTAATCTCTTAAGGAGGCTTGGCCCTAGCCACAGGAAACACTGTTCAGACACCCCCGACTCGCCAATTAAATGACACTGAAACGTGGTCATTGTTTGTGCCGACGCTCCCCCATCAAACATTTGGAAAGCGACAGTTTTGCTCCAGTGTGGCTGACCTGCCGTCTCGCCAGGCCCCTTAAATCAATGGCACTTAGGGCATTAGGAGTGACAGGGGAAACGATCTTTCAGAAAGCTTTCAAGACTTCAGCGTCTAAGTGGACATCACTCTTTCTTCTCGTCTGCAACGGCTGGGGTGGTGGCAGGGGTGGCGGATGACAGCCCGGGAAGGCACCCGCCCGGGGCTTGTTGAGGGGGAGGGGAACCGGCAACCAGAGCCGGTCTGACGGCTGCTGCCACCACTCGTGACATGGATCGGGACCGTGAACCAAGTACTCCGCGACACTATCCTGTCTGTAAAACCTCATTGCCTACGATGCACAAGAAGAGGCTGAAGAGTAACTGAGAAGTTCCAGGCGACTTGCGCACTTCCTGCTCCCGGCTGCATGGCAGGCCCAAAGAACTGGGGAAGGAGTTCAGAGTGGAGCGGGGCTGGCGTCGGCACACCCTAGGGTGGGGCAGCTGCCCAGATCCAGGACATCGTGGGGGGGGGGAGGACTCACTGCCACTGGTCCCCCCACTCCCATGCACCTTCCTTGAAATCTGCCTGTACCCATGCTCTCAACGGCTCAGAGTCATTGAGAAAGGGCGCGTAGGTGGTGCACAGGGATGGCACAAACTGGGAGCAATGATGGCAGCACTCCCAGCTGTATGGACTGGCCAGTGCTGCCAGGGGAAAGCCGCGCAGGTGGTGCCGGCAACTAAGCAAGGACAATCAATGGGCTTGCAAGCAGGAGAAGGATTAACACACGGAATTCACTGCCACAGGAGGTGGTGGTAGCAGCTACAAGCAAGGACGGCTTCAAGAGGGAATTGGATAAACATATGGAGCAGAGGTCCATCAGTGGCTATGAACCACAAGGGATAGATAGGGACTCTCGGTCTGGGGCAAGTGATGCTCTGTATTCTTGGTGCTTGGGGGCGGCAACAGTGGGAGGGCTTCTGGTGTCCTGGCCGCACTAGTGGATCTCCTGATGACACCTGGTATTTTTGGCCACTGTGTGACACAGAGTGTTGGACTGGATGGGCCATTGGCCTGATCCAATACTGATTTCTCTTATGTTCTTATATGGAGCAGAGGTCCATCAGTGGCTATCAGCCACAAGTTACAGATAGGGACTCTCAGTCTGGGGCAAGGGATGCTCTGTATTCTTGGTGCTGGGTGGGGGGACAACAGTGGGAGGGCTTCTGGAGTTCTGGCCCCACTGCTGGACCTCCTGATGGCACCTGGTATTTTTGACCACTGTGTGACAAACTGTTGGACTGGATGGGCCACTGGCCTGATCCAACATCGGCTTATCTTATGTTCTTATGCATGAGTGGGGGGGAGGATCCCACGGGGGTGTGTGGAAAGGTAGTGGACAGATGTGGGCCCTGGGGATGACACAATACTGGCCCCAGGATGAGGGGTCCTCTCTGTGGTTGGATCTCACTGGGTTGGCTGCAGATAGATATGATCTGGAGGACAGCCTTTTTAAAAACAAACCAACTAAGAAAGAAGGAAGAGGAGGGGGATCTAAAGGCTAGCAGGCTGCCCGGGCTCCTTTGTCTCAAATGAATGTCCCAAAACGACGAGTACCCTGACGCATCTGAGCTCACAGAATTAAAATATGCCAAGTCATGGAAACCAGGCATTTTAAAAATCACTTTGCGTGCAGCCTCATCCGGCTGGGAGAACTGAACCAACGCATCGTATTTACATTTTTAAACAGATCTCCAGAGATGCTGCCAGATAAATTAATCTACCATTAATTACATCAATCTTTAATTAACCGTTTGAATTTTAAAAACGAAAAGCTCGGAGTGGTTCTGGCAAAGCAGAAATATAAATGTTTATGTCTGCTCCAGGATATCGAGTATCTATTTAGTTTGGGGTTTTTTATTGGGAAGATGAAAACTGTGCTGAGCCAGGGATTTAATTGGACCCCAGTTTACTCCTGCCAACCTAGCAGTTCGAAAGCAAGAAATTGCAAGTAGATAAATAGGTACCACTTCAGTGGGAAGGTAACAGCGTTCCGTGCACCTTGGTGTTTAGTCATGCCGGCCACATGATCACGGAAACGTCTTCGGACAGCGCTGGCTCTTCGGCTTTGAAACGGAGGTGAGCACCGCAACCCTAGAGTCGGATTCAACTGGCTTTCGAGCAAGGCAACCTTTACCTTTACCTTACTTTAATCCGTACTGTTAAAACTATAGTATTACAAGGGAGAGCTTTAAGAATCATTAACGTATTTGACAGTGTGCTACTTCCACGTCACAGAATATATAAATGGGGGGGAGAGGTAAAGTGTCTGTGCGTGTGTGTGAGAGAGATAGAGAGACAGAGAGAGAGAGAGAGAGAGGTTTGCAAGATACTCACAAAGCAATACAGTAGCACCTTAGAGACCAACTAGATCAGGCGTGTCAAACGTAAGGCCCAGGGGCCGGAAGTGGCCCGCCCAGGGCTCTTATGTGGCCCAAGAGCAACTGGTGCAAAGGAGGGAACAGGAGACTGCTCGGGGGGCAGTAGGCGGAGCCACTCTGATCGTGGCACAACTTCATCTCCATGGGCATGTCTGGCTCCCCAGTCCGCTTATACGGGTTTTCCTTTGCACCCCCCTCCCAGCCCACGGGGCCTTGCAGTGGGGATACAACAACCTGGAGCTCACCAGCTGCTGTCCTTTATACAGTTTATGTCCCCAGTACCTGGCATTACGTCTTATGTGCCATAAGACATGGCCCGGCCCGACATAATAACATTTATGTCAGATCTGGCCCTTGTAACAAACAAATTTGACACCCCTGAACTACATTTTATGAGTACAGGCTTTCGAGAGTGAGAGTTCCCTTGTCAGTTCAGTTTCCAGTTTAGTTTATTGTAATTAGCCGTTGGCCGTTACCGAATTACAAAACACAAGCTAAAGGTTAGGATCAGGATATACAGGAATACCAGGAATCAGTAACAAAATACGACTAATATAATACAGTAGCCTACATAACACCCCTTCCCGATGCCACCTTGGAACGTATATTCTTTGCAGCAAGGGCAAATAATGAAACTTTAGAAGAGACATAGGCATCAATGTAAGATAACAAAAATGATTTTTTCTTTCCCCTCAACTGGGTAAGCACTAAGACCAGCTCCCCTTTGAATCTCAAGAGCTCATAGCCCCAAAATCTTTTTGGTCCCCTGACGTGCTCCTGGGCTCAAATCTAAGCGTTCTAATGCAGGCCGACACGGCTTCCCTCGGAGACGATCTTCATGGAAAGAAATGCAGATGTGGGCATGTAAGTAAAAGGAGGGCCACGAGACACATAAAAGTGAAAGAGCTTCCTTTCTGTTCACTGCAATCGCTGTTCAAAGCCATCCACACTTCAAAGCCCGGTTCACCTGGCCACCTGCTTTCCCTCTTACACAGGTTAGCTGAGAAATAATAGGAAACGCTTACCCTCAAAGCCCATTCGCAGTCAAGGATGGCTTTCTCGTGCTCCCGCAGCTTGATGTAAGCCTGAAACAACATGAGCCAGGATAATTTAAGCAGTCGGGATGGGCATTAACTGGCTCACAAACCCTTGTTCGGGATTAATTTTGCCCGGTTCATGGTTCACAAACCGCAGCCCGGCCACGAACTTCCACAAACTTTTAAGGCAGTTTGTGGGTTCATGGGGAGCGAAAAGCAGGCATTTGAACCCGTGCTTTCTCCTCCCCACGAAATCTACCAAAACAGCTGAGTGGCAGGAACAGGCAGCTCCTAGTCACTCAGATGTTTATTTATTTATTTATTTACTTCCAATTTATATCCCGCCTTGCCAGTGCAAACTGGCTCAAGGCGGCTTACATAAGTTAACATACAATAAAACCAATAAATACGATAAAATTTATAATAAAAGTTACATAAGGTGCTAGTATAGTTTAGACTCGAAACAGGTGAGCCACGAGGGCAGCCTGCTCCCATGGCTCAGTGGTTTAAAGGGGCTCTGCCGCTCAGCTGTTTGGTTTAAATGGCTTGGAGCTATTTAACCCCCTGCTTTCTGCTCACCGCCAAAAGCAATAGGGAGCAGAAAGCAGGGGTCACAAACCCATGCGAACTGGTTCAGTCCACAAACCAACCTCCTGGTTCATATAGGTTCATGGTTCAGCCACGAACCACAAACTGAACTGCAAAAAATGCAGTCTGTGCCCATCCCTATTAAGCAGTATTTACTCTGTACGTATTTACGTTATTTATAGTCCGCCTTTCTCACAGGGACTCAAGGCGGCTTACACAGAATAAATCAGTTCAGTCAACAGAGCAGGACGTTCAAAAGAACAGTGCAAGAGAAACAAACCAGAGGAAAGGCATGGCAGAAGTACTAACATGACACAATAAATGAAAGCAAGAATTACATAGGAGGAGCCTACTTCCCACTTACAGCAGCAGGCAGTATAAACTATTACCAGCAGTACAGTCTACAGTTCCTGACCATTCAACCCAAGCTTCTTTCCGAACCATATTGTTATAGGGCAGCTCTATTTCCTGTGCAAAAAGCCCTCTTAAATAATTCAGCTTTGCCAGGAGAGGGGGAGCCTTCCTGACCCAGGAGACAGGCACGGGGATGTGGCTCGCTGCACAGGGTCCTCAGTCGACTCCCAGCTCCCAGAAGTGATACGTCTCAACTCTCAGGGAAGGAAGGCCAAAAAAGTGGACTCTTGTGAAGTAACTGGCAGTCGCTCCGTACTCTTAGAGACTCACTGGCATGCTCATGTCATTAAGCCACACAGAAATGACACAAAGGAAGTCAGAGAACGTGCAGGGAGCAGTCCCAGAGATTTTTCTATGCCTGAGGGCAAAAGGCATGAAGTTCCAGCCCTGTTATAAATTACTGTCAAAAGTACCATTCACTGTGATAGAGAGAATTTGCTCAACAATAGACATGAAGAGTTACGGCTCTAAATTACAGGGATCTTTTGTGTCCAGCAAAGTGAGCTTAGCCTCACAATAGCTCCCACCCCAGAAAACTGTTCATCTTTAAGAGGCTTCTGGACTCGAATTTTCTTCTGCTATTACAGACTAACAAGCCTACCCACCTGAGAGGCTCTAAGTTAGAGTGCCATGACTTTTGAAAAAGAAAAAAGAGGTTCTAAAACATCAGACCTGCAAGTTCTGCACCAGAACAAAGTTTGAGTCCGGCTGGCACCTTTTAAGACCAACAAAGTTCAATTCTGGGTAAAAGTGTTCATGTGCCTGCACACAAAAGCTTATGCCCAGAATTAAACCTCGTTGCACGTGCACGGAAGCTTATGCCCAGAATTAAACTTTGTTGCATGCGCACGGAAGCTTATACCCAGAATTAAACCTTGTTGCATGCACACGGAAGCTTATACCCAGAATTAAACTTCGTTGCATGCACACAGACGCTTATATCCAGAATTAAACTTTGTTGCATGCACACGGAAGCTTATACCCAGAATTAAACTTTGTTGCATGCGCACGGAAGCTTATGCCCAGAATTAAACCTTGTTGCATGCACACGGAAGCTTATACCCAGAATTAAACTTCGTTGCATGCACACAGACGCTTATACCCAGAATTAAACTTTGTTGCATGCACACGGAAGCTTATACCCAGAATTAAACTTTGTTGCATGCGCACGGAAGCTTATGCCCAGAATTAAACCTTGTTGCATGCACACGGAAGCTTATGCCCAGAATTAAACTCTGTTTGCCTTAAAGGTGCCGCTGGACTCCAACTCTGTTCTATTGCTTCAGACCAACCTGGCGGCCCACCTGACTTCTGCAACAGTTAGTCAGAGAAAGCAATACTACCACAGTTGATCGTTTCACAGAACAGCCTCTTAAAACACTTGACAATGAGCCCTGTTCCGGTAGCAAAGGCAGAGCCCAGTGAGAAGGAAGCGTGGCGGCATTTCTGAGCACTTGCAGGGCGCAATGTGGGGGCAGCTTCCGTTCTCCCACTTAGGAACCGCCACAGTGGACAATCAAGGTAAGGAACACGACGTCCCAGCCACACCCTGGGCTCACTGCAAGAAACCCACCCGGTGGACTGCACAGGTAGTTTGTCCAGACAAAGGTGAGTGGAGCATGCTGAAGTAACGTGCCTGACGGCTAAAGCAGGAATCATCCGGGCACACGCCAAGCCTCTGGGCATGCTCTGCCTCCTTCATCCAGGACCACTCCATGTGCTGCTGACAGCCTCACTGCAACGCATGCATCCGCACAGAAATTAACGGGGCTGCCTCCAGCCTCTTCTGAACCTCAGAGGGGCGTGGTTCCCGGCATCTCTCGGGGTTTGGTTTGGTTTCCCGGCATCTCTTGGGGAGCCCACGGCAGCAAAGTCTGAGCTGTGCCCTCTTTAACAGCAGGGAGGGGCTGTAGCTCAGCGGCAGAGCATCTGCTCGGCATGCAGAAGGCCCCAGGTTTGAACCTTGACGTCTTCAGTTAGGGATCAGGTAGCAGGTGATGGAAAAGACCTCTGCCCAGGACCCTGGAGTGTAGCCACAAGTCTGAGTAGAGGATGCTGACTTTGATGAACTAATAGTCTGATTCAGTATAGGGCAGCTTGATGTGTTCAGTGCAGGATAAGTGGAACTGAAGTCATTTTGCCTACAAATATCCTGACCCAGACTCTCACCTCTCCATACTCATTGCAGGGAACGTGGCAAGAAAGCCCAATAAATCCTCTTATGGGGCAAGGGCAAGCTGAGTGAAATGCTTTGCAGAATTTTACCTCCGCTGGGACCTGCCCAGACTCCAGAAAGGCCTGGGAACACAGCATCTGTTCCTGCATTCCAAGCTGCTAAAAGTTTGCCTTCTCTTCTAAGAAGCATCTGTACACTGCTTATCTTCCTTGGGTTACCTGTGCCCCCAAAAGTGGAGTGGCTTGAAGGTGGTACTATCTAGACAAAAGAAAATTCTTCCTACAACATGTAAGGAGACCATACAAGGCGTATTTTGTGTGGGGTGCAAATCCCCACTCCGCCGTGAGTCTCCCTGAAGAGCAGGGTCATTCGCTCTTACCCTAACCGACCTCGCGGGGATCCTGTGAGGGGAAAAAAGGGATGGGAGAGGCACGTGTGCTGCACAAGGCTCCCTGGAGGCAAGGAAGGATGAAAAGGTACCAGACAGATTGAGAGAAAGATATGAACAGAGAGCTGGAAAGGATCCCAAGGGTCATCTAGTCCAACCCCCTGCACAGTGCAGGAAATTCACAGCGACCGCTCCCTCTTCCGCTTGCCCAATGACCCCTGTTCTATACCAGGAGGAGGGGGGCGGGGGGACAGGATTCCTGGGCCAATCTGGCCCGGTGTCAGTAATGGCCCCTTTGTTTATGTTTCATACTGAGTCCATTGTTCTGTGTTCCCTATCTTGTCCCTGCTTCTGCGCTTGCGTAGGTATGCTAGCTGTAACGTGGGAGCTTCGCCTCTACTGCTCGGTGTTATCACAGTGGCCTTGAATGCAGGCTTTGGGCTATTCTTGAGTCTATGAGAATTTTCCAGTCCTGTGAAGCCAAGGGGTGGGGGGAGTTGTCTCCCGACTATTAAGTAACCCTCCCACCAGGAGTTTCCCGCGCGCCCGCGCTTGAAGATTATTTGCTAGTTGCATGTCTGCATCACACTATAACCATGCCTGAGCCGCACATCCCGCCATTCCTGACAATAACCGTTTTGCTGTGGGTTTTAGCATTGTATTCCAATAAAGCTTTTCTTAGCCTCAAGAATGCTTGGATCTACTTGCTTTAGAACCTGACATCCGGAGGGAAATTCCTTCCTGACCCCAAAGACAGAGTAGTCACAGAGTCATAGAATCATAGAGCTGGAAGGGACCTCCAGGGTCATCTAGCCCAACCCCCTTACACAAGTGACTTGTAGAACTCACTGCCACTGGATGTGTTGATGCATTTTCACCATGACGGATGGAATGATCTTCCACCAACCTGTCTAATTCCGCGACACAGCTCCATCAATGGCTAAAAGCCATCGTGGCAAAACAGAACATGTTCAGAGGCAAAATACCTCTCAACAGCCATTGGTGAAGACAATTAGTAGGGCAGGCTTTTGCGTCTCCACATCCCGCTCGTATTTCTTTTTCCATTTACAAAATCTGCATGCCACTTTTCTCCTCAACAAGGGCCAACTTCCAGGCGGCATCCAGATGGCTACGGCGTGAGGGCAGAAGTTATTTATTTATTTATACATTTGACTTTTAGACCACCCTCCCCTATACGCCGGGCTCTGGGCGGTGAGCGACATTTCCATAAATAAATTCACAAATCAAGTTAAAACAATTAAACAACAAAACAATAAACAATAACATCTAGTCAGACTAGACCAGGGGTGGCCAGACTTGCTTAACGTAACAGCCACACAGAATAAAGTCAGATGTTTGAGAGCCGCAAGACAGGGACAAATATCGCACACACACGTTTTTATTGAAAAATATGCAAATTTGCTTTTTATTAATATTAAATTTGCCCACCCCTGGACTAGATGAACTGCCGGTCTGATCCAGCAGGGCTGCTCTGGTGCCGCGATGGAAATCCGAACACCCCCCCATTGCTTTTTGATCGCAGCCTCTTACGTCCCCTACCACCAACTACATCTATGCAAAGAAATAACACAGGAAATCACAGAAGATGCCTGTGACTGCAACATGTAAAGCGCAACTGCTAGGCAATTCTCCCCACTAGGAAGAGGAACCTCAATCCACCTTGGGCCAAGAGGAGTATAAATATTTTAATTAATAAATAAACCTGAGAGTGATGTTAGCTGAACCCAGGCCATATAGTCCTGCAATACCTGGAAACAAGGGATGCATTTCTAACCCCGGACATCCGGCAGAGGACCAAATACAGATGTGGTGAAAGGAAAGCGGATGAGGGTTATGCTGACCAGAAGGCTGCCTGGACTAATTTACAGTGAGAAGCCCACAGGCACTGCAGCTGCTTGTGTGCTACACTGACCTGCGCTCTGTTGGCATACAGCGCTGGTATATCCTTCTGCTTCTTCAAGCCTTCTGTGTACTTCTGGATGGCCGCTGCAAAGTCCCCTTTGCTGAATGCATCATTCCCCTGTTCTTTCAGTGCTGCAGAGGAAACAGCCATAAAACAGGACTGGCCTTGGAGTTGGAAGATGGTGTACAAATAAACCAACATAAAAATTCTTTATTAAGAGTCTTGGTTAGAAAGCGCCCATGATCGCGAGTGAGAAGGACTTTTGAAACAGTGAATCACAATAACCAGCTAGATTTTCTCAGAGGGTAGCTGTTTTGGCCCAGGGCTGAACCATGGATCACACGCTGCAGAAGCGGAGAGGCGATTATAGGGCTGGCAGAGTCGTTCAAAAGACAGAGGGGTTGATGTTGCCTAGAAACTAACTGGGGCCTAGAAGTTTCTTCTCTTCATTTCTGTTCCACTTGTTCCTTCCTTGCTGGATCTGTTGCAGACCAGGAGAAAGGCCAGCACTGTACCCATTTGATTATTTGTTCTGTGTGCCTGAGAGCGAAGTAAGTTTTCTTTCTTGAAAGAAACATCAGCCTGGACTCATATTTATCTGCAAAACTGCAACATTTATAAACAGGGACTTGGCATTCTAATCTCACTGCGATTGCTAATTTTCTGCCCCTCGGCACTTCTCCTCTGTTCTAATCAAGAAGAAGAAGAAGAGAAGGATTGGATTTATACCCCACCCTTCACTACCCAAAGGAGCCTCGGAGCAGCTTACAAACTCCTTTCCCTTCCCCTCCCCACAACAGACACCCTGGAAGGTCAGTGGGGCTGAGAGAGCTCTGACAGAAACTGCTCTTTTTCAAGGACAGCGCTGCCGGAACTATGGCTTGCCCAAGGCCATCCAGCAGCTGCATGTGGAGGAGCGGGGAATCAAACCCGGTTCTCCCAGATTAGAGTCCACGCACTTAACCACTGGCTCACACATCCAACTGGCTCAAGCCAATTCCAATGTATATGGTGCCCCTGCCCCCAGACTCCCTTCTCTGCGATATCCCTCCCACCTCCAGACTGGGACAGAAGGGCTCGGGGATATCCATTCCAACTTGTATCTGACAAAGAGAGCTCTGACTCTTCAAAGAGTGTACCCTGAAAATCTTGTCGGTCCTTAAGGTGCTATAACACCTAAATCTTTGGCTCCAGTTCATTCGTAACAAGTTACATTAATCACAAATTCCAGAGGGGCCCGTGTCACAAACTCACTTTTAACCACAAACTCACAGTGTTCAAGTGAAGTGATGCTATGAATATCATTCGGCCTGTTTTAGCTATGTTTGATGACATACAATAAGCCAAATGGAAAATTATTATCTGACTGAAGGAATTCCTTATTACTGCTAGTCATAAGAAGAGGAGGAGGAGGAGAGATTAGATTTATACCCCGCCCTTCACTACCCGAAGGAGTCTCAGAGCAGCTTACAAACTCCCTTCTCTTCCCTTCCCTGCAACGGACACCCTGGGAGGTAGGTGAGGCTGAGAGAGCTCTGGCAGAAACTGCTCTTTTTCAAGAACAGCTCTTGTCAGAACTATGGCTTGCCCAAGGTCATCCAGCAGGTGCAAGTGGAGAAGTGGGGAATCAAACCCGGTTCTCCCAGATTAGAGTCCGCGCACTTAACCACTACACCAAACTGGTGCTCTGGTGGTTTGGACGCCCCAGAATGCTGGTGGTTTGGAATGCCCAAGACCCTTCCTTTCAGAGCCTTGCAAGACCACAGGATGTGCCGCCTGAACTCCCGCAGCCTTCCTGTTCGCCAAAGTACCCTCTCCCCAGTCCCATCTCCCCAAAATGCCCGAGTTCAACTGTTACCGTTTGCAAGGGCTTCGTTCTTTTTCCGTCTCCTGGCTCGCTCTTTGGCATCCTCTTCTAAAGCAGCCATGAAGGTCTCTGAAAGAGTGGAGAGAAGTTCAATAAAAAAAATAAAGCCGCTTGATCTTTTCTTAAAAAAAAAACAAACCCTAAAAAGCAGAAGAGCTCAAAGTCATTTCTGAGACGTGGAACTGAAATCCAAGGGAGCTTTTTCATTAACGTGACACCAAATCAAAATCAGGGTAATAAGCTCCCCCCTATGGAAATGCTCCTAACGATTTTAATCCCTGCCTTTGAAAGAAGCAACATCTCCACGTCGATGAGGGCTTCTAATCTCTAGATAATGAAGAATGCGATAACATCTGCTGGGCGTCACCTTCCAAAGTACTGAAGACGCAAGCCATTTAAAGGCCCGTTTTGTAGATGTCTGTCATTCCACTGAAGTCAATGCAGATCAAACTAGTTCTGATTTTAAAACAGAAAGGGGAAAACTGGCTTTTGAACCTGCAGAATTCCAGTTAAGTCACTAAATTAAGAGCAACATGCCATTCCATCAAGAAGAAGAAGAGATTGGATTTATAACCCACCCTTCACTTGGAGTCTCAGAGCGGCTTACAAACTCCTTTCCCTTCCCCTCCCCACAACAGACACCCTGGGAGGCAGGTGAGGCTGAGAGAGCTCTGACAGAAACTGCTCTTTTTCAAGGACAGCGGTGCCAGAGCTTGTGACTGACCCAAGGTCACACCAGCAGGTGCAAGTGGAGAAGTGGGGAATCAAACCCGGTTCTCCCAGATTAGAGTCTGCACACTTAACCACTACACCAAACAGAGCTGATGGAACAGGAGGGGACAGGTCCTGAGGGACAACCACTAGCCCACATGGAAGCTCATGGAGCTCTTGCCCAGAAGCAGCACAACTATAACAAATATTTATTAACTTAGAACATTTCTGCGCTGCCTTTCCAGAGAAGCAGCTCCAGGCAGCTCACAAAGCAAGACACAATTTTTTAAAAATCCAGCATCGGAAACACAGGCAGGGCGTCCTAACAGCGTCAAACTCTGAGTAGCTTAGCAGGAGCCGCCTGAAACAGATCTTGGGCCAGAAGCAGACTAGAAAATGATGTTAAAAGATCACACCCTTAATTAAAAACCTGAGTTAAAAGAAAAGGTTTTGGTCTGGCACCTAACACTGGGGAGCTGTCTCCCCTGCTGAGGCTACATGGAATTCCCTGCCACAGGAGGTGATGGCGGCTACAAGCAGGGACGGCTTCAAGAGGGGATTGTATAAACATATGGAGCAGAGGTCCATCGGTGGTTATTAGCCACAAGGTATAGATAGGAACTCTCTGTCTGGGGCAAGTGATGCTCTATATTCTTGGTGCTTGGGGGGAGGGGGTCAACTGTGGGAGGGCTTCTGGTGTCCTGGCCCCACTGCTGGACCTCCTGATGGCCCAGGTATTTTTGGCCACTGTGTGACACAGAGTGCTGGACTAGGTGGGCCATTGGCCTGATCCAACATTGGCTTCGCTTATGTTCTTATGAGAAACATCTGGAGCAGAAGTCCATCAGTGGCTATTAGCCACGAAGTATAGACAGGAACTCTCAGTCTGGGGCAAGTGGTGCTCTGTATTCTTGGTGCTTGTGGTGCTGGAGGGGGCAGCAGTGGGAGGGCTTCTAGTGTCCTGGCCCCACTGCTGGACCTCGTGATGGCAACTGGTGTTTTTGGCCACTGTGTGACAGAGTGTTGGACTGGATGGGCCACTGGCCTGATCCAACATGGGCTTCTCTTATGTTCTTGTTCGTACCAAGTGAGGGAGGGGTCAGAAGGAGGGTGGTGGCCAGCTCACGGCACAATATCTGTTCCTGTGCTCTTGTAATGAGAAATACACAGGAGGTGATTTATCTTACCGGGATTTGTCAGCCCCTCCTGATTTGGCAAATCCTACAAGAGACAGGTGGAAGCAAAACATTAGCTCTGAGGCCTGGGGGGAAGGAAGGAACAGCGCACATTTGCTGTAACATATTGTTCAGCGACGATCCTTAACTTTTATCTGTTGGAAGGTTCCCGTTGCATGAAAAATATGAGAAACGGGGAAAACCAGATCAACCTCATTTTTCAAAGCCACTTAAAAAAGCACCACCCCGTAATAACCCACGCTTCAAAAGTGGAGCAGTGCTTCTCCAAAGCTGTCGGAATTAATTCCATCAGGAACGTTAAAAAGCCATGGGAAGGAAGAGAAACAAACAATGGAAAAAATAATAATAATTCTGGGCTTGGGATACGAAATCAATTTGGCACATGATTTCAGAGGCACCTCGACCGGGCAAACGGCAGCTGCGGGTTGATGCTTTCAAGTGCAATAAAAGCATGCTGCCTCGCATGCCGCAATTACAGCCCCTGCTCTGAAGAGAAAACTCCCGCTTGCAGCAGGGAGATGTTTAGGAGACAGTCCTGAAAAGGTTCTGCACCAGGGCGGGGGCAGGGCACGATCTGCACAATTGGAAGAGGTGCGATTTTGTCCTGTCTGCCTGGGAAGGCTGGTTGGGTGGATCTACCCATCTGCTTATTTTAAAGATTTTTATGCCAATTCAGATAGCGGGGACAACTGAAGCAAAGCCTCTGAGTCTGTCTGGGGTACAGGGGTAGGTTTGTATGGGACAGTACATTGGTTTTAGGTCGTACGGAGCTTTAAAGGTCAATGCTAGCACCCTGAATGGAGTCCAGAGGGAAAATGGAAGCCAGTGTAGGTGGAAGAAGACTGACGTGATACGTTCCCTACGACCCGCTCCAGTCAACACTCCGCCCATGCAGCAGAATGCAGTGGGACCAAAGGGACAAGATCCTGAAGTGTCAGAAGGCGCAGCACCAGGGCCCCGTTCTGCTGCGAGTGCCCATCTGTCTTCCGCTGGCTACAGCTGAGCAGCAACTGAAAAGGGCCGAACTGGTATCACCAACAGTGACGTAACCAGAGGCAATCAAACCAAAACTGAACAGCGGTACAGCAGGCAGATAAAGGATACAGAAATGATTCTTAATACTGGACCCAAACGGTTTCAAATAACGGTAACGTGTTCTGAAATGTTATGCAAATTGTAACACGTGCTGGAAAAGGAAACAGCAATGATCAATACGCTGCAAAATCGTAGATAGCTTCCTATGCAGGCAGAGTCGGAAAACCAAACAGGGGCAAAAGCCACGGTCTGTCATCCTGGCTGAATGCGTGGCTGCCTGGACCCCACCCCCGTTTTTAAAAAAAGACAGAACCTTTACAGAAGGCCGTGTATTGATGAGTGTTCGGTCCACCCTGGGCCTGCATTCGTCCTCTTCTTCCTCCTTAGCGGAGCGAAGTCTTTTCTCTGTAACTGCGATGGCTTTCTCCTGAACCTCCGGGTCACTGGAATTCAGACCTTGAATCAAGCTGGCTGAAAAGAATGACAAAGGAAAGTAAGTACGCAAGTCTAAGACAAATTGTGGGATGCCCAGTGCAACACCCCAGAGATACCTCCCCATTTCTCTCAAGCTCTGGCTAGAAACCAGCAAATTTGATTCATTTTAAAAAAAAAAAACTGTGAACCCTCTTGGGAACTTGCAGATGCACAACTGAAATTACAGGAGGTAAAAAAACTAAACAATTCAAGAAATAAGCACCTGGCTTTGAGACACTGGTTAAAAAAAGACCCTAGAATCATAGAATCATAAAATCACAGAGTTGGAAGGGACCTTCCAGGGTCATCTAGTCCAACCATCTGAACAATGCAGGAAACTCACAAATACCCCCCCCTCCACACCTGCCGTGGCCCCTGTTCCACGCCCAGAAAATGACCAAAAAAACCCTTCCAGGATTGCTTCCTGACCCCAAAGTGGCAACCAGCATTTCCCTGGGCATGTAAGAAAGGGCCACAAGAACTCAGCACTGAGGCAACCCTCCCTGCCCTCCCTCTCATGATCTGCCTGAATTCACAGAATCCTAAAAAAAGCCAAGAAGAATCAAATGCAGAGGTGTAAGATGGGGGATAGAGCAGTGGTACACATGAATTTCAGGGGACTACAAGCTGAACACCCTGAGACGGGTGGCCCAGACTGGCCCGATCTCATCAGATCTCAGAAGCTAAGCAGGGTCAGTACCAGCGTTCCCTCTAAGCCGAGTTAGTGTGAGCCAGTTTACAGTTTTTTAGCCTCCGGCTCACACATTTTTGTCTCGGCTCGGGAAGGACGGCGCCCGAGCAAACTAGTTTATGCAGCAGCCAGATCGCTCGCTCTCGACTTTAATGCTGGTCGCTCACAAAGTGGAATTTCTGCTCACAAGACTCCACACCGTAGAGTCCTTGGATACGAGACCACCAAGGAAGCCCAGGGTCGCCAGGCGGAGGTAGGCAACGGCAAACTGCCTCTGTTAGTCTCTCGCCTTGGAAACCCGGCAGGGTCTCCCTTCGCCGTGACAGCCCTTTCCACCACCAGCAGCTGAACAAGAGCTGGCACGGTGCTGCAGCTGCAACGAAGGCTCGTGCGGTTTAAGGTGGCATTAACAGAAATGCTGCAATCAGTTCTGGGCACTGCAATTCAGGACAATTTAGGACCTACTGGGATCGATGCTCCCTCTAAGCTGTGGAGTCTTGTGAGCAAAAATTCCACTTTGTGAGCTGCTGGCATTAAAGCTGTGGCTACTGCATAAATTAAGTCTGCTCTGGAGCCCTCCTTCCTGGGCTGAGACGAAAATCTCTGAGCTGGAGGCTAAAAAACTGCGAGCTAGCTCACACTAACTCAGCTCAGAGGGAACAGCGACTGGGATCCATTCAGAGGTGGTGGTGGTGGTTGTCCAGTGGCACAGTCGAGTCCGACTCTTCGCGACCCCATGGACCACATCACGCCAGGCCCTCCTGTCTTCTGTTGTGCTCTGGAGTTTGCTCAATTTCATGTTCGTCGCCTTGATAACCCTGTCTAACCACCTCGGCCTTTGCCACCCCCTTCTTCTTTGACCTGGAAAACAAGCCCTACGAGAAAATGTAGAAGGAACTGGGCACGCCGAGCCTGGAGAAGAGAAAACTGAGGGGTAGATGATTTTGCTGTTCAAAAATCTGAAGGGCTGTCACGCTGACAGCTAGCAGCAGTAGGGTGTAGTGGTTAGAGCGTAGGACCAGGATGTGGGTTCAGATCCCCACTCTGCCATGGAAAATCACTGGGTGACTTTGGGCCAGCCACACCTTTCAGTACAGCCTCCCTCACAGGGTTGGTGTGAGGATTAAAGTGGAGGAAGAGAGAATGATGTACACCACTTTGGGACCTCTTTGAGGAGAAAAGTGGGGTATAAAGCCAGTCTGGTGTAGTGTTTAGGAGCGTGGACTCTAATCTGGGAGAACCGGGTTTGATTCCCCACTCCTCCACAAGCAGCTGCTGGTGTGACCTATGGTCAGTCACAAGTTCCCTCCGAGCTATTCTCTCATTACAGTCCTCAAAAGAGCTCTCTCAGCCCCACCTGCCTCACAGGGTGTCTCTTGTGGGGAGGGGAAGGGAAAGGGATTGTAAACTGTTCTGAGACTCCTTTGGGTAGTGAAGGGCAGGGTATAAATCCAATCTCATCTTTTTCTAAACAAGGTAAATAGAAATAAAGGGCAGAGACTTCTTCGCCACCGCTACAGAGGGCAAGGCCAGCTCTAGGCTTACATCACAGAAGTGTAGATTTCAGCTCAACATTAAGCTTCCTCACAGTAAAACCCCGGAACTATTTATCTAGGAGAGCTGGTGGGTTCTTTTGGCAGAGGCTACACAGTCCCCTATCTGCTGCAGCTTTGGCTCTCCTGCACTGTGCAGAGACTTGGAACAGAAGTCTCCTTTCGACTTGTGAGTTTCTATCAGCGCAATCCTATGCAGAGTTGCTCCAGCCTAGGACTGCTGCTTTCAGTGGGCTTAGTAGGTAAAGGTTTCCCTTGCTCAAAAGCCAGTCGAATCCGACACTAGGGATGCAGTGCTCATCTCCGTTTCCAAGCCGAAGAGCCAGCGCTGTCCGAAGACATTTCCGTGGTCATGTGGCCGGCATGACTAGACACTGAGGTGCACAGAACGCTGTTACCATCCGACCGAAGTGGTACCTATTTATCTACTTGCAATTCCTTGCTTTCGAACTGCTAGGATGGCAGGAGCTGAGGCCAGAGACAGGAGCTCAGTCCGTCTTGCGGCACTCAGGTCTCGAACTTCCAAACTACCAACCTTCCGGTCTGCAGTTCAGCGTCTTAACCACTTGAGCCACCACAGCCCCTTCAGTGGGCTTAAAGGTAAAGGTAAAGGTTCCCTTGCTCGAAAGCCAGTCGAATCCGACTCTAGGGTTGCGGTGCTCATCTCCGTTTCAAAGCCGAAGAGCCAGCGCTGTCCGAAGACGTTTCCGTGGTCATGTGGCCGGCATGACTAAACACCAAGACGCACGGAACGCTGTTACCTTCCCACCGAAGTGGTACCTATTTATCTACTTGCAATTTCTTGCTTTTGAACTGCTAGGTTGGCAGGAGCTGGAACTAGAGACGGGAGCTCACCCCGTCATGCGGCACCCGGGTCTCGAACTGCTGAACTACTGACCTTCCACAGCCTGCAGTTCAGCGTCTTAACCACTTGAGCCACCGCAGCTCCTGTGGGCTTAGGATGGAGTAATTCTGCACAGGAGTACTCTGTGTGAGGACTCGGAAATCAAACTTCAGGTCTTTTGAAAGCAGGTGCATTTGTCACTCTTGATGGTACAAATTTTGGCACCAGGAGCGCTGGAGAAATAGGTACAATTCATCCCTCAGTTATGTTTTGGCAGCCCGAATCCTCGGACGAGGAGATGCAAACAGCACAAACTGCAGACGTCTCAAATATGCTGCCCCCGGGGCTCTAAACGGCTTTTTGATGTGGACTTCAATGCCGGACAAATTGCCCAGCCTGGAGTTAATTGGCGGGCTCTGCCAGCGCACGGCAGAACGGAGAACGGCGCTGCACCTCTGAGCAGTCCAAAAGATTTGAAAAAAGAAAACATTTTTATGAGGGCGACGTAACTATTCCAAAGTCAGCATTTTATCTCCGCTGAACAGATTGACTGTTCTGGACGCCTGCTCCCATTGAAGTCCTGCCTTTGTGGAGCTCATGTTTGTAGAAAAACAGATGACCCAAGCAATAATTGAAATTCCTCCAAGTGGCGAATTAGAAAGTCAATTTAAACCGACACGAGGCGCGAATAAAGAGGGGAAAGATGAGTCGGTTGTTCCAGCTATGCTTCCTTCTGCACGAGCCCAATTACAATCCTCTTTTCATCACTCCATCTTCCCAGATGTCCCCCTTGACCTCTGTCTCTGCGGTGCAAGTAGAGCAGACAATAGAAGAAACTGAAGCGTCCAGCACTGAGGCAGCAGAGAACACAAACATTTGCTTGAGAATACAGCTCTTTCCCGCATGCGGTAATACAGAGATGGCCCCATGGACTGCAGCGCCGTTCTTCTTTTATCTTTTCCACTTGCGCTATGGTTCTTTGGTATGTAACCAATATCTTAATCCCAATATGGAATCCTGGAGTTTACCTTACACATCTGTTACGTTACCATTTGTTTCCCCCGCTTTTCTAGCCAACGGGGATCCAAGATGGCTTACAAAAATGCAGTCCAAACGAACGATGCAATTAAATAAAGTACACCTTAAGGCAACAAAGACATTAGCAGGGCACTCTTAAGCAGAGTTTATACCCTTCTACCACCACCTTTCCCCAGGGTATGCCGTCGCTTTAGTTAGGCTAGGCTAAGCTAACTAACTAAAGTGAGGATTTGAGCAGCTGTAACCTTAAACTTCCTGCCAACCTAGCAGTTCGAAAGTAAGAAGCTGCAAGTAGATAAATAGGTACCGCTTTGGTGGGAAGGTAACAGCGTTCCGTGCGCCTTGGCGTCTAGTCATGCTGGCCACGTGACCACGGAAACTTCTTTGGACAGTGCTGGCTCTTTGGCTTGGAAACGGAGATGAGCACCGCCAGGGCTCTTGTTGTAGCAGGAACTCCTTTGCATATTAGGCGACACACCCCTAATGTAGCCAATCCCCCAAGAGCTTACAGTAGCCCCTGTAAGAAGAGCTCTGTAAGCTCTTAGAGGATTGGCTACATTAGGGGTGTGTTGCCTAATATGCAAAGGAGTTCCCGCTACAAAAAGAGCCCTGAGCACCACAACCCTAGACTTTCAAGCAAGGGAAACCTTTACCTTTAACCTTGAACTACGTGCAGGCATGAGAGCAAACCTGTGAGTTAGAGCTCTGAACCTTAACAGTGGCTTATCAAAATTACCTGACGAAGACCACTTGAAATGGAATTTGCCAGCAAGCAGTAATTCTCCTGGACGTTTGCCTTGTGGACTCCTAACGGATTTGCATTGGACGCTTTTATGCAGCTGCCACGGACTTAATCCTTTGCTCAGTCTTCTCAGTCATTGAGTCCAATGGCATCTTTAAGACCAACAAAGTTTCATTCAAGGTATGAGCTCTCGCGCGCATGCATCTGGAGAAGTGTGCATGCACAACAAAGCTTACACCCAGAATTAAACTCTGTTGGCCATAAAGAAAAAGAGAAGAAGAGGAGATTGGATTTATACCCCGCCCTTCACTTGGAGTCTCAGAGCGGCTTACAAACACCTCTCCCTTCTCCTCCCCACAACAGACACCCTGTGAGGAAGGTGGGGCTGAGAGAGCTCTGACAGAACCTGCTCTTTTTCAAGGACAGCTGTGCCAGAGCTTGTGACTGACCCAAGGTCACACCAGCAGGTGCAAGTGGAGGAGTGGGGAATCAAACCCAGTCCTCCCAGATTAGAGTCCGCGCACTTGACCACTACACCAAACTGAGGTAGGTGGGGCTGAGAGAGCTCTGACAGAACCTGCTTTTTTTCAAGGACAACAGTGCCAGAGCTTGTGACTGACCCAAGGTCACACCAGCAGCTGCAAGTGGAGGAGTGGGGAATCAAACCCGGTTCTCCCAGATTAGAGTCTGCGCACTTGACCACTACACCAAACTGGCCACTGGACTCAACCTTGGTTCGGCTGATTCAGAACAACACGGCCCCCACCTGAATCTATTCTCAACCATGTTTAGATTGTATGTAGCAATTCAGAGCTCTGTTATGATTACAGATATTATCATCTTGATTGTCAGATTGGTGGTGGTGGAAGAAGAAGAGAAGAGATTGGATTTATAGCCCGCTTTCGCTCAGTGTCTCAGCGTGGCTTACAAATGCCTTTCCCTTCCCCTCCCCACAAGAGTCTGTACCTTTGGTCTGTACATTTATATTTTCATCTCGTGAAGATCTGAACTCAAAGTGTTCCCAGGTCAAATCTAACCATCACACCATACTACCTCTCAGACTGTGAGAGTCCTGGATGCTTATGAATTTCACTGTGTATGAGTAATCCTGATCTACAAATAGCTGGAAAAGTCATTGTTCTGTGTGTTTCTGGGAGCTACTTTATTGCGACTTGTGTGTTTAAGGAACTGGGATGTTACCACGTATCACTGTGCCCACACAACCATATCACCGTAGTAGTGAAGGGAGTAATTAATTCCACCAGCGTTGGGAGTCCTGTTTCTCAGCTTAGTAAAAGGTCAGGAAAATCTGAATTTCCTCTTTCATATATTAGCTGGGAATACTTCCCTGCACGTTTCCAGACTTACTAAAGAAGTTTTCCAGACAGAGAACGTTCTCTACATTTTATTCCCATGTCTGCAGATTTTCTAAACACAAGACAGAGGTAGGAAGTTAGAGCAGATAATCAGGTCACAGGTGCACCGCATGAGGAAGGTTTCAGTTTACTCTAGGCTTCCCAAGAACTTACCGCGTGCCGGCGGGGGATGGATACGTCCTCGCAGGACCATCCCCAGGGGAAGGAGAGGCGTGGAGCACCATGCCGTCACCAAGAAGGGACGGTAGGCGGCGCTCTGGCAATGGGGCTGGAAACTTGATGGTACCATCGAGTTTTCAGCCCCATTGCCAGAGAGTCACCTGGTATCACTTCCTGGCGACGGCATGGTGCGTTACTAGGAAGACTGGTCCGGCCGGGGAGCATTTGTCCCCCGCCCCCAGACGGTAATTACTTGGGAACCCTAGTTTACTCCCAGTTCCATTATCACCACCACTGCCCAAACACACACAAATTGAAAAATGTTTCCTTTGTAAATATCAGAAATTTTACTAAGGGTTAGTTTCAGGTCTCTTGGAAGGCAAAGACTGAGAAGCAGAACAGGACTGTCTTACAAAACACAAGATTGAACCTGAAAAGTGTGCTGGGTATAACTAATCAAAGGCTAGCTGAATTAGACAGCATCACAGCAAGCGAGACAGGATATATGTTTCTGTTTGTAATACTGGCACACAATGCTTTCAAATGAATGCAACGGCATTTGCAATTTTATGTAAGGAATGTCTCATATATCTTGGAAGAATGATGATTTACATCTACATTTCTGCCGCAGTTCCATCAGGCAGTGCTTGGGGGGGGTGTCTTTAGTATCTCCCTACTGTTTTCGTCTTCAGCTACTATTTGCTATCCTCACGTTCAGACTGCAGTGCTCTTGTTCTTGGCTGAATCTCATCAGCAAGACGGCCTGCTTTCAAAAGATTCTGGTATTGCATAAATAAATTAATGCTTACAAAAGGGTTTCAAAATTGTCAGATGAAGGTATCTGTCGAGATGCCAGGTCTTATCGCCATCTTCTAAACAAGAATCTCACGTGACAAAGTTACGAGTGGAAAAGTTTTTAAATTATTGATCGTCATCCATTTTTCAGGCAATCTTTGCATCGCAGAGAGCCAATAAATCAAATGATTACTTACAGTAAGCTTGTCATAGATTCATAACTGTGCTTTCTCGTGATCAACTATTTGTACATTTAATACTGTACTTCTGCAAAATCTTATCAGGTAAAACTGTCCTAATGAATCATCTACAGACTTTCATGACATCCTCCCCAGAATACCTTTTCTGTGCATCTCAAAATGAAGCTTTTGCATAATGTCTGAATGGCTAGATTAGGAACAGATAAAACCCAGACATCTAGAAACATGTCATTAGCACCCAGGAACCTAGGAATCTGAAATATTTTTCGGGGGGGGGTGGCAGCAGATATCTGTGAACTACTACATGTACTGTTTTTCAATTCTTACAATGTAAAATAACTAAAGGGTTGTCTAATAGTAACCCTAGACGAGCTGCATTTAATTTCATCATAGCTGTAACTCATCAGCTGTGACAATACCATGCTGTGGAAAAATGTTGGGCTTGGACATTGGGAAATCCTATATGAGTATCAAACTCACCACATGACATAGCCACTATTTGCCTCGGGTATGGAATGCTTCTGGGTCATATGGATTACTCTCACACAGAGAGCAAGATAAAAGTCACATTTTGTGCAGGACAACTAATGTTGTATGTGAAATGGGGTGGGGGGAAGAATGAATGGTCCCTGTTCTACAGTTTGCAGAAACTTTAAAATGTGGGATCTTTTTCATACCCAACACTGTCTAGTCTAATTAAGCCTGCTATACCTCCTGAACTGCATTTTAAGATTTCTACGAGCTGCAGACTTGGAGCTTTTCCATCATACTCAAACATATTGTTCTCTCTCTCTCTCTCTCTCTCTCTCTCCCTCTCCCCTTCCTTTTTTTTTTTTTGCATACACAAAATATGAAGCCTGGTGAAAAGACACTCAGATATTTGCTTGCTTGGTGTAGTTAAGTGCGTGGACTCTCGCTTGGTGTAGTAGTTAAGCGCACGGACTCTAATCTGGGAGAACCGGGCTTGATTCCCCACTCCTCCACTTGCAGCTGCTGGATGACCTTGGGCAAGCCATAGTTCTGTCAGAGCTGATCTCTCAAGGATAGTTCTGGAAAGAGCTCTCTCAGCCCCACCTGCCTCACAGGGTGTCTGTTGTGGGGAGGGGAAGGGAAAGGAGTTTGTAAGCCACTCTGAAGCTCCAAGTGAAGGGCAGGGTATAAATCCAATCTCCTCTCCTCCTTCTCCTCTTCCTAAAAGATTGTAGTCATTTCTGGATGAAATTAGGTAAGGTGCAGCTACAGTGGCTAGAAGTGCTTAAGGTGCCCCCAATTCCCACCATAAGAACTACTTCCATTTCTCCAGATTCCCTCATGCTTGGCAAAATGAAATACGCCAGGCTTCCCCTAATTGCAGCTGGGATTCTTGAAGCCACAATCCAGCACGAGTCTTTAAAACCGTGTCCTGGCTTTCGTGGCTCAACCCTAGCATGGCTCTCTCCAAACATTTTCACAGTCTACTTACTAATTTCATCCACATCCCTGAGGAACTTCTGCAACTCCTGCTCTTCTTGCTGCTTAGACATCTTGACCTCAAATCAAGACGACGAAACCTGTATGAAGAAGCGGGGAGGGAATTAGAATGATAAAATTCCCCCAAGGTTCATTACCATGTTTAAAGCTTGCCACCTTGTGGCTGTCGGAAGGGTTTATTGACACAGCTTCAGAGACCGCTGATGAGGATTCCAGCTGCTGCTCTGGAGATGTGCTTGCGTTATATATTTAGCAAGCCATTTTCACTCCCACGGCTGGCCCTCAAGTAATTCTGGATACTGCAGTTCAGGGAGGGAGCTACAGAGATTTCTAATAGGCTTCTCGGCACTGCAGCCTTACAAAAGGAGAATTCCCATTGTCCCCGCGTCAGGGAAGGCTAGGGGTAAACTGCCATGCCAATTTTAAGGATGTACCCTACTGCTAAGGATCAAACAATGTCTGAGACCTGAAAACACTTTTCTGGGAAGTAAGCACCGCTGAACAGACCTAAGCTGGATTTTGAGCAGGCCTTTTAAGGGTTGCAGTGCTAAACTCAGACAACTGGGCCATGTCTCTAATGCTCCACGGTCACTTTAGACCAAAGTTCCTCAAGTGAGAAGCTGGAGCATGAAGAAGAAGAAGAAGAGATTGGATTTATACCCCGCCCTTCACTCAGAGTCTCAGAGGGCTTACAAACTCCTTTCCCTCCCCCTCCCCACAACAGACACCCTGTGAGGTAGGTGGGGCTGAGAGAGCTCTGACAGAAACTGCTCTTTTTCAAGAACTACAGCTTGTCCAAGGTCATCCAGCAGCTACAAGTGGAGGAGTGGGGAATCATACCTGGTTCTCCCAGATTAGAGTCCATGCACTTAACCACTACACCAAACCAAGCATGAGTGGGGCTTGGAAAGGGAAAGATTCTGAAGACCAGGGCTTTTTTTGTAGAAAAAGCCCAGCAGGAACTCATTAGCATAACAGACCACACCCAACAGCAGAAACTCATTAGCATGTTAGGTTACACCTGACAGTATAGCATATTAGCATATTGGGCCACACCCCATGTTACCAGAAGTGTGGTCATCCAGACACACCCACCTTTTGCTTCTTATTCTGTTTACCTTGTTTGTTGTCAAAACCCAGGGCTTTTTTTTGGTAGCAGGAACTCTTTTGCATGTTAGGCCACACACATCTAATGTAGCCAATCCTAATGAGTTTCTGTTGTTGGGTGTGGCCTATTATGCTAATGAGTTCCTGCTGGGCGTGGCTAACTCAGGAGCCAGACAGAACTCCGTTCCTGTGTGTTTCTGCCCAAAAATAGCCCTGCTGAGGACCCCTAAGGGAGATGCCTGTTGCGGGGGGCTGGAGAGCTCTCCAGGGCAGTGGTGGATGGGAAACAGCATGCCCTATGGTGAGCACAGATTTTTCTGTTCCTTGCTGCAGCCAATTTAGGGGTTGCCCCACCAAGCCTTAACAAAGGCTCTTTTGCTTGACAGAAAAGCAGAAATGCAACTGGTCCAGCTTTGGTTCAGCTCTGTGGCCGGGTTTCTTGTACAACTTTCACTGTTTCTTTTTTTTTTAACTTCATTGATCAAAAGAAAGGAATCAATACATAGAGTAAATAACATGTTAAACAGAATAAGCAACAATTTCTTCATGCAGTTAGGTTGAAAGTTCTATGTTCATACAGAACTACTACCAAAGTTCCTGAAGTAACAAGTATTCTAAACATAAAAATGAGTAACATGACATACAATAAGTTTACAAATGTAACAAGTCAAAAGGATAAACATTGTTCGGTATTATATCATTTGAAATCATGTAATCTAACAATGAATACCAGGTTGCCGGAAAACAAGCTTTTTGTTTTTTATCATTAGTTTGGGTGTTATTATAAGCTATCTTTTCCATAACATAATAATGCCAAATCTTATCATACCATAAAGTGACTGAAGGGGTAGATTATTTTTCCACTTGATGGCGATAGAAGCTCTGGCAGCTGCTAGCAGGAAATCTATTATTTATTTATTTTTACCTCTGCAAATCACAATCCTCCCATAAAGATAGTAATAATAATTCTGGTCTTTTCGGAACAAGAGAGCCTGTCATATTATTAATATGTTCAATTATCAAATCCCAAAAGTGAGCTATATGGGGACGTGACCGCCAGCAATGGAAGAAAGGAGATGAAGAACCACAACCCTTCCAGCGCTGTGAGCTCTAGAAGAGGGGGAAGAGGCCAGCAGTCTCATTAAAGAATGTTTTTATTCTAGGAGAATTTTCTGTGACCTGCAGCCCGGTTGCATCAGATGCAGGGCTGCAGAGAAGATGTGATTGGATGTGTGTTACATGTGTATGCTGTTATATACTAGATTCACGTGGGCAACCCTGTTGGTCTGAAGAAGGAGAACAAAGTGAGTCCAGGGGCACCTTTAAGACCAACAAAGTTTCTTTCTGGTTTTAAGCTTTTGCATGCATGCAGACCTTTAAGACCAACAAGGTTTTATTCTGGGTATAATCTTCCCGGTGCATGCACACCTTTAAGACCAACAAGGTTTTATTCTGGGTATAATCTTCCTGGTGCATGCACACCTTTAAGACCAACAAGGTTTTATTCTGGGTATAATCTTCCCGGTGCATGCACACCTTTAGACCAACAAGGTTTTATTCTGGGTATAATCTTCCCGGTGCATGCACACCTTTAAGACCAACAAGGTTTTATTCTGGGTATAATCTTCCCGGTGCATGCACACCTTTAGACCAACAAGGTTTTATTCTGGGTATAATCTTCCCGGTGCATGCACACCTTTAAGACCAACAAGGTTTTATTCTGGGTATAATCTTCCCGGTGTATGCACACCTTCAAGACCAACAAGGTTTTATTCTGGGTATACGCTTTCATGTGCATGCACACTTCCTTCTGAAGAAGCATGCATGTGCACATGAAAGTGTATACCCAGAATAAAACTTTGTTGGTCTTAAAGGTGCCCCCTGGACCAAGGGGGGATGAAGGCTCCCTGGTGCCCTAAGCAGCACTGACCAATCCCAGTGCCCCCTCCTCCTTTCCGCACAGACCCAGAGCCCATTTTAGTTGTTGACCTGTCTGACCAGATGTACAACGCAGGTTGCAGCAATACAAAAATTTATTCATATGATAACCAGGCCCGTACCTACAGTGGGGCATCTTGGGGCTAGGCCCCCTGACTTACTGGCAAGGCCCCCTGACTTCCCATCCAGCCCAGGGTGCCATGGCCTTCTCCCCTGGATTAAATTGATTAGCCAGTGCCCCCTAAGCAATTTAAATGCCCCCTGACTTAAAAAATCCTGGCTACCGCCTGATGATAACCCAATATCCTGTACAAAGGAAGCCAAGCTTTGGCTACATAAAGTTCTACAAAAACGCAATGCAACCTCTATTTTAAATATTTCACAAGCTAAATGTATCCAAGTTCCAGTCTTCATGACCTGAAAGGCATTTTTCTACATTTTTCCACCCTTTCCCCAACTTTGTGGTGCCCCCTTTGACCCTGGTGCCCTAAGGCACGTGCCTGGTCTGCTTAATGGCGAATCTGCCCCTGCCCTGGACTCACACTTTGCTCTGTGGTTACATTATGAATTACAGAAGCAATTCATGAGACACGCATTCCTTATAGACTGTGACTACATATGATTTATGTAGAACAGATGCACTGCTTGCAATGCACCTCCCTCTATTCCACCCGAGTCATACCTGGAGAGCAACCGACCCCCGGGGCTCGAGAGGAAAGGGGGGGGTTGTGCCCTTTGCACACGCGCGGGGGGGGGCGGGAAGGTAAAAGGCGCCACTGCCGCGGTTCCCAACGGGCCGGGAGGGGGGATTTCCGCCGCTCGCCGCAGGCTTCTCCGCGCCTCCTTTCCTCGCAGGCCGCGCCGCGTCCCGGCGGTCCCCATGGCAACCGCGGGGCCCGCGCGGAGTCCAAAATGGCGGCGGAGAAAGCCCGGGGGTGGGGGGCGTGGCCTATGCAAAAGAGGCCGAAGGGAGGGGGAAGGAGGGCGAGGGGCGAGAGAGCCGAGCCGAGCCCCCGCAAAGAATTCTGGGTGTTGTTGTTTTTCGTCTGCGCGGCTGGGAGTCCCCGACGGGGAGAGGCTGGAGCGACGCTCCCTCTAAGCTGCGGAGTCTTGTGAGCAGTAATTCTACTTCGTGAGCTACTGGCGTCAAAGTTGTGAGCGAGCGATTAGTTCGCTCTGGAGCCCTCCTTTCTGAGTGAAGACAAAAATGTGTGAGCTGGAGGCTAAAAAAACTGTGAGCTAGCTCACCCTGACTCAGCTTAGAGGGAACACTGGTCTGGAGTCTCGATTGGGGAAGGCGGGGTTTGGAAAGGGGAGGAGCCTCAGGGGGCGTTATGATACCCGAGACTCCGCCCTCCTAAGGGGAGCTGGAGGTCAGTTCTGACCAGTGTTCCCTCTAAGCTGAGTTGGTGTGAGCTAGCTCACGGTTTTTTAGCCTCCAGCTCACACATTTTTGTCATAGCTCAGGAAGGAGGGCTCCAAACTAATTTATGCAGTAGCCAAATCGCTTGCTCACAACGCCAGTAGCTCACAAAGTAGAATTGTTGCTCACAAGACTCCGCAGCTTAGAGGGGGCATTGGTTCTGACTAGCGTTCCCTCTACGCTGAGTTAGTGTGAGCTAGCCCACAGGCTTTTTAGCCTCCGGCTCACACATTTTTGTCTCAGCTCAGGAAGGGGGGCTCCCGAGCAAACTAATTTTTGCAGCAGCTTTAATGCTAGTAGCTCGCAAAGCAGGATTTTTGCTCACAAGACTCCACAGTTTAGAGGGAGTATCGGTTCTGGTACCGGGAGATCTCCAGGCATCTCCTGGAGACTGGCAACCATGCCTGAGTGGACACTTTTCTCACAGCTAGGAGTCTTCCACTGTGTTTCCATCCCACCCCTTCCTCCAAGGAGCCCCAAAGCAGCATCATGCCTGGTTCTCCGTTCCCCATTTCATCCGCACAACAACCCTGGGCGGTGGGTTAGGCTGAAAAAGAGGGAGTGATCGGCCTTTACCTAATAAACTTCTGGTCTGAGGGGGCAATTGAAGCCTCGGATAAGGATCCCCAGATCACCCTAGCAATCGCAAAATTTATCTTGGGGCCTTTTAGCCCTTACATCTAAAAAATAAGAAATAAAGAGGAGCTGCAGTGGCTCAAGTGGTTAAGACGCTGAACTGCAGGCTGTGGAAGGTCAGTAGTTCAGCAGTTCAAGACCCGAGAGTGCTGCATGATGGGGTGAGCTCCTGTCTCTAGTTCCAGCTCCTGCCAACCTAGCAGTTCGAAAGCAAGAAACTGCAAGTAGATAAATAGGTACCGCTTCGGTGGGAAGGTAACAGCGTTCCGTGCACCTTGGTGTTTAGTCATGCCGGCCACATGACCACGGAAACGTCTTCGGACAGCGCTGGCTCTTCGGCTTTGAAATGGAGATGAGCACCGCAACCCTAGAGTCGGATTCGACTGGCTTTCGAGCAGGGGAACCTTTACCTTTACCTTACTGCTCAATATTATGTTTTTCTTTAAAACAATAACAAACTTTGAACAAAAAAACAATTTGTGGATCAGCGCGCTTCCAAGGGCACAAAAGGGCAAAGGTGGGAGGCGAGGCAGGGAAGGGGGGGGCAAGCGCTTTCCCACCGGAGTAGCAATTTTACTCACTTGTCACACCCAGACAGCAGCCATAGTGGGGGGAATTGGTAGCCTGTTGCCCAGCGTCCCCTCTCTCCCAACCACAGCAAAGAAACCCCCCCCCTTCCTTTCTTCTAAGATACACGAGCTGGATGAAAATCATATTGATTAAAGGAGACCGTTCTGAAAGAGGACGCTCCACACCACCCCAGCCGTCCCCAGGGATGCGTGTGGCCCGTTCTCGGGAACCTCAGAGGGGAGAGTCAGGTTTTAAAAGGACCTGGCTTTGGTTTGCTAGGAGCCAGCAGAGTGTAGATCAGGGGCGTCGAACTCATTTGTTACGAGGGCTGGCTCTGATATAAATGAGGCCTCGCTGGGCCAGGCCGTGTGTGTCATGAAACGTAATGCCGGGTGGCGGAGATATCAACGTTATAAAGGACACAAACACGGGGGGGGGGTGTTAAAAAATTAAAACATGCTTAAAACCTCAGCACTCTTACAATATTTTGTTTATCTAAGAGTGTCTGATCACCGACACCACTTGCTCTGAATTATTGCATCAAAACTTCTGTGCTGTTGCAATCTTGAGTACGGTGTTCAGGTCATAAGAACATAAGAGAAGCCCATGTTGAATCAGGCCAATGGCCTATCCAGACCAACACTCTGTCACACAGCGGCCAAAAATACCAGGTGCCACCAGGAGGTCCAGCAGTGGGGCCAGGACACTAGAAGCCCTCCCACTGCTGACCCCCCAGCACCAAGGATAGAGTGCATCACCTGCCCCAGACCGAGAGTTCCCATCTATACCCTGTGGCTAATAGCCACTGATGGACCTCTGCTCCAGATGTTTATCTAATTCCCTCTTGAAACTCTCCATGCTTGTAGCTGCCACCACCTCCTGTGGCAGTGAATTCCACGTGTTCATCACTCTTTGGGTGAAGAAGGACTTCCTTGTATCTGTTCTAACCCGACTGCTCAGCAATTTCATGGAGTGCCCACGAGTTCTTGCATTGTATCTGTGAGCTGCAAACCTACAATGATGCAGCAGCTAGTCAGTTCCACGGTGGGCTTGATAGAAGCCCTCCGGGGGGCTCATCCAGACCCTGGACTGCATGTTTGACACCCCTGGCGTAGATGGATGAGGGGGTAAGGATGTCCACTACTGAACATGTGAGGGGGCTAAAAGCATTAACGCCGTCCCACCCAGCGCAGACCTGTATCTGGGTTGTGCGTACTACTTTACCAGAGGAGGGGCCTTTAAGTAGGACTCTTGCTTTTGGGGGAGAAGCTGGACTTCTTGCCCCGTCTGCTTCACTAGCAACGAAAAAGTCAGGCACAGAAGTCACAGGAGGTGACGCGGACATTTGCTCCAGGTGGGTAAATGGCTTTCGGTCACAAAGTCCTGGACCGTCACACGCAGGGAACCATCCCTGCTCGTTTGGTCTGGTGGTCTAGGAGCATGGACTTTCATCTGGGAGAACCGGGTTTGGTTCTCCACTCCTCCACATGCAGCTGCTGGTGTGACCTTGTGTCAGTTACAAGTTCTTTCAGAGTTGTTCTCTCAAGGGCAGTTCTCGAGAGAGCTCTCTCGGCCCCACCTCCCTCACAGGGTATCTGTTGTGGGGAGGGGAAGGGGAAGGAGTTTATAAGCCGCTCTGAGACTCCTTCGGGTAGTGAAGGGTGGGGTATGAATCCAATCTCCTCTTCTTCTTCTCTTCTAAGCAAGGCTTTCTTGGAAGTAAGTCCTGTTTTATTCAGTGGTGCTTACTGCCGGGAACACATTCTTAGGATTGCATCCTTAGTGTTAGCATTAACAGGATGGTTTTCCCATGAGTGCAAAAGGGAAGAGCTCCTTTTCATTCTCCCCTCTCCCCCCAGGCAACTGTGAAGGAAAAGTCTTGTGGGTTGGGGCTGCAGTGAGGGAGGGGGGTATAGCTGAGACCACTCCGCCTTGCACTAAGCAGAAAAACTTCGGCTTCATGCTGAGATGCCAGCCACAGCATTCGAACTACCAGGTTGGTCTACAGTGTGGGCACTTGACACCTGTCAAATCTGCATTTATTAGTCTTTTCAAAGCCAAGCAAAGGTATGCAAACTATGGCTGGACCTTCTATATAAAGAAAAAGGGTTTAATGCCCAGAGGCATTCCAGCAATTGAATCAAATTATTTTTGGACTGATGCCTGTTTGAGGTGTTATTTTTCTTTTTCAGCATGCATTAATGAGCTATGCGTGTATTCCTCTTACCCATAGTTTTTGTTGGGGTCTGGCTTTGTTATATTTACGTTTCTCCATAGAGAATCGCACTACGTTTGACCTTCTACATAAAGAAAGCAACGACAGAACCATGTTATGGAATTTATAACTTAATTTTACTAATGTCCAGTCAATTTGTTAGATATTGTTTATTATATAATGGTTTTGTATTTTCTATAGGAACTTCTTCTGAGTCCTGATGAAGTCTTTTAGCGAAACGAAGTATCATTCCGGAGTCTTCATTGTCTACTTACTTGGAAACTATATTGTCCATTGTATTCATCTTCACCTGTTGGGTATTTATTTGCCTTAAAGTTGTACTTACCTGTCTGCTTGCTTCGAAACTATATTGACCATTGTATTTATCTTTAGCTGTTGGATTGTTATTAGTATACTTGCCGTAAAGTTGCACTTACCTGTATGTACTCTGTCGTAAGTCATTTATCCTAGTTTATTTCCTTGTTGTGTTTACCTGTTGAATTGTTACTAGTACATTCACTTTTGTATTTTGCTTACTCTTTGTACTTGTCCATTTCTCATTCTATTTAATATTCATTGCATGCAAGATTGCGTCTTGTCCTCAGCCTTTTTTTTAAATATCTATTGACTTTGGCTGTGAGGTCTCTTTGATGTTCTGCATGTCCGTTTATTTAAAAAGATAGAGAGAGAAATCTTCCTGGGTCATCAGCACTTAAAACAGCCCTCTGAATTACAGGACCCAACTGGATGAAGAAAGGAGCGGCCTTCCAAACTTCTACACTGCATCATCTTAAGGTTTTCAAGAACTCCTTAGCCTCCTGCCCCCAGCAGCCTGAATTGTGCTAACACACAAACACAACAGAAGGGAACGGCATACGCTGGGATCCATCTACGGTCCCCAAAGCTCATCCCCCTTTTATAACTGGAGGCCTGAGATCATGCACTTCGCTAACCGCCTGTCCCTTCCGAAAGGAGAGTCTTACCGAACCCGAATGGAACCCATGGTGTAGATGAAGCCCACTGGCCTAGCATTTATTAACACTGATTTTATTAATAATGGACTCTTGATGAGCAAAGGCAGACCTTGTTTTAAACAGACCACGGTTTTTCTTGTGCTGAGAAAGGCCAAAGCGAGCCCTGCTGAGACACGAAGGAATGTGTGAATGCATAACACTGAGAAATTAATAGGCCGTTCTGAAGGGTTCTCTCTATCTGCTAAAAATGCTGCGAATGAAGTCTGAGGAGGCAGTGTTTCTCATAGGAGAGAAGCGGCTGTTGTTTTAAAATTGTCTCTAAATCACCCCCCCCCTTCCATATCGCTAAAGGGAAATTATTAAGCCTTATATATCGATATTCTTATAGAAAATCTAGACATGATTTTAAAAGGCCTTCTTTTGTCTCCCTCCGTAAGCTGTCAGTTTAGGGGAACACAAATAAAGGCCGTGGTCTCACAGTGAAAGCGCCTGGGAGAAATTACCAGCTTGTTTAACACAGCCAGGCTTCAAGCCTGCTTTTTAATAATCTTTAAATACTGCTGGATCAAAAGGTTTAGAAATATATTTCATTGATGCAAATGGCATAAGCTGATGTGTTATAAGCTGCTAAGTGCCTTAGTATACAAGATGTTTGTTTTATGGTAATTCAAAGGGCAGAATTACCCATAGAGCAATTGTAGTTTTTAAAATAAGTTTGGAGCAGAAAGCCCCGAGAAGGGAGGGGGCTATAGAACGCAATAGAACAATAAGCTTGTGTAGAGTTGACCATTCAGACACATTTTCATGTTGCAAGTCTGAGTCTTCCAAGATGCATATTATTATAGGTGGGACATCTGTGGTCAGGTAACAATAGGCATAATCACACGCACAATTAGCTGCGCCATAGGCACGAATGCTGAGTGGATTTAAAGGGTGCGATCAGACACGAACATCTAGGAAGCACCCCACACCTGTCGGCAACCCATTTTGTTCTGCCGCAGTAAAGGTAAAGGTTCCCTTGCTCGAAAGCCAGTCGAATCCGACTCTAGGGTTGCAGTGCTCATCTCCGTTTCAAAGCCGAAGAGCCAGCGCTGTCCGAAGACGTTTCCATGGTCACGTGGCCGGCATGACTAAACACCAAGGCGCACGGAACGCTGTTACCTTCCCACCGAAGTGGTACCTATTTATCTACTTGCAATTTCTTGTTTTCGAACTGCTAGGTTGGCAGAGGCGGAGTAAAAAGACACCAGGGAAAGTCCAGTAGCAAACTGCTTGCTACGGGCCACAGACAGACTTTCCCCTGTCTGATCACTCCAGCGTGCTCTCATGGCATCAGGATGGTCTGATAGGGCCGTCCCGACTCCGTACCGTTGTTCCGCCCCCCCCCTTCACAATATGCACATCATCGCACCCTCCATAGGCATCCCTCAGCGCTGAGATGCGATTCATCGATTCCCTGTTTAAGCACATTGGGAACAAACGGCAAAAAACCCCCCGACTCACCCGCAGTTGCGTCTGATCACGCCGTGGCGTCTGCCCCCTACAGCTTCCAAGGACTGTGTGATTCTGCAACTGTGGGTCAAATTCTTCCGGAGGAAATAGCTTTGTTTCCCCCCACCCTGCATTATCTTACATGTGTGACTGCCACCTACAAGTCTTTGTTCCAAAATTATAACCAAGAACATTTTAGGGAGGCACGCAGACATGGGAGCACCCTTTCGTAAAGTAAGTGATCTCTTTGTTTGACCTAAAAGCAGCAATGTACGTGGAGTTTTCTTATGTGTCCATATTTCAAATGAACATCTGAGAATATTTGAGAACACGAGTTTGCAAGACTTATCAAAAGGTGTATTTAGTAAATGTGATGGCAACTTGGTTTGTATGTGCGAACCTTTTTGCGCATGTACAAAAATCCTGGACAATGAGATTACAGGTACACATGCTCCGTATCTTAAACAAAGAAAACTCAACTGGGCATGCTTGGTAAGGGGAGGTCCTGATATGTCATAATTGGGAGAATCAACAAAGGAGATGAAAAATGTGTTCGTATGTGATGCCACTAAACTCCTAGACCTCTGAGCTGGAGGCTAAAAAACTGTGAGCTAGCTCACACTAACTCAGCTTAGAGGGAACAGTGATTGGGATCCATTCAGAGGTGGTGGTGGTTGTTGTTCAGTTGCACAGTTGAGTCCGACTCTTCGCGACCCCAGGGACCACATCACGCCAGGCCCTCCTGTCTTCCATCGTGCTTCAGAGTTTGCTTAATTTCATGTTCGTTGCATAGATGACACTGTCTAACCATCTCATCCTTTGCCGTCCCCTTCTTCTTTGACCTTCAATCTTTCCCAGCATCAGGGTCTTCTCCAGTGAGTGCTCCCTTCTCACTTGGTGGCCAAAGTACTTGAGCTTCAGCTTCAGGATCTGGCCTTCCAGGGAACAGTCAGGGTTGATTTCTTTTAGGATTGGCTGATTTGATCTCCTTGCAGTCCAAGGGACTCTCAAGAGTTTTTTCCAGCACCATAATTTGAAAACATCTATTCTTCAGCGCTCAGTTTTCCTTATGGTCCTACTCTTGCAGCCATATATTACTACTGGGAATACCATTGCTTTGACCACACAGACTTTTGTTGGCCAACTATAAAGCATACCGCATGATCGATACACGTGGGAAGGAATCTCCATTTGGAGGCTGCTGCCCCATTTCTAGACCACCTCTCTCCCCAGTTCTCCCTTTCATCCATACAAAAACCCTGCAAGGTAGGCTAGGCAGAAGGAGAGGGAGACCATGTGACTTGTTCCAGGGCCCCCAGCGAGCTTCCATGGAAGAGCTGGGACTTGAATCTGGCCCTCTGAGATCCTAGTCCAGCACTCTTAACTGCTTCCCTGTGCGGTCCCTCTTTTTGCCTCCCTTGGGCACGTGACCTACCATCCCTGCCTGCCATGAAAGTAAGAGTAGAAACAACAGAGAGATCATGGGAAGGATGCAAACAATAGTGAAAACAACCGTGAAAGAATCTGTTTCATTGAAGTGGGAAGGATGTTGTGTGTTAATTCACGGATTAGGATTGTTGACGTGTAAACTAATGGTATCCACGCAGCACACTTAGAAAAAGCTGTTATGTGAAACGGTATTATATGCAATTCCCATTGTGTGTATGTGTATATTTTTATAACGCGATGAAGAAATACGATTCGATACAGAATAGTAGTCTAAATATATTTTCATTATATAACATCACTGTTGTTTTCATTATTGTTTGCATGAAAGTAAGAGGGGCTTGTTTTTAAAGACAGTCACTGTGGGAGGCCTGCAGAGAGGCGGGCCCTGGGCATGGAGCAGGGAGGGGCATTCTCTTCTTGGCAAGCAGACACAGCAGGTACGGAACCGACAGCAAGGATTCCCTGCTTTCTCTTTTGCACATTCAAGGGTATGTTCTACCTCAGGGGTCCCTAGTGTGGCACCCTGCTACAGCAGGCATCTGGTGACTGGCTCTGCCTCATGTGGCAGTCATTTTGGGCCAGCGCCAACCACATGGTGTCCAAATTCCACAGGTGCCCGCAGGTTCAGAAAGATGGGGGCCCCTGATCCAGGCTGCACAATCCGTTAATGCAAAGTGCTTGTTCTAGCTCCACACCTCACTGGCATCGCAGACTCTTTCCCCACAGGCATATGAGCGGAGAAGAAAGGGATGACAAGTGAACCATCGACAGCCAATTTGGCGTAGTGGTTAAGTGCGCGGACTCTGATCTGGGAGAACCAGGTTTGATTCCCCACTCCTCCACTTGCAGCTGCTGGATGACCTTGGGCGAGCCATAGTCCTGTCAGAGCTGTTACTTGAAAAAGAGCTGTTTCTGTCAGAGCTCTCTCAGCCCCATCTACCTCACAGGGTGTCTGCTGTGGGGAGGGGAAGGGAAAGGAGTTTGTAAGGCGCTCTGAGACTCCGAGTGAAGGGCAGAGTATAAATCCAATCTCTTCTTCTTCTTCTTCTTCTTCTTCTTCTTCTTCTTCTTCTTCTTCTTCTTCTTCTTCTTCTCCTTCTTCTTCTTCTCCTTCTCCTTCTCCTTCTCCTTCTCCTTCTCCTTCTCCTTCTCCTTCTCCTTCTCCTTCTCCTTCTCCTTCTCCTCCTCCTCTCTCTTCTTCTTCTTCTTCTTCTTCTTCTTCTTCTTCTTCTTCTTCTTCTTCTTCTTCTTCTTCTTCTTCTCCTTCTCCTTCTCCTTCTCCTTCTCCTCCTCCTCTCCTCCTCCTCTTCTTCTTCTTCTTCTTCTCTCTTCTCCTTCTCCTTCTCCTCTCCTCTTCCTCTTCTTCTTCTTCTTCTCCTTCTCCTTCTCCTCCTCCTTCTCCTCCCCCTTCCTCTTCTTCTTCTTCTTCTTCTTCTTCTCCTTCTCCTTCTCCTCCTCCTCTCTCTCTTCTTCTTCTTCTTCTTCTTCCTTCTCCTTCTTCCTTCTCCTTCTCCTCCTCCTTGTCTTGTATTACAGCAGAGATTTCAGGCCGAGAAGCAAGGTCCTGAAAGGCAGGTACAACATCCTGTCTGAAGGACCCAAAAAATTGACTCCATTTTTTAAATGGCAGAGACACTCAGCCTGAACGCCCATAAATCGCATTATGTTTAATCAGTTTCCCTACTACATGCTAATGCAGGAAAAACCTTGGGATCGTGTCATAAACTGCAATGTAAATGATGCTATTTGTAAGTATTAACATAATTTAGCGCTTAGAGTCATCTTCTCGCCTCTCGGAACTCATAACTCTACCAGAATTGAGAGACTTTTGCCGTGAACGCCTCGCCTGCAGGGGAGCTGGTACGTGGCCACTTAAGCCAATGACAAAGATGTCTCCATTATCCAAAGGAGCAGGTCTCGCACTGTCATGGCACGTCGATGCTCATAAACTAGCGCTTCCATGTCTACACGGGGGAGGCGTTACAAGAGGGTTTGGCAACAAAGGAGGATTTTAATCCCCGGCACTTTGTGGCAATCGTCAATGGAGACGGCCGTACGTTTCTCTAAATATAACAGACCTGAGCTCCTGGGAAAGAGCGGCTGAAATTGAGAGGTGAGAAGTGGTTGGACGTAGCTCGCAAAAAGGAAATTAAAAAAAAGAATTAGTCATATTCCTTGTGCTCCTTTCCATTGTTCTGTGCACTGTGATGGGCTCTCGGTGAAGGTCACGGACAAGTGACTCTGTCTCGGTAACAGCATAAAACAAAAGGGCCGGATGTTACTTTTGAGGACGTTTATCACTCTGGCCTGCAACCTAAGATCTCTGCAATGCAGGCATTGGTTTAAGGCAGGGGTCCCCAACACGGTCCCCACAGGCTTTAAGGCACCCCCAGCCCCTTTCCTGGAGCCTGCCAAGTGGTTTTAGAAAGTGGGTGAGGCCAGGTGGGACTTCTCCCAGGAAGGCTCCTGATTGGCCGCTGGAGATTGGATTGACTTTAAAAGAATATTGCTTTGGCGGCAGCAGCTACCACAGCACAAGGCTCTTCACAGTGTGACTGAAGGTAAGCTGAGGCAGCCATTTTGCGGCCGGCTCTGCCTCCTGTGGCAGCCATTTTGTGGAAGCTATTCCGTGGCCATGCCCAACCTGTTGGGTCAGAATCCCCAAAGCACAAGCTCAAAAGGTTTGGGGCCCCGAATTTAAGGAGTATTTCTCATTAACTTCTCAACTTCGAAATCCCCCTTGTTGGTCTTAAAGGTGTCACTAGACTCAGGCTTTGTTCTGCTGCTTGAGACCAATATGGCTCCCCATCCTGAATCTATCTTTACAGTCTTTAAGACTTCTTGTAAAGTTTCAGAGGGTGACTATGTCAGCAGTAGGACAGCTCAATTCAAGTCCAAGACCAACTTCAAGACCAACAAGATTTGGGGGGGGTATAAGATTTGGAGAGTCAGCGGTCCTTTCGTCAGATAACAAAGGATGGAACTTTGACTGGCAAAAGCTTATACCCTCCCAATATCTTGCTGGTTTTGAAGGTGCCCCTGGACTCAAATTGAACTGTAGAAAGGGGTGGGGGGGATTCTCGTCTTACTGTTCTGACCCAACTGCTATGTAAAGTCATTCTGACATGGAGCAGATTCCATGGATGTGCAAGACTAGCAGTTAAATAGGGTTACTCTACATTGACTCCTTCAAACAGCTGATCGCTAAGGTCGAATCTGCATTTGCATTTTTAAATCAGTTGCGTGATGCTGTGACGCCGTCTTTCTCTATGCTTGTTTGAATGTTGTTTGGAGAAGAATCTTTTAAAGCAGTGCGGAGGCGCAACGACAGTGGAGCCGCCCCGAGAGGACGATAAACGTATGTGGACGTGTGAAAGTATGCTAGCACTGTTGAGGTGTGAAAACGACCCCAAATGTGGACAGCTTTTTGGAAGACGGAGTCAAAAGGCGGGGACACTGCTGGTGGGAAAGACAAATGCAGATTCGGCCTAAGACAAATCCCATTTTAAATATCCTCGACCATTGAAGCTGAAGCTGGCCTCCACTGAGGGATGAGAGAGCAAAACAGGCTCGGCCCCCCAACCCAAAAAGAGGGCATTTTCACCAGTTTTTTTAAAAGAGCCCAAGAGAAGACAGACATCAAAAAAATAGGACATGGTAACCCTGAGTTAAATGTAAAAGTAAAGCTTTCCCTTGCCTGAAAGCCAGTTGAATCCAACTCTAGTGGGCGGTGCTCATCTCCATTTCCAAGCCGAAGAGCCAGCGCTGCCCAAAGACTTCTCCGTGGTCATGTGGCCGGTATGACTAAATGCCGAGGCGCACGGAACGTTGTTATACCTTCCCACCGAAGCAGTACCTATTTATCTACTTGCAATTTCTTGCTTTCGAACCGCTAGGCTGGCAGGAGCTGGAACCAGAGACGGGAGCTCACTCCATCGTGCTGCGCTCGGGTCTCAAACTGCCAAACTACAGACCTTTTCGGTCTGCATCTTTAACCTCTAAGCCATCGCGGCCCTAACCCTGAGTTACATAATGATATATATGTTTTTAAACCCTTGGTACAAAGCTGCTCTTGGGTCACCTCCTTTGATATTTTGATCTTCCTCTTCTTGCTACAGACACGTAAAAGTCTGCATGGATTGCAACAAAACCATACCAACAGCTAGGTGGACGATCCCCCCTTTCCCCCCGGAACTGCCCGTATTTCTTTCTCTTCTGGGATGACAGTTATTTGTATTGACTGGTTGCAACCACAAGGGCAGCGTTACAGCTATGGGCTTCCTCCACCATCCCCAGGACAAGTCATTAAATCACTGCCAGGAATTCTCCGAGTTCATCACGATGATTATTTTCAGTTTATTGTTACGACCCCCAATAAAAATACCTCACCCTATTCCCCCGTCCTTTGGATTTATTTATAAGGCAGAAGCTGCAATCTCTTCTGCTGGTTCTCTAGAACTCTCCTCCCGCCGAGTTGTTGAGGAAGGGAAATAAAATAAAGAGAGGAGGGAGGAGAGAGAGTCAAAAAGATTCTTTAGGGCTGAACTGTCTGCAGCTTGTAACCGTTTCAAAACGTGCCGTGCAGACTGATGGGCCCCTGCCAGGCTTCCAGAGAGTGTTTTAAGGGAACAAATGAATAAATAATGGGCACGAGATTGTGTCCTCAATTCGATGAAAACGTGCCCGTTGCAAAAGAGATTACCGTCTTGAGACAAAGGAGGAGGCGGTGGCTAGTCTCCCGTGAAAGCTTTAAAAAAACCCTGCATCAGTTCAGATCTGCCTCTATCACAGATTGGTTGTAAGGCAGAGAGAAGTAAGGGTAGTCCTTATCAGGGCTATTTTGGGGCAGGAACGCACAGGAATGGCGTTCCGGCTGGCTCCCGAGTTGGCCACGCCCAGCAGGAACTCATTAGCATAACAGGCCACACCCAACAGCAGAAACTCATTAGGATTGGCTACATTGGGGGTGTGTGGCCTAACATGCAAAGGAGTTCCTGCTCCAAAAGAAGCCCTGGGTTTTGACAACAAACAAGGTCAACAGAATAAGAAGCAAAAGGTGGGTGTGGCTGGATGACCATACTTCTGGTAACAAGGTGTGTGTGGCCTAACATGCTAATGAGCTGTGCTGTCAGGGGGTGGCCTAATATGCAAATGAGTTCCTGCTCTGGGGTGTGGCCTAATATGCTAATGAGTTCCTGCTGGGCTTCTTCTACAAAAATAGCCCTGGTCCTTATATTAGCAAATCGTGGCCCTTTCCGCACTCTCCGTTTAATCCATGCTCACCGCTGTGTCCTCCAAGCAATTCTGCACTGAGATCGAGTTCAACCTTTTTTTTATTCTGGGGTTTCCCCCCATTTCTGCATCACATCCCCTCCCTTCAGTGGTCAGCCCGGTTTCAGTCTCCTGTTGCCTCGCGTTATTTGGATGCTGTTTTGCCTCGGACTTAAATGGCCTCTACTCGAACACAGAGAAAATCTGGAGTGGCAGGTAAATGTGGAAAGGACCCGTGTCCTCTGGATAGGGCTAGAGGCAGATCTGGGCTGCGGTCACTTTTTTTGTTGTTGTTCAGTTGCACAGTCGAGTCCGACTCTTTGCGACCCCATGGACCACATTATGCCAGGCCCTCCTGTCTTCCATCGCCCTCCGGAGTTTGCTCAACTTCATGTTCGTTGCATCGATGACACTGTCCGACCATCTCATCCTTTGCCGTCCCCTTCTTCTTTGACCTTCAGTCTTTCCCAGCATCAGGGTCTTCTCCAGTGAGGGCTCCCTTCTCATTGGGTGGCCAAAGTACTTGAGCTTCAGCTTCAGTCTCTAGCCTTCGAGGGAACAGTCCAGGGTTACGGTTATAAAGGTAAAGGTAAAGGTTCCCTTGCTCGAAAGCCAGTCGAATCTGACTCTAGGGTTGCGGTGCTCATCTCCGTTTCAAAGCCGAAGAGCCAGCGCTGTCCAAAGACGTTTCCGTGGTCATGTGGCCGGCATGACTAAACACCAAGGCGCACGGAACGCTGTCACCTTCCCACCGAAGCGGTACCTATTTATCTACTTGCAATTTCTTGCTTTCGAACTGCTAGGTTGGCAGGAGCTGGAACTAGAGACGGGAGCTCACCCCGTCATGCGGCACTCTCGGGTCTCGAACTGCTGAACTACTGACCTTCCACAGCCTGCAGTTCAGCGTCTTAACCACTTGAGCCACCGCAGCTCCTTAGGGTTACGGTTAGGGTTGCACTAAATAATCTACTTTCAATCCACTTCCAGTGCAGATCCCAACTGGATTTTACTTGTGTGAACTGGTGAAATAGGAAAGTGGATTGAAAGTGGATTATTTCGTGTGTGTGACCACAGCCTTCGATTACTTCGGGCTTTTACTCTTTCAGAGGGAGAACAGCCACTGGATATTCTTCCCAGGAGTCGCTGGGGGGCAACGGAAAATCCTTTTTGCCCCTAGGTTGACTTGACTCCCCTGATTAACACTGTTTGGCTCCTCTGGCCAGGGAGGCCGGCCTGCAGGCGGGACCCGGCAATCCCCTGGAATCACGGCTCGTCTCCAGACGACAGAGCTCAGTCCCCCTGTAGAAAACGGATGCTTTGGAGGGCGGGCTCTGTGACATTGTACCCCACTGAGATCTCAGGCCTGTGGGCATCTCAGGGCCTGGCCCCCTGATTTACTGCCCCCCCCCACTTCCCTCCAGCTCGCACATTTTTGTCTTCGCTCAGGAAGGGATGGCCCCAGAGCAAACTAATTTATGAAGCAGCCAAATCGCTCGCTCACAACTTTAACGCCAGTAACTCAAAAAGTAGTATTTTTGCTCACCAGACTCCACCGCTTAGAGGGAACATTGCACCCCTACTTCTTGTCTGCCATTATAAGAGTACTACAAGCTTTTCTTTTCTCTCTCTGGCCCACAACTGTTTTTTTGTTCGCCTTTCAAAGCAGTGAACGGCCATCCCGAGGAAAGGTGCAGAGCAACTAACTCTTTGTGACATTTTAGTTGGTCCTAATAAAACACTCTTGAGACAAGTCCCTTGGCCTGCAAGGAGATCAAATCAGTCAGTCCTAAAGGAAATCAACCCTGACTGTTCCCTGGAAGGCCAGATCCTGAAGCTGAAGCTCAAGTACTTTGGCCACCCAATGAGAAGGGAGCACTCCCTGGAGAAGACCCCGATGCTGGGAAAGACTGAAGGTCAAAGAAGAAGGGGACGGCAAAGGACGAGATGGTTGGACAGTGTCATCGATGCAACAAACACAAAATTGAGCAAACTTCAGAGGACATAAGAACATAAGAACATAAGAGAAGCCAATGTTGAATCAGGCCAATGGCCCATCTAGTCCAACACTCTGTCACACAGCGGCCAAAATATACCAGGGGCCATCAGGAGGTCCAGCAGTGGGGCCAGGACACCAGAAGCCCTCCCACTGCTGCCCCCTCCAGCACCAAGAATAGAGTGCATCACCTGCCCCAGACTGAGAGTTCCCATCTATACCCTGTGGCTAATAGCCACTGATGGACTTCTGCTCCATATGTTTACCTAATTCCCTCTTAAAACTGTTCATGCTTGTAGCTGCCACCACCTCCAGTGGCAGTGAATTCCATGTTTTAATCACTCTTTGGGAAGACAGGAGGGCCGGGCGTGATGTGGTCCATGGGGTTGCAAAGAGTCGGACTCGACTGTGCAACTGAACAACAACAACAAAATAAAAGCCATGATTACACTACTGTTGCTTTTGGGGAGTTTTTTTTCCTAAAGGGCCGGTACGGTTACCTGTAATTTTTCTCTTAAAGGGTAAGCCTGGGAAGTGGCTTCCCCTGAATGGGAAAAATATAGACAACGTGACAACGGAGGCGGGGGACCGACAAAGACCTGTCAGGAGGCCATGAAAGCCCCACTATCATCAGACATCTAATCAGCAGCTTTCAACCGACCACTGGGCAGGACTCTTCCCCGCCAGCATTCAGTTGGTATTGCAGAGCAAAACGATCATTCCCCAACAAAGATAATGATTCACATTTACTGCCAGTTTGCTGTGTATTTAATGTGGAAACTCAGGCAGGCGTGAGTCAAAGCGGCACAACGAGCAGAGCCGCCTGCATTTGGACGCGCTGAACCGGAGTTTATGCTCCGAACACTCCATTCCATGCAAAGATTCACCTGGAACACTGGCATGCCGGGTTCTCAGCATCACAGACCTTCCTTGTGAGCAATAACAATAAAAGAAGGGTCTCGGGTGGAGGCAGAAACGGGGCACTGCTATATTTCTCCCGTAATGATCCCGTTCCGCCTCGGCTTCCCCGTTTGCAAAGCAGGCATCCCCCCTGCGCTGCCCTCAGAGGAAAAGCTGCCGGAGTATGAAGTATTGCTCTCGCTGACGAGTTCTTCACGTTTAATTAAAGAACAGGGAGAAAACGAAGAACACTGGCCTGTCTTGTCTTGTTAGGGCTTCAGAACTCGTTGCGGGAAAACGACCCAAACATTCCCGCTGACTCCCAAGGGCATTAAACGCGTAGACGGTACAAAACGGTGCACTCAAAATCTCTCGGAAATCTTCTCTCTCCAATTCTCTTCTCAGATCAGCCCTGGTGTTCCAAGTGTTATATATGCATGTATTCAACATTTTCCCCGACCAAATGCCGAAAGTGCTTCACAGCCGTTATCTCCACAGCCCCAATGTTAACCCTGCAAGGTCGGCCACTGGTTGTTCCAAATGATAGACACGGGGCAGAGAGACTTGTGACTGCTCTCCAGGAGTCCAGGAAGAAGAAGATGATGAAGAAGAAGATGAAGATGAAGAAGAGGCAGAGGAGGAGGAGGAGATTGGATATATACCCCACCCTTCACTACCTGAAGGAGTCTCAGAGCGGCCTACAAACTCCTTCCCCTCCCCACAACAGACACCCCGTGAGGTCGGTGGGGCTGAGAGAGCTCTTTGAGAACTGCTCGTGAGAGAACAGCTCTGAAAGAACTCATGACTGACCCAAGGTCACACCAGCAGCTGGAGAAGTGGGGAATCAAACCCAGTTCTCCCAGATCAGAGTCCACACTACTGGAAAAAGTGCAGAGAAGGGCAACTAGAATGATAAAAGGGTTGGGACACCTTCCCTATGAAGAAAGGTTAAAGCTCTTGGGGCTCTTTAGCTTGGAGAAATGATGGCTGAGGGGTGACATGATCGAGGTTTACAAAATTATGCGTGGGATAGAGCAGGTAGAGAAAGAAGTCCTTTTCTCCCTTTCTCACAATACAAGAACTCATGGGCACTCCATGAAATTGCTGAGCAGTCGGGTGAGAACGGATAAAAGGAAGTACTTCTTCACCCAGAGAGGGATTAACACATGGAATTCACTGCCACAGGAGGTGGTGGCAGCTACTAGCATGGACAGTTTCAAGAGGGAATTAGATAAACATCTGGAGCAGAAGTCCATCAGTGGCTATTAGCCACAGGGTGTAGATGGGAACTCTCAGTCTGGGGCAGGTGATACACTCTATCCTTGGTGCCGGAGGGGGCAGCAATGGGAGGGCTTCTGGTGCCCTGGCCCCACTGCTGGACCTCCTGATGGCACCTGGTATATTTTGGCCGCTGTGTGACAGAGTGTTGGACTGGATGGGCCATTGGCCTGATTCAACATTGGCTTCTCTGATGTTCTTATGACCACTACATCAAACTGACATCTTGAGCAGTGAAGTTCAACACGCCCTGTGAGCTCAGTTAGAGTGCACAGTGTCACAGGAGTTCTCTTCTGAGCACAGATACTGACTACCAGCTAACCCTTGACTTTTAAAATGTCAGAATTTAAACTGATGGAATTAAACACGTACCAGTCTGGACGGACCCATGGGGCTGATGAAGTATCACGGAGTTTGCACCTGCTTTGATTCATTTGCTTTACTTAAGGTCCTCATTTCTCAGGGAGAATCAAAAAGGATGCCACCAATTTTGCTTAGGGCAGCCCGATCTCAGCAGATCTCAGAGGCTAAGCAGGGTAAGTCCTGGTTAGTATTTGGGTGGGGGACCGCCAAGGAGTACCAGGGTCACAACGCAGAGGCAGGAAGTGGCATTAACCACCTCTGAATGTCTCTCGCCTTGCAATCCTGTGGGGCTGCCTGTAAGCATTCATTTTGGCATCTACTCTGAAAAAAAAAGTGAGAAGGCAGCTACCTGGTGCCCTCCTCATCCGCGGCAATCAAGTCCTTCCCTCCTGAACGGAACCCAGAGCATCCGTTTCTCTCTGCAAAGTGCCACTTCTGAACCTCAGTGATACAGAGCCGAGGGGGCTGCCTCGATACTCAGAGGCCGGCCTTGAACTCGAACATTCGACGTGCACAAAAAAATGTTCTGCAGTATTGCTGGAGATCCACACCTTCACCTCCCCAGAGGCCTTCACCGGGAGCAAAAGTGGTCTCTATGTCTGTTTGTTTGCAACCAGGGATGTTGTTACACTCGGCAGTCAAGAGGTCTCCAGCGAAGAAAAGCGTGGCCGTCCCTGCCTTACGATTACCCATCTCTGCAACACCAACAATCTTGCCGGGGGAGGCTGAAAGCAGCCGGGTCAGTAGGTCAGATAATTCCCTTGGTGTCTTTGGCAGGCATATCTCAGTTTCCTCGAACAGAAGAAGAGCAGGAAGAAAAAGCATGGATGCCGTCACTGTGGGTCTTAAGGACTTATTCTAAGCAGTCCCAGAGGGGAGCCGTGCTGGTTTGCAATTGAAAATAAAAAGATATTTTTTAAAAAAGAAGAAGAGCCAGATCTGAGTTCTGGAGCACGTCAGACACCAACAAATCTTGGGGGTTTGAGGTTTCAGAAGTCAAAGCCAGGGGTGTAGTCAGGAAATTTTGTTTGGTGGGGCATGGGGAAATCCAGGGGGGCAATGCTCGTCTGTGGGGGGCATTGCCTCCAAATGCCCCCCAGTGGCTACGGGCCTGGTCAAAGCTCTCTTTCACAGTTAAGGGGAGGGGGAGGGGATCCGTTACATCCTCAACTGTTGATCAAGCCAAGTTCATTGTCAGACCAGAAAGCCTGTCTGTTCCCGGCCACCACCAGGGTGAGAACTTCATGGTGGCAGCAGCACTCTCCACCCGGGACCCCTTTCAGGCAAGCATTCTGCAGAGGGGAAAGATCTCCGGGAACCCCTTGGCTTTAATCTAGGTTTGCCGCCCTCCAGGCGTGGACTGGAGATCTCCGAGAATTACAACAGATCTCCAGGCCACGGAGAAAATAGCTGCTTTGGAGGCAGGGGTGTCAGGTTCCCATGGCCACCAGCAGGGATGAGGAAGCAGGTTTGCCAGATCCAGGATGGGAAACTCCTGGATATTTGGGGATGGAACTTGGGGAGGACAGGAGCCTCAGTGGGACTCACAGAACCCACCCTCCAAAGCCTCCATTTTTTCCAGGGGAACTGATCTCTGTAGTCTGGAGATGAGCTGCAATTCCAGGGACTCCCCAGGGAACCCCAGGTCCCACCTGGAGGCTGGCATCCCGATTTGGAGGGTGGACTTAATGGAGAGGTCCCCCCCTCCCCAAATACTGACCTCCCCAGGCTCCACCCCACAGATCTCCAGGTATTTCCCAACCTGGAGTTAGCAGGCCTTCCTTTAATCCCCTCCTTTCTGCTGAATTAGACACTCAACGTGCATTTAATTCTTCTGAATCGAGAAGCAAGCACCGTTTCATGGGACTCGGGTGGAGGAGACCAGCGCCCTCTCCTGGTCCACCCCTGCAACTGCAGCAGCTCTCGCCACGGTCCACGTAGAGACCCCGCCATACACCCCTGGAGACGAAAATGGTGGGGGGTTGAGAGTATGTGTGTTAAGGTGCTTTGGAACTTAGGGGGAGGGGCGTTAGGTCTGGAACATCCCAGGACTGCCTACCAGAGACTGGCTGAGCTTGGAGCTCGAGAACAATAGCCTGCCAGGAATCTGGAAGTGACCAATGAGAAACTAATGTTATGTGAATAGCTTATCGTTGGAAGTTGGGTGTTTTTGGGGTGTGGTTTTTGCATGCTATTTAAACAAGGCTGTGGCCCTGAGGTTTCAGTCTTGTTCCTGAAATCACAAAACAAAGTAGAGCTGTCCACTGCAATGCGTCTCGAGCCCAGTATTTAACAGAGGGCATTCCCAAGGTATGTGGCCGTCAGCTCCTGGGAACCGTTCAAGGCTAACTGGGCCTTGCTCTAATCTACCGAGGCTGCTCTGATGTGTTTGTGCCACGGAGGAGACTGTGTCCAGCACAGGGCCCGATCAGTAGAGACTGGCGCGCATCGAACCCCACGGTGACTTCTGCAGAGTGGCGCTTCCCTCGGCAGAAGAGGCAGTAGCAACGTCCACCCATCTCCCTCTCCCGCTTGGCCTCCTATACTGTCCCTGAGAATCTGCTTGCCCCAGGAACAAAATGGGGGGGGGGGTGTCAGCGAGCTTCCATAGGAGGGGGAAACAGAGAAATCAAACTCATGAAACATATATAATCTGTAGCAGCACTAAAGAGCTAGTTTGGTGTCGTGGTTAAGAGCAGTGGACTCTAATCTGGGAGAACCGGGTTTGATTCCCCACCCCTCCACTTGCAGCTGCTGGAGGACCTTGGGCAAGCCACAGTTCTGTCAGAGCTGTTTTCTCAAGAGCAGTCCTCGAAGAGCTCTCTCAGCCCTGCCTACCTCACAGGGGAAGGAGTTTGTCAGCCGCTCTGAGACTCCAAATGAAGGGCGGGGTATGAATCCAATCTCTTATTCCTCTTCTACATTTATTTCTATATTTTATTTCTTAATTCATTTCTACCCCACCTTTCTGCCCAACGGGGACCCAAAGCCGCTTGCATCCTTCTCCTCTTCTCCATTTTCTCCTCACAACAACCCTGCAAGGTCAGTTAGACTGAGAGCATGTGACTGGCCCAGTGTCACCCAGCAAGTTTTCCACAGCGCAAGTGGGGATTCGAACCTGGGTCCCCAAGATACTAGTCCGACACTCTTAACCACCACACCATGAAAGGCCTGGAGCAATTCCTGGGTGGCTTCTTGGTGTTTGCAAACGGTTAAATGAAGGATGGAGCCTTCCCTGGAAACTGACTTTTGCTCCTAACTGCCTCTGTTTTACGGTTTCGAATGCCAAGAATGAAGTTCATTACATTCCACAGTAGGTTTTTCTTGTTGCCGTTCCTCTCTTTTCTTTTTTCTTCATGTATTATGCAGCAAAATTACTTTTTCGGTTCCCCCCCACCCTGTGAGAAGCCTGCGGAGAATTGATGCGGTCTCCCTTGGGTTTATTGGCAGCAAGAAACCAAACTCCTCGCCCGCATAGCATTAACTTGACGTCCTGCTGTTTCTTCTTATCTGCCAAGGACTGACAGTCTTTTGCGAAATGGCAATGGAGCGGCCCCTGTGCGGGCAACATGCCCTTATTTCCATCTCCTTGTTTATTGCTATTGTGCACGCTGTTGTCCTCTCTCCCAGTCACGGACAACAGCTCTTTCTCGTAGGTGATAACTTGCTCTCCAAGCAGTGAAATCCTTACGTAAAAAGCATTTATTAATTTAGAAAAATTCTATGTGGCCTTTCCAGAGAATCTGGAGTACTTCCCCCTCCCCTTAAATGCACTCAATGTGGGGCCGTCCTTGAAGACAATCCGAACCTTCAGTTGGGGGGAGCCACAGCTCAGGGGGTGGAACACCTGGGCACATACCCTTGCCTCATACTGAATCAGACTGCTGGTCCTTAAAGGTCAGTATTGTCTAGGGATGGGCACACACCAGCTGACAAACTAAAGTTCATCCTGAATTTTGGAGAGTTTGTGTCCACAAAGCAATGTTCATGAGCTGAAGAACTACCATAAACTTCCACAAATTTTTGTGCCGTTCATGACGGTTCGGGGCAATTTGTGAGGAGCAGTTTGTGGCAGTTGGTAGCAACTAGCAAAAAGCTGCAGGGAGCAGAAAGCAGAGTTTAAAGGGCTCCAAGCCATTCAAACCAAACAGCTGAGGGGCAGTCCAAACTCCCAGTTTGTATGGGTTTATGGTTCAGTTCATGGTTCAGCCATGAACCAGAAGTAAAGGTAAAGGTAAAGGTTTCCTTTGCTCAAAAGCTAGTCGAATTCAACTCCAGGGGGCAGTGCTCATCTTCATTTCCAAGCCGAAGAGCCAGCATTGTCCAAAGACTTCTCCGTGGTCATGTGGCCGGCATGACTAAACTCTGAGGCACACGGAATGCTGTCACCTTCCCCCCAAAGCGGTACCTATTTATCTACTTGCAATTTCTTGCTGTTGAACTGCTAGGTTGGCAGGAGCTGGGGCCAGAGACAAGAGCGTGGCATGAGGGTCTTGAACTGCTGAACTACAGACCTTCTGGTCTGCAGCCCAGTGTCTTAACCTCTGAGCCACCGCGACCCCTACGAACCAGAAACTGAGCTGCAAAAATGCACTTCATGCCCATCCCTAGTATTGTCTGCCCAGACTGGCAGCAGCTCTCCAACGCTCAACTGCAGATGCCAAGTACTGAACCTGGGACCTTCTGCACGCCAAACAGATGTTGTACCACCAAGACACTGGCCCTTCCCCTTCGCATGCAGAAGGTCTCAGGTTCAATCCCTGGGGTCTTCAATTAAAAGGGTCAGGTATCAGGTGACATGAAAGACCTCTGCCAGAGTCCCTGGAGAACTGCTGCCAGTCAGAGCAGACAATCCTGAATTTGACAGGCTGAGGCTCTGAGAATTCCATGTGGTTGATGGTCCAACATGCAGCCACCGGCTTCTTGGCTGGGATCGGGCATTATGCGTATAGTCTGCCAATTTTAAAATGACTCCATGGGTTGCCAATTTATGCCAAAGTGCAGTCGACAGTCCTGGGCAAGGCTTCCTCTAAGCTGTGGGGTCTTGTGAGCAAAAATTCTACTTTGTGAGCTCCCGGCATTAAAGCTGTGAGTGAGCCATTGGGCTACTGTGTACATTAGTGTGCTCTGGAGCCCTCCTTCCTGAGCTGAGACAAAAATGTGTGAGCCAGAGGCTAAAAGAAACTGTGAGCTAGCTCACACCGACTCAGCTTAGAGGGAACATGGGTCCTGGGTCTCAGTTGCAAAGCCCTTCGTGACCTGGGACTGTCTACCTCAAGGGCCACCTCTGCCCACGTGAGCCCACACACCAGCATGGATCCTCTCAGCAAGCCCGTCACAGATGGGTCCCTCCATTAAGCTAAGTCCAAAATGCCACCATTAGGGCTCTTGCCTTCTTGGTGATGCCCCCCCCCCCGTGGAAGGGTCTGCTGGGGTCTTCATCACAGCTTCCCTGTACAAGGCTGGGTGGTTTGTTGGTATTCCTAACCCTGGCTGTTGATGTAGGGCGGAGTGGTAGCGTTTTGTGGCAACAGTTTTCAGAAACAACTTCGTCTTCCGTTTTTCTCCCTCCAGAGTTAAAGATTTTAAAGGACGTGTCTTGTTTCCTATAAAATGCTAACAACAGAGTGCAGTCTTGAAGAAGCAGAAGAAGAAGAAATCCAATCTCCTCCTCCTCCTCTTCTTCTTCTTGATATCTTGGAGAGCGGCAGTTGCTTTCACTGGATGATACTGAGCTAGGCTGGCCAACCAGGTAATACGAAGAAGAAGAAGAAGAAGAAGAAGAAGAAGAAGAAGAAGAAGAAGAAGAAGAAGAAGAAGAAGAAGAAGAAGAAGAAGAAGAGGAGGAGGAGGAGGAGGAGGAGGAGGAGGAGCAGGAGGAGGAGCAGGAGGAGGAGGAGCAGGAGGTTGGATTTATACCCTGTCCTTCCCTAGGAGTCTCAGAGCGGCTTACAAACTACTCTCCCTTTCCCTCCCCACAACAGACACCCTGTGAGGTAGGCGGGGCTGAGAGAGCTCTGACAGACACTGCCCTTTCAAGGACAGCTCTTGTCAGAACTACGGCTTGCCCAAGGTCATCCAGCAGGTGCAAGTGGAGGAGTGGGGAATCAAACCTGGTTCTCCCAGATTACAGTCTGCGCACTTAACCACTACACCAAACTTGGTATCATAACAATGAGTCTGGGGTTGAGGGGTGTAGTGGTGTAGTGTAGTGTAGAGTAGCCAGTTTGGGGCAGCAGCTAAGTGCGCGGACTCTAATCTGGGAGAACCAGGTTTGATTCCCCACTCCTCCACTTGCACCTGCTAATGTGACCTTGGGTCAGTCACAAGTTCTGTCAGAGCTGTTCTCGAAAAAGAGCAGTTGCTGTCAGAGCTCTCTCAGCCCCCACCTACCTCACTGGGTGTCTGTTGTGGGGAGGGGAAGGGAAAGCCGTTCTGAGACTCCAAGTGAATGGCGGGGTATCAATCCAATCTCTTCTTCTCTTTGAGGCCATGATCCAAACTGGGGCCTTTCACGCCCTTTTTCTTGAGTTGCCACCTGTCTAGCCTTAGATGACAGGGGAACCCGAAGTCGGGCCTGAGAAAATGACCAGAGCCCTGAGGTAGGTTCAGATGGGAGACAGCAGCCCTTAAGTGACTGTGATTGTCCTTAAGGGTTGTGGTCAGTGTAACGTGGGTCCAGCACTATCCAGGACCAACAAGAAGGGACGTGATACAAGCATCAGGTCAAACCAACACTCAGGTTATTTATTTTCAGGAGACTTCAGACGGTCCAAGCTGACCAGAAATGTAATAGAACTGTCCCTTCTTCATGCAAGGCTGAAGACAAATGGCACACTATCGCCATCTTGTGGAGACTGGTCACCACGGCAAGATGCACAGAGTACGCAACTGTTCTTGGTGTCTTTTTCTTTTTTGATATTCATCTCTAAATTTGTCAATAGCTTTTCACTGTGGGTTTTGTAGCATTTATGCCGTGTGAGTTTAATATGTCATTTTACACAGTGTGGTGCACAATACAGTGTGTCATTTTATAAGGTGTGGCGTATAACACAGCGTGCACACAGAACCAGTGTGTGGAAAGAGAAGACGGCGTGAAAATAGGTTGATCTGCACAAGGCAGAAGGTGAAATCAAAACAGAGATTTTTCCGGGTGGAGTAGAAATGAAGAGAAATTCACAGTCACCCTCAAGATATCCACAGAGCAAATGGCATTTCCATTACCTTCGGGAGCTGTCTAGGGCAGTGGTGAGTTGGAGTCCCGAGTTCTGCTATAGTGACACCCTAACCCTAACCGTATAAAACCTAATCCTAACCCTCACTGCTAACCCTAGCCATAACATAAAACTAACCCTAACTCTAATAACCCTAACCTAACCCTAACTCTACCCCTAATAACCCTAATCCTAACTCTAAGAACCCGAACCCTAATAACCCCAACCCTATCGCTAACCTTAATAAACCTAATAATCTTAACCCTAATAACCCAAACGCTAACCCTAACCCTAAAACTAAACCTAACCCTAATAGCCCTAACCATAACCCTAATAATCCTATGTTGTTGTTCAGTCGCACAGTCGAGTCCGACTCTTCGCGACCCCATGGACCAGATCACGCCAGGCCCTCCTGTCTTCCGCTGTCCGCTGAAGTTTGCTCAATTTCATGTTCGTTGCATTGACGACACTGTCTAACCATCTCATCCTTTGCCGTCCCCTTCTTCTTTGACCTTCAATCTTTCCCAGCATCAAGGTCTTCTCCAGTGAGGGCTCCCTTCTCATTTGGTGGCCAAAGTATTTGAGCTTCAGCTTCAGGATCTGGCCTTCCAGGGAACAGTCAGGGTTGATTTCTTTTAGGATTGAATGATTTGATCTCCTTGCAGTCCAAGGGACTCTCAAGAGTCTTCTCCAGCAGTTAGGAATAATCCTAACTATAACCTTAATAACCCTAACCCTAATAACCCTAATCCTAATAACTCTAAACCTTGCCCTAATAACCTTCACCTTAATCTGTCACATCTGATGGATCTTCCTTTCTGAGCCAGAGTTTAGCGCAAACGGTTTCTCCTAACAGCAGTTGGTGGCCCTGAACCTGTTTAGAAGTGAAGCATGAAGAAGCCCCCCTCCCCGCCCCAGTTCTCCCTCTCCCCTCACTACGGGGGCAGATTGTGAAGATTACTGGATTGGTTATCTTGCCCACCAGTGATGTGGGCCTGTTGTCCTTCTCACAACCTTGCTATTGTGTTCAAATTTTGGGGCTCCTCAAAACATCCCCATTTGGCAGACAAGAGAGTTATGAGATCATTGCCGAGTGTTTGGATGGAAGACAAGTAAATGGGAAGGACTGTGTTAGGGGATGCCACAAATTCCTCAGTGAACCCATTCAACACTTGAATTTTTGGCACTTATGATAAGACTATGAGCTGCTCTGGGATATGTTCATTTTGCAAGAAGCAACTCAAGTAGTGGCTGAGCAAGTTTTTGAGTTGCCTGTTTGTCAGATGGGGACTGCCAAGCTGATGACGGTTCTGAGAGTCGGGTGCCGATCCACCCAGCTCCCTCAGCAAAAAAACCCCTATCCAAGTTGCAAAAGGGAGAGAAGAATGGGCTCCTTTCTCCTTCCTCCTCTCCGAGCTGAACAAGGACAGAAGTGATGCTTCTGATCTCCGCATTGCAAAAGGGAGTAGAAGTCCTCTCCACCCATCCCCCAAACTGGGCAGTGCCAGAAGCTGTGCTTTCAATCTCTGCATTGCAAAAGGAGAAAGAGACCCAGATTGGACAAGACGGGTGGCTACTGGGCCTGTCCTGCCTTCGGGGCATTTGGTCGCCTCAAGCAAAGTACACCCGTCCCTCCTGAGTCTGAACTGCCAGTGGCTGGGCCCAGTCATTGCTATTAGGCATGGGTTGGCCCCAGCTGGCAGTGACCCAGGAGGTGACTCAGTGCCACAGGAGGAGGTGGCGGCTAGAAGCATGGATGGCTTCAAGGGGGAATTAGATAAATATACAGAGCCGAGGTCTATCGGTGGCTATGAGCCGCAAGGTATAGATAGGGACTCTGGGGCAGGTGATGCTCTGTATTCTTGGTGCTTGGGGGCAGGGGGCAACAGTGGGAGGGCTTCTAGTGTCCTGGCCCCACTGCTGGACCTCCTGATCGCACCTGGTATTTCTGGCCACTGTGTGACACAGAGTGTTGGATGGTATTCCCAGTAGTAACGTATGGCTGCGAGAGTTGGGCCATAAGGAAGGCCGAGTGCCGAAGAATAGATGCTTCTGAATTATGGTGCTGGAGAAGACTCTTGAGAGTCCCTTGGACTGCAAGGAGATCAAATCAGTCAGTCCTAAAAGAAATCAACCCTGGCTGTTCCCTGAAAGACCAGAGACTTGGCCACCAAATGAGAAGGGCGGCCTCGCCGGAGAAGACCCCGATGCTGGGAAAGGTTAAAGGAAAAAGAAGGAGGGGACGGCAAAGGATGAGATGGCTAGACAGTGTTACTGACACAACGAACATGAAATTAAGCAAACTCTGGAGGACAACGGAAGACAGGAGGGCCTGGCGTGATCTGGTCCATGGGGTCGTAAAGTGTCGGACTCGACTGTGTGACTGAACAACAACTGAGATCACTTATGGATATTTTAAAATGTTTACCATGCCATTCTTTTTTTTTAAAATGGAAAATTATGTTTTGAGTCCTAAAAAACAAGACCTCTGGTCATGATGATTAAACTTCATAGCAATAAGTCCCCTCAACGTCTCTAATCACTGTATAAACCACGGGTGATTAAACGGTAGTTAAAATAATGGAGCCATCATCTGGCTGTCCTTCCACTAAACGAAACAAAAGTCCAGGAACCCCTTAAAGACTAATGGCTAATGACGTTTGTTTCAATATTAGTCTTCAAGGGTCCCTGGACTGTCGTTTTATCTTTGCCACAACAGACTGACCCCTTTGCAAAGAACATTCAGTCACAGGCAGACACCAGTTGGTGATGTTTGATCCCGCCAGGGCTATTTTTATAGAACAAGCCCAGCAGGAACTCATTAGCATAATGGGCCCCACCCAACAGCAGAAACTCATTAGCATATTAGGCTACACCCCGACAGCACAGCTCATTAGCCTATTAGGCCACACCCCGTGTTATCAGAAGTGTGGTCATCCAGCCACACCCACCTTTTGCTTCTTATTCTATTTACCTTGTTTGTTGTCAAAACTCCAGGGCTTTTTTTTGTAGCAGGAACTCCTTTCCATGTTAGGCCACACACCCCTCATGTAGCCAATCCTAATGAGTTTCTGCTGTTGGGTGTGGCCTATTATGCTAATGAGTTCCTGCTGGGCATGGCCAACTTGGGAGCCAGCCGGAACTCTGTTCCTGTGCATTCCTGCCCAAAAAGAACCCTGGATCCCACATTATCCAGTTCTTGAGAAGCCAGCTGCAGCCCAGTCACATGATTATACAACACAGAAAACAGACACGAGGGTTGTGTGATGTGCAATCAGCCCCACAGACAACAACCTGCTCTTCTAGGATCCTATCACTAGGTGGCGCCATCTACCCATCAAAAGTTCAACAGCACATCACCAAACGGTCCACACATTTCCTTTTAACCTTTAGCATTACCTGCACAGAATGGCTGCTTATTCCATCATAACAAGATTTTTATTAATGTGCACGTTTCTGCTGCCCTACCTCATCACTGAAATCTGGAGATGGGTGAACTGCGAAGGGCCTTGATGCTGCTGGCAGATCACTTCTCCTGTCCCGTTTTTTGACCTCTCACCTGCCTGCATCATCGAATTAAATCCAGGAGTAACAAAAGAGCTCTGCAGGGACCTGTCTGTCATCAGAGCAGGAGGCGAGAGCAGTTGTGGTTGCTTGAAGTGACAAAATACTTTGGGGCAGCCCCGACTGAGGTAGCAAGAGAAGTTACCCGGGTCCCATCCCCAAGCGCCTTCCCATGTCAGAAGGGATGTGTCGACTTGCCCCATAACTTGGCCAAATGGAAGAAAGGCAGATGCCAGGAGATGAGATCAGTTATTAAACAAATTTATTTATTTATTTATTTGATTTATACCCCGCCCTTCCCGCCAAGGCGGGCTCAGGGCGGCTTACGTAAAATGCATATATAAATACAATTAAAAACATCCATAAACAATCGGTATCCATTTTCGAAAGTGCCCGGAAACAATTAAAGCGCAGAGCAGAGATTCCTAAATCCACCATTCCACCACTTCTCAAACCGGCTCCGTTTGATCGAGTAGTTTAGGCAGTGAGATAGACGGAGGGTGGTAAGACCAGGGCACGGGGTCACTCCTCGGTGTTTAAGGCGGCTCCTGATCGAAAGCCTGGCGGAGGAGCTCCGTCTTACAGGGCCTGCGGAACAGGTTGGCCTATTCAGATACAGACCAGCAGAAGATGAGATGCGATCTCTTACGGATGCATTCTGTTCCTCAGTGTCTCGGAGATTCACGTTGTCTGAAGCAGGAAGAGAAAAGCACAAAGCCAGGCCTCTGTCCTTTCCGCTGCAAACCCCAAAGACATGCCGAGGCCCGAATAAAATGAAAGAGCCACGGAGGACTGGGACAGCAAGAAAACGTTCTGCATGACAAGCAGATGATGTGAAATGTGCTGCATTTCATTGGAAAAAGTGCAGAGAAGGGCAACTAGAATGATAAAAGGGTTGGAACACCTTCCCTATGAAGAAAGGTTAAAATGCTTGGGGCTATTTAGCTTGGAGAAATGACGGCTGAGGGGTGACATGATCGAGGTTTATAAGATTATGAATGGGATTGAGCAGGTTGAGAAAGAAGTACTTTTCTCCCTTTCTCACAATACAAGAACTCATGGGCACTCCATGAAATTGCTGAGCAGTCGGGGTAGAACAGATAAAAGGAAGTACTTCTTCACCCAAAGAGTGATTAACATATGGAATTCACTGCCACGGGAGGAGGTGGCAGCTACAAGCATGGACAGTTTCAAGTGGGAATTAGATAAACGTATGGAGCAGAAGTCCATCAGTGGCTATTAGCCACAGGGTATAGATGGGAACTCTCAGTCTGGGGCAAGTGATGCACTCTATTCTTGGTGCTGGAGGGGGCAGCAGTGGGAGGGCTTCTAGTGTCCTGGCCCCATTGCTGGACCTCCTGGTATATTTTGGCCGCTGTGTGACAGAGTGTTGGACTGGATGGCCCATTGGCCTGATTCAACATTGGCTTCTCTTATGTTCTTATGACTGGTTTCCATTCATACCGGTATGTATATAAAAAAGGCCCAAGTGGAAGCAGAGCTACACTGGAGACAGGGAAGGAGGACAGGAGATCTGGGTCTATCTCCTAACGACAAGACACAATTTTGCCTGCCGGCTACGAGTTTTCCTTGCAGATCTCCCAGCTGGCGCCGCAGTGGGCAACCTTTGCCTTCCCCACGCAGCAAGAGGGCCTGTTTACCAGAGCCAGCTCTTCTCATCTCAGCTTCTGCCTATTAGGAAAGATCCGCCCGTTCCCAAGGGTTGTGGAAATAAGGGGTGCAGGTACCTTTTCATGCACTCCCATTCCCACTGCATTCATTTTGGGGAGGGACAGAAGCTGGCTTCCCAATGGCATCGAGAGAGAGAGAGAGAGGGAGAGGGGGGGAGAAAGAGAGAGACAGAGAGACAGAGAGAGAGTGTCTAAATCAAGACACAATTTATTCCATTACACACCCTTAAGCCAGGAAACATTTTTTTGTATTTCAGTATTCAACATAGAATATTTCATCGCAACCCCAATACATAAATTGTGCACTCTGAATTCTGTAAAGGCCATCCTCGGTGGTTCTACCAAGACAAATAACTGTGGGTAGCTGATCAGAACAACCAGGAACAGGGTTAAAACCAGATGTTAAGAACCCTCTTTCACCCACCGAAGCACATGCAACTGTCAATCAAGTCTGTGATGAGTGTTTGACATATATCTGACGCAGGGCTTTTTTTGTAGAAAAAGCCCAGCAGGAACTCATTAGCATAACAGGCCACACCCAACAACAGAAACTCATTAGCATATCAGGCCACACCCCCATGTTCCCAGAAGTGTGGTCATCCAGCCACACCCACCTTTTGCTTCTTATTCTGTTTACTTTGTTTGTTGTCAAAACCCAGGGCTTTTTTTGTAGCAGGAACTCCTTTGCGTGTTAGGCCACACACCCCTCATGTAGCCAATCCTAATGAGTTTCTGCTGTTGGGTGTGGCCTATTATGCTAATGAGTTCCTGCTGGGCGTGGCCAACTCGGGAGCCAGCCAGAACTCCGTTCCTGTGCGTTCCTGCACAAAAATAGCCCTGATCTGACGTATACAACAAAGTCAGCCCCTTTCTTGCTATGTCTGAGGTCAGGAAAGTCAAGGAAAGCCGGGTTAAGCCAGGGTGACTCATAATCCAGGAAGCTAGTTTCTGATACACTTACCTATTTAAAATTTGGTAGTGGCTTCTGACTGCTATAAAACAGAAACATTCCCAGTAAGCAAAAGGCACCTGGGGCAAAGGCTTGTCCAGTGAAGGCCACGCGCAGCACAGAGCAGCAGCGTCCTGGGAGCAGAACAGAACTATATAGGCTAATTTCAACTATATAGGCGAATTACTATAGATATTAAAGTATTATAGGTGTACCAGAGGTTTTGCAGAATTTTAGCAGAGGACTGAGACTCAATCCAGCCCTAATTCTGCAACCCCAAGCAAAGTGCCCGTGTGTCCCAACAGCAGGGCGACAGGACCAGGCGCAAGAAAGGGGAAGTGGCTGAATGTCAGGGGGGGGATCCTGTGCATGTGCATGCATGCACATGCATGTGCATGAGTCTTTCCTGCTGCCATGGCATGCCTAAGGGAAGAGCAGAGGGCAAGAAACCCCTCCCCCCGCTTTGCAGGCATTCAGCGGAAGGGAAAGGGGGCGTTTGCCACTTGCTTCCATTCGCCTGAAGCTGAAGCAGAGGGCACAAAATGGAGGTTCCACCCTCCTCTGTCCTTTCAGCTGCCAGTTTGGTGTCGTGGTTAAGTGCGCGGACTCTAATCTGGGAGAACCGGGTTTGATTCCCCACTCCTCCACTTGCACCTGCTGGTGTGACCTTGGGTCAGTCACAAGCTCTGGCACAGTTGTTCTTGAAAAGAGCAGTTTCTGTCAAGAAGCTCTCTCAGCCCCACCTGCCTCACAGGGTGTCTGTTGTGGGGAGGGGAAGGGAAGGGAGTTTGTGAGCCGCTCTGAGACGCCTTTGGGTAGTGAAGGGCGGGGTATAAATCCAATCTCTTCTTCTTCTTCTTCTCTTCCTCCACCAGAGCCGGGAGAAGAGCAGGCGGACTCTCTGGCCACAGCTATGCTGAAAGCTTACAAGGCCTCAGCCCCCTCCCCATGAGCTTTCCTGGGGTTGAGCAGGGGCTTGAGGAAGGGTCACCAGGTCTCCTCCTAGCTCAAGAGGGATGCAGGGACCTCCCCCCTTTTCAGCCAAAGGAAATGTGCAGGGCAGGGATGAATCCCATTGTCCCAGAGAACTGCTGTGGGGGGGGGGGCGGCTTGGAGGTAGTGGCCTTCCATCCCCCACTGCTTTTCAGCACAGGCGCCCTGCGGGCATGTCCCCGGAGCCTGGCAAAGGGTTAGACTGGGGTGCTAGAGGCTCCCTGTCCCGATCGATCCCTTTGCATGGCCAAGAAGTATTAACCTCTTAGTACCATAATTGGAGGCCACGGTGGCTCAGAGGTTAAGATGCTGAGCTGTAGACCGGAAGGTCTGTAGCTTGGCAGTTCGAGACCTTAGTGCCACATGACGGAATGAGCTCCCATTTCTAGCCCCAGCTCCTGCCAACCTGCAGTTCAAAAAGCAAGAAACTGCAAGTAGATAAATAAGTACTGCTTCGGTGGAATGGTAACAGCAGTCTGTGTGCCTTGGCATTTAGTCATGCCAGCCACATGACCAAGGAAACATCTTCGGACAGCGCTGGCTCTTCAGCTTGGAAATGGAGATGAGCACCGCACCCTACAGTCAGATTTGGCTGGCTTTGGAGCAAGGGAAACTTTCACCTTTACCATAATTGGGGGGCGGTGGAGGTGAAAGGAGATGTGCAAGCTCCCCAGCACCCACCATCCCTCACGAGCCATGGGGCAAGGGCTAGTCTGTCAAACTCTTTACCCTCCCTCCCCATTTCCTTCCAGGCCAGCGGCTTCTCCTGGCCGCCTTGGTCCTGTGGATTCTGGACCCAGATGCAACCTGCTCTCCCCAGGCCTGCCTCCTTGCCTAATTTCACACATTATTAGCCCCCCCCGAAAAAAAAGTCCAAGGGATGAATTTGCCAAAGTGACTTTGCGTCTCTCGCCCATTAGTGGGAAAATCATGCCTGTCTGCTCAGACATCCATTTTATCTCCTTTCTTCGCAGGGAGCATTAATCACTCGTCTCCCATTACTATAAAAGCTGGTACGGAAAGCCAGAACACCAAGCAAGTCATTAAGGTGAGTGAAGATTTCAGAATTCACCATGTGCTTCCTTGCTAATGAATCTTCAGGCTCATCATGGCATCCATGGGAAAACGGGACGCCACAGCAAGTGGGCCCACCCCCCACATCTCTTCTGGGTCAAGGAGTTTAAACACGAGGACACCTGAAGTTGGCATCTCCCCCGGAAGAAATTCTCCACTCCTTCAAATGCATGCTGCTACATAGTCAACCCTGCCTGCTCCATCTACCTTCTGGGTAACAGAGAGAGAGACTGGGTCTTCATGCATGCTCACCTCTCCAGAGGTCCCCTCTCCAAACAGCAGGTGAAAACACCATGCACACCTAAACAGCACGTTTTCCCATATGGCATCCATTCCGCATCCAAGTATTGGTTCCTCATAAATCTCATAGTTTGCTCAGGGAATACACTCTTGGAGCACAGGGGAGCAGAATTCTAGGCTTGCCGAACTCTAGTAGCAGAATTCTGAGCTACCAGAATCCCAGCAGCAGATTTCCTGGGTAGCAAAACTCCCCGTAGCAGAATTCTGGCATAGCAGAATTCCACTAGCAGAATTCCAGTAGCAGAACCACCGACTCTACAAGATGCCCAGGTGGGAAATGTCTGTGATTTCATCTAAACCAAGATAGCAGCAGTTCTTTGCTGAACTTTTCATGCATGTCTGTGCACTACAATCCTGTGCAGTTAACTCAGACTAAACCCACTAATTTCCAAGCATTTAGACTGGAGTAACTCTGAATTCTCAGGAGTAATGTATGGCTTCAAGAGTTGGACTATAAGGAAGAGCACCGAGCGCCAAAGAATAGATGTTTTCGAATTATGGTGCTGGAGAAGACTCTTGAGCATCCCTTGGACTGCAGGGAGATAAAATCAATCAATCCTAAAAGAAATCAACCCTGACTGTTCCCTGGAAGGCCAGATCCTGAAGCTGAAGCTCAAATACTTTGGCCACCCAATGAGAAGGGAGCCCTCATTGGAGAAGACCCTGACGCTGGGAAAGACCGAAGGTCAAAGAAGAAGGGGACAGCAAAGGATGAGATGGTTAGACAGTGTCACCGATGCAACGAACATGAAATTAAGCAAACTCAGGAGCACAACGGAAGACAGGAGGGCCTTGGCATGAGGTGATCCATGGGGTCATGAAGAGTCGGACTTGACTGTGCAACTGAACAACAACAAAACCCAACAAAACTCTGCACGAGAGAAGCCTCTCCCAGCTTTCGATCCACGATGTCAGGCATTGTGTGGTTGTTGCGTTCTCATTCTCCACGGGATTGTTATCGCACCTTTCAAATTAAATCCAAAGGTCAGCCTTCACTACGGGATCTGTTGAACGGATAAACTCAGCAGTTCCGATGTTCTGAGGACCCTGGACTAAGCGGACGCCAGCCAAGACAACGGAGGACAGTTTACTTACTAGATTTAAAGTCTGCCTTTCTTGGTGAGACTTCGGTTAGATTGCATAGCGTAATCAATAGGCTGAGACCCGTAATAAGTAACGCAATCGTAGTAGGATGACAGGAATCCGAAACAAAGCATTAAGTATTAGACATGATGCAGAAAAAGGTACGAGGTACATATGTAAGGACCATTAGGTTGCGACTGACGTATGACGACTCCAGCCAGGAGCTTTCAAGGTAAGTGATTCTTCAGAGGTCATTTGACTTTGCCTTCCTCTGCAGAGTCTTCCTTGGGGGTCTCTCACTAAAGTACTGGCCCTGTTTAACTTCTGGGATCCAAAGAGATCCAGCGATACCGTACTGCCTTCCCCCCCAGAAAATGCTATTACATAAGTCGAAAACAATGCAGCCAGAGCAGGATGATACCTACAGCGTACAGATAATACACGCAGTACCCAGTAGCATCGTCCGCAGTGCCATTCTTCCTGAACCGTTCCATTACGGTATCGCCCTGTCGCCTTTCTGAAAATGCCCCCCTTGAACAATTCTGCTTTCCATAGTTTGCAGAATATATACTATCAGAGAATCACAACTTGAAACAGCAGTCACGTGAGACAAAGGAAAGCTGTAATGATGTGCTAGAGACGATCTATGAATACTTATATACATATAATGTCAGAATGCACATGTATTGTGCATTCTGACATTAGAGCCAGTCTGGTGTAGTGGTTAAGTGTGTGGACTCTAATCTCAGAGAAGCGGGTTTGATTCCCCACTCCTCCACTTGCGCCTGGCTGGATGACCTTGGGCCAGTCACAAGCTCTGGCACAGCTGTCCTTGAAAAAGAGCCGTTTCTGTCAAGAGTTCTCTCAGCCCCACCTACCTCCCAGGGTGTCTGTTGTGGGGAGGGGAAGGGAAGGGAGTCTGTAAGCCACTCTGAGACTCCGAATGAAGGGTGGGGTATAAATCCAATCTCTTCTTCTTCTTCTATTGGCTATATTGTTGACATTCTGACATTATACATATATAAGTATTCATAGATCATTTCTAGTGCATCATTACAGCTTTCCTTAGTCTCATGTGACTGTTGTTTCGAGCTGTGATTCTCTGATAGTACATATTCTGCAAACTATGGAAAGCAGAATGGGGGGGGCAAGGGGACTGAACGGACTGGCATAGTGATGGATGTCAAGGCGAACGATGGTCCAGGAGGTGGCCACCTCAGGCAAGGTGTGAAGCACACCCAGAACTCCTTCCTCCGAACCAGACCCCGTTAGCGAGTGATGAAGAAGCCACCGTCACCGAGACAGCTCTGCTTGGGGTCTCCTCCCGTGCTCCGAGGCTATTTGTTCTTGCTTGCAGGAATCGATCAATGCGCTGCCGTCTCCGCCGGTGTCTCGCTCTCGCCTAGACGTTTGTAACTTAAAAGTAGCCTCGGAAATTCTCTTTGGTTGCAGGGCTTACCAATTCAGCCAGCGCTGTGCTCCAATTCACGCAGAGAGAACATTCTTTTGAGGCTTCTTCTTCGGGGCTGATGAAGGGTGTTGCGGAACAGCGGGGAGCACTGGGGAGGCTGCCGTAGACGGTGTGTGTGCTGCTGAAGCCTCTGCAGAGACAGAGAGAGAGGGGGAGACAGGAAAAGTGGAGGGAGGCATTCGTTGGCAACGTGACTGCATCCTCAGCTGGGCCAAAGACCCGGGACTGGGGATACGGCAATGACAGAATGGCACTGGAGATATTGATAATGATATTGGAGACTGAAAAGACAGCCTTGGGCTGTGGCTCACGGGAAGAGACTCTGTTTGGCATGCAGAAGGTCTCAGGTTCAATCCCCGGCCTCTCCAGCTATAAAAGGGCCAGGCAGTAGGGGATGTTGAAGACCTTTGCCTGAGGCCCCGGAGAGCTGCTGCCAGTCTGAATAGACAATACTGAACTTGATGGACCATGTGTGTTCATGGGACTGATGTGTTTTAAAGAGGTTGTGGCAGAACAGGAACGTGTCTGGAGCTGCCCTCAGAACTGTTCTTTCCATCCAATATTATTCCAATTCATTTTAGGGAAATCCCAACAAGAAATAGAACAAAGTTTGAATCCAGTGGCACTTTTAAAAGTTTAATTCTGGATATACGCTTTTGTGGGCATGCACACTTCTCCGTGCATATGGAAGCTCCTACCCAGAATTAAACGTTGTTGGTCTTAAAGGTGTCGGGTCTCCCAGTTAAGACACTCTCCACAACTTCGGCAGTGATCGTTTATTGAGATATGCTTACTTTCAGGAAACAAGCGCTGTGTCAGAACTGGAAAAAAGGCGCGCAAAAGCCCCTATTAATACACAATACACCCCACGCCTCTCGCACACGTCACCGTTCAGCCCCTTCAGTTACTATGGCAACCCTGACAGATATACATAAGAACATAAGAACATAAGAGAAGCCAGTGTTGAATCAGGCCAGCGGCCCATCCAGTCCAACACTCTGTCACACAGTGGCCAAAATATACCAGGTGCCATCAGGAGGTCCAGCAGTGGGGCCAGGACACCAGAAGCCCTCCCACTGCTGCCCTTATCGACATCCTCGCCTGGCAGAGAAGACTCCAAGGCCAGCCCCCTTGGGAACCAGCTTCAGGGCCACAGGAAAAGTTACGGCTTCTGCGAGCACCCGCTCGAAACACCCACGCACTCGCCTCAGGAAGTCCCTCCCCCCCCCATACGTACGGCAAGCAGTGAAGTGGAACAAGGTGAAATGAAACCAGTGCTTGGCAAAAGGTGCCACGGGACTCCAAACTTTGGTGGGTGCCGGGAAAGGTACTGGCAGGTGCCATGTCACTCAAAGGCACCGGAGTCTCTCTCTCTCTCTCTCTCTCTTGTTTTGTGTTTTTTTGCAGCTTAGTAAGGCAGAAGCTGCCCTGGATCTGGCTTCCTTTGTGGTCTGGGAAAGGCAGGGAGCCGTGTTCGTGGTCCTTCGGTTTCGCCAGCCCTCGCCACATTTTGTTTCTTCGTGCTCTTCTTCACTGCTCTCTTCCAACAGGTCGGGTTTGGGTTTTTTTTAAATTTCACTTGCTTAAAAAAAAAAATATTATTACTTTCAATCAATGTTCGCTCTAAGCTGTGATCTCTTGTGAGCAAAAATTCTACTTTGTGAGCTACCGGCATTGTCGTTGTGAGCGAGCCATTTGGCAACGGCATAAATTAGTTTTCTCTGGAACCTTCATTCCTGAGCTAAGACCAAAATGTGTGAGCTGGCGACTAAAAACCTGTGAGCTAGCTCACACTAACTCAGCTTAGGGGGAACACTGCTTTCAATACAATACAAAAATAGACTTTTGCATAAAATGGAACAGACATTCAGTATTCGATTGGACAAGAGTCAGGACAAATTGAAACTTCATAAAGAGACCTAACAGAGGCTTCAAACATACAAAAAGGTCTTGATAATAGGGATTATTGGGGAGAAAAATTCCCATTAGACAAGTATGCGACTGCTGGAAACCAAATGGCTTGAACTGTGTGTAGATGGCCACCCGTGGAGAACACAGCCTTCTGTGAGGCAATTTGTTTCTAGGAGAAAATGTTCCCATAATCTGTCTTTCCAGTTATTCAGGGAGAGGGCAGCTTCGTCTTTCCATTTGGGGGCACTCACAAGCCTCGCAGTAGCTTTTGTTTTCCGTTGGATAACTTCACTTGCTTGATGGTCCCTGGAGGTCCCACATTCCTCATCTTACTTTGTGAGATGCAGGAGGGAGGCGCAAGGAGGTCTGGAAAAGCATGTCCCGACACTTACTCCCGCTGCACCAAGAACCACTCACTGACTGCAGAGGAGGTTCTTAATGGGCCACATGCAGAGTGTGCTCTCAGGAGTGTCGGGGACTGGATGCCGGGAGGGTGAACGGGCCTTCCTCTGTAACCCACCAGTTCAGGCTGCAGTTGTTTCTACTGTCTAACTGCTGAGCTTGCAGGCACATTGCAAAACGTTTGGCTGCATGGCTCAGCTCCTTTGGAGTGACAAAGACACCACCTTCACCACTCTGCTCCATTTTGCTGTGTCCCAGACACTCTGGATACCTCTTTACGGCAGAGGGGGGCTTCTACCGACAGGGGCTAGATGCACCCAGAATTTTCCCCAAGCCTGCCTGGGGCTCAGTCTGGGAGGGGACATGCCACCACCAAGCTTGAGGAAGATGATTAGACTCCTGGCCTTTCCTCACAGACTGGGCGCTCAGACTCTGCCAGTGAGAAGCTGGAGCACAATGCGCTGTCACATCTCCAAGTGGCCAGGACCCTTTTGTAAGATCCAGCCTGGGGAGACACGGAGCACAGCAGGGTGCCCCACGACAACACTGGTGTGCACAGCTCCCAATCAATGCGGAGCCTTGTGAACAAAAATTCTAGCCTGGGATTACTTTTTGCTAGAGAAATGTACAGTCTTCTTTGACGAGAGCTGTAATGAGAGGGAACTGTACAATCCGTCGGGAAAATGGTCACTTTGTTTAGAGAGAAAAAACCTCTTGATATAAAGTTAAAAAGCAATTAACATTCCTTCCATAGTCAAAGATCGGTACTTAGTCAGCTCAGTCCTTTTCTTTAAATTGCCTCCTGAAACAAAATATCCATGTAATTAGTGCTACTTAACTAAATAGTATAAGGGCACATTAAAATGTATTATTACACTGTTTTTTTAATGCTTTTCTTAATGTAGCTCACCAAGTTGACAATGTTTGTATTGCTCTGTTAAACATTTGAAAATTTTAATTTAAAAAAAAATTAAAAATGAGAAACACAAATACAAACCTCTCTGAGTAAGCAAAACAAAACAAAACCAAAAATTCTACTTTGTGAGCTACTGGCTGGTCCACTGCTGGGCCTCCTGATGGCCCCTGGTACTTTTGGCCGTTGTGTGACAAAGTGTTGGACTGGATGGGCCACTGGCCTGATCCAACATTTGGCTTCTCTTATTTTCTTATTAAAGTTGTGAGCCAGCAATTTGGCTCCTGCATAACTTAGTTTGCTCTGGAGCCATCCTTTCCTGAGCGAAGACAGAAATGTGTGAGCTGGAGGCTAAAAAACTGTGAGCTAGCTCACACTAGCTCAGCTTAGAGGGAACACCGCTCCCGATTGGGATCGTGCCCCTTGACATTTTGCCAATGTATGTATTGGCTTTGAAGGCCAGCTTCGGGGCTTAAGAATTCACTTGGCGTTAGTTACAGCCAAAGCAAGGTCTTCGCACCCTGGGAGCTCTCCCAGGTCCTGAAGACCTTGACCCTGGAATCCCTGCTTGTTCTCTGCCTGTCCTTGCGGGACGACTCAGGTCGCCTCTTCTCCATGGTTTGCTCAGCACTCTGCATGCACCGGGGTGGGTTCAAGTTGCCCGGGCCTCAGCCCATTCTGTGAACAATGGTTTTCTCATTAAGGGGAAGGGGGGAGGGCTTCAAAAGTATCGATCTCCTCTGGAAACGAGGGGGCTACAATGGCGACTTCCCCCCATCTCTCCATCCCATCACCTTGCGTTCTAACCGGCCTCCAAACTCCTCGCAACGATCACAACTTTTTTTGGTTTTGTTTTTAATTAGGTCTGACAATCATCCCTGAACTTATTAAGAGCTCATCCAGCTGTGGAAGAGAAGCGGCTGACAGGCTGCCGGATGAGTTCTGGAGCAGGGGGCCGCCCTCGGCAACCGATCTCATCTCCATTTCTAATCGCAGAGCGAGCTCCCGTGCCCCGGTGTTAGGGCAGGGATGGATTAAACAAGAGGAGCTGGCAAAGAGCCCCTTTCCTTGTCTGCGCTCTGACAGAGAGAAACGCAGGAAGAGATTTGTCAAAGCATTCGCTGCCAGGCTGAAGGAGGATTTGCATCAGGCACGCTGGAAAAGCTGCGCCTCACCATGAGTCAGATCAGGGGTGTGCCCAGAACAGACAAGTAATTTCCAGGGGCCAGGCACCCCGTTTCTCCACCCCATGACAGCAAATGTCTAGGCTGTTTTGCAGCATGTGTCCTTGTTTCTCCCCATTCTCCCACCAAATATTTCTCCTGCGATGGGACCCCAACACTGTGTTCAGGCGTAGGTTTTCCAAAGCACATTAACTTGGTGTGTTTGTTTCTGCAGGTAGCTGTGTTGGTCTGCCATTCAAAGAGCTAGATCGAGCCACAGGGTATAGATGGGAATTCTCAGTCTGGGGCAGGTGATGCACTCTATTCTTGGTGCTGGAGGGGGCAGCAGTGGGAGGGCTTCTAGTGTCCTGGCCCCACTGCTGGACCTCCTGATGGCACCTGGTATATTTTGGCCGCTGTGTGACAGAGTGTTGGACTAGATGGGCCGTTGGTCTGATTCAACATGGGCTTCTCTTATGTTCTTATGTTCTTATGAGCCCAGTATCACCTTTTAGAGACCAAAGAGATTTTGGGGGGTGTAAGCTTTCAAGCGTTGATGCACCCTTCATCAGATTCTTATCCCACTACAGATGCAAATCTTCTGCCCCTAAGCCAGTTTGGTGTAGTGGTTAAGTGCATGGACTCTAATCTGGGAGAATCGGGTTTGATTCCCCACTCTTCCACTTGCAGCTGCTGGATGGCCTTTGGCAAGCCATAGTTCTGACAAAGCTGTTCTCTCAAGGACAGTTCTGGCAAGAGTTCTCTCAGCCCCACCTACCTCACAAGGTCTCTGTTGTGGGGAGGGGAAGGGAAAGGAGTTTGTAAGCTGCTCTGAGACTCCTAGTGAAGGGTGGGGTATAAATCCAATCTCCTCCTCCTCTTCTTTTTCTTCTTCTCCTCCAATTAAGCTGGTTAGAATGTGCATGGGACCTTTGCTTCCCGAGTTTCTACTTTGGAACCCCTCCCACTTTCTGACTGGGATATAAGGACTCGAGGACTGCCATCCCTCCTTGCGTCTGACGAAGGGAGCTTTTGACTCTTGGAAGCTTTTACCCTGAAAATCTTGCAGTCTCTTACATGCCACGGGACTCAAATCTTGATGCGGTTGTGTATCCTTGCAAACTCCTATTCGTTGCTGAGCTAGGATGTTGGAATTAACAGCAGCAAGAACCATCGATCACTCTCCGAAAGGTTTGAAAAGCCCAAGGCAAGTGCAGGAGGGAAGGAATCAAACCTGTATTTAGTCACAGAGATCCTAATCGAATCAAAACAGGGCAGGAAAGTCAGTTCCCATAGACTGCAAGTTATCTACCCACCTGCCCATCCATCCATCCTCAGCAGAAGAGAAACTTAGTCTCCAATCGATTTTGCAACATAAAGAGAATTTCTGGGCATTGAGTGATGGCTTTGGAAACCTCAGTGCCAGAGGGGAAGGATCCAAGATGGATGAAGATTTGGAGAAAACAGATCACATTTAGTTAGCCATTTTTCAGGCTATTTTGTCACGGAGCTAAACCCCGGCTCTGGAGATAGCAAAGCACATCATTTCGGCACACTGGCAAGCGCTCAACAGCACCATGAATTAGGGCCCAGATCTTCCGACAGCTTATGTCCCTCTCTAGGAAAAGGAGACGAAAGTTTCCCTCAGTTAATCTGAACGATGCTACAGTAGAAAACAAACGGCCTCCCAAGGGCCGATACTGGGTGAACATAACATAAGAACATAAGAGAAGCCAATGTTGAATCAGGCCAATGGCCCATCTAGTCCAACACTCTGTCACACAGCGGCCAAAATATACCAGGTGCCATCAGGAGGTCCAGCAGTGGGGCCAGGACACTAGAAGCCCTCCCACTGCTGCCCCCTCCAGCACCAAGAATAGAGTGCAACACCTGCCCCAGACTGAGAGTTCCCATCTATACCCTGTGGCTAATAGCCACTGATGGACTTCTGCTCCAGATGTTTATCTAATTTCCTCTTGAAACTGTCCATGCTTGCAGCTGCCACGACCTCCTGTGGCAGTGAATTCCATATGTTAATCACTCTTTGGGTGAAGAAGTATTTCCTTTTATTCTAACCCGACTGCTCAGCAATTTCATAGAGTGCCCACAAAGAGTTCTTGTATTGTGAGAAAGGGAGAAAAGTACTCCTTTCTCAACCTGCTCAGTCCCATTCATAATCTTATAAACCTCGATCATGTCACCCCTCAGCCATCGTGCTGCTGAATAAGAGCGCATACGGTAGCTGGACCACTGTTTAAGCCAGGGGTTCCCAACCTCTTCGAGCCTGTGGGCACCTTTGGACCCAGGGTGGTGGGTACAATGACAAAATGGCTTCTGCAGGAGGCGGAGCAAATTGTCAGGGAGCAGGACCAAGCCCTGTGAGGAAAGGCTGAGGGACTTCTTGGGAATGTCCAGTCTGGAGAAGGGGAGGTCGAGGGGGGACAGAATGGCTCTCCTGAAGTCTTTGAAGGGCAGTGTCACTTGGAGCAGGAGGGCAGGGAGCAGTTCCTGTGGGCAGCAGAGGAGAGGACGCGCAATAATAGGTTTTTAATTAAGGGCAGAAAGGTATCGCCTTGCTATTAGGGAAAACTTTTTGACAGTGCAGAGTTGACAGTGGACTCAGCTGCCTGGGGAGGTGGGGGCTCCCCCTCATTGGCGGTCTTTAAGCAGTGGCTGGACAGACACTGGTCAGGGATGCTCTGGGCTGATCCTGCATTGAGCCGGGGGTTGGACTAGATGGCCTCTAGGGCCCCTTCCAACTCTGGGATTCTAGGATCCTAACTCTCGGAGGAACCCTTCAACATTTCAGGCAGAAGTTCCATTTGATTGGATGCCCTTGTAATCTGCACATCCAACCGGAATCCCTGCTGGTCACAAGGCCTGCCCACTTTGGGTGCCAATTCTTCCATGAAGAACTGGACACTTTTTTCCTCTGAAGAGCAGCAGCATTATTTCCTCTGGAAGCCAACACCATGCACAGCGCCAGGAGGATGGAAGAGCTCTCCCAGAGGTGAGGATCCACTCTCTGGAAAACAGGCCGCAAACCAAATTGCTTTGTGTACTCCTCTTCCCCGGCTCCATCAGACCCCTGGGAAAAGATCAACCTCACTTGTCTATTTTTTTTTTTAATATGACTTTAGGGACTTTAAAAAGAAGGGACCGGTGGTTTGCTCTTGTATTTCATAATCTAGATCTTGTACCTTTTCCTTTATTTTATCATTATTGCTTGTAATTTTTTAATATTTCTTGTTTATTTTCTATTATTTGCTTCTTGACTTCCTCCGTTTTTACCTTAATCTGTTCTGTTATTTCAGCCATTTTAGATTGGACGGGTTCTATTTCCTTCTTGATAAGTGTTGGTAAGATGTTTTCTACTGTCAGTTTAGTGTTTGGGCTATGATCTCCTGGATCATTATTTTTAAGTCTTTCATAGTCATCTGCGAGATACTCATTGTGTTTGCTTTTAGCTGGCTAGGACCTCCTACTTGCCTTCGTGAAGTTAGGGATGCTTTTCTACTACCACGAGAACCAGTAGCCACGAGAACCAGTATGTTGGGAAAAATTAAGGGAAAGGGCTTATACAGAAATTGATAATGAATGTTTAAATCAATTTTAAAAGCATTTTATTAATTTAGGCTAATTCCATAAAAGGAAGAGGGAAAAGGGGTGTTATGTGATGCATATTGAGGCTCTATTTTGCCTGTTTTTCTTTTCTTTTTTAATAAGAGGGTAAATAGAGAGTTGTTGTTGTTTTTTAAGAGAAACGTATTTAAGCCTAGCTTGGATGTTTTTTAACAGCTGTATTTAAATACTACTGGATTGCATGTATTGACTGATAAAAATTTCAAAGAGTTAGATGGGCAGAAAGTAATAGGTAGAAATTACTGTAACGAGATGATGAGAGTGCCTGATGTTTGCATAAAAGAAATTTTAGTGTATTGCAGAAGTATACTCCAAACAGTCTATATGAGCTAGAGCTTCATAAGCGATGTACTCAACTGTCACCTTCGAGGTTAACAACTGAAAGTCTTTCTTTGTTAATGCCACATTTGTAAGCACTGTATACAATCATCACGTCTTGGACTTTCTTTTCTATCTCCCCCTTCTTGTAGTTGTGTTTGTTAGTACCCCTCCCCCTTTCTGTAGATATTTAGAAAATGCAATAAAAAAACCCCTTCGGGGGATTTTTTTTTAAAAAAAGAGAGAACCAGTAGCCATGAATTATATTATAAGATTATCAATGGGATTGAGCAGGTTGAGAAAGAAGTACTTTTCTCCCTTTCTCACCATACAAGAACTCGTGGGCACTCCATGAAATTGCTGAGCAGTCGGGTTAGAACAGATAAAAGGAAATACTTCTTCAACCAAAGAGTGATTCACACATGGAATTCACTGCCACAGGAGGTGGTGGCAGCTGCAAGCATGGACAGTTTCAAGAGGGAATTAGATAAACATCTGGAGCAGAATTCCATCAGTGGCTATTAGCCACAGGGTATAGATGGGAACTCTCAGTCTGGGGCAGGTGATGCCTTGGTGCTGGAGGGGGCAGCATCCTTGGTGCTGGAGGGGGCAGCAGTGGGAGGGCTTCTAGTGTCCTGGCCCCACTGCTGGACCTCCTGATGGCACCTGGTATATTTTGGCCGCTGTGTGACAGAGTGTTGGACTAGATGGGCCATTGGCCTGATTCAACATTGGCTTCTCTTATGTTCTTATGTTGTTCTTATATTTCTTTCTATTTCTATGTTGTTTTTACTAATTTCCTATAATCACAATACTTGCTTTTATTTTTATTTCCCCCTATTTGGCGTTAAACCTTAAATCATTCAATTGCGGCTAGTCTATTTTGTTGTTTTTAAATATATCAATCTAATATAATCAGGTCTCCCCATTATAATTTTAGGTAGTTCTCCCGTTCTTTCTTAAGTTGATTTGATCGAGTTCTAAACAGTCCTCTTCTCTCTCTTCACTTCCCGACGCAGTTTTAGACAACCTGTAATCTTATCTTGCTGCATCTGGACAAGGAGTGATGGTATTCTAGATAAGAAATCCTGACAGGTAGCAATTTCTATCAGTTTGTTGGGCATAAAGTTACCCTTGCTCTGTCCATAAGAAGCGGTCTACTTGGGAGATCCCAAAGTGTGGAGTTTTGACAACCATTTGACATGCTTTACTGTGCCGGGAATGAAGAGGGGCAGAGTGTTCAGGAGCCTTAGAATTATAGAATGTTAGAGTTGGAAGGGACCTTGCAGGTCATCTAGTCCAACCCCCTGCACTCTGCAGGAGCAGAGCCGAAAGAGAGCCCTACATACCTACAACATACCCAAAAGTATGTTTTGACAAGCAGTAATTTTGGACTAGTAGTAAGTCTTGGTGCCCCTGCTGCAGTCTTGTTAACGACTGGGCTTTGGAAGGTTCCATGCAATGGTAGATTCCGAAATCCCGCAGCTGCCAGGTTAGAAGAAGAAGAAGAAGAGTTTGGATTTATACCCCGCCCTTCACTGCCCAAAGGTGTCTCAGAGTGGCTTACAATCTCCTTTCCCTTCCCCTCCCCACCACAGACACCCTGTGAGGTAGGTGGGGCTGAGAGAACTCTTGACAGAAACTGTCCTTGAGAGAACAGCTGTGCCAGAGCTTGACCCAAGGTCACATCAGCAGGTGCAAGTGGAGGAGTGGGGAATCAAGCCCGGTTCTCCCAGATAAGAGTCCGTGTACTTAACTACTACACCAAACTGGCTGTCTACACTAGGTTACACTAGAATAACACGAGGAAAAGACTCTTGGAGGTAAGCATGTGTCATCTGGGGAGCCCAAAGGTTTACTCTTGGGAACAAAAGCAGGCAGCCCCCGTTTCCTGTTCCTTAATTCAGTTGCCTTTGCATACCAGTCCAATAAGGCAGCAAGGATTTCGATGCCTAGGATGGGTCCCTTTGACTCACAAAGTGAAGCTCCTATCAGTAGAGATTGGGTGCTATAGCCTGAAACGGAGCCTCCAGGCTCAGAGGCAGTATTACAATTCCGCAGGGCCTGCAAGACGGAGCTCTTCCACCGGGTTTTTGGTTGAGGCAGCGGGCGTCCCCTTCCCTTGGGCTGGCCCCTCACTTATAGCTTGGGTCTGCCCCAATTTACATCCTGGGTCGGAGACCCTAAATTTAACAGATCTCTGGGAAAATATTCCCATTATAGCTGGCTTTTATCAGAGCTGTATGTTTTATACGTTTCAATGTGGTTTCAATTGTATTGAATTTTATATTGTTGGACTGTATTTATATTGTTGGAACCTGCCCTGAGCCCTTCAAGAGGAGGACGGGATATGCATCCAAATAAACATAAGCATGGCCAAATAATGGGAACAAGAAATGAGCTGTATGCACCTCTGGTCCAAAGCACTGCGGTGACTTGTCATATCATACAGCCGGATGGGGCCAGGGAGGCCATCCAGCCCAACCCCCTGCTCCGTGTAGGATCAGCCCAAAGCATCCCTGATAGGTGTTTGTCCAGCTGCTGACCGTAGACCGCCACTGTCATTTTAAGAGCGTACAGGCCACGAGGCACTTCCGTGGTCCCACACACCACCGACATGTGATCTAAAGACCCACCACAGATTACACACGAGCCATCCACTAGCACAGTCGTTGCGACCAGAGCTGTCGGCGTCGATGCCCAACGTGATTGCTTGATGAGCCAGGCAGACTTCTCTTTGCCCTTTGAAACTTCCCATTTGCTTTCTGATGGCTTCCCTCTCCCTTCTCCGATGAAGAGCAGCTGAGACTCTCGCAGCTCCTGGATTTGCTTATGAAAAGCCCTCCATAATTGAGCCTGTCAAAAGGAGCTTTGATTAATGTGCTCGATGAAGCCAACTTAGATTAGAAACCTGATATCCCCGGAGAGGGGAGGGGGGAGGATGTTCGTTCTGATTAACAACAAACAAGTCTCGAGAAGCAGCAGGCCAGATTTGGATCCAACGAAGGTCAGCTTGAAATGTTCAGAATTCGCAGCAGTCATGCACTAAGCCCCTTTCCCCTTCAGGCCCCCTCCCCCATAATTATTTAGTCAAAAAGGTTATGATTTGCGTGCCCCATAGTTGCCGGCTGGGAGAGGTCCTGCAAATACACACTGATCACTTCTAATAAATGTTCCAAGAGGAAAGAAGATGCGAGTTCTTGCAGGGCTGGCAATCTACACGTTCATTACACTCTCCATTTGCATTTATGGATCAGTGATCTTGATTACTCATTAAGCCAAAGAACACGTGAAAGAACGTGGATGAACAGCTATGATTCGAGTCCCGGAGCACCTTGGAAACCAACAAGGCTTTGGGGGAGTCCTCTGAGAGTCAAAGCTGCCTTGTCAGATCTTTGGCTCTCAAAATCTTCTACCCTGAAATTCTTGTAAGTCTCTTAAGGTGCTACGGGACTCAAAGCATAGCTGTTCTACTGCAGACCGACATGACGACCCTCTGAAATGATCAACGTAGATGAAAACAAATTCTTATTTGAGGGTTTCACCTGCCCTTGTCCTGTGACCGTGAAAAACCACTTTCCAATCAAGCCCATCCTGGGCACCCTCCAACTGGATTTTACTGTGTGCACTGGCAAAAACGCAGTTGGAAAGTGCCTTGAAAGTCGATTATTTAGCGTATATGAATGCGGCTTGAATCAGAAACAATAACACCAGAAACAGTAAGAGCAGTGGTCCATGGGAGTCCAGCATCCTGTCTCACACAGCCACCAACTAGTTCCTTTGCCGAGGCCTTCCCGCAATGTTGCATCTTGGCAGTGGCATTCAAAGGTTGACTGCCTCTGAATATGGAAGTTCTTGTTAATTACCATGACTAGTGGCCACCGATGGATCTCCATGAGCCTCCTCCGTGAACCTGTCACCCATGAATCTGTCTAATCCCGTCTTCAGGCTGTCTATACCTGTGGCCATCACTACGTCCTCTGGCAGTGAATTCCACATTTTAATCACTTGTGTAAAAACTCTTAGGCAGGGAGCTGTTCCTGCTGGTGGCAGAGGAGAGGACTCACAATCATGGATTTAAATTAAGGGCGGGAAGGTACTGGCTGGATATTAGGAAAAACTTCTTTACAGTCAGGGTTGTGCAACGGTGGAATCCGCTGCCTGGGGAGGTGGTGAGCTCCCCCTCCCTGGGAGTCTCGAAGCAGCGGCTGGACAAACACTGGTCAGGGATGCTCTAGGCCGATCCTGCATTGAGCGGGGGGGGTTGGACTGGATGGCCTCTGTATGGCCCCTTCCAACAACTCTGTGATTCTAGGATTTTATTTCCTCTCGTTCATCCTGAATCTACTGCCAGAAGTCAACCATGAGAACAGCAAACAAAAGCAACCCTACCTCAACTTCAGCAGAACTGTAACTTGGGAAAGCGGTCTACTGTAGCACTGAATGAGGAGTGAAGAGAATCAACATCCCAGGCAGATAATGGGAATCCCTTCCTAACCAGAAAGCAGAAGGCCTACACTTCTGAGCCTCCAAACTCAGGCTGGAACAGATGTGGGGATAGACCATGGCTGTGGGGACTCTACTCTGGAGAGCTGGCTTTTGATTCCCCACTCCTCCTCCACAAGTGACCTTGGGCCAGTCACAGTTCTCTCTGAACTTTCTCAGCCCCTCCTACCTCACAGGATGCCTGTTATGGGGAGAGTAAGCCACTTTGAGACTCCTCAGGCCAGAGAAAGGTAAAGGTTTCTCTTGCTTGGAAGTTAGTCGAATCTGACTCTAGGGATGCGGTGTTCATCTCCATTTCTAAGCCAAAGAGCCAGCGCTGTCCAAAGATGTTTCCATGGTCATGTGGCCGGCATGACTAAACACTGAGGCACACAGAACGCTGTTGCCTTCCCACTGAAGCAGTACCTATTTCTCTACTTGCAATTTCTTGCTTTCGAACTGCTAGGTTGGCAGGAGCTGGGGCCAGAGACGGGAGCTCACTCCACCATGCCGCACTCGGGTCTCGAACTGCTGAACTACAGTCTCCAGGAAAAGGAGGGTATACAAACCAACTCTCTGTCTTCTTCTCGGGGGCAAGAACACCAGATTTGCATGCGGCAGTACCAGTACAGTCCATCTCCAAATAAAAAATCTTAGTTAGCATCCCCAGCTCCGGTGATCTGCAGTCAGCAGGGGAGATTGCACTAGAGGGGCCAATGGTCTGACCAGCGTGAGGTACCTTCGTAGGTTGAATTGGGGGTCCCCAACCTTTTTGAGCCTGCAGGCCCCTCTGAAGTTCTGACACAGCGTGGTGGTCACAGGCATAAAATGGCCACCACAGGAGGCAAAGCCAGTCACAAAATGGCTGCCACAGCTGACCTTCAGTCACACAGTGAGGATTCTTGTGCTGTGGCGGCCGCTGCTGCAAAAGAATTTTTAAAAATCTGCACTGCCAATCAAATCGCCAGCAGCCAATCAAATCCCATCCTCGGCAAAAGCCCACCCACATTCTAAAAAATACTTGGGGAGCCCCACACTGGGGACTCCTGCATTACACGGTCAGCCCAGTGCCTCAGTCTCCCCACTAATGCCTAATTATGCAAAGTGTGATGCCACAAGCTGAGTGGAGACCATGCAACACAGCGACGTAACGCCCCCCATTTTCTATTCCTGGATGGGCCCTGCCCAGGTGCGTCCTCACTGGCTCGCTATCTCCTTCCAACAACAGTTTGCGGATTAAAGGCAAAGACCCATTGGAAATAAACCACTAATTAGTGGCCACTAATACTGAGGAGACAATATGGAGTGGGGTTTTTTTGGTAATTTTTATTTGAACACATGTATTCTGACAGAATGCAAAGTCAAAATTCTCCGTTAGTATCAGTATTTACATTGGTGAGAATGGAAATAAAGGTGGTATATCCATGTTTCACTCGGTAAAAAGTTTTTTGTCTTTTGTTTTGTTTTTTATAACAAGAGAGAAGGCCCCTAAAACAGGGAATGCTGGGTAGGGATGTGAATGGAGGTCCGAGAACCACTATCACCACTGCCTAAGTGAGCCATGGGGGGGGGGGTGTCTGAAAATGTCCACCGGGAACAAAATAAAACAAACAAACAAAATCCCAACAACAACAAAAAAAAAACACCATCACACACATTTTCTTAAGAAACAACAAAACTTCATGGCAGAAACCAAGCAAGGGAAACGTGCTATTTTTCCTAGTTATGTGGCATGAAATACAACTTTACTGTACTACAAGAAGCTGGGTGATTATATAGATATATATGTATGACACACAGATCGCATACATATATAAATATATACATACATCGTAAACAGTGTATTGTTGGTCCCTCTTCAAAGGTTTGTGTCCACTTAAAAAATAAAAATATATATAAAAATAAAACTTAATGTGAAGACACTTCTTTTTTCCCCTCCCCAAAGGAAAAAAAAAACACCATTTCTAAATTAAAAGCGTCTCTTTCTCTGCCAACGGAGGCATAGACAACATGCTCGCAAGAGCTGGACCCTCAGAGAAGCGTTCACCGTCAGAGAAACAGGCTTGCCGTTTTTGGACCTGACATGGCGTCTGTTTCTTCAAGAGCTCTGAGGCAGGAAGAAACCCAAAGAGACGAATCCGGAACGTTCCCCAGCCTGAGGGCTCTTAATGTCTCCTGTTCCCATGGCAACCACGCTCAGGAATGCCAGCCGGTCGGTGAGGAGAAGGGGGCAAGATGGCAACCGAGCCGTCCTCCCTTTCAGGAAGGGTGAACAGTTGTTCTTGTTCAGAGAGGCTGTTGTCAAAAGCCCTTTGAGATTGACAGGAATCTCGCCATTGGCGTCAACTGGACTTTAGTTCAGGCTCCAGCTGCTCACTAGGCCTCAACATGGCTGCCGGCAGGAAGTCAATCTCAACCAGCCTTGCTGGGTGAGTTCCCTGGGGGAACCAATCCGCAAAAATATGTCACCCATGTGGCTCCCATTTCAATGAATGTGTTCGTGTGGATGATGTCGTGTGGGAGTTCCTAGTGGATCATTTGCCGCCCCAGTAAGCACACTCGGTGCTTAATGGACAATAACTTAAGAGGTACAAGAGAGAGTTGGCAAAAATTGTCAAAAGAACAGATCTTCATGGTGGCTAGTTTTTAGGAACTGAGGTGATGCACAACTGCAATCTCTCCTCCTGTCCCTAAGGCGGTTTCCATTCCTGTCACCGGCCTCTCCTTGGGGGAGAAAAGCTCACAAAATTCTTACGGGGCCATTTTTATGGCCTTCTCAAAAACATGTTCCTTCGAGGGCCAAGACATCCTCTTCCCATCCAAATAAAGGCCACCCCGGTGCACAGGCCAAAACTCCTTCTCCCAACTGCCTCACGAGGCCAAGGGTTTGTGTATGGGGGCACAGGTGTGTGTTTGTGTGTCTATACAAGTTAGTCTCCATTTCCACCCCCCCAGGAGCCGAAGAGAAAACAGACACAACAACAAAAAAGCAACCCCCCCCCGCACACATTTAGCAAAATGACAAGACTATTATTTTTCACAGTTTGAAATTATAATTGAGAGATGTTACATTGAAGACTGCATACAGATGAGAGTATTATATCAAAACGTGGCTCCATTTCACTTAGGCCGGACTGCAGTCTCGCCCACCCTATAACCTCCTCCCTTCCTTTGGCCTCTCATTTCCTCAGCTCAAAGGAATGCTATATTCTCACATTCAATCTTGCAGGCTTACATTTTGTTTTTAAAGGCTACTCTTCCGGTCGAGAACGGCTGCGTTCTCCTCATGTTTGCATTTCCTGAATCAAGGGTTCATTTGGGTTCTTCTCAGTCACCTGAACTATTCCCACGATGCCTTCCACATCCGAACTATGTTGATTTTTTTTCCTTATTATTTTAAAAATTTAGATACTATGACAAAAACACATTTCACACTAAGATATTCACGCATCCACAGTGCACAAGCTTGCAGATCTAATGAAATTGTTCTTTTTTTAAAAAATGGAAAAAAATATTCTATACAAAGGGCTGGTCTCTTCCACCGGCCTTATCCTTTTGCCCACGCTCCAAATTTGGGTTGATTTCCCTGTCGTGTAGACACCGCCTAATGTCAAGAGTGCTGGGAAGCTTTTTTTGCTAATCCCAGGTTTGGTCCTGCACAGAAAAGGAGACTCTCATCTCACACAGACATACACATGAGTAGCGGGATTACTCCAAAGAGTAAATAGTGCTTCGACTCATCAACTTAAGTAGTTCCAAAATCCTGGCAAGATCAAGCCTGGTTTGATCAAATCTGACCTGATGATCAAACTTGGCTTGTTTGTTTCTTAAACACAACAGAAGGTTTCCTATTGACTTGGAAGAGATTGTGGTGTCCAAATCTTCGGTCTTTTACAGGATTGGCGGCAGAGGGGGGGCACCACTTTAACCCTTCAGTCCATTGGTGCATTTCACCCCATTTGGACCTAAAACTACAGCCCTGGCCCAGAGGCCTTGGTGCACATGGCATGCCCTGAATTAGAACAGCCATGTTCAGTCCTGGGCCATGAGACAGTCCAAGTGCAAATCCCCCATGGCATGCGTGGAAGCTTTGACTGACACTGCAGGGAACACGGCAGCTGTTGCCCACACGTAACAGGGGCACGGAGCTTTGTGTCTGGAAGGGATCCATAAAAACCTTTCCTGTGCAAGGTGAGTTCATTTCAATTAAGTTGTCAAGGGTCTCCTTGGCAACACCAAAACGAAGGCCGATTGCACAGAACCAGTGCTTGGTCTTTCCCCTGCCTCCCTCCCGTGCCAAGTCATTTAGGGGGTAACCTTATGTTGTTGTTCGTTTTAAATCTAAGACTGTGTAGGCTGAAAGAAAACCATCGTTATGGTAATATATATCTTACTAAGGGAGGGTAGGCTATTTTTTTTAAAAAAAACCTTATCTTATTACTGAGACCAGCCCTGACTGTACAACCTCCCCTTCGGCTTCACCAAGCGCAAGGAAGGATTCTTGGAGAGGACAGAAGAGAATGTCTTAGGAGAAAGACAACCACAAAGAACTCATCTCCCTGTATGCATTTTGGATCCTGACCCAGTCCCGACCATTGAGCAGGGGCTTACGTTTAAGCCAGTGACCTTCCCAAAGGGTAAAATGTTCAACAGCGCACAGAGACACACAACTCGGCACGAAGCAGGCCTCTGCTCGCGCAAACGGCCAGGCACAAGAAAGCAAAGAACACTGACGCGAGAATTTGGGATCTAACCACACGGAATCCGGCCAGACGACACGTGGACACAGCCCTACGAAAGTCCCACTGGATTGAATGGGAATTACTCAAGACCACATTAATGTTTCTGTGTGACACCCCCCCACCCCCACAATCAGGGCTCATGCAGGAAACGATTTGCACAGGATGGAAATTCATGGGCCTCTTTGGACAGAATGCTCCCTGCAGTGTAGCTCTGGCCATTAACTGCTTTGCGCACTTCAGAATCTGGGTAGACACACCCCCTGACACTGCAGCAGCCTACAGCTAGGGGCAGACAATTTTACTTTGAAACGCGACCCTAAGGACGGGTGGAAAATGAGACTGCGTTGATGTTTGCCAGGGTGGGAATTGGTTTTAGAAATCTTCAGCAGTGTGCACTTCCTCTCCCGGCGTACGCCTCTTGGGAATGACTTGCCACACTCATGCAAAACCATACTTTGTCATTTTGCCTGATTTGCAAGGTATAGTTTTTTTTCGCCTCCAAGCCAGGGCTGTGAACCCTGGATTAATCCCAGCATGCAACGCGCTTCTGTAAATGCGGCCTGGCCCACCACATCCACAGCACAGTCTGGAAGTGTGACGGATATCAAGAGCCTTTTGAAGACTTTTAAAAGCACGCTCCCCTCATCACAAGTTGAATCCCAAGGGGTAATCTGGAATGTTGCATAGGTCTTACGAATGCTCCCCTACTTGCAGAGATGGGGGCATCTGTGGACTACCCTGTGGAATTCAAATTGAGCCAGGATGTGGTCAAGCAAGGGTTTCCCGAGACCAATTCCTGTACTACCACCACCCCTCCCCCCGAATTTTTTACTGGAGAAACCCAGTCTTCATTCTCTGCAGCTGAATTTGCAGCCCTCGCAAACACTGCTAGCTTGAAAAGAACAACTCACTCATTCAAAGCCAAGGACTTCCAGATCTCCTCTCTCCCCCCGCCAACATGAACATGGTGGCCTGCACAACACTTCCTTCGTTGCTGGTGAGTGCAAACCAACTGAGCGAGGAAAGAGAACAGGGCGGCTTCCCCTTGCACAGAGCCCAGATATGTCTGAGAGTCCTCGCGTGTGCAGCAGAGCAGCCCGGTCACAGGAGAGGGTCAGTTTGCAGTATAAGAAGAGGTTGGCCATGATCAGCCAAAGTTAAAATGAAGGCCGTGGATTGCAACTGGCCAGTTATGTGCCCTGCCTCAACGTCTCCCCCTTAAAACTGATGGGACTTGAAACAAGCTTAACTTTGGCTGGTTCTTGATGACCTTTGTGTGGATTGCGCCGCTGCTTTTCAAGGATTTACCCTTCTGTTTTTTGCAGCTCACGTGCTTAAAGTTAAAACCCTGCCTACGGAGAAACTATCGAACCACAGCGTCGACTGGTCATAAGCGGCTCGTCTGTGTAAAAAAAAGGACAAGAAAAGAGGGACTTGCTTCACTTCTTACTCCAGTAAGAAATTAATAATAATAATAATAATAATTAAAAATGGAAAAAAGATAAAAGGGGAAACAGCTACTGTAAACATCCATATTTTAAAACATCTCCCCCTTTGCAAAGCACGCATGCTGGGCAACCTAAAATCTATATAAGCCTGTATTTTCTTTTTCTCTCTTTTTTTAAAAAAGGCAGCTATTTTACATAGACATTTAAACACAACAAAAAGTTTTTAAAAACGTTTTGTCGCTTGTAAACACTGGAAGGAAAAAAAAAGTTGGCAAAACAAATTTTAAAACAAAACAGAAAAAAAATAAAGGAATACTGCAATTTGAAATATATATGCACATATATAATATATATGAGATCTATCTATCTATATATATGCATATATCCCCCAATGCTGCCCAACGGCGTTCTTCCTAAAATGCAACAAATATATATATATATATATTGGAATTAAAACAAGCCATACCCAAAGGGGCAAAATCTACCAGGGGCGTATCCTGCACTGGCACTGCTCAAACGAACTTTGGGAAGAGCTCGCTCAGCCTTCCCATTCGCTGCAAAAGGTGCTGGAGCGAAAGGCGCTCAGGGAGGACTCTACCACCCTGGGACTTCAGAACACAAGACAGAATTCCATTTGGAAAGGCAAAGACAACTTCCCAGATAGAACAAATCCCGAGCAAACTGGTGGGCAGGCAGGCAGGGGAGTGAAAAAAAGATAACTTTGGAGAGTTTACAGACTTTTCTCAACTTAACCGAAAAGTATAAAAAATAAAAGTTTCGTGGCTGGCCGTGGCTGGCGGCGCGGTCGGCTCACCCTGGCAGTGCCACGGCTTCCTAATTCTCCTCTGCATCTCCTAGGCAAGCTGCAGTTTGCTTTTGTTGAGAACTCATCGGGGATATTTTTGCAAGGGCTGTGCTGTCCCAATTTTTTTTGGGGGGGGGCATGGGCTTATCCTTAAAAAAAAAAAAAGTATTATATTTTTCTTTAAAAAGCAAGTGCACGAGAAATAAAAATCTTTCCTACAAACCTACAAAAGAAAACATTTCCCCCTATGTATGCATTTTTGTCTGTTCTCTTTTTTTTAAAAAAAAGGCAAAGACACTAGAGGGGTGAGATGTGTGTCGTGTTGTAAATGCTCAGGTGAAGTTGTTCTTTCAATTTTTTTTGTTTTATTGTGTTTTGTTTTGGCTGGCTTGCCCATCATGCTTTGCTCTCGTTCTCGTTTGTTTGCGTGGCTTCGTTGGGCACCGTCTTCACTTCCGCGGGGGCCGTCTTGGCTTCTGTGGCTTGCACTGAGGGCTTTTCTTCTACGGGGGTTTTCCTGTCGGAAGAGTCACCAAAACATTGCCAGTTAAAGAAAGGTCAACAACGGCTTTGCCTTGAACAGAATGGGAGAAAAAGCCCTCCAGTGTGGGAGGGCACAGACCCTCCTTCAGGAAGCCCCTCACTTCTGAGACATGGCTTTCCTGGGTCTGTTTTCTCCCGGTTCTTATTTAGCCTGCCACTGACAAGAAACAGTCTCCTGTTTCTCGTTCTCACAGCTCCTGAGTAAAAAAGAACACGCATCGAGAGGGTATTGCCTGCTAAAGACTGGGGGCACCCAAATGGCTGCTTCTATTCCCTTATTACATCTTTAGACCAGGACCGACCCCAAGATCTGAAAAGATCTGGTTAGCTGGGGCCGCCCTGCTCAGGGCTTTCTACCTGTATGTAGGGACATCAAGTCACATCAACCGACTTATGGAGACCCCACCAAGGGGCTGCCGAGGCAAGTAAGAAGCAGAGGTGCTTTTCCAGGGCGCTCCTCTGCAAAGCCTTCCTGGGTTGTCCCCCCTCCAAGTACTGATCCAGCTTAGCTTCTCCAGATCTGACAAGATCAGGTAATCTTTTCTAGCTGTTCACGTGATTTAACTACAAGATCAGGTTGCCAGTACAAAGTCGTCTTAGAAGCTAAGATGGTGTTGCCTGAATCCCTCTGGCAGAATAGGGCAGACCTCACTGGGAAAGATGGGGGGGGGGGAGAATGCTTATTAAGACCAGTTGCAGCCCCCTTCCATCCACGGGCGCCTCAGTCCCTTCCATTAGGGTTACACGGTTAAAGAGCTGGGTTAGCTTGCTTAGAGAAACAGCCAGGTTAAAGACTCAACACACGCACATAAAACGCAGAGCCAGACACAGCACAGACTGGAGACACAGCACACGGACAGAGGAGATTAAAGGGGGGAGGCGTACTCTGTCTTTGCAGGCGCTGGCGACGCAGAACTTTCCGGTGCGGGAGATGCCCCTTGGCCTCCGGCCCCAGGGGAGGAAGCCGCCGTGCCCAGAGCAGCAAAAACATCCTTGGCCAGATCAATGTCTGGGGTCTTGAAGGTCCCTTCGTCCATTTTAAAGTCCTCGTTCTGCGTGGGATTCGTGGCACCCCCCGTGGCAGGCTCACTCTTCTGGTTTGCCACGCTCTTGGCGGCCTCTGTGGGACTCTTCGCCGCACTGGGAGGGGCGGCCTCCTTTCCTGGGCTTTTGATGCTGGAGGCCTCCTTCTTTGGCTCCGACGGGGCCGGAGGGCTCGCAGGATTGGGGGGTGGAGGGGCGGGGGATTTGCTAGCCGCCGGGGGAGCCTTGGATGCCTCCGGGGCTTGAGCCGTGGTGCTGGGGCTCAGCACTGTCCCTTGGCCGGTCAGGACGCTGGATGACAAGTTGGTAGTGGCCGGAGCAGAAGCTGGGGTGTCACTGAGGTCAACGAGGGGAGCGACTTTGGGAGTGGAGGTGGGCGGCGGCGAAGAAGCTGCTGTGGCTTTAGGTGTGCCCTGATTGGGTGCCACGGAATTGGAATCAGGCATGGGTGTGGCTGGCAGAGTGATGCTCGAGGTGAGGGTTGTGGTCTCGCTGGTGGGGCTGTTCTGAGCCGTGGCGAAAGTTTCAGTGATCGTGTCAGAGTTAGTGGTGACGGTGGTGACCGACGGCAACATATCCTCAGCGGTGGCCGCAGTATCGGTGGGGTGCCTGTGAGGGGAACAATAAAAAGGGGGGAGGGAGAGAGAGAGAGAGACAAAGAGAGAGAGAGAGAGACAGAGAGAGAAACCAACAATGAAGCCCATGAAAGCGGCAGGCAGTTGTGTGAGTTGATGCGACTGCAGAAACGACGTGTGGTTATTCCATGCACAGATAGAGGGAGGCAGACGGACACGGAAGCAAGAGAGCGCCAACCTTTCAGAGGCGAGCCTGACTTAGCTGAGCCACCTCAGAGCACAGAGGAGGGGACCCAGAGATCACGGGCAGTTGAAAGAGCGTGCCCTGATTCGAAGCAACCCCCTTCACAAAGAGAACCCCCTCAGCCCAGACCCTTCTGGATTCCTCTTTGGGATCACATTTCAGCAGCCCGCAGCCTGGCTCGTGGGTGCCAGATCTCCTCCCTGGCATCTCCCCTCCCCAGGGATGGATCTCACACAGAGGACTAGCATGGCTTGCAGAGGGACTTGTCTTCTAGGTCCTGGGACAGGGACCCAAGGCACACGCTGGGAGGAGGCCCTACACGGTTCTCAACGTACTCGGGCTCTGTTAGTGGCGTGGTTTCGTTGGGCTCCGTGTGTTTCCCCCCATCGTGGTTCGGGGTCCGTTCCTCCTCCGTCCGCACCTCCACAATGGGCTCTTTGGATTCATCCTTCCTGTAGAAGAGAACGGGTTACACTGGTTAGGATCACGGCCCCGTTTCCAGACATCTCCCTTCCCTCGCCTGGAGCCCGACTCGTTCGTAAGAGACAGGAGGAGGAGAAGGAACCTTGAAGGAGTGAGGATAGAATAAAAAATAAAACAAAGATCAGTGATGGAAGAGGCCTGGATGAGGAGGAGGTTATAGTGCCACAGACACTCGGAAGATTCTGGAGCTGATGAAGAGTGTATGTGGGGGGGCTCAATAGCAAAACCTCTGCTTGGCCATGAGGAGGGTCCGAGGTCCGATCCCCAGCACCTCCGGTTATATGTCCAGGTAGGAGACGATGCGAAGACAAGACTGACTTTGACAGATCCATGCTCTGATTTGGTCTAAGGCAGCTTCATGGGCCCATTTGTGCTCGAGAGCCGCTTCTCCTGCAGCGCCCTTCCAGCCCCACCTCTCTGAAGCCTTGGTTAATAAGTTCTGTTGCCCCTGGCACTGCTCCCACCACAACTCCTCTGCTTCTAGGCTGTTATTTCTCAGGAGGCCGGATTCAGCCCAGACGCTGCCGGTTGCCGACCCTTCATCGACACAAACAGAGCAATTGGAAGTAAGTTCCGTTTTATTCAGTGGGGCTCACTCCCAGGAAAGTGTTCTTAGGATTGTGTCCTAACAAAAATAAAACAGCTGGCCCACAGGCAGATGAGGAAAACCGCCACCCAGGGGTCGCTGGGAAACCAGGGGTTGCCAAACAGCTGAGCGGTGGGGACGCCACACAGCTATTTGGTTTAAATGGCTCCAAGCCATTTAAACCCTGTTTTCAGCTCCTTGCACCTTTTCAAGGGGAGCAGAAAGCAGGGATTTCCAAACAGCTGAGAGGCAGGGTGCTCCCCACTGCCCAGGTGTTTTTTTTGGTGAAGAGCAGAAAACAGGGGTAAATCCCTGTTTTCTGGCCTTCACAAACTGCCACGAACTGCACCAAAATTCGTGGTGGTTCTTCAGTTTGCGAACATTGCTTTGCGAACCACAAGCCACAAATTCGTGACGAACTTTAGTTCCTCAGCTGGTTCGTGCCCAGTCCTGCCCAGCTCTTCGGAGGAGCTTTCCCTGCAGCTGCCTAGCGGGCCGTTTCTGCCAAGTTGTGATGGATACTGCTTCTGTCTGGGGGACTCTTTTCTGTGGAATTTAAAAGACTTGCTATGGTTGGTAACTTTGATTACATAGTAATGTATTTCAAATGTTTTTAAGGATGTAGATCGCCCAAACCTTGTTTGCAGGGTGGGTGATTCATAAGCCAAAGAAACAAACAAACAAACAAATACTGCAATTGCACAGAAAAGGGTTAAATTATAAACACTACAATTGCCAAAGTGTGAATGAGCTCAAAGTTAAATGCTGGCAACCTTTGAGGTCCCTCAGGACCTGGGGTGCTGGTAGGGCTGCCACCCTTCAGGTGGGTAGACAATAGTCAGTGGCAACCGTGATATACAGTGCTGTCTCCGAACAACAGAGATCAGTTCCCCTGGAGAAAATGGCTGCTTTGAAGGGTTTGTTCGAAGGCATTATAATCCCTCTAAGGTCCCTCCCCACACCCAGTCCTTCCCAGGCTCCACCCCCACCACCCCAATCTCCAGGAATTTCCCAACCTGGAGCTGGCAACCATAGACACTAGGCACCGTGTAGCCACAGAAGGCATCTGTTCTGGATTCCCTGCAATGACCACAGGGCAATGCGGGGAGGGAAGGGAACAACTAGTGGAGGGGATACTAGATGGTCACAGGGAGGGTAAGCTCTGAGCTTCTGTTTACTCACGAGAAAGCTGCCTTGCCCTCTTCCATGTCCTTGCCCTTGGCTCCGGGCCCAGACTTGCCACACAGGTTGACGGCGATGCACATCAAAAGACCGCATTTGTTCAGGAAGTAGCAAGTGATGTCCACGGCCACCAACAGGACGACGAAGATAACGATGAGGATGCCCACAATGGCGGCAGTGCCCAGTCCTGACGTCGGGCTTGTGCTGGCTTTAGGGACCAAACAGAAGGGGGGGGAGAGAAAGCACAGCAGTTAGGCAAACGGGAATGGCCTGGTCCTGTCCGTACACCTCCCTGCCTCTTTCCTGGAAGGCAGGAGTACGGGCTGCTCGTGCAAGACCTGAACATGTCCTCGCTCCTGGTGAAGCTTACCAGGGTAGGGCTTACTTTGTCTCTTCCCACAAAGCCTCAGAGATCTCCTTCTGCAGCTTGTTTTCCTGGGGGGGGGGGGCGGAGAGGCAGACCTCTCCCAAACAGGCTTATCAGGAACACCTCAGCTTTCAGTGGTGCTTTGGCTCAGCTGTTGTTATAGTCTTTTGCACAATCCTTTCTGTCAGTATAAACCGAATTCACAGAGGAATGGCCTCCCAGTGGCCAAAAGCAGCCTCCACTCTCATGGACAGTGTTCTGCTGATGCCCAAACGTAAGAAGTAGGTATCCTACCCCGAGTATTCTCACCCTGAGCATGTTCCAGCACACTGAACAGATGCTATGGAGAAAGTCTTCTACAAATCTACCCTCTTGCCGTGAGTCACAAGTGTCCCTTGCTTCTTTTAAAGTAACTAGTGACTATTTATTTGAATGGAAACTCGAATTAACATACATAACGTAAGAGACAAGCGTTCAGTCTGAACCAGGATAACTCTGGTTTGGAGACGTGAAGGAGCGGTAAAAGTCATTATTAGAAAGAATTCTGCTACACACAGTAGACGTGCTTCAGATAATCAAGGAAAATAAATATTGGGTTCATCCTTCATGTATGTACATGCCGTTAAGTCACAACCCACTTACGGCAACCCCAGCAAGGGGCTTTCAAGGCCAGTGAGAAGCAGAGGTGGTTTGCCATTTGCCTTCCATGCCGATCACCCATCCAAATGCAAATCCTCCTTAGCTTCTGAGATCTGGTTAGATCAACCATTACACATCCCCATCATCCTTCATCCTATAGAACTTTATTACATGGGGAGTGAAAGCTGAGGGAGGGGGGCAGCAACACGGGATTTGTTTGGGGAGGGGACACACCACCCCTGGGAGTCATCTGTGAGTTTTGTCTCTTGTCATCCCTGTGAACACAGACTTCATTCCTTTCCTCGTGCTCGTGGAGACTTGCCATTACCTCACGTCCAAACAACACAAAGAGTGCCTTCGATTCTAAACCATCTATTGTACTCCTCTACGCTTGCCAACTGCCTGTGCCAACCAGGACAGCCATTCTTTCAATCTGAGCCTGGAGACAAGACTTGGGTGAAATGAAACACAGCAAACCGTTGCCCCCGTGGAGGGTTTCTAGACCCCACCATGGCCAGGGCTCCCATCCCTTCGAAAGCTCTGATGCTGGGAGCCTCTTTCATCAGCCGCAGACCCGTGATCAAAGCCTTCCTTGTGGCCAGTGCTTCAACTGCTGCCACCAGCCAATTGACAGCTCCATTAACATATCATTTAATGATCGGCATGTTTTACAGATGAGCTCTCCAAGGTCCTACACAGCCCGATCCCTCCCTACTCTCTGAATCCGGCTTCCCGTGACCTTATCTATTCTTGACGCCTGCTGTTGGACAAGCCAAGCTCCAGCAGAGCCTCATTCATCCCAGCCCTGCTTGGAACCCTTGGCTCTCAGCCCAGACAACCCAAAGCTTCCCTAGCAGCCCACGTGACCCAAAAAACTTTGGTCTCCTCTGCTCAGCATGGTCAGGAAAGGTAGAATGGAGGCAAAGGAAGTTCTTTGCTTTGGCTGGTGAAGTGCGCCTCTTCTGTCAGAAGTCCACTAAGTGCTCCACAGAATGTCTCCACCAGTCAGGTCAGTGCTCTGCCAAGATCCGTAATTACGTGAATTTGTCACCCTTGCTTCTTGTGTGGAAAGGAAGGGGAGGCGTATGCATCCCCCTCTTCTGATGCGTTGCAAATTCAGGCATGGGCTACCCAGCTGTTTTAACCACCTTCTTGCTCCTGCCCACTTCCTGGAGGAGAAGGTTCAGCAGGCAAGTCAAATTTTGCCTTCTCCGTTTCATCATACTGCCGGTTGGAGAAAAAACCCAAAGCGAGAAATTCTGCAGTCCTACACCGGATTGGAAGCATAGTCCTTTCCGTTTGCAGATTTCACCACTGTTGAAAAATGGGGGTGACCTCAATGTGCCCCAATCGTAGCCAGGAGGCTGGTCTCCAAATGAATGCATGTGGGATAACTCTATCAATGGATATTAGCTCTGAGTCTCTGTGCTTAGAGGCAGTAGATCTCTGAGTACCAGATGCCGGAGGTAGCTGTCACTTTGATGGCTTGCTTGCAAAGGAAGGGCTGTAGATTAAGTTTGCACAGAGAGTCCCAGGTTCAGCACCCAACATCTCCAGTTAACAGGATTTCAGGTGCTGGGAAAGACCTTTCTCTGCCTGGGACCTTGGAGAGCTGCTGCCAGTAGACAATACTGAGCTAAATCAGGTCAGCCCGGACCATTTTGAATCTGTGGGCCCCTTTGGAATTCTGACACAGCGGGGGCGGGTGCAACCACAAAATGGCTGCTGCAGGAGGCGGAGCCAAACATATACTCAGAGGAAGTTCAAGTACAGGGGGGAAGAGGGGTAATTTAAAAAAATAAAGTGCGAAAGAGAAGTGAGAGAATAAAACCAATATTGGTGTCAACTGCTGCCCAATCAACGTTACTTTAATCTGCAGAGCCAATTAGCTCTCCGGTGACCAATCAGAAGTCGTGTGAGGCAAGAGTCCCACCTGGCTTTCTGAAAACACTTGGAGGGCACCGGGTAAGATGTCGGTGGGCACTATGGCACCCACAGGGCTCCAAGTTGGGGACCCCCTGAGCTACATGGGCCAAAAAAATAACTCAGATGAGGCACGCTCCTCTGCTCCCAGAGGCACCTGCCTGTTCCAAGTCGGAAAGAGAATGCTGGACTAAATGGACCATGGTGGGAACTGGCAAGCTGAAGCTCCTGTGCTATGACTGGGGGACGGGGACATGAATTTACCGTGACAGTTGTCATCACAATTATCTTTGGCTCTTGGCCATTCTCTTACCGCCACCGCCCCAGTCCATGCCTCTGTTTCCCTTCCTGTTCTCCATTGCCCTTTTGAATACCACGAACTTGTATCCAAGATGGGCAATTGGGAGGCTGAGGGTGAGTCTGGGAAATCCCAGAAGGAACAGGGAAACCTGAACCATGCTTCATCCCATCTCCTGCTTTCTTGACTGGCTGAGGTTTTTGCCTCCAGATCTAGATCTGGATCCTGCTCTGACCCATCCCTGATAGAGAGGCTGCTATGCAAATGGAGGGCAAATTATGGATCCCATTTGGACCCTTCAACCCCCCAAATGCCCATACAGAGATGCCATCCGTTGCACAAGGTGACACAGATATCAGAGCTCAACGTTCTTCCTGCAGTATCCCCCTGGGATGAAACTGGCCTTTTATTAATGCAGTCTGGCAAACTTGTTGTAACCAGTGTTCCCTCTAAGCTGAGTTAGCGTGAGCTAGCTCACAGTTTTTCAGCTTCTGGCTCACATATTTTTGTCTTAGCTCAGGAAGGAGGGCTCCAGAGCAAACCAATTTATGCAAAAGCCAAATTGCTCACTCACAACTGTAATGCCAGCAGCTAAAAAAGTAGAATTTCTGCTCACAAGACTCCACAGCTTAGCGGGAACATTGGTTGTAACCCAATGAGGAAGGAAGAAACTGACAGTGACATTCCAGCCAGGGGCTGCCGGGCGACCCTCCTTCCCAGGAATTCCGGTAGCCAGAGTTCTCAACTGAATGGCCCAGGAGTGGTCTCCTGCACCACTTATGGGCAAAGACTTGTCCCAACTGACAAAGTACTTTTAAAGTTCTGTCTGCATACCTCTTCCAGCACATGCTCCTTTCCTTCTATGGCATCAGCAAGTCACCCTGAGCGCGGAAAGAAAATGGCACCTCGCTTCCGAAATCCAGCAAATTGAAAAAAAAAAAATGAACAGCTGGAATTTGAGGCTTGAGTCTGAATATTAAATCCGAAGGAGAAAAAAACAACCCTCGTCTCTCCACTGATCAAGCTGACTGTGGCTGCAGGCAGACACTGATAATTCAGCCCGGAACCTGCACGGGAGCTCAATTGCCGTGCTTTGTTTAGACACGTAGCCATCTCTTCAGGATTGTTTCTTCAAGGTTTGAAAAGCCAGCGGCACCCATCAATCACTGGCTATTATGCGGAAGAATGAAGTTCAGTTGACACAACACTTGTACTGTGCTTTAAAATAAAGGAAGGCGGAAAGGTCTCCCTGACACCTGGAAAGAATGCTGTCAGAGCTGTCATTCTCTTTTACAGGAATCTGGGACCTTTATTCCGATTAACAGAGTTGGCAAATTGTTAGTTACTGATGGAGTCGAGTCAGAAGGGGACCCTTTTATGGTTTATGCACAGTTTTTGGCAGGCTTAATCAGAAAGATTCATATAAAGTTTAGTAGTCTAGCCATACGTGGTCAGGAAATTTCAGAGACAATCTGGATTAAAGCTGATAAGTTAATTACGTCGTATGCCTCTTTGCTGCGGTGGCTCAAGTGGTTAAGACGCTGAACTGCAGGCTGTGGAAGGTCAGTAGTTCAGCAGTTCGAGACCCGGGTGCCGCATGACGGGGTGAGCTCCTGTCTCTAGTTCCAGCTCCTGCCAACCTAGCAGTTCGAAAGCAAGAAATTGCAAGTAGATAAATAGGTACCACTTCGGTGGAAGGTAACAGCGTCCGTGCACCTTGGTGTTTAGTCATGCCGGCCACATGACCACGGAAACGTCTTCGACAGCGCTGGCTCTTCGGCTTGAACGGAGATGAGCACCGCAACCTAGAGTGGATTCGACTGGCTTTCGAGCAAGGGAACCTTTACCTTTACCTATGCCTCTTTGAGAATAGTACAGCTGCACTTTGAAGCAGAGTTAAGCCCTTCTCAGTCCACTAAAGTGACTGGGCTTAGAAAGGTTTGATTCTGCTTAGAAGTACACTGTGAAATACTCTGTAGGTGGTACTCGACTCCACACAGGTCACATGAGACAACAAATAATTTCAGAGACTGAAATGTCAAAACATTCATGCAGAATTCAGGAATGTATCGTGGTGATATTCACTTGTAGGAGCGTGCACACATATATACTGATATTCCTGAATCCCAATATTGGTATTGGGGGTTGCGAAAAATCGGTATTGCTGAATATATTCGACACCCTTATACCCTATGGGGAAAGTCCCCATAGAGTATAATGGAACTGGAGCCTTGCCTTTCCCAGTCGCCCTACCTCTGCGGACCAACTATAGAGTGAAATTGACCAGTGGAAGCAGCTGGGTGGCTGAGGAAGGGAAGACTTAGGGGGGAGGCCTGTTTAAATGCCCCCCTCCCTTCCCCAGCCTGCCTGCCTCCCAAGATCAGCTTTCCCAGGTGTCCCACGGCTGCAGGGAACCCAAGGGAAGGCAGGTTAAACTGCCTTCCCTCCCAGGCTTGGCTTCCCCAGGTGCCCTGTGGCTGTGGGACATCAGGGGAAGCCAAGGGAAGGCAGACAGATTGGGGAGGCATTTAAAGACGCCTCCCTGATCTGTCTTCCCTTCCCGAACCAGCTGGGGAAAGGAAGGGAAGGGAGAGCTGGTCAGTTTCAATCCACTGAAACTGACCATTGCCTTCCCTCCCAGATGCAGGACTGGGCACCCGAATAAAAGCTGAATAAGAGAGAAGAGAATGGACTGGATTTACACCCCGCCCTTCACTACCCAAGGGAGTCTCAGAGCGTCTTACAAACTCCCTTCCTTTCCCTCTCCCCACAGCAGACACCCTGTGAGGTAGATGGGACTGAGAGAGCGCTGACAGAAACGGCTCTTTTTCAAGAACAGCTGTGCCAGAACTGTGGCTTGCCCAAGGTCATCCAGCAGGTCCAAGTGGAGGAGTGGGGAATCGAACCCGGTTCTCCAAGATTAGAGTCCACGCACCTAACCACTGCACAAAACTGGCTTCAAAGATCAGCTTTTATTCAGGAGCACCTTATCAGCAGCCGAATCAGATTAGGGAATCTGATTTGCCTGAACAAATACCCACCAAATACTGACAAGGTACATTTCAGGTATTTTTTTTCCATTTGGCAAAGCCAAATGCACACACCTATTCAAGTTTATTAGTCTCCAGGGCTCTTTTTTTTAGCAGGAACTCCTTTGCATATGAGGCGACACACCCCTGATGGAGCCAATCCTCCAAGAGCTTACAGTAGCCCCTGTAAGAAGAGCTCTGTAAGCTCTTGGAGGATTGGCTACATTAGGGGTGTGTCGCCTAATATGCAAAGGAGTTCCTGCTAAAAAAAAAGAGCCCTGTTAGTCTCAAATTACAGGACTCATCAGGCAGGAAAGGAACACAACTGGGTTGTCATACATCTGTATTCATCCTTAACTGGTTTATGTAGAACTTGGTATAGAAATTAAATTGTTGCAGAAATTGTTGATAGCTAACAGAATTGTCTGGGTGCATTACTAGAAGTGGATCACACCTCTCCCAAGATCAGAATGACTAATATAAGTACTTCTTCACATCCTTTTAATGACTGATCGGGTAGCTCTGTGCGGGTTTCCCATCCATCTTGTGGCCCAACCCACCTGGAATCTCTCCTGCAAAAAAATCCAGTTGGCCTCCGCAGTGGAAGCTCTTCATCAGTTAAGGTAGCATTGCTATGGTCATGTCGTCATAATTTGTATCAGTTCTCTGAAGATCTCTGCCTACAAATCAGAGGCAGGCAGGCCTGATAGCAACTTTAACTTTTTGTCCCTGTGCACCAGATGTTAAGGTCCTGAACAGTCATTTCCTAAAACACAAAGTGGGAATTCCAGAGGCCATGGCCACATCCAGGTGCACAGGGGAGCTCCTGCTCATACAACTGGCTCACCCGCTACGATGCTCCAGTTCCATCAAACAGACTTGCAATGCGGCTGAAGGTGGTGCTGTGTGCAGCAAAACCAAAGGCTGAAGAAACCACCGTGTGCATGGTTCTCCATGCCTCCAAGTGTTATGTTTTAAGAGAATGACTGCAACAACTGATTCCTTTGTAGCACAGCTTGATGGTGGAGGGGGAAATGCTGCCAAGAAAGCCCCGTGTCTGCACTGGTGGAGATACGACACACTATATCGCCATGTCTGTCTGTGACTGCAGAGCATTTGTAAGGCACACCAAGCAGACAGCAATCCACATCAGACCCACAAATGTGTGCATGTAGAAGGTGAACCGCCAAAAAGGAACCTTTCCGGTTAAGTTACGGAACCCTCCCAAACTTGAGGCCATGGAAAGGGCCAGAAAATCCTGGAAACGGTCAGTGAAGACGACAACAAAATGGTTTATTTGGCACCGGAGGTGGAGAGAGAGAAGCATCAAGACACGTGCACTGGTTCTCGATATCACTGTGAGAAACCCTGCCCACTGGACACCCAGCTGAGTCACTGCACAGAAAGCCTAACAGCCACAGCCCCCCAGTTTTTTAAAAGAACCAGACATCACAAATGGTTTTGGTCTTTCTCTCACTGTCTCTGCTTGTTTTGTTGTTGTTTTTTAATAATGCAAATGCGTGAACATAATAAGACAATGAAGCATCATCGCTGTGCCAATAGCAGATGTGCCAGGACAGAGCAGGAGAGAAGCCAGCCGCTCTGAGTACGTGAACTGAAGCAATCTGCCCACCAGGGATACGGAAGACTGAGGTTGCTCCTAGTCAGGCGTGGGCCTGCTTGTGCACACGTAGCATAAGACCTTCATCGAGGAACGCAAGACGGAGTGAAGTAGTGTCATGCACAACTCAGGAGCTCGGCAGCCTTCCAGTAATGCCCTAGTACACGTGGGAGGGAATCATGGGGGGGGGGGGATTGCACAGAACAAGGTGGACTGGAATAAGTTGGGACAGCATCCCACAGGGCTGGCCTCTGGAAGGTCCCCTTCCCCTCTGGATAAACAAAGCTGGAATCATCACTGCATTGGCTGAATGTGAACCTCCCCTGGAAACAGCTGGGACGTCTTTATTTATCTTTGTTTTTTTTACTGTAAGAGACTGCAGAGCATATTGTGCTTATGTTGTATTGTTTGTTGTGCTTATGTTGTATTGTTTGTTTTTATAATTTTACCTGGTTGATATTGTTTTATATTGTTTAAATTGTTTATATTGTTAGCCGCCCTGAGCCTTCGGGGAGGGCGGGATACAAATGCAAACAAACAAACAAATAAATAAATAAATAAAATATTTCCAGGGCAAGAATCCAGCGGTGGACTCCACCCTGACTGACAGGCCACAGATTCTGCACTTCTGACTGCTGCATCCCCAAATGTTGTACCCACTCAAAATATCCATGCTGTTTCTAGGATGCAGACCTTCCCCAGGGCTCTTTTTGTAGCAGGGACTCCTTTGCATATTAGGCGACACACTCCTAATGTAGCCAATCCTCCAAGAGCTTACAGTAGTCCCTGTAAGAAGAGCTCTGCAAGCTCTTGGAGGATTGGCTACGTTAGGGTGTGTGTCGCCTAATAGGCAAAGGAGTCCCTGCGACTACAAAAAGAGCCCTGCCTTCCCCTATTGGCTGTCTACCTCTTAGCAGAACACGGAATATTGATGATTCTTCTTTTCAGTTGATTTTTGCTAATGGAGGGAAGCACTCAAGAGTGGTACGTGTGCCTGACTCTCCAGCGACAACAAGCAGAAATGCTAAGTTTCAAGGTGCTTCAGGCAGATGCTGAGAAAATGGGGTGTTTCCCGCAGGGCTCTGCAGAGTCAGCGAGGTCACAGCTACTGTGTGCATCTAATCTAACCCTTTGCCTTCAAGCAGGATATCCTATGAAAGAAGCACCCCTGACCAGGGATACTGGTAGACATCACTGCAGCGGAATTGAGAGCAGATTCCTGGATTCCCACTGGGTGGGTCAATTTCCAAATCAGATCTAGAACCCCATGATTCCTGGTGGGTTCCAGGCCAGGTCTGGAAATAGCATGTGAGGCAAGGACCATTTCTGGGCCCCTCCAAGCGCTTCTTGTGCTTGTCTTTAAATACCTGTGCGGTGAGAGGGAAATTCTTGCAGTTGCAACCTGGGTGGCTCAGGAAACAAGAATCAATGTGCTTTATAGTCCATGGAAGCAAAACTGCAGAACAACTGGAGGTTGCATATCCCTGCCTTTGGAAATTAGGCATCCTCAACCTTACACTGAAATTCTCTTAGTCCGACTGACAAAGGATTACTCTCACAGTATCGCTCTCCTGACCAGTTCTGGTACGTCTGTCTGCTCTGAATGTATTTTTAATACTTATCAGGGTGCTGCGTCCTCAGTGACTCTCCATCCGCAGGAGTTTTTAGAAAATCGCACGAAAGCAAAGGCAGCGGCATCCCAGGCTCTATGCGGACGACACATTTCCCAGCCGCTGCTTACCTCGCTCTAGCCCTTGTTTGCTGGAGAGCGATGTGCCCAGTCAGCTATGGAATGAGTATATCGATCTGGCCGGTCACAGAGCTCCCAGCTACCCATTTAACTTGGGAAGAGGGGACTGTGGCATCTTTATGGACTTCACGACACAGCAATGGACAGTCAAAGGATTAGACGAGCGCACACGGTACAAATCAGCACTGGGAGGCTGTTCCTGGTGTGATTGTGAGCTTGGGTTCCCAGCCCACTGAGAACACACTGGCAAATGCCAGGAGGGGAAACGTGCACTTAATTTTTGTGTTTTGTTTAATTGCCACCACACCCAGGTTTAGGTGACGAGACCATCATCTGTTGACGCTGGAATTCCAAGTGCAAAATTATAACATAAGCAACGCCAAACTATATATTCAGGTGTTTACGCCAGTCCCAAGAGGTTCATCCAGATAGCAAGGGGGAGCCCCCTACGCCCTAGTCACTGACCACTGTGACCTCACTGACCACTGTGACCTCACTGACCACTGTGACCTCACTGACCACTGTGACCTCACTGACCACTGTGACCTCACTGACCACTGTGACCTCTCCTCCGGGCAAATTAACAGGAGTTTGTGGTCAGGCACACTCCTCGGCTACATACTGTAGAACATATTTGCAAGCACATTGAATGTGCAAACAAGTTACCCAAACTGCTTGTCCAAGGCTGCCACAACAGGTGCCACTGTAAATTTTCCAGCTGTGAGTGAGTGACTGCTTGCCTTGCACTTGTGCCCAGTGGCCTGGATACTTGCTTCTGAGGATGCAGCCCTTAGCCCTTGTTGGCAAAAGCCAACTCTTTCAATGAATGTTTCAATGAGTTTCAATGACCAAGGGAAGACTGCTCTGCAGCCACCAAGGGAAGACTGCACTGCAGCCACACTCACGATTTGGAACGGCCAGGGTCCAAGCAGGCCAAAAGACAGAGAAGAAAACACGGGCCCCCAGCATGCTTTGGGGCCCCCAGGGAGCCAGGAAGTGGGTGGATACGCAAGGGATCGGCCGCCTTCATTTCAGCAGCAGCAACTGATAGGAGTGCCCTTCCGTCTCCTCTTTTGTGCTGAGAGCAGAGGACAGGGTTTGGCACTCTTTTCTGTAGCCCCAATGAAACAGACCCCGTGAAGGGGTCCGAGAGAAGCACTTGGTCTCCCTAAAGTGGAGATGCTCTGGGCTTCGTTAAGGGGGCTCACTTTGCATGCCAAGAATCATCAGGTCTCCCATCAAAGGGATGTGTTGCGGATCCCAAATTTACAGCTCTGTGCAGATTTTGATAAGCAGAAATTTCCCCGTGCTCAGTGATCATTTTATTCTTGCCGTGTATCGAGAATGCAATGAAATTAGTTTGTCTAGTTTCACTGGAGGGGATCATACTAGGGGCCACAAATAGCGATCACTGGAAACCACTGAATTTCCATTGATTTTCTAGTGAACGCTGGCTGTGGAATCCGTCCCATCATGGCGAATTAATTCAAATGGATTCCCAATTCAGGGAAATGAAAAAATCCACAACCACCGGGGAGGAGAGATTCATTGGAATCCACCTCCAGTTTGGGCACTTCCAAGACTGCAAGTATCAATTTAAGTCTGCGGACTCGTTAATTTGATATTTTTTGTGTTATTTTATTGTATTTTAATTAAAAAAGAAAACAGATTTCACTGCACTATTTCCAAGGATGAACAAACTGCTATGTGTGAGAATGCAATGGAAGACTGGTATTAGAAACATTGTTTTGCCCTACGATTTGAAAAGAATAGCCAATCCAATCACATCTAGCTTTTAAAAAATGGTGTGTGTGTGTGTTTGTGCGCACGCACAGGAAGGAAATTGTTGTATGGAACTGTTAAAAAGCCTGATTTTTTGAATCAATCCCCCCCCCACACCACTTTCTCATTACAAAATAGCAACGCCCTCCCCCACGACAGAAGCAATCCCTGCAAATAAAGAATTCTATCTTGCTTTCGGGCCTCAGTGAAAACCAGGGTCTTCAAAAGCAAATCTCTCTTGTTGCCGGAGTTGTCTGTAAAAAGTTTCTAACAGAGCAAAAGCAGAGCTGCTGCGGAGAGAAGCAACGGAACCAAGGGAGACGAGGCCACAGGACTTCCCAAGGTTGCTGCAAGCGGCCAAAAATTATTCCCAGGAGGGGCGGAATTTTTAATTGAAAAAAACACAAACCAATGTTGGTGCATGTGGCAGAGTGGATGTTTCCGGGGGAATCCCAAGTGACATGTTTATGACAACAGACACAGGAAAGGAACAAGGGAGAAGGGATTGGGGGGGAAAGAGAGAGAGAGAGAGAGAAAGAAAAAGAGAGAGAGAGAAATAGATAAAAGAAAAAAATAGGTCATAAATGTAGAAAAAACAATAAGAATTTTAAAAGGTTGCTTTAACTTAGTATAAATTAAAATATCCAAAAGGTTAGAGGAACAGAGCGGTAGCAGCGGCAGCAGCAACAGTGATGCAGAGGGTAGACATGGCAGCTGGCGGAGGCAGCAGCAAGAGGGAGAAATCTGGGGAGGGCAGGATTAGCGAGCCAAGGGCACTGAAATGAGCAATGCAACGTCGGGCACTCAGAATTGGGGGGGGGGACAAGGCACATGGGAATGAACTGGTGGTGTCTGATGATGGCAGTTCTCGCTCCCTGTTGGGAATCTTCTGGCGACAAATTCTAGACAAATTCGCCTGGACTTGCGGATGGGCCTTCCAACCCTGCCCTTGGATGCAACCCCCTGGGAACTTCTCCCACTGATCAACTCAAGACATGCAAGAAAACCCTGGAGGCAAAAGTCAAGAACCCCTTGGGAGGCCCCGCCTCACAGTTTGCAGCCCCCCGATTAGACATCTCCAACAGTGTAGACTTTGCTGTGTAAGAATACATCCTGCGGCTGACTGTATTTCATAAATGCACAAGGGTAGCAGGGACCACCAGGCTGGAGATGGATGCCATTGAGCCAGGAGGAAGTTGAGCAAAACGAGTTCAGGAGGCGAAAAAGCTTTCCGCCTCCCGTTTAGTTTGGGTGAAATTCCTTCCACTCCTGAGACAGCTGTCCTTCGGCCTCCCTCGCTGACACCTCTCAGTCTCAACTCCAATCAGTGTTTCTTTCTTCTCCCATTCCAGTTCCCACATTTCCTATCTTATGCCTGCAACAGCACTAACCCTTAATTCGGTTTCAGAGGGCAGCCATACTAGTTTGCAGTAGGATAACTGGATTCAAGTCCAGTAGCACCTTAGAAGCCAGCAAGATTTTTGGGGTTCGAGCTTTCGAGAATTAAAGCTCTGACAAAAAGTTATCTGATGAAGGAAACATTGATTCTTAAAAGCTTTTACTCTGAAAAACTTGTTAGTCTCTAAAGGACTACTGGATTCAAATCTAGTCGTACCCCTTAATTCAGATTCTTCCCCTCTTCCTTCAGATCCCTAAATGACAGCCAACTCCTGTCTGGATAATCGAGTCTCCCTTCCTTTGTCTCTGTCCTGTAGGTACTGGATTCTCCCATTTCATCCTCTTCCTTAGCATCAATCCCTCACATCCCAATCCTAGACAACTAGTGCTCTGGACAGGGACCAGTCCTTCTAAGCTCTTCAAAGCACCTTACCCTCCACCTTGGTCTAAATAAATGTGCAATGACAGCAGTGGTATCACCACTCCTGCGAAATGCACCGTATCCACCCGCCCCTTCCACTCATGTGTATCTCCCCTCCTCAACTGCTTCTTATGCCACCCTTATGCTAACTTCCACAACTCTGACTTCCCTGTATCAAATTTCACTGTCAGAGCTTCCTTTCTAACCAAGTATGATACCCTGGGAGGCCTGCCTTTGTGTCATACAGATGAAATGGAAATTTCACACTTATGCATACATTTGCCGAAATTTTCAAGCGCGAAATCCCTGTGAATTTCAGTCTACTTTTTCAAATTTCACTTTTCAAATCTAACTTTCAGGGTCACTCCAGTTTAAATCCTGAAACTGAAAGACATTTAGGGCAAGCCGCAGCCTGCCAAATTGTCACAGTAACATTTTCCCCTGGAGCCATGAAATCTAACAATAATTGGAAGGTTGGAGCAAAGGGCAGAGTGGAAATGGTGGTCCAATTAGGGTGATTTACATTCAATTTTCTTGCAAGCAAATGCAAATGATATATATGTCCCCACCACCAATTCATTTATGCTCTAACTAGAATTTTTTTCCCCCCCAAATAGATGAGGATGGGGAACATTAGAGCTTTGGGCACTGAATAATGGAACACCCTAAAGCAGCTTAGAAATGTTTAAAACAAGTAACAAATGAACATCAGTTGTTTTAATAATATGTTACTGAACGTCCCTGCTCAGTCAGATGAATTTTCAGTTGGCAAACTGCATTGCAGCCCATCAGTGAGTAAGGGAGAAAGAACAGGGACGCAGAGGCCAATGCTGAGAGTTACACGCTGTACCTCGAAAGGCGGCCCTGAGCATTCATAGCACTGGGCTATATCCATAACCCCTCAACCTACGTCTAAGTTTTTGTACCGGGCAGTCTCAATACCATCGGTCTCCTTTTTCTGATAAGACAAAAGAAAATACAGTGTGCTAAATATAAACTCGTGCTTAATTTGTGTAGCATGTACACATCGTGAAGTTCAGCCTTCCTTGGCACACTGTGTAGGCTATTTTGAATTCCAAATGTGACTTCGGTTTTGTGCTGAAAATGGACACCTGTGGTTATTAAATTCATGGGGCTCTGAAAGCTCATACCCCGAAAATCTTGTTGGTCTTTTAACATGCTACTGGACTTGAATGCAAAGTCATGAAGATTTGGTGTCCTGTTGTCTGCGCTTGAGCCTGCAGCTCACCACACTACCTTCCCCAAGCACAAAAGTGTGACACACAAAAGTATGTTGGGCCACGGGTTGGAGGCATGGATTACGTGCTCTGCCATGGATTACGTGCTCCACCTTTCCCCCGAAATACCCCCACTTTTTGGCCGTAAAAAACCACAACGGTATAAAAAGAAATAATCCCTCGGGTGAGGCGAATAAAAAATCACCTCGGGGGGGGGGGGGAGAGAGAAGCCACCAGAGGCAGCCGCGGCCTTCAAAAGGGAAATAATCCTTTTTTAAAAAAATCTTTTTAGTAAAACGAAGGAAAAAATGAGAAAGCAAACTGATGGACAAAATCCCTCGTGAGAGAAATAACACTTCTTCATCGACTGGCAGAAACAAGCCGTGTTAACAGCGCGGCGGTCAGAAGAGAACTGGCGGGATGTCCGTGCCCCACCCCTTGGGCATGCACAGTAGGGTTCCCACGCATGCCTGGGACAGGGGCACAAAAATCCCGTTGTGAGCTTTGCATACCACCGATTCGGATCAGCGCAGGCGCATAATCCCATGGGTGTGATGCACAGAGACCACGAAGAAGATCAAGGAGCTTTTCTACACTAAAGTGTCATTTCTATTGCTTACTTAAAAGGGCATTTAGTCTGGAAACTGAAAAGGAGCATTCAGCTGTTGCCAAGCTACTAACGTCTCCTACAGACATCTGGTGGATCACTAGTTAAGATACCTCATGATACAACAACAGATCTGAATACTGTTAACTATTCATGTTTACGGAGAGATGGCATCACAACTCTGGCGCTCTTCTCCACTTACTCAGTCGGGTGTGGTGAAACCCAGATAACACAGCCCTACAAAATGCAGTCCTCGACTGTCAATGGTGCCTCTCCTGGTGAAATCAAGCCTAGGAAATGCAGGCTTTGATGCTGTATGCCCTACGGCTATAGAAAAGGAATCGTCTAGCATAAAAGACCGCCAGCGGGAGCCATGGAGGAATTCGCCCTTTTGAAACATCTCCTCTGTTTAAGTCCCACGACACAGAGGTTCTCCCGGGAAACACAAACGCCACAGAACCTTTCCTAACCACAGTCAGTCATATCTTTCTACTCCTTTACAGTATTGGCTGTCAACGGGTTGCAACGGATTCCTCGTTTCGCCACAACTGACCGGTTTGAACCATTTCACAAAGCGTCACAAAGATTAACTCTTTTCAGGATTCTGCGCTGGTGGGGGGGGCCCTGGAGCATCAGATGGACCATACATACCGCAGGTGTCGCTGACCCGCCACATGGGGTATGTACAAGGCCAGGGGATTAGGCTTGGTATGGGTAACCAGTTATGAGGATGGCTGGAAGCAAGCGAGTCGCTGAGGGGTTTGGTGTGTGTGTGTGTCTGCTTTTTTTTAAACTCAAGCACATTAAGGGATGTGGTGCCATTGCATTAACTTTAAGCAGAAACTGATGGAAAGAAGCTGGACACTGCCGTACCTGGGATGATGGTCGGCTGAGCGGAAGTCCGGAAGGCGTAATGGGCGGGCTTGGACTTCCCTTGCTGGTTCTCTGCGATTACAAAGACCTCGTATTCAGAGTTCCAGTCGAGAGACTTCAGCATGACGTGGTCGCTGCCGGAAGGGAGTCTTATCTCAGGCTTCCAGTCCGAGGAGTGCTTCTGCAGAAAGAGGGAGGGGAGGAGAAGGAGGAGACAACGGAAGGCGGCTTAGTGGCGAGCCGCCATAGCAGACAGGGCCTGTAAGACAGAGCTCTTCCACCAGGCGTTCGGGAGCCGCCACCACCAATGAAGAACATCAGTTGGTTGGAAGTGAGAGGGCTCTGGAAATTGCCATCAACAGCCTAGAGAACAGCGTGCCCTGCAAGACGCTCAAAGTGAACACTGAGAGCTGACTCCAAGCAAGAACTTTGTATACTGGCTACCGGCTGCTACCGTCATATGAACGCTAACAACAACTACTAGCACTCTGCTATGATTTTATTATTTGTTTTAATTGTAATTATGTTTTAATGTAATCATCTGCTTTTACGTAAGCCGCCCTGAGCCGGCTCCGACAGGGAGGGCGGGGTGAAAATCTGAAACATAAATAGTGGTTCTCCTCCTCCCCGTCCACCCCTCTGACTCTTGGCAGTTGCAGTCACAAGCAGTGGGAATCACGTAAAAGAGGCTGTTTCAAGGGGACCCAAGTCACTCTTGTGATAGACAAGTTAAAACTTCTCATTCTCGATTCCCCGTTAGAAGCAGCTGAAAGAAGTACCCTGTTTCCCACAAAATACGTTCAAAGGCAAGGACCACACTCATATGTTCAAAGGCAAGTGGCCACACTCATATCCAAGCCCAACAGGGCATGCTCACAGAGCTACTGGGCTGTCCAACAATTTCGCATTCAGAGACAGCGGTCGGTTACAGCTGAGTTACGCTTGGAAACCCTATCAAGTTTCTCCCTTGCGGTGCTTACAAAGAGACAACCCTGAAGTCATTGGAAGAGTTAATAGCGCCATCAGAACTGAACATAAATAGATACATGGAGAGCTTTGGTAGCCCAACAATCACGGTGAGTGATTATATTTCAGGGGAGGGGGAGCAGCAATCAAAGAAGTGCCTCCCGGTGACCTTTGAGATGCTGCCGAGAAAGACGGGGACCACGCGTGTGCTCTGACAGGCATGCTGAGGATGTTGGTGCACAGACTGTGTTCTCTGCACAGGGGCAAAGCAGGGCGGCAGAATCTTGTCAGAGAGAAGCCGATCCCAACTGTTCGAAAGGTGCGAAAGGTCAGAACAGGCAGACATCAGCATGGCCGAGCTGAACTTACGACTCTGTATTTGATGAGGTAATGCCGGATGGGGGATCCGCCGTCATCTTGCTTGATAAGGTTCACTTTGATGGAGTTTCCGTCTTCTCCCATCTGCCCTTCCAACTTGGGCGCACTAGGCTCCCCTACAAGGACAATGCAATGCACATTTAGGGTTGAGGCCACGTGTGCGGCGATCAATCATTAACCAGCACAACGGATGGATGAAACAATAAACGAAAACCCAGAATCATCAAACTTGAACAGCTCTAGAATTCTGGGGTAAATTTCACACGTCCCTATAGGCAAAACCTTCCGACCCACATGTTTAAGCGGAAAGCTCGTGTGTTTTCAAGCCCGCCTGCTAAGATGGTTTGGGAATACCTCAATGGGATCCAACAGATTCCAACTATGGGGTCGGATCCAGACCAAGTTTTCCACTAATGGAAAGCAGAACTTTGTGTCTGCAGTCCCGTGAGAACAGATGACCCCGAACAACCGTTTGAGGGGCAAATTGGGACTCTGCAGCAGAAGGGGAAAATCACCTCCCTTTTCCATTGGCAGAAAATTTAGTCTTGATCCAATCCACAAGACTAGATCCTGGATTCTTTCGATCTACAGCTGTCCCAAGCTGTCATAGAACCTGATTTTTGAAAAAAACATGGTAGCCACCAGAGGTGTATTATTTGGTCGTGTCGTTGGGGCAGATTGATTTCTGAAAGCATCTTTAGGAGAAGTCCTTTCACCACTCCCCACCTCCCTGTTGGATGCTCAGCTTGGCTGCTGAAAACTCTGGACAGCCTTGGTTCCTGCCACTGTTCTCCACAGAAACGTTTTCCCAGTTAATCTAGTCCCAAAAGCCAAGTAAGAAAGCCTGTTCTCATCTGAACTCGGTTTTTGCTTGTCCTTTCCTATGATCACACCCTGCATTACATACTTCCTGCCCTTTTGTGACTGCCCCCCAATGGCTTTGCCTTAGGAACGGAGTTACCCACCCAAACCAACCGAGACCACAGCCTCTGAGCATGTCTCAAGTTGCTAGTTTGTCCTGTTCCTAACAGTCTGTATTCCCTGTCCTCAACATGATGTTTCTTCTTGTAGCTCTACGGTATTGTCTCATCTACCCAATCACAAATAAAGAACCCACACCTGGGCTGTTTCCACACGGATGTTTTGCTTCACCTTGGTTTTGGAGAGCATGTCATTCTCCTCCCATTTTGCTGAGATCTTTTCCAAATGTGGTTTGATAAGAACTTTCAGAGATATCTCAGTTAAAGTACTTTTGGACTGGGAAGGTTTTTGCAAGTCCTGACCAAGTTGCCACCATTTCCCCTTATTTCAGCCCCCGCAGTCACCATTCCAACCCTCCCCAAGAGCTTTTTAATAGTAGTAGTGCTACAGTGCAGTATCTATTGAAACAATGTACTTAGTTCCCAGTTTTCATGCTTAAAGAAATCTCTAGCTGTTTCCATTAAGACTAGATTGTAGGTCTAAACAGAAGTAAAGCCATTGCAGGCTCCAGGCTGGGGATCTGAAACCAAGGCCTGAAACTTGAGAAGTTTGAAAACCCCTATGTAAATCTTTCTGTCTCATCTTGAAAGGTTACCATTTTCCTTGCCGCATGATAAGGCAAAGCATGCAGGCTGCACGTTTTCCCTTGTAGGTTCCCAAAGAAAAGGGCTACAGGTTTTCTTTTTTAAATAAAAGAAAGCAGGGGAATGGTCACCTCTAACCTACAGAAGAGAGCATAAGGGTTCAGAGAGACTGCTCTGAATCTTTACAAGACTCCAAGAAAAAAGAGGAGCAAGAGCAGTTCACCAGTCCCCTGAAGGAGCAGGGGAGAAGTTTAATGAATGTAGCCTCCCTTTAGGAAGACATCCAGCCTATAATATCAAGCAATCCTTCTGGAGGTGGAAGAAGAGGTGGGAGGCTTCTTCCTGAAAGGTTTTCAAGACAAAGGCACTAGCTAGGGATTGCTTGGGTATCCCTGGAGAGAAAGGTTGGCTCCCCTGCCTGACTTCCTGTTCTTCTCCAAAGCAAAAGGGGGACCCTTGAGGTACTGATAGCCTCCAAAAGGCACGGAAGGAAGCCATAACCCCAAGGGAAACAAAGATCCCAAAGGTAAGGGTAGAACCATCAAACCAGGAGAGGGGGCACCAGGCCAAAAAACACGGGAGTCGCACTTGCTCGATCCTGGAGTTGACGTCTACGCTACACCTAAGATAAAACATCAGGTGCTAATCTGGATGGTGTTCCTCCTCAGGTGAGGTGTGTGAAGATTCTCAAGACAACCCCAAGAGTCCTGAGAGATAATTAAAAAAAAAAATCCCCAACTGACTCAGCACGTCCTTCGGCTTTCCCGATTGAGGTCTTTGCTTCAGAGGGCAGCCATATTGTTCTGCAGCAGAACAGCCAGATACGAATCCAGTAGCACCTTAAAAACCAACGAGATTTTTTTTTGGGGGAGGTATGAGCCTTTGAGAGCCAAAGCTCCCTTCACCAGATTTATGCTGCGCCACATCAATCTGTCGCCCTTCGAGAATATCAGTGAGTGAACTCGTCTTTCCAAAGAGCAGCTAGTATTGCCCTGACTCATCTTCCATTTTTAGGGACACGGAAACGCAAGTGTTTCTTCTCGTCCCAGGGAAATGCGTGGCCGGCATCTGTACTTCCAGATGACGCTGGTGGGCCGCAGAAGCCACAAAAGAGGCAGACGACACCTTGCCGTCGACATGGGCTGGCTGCGTCTTTTCCTTTCCCTCTTGTTCCTGCTTTGGAGGTTTTGTCACTGATGCTACAGCGAATCGCTGCGTTCCTAAATGCCAACTAAATGCCAGCCCCGTCCTCCAGCTCCGGTGACTTCCGGCACCCACTGGAATGGCTGACGGCTCACTCAGCACCACCTTCCAGTCTCATTTTCCTGGCTCCCAATCCCTGCCATGTGTCACTCCGACAGCGCCATGGGGGAAAGGTGAAATCGGTAACTGTCAAAGACTCCCCCGCGTGCCGCCTTTTCTGTAGGAACGGAGTTATGCCTCCCCTTTTGTTGGATGTGCTTTTGAAGGCAAAACTGTTCTGCTGAGAATTTCAATCTCAGTCATCGAGTGAGCAATGCCAGTAAAGGGGGTGGGGGAAACGTGTGAGAATGGGCTGTCTGCTTTTGTGAATATTAGTTATTGATCGCAAATCGTTTGCCCCACACAACCTTGGCTGGAGGCTCCATTGATAGATTGTGTCTGCATTCTCACGCACAGGAGGAAAGGCAGAAGAGTTTGGGATGTTTCAGTTTAGAAATGAGAAGACTAAGGGGGGGGGGAGAACATGAGAAAGGTTTATAAAATTATGCACAGGATGGAGGGAGGTGAGCAAAATAACGTTTTCTCCCTCTACCAAAATACTAGAACTCAAGGGCATTCAATGAAGCTGATGGGGAACAGATTCAAAATTGACAAAAGGAAGTATTTCTTAACACAACGATTAAAATTTGGAATTTGCTGTCAGAGGAGGTAGTGATGGCCACAGACACAGGCAAACTTTAGAGGATGATTAGACAGATTCAAGGAAGACAGGTCTATCAGTGGGCTACTACCCAGGGTGACTAAAGGGAACCTCCACATTGAGAGGCAGTCAAACTCTGAATCCCAGGGCCAGGAGGTAACAGCAGGAGAAGGCCTAGGTCTCTATGCCTTGTTGTTGAACCTCCAGAGGAACCAGTTGGCCACTGTGTCAGGCTGGATGCTGGACTAGATGGACCACTGGTCTAATCCAGCAGGGCTGATGTTACCAGCAAGGGAAGGCCTTGGCCTCTATGCCCGGTTGTGGAACTTCCAGAGGAACTGGTTGGCCACTGTGTGAGACAGGAAGCTGGACTGGATGGACCACTGGTCAGATCCAGCAGGGCTCTTCATAAGTTCGAATGAAGGCCTCGGTCTCTCTGCCCTGTTGTTGGCCCTCCAGAGCAACTGGCTGGCCACTGTGTGAGGCAGGATGCTGAACTATACGGACATGGGTCTGACCCAGCAGGGCTCTTCTTACATTCTTTATGTTAGTGAGATCCACAAATTTCCACTGAGGTTTAAAGCCAAGCTCGTCGCCTGCTGACTTCCACAGGTCTGGTGTGGGAGAATGGCCATGGTGGACTGCACCCAACGGCTTTCAAACAGACAGGCCCGATGTGAATCACAGAGGCCAATACCTGTCCTCATTGGTGGGTACCTACTTCTGACTCTGAAATTAACTGATGGAACTTGACGACACAGGATGCAGTGATGGTTACTAGTGCAGACAGCCTTCAAAGGACTGGAGTGACTCTTGGCAGGGTGGGGGGCCAGGTGCCTCAATGGCTATTAGCCACGACAAAGGGAACCTCCATGCCCAGAGGCTCTATGCCTCTGGAAACCAAGAGGAGTCGCCGTTAGTGAAAGCAGAAATAAGACACTGGAATAGAATCCAGAGCACAACTGTCACTGCTTGGCAGCATTTTCAAGGACATGGGACACTTTTCAATGTCAAGGGTACACTCTAAGGGGATCAGACTTCCCCTTCCTCTTGTACGCAATTTCCCTCCCGGTGCCAAAGTTGTAAAAGTCTCCACCGAAGACACGAAAGGTCCCCACGAGTGTTCTCAGAAAACTGCAGAAATCACACTTCTGCTCAGTTGCAATGTAGAAATATCCTGCTCCACCAGCGGGGAGAGACAAGCCCCTTTTAGTCCCAGGTTTGCTGGTCATAGAGAGGGGGGGAAACAGCCCAGCCCAGAAAGGAAGGGAAGCGGCACTCTGGGAAACTGCAGGCACCTCCCCACCCAAATTGTGCCACTCTGCCAGGACCTCCAGAGTCACAGAGCAGCTCCGGTCAAGCCTGCAGTCTCCGTGGGAAGGAAGCTAGCAAGAAGATGCTTTCTCTGCCTCAGCACAGTAGAAATGAGCCAACAAACTGGTCTTGTGCTGGGAATGTGCTGGGAAGCATTTTTTCCAAGACTGCATAACCTTGTGGAAGACAAGATCACTTAAAAAGCCACCGGCACAGTGGGAAACCCATGGAAATGGCCAATTTAGCCCCCCCCCTCTTTTGGGGGGCATTTTTGTATTTTATCTGTGTGTGTGCATGAGTTTGCACCTGGAAGTCATGGTGACCTCTGGTGTCTGACCCCTACTGGGGGCCTGGAGGAGATTCAGAGCGGTGGCTGAATGAAGCCTGCCCCCACCTCCCGGCTGCTGGTATTCCAAGGAGGTCTCCCATCCAAGTCCTTGACACAGTCGACCTTGCTTAGCTTCCGAGATCTGACGAGGTCGGGCTTGCCCGGGATATCGGGTCAGGGCCCCGGCACAGATTTTTTTAAAGGGATCAGAGAGGCCTACAGATGGTTATCAAGTGACTCCCTACTCATCAGAGGCAGAGTATTCTTTCAATCATCAGGCGTTCAGGGCCAAATGTGGGTGTGGCTGGCAACTGGTATAACTTTGCCAGACCACCTATGAAGCTGCCCTTCTACCAAGTCGGACCATCAGTCCATTTAGCTTGGCAACAGTGTTCCCTCTAAGCTGAGTGGGTGTGAGCCAGCTCACAGCTTTTTTAGCCTCTGGCTCACACATTTTTGTCTTCGCTCAGGAAGGATGGCTCCGGAGCAAACTAATTTATGCAGCAGCCAATTCGCTTGCTCACAAGTTCAATTCCAGCAGCTCACAAAGTAGAAGTTTTGCTCACAAGTCTCCACAGAGGGAGCATTGCCTAGCACAGGTTGCTCTGACCAGTGTCCGGTTCTCCGGCCAAGAAAAACCCTTACACCTGCTATTCAAGACCTTTCAATGGAAGATGCTGAGCACTAGTCCTGGGCCCTTCTGCATGGACAGCTGGTGCTCTCCCACCAAGCCGCGGCCTTCCTCCTGTCCCAGGAAGACACCTGGACAGGTTTTCACCTGGCACAAAAGTCTCCTTCTGGCTCATTTTGCAGCCATGTTGGAGCTGCTTCCAGACAACAAGGGTGGAATCACGGCATCATTGGCAGTGTGGTGGAGTGGTTACTGCCGGACTACGATCTGAGAGACCCAGGTGCGATTCCCCACTTGCACCATGGAAACTTGCTGGGTGACCTCAGGCTAGCTGCATGCTCTCAGCCTAACCCAGCTCGCAGGCAGGGGTCATTTGGGGCTGGAATGAGCTGGAGCGGTGCTCTGGCAGCACAGGAGCGGGCACAAATGGTGGTGGTGGCAAGCCCGCCCCCAGTGGACTTGCAGAGGAAGTGAAAAGAGAAGGGGTTTAAAGTTTAAATGCCTTCCCTCTATCTCCTATTGTATCCTATGGGGCCACAGAATACACTGGAAAGATCGTGCCGCCGCTGCGGCGTGACTTTAGAGAGAAGGGGTTTAAAGTTTAAACCCCTTCTCTCTTTGCTTTCCCTCCACCCCGCCTTGGCGGGGAAGGGAAGGGGAGGATTTTGAAGATGCCTCCCCCTTTTTACTTCCCCTTCTGACACACTTCCGGTGATGTCAGGGGGTGTGGCATATGCTAATGAGTTATGCTAATAGGTATGCTAATGAGCTCCTGCACCTCTTTTTTCTATGAAACGATCCCTGCGTGCAGGGGTGTTGTGAGGATGACATGGAGGAGAGGAGGATGACGTAATCCGCTTTGGGTCCCCACCGGGAGAAATGTGGGGTACAAACAAATAAGTCACTTTGAGTTCTCACTAGAAGCCTGCAAAGAAACACACCAAACGGACAAGCAGAAAAAAGCAGAGCCGTGCCCCGAATAAACCCTGGGCGGAGGGAGGCAGCTGAACCCATCAGAGTAGGATAATTTCCTCTGATGCCGGTGCATTCTGGACCCTAACCTAACAAATCAAGACTTTATCGCCACGCATGTAATTTGTGTGTTAAAAATAGCAATTCCTTTTCAACAGGGGTTGGCGTCCTGTGAGATGAAAGCCCTGGCGCTTTTAGCAAAGCGTGCCGTGTGTACATTCCTCGTTGCGTTAGGGTGTGTGATTAGGAATAATGGAAAATAAATTACAGCTGTCAAAACAAATGAAAAAGGGATTATGGCAGGCTGAGTTTTCCTTTGGTTGCTTTATTATTCACCGCCCTGTGTGCAATTTGTGCTGGGTCACCTGGGACGCTGCGGGCCGGTTTCTTCAGTGCCGGTGTCACCAAGCCTGCGGACAAGAGGCCAAGGGGTTTGGGGAGCGACCCACCTGGGAGGTTTACAGGATAGGACACCCATTTGCTTCAATGGGGATTGGGTAGGAAAACCTCCAGCAGGGCTGTGCCTACTGTTAGGAGACCAGCCTTAAGCTGGAACTCTCACCCAGGTCTGTTCAGCGGGGCTTACACCCAGGAAAACGTCCTTCGGATTGTGTTGCAGGATCTGGATCAAGACTAAATTGGCACCCTGACCTGGATAACCCCGGCAAGCCTGACCGCATCAGATCTCAGAAGCTAAGCAGGGTCGACTCTGGCAAGGACTTGGATGGGAGACCTCCTTGGAATACCAGAGGCAGGAGGCGGGGGCAAGCTTCATTCAGCCACCTCTCTGAACAGCCTGCAGTCTCCCAGTAGGGGTCAGTCACAAGAGGTCACCATGAATTCCAGGTGCAAACTCACGTACACACACAGATAAAATACAAAAATACCCCCCCAAAAGAGGGGGGGAGACTAAATTGGCCATTTCCATGGGTTTCCCCTTCCTGTGGTTCCCCGGGGTCCCTTCTAGACCATCCTTTGATAGAGACCCGTGAACTGCATGGGGAAGGCAGGAAATCCCCAATCCACTGGCAGGAAATCTAGTCTACCTCTGGCCTCAAACATCAGGAGAAGGCCTCAACCTCTATGTCCTGTTGTTGGGCCTCCGGAGGGGCTGTCTGAGACAGGATGCTGGACTAGATGGGCCACTGGTTGGAACCAGCAGTGCTCTTTTTTTGTTCTGTTCCTTTCACGGAAAAGCTCTCCTTCCACCTCCTGGACAGAAGCCTGAATTACTCAGTTTCTCTTTGCTGTCACAGCAATGGCACATTTATATTTTATTGCTTTGTTTATTATGATTTCATAATCACACAACCTTTCTGAAAGAGAGAAAGAAAGAGAGAAAGAGAGAGAGAGAGAGAGAGAGAGAGAGAGAGAAAGAAAGAAAGAAAGAAAGAAAGAAAGAAAGAAAGAAAGAAAGAAAGAAAGAAAGAAAGAAAGAAAGAAAGAAAGAAAGAAAGAAAGAAAGAAAGAAAGAAAGAAAGAAAGAAAGAAAGAAAATTACTGAATCATTGCTTTGGCTACCAAGGAAGAAACACTAATTAAAGCTCCGCCCCCATTCCCTCAACAAGAACTGACAATGGATGGATTCAGGTATGCTGTGGACAAATCAAATTGACTGGAAGTTAACTAACTAAGCAGATAAAGGAAGCATCTTTGAAAGAGAGGATAAAATTTTAAAGACACAGTAACAGAGAAACCAAGAGAATGCTCGTGCCTGTCCAGATGGGACCAATTGGTGCTGCCTTGGCATGTTGCTTTTTTTTAAAAATCTACAAATCAGGTCCGAAGAAAAGGCAAGAGGATAACAAGGAAAACACAGGGATGCAGTGGGCTGTCAACAGTATAATCTGGTTTCTCTGCAAAAGCAGACTGAACAAATGACATAAAATTCCAGACAAAAGAAACAGAACGAAAGCAGACCATGTCCTGTCTGGCTAAACCAGATGCTGGGGTGGTTCGAAATGTGCTAGGTTTGACATCTCACACCCGCCGCTTGGGCAGCGTGAGTTCTCCTGCGGCCAGAAGGTAGTGCCGCTGCTTCCCCAACACCTGTAGTTAAGACAGTTTTGCTCATCCACTTTGCAGAGCCTTCCCCAAAGTCCATCTCTGTGGTTTTGAAGCATCTCTTTGTGCCAGCTCTGGAGGCAGAGGTCACTTTGACTGACCATCACCCAAGCACGGGCCATGAAACCTGAGCACTGCTGCAAGTGCTCTAGGTTTGCCAACTCCAACTTGGGTAAATTCCTGGGAATTTGGGGCTTGCATGGAGTTTGGGGAAGAGAGGTACCCTAATGGGATATAACACTGAGTCCACCCTCCAAAGCAGCCATTTTCCCCAGGGGAACTGATCCCTGTCACCTGGACATCAGGTGTAATTCCAACAGATCTCCAAGCCACACCTGGAGGTTGGCAATCCTTTGATTACAGAGACTATGGGTTTGGAAAAAATCTCATTTCTGACAAAAGCAGGTTACAGATGGCACATTAGAAGTAGAATAAATGAGCTCTGACAGGGAGAGTGAAGTGGGCCGGGTCACTTCTCCTGAGCACCCTCAAAGCACCGAGATGCTGATTAAACCAGGGCTCTTTTTGTAGCAGGAACTCCTTTGCATATTAGGCGTCACACCCCTAATGTATCCAATCCTCCAAGAGCTTACAGTATCCCCTGTAAGGAGAACTCTGTAAGCTCTTGGAGGATTGGCTACATTAAGGGGGGTGTTGCCTAATATGCAAAGGAGTTCCTGCTACAGAAAGAGCCCCGAATTAAACTATCATTGCCCCTCTTTGCTCTGGCAGTGTCTTCTGTCTCCTAAAGAGCCTAAAGCTGGGCTTTCCTCATGCTCGTAGCTCCAGCTGCATAATCTTAATGGCGTGTGCACACACCATGGATGCCACAGAGATCCATGTCAAAGCGGTCTGCATACAGCTCACCCACCACACAGGCCACAGAAGCATCTGGCTGCTTGGTACCAAGTGTGTCAGCGCCTCCCCCCGTAAAACAAAACAACGGACATGTGAAGCTGCTTTATACTGAATTGGATCACTGGTCCATCATTGTCAGTATTATTAGCTGTTGTAGATTTTCCGGGTTGTGTGGCCGTGGTCTTGGCATTGTAGGACCTGACGTTTCGCCAGTAGCTGTGACTGGCATCCTCAGAGGTATAACACGGAAAGACGGAGTACTATCCGTGTCAAGGTAAGCAGAAAAAATGGTAGGCAGTTAATTTATATCTACTCAGGAAGGTGGGGTAGGGCTGAGTCATCATGCAGGAGCCCTACCCCACCTTCCTGAGCAGATATAAATTACCTGCCTACCAATTTTATTCTCACCTTGACATGGAGAGTAATCCGTCTTTCCATGTTATACCTCTGAGGATGCCAGTCACAGCTGCTGGCGAAACGTCAGGTCCTACAATGCCAAGACCATGGCCAGACAACCCAGAAAATCTACAACAGCTAATGAACTTTGGCCATGGAAGCCTTCGACAACATATTGTCAGTATTGTCTGCTCAGACTGGCAGTGGCTCTCAGAGGTCTCAGGCAGAGATCTTTTGTTTCACCTACCACCTGATCCTTTCAACTGGAAATGCCAAGGATTGAACCTGGGACCTTCTGCATGCCAAGCAGAGGCCCTGTCACTGAGCCATGGCCCCTTCTCCCTACTGCTCAAAGGATGTAAGCCCTCAATAGAATCAAAATGTCTTGATTCTACAAGACTAGCGTCTGTAGACCAGTTCCAGCAAGGTATATAAGATGGCTTGAAAAATGGCTAATTTGGCAGAACGCAAGACCTCAGGCCTCTTTACTCCCAGCTGTTCCCTCAGGTTGCCGTGTGGGATCACATTTATAAGATCACAGGCAACGTCAGCGAAATGACAGATGACTCGCCTCGTGGTGGTGCTTTGCTGTAACAGATTAATTGTAGGAGACTTGCGATTCTCAGCACAGCAACCAAAGTGCTCTCAAGAGCCTCAGATAAACCCTCAAGATGAAGACTGCAAAAAATGTCATATGGGGATGTTCCCTCTCTAGCATACGGCATTCCATCTCCTTCGAGAGGCAACACCAGGGCTTTTTTTTTGTAGAGAAAGCCCAGCAGGAACTCATTAGCATAATAGGCCACACCCAACAACAGAAACTCATTAGCCTATTAGACCACACCCCTGACAGTGCAACTCATTAGCATATTAGGCCACGCCCCCATACCTCCCCTTGGCTTGCTGGGGCGCCCTGCAGCTGCGGGGAGCCCGGGCAAGCTGGCCCTTGGACAGGCCGGGGAAGGGCCCCCCTGGTCCACCCGCCTTGGAGTCGCTGCGGGAGGGTCGCTCTCCAGGCCTTCCCTCTGTAGCCACGTACACAGAGGTTTTGGCTGTAGTGGGCATGGCCAACTCTGAAGCCAGCCAGAACTCCATTCCTGTGCATTCCTGCCCCAAAATAGCCCTGGGTAACATTGACACAGGAACACGGAAAGCTGTCTGCAAAAGGGCTGCACCATCCCTGCGTCTCACCCAGGACTTTTCCCACATTCTCATTTTCTTTGCTTATAAGTTCCTGTTTCTTCAGGGTGTTTTTTTTTTTTTTTTGCTCCACACATGTTTTGATCCCTCTAGTGGTCAATTCCATATTACACCAGTTTATGTCTGGCATAAAACCCCAGTTTAAATCTGCAGGAAGATATGCAAACCAGATGCAAACCAATGTAATATACAAACAGACACTAGAAGGAGCAAAGCATAGTTTTAATAACTAGGTTATGTATTTTATATTGATATTTATACTGTTGTTTTATCTACTGCTTCTTATGTAAGGGGCCCTAAGTCTGCCTCGGTGGGGAGGGCGGGGTAAAAAAAATAATCAAATAAATAAATAAATAATAAATAAAATATGTGTGGAATGGACCCACACCCCCTCCAGAGAAATGGGAACTTACAAGCAAGGAAAATGAGGATTTAGAAAAGCCTCCAGCCCTATCTATTAGGCCTCGTGATAGGTATCTAAGACACACACAGAAAGTGCAGGCCTTCTCTTGCCCTGCAATAGCTGGGGGTGATGGGGGTGGGGGGTTATTTATTTATTTATTTATTTATACCTTCGGCTTATATACTCCCCTAACCTCAGAGGGTCTCTGGGCGGTTTACATAGCGGTTCTAAGCAACCGAATTTTAACCTAACTAGGGCCACTTGGGTTGAAACTGGGGCCCTTCTACACTGAGGACAGAGTTCTTTCTATGGTCCCTGACCAGAGAGTATGGGCCCATGGCAGTTTGCCACCTCAGCTGAGTAATCTGGGTCTTACGGAAACGGCAATGAACTATGGTCGGCATCATCTAAAGCAGGGCTTGTTTTGTAGAAAAAGCCCAGCAGAAACTCATTAACATAACAGGCCACACCCAACAGCTGAAACTCATTAACATATTAGGCCACACCCCCATGTCACCAGGAGTGTGGTCATCCAGCCACACCCACTTTTTGCTTCTTATTCTGTTGACCTTCTTTGTTGTCAAAACCCCAGGGCTTCTTTTGGAGCAGGAACTCCTTTGCATGTTAGGCCACATACCCCTAATGTAGCCAATCCTAATGAGTTTCTGCTGTTGGGTGTGGCCTGTTATGCTAATGAGTTCCTGCTGGGCGTGGCCAACTCGGGAGCCAGCCGGAACTCCGTTCCTGTGCGTTCCTGCCCAAAAATAGCCCTGATCTAAAGACAGAATCACCAGTGAGTAAAGCTCATGTAATGGAAGTCTTTCTCTCTCTCTGTTTCTGCTTTTCAGTGTGTTTTAGGCTGTAAGGAGAAAGATCATTATCCACATGCATACACACGCACACGCACACTTATGTGGATTAGTACAAGACTGTTTTCACAAAAAAGGAAGAAAAGTTTCATGAGTTTAGTACGTTAGTTCTGTCCGGACCACCTGGTCATCCTAGCATGACGCTCAATGTGAGTAGCTGAAGAGAGAAAAGACGTTTGTTATCAAGGGTTTTGCGGGGATCATGCTCTGAAAACATGCACAGGACACAAGAGAGGGGGCAGAGACTGGAAGCAGCGACGTCAGTGGGGCTGGTGGCGCAGCTCCCATTTACACAGAACGTTAGAGAGATTTCAGGAGGCTGCAGCTTGGTGAATGGGTCTCAGAAACCCCCCTTATGCAGTGATTGATTCCCGCAAAAGCTCAGAGTGAGAGATAAACTTTTCCACCAAGACACTGGGGGTCCTAAACCCAGATGCTGTGGGGGTGGGTGGGTCGCTGTGGTCATTCCTTGGGGAGGGAAAATGCACCCTACGGGTCAGCAAAGGCAATCTCAACAATAAAACAAGAGGCACGAGAAGACCTAACTGAAAGTGCAGACTCCATTCTACCTAAAGCCCCCAAAATACAGACAGATTTTGAGGGTGAGAAATGGGCAGCATTAATACAAAGCACGGTTGGCAAAATATGTAGTTGTCATGATTTTGCTTCAGAATGTGAAAAGGAGGAAGCGAAACGCCTCCTCCCCTCCCAGCCCAGCCAAATCACCTTTATCTGCAGTCACAGACTGCCAGCCAAGTGGAGGCATCAGGATAAATAATTCACTATTGGGAGCAGGAATGGAGATCCCCTCTGGGTGTGAGTTCTCTAGGTCCAACCCAACCCCACTCTGTCGGTTTCACCCCATTTGGCTGGCCAGAGCAGAAAGAAACTTCATCTGCTGCACTGAAAACTCCCTGGCAGTTTGAAGCACGAGGGAGTTGTGGCAAAAAAGACCCAGCACAACGTGTTCTGGGTTTTCCTGGTCACACTGCGCAGACTGATGTGGGAGCACACCGGGGAGGATGCACAAGGTAGCATTCACACTGTTGGCCTGCCCTTGGTGGAAGCGCAGCTGTAAGGCGCGGCTTTCATTTTTGTAATCCAGAGATATGCGCTTATGCGCATAAGCAATCAAAAATTGCCGCTTTCAGCGTTCACACTTTGTTGGTGCGGGATGGAGGCGGGATACACACGCTTTCCAGGGTTTGCTACCACTTTCGCCAGGTATCTTTTAAACTCGGGAGGGAAGCGTTACAAGACGGGTTGAGTACGGCTTGGGAACGCCGGACAGATGTGCCTGTGTGAACGGCCCCTTTAGTCCGTTTGTGAAACGTTGCTGAAACGTGCCTATCTCGGGGCAAACTGCCCGTCTGAACTCGGCCTCTGTGAGTTTCATCGGTGTTAAATGTTAACTGTGAAGTACACACAGGTATTTAAAAGCAACCAGCCAGATTTAAGACTCTAGAATGGGGAGGGGGCTAGGATACAGAGAACCTAATTTGCTGGCTCCCTTGGCCGAAGTAAGTGCTGGTTTTCTCCTCACCGCCCCCAATGCTTCAGCCTCCCTAAGCTGTTCCCTCGGCCTCTGTGTAAACAGGAGCAAAAGCACAACACGCCACTTGCCACAATTCCAAGCCGTGACTTATAACCACAAAAGGTTTTTAAAGGAGAAAAAAGAGGAAGGGAGTGGGGGGGTTCTTAGTAATGCACGAAGAAATGAACTGGGGCAACAGAACAAAATACTGATGGACATGCTGGATGTTAGTGCCGGGGGGATGCCGCCTGAACCTCTGCGAGAAGAGAGGGAGCATCGGTCAATGACCCATCTCCACGCACACGGCGATGCCTGCGAGTGTCCTGCCAAACCCTTGCCTGAGTGCTTCCCTCAGTGAAGATGAGGACTGCTCCCGAGGTGAGAGCCAGGTGGGCAAAAGTGTGGATGGATTTGGGGAGACTTGTCCAGCCAGCCTTTCTGCCAGGGCTCCCCCGCCCCCTTGGACACTTCGACTGGAATAGAGTTCCGGAGGGAAGCCATGTCGGTCTGCAGCGCAATAGCCAGATGCGAGACCAGTAGCAACTCAGAGACTGGCACCATTTGGGGGGGGTATGAACGTCGGAGAGTCAATGCTCCCTCTGGTGCGCTGACTCTCAAAAGCTGGTACTCCAAAATTGTGCCGGTCTCCGAGGCACCCCTGGACTCGAACGGAACGTGAACTTTCAGGGCAACCCCAGGAGAGCCACAGGAGAGGCTCTCGGGATCGCCCATCCCTTGCTGCCTGGAGTTTTGAACCAGAGAGTAAACTGGCTGCCTTTTAGTGCGAGGGGCAAATCGTTTGCTTCCGGATTTCGGAGGAGCCACCAGACATCACGGCGATGGGGATGCAACTTCCATTCAGGTTCTTTCTGGCTGCAAAAGATGCCGTGGCAATAAAGCTGCGAGTGAAGGTCCAGGAAGCTTCAGCCGCCAAGACTTTGTTTCCCACAATATGAATAAGCCCCACGGCAGGCAAAAGGTTGGCTCTGCCAGGGAATACATACACTTCTCTGCATCAATATGGAACTTGGCTTCTATTGATATAAATTCTCATCCTTTGCAGCTTCTGGTGATCACCCCCCCCCAAATATGAATGCATTTATCAGCAGCCTGCTCCCTCCCCCCTGTTCCCATCTATACAAATCAATTAGAGTGATACTACAAGAATGCCCAACAGCTAGATCACGATACGGTGTGTAAGGCAAAAAGGGGAGAAAGAGCTGAGGCTCCTTGAATCCGTGATCAGAACTGCACAGAGAAAGCTGCCGCCAAAATGACAGCCCTGTGTGGAGTTCTTCTGCCTCCCAGTAATATTTAGGTCCATTCTGTATGTCATGATAGCATTATACTTTGTCCACTTTTCCAGTGTTTCCACTGCAATCGACTGGTTGCTGCTGCTGGAAAAATCCTACAGCTATGCGTGGCACCGCCTCTCAGGAGAAAGGCAAAGGCTAGACACGGGTCTGCCGTTTTCAGCTGCATCCTGCGTCACACGGGATATTTAATTCTGCCCTCCTGGGATCCATCTGCTCTGCCTAGAATGTTGCCCTGGAGCAAGACGGGCAATTGTGCCTTGCACGAGAGGAGACGGGAAAGCACGAGAGGCACAGGGGTCATTTCCTAGAAAAAGAGGCACAGGAACTCATTTGCATAACTCATTTGCATATGCCACACCCCATGTCAAAGGGCAGGCATGTTTAAAATGAGTTAAGGTGTATGCAAATGAGTTTAAGTCCCCCCCCTTCCTGAGTCTCTCCGCAAAAGCAGAGAGTCTTAGGGGGAAAGGAGGGCATGTCTGCCTGCCTCCCCTTCCCCTCTCCAGCCAACCCGCTGTGGCGGGCTGGCTGGAGAAGGGAACGGCAGGGAACCCAGGCATTTAAATCCCCCCCTCCCTGAGTTGGGCGGGCCAGGAAAGGCGGGGTGCGGGGCCTGGGCTCCTTACTGCCGGGGCGCCGCTCTGGGATGCTCCGGCAGGAAATGACCCCTGGGCGAGACTAAGCACAGTCCATTCCACAGTGAAGCCATGCTTCTTCTCACCAGTGGGCTACAAACTACCTACTGGGACAAGCATGGGTCTCAGATTTCTGCTGTGCCGAAGAACCCAACTGGGGGTTGATCTGAGGAGTGCCTGGAATGAGTGCAGTTTGGCTCCAAGTGTACGTTCACCAAGGGGTTAGAACAAATCCTGACTCCCTAATTAGTGCTCCTGTACGATATGTGTGTTAGTCACATTCACACTTTCCATTTCGGTGCACCCAGAAAGCATCTGAGAGGGACACGCAAAAGTCTTGGGAGTCCCCCAACATCAAGAGAAGCAAATGATGCAAACATTTTTTCCCCCTGCTATCTTGCGATCTCAGCAGAAGGATAACAAGATGCACTTTAATTGTTATTGCATGCAGACAGAATGTATTGAACAAAAGGCTGAAAAGGGGGAAAAATAAAAATTAAAGAAAAATTCTGAACGATGAAAATTTAGAGGTTTTGTGTACATGGGTGGCCAGTCTGTGGGGTTTGTTCGATCTCTCTTGTGCTGCGCAAAACTTGTCAACCAATCAGAACAAACCTGTGTTTTTGTGTTGTGATTTTTTTTTACCTTCTGTTCGCCAGCGTGGACGACATCGTCAGCCCCATGCAAGCCACATGACAAAGGTCACATGATACGCACGCACATGATTGGTTGAAAGGAAAGTGGAGGAGGTCACATGGAAAATACAAAAGAAATTAAAAAACTGATGTAAACAATGGGCAAGGGCAAACGAATCAACAACATTCACAGATTAAATTAAAGTCTAAACAAAACCAAATTAGCCACTCCATATTGAAAGAAACATTGGGGGGGGGGCAGGAGAAGCGGGGAGACAGTAAAAAAACCCAACCAGCCTGCAAACACAAGAATATAGTTAAACAAGAGGCAACAAGTGACCACAGCAAGAGGCTCGGCGGTTAGGCAGGGCTGCAAGTCAGCACGGGAATTCGTACTGGGACAGGGACAGAGAAGAAACATTATTGAGAGGAAAGAGCCTTCCTGGAATTGAAGAACCGATAGCATCCGGAACCCTGTCAGGGAGGAACAAAACAAAGAGGAAACTCTCATTATTTAGATGTAGCTCGCCCACCCAAAAGGCCTCCAGGATCGACTGCAAATGGATCTTGCCGCCTCCTGTTGATGGATCCTTCCTCCTACAGGGACAGAAAAGCAAGCAAACAGACATGCACACCCCGCCCACATGGCTTCCTGGTCAGGAGGGAAAGAAGTTACAACGGAATTAGTTTTGGCTTAAGAAGCAGGGGGGTGCCACGTGGTCCAACACGCGGCCAATTCAGAGGGGACAGAGTCGCTCGGGGCAAAGCAATCCTGCGAAGAAGACGCGTGACCTTTCTGCCACACATGGACGATTGGGGGCTATCATGTACCGCTCTTCCACCCCCAGACTTCCAAGGCCTTTGGGGGGCAGGGGTGCCAACTCCAGGTTGGGAAATTCCTGGAGATTTCAGAGTTGGACCCTGCAGAGGGTGGGGTTTGGGACCTCAGTGGGGTATAATGCTGTCAAGTCCACCCTCTGAAGCAGCCATTTTCTCTGGTGGAACGGATCTCTGTTGTCTGGAGGTCAGCGGTAATTCCAGGAGGCCTCCAGGCCAACCGTGTTCATGGGGCAGGAGGCTGCTTCTGTGACAGCCGAGCTCCTGCACCACCACCTCTGACCTATGCCAAACTCAGCTTGTGGCCGCTCACTGTACCGCTCGCTCGAGGCTCATTTATTTGTCCCACCTCATCCCAAAACTGCGGGGTGGGAAGCAAAAGCAATACCACACGTAACAAAGAAGAGCAACGATTCCGTGCGATTAAATGAGGCTCCTCCTAGACCTGAAGGCCGCCCGAGAGACTGCTGACAATTTCCCAAAGCTGTTTCTGGGGGTTGGGGGAGTCTGCTGAGGCATCAGTGGAAGAGGGGGCGGGGGACAAGTCTGGCAGGGTGGCGCTGGCTTTAAAATATCCAGGCCGCCCCCCGCCAGGGTACTACTGTTTAGGGCAGCAATAAAAAGGGGAGGGGGAGAAGCTGACCTGAGAGATTCCCCTCCCCTCCTGCATCTCTCCAGTACTTGCTTCTTGATCCACCCCCTCCCCTTCAGTTGCCCCCCCCCATGTTCTTCTGTGCCTGCTCACAGCCTGGGCCTGTTTCTTGGTTATATTTTGCTGGCATCAGGAAAGCAGAGGTAAGGTGGGGTGGGGTGCCCCAATGGGCACAGCTTCCACCCCTGGCCACCCGAATGCACCTTTCACGACACAAGAGTTGCTCTCAAGTAGGCAAAATGGAAGGGGGAGGCGGAAGAGTCACTTGTCGGCCTCTCAAACGACGCAACACCGTGGGCACCTTCGTGTCCATCTGGCACTACCTGCCTCTGTAATCCCTCCCTTGGCTTCTATGTCTGTAAAATAATAATCCCCATGCTAAAAAAAAAACAACCAGTCCAGGAGGTGGGAGGCCCCAAAGAATGGCCTAGAGCCTCTTTTTTTCTTCCTTTCAACCAGGGACCCCTTCTAACCCAATCTGGACTGGCTCCGCTATGAGGCAGTTTGAGGAGGCCCCATTATCTGAAGCGGTTCTAAATAGTTTTCTCAGCGGGCGCGGGGATCTGAGACCTCAGGTGAGGAGGTGCCTCAGGCTAGCCCCCCCGATGCCGGCACTTGTCATCACGACAACCGAGATCCGGCATGATCCGACGAGACCTCGAAAGAGGCAGAAAGGGAGTTGCGTGGCTCTCCCTCAGCTCTTTGCTAGGGAACCCCTTAGCAATGGAGCGCTCTTCACCTTTTCACGCCCCTCAGCTACTTTCTGGTTGTTGCGGTGGGGGGATTCTGTCAGAGTGCCCCTTCCCCTGCTCCCACCTCACTCCCCAAGCTCTCCTGGACTCTTGACTCATACACCTCAGGATTACCACAAAAACAATACCCCCGTCGAATAAGAGCCACTGGAAATAATGGGATTTTTAAGTAAACATAATCCAGATGGGGGTGACACAAGAGCCGTGATATGGGAGCCAGGCTGCCTTTCTTTATGTCGGTTCCCTAACCCAACCAGCAAGTGAAGGAATTTCCTCCTGACTGAGAAATGTCTGGGCCCAAATCTCCAGGCCTTATTAACCCCCCTCCCCCTATAAATCCTCTTTGTTCAAATCCGGCTGGCTTGTTGTTCTTCTAAGATCGGGGGGGGGGGCTTCTTTTATCATTGCTGGCTTTAACAGCAAACTTTGAAATGTGCTCCGAGACACCCTAAGCCGTTCTGAGTTGTGCGCCGTGCTGATTATCTTGCTTCATGAAAAGATTATGAGGGAATCTTTCGTGAGGGACACAGTCTTGTAAGTCCCATGGAAAACGTTGGAAATCAGTGAGCTGAAGATCAGGAACACTGCACGGTGTGCTTCCGCATGGAGAAGGAATTCCCTGGTGAATTTGATTGCCCTGGTCTGGGGCCGGCCAAATGTTGAAGTGGACTAGGCCTGTGTCTGACGGGGAAGGACACACCTGTACAGCCAGGAGCTCTGAATCTGCCCGGCATGGAGGAAACCTACTGCAAGCATGCAGCAAGGCCTTTTCTGCAGCACAGAACCACTGCCTCCTTCAAAAAGACACGGGCATTAGAATTCTGAGCATGGTGTTGCAGAGGAGTCAGGCACTGCCATGACTACCTCTAATCTCTAGCAGATAACACGCAATTTCACACAACAATATGCAGGCTGGCAGAGCCCTGGTGAGGCGGCAACATGCTTTAAGACAGCCCCGCCCCCCTCCCCAGATGGTCCACGTGGGTTTTTAATATTCTAATAATCAGACATCTGGATACACTGCAAACAAACTGAGCCCCGTGTTGGATACAGCATCCACAAAGGCATATTCCGTGTTAGCGTGAATTCAAAGCAAGCGGAGAAGTGTTAGGCAATTAGTTGTCCAGGCCTCAAGACGTCTTCTCAGGGACAAGCCTTCCGAAGCGAGACACTTTAGAGGGTCTACGTTCTGCAAAAAGCACCCTGCTCGGACTCTCCCTCTTCACTGCACCATTTTGCACAATTGTACCGTTTTGCACAATTGTACAGTTTTGCTTGGAGTGAAACAGATTCCATGCAGAGCCCCCACCTGAAACAGCACGGATCCCTGTGTTCCCGTCACTTGACACTGCTAGCTGCATTAAGAGGCAGACCCAGCCCACGGGGGGCTCAGAGTTCTCTGGACTTTGAAGTTTCTCAAATTTACTCTGCTCACTTTTGAAACCTCACCTGAGTTTTCATCTGTGCAGCAACTGAATCACATCAGTTGGATACTTATGAAAGGAAGGAGTATGGCTTAGACAAGGGGGAGGGAGGGCGCTATCTTTACGAGTGCTTTAAATTTTCTAGTGGGTTAAGAAAATTCCACAGCAGAACCCAGAGTTATTTGCACTTGGCAACACAAGCTCAGGAAAAGGACGGGAGTCATGCGGGGGGTGGGAAGGGGCACAAAAGCCTTTCTTCACGTTGCATCCACTCATGCCAGACTGCACTGAGAGAATGACCACCGCATCAGAAGCAAGGGCCGCTGAGCACTGCCCCCGATCATACACTGACGGGAAACAGTGCGTTTGAGGCTGGGGGGGGGTGAAGGGTGGGAAAGAGGAAGGTGGGGCCGCGTCAGGAGGGGAGGACGGAGGGGAAACCTTGCTGCTACTCACGGGAAGGCTCCGTGCTTTTGGATTCAGTAGGATGCTGGGTCGCTATGGAAACACGAAGGACAGACAGGACACGCAAAGGTGAAGCCTGGCGTGAAGATAAATCACGAAGGAAAATAAAAAGGCAGCGCAGAGAGGTGCAACCGAACGAGCGCGCAGCAGTGGCTGCAGCAGAACATACTCCTGGGATGCAGAAGACATTCAACAGATGTTAATGGAGCACTGGCAGCCGACTTCTGGCCACGGTGGAAGGGCTTTGTGTCACCAGGGGATTTGGCAGCCCCTGGAGGGGGCAAGATGGAGACACACAGCTGCTCTCTTTCGGTGGACGCAGCTCCATCACGAGCTGGCGATGGCGCAGGTGTGGGTGTGGAACCGAGGGACCCAGCTGAGATCACTACGGCCTCCAAGGGGCACGCAAGTGGACGGCCCACCACTCTCCTTTCAAAGGCTAGTCTACGGCCACCCCCCCACACTCACTTAAGTCATGAACCCACAAAAAGGAAAGTGACGGAGCCCAAGTTTGGAGGAAGGGCGAAGGGCTACACTATGGACTCACTTGCAAGACATTCAGGCATCCTTGCACCAGAAGTTCCTATTGGGATGAACAGAACACAGCCAGGGCAAGCTCCCACCTCTTCCCAGGTCGCCTCTGCCCGCTGTCAAGAAGAACAGCACTGTGGGAAGTCCCCACATGGGCCTGCTTACACCTGTGCATCCTGCCAGGGAAGAAGGGGACTGGTGTTGTGGTAGGAGACTGGGCCGTGAGCCACCCACACCTGCAGGCTCCGTCCTCCTTTCGGCCACAGAAGCAGCCTCGGGGGGAACCACTGGCTCCCGTCAGCTGGACAGCTAACGCAGGACAAACAGACAGATGTGTGTTTTTGTAAAAGGAAGCATCATTAACCCCTCAAAGTCACTACCGTAAGATGGCGAGTCAGCTCTGACGGCTCTAAAGTGGGATGAGAATTCATTGATGAAGGACGGATCTGTCCGTGACGATGGTGGTGGGGGAAAGTGGCGTCAAGTCACAGCCGGTTTACGGCGACCCTGTCGAGATCTTAAGGTAAGAGATGAACAGAGGCGGGTCTGCCACCACCTTCCTCTGCACTGCAGCCCTTGGTGGACTCCCACCCAAGTACTAACCAGGGACGCCCCTGCTTTGCTTCTGAGACCTGACGAGATTAGGCTGGCCGGGGCCATCCAGTTCAGGGCAAGGGACAAACAGAGGTAACAGAGGTGGTTTTGCCCTTGCCTGCCTCTGCACAGCGACCCCGGACTCCCTTGGTGGTCTAACCAGGGCTGACCCTGCTCAGCTTCTGAGGTCTGACAGGACAGGGTTAGCCTGCAATGACTATGGGTCATGATGACTAAATAAACCCTCCCTATTCTGAAGTCATTAACCTCTGAATACCATTTTCGGGGGAAGAGGCAGGGCTATTTTGGGGCAGGAACGCACAGGAACAGAGTTCTGGCTGGCTCCTGAGTTGGCCACGCCCAGCAGGAACTCATTAGCATAATAGGCCACACTCAACAGCAGGAATTTGTTAGAATTGGCTACATGAGGGGTGTGTGGCCTAACATGCAAAGGAGTTCCTGCTCCAAAAAAAGCCCTGGGTCTTGACAACAAACAAGGTAAACAGAATAAGAAGCAAAAGGTGGGTGTGGCTGGATGACCACACTTCTGGTAACACGGGGGTGTGGCCTAATATGCTAATGAGCCATGCTGTCAGGGGTTGGCCTAATATGCTAATGAGTTCCTGCTGGGCTTTTTCTACAAAAAAAGCCCTGGGAAGAGGCAAAACCAGGAGGTGGCTCTGGCCTTGGTGCCCTGCCACTAGGCCTTCTGGGACCTCTGGCTGGCCACTGCAGGGGGAAAGTTGCTGGATTTGATGAGCGTTTGGCCTGCTTCAGGTGGGCTGATGTTCCTGTATTCAGAAAACTAACCTATTTCACAGGGCTGCTTAATAAATATATATATATATATTTTTGAAGAACACCTAACCCATCTCCCCTTTTCTCCCCAGTAGGATCCAAAGTGGCTTACGGCAGTATAAAAATGACAACCGAAACACAACAGGGAAAGCACAACTGAAATAAAACAGACAAGAAATAATGAGTTCTATCTTCGGCAGATCCTGGCTCCGACAGGCCAGCTTACCCCAAGGCCACGGGGCACAAGCCTGTTAGGAGTTAAGACTCCGTGGCCAAGAGCCCGCCTAGGCTTGCCCGAACTCTGTGGCAGCTCCGACTTGCTGGAATGAGCTCCTGGGTGAGATCAGGGCCCCGCGGGACCTTCCACCGCTCTGCGGGGCCGTGAGGACGGAGCTCATCGGGCAGGCCTTTCGACAGGAGCCGCACCTTGTCGGCCACGCCCCGTGCCGATTTCATTCCCGGCCTAAGCCGCCTAGGGTGGATGCACCGCTGAACGTGTTCCTAAACGCACTTTACTATACTGTGTCGTCACCGACAGATCAATAGCTTTAAATTGTTTACAGTGTATTTCATATTGAGATGTATCTTGTTTTATTGGTTTTACGTAAGCCACCCTGAGCCCGCCTTTGGCAGGGAGGGGGGTGTAAAAGTTGAAGACATAAATAAATAAATAGGATAAACCTCACGCCTGCCGACAGGAAGAGAAAGCAGAAGCGCCCCTCGGATATGACCGTTGGCAGCCACGCCCCTCAAAACCTGCCCTCGGGCCGTGCCCAGGGTTATGAGGATGATGATGGTGATGACAGAGGTGGCGGAAAGTCCCGCCGAGTCGCAGGCAACTTTGGGAGGCCCCTGAAGGGGTTTCCAAGGCAAGAGAGGAACAGAGGTGGTTTTGCCAAGGCCTGCCTCTGCGGAGCAACCCCGGGCTTCCTCAGTCGTCCCCCACCTAAGCACCAACCAGGGCTGACCCAGCTTGGCTTCCGAGATACGATGAGATCGATTGCACCCAGGCCCTCTGGGTCAAGGCAAGAGATAATACCGCTGCCTGCCTCTGCAGAGCAACCCTGGACTCCGGATTGCAAGACTAGATCTAATGGGTGGAAATGACAAGGGAGTTGATACCGGCTAAATATCAGGAGAAACTTCCTAACTTTAAGAGTGGTTGAGCAGTGGAACAGACTGCCCCGGGAGAGGGTAGATGCTCCTTCCCTGGACATTTTCAAGTGGAGGCTGGAAGGCTATTTTGGGGCAGGAACGCACAGGAACGGAGTTCCGGCTGGCTCCCGAGTTGGCCACGCCCAGCAGGAACTCATTAGCATAATAGGCCACATCCAACAGCAGACACTCATTAGGATTGGCTACACTAGGAGTGTGTGGCCTAATATGCAAAGGAGTTCCTGCTCCAAAAAAAGCCCTGGATTCTGACAACAAACAAGGCAAACAGAATAAGAAGCAAAAGGTGGGTGTGGCTGGATGACCACACTTCTGGCAACATGGGGGTGTGGCCTAATATGCTAATAAGCTGTGCGGTCAGGGGTGTGGCCTATTATGCTAATGAGTTCCTGCTGGGCTTTTTCTACAAAGAAAACCCCGTGGACGACCATCTTTCGGGTATGTTGTAGGGCTATCTTTCGGCTTCACTCCTGCAGAGTGCAGGGGGTTGGACTAGATGACCTTCAAGGTCCCTTCCAACTCTTAACATTCTATGGTTCTATGACTCACTTGGTCATCCATCCATCCAAGTGGTGGACTAACCCTGCTTAGCTTCTGAGATCTGAAGCGATAGGGCTAGCCTGGGCCTACCGTAATGCTTCCAACGCTCAGAAAAGCGGAATGTAAGTGGTAACTTGTTGCTTTGTTAACTGACTTCAGTGCGGTGGGATAGAAATGTTCTTTTTTTAAAAAAAAATTAAACGAAAGAAAACTTGTGCTTATATTTACAACTGACGTTTCTCCAGAGCAGAGCTTCAAAGGGAAGATAATTTGTAATCAGCCGCTTCAAAGCAACGGTGTCTATTTTGGGGTCTCTGGTGCTCAAACCCATTTTCTTTCTCTCATTTAAAAAAAAGAAAAAATTCTCCCCAGCAACTCATCAAAATTAAGAAACAACATTCAGGCAATTAAATGCAAAAGGTTATCAGCTCAATGATGAGAGGGGAGAAGATTTAGTGACGGAATGCCTCCCGGCATCGTCTTCCCGACCTCCCTCTGCCGAGCTCCGTGCAAACGGCAATCAGCAGCTTCTTAATGAAGCAGAATGCTTCACGTGGCCCATCTGGCAGTGTTTTGACAGCAGGTACCTCGTTCCTGTTTCTTTCCAGATTAAGTAGATTTTAAAGCAGAAATGGCATTTGGAGCCTCGTGCTTCTGCGACCCAGTGGAAGAAGCCTCGATTCCTTCCAAACTCCTCCCCGAGGGCACGCTGCACAAACCCTTCCCAGAACCTCTGTGGAACATCGTTCTCCATCTCCAGCACTGACTCGCGGTGACCAGCTTTAAGCTGCACATAATGCCCAGTCAGCTGGAAATGGGTCGCTATTAATTCACCATTTTCAGACTTGGCTGCGTTGGACAGCCACTTTGTTGGGCAAATGACCCTCCAGCAGCCAGCGAGCTGAAAAAGCCTCCACTGAGTTCCCCTGTGGTCCCATTAATAGGTGTGTGTGTAGGTTATATGCCCAAATGACGGTGCAGAGGATCCACTGAAACCCAGGCCACATAAACTGGCCACTGAACGTGAAAGGTATGCATTTATTAGAATCTCTGTATCTTCCCAAAGGAGTGGCTACAACGGGCACTTAGCCACGATGGCTAAAGGGCACCTTCACCGGCAACTGTATGCTCAGGTCACACAACTGCTCAGTCCTTGCTGTTTTCCAAAAGCTTTGCTCTGCACCTTGCCTTACACCTTTGTGGCGACCAAGGGCACCAACTTGAAGAGTTAAAGTGTAGCTGCAGGAATGTGGTGCAATGTCTGAAGATTGTACCATAGAGCGGTAGCCTCGTGGAAAAGGCAGACTGGCCCGTTTTCTCCGGGCCATCTTTCACGGAGGGTGCCTGTGACTCTTCCATAGACTGGCAGCCTCATGGAAGTCCTAGACTGGCCAGAGTTTTGTCATGGTGGTTTGGCACTGGGGGGTGGGGGAGTTACAGTTTGAGGGACAGGAGCAGCACTTAGAGGGGACCCGGTTTCCAAAAGCCCTGAGTATGAGTTGCATGGAGTGGATTTGGACCTCCATGGATCTCAGCATGATGGACAGCTCTATATAAAACCTGACTGTACCCCCATATGAAATGGTTTCCAAATAGGCCTTTCTTCCTCCCTCCCTCCCTATTTTGAAATTTTCGTTTAGTGGGCTGTTTGTTCCCACCTTTCATTTCAGATGTTTATGCAAAAGTCTAAGATAGAATTAAAAAGAAAATTTAAAAAGTCTTTCCCCCACTTTTCTCACACCTGCTCAAGGGTTGTTATTTTCTTCCGTACTGACAACAGAAAGAGCCTTTTCACTATAAAACAGGAGGTCACGATGAGATGTACCCCTCACCGCTAGGCTGGACGGTGTCTGCCTAGGCTCTTTCAGAACTGGCTTTTCTTCTTCTGGGGTTAGTGATAAAATGTGGCATTTGGTGCCAGAGAATTTCATGATGGCCACAGAAATAAACAGCTTGTAAAGGGAAGATTAGATAGATTCATGGAGGATAAATCTGGCAAAGGCTAATAGCCATGGCAACTGAGGAGAATCTCTACATTCAGAGGCAGCAAACCTCTGAATCCCAGAGCCAGGAGGCAACTTCAGGGGAAGGCCACCATGTAAGACAGGATGCTGGACTAGATGGACCCCTGGTCTGATCCAGCAGGGCTCTCCTGAGGTTCTTGTCAGGGGAAGGCCGCAGCCTCAGTGCCCTGTTGCTGAACATCCAGAGGTACTGGCTTGCTACTGTATGAGACAGGATGCTGGACTAGACGGACCACTGGTCTGATCCAGCAGGGCTCTTCTGATGTTCTTACCAGGGGAAGGCCTTGGCCTCTCTGCCTTATTGTTGGCCCTCCAGAGGAACTGGCTGGCCACTGTGTGGGACAGGATGCTGGACTTGAGGGACCCTCACTGGTCTGATCCAGCAGGGCTCTTCTGATGTTCTTACCAGGGGAAGGCCTCAGCCTCCATGCCCTGTTGTTGGCCCTCCAGAGGAACTGGCTGGCCACTGTGTGAGACAGGAGGCTGAGTTAGATGGACCATTGTTCTGATCCAGCAGGGCTCTTCTGAGGTTCTTGTCAGGGGAAGGTCTTGGCCTCTGTGCCCTGTTGTTGGCCCTCCAGAGGAACTGGATGGTCACTGTGTGAGACAGGATGCTGGACTAGATGGACCCCTGGTCTGATCCAGCAGGGCTCTTCTGATGTTCTTCTCAAGGAAGGGCCTCGGCCTTTATGTCCTGTTCTTGGCCATCCAGAGGAATTGGCTTGGCCACTGTGTGAGATAGGATGCTGGGCTAGACGGCCCATTGTTCTGATCCAGTGGGGCTCGTCTTCCGTTCGTATGGGACATCTGAATACACTACTGGGAAACAGAATGGGACTGGGCCAGTGAAAAGCCTTGGATGGCTCAAGGCAGCCTGTGGGCCAGAAGCTGCTGCCCCTGCCACCGGGAGGTCACTGCAAGTGAATTAGGCACCCATGCAGAAACAAACAAGACTGCATGCTTTGGAAGTGTGGGAGAAGGAGGCATCGGCCTCTCAGACAAGTTCTACAAACAACAGTGTTAACTGGGAAACAGAACAGCTACTCTAGAGTCAGTATTATTAGGAGATGCACGAGTTTACCAGCTACTCCTTTCCCCCTGAGAACAAGAAGGAAAGTAGGACAGAAAGGAAAAAAAAACCCAAACAAACCAGAGATAAACTAAGTTAAAGGTCTAGATCTACCTCCAATGTTAGGGGGGAAAGCACTCCAAGGAAAAGAAATTCAGAAGCACTTACGTGGTGGCGGAGTGCCTGCGGTTCCCCATGGTTGGAACACGGATGAAAAGAAAAGACACAGACACACACCCCAAAAAAAGAAAAGATGTAACAGAGATGAAAAAAAAGAGGCGATAGAACAAGGCGCTGGAAATTTTAAACAAGCAAGCGAGTGAGCAAGCGTCACACTCGGCCAGACTTTCCAGGGAGGCAGGTAGCAAGATCTGATTCCCAGACTTTCCAGAGCAGGGGAGGCACTAGTGGCAGTGTCTTATTGGAGCAGTGAAAAGGAGCACCAAAGGCTAGTTACGTTGCAATCGTAAGCCACCCAATTTACGCTGAGGGAAACTTGGAGGGTGGGGAACGGACAGCGGCACCCTCTTAACTTTTGCTGAAACGCCCCAAGTACAGAGAGAATGCTGCTGCACTGGACAGATCAGGAGAAAGGCAAGGCTTTCTGCTTGCTTTTTTTCCAGGCACAAAATACTACGCAGAGAATACCAGGTCAATGTAATCAAAACGGGGCAGAAGGCAGACCAAACAAACACGGGGAGGGTGGCAAAGGCCCAGGGCAAGCTGGGAAAGACTCGGGACAGCCGGGCGCAAAAACCAAGTCCAACTTTCCTCACATTGGATGCAACACAGTCACGTTTAATTGCACACCGTTTGATTTCTGCCGGAAAGGTGATTTCAGAGGGTAGCTATGTTGGTCTGCCGTAGAAAGCGAGATTCACGTCCAGTACCACCCTAGAGACCAACAAGATTCTGGGAGCATAAACTCTCAAGAGTCAAAGCGCCCTCTGTCTGATACAAGCAGGGCTCCTTTTGTAGCAGGAACTCTTTTGCATATTAGGCCACACACCCCTAATGGAGCTAATCCTCCAAGAGTTTACAGTAGTCCCTGTAAGAAGAGCTCTGTAAGCTCTTGGAGGATTGGCTACATTAGGGGTGTGGCCTAATATGCAAAGGAGTTCCTGCTACAAAAAGAACCCTGGATACAAGTAGGTATGGAGATCCCACCTTCAGACTGGGATATAAAAGCTCGGGGATCTCCATTCCTGCTTGTATCCAGTGGGAGGGGCTTTGACTCTTGAAAGCTTCTGCCCCAGAAATCTTATTGGCTTCTAAGGTGCTACTGGGCTCGAATCTACCAAGAAGTTATAAACCAAGCAGGACGAGCGACAGATCAGTCTTCACCACTCCCCATGTGAGGAAAGAAGGTGGAGGATAAAACACTCCAGGCATGAGAGAAGCATCCCCCCCTCCACTCCCTTGGGAGGCAGGACGGTATGAGAATCCCCATGGAGACCTGCTCCCGATTTTTTACTCCATGCTTCGCCCATAGATGGAGAGAGGCTGGCAGCACACAAACAATACCAGGAAAACTTAAGCAGGAGTCGTCATGGAGCTCAAGCCCCTTCCCAAACTCCTCTCGGGCAGCAGACACACCGCAGCGGGAGGCTGGTTGGAACAACTTGCCATTTTCCCACCAGTGCAGATAAAGTCTTCCTGTACAATCTAGCAGCATTCACAGGGACAATTCTAACTGATGTCTTTATCTGCACTTTGAAGGCGAATGGCCAGGTTGGATTGTCCAGGCGATGTGAAAGCCTTTGTGACACCAAAATCAGGTCCGCGCCCGAGTGTAAGCATTGAAGACACTCAGTGTTCGAGCCCACATTTCGCACAGAGGAAGCTGGGCTGTCCCTCCACTTCCTTCATCTGCTGGCAGTCTTACCCCTGCCCCCCCATTAGAGCCACAGCTGTGCCGTGCCTCTGCCACACAAGGGTACCCCCACCCACCCACTCACGAGGAGGCCCATATCACTTGGACTCAGCAGAGAAACGGGGACTGTTTTTTCAAAGGCAGCGAAAGCCAGGAAATTGCAGGACTTTTGCTTCTGTAACTGGCGGCCAGCGGGAGAGGCAGAGAGGAAAAATGGCCCTTGGAACAGCTGGGTGACTCTTATGGCCCAGCAAGAGGAAAGAAGGCAGGAGAGACGTTTTCAAAAGGGGCACACAGGGCACCTGCGAGTGGAACAGGCTCCATCCTTGCATGGCAGGGATGCTGTGGAGAGGCAGGGAACGGGGGAGGGGGGGGAAGCAGAGAGGGGCAAGCAGCTTTTTTACTTACGAACTGGTTGTGTCTTGAATTCCGAGACGGAGCTGATCTCACCCATGCCTTTGCCGTTAACAGCAGACAGTCGGATGGCGTAGGTGGTCTCCGGCTTCAGGCCCACAACAGTGATCACGCCTTCCATGTTGGCTGTTCCAGAAAGGAAGGACACAGAGTAGGTACGGTGAATCTGACATCAGAAACACTTCATCCTACACTCACCAACATGGTTATCAAACTAGGAGCACAGGCAAAGAGGGGTTGCTGGGGGTCTTGCTGTGCTGCTCTCAATACAACAAATTGAAAGCTTCATTTCCCAGTCCTGCTGGTACAAAGACTTGTACTGAATGATCTAACAGTAACCTATAAATAGGCTGGCACTTATACATAGTTATATGTCTAGAGTAGGCTACTGCAAGGTGCTCTGCATGGGGCTGCCCTTGGAGAGTGTCCTGTAGCTACAATTGGTATAGAATGCTGCAGAAAGAATTCTAACTGAAGAGGGTCTTGGGGACCATATATCACTCCAGTCTTCTTTCACCTACACCAGCTCCCAGTTTGCTTCAACATGCTGATATTGGGAGTTGACCTGATCTCCAGAACTTCAAGGGTCAGATCTTCCCATACAATATACTGGCATTTTCAAATTTAAAGGAAAAAGAGATGGCCCACTGACACGTTTATGGGGGCAGCTTCTTCTCAATCTCTCTCCACTCCTGGCCTCCTGGAACCCACAAACACCCCCTAACTTCTGGGAGATACATTTTCATTACTCACAGAATTTCAGGAGTGCTTTGAGTAATTGTGGATATCCCACCTCAAAGTTATGAATTTCAGGTATATTTTGGGGATTGGGAACATCCTGCCATGTAGTCCGGCCCTCCCTTATTGGCCCTTCCAACAGATGGAGTTGCAAACCAAAAGTTGCCATTAGCTATCGAGGAAAACATTTCTGAACACCAATCCCCAGGCCCAGAACTGACAACATCCTTACGCGTCATCCCCCAAACAGTGCCTGGTTCTCAGCTCCCTACCTTCCTTGGCGTCGTACATCTTGCCATGCCAGTCTTCCTCCCCCAGGGCTTTCCATTCTGCCCTGTACCGGAGGATGGGCACCCCACCCGTGGCCTCTGGTTCATCAAACTCAATCTGGGCTGTGCTGGAGTAGGGCTCCACTCTGTCAATGGAAGGCGCGGATGGCGTGTCTGAAGCGGACAGAAAAGGCGGGGAGGGGGAATCAGTGATGCAGGATGACCACTCGGAAGCTCCACAACTCCTTTGTCTGGAGGGGAGAAACACTTGAAGGGGAAGCCACAGTAAAGTAGAGCTGTGAGAGCTCATGCACTTCCAAAAGAGCACTGACTTCGGAAGGGGTGACCATGTGAAGGCTGAGGGAGAGACCTATGTTTATCCTGCCTCATTATTGGCCATAGAACAGATTGGTCTTAGTAGGTCATAAGAACATAAGAGAAGCCAATGTTGAATCAGGCCAATGGCCCATCTAGTTCAACACTCTGTCACACAGCGGCCAAAATATACCAGTTGCCATCAGGAGGTCCAGCAGTGGGGCCAGGGCACCAGAAGCCCTCCCACTGCCGCCCCCTCCAGCACCAAGAATAGAGTGCATCACCTGCCCCAGACTGAGAGTTCCCATCTATACCCTGTGGCTAATAGCCACTGATGGACTTCTGCTCCATATGTTTATCTAATTCCCTCTTGAAACTGTCCATGCTTGCAGCTGCCACCACCTCCTGTGGCAGTGAATTCCATATGTTAATCACTCTTTGGGTAAAGAAGTATTTCCTTTTATCTGTTCTAACCCGACTGCTCAGCAATTTCATGGAGTGCCCACAAGTTCTTGTATTGTGAGAAAGGGAGAAAAGTACTTCTTTCTCAACCTGCTCAATCCCATTCATAATCTTATGAACCTCGATCGTGTCACCTCTCAGCCGTCATTTCTCCAAGCTAAAGAGCCCCAAGCGTTTTAACCTTTCTTCATAGGGAAGGTGTTCCAACCCTTTTATCATTCTAGTTGCCCTTCTCTGCACTTTTTCCAGTGCTATAATATCCTTTTTGAGATGTGGTGACCAGAACTGTACACAGTATTCCAAATGAGGTCATGTGACATAACTGTTCCACCTGAGGAACTTCCAGGTTGAGCGTGGTTATTTGGGGGAGCGATTCAGCGACCTGCCTTTCAGCTGGTCCCGGCTGTCGAACACAGTACCTCATCTCAACACATTCTGTGGATAAAGTCACCTGTACACTAGATCCCTTTAAGAAATCAAAAGAGTCCTGCTGGATCAGATGAGTGGTCCATCTAGTCCAGCATCCTGTCTTGCACAGTAGCCAACCAGTTCCTCTGGAGGGCCAACAACAGGGTAAAGAGGCTGAGGCCTTCATAAGAACATCAGAAGAGCCCTGCTGGATCAGACCAGTGAAGGTCCATCTGATCCAGCATCCTGTCTCACACAGGGGCCAGCCAGTTCCTCTGGAGGGCCAACAACAGGGCAAAGAGGCTGAGGCCTTCATAAGAACATCAGAAGAGCCCTGCTGGATCAGACCAGTGAAGGTCCATCTAATCCAGCATCCTGTCTCACACAGGGGCCAGCCAGTTCCTCTGGAGGGCCAACAACCGGGAGTAGAGGCCAAGACCTTCACATGATGTTGCCTTTCTTTCTGGTGCTGCCTTATGATCATCGCCACAGCCTCCTCCACAGTCCTGCTTGGCTTTGAGCCACGGCTCCAGAGAAGCAAAGTCTCCCCTGAAACACGGAGCCGGGTTGCACATCATCCTCTCCAATGATACAAATTCCACAGAGATGGCCACTGGGGTTTTTTTGGGTCGTATTTTGTGACTGGTGCCGTTGTTTGACAGAAAGAACAGCCACATTGAGAAACTGGTGGGAGAACTTGACAAGCTTCCAGGATGCTCGGTCGCTGGCCTGAAAGTCCACATTCCCCGACAAAGGAAATGGCTGAATTAGCATTCCCGGACACGTCTGATGATATTAACCCGGAGCTTAGCATTAAATTGCTCTACAATGCTAAGCAGTCTGTGGGATCACCAATTATAACTCACGTGAACAAGCACTGTCCTTATCGGGATACTTCTGTGTTTGGCAGAGAAATGCCAAGAAATCGGGCCTTTTAACCGATGGTTCGCATGCTTCTTTCCTCCCTCCCTCTGGCTATAAAAATGTCCCCGACTGAGATCTTCCTTCGTGCCTCTGACCAAGTGAGCTCAAAGGCACAAAAGTCTGTGCTGCAACAGACATGCTTGTTTCTAAGGCGTCAGACGCTTTGTTCCTGCTCTCCAAAGAGGCTTCCCTGGCTAGGCACATTCTTGTTGGCTCACTCCCTTGCAGAAAACTCAGAAGGGCAGATTCACTTTCAAGCCTCTACCACACAACAAGGAGATTTCTAATTCCAATTCAAGAGCAGGTGGGCAAATTAACCATTCAGGACTACGGGACATTTTTTGATCAGTTAAGCTACTACGGGAAAGCTGCAGAGAGCTTTCAAAGCACCCAGTGTAGGGTCTCTGGGAATTCAGAGTGATTTACCAGGGAAGCATAGAAATCTGTGCGACCCAAATCAACGGATTACCATTACCTAGAGCAGTGACTTTTATTTAAAACATGTGAACGTCTGTAGTTTCTTGAAGGGTCTCTTGAAGGGCCACCTGGGTAACTCACCTGCTTGAACCAGAATGAATTCTGAGGACTCCTGGCCGATCCGGTTGACCGCTGTGCAGTTGTAGTTCCCGAAATCGTTCTCTGAATCCGGAGTCACCTGCAAAGGGCAACTGGGTGAGGCATCAGAGGAGAGTCGGTCTGCTGCTGCCTTAAGCTCGCAGGGATTTTAGGCGAGAGAGTCTCCTGGGAACCCCCTGCTACAATTGGTCAGGGCAACTTAAGAGACATGATTCGGGGTAGGGATGACGGGCTTAACTCTACCCTCACTTTTTCTGGCTAATACCGTGTGGCCTGCATGGGAGCAAAGCTGAAGAAGAGCTGGTTTGTATACGCCACTTTTCTTTCCCTTAAGGAGTCTCAAAGCAGCTTACAATCCCCTTCCCTTCGCTATAACAGGCACCCTGTGAGGCAGGTGGGGCTGAGGGAGTTCTGGGAGAACGGTGACTGGCCCAAGGTCACCCACCAGGCTTCACAGAGAGAAGGAATGGGGAATCAGACCCGGCTCTCCAGGTTGGAGCCCGCCAGCCTTAACCACCACACCGTGCTGGCTCATGAAGCTGCTGCTGGAAAATTCCTGCAGAAGTTACACTAGATGGACTGCTTCATTTCTGCACGGTTCAGCCAGGCTGAAGCCGGTTCCCTCTTGGTTTGCAGCTCCTAGTTCTTTATTTGCAAAGCCAGCCAAAATATGGGTGCCTCTTAAAAAGCTCTGCACCCGGAAGAGAGCTTTAGACTGCAACCAGTCATACATCAGCAGGGAACTCTGCCTTGCAAGGAGACGGACAAGGGCGCCCGGTCCAAAGTCTGCTCTTAACACCGACAGCTACAAGGTATGGTGTCCCCAGGAGAAACGAAGACTTAAAAAAACTGTACCCCAAAACAGGCTTTGGTCCACCTTGCTCACAACTTTAATGCCAGTGGCTCACAAAGTAGAATTTTTGCTCACAAGACTCCGCAGCTTAGAGGGAGCGCTGACTTAGAGCAGAAATACAAGCCCCAGCCACCCCACCTTCTCACTCAGCCACCAGGCCTCACCTCCAGGTAACTGGCAGTCGGCGTATTATAGATCCTGATGTTGCTGTAGTTGGAACTGGGGAGCAGCTGCCCATCCCGAAACCACGAGATGACGGCGCTGGGGTATGCAAACACCTCGCAGGTGATGTTCACCTGGTTGCCTTCCCAGGTGTAAACCGCAACAGGGCCTTGCAACTTCGGGGCATCTGGAATAGGGAGGGAGCAAGAGAAAAAGAGACAACTTCTCTGAGGATGTCGTGAGCCTCAGGCAGAGGTCTTTCACGTCACCTGCTACCTGGCTCTTTCACTGGGACCTTCTGCAAGCCCAGCAGAGGCTCTTCCACTGAGCCACGGTCCTTCTCCTTTAACAGACATGAAGCTGCCGTATACTGAATCGCACCCGTGATCCATCAAGGTCAGCACTGTATTGTCTACTCAGATTGTCAGCGTGGCTCTCCAGGGTCTCAGGAGGAGGTCTTCCCCAGGGTCTACTGCCAGATCCTTTAACTGGAAATGTCAGAGACTGAACCTGGGACTTTCTGTATGCCAAGCAGAGGCGCTTCCACAAAGCCACAGCCCCCTCCCCTTCCCCACCTGGACAATCTCGCTCCGTTTGACGTCTTTCATTTGACTTAAAAAAAGAGTCAGTGCACCGAAAGTCCTTACATACATCTTCAAAGTGTGCCTTCGGTCTCTTTTCAAGCCTCCCCCCCACCCCGAGAACCCATTCACAAAAAATGGTGGAGTTTGGGAAATGGAAAGAAGTGGAGGAAGGCTTTCTGTAATCGGCAGTGGAGGGGCTGAAGGTCTAGCGTCTCCACTTACACTGAACTTCCAGGTACATGGCTTGGGAATCCTGCCCGATGGTGTTGCTTGCCACGCAGACGTACTCCCCGGCATCCGTGTACTGGATGTCCTTTAGCGTCAAGGAGGACACCCGTGCGTGGCTGCGTACCACGATGCGCCCGTCCTGGGTCTGGCAGGGAAAGGAAACGAGAGTCAGTAGGCGGGCTGTGGATGGGTAGAAATAAATGTGGCGGTGGGGAGGGGAGCAGGGGAGGGCAGGAAGCCAGGCCCAGAGGGCATTTCAGCAGCCAGCTCCCGCCTCCCTCAGAGCCCAGAAGGCAAGCTGGATGGACCCCGGGGAGGGCTGTGATGCTCTCTTTGTCGGGAGAAGCACAAGCATGCATCCTACGGAGCGCCGGGAGGGGGGTGGGTGGGAGCTGAGATGCTGTCTCCCTGGTCAACTGGACCAGTCGCCACACTGTGCAGCCAGAGGTATGTAAAGATCGACATGGGATCTTGGATCTAGATTGCCTGGCACTGCTACTGCTGCTGGGGCAGAAAGGTGTGCTCCTCCTGAAAGTAATATAATATAATATAATATAATATAATATAATATAGTATAATATAATATAATATAATATAATATAATATAATATAATATAATATAATATAATATAATATAATATAATATAATATAATATAATATAATATAATATAATATAGATTCTTTGTTTTATCTATTTGATAAATTTTATGTGACCCAGCCTGACCCTACTCTGGCAGGGCGGGCAGGATATAAATTAAATAAATAAATAAAGGGCCAGCCCCCCCCCCCATTCCCTTCCACTTAGGCCAATGATGTTTGGAAGGAGTTCTCTGCTGGATAAGGCCACGGCTCCAGCTAGCCTGGGACTCTGCTTGCAAGTGCTGCCAGCCACGGATACTGGGGAGGCTCCTAGGAAGCCGATGCCCAATTTTTATCTCCAGCCTTCTGGTTCCTTGGTATGCAGAAGGCCCACTGAGGTCCCGATGGCTGACGCTGCTGGTGCAACTGCTCTCAGTTCGCTTGGGGGCAACTGCCCTGGTGGGAATGGGCAGAAGAAGGGGAAAAAAGGCTCTGGGGTATCAACCTCTGCCGTCGTCCCCAAGCCTGAAGGGGTGTGTGCGTGGGGTTTCTGTTAAATGTACAGAAGGGTCAGATAGAATAAGATCTGTCAAGGGGAACGATAATCCAGAACCAAAACATTCCAAGTCCATAATCAAAGAAACAACCGGTCCAGAAATGCAGAAGGCTAGGAAACCACTCAGCGGTGGAATCCAGTCTGCCTGTCACTTGGGTGCAAACGCCCCTTCCGAAAATATTGTCAGCAAGATGATGACTGTGCCCCATGCAGGGTGGAAGGGCGCCCGGAAGCTGCCGACTCGGTCCCAATCCATCACGTACAAATCCCAAGCACCACCTTGCAGCCTCAAAAGGAGTGCCCCAGACATGCACCTCCCACCCACCGCCTCAGCGATGGATGCAACAGGAAGATGACCCGCAGTGGTGGGCAGGGGGTCCTTCATTGGCTGGATGTGTGCCCACAAAGGGGCCTTGCAGGACTGGTCCCTTGAAGATCAGCCCATGCTGCTTCTAGGTGTCTAGTCAAAAGAACCTGTACCAGCATCTGATGGGAGGACGTCTTAAGGCTGGCTCACCTGTGGCAGTCCTCTATGGGCAGGCAGGCAGGAAATCTGTACATGAGCAGCTCTACATGCTCATTCCAACACATGTGGGAGAGGGAAAGTTCTGCTGGCCTTATCTTCCTAAGGCATGCGCAGAAGGCAAGAGGTACACACGCCTCAATTAGCTTCAGAGGGCGGCCATGATGGTCTGTAGTAGATCGATTCAAGTCCAGGAGAACCTCAGAGATCACCAAGATTTTCCGGGCATGAGTTTTCAAGAGTCAGATCTCCCTTCATCAGATACCACCTGACTCTCAAAAACTTAGACCCCCTCAAAATCTTGTTGATCTGTAAGGTGCTGCTGGACTCAAATCTAGCACATCTCAATTGGTTACGGTGCTCCCCACACGCTCTTATCCATAACTTACCCCATCCCCTGCTTCAGTCTTCTACCCTCTCCCCATTCCCCCCACTGCCCTCCTTTCTTCTTCTTCTTCATCTTTGAGATGCCTCCTTCCTGCCTCTCTTGAACTCAATACTTGACTGAAGCCAAACTTTAGAAATATAGCCCCCACCCCAACCCAAAAATAAGTTCTCAAAGGTGGGGGGAAGAAGAAACAGTTCTTTACATTCTCTGAGTAAGTGGGAAAATATTGGGAACTGGGATAGATGATAGATAGATAGATAGATAGATAGATAGATAGATAGATAGATAGATAGATAGATAGATAGATAGATAGATAGATAGATAGATAGATAGATAGATAGATAGATAGATAGATAGATAGATAGATAGATAAGAGAGATCTAGCAGCTCAGTATAAAGGATTTTAGAAGGCCACCACAACCATCAACAAAAAGCACACTGTGGCTATTTCGGAGAGACCTAACAGCTGAGCATTACTCCAGAAACTTTTTAAGGAAAGCTGAACTCAAGTCAGTTCTTGGAATGAGGAAGGGAGGACAATCTCAGAGAACGGGAGGTCAAACAAACCACTTCTGATGCCCAACAGATTTAAAGCATAAAGAATATTACATCTCTCTATATAATAATTCTGTTTTGGTCATGGAGTCTCCTGAACATTCCACACGCTCCCAAATCAGTTGGCTCCCTGATCTGTCACTCAGAAGCTATCCCTATCCACTGGCTGCGTTGCCTGAGTCTCACCTCCAATATTCTAAACAGTTTGCTGTTCCTCTCCCCCCAATAGCCAGTCGGAACACAGAGGTCATTTGCATATGAAGCCTGATTGGCCTTTGCCTCTAACATTCTAAACAGTTTGTTGTTGCTGTTGAGAGTCATTGAATGTGTCTTGAGGTAAAATATATATCCCAATCTTCCCTTAAATGATCACTGAAGTTGCCAATCTCCCTGTGGGGCCTGGAGATCTCCCAGAAATCACTGTGTTCCCCAGCCACAGCACATCATTTCCCTTACAGAAAATTTCCCTGCTATTACAATGGCTACTTTGGGCAGTGGACTCTACGGCATTATACCCTGCTGACTATAGAACCGCTTTCCAGACCCTTGGAACTCAGAAGATATGGCAGAAGAGGAGGTGTTTTTCTACCTTAGCTGCCCCTGCATAACCCCAAATCAACATAAGTCAGGGGTGGAGGGAACCATACCTGTTAACATGAGGCTGTTCTCCCATACTACCCACTTGGGCCAGTAAAATGACTTGAGACAGCCCTGCCTTATAGCTAAGCAGAAGGAAATAAACATGGCTTGCCTCCCTCTATTTTCCCCTTCCCTTTGCCTCCCCACCAGCCACAGTCGGGACACTCACCTGGAACTTCCTTCTAGAGCTCAATGAATTTCTTCCCACAACGGGCCTTACTCCTAGTTATAGATAATTCTCAATGCAGGGCAGGAGCTGACATCATTCTAGTTAGGTCTTTTTCTCTTAAATCTAGAATCACAGTGTTCCACCACTGTGCTTTAGGGCCAAAATTAATGTGTGTCAGAGTGGGCGGAGGGGAAGAGCTACATGTATGTTTATATATAAAGAGGAGATGGCAGTGTGTTAGTTTTTACCGAAAATGGAAGATGCAGGGAGCTTAAACTTGCCACCCCCTTTCAGCATTGCAGGCCATTCTGGGGCATTTTTCTCCTAGACCAGCCCTGAAATTGGATGTGGGTTAGGTTGGAAGAAAAATGCTCCCAACAGCTGGGCACCGTGCAGTAAGGAGAAACAGGGTGCAAGATTTAGCTCCCCAAACAGATCTTCCCCCATAGTTTATATTTTAAGAGGTAGATATATGGATGAATACATAGGACTCTCCCCCTTGCATCCAGTTTGGCCTCACATCTGAAGCAGAAGTACAGCGCCTCTTAGGAGGTAAGACGTACCTCACCTGAGTCCAGCGATCCTGATCTCTGCCCTCTGGCTTAAAAAGTGCCTTGCCAGGTCACACCAACGCCTAGAGACCTTTGCAAGAATTTCATCGGTGGGCCACTGTCTACCTTCTGGATGAAACAAGCTCTGACACACTTCCCAGTGCAAACAGCCTAATTCTTCTCCATAGCCTTCCTGTTCTTCATCTTGCACAAGACAAGCCAAACCGGAACAAAGGGTACCCCTACAGGTTGGGTTTGGCCCACCCTCTCTGCCTTTGTCTCCTAGAAATGAGGAGAACCCATGCTACAGGGATCTCCCTCCAAAACAACATAATCTTCTCTGCTGTGGCTGACGAGGGGGAGAGAAGGGAAACAGGAATCAACCGAGGTCTTCACAAGAACATTGTGTTTGGGGTCCTAACGGGAAAGGCTTGGAACGCGTCAGCAACTAATCGTGCAAGGAAGCGATGAAAGATTCTCTTTGCTTCGTCACTGCTTAAAACTCTTACAGAACTTTATTTTGATCCCAGGTGCTTTTCAGACTCTTACTCTGATACGCACAATACTAATCGATAAACGGCTATCCGTGATCCATTATCAGCAACCCGCCTCTCCCATCTTAATCACGTTCCTTGGTCTACCGGTCACAAAATCCTTCTAGAAACGCAGCTGCTCCCGGAATTTCTGCTCCCTCAGCTATGACGATTTTTAATGTGTCAGCCTGCAGAATATCAAACAGCTTTGCCACCAAGAAGGCAAGACGCTATCGCCCAGAGCTGCCGTTCGGCGACACGAGCCATCTCTCTGAGTCCTGACTGAGGAGGAGACCAGCTTCCCCGCTTAGATCCCGAAACCCTCTCTGCGCATCACAAACGTGCACAAACACGATCGGAATTGAGACGAGTCCCCCACTGAAAACGACACAGCCAACCACAGCCAATGTATGCAATTCGAATCCAGGTACCTGGGGAAATCCTGGTTTTATGGAAGCTGTTGACTGAACTTCGAAAGTAAATTTGTCAGCCGGTATTTTAACTCTCCCCTTCTCATCTTCCCCAAAAGTCTTTAAGGCAGGAAACAAATTAGCAAAGGTCCAAAACAGCCCTTAGGCAAGTGCCAACAGACACAACCGAACCCTTTCCATGACACTGTGGCTCAGCTGATGGTTGGCAAAATCTGGAGGAGAGGTCCAGTTCCATCTCTGGATCATCCAATTGCCCCTCCCTAGGTTTAGTCTACGGGGACTTTTTTCTGGGGAACACACAGACTTTGAGAGAGGTCATTGCATTGCTTCTTGAGATGGAATGTGATACAACATTTTGGAAAGAAAACAGAATCAGAATGCACCTAGTAGGAGAGAAATGAGCAAACACGTGAATTTGAACCGGGCTGTGAACACCAGCTCTGCCAAAATCAAGCTGCCCACAGGGGAACGGCAGCATCACTTTTTAAAAGCACTGTGTTCCAAGCACGGGTGCCTATGAGAGGTTTGCAAAACTCAAACACAGGAATCTGTAAAAACAAAACAAAAATCCAGCCAACTGCTACATCCGCCGGAAGATGTCAGAATTCTTCCTCCAAACAGTTTTTACCTCTTCGATTCAAAGGAAATAGTCATTTATTTTCTCTTCCTTGAAAAATCACAACACTGTTGAACTCCGCCAGGGCCCTCAGCAGGATGCTTGGTGACGTCTGCCGTGTTCCCAAGACACCATGCTTGCTCATTTGAAGACAGGCTACGATGCAAAGCCAGTTCTAGTGCTATCAGCAAAGAGCTGGGGTCTATTACTGTGGATGCATATCACTGAGTTTAATGCAGTCGCGCCATTAATGTTGGATTTAGTAGGCTTGGTTATTGCTAGAAGAGATTTGTTAATTTGCAACACTTCAAATACACGCACACACACACATATATATATATACACGGAGCTATAGAAGATTGGCTATTAGTCTGGCAGTGTTATACCTCTTGTTTCTCGGGACGAGTCCATGAAGCCTGGAGAGAACAGATAGATAAAAACACAACACACACACAAAAAAGAGCAATAAAAAGTTTACACAGGTTGTTCTTATCCCCGGCCTTCAGTTCATATGTTGTATGCATCACACTTCATTCCATGCACATGCAAAACCAAATTTAAGAACGGGTGGGGTGGGGTAGGTGGATGGGTGGGGCACGTAGAGAAAGGGAACGGTGCCTGGACACGTCCCTTCCCACTTGTCACTCCAAATAGGCATCCGGAATGCATCAAATCGGACAGATCAAAGGCCAACCGATCGTCAGAGACCCGGTGCTTCTATTCAGCTGCAAGGCAAGCAAACTTGCGCGCTCGACGCTGCCGCCGCCGCCAAACGAAATCCCAGGAAGCAACTTTGGGCGGCCCCCGCAACAGCTCTGCAACGCCAAAGGAACACCTGCCTGGTGCTAAGTAAGCCATTCTGTACACAAAGAGAGGCCAGCTACTCAAGCCACACCCCTTTCAAAATGCTTCTCATGCAGGCATTCGAGTGTAACTCTTTAGTGTCTTCTTTGTTTAAGGCGCAGGCTCTTTAAGAAGCAAGACGCTTACGGCAGACGAAAAGAGTACATTCCGAAGTCCAAAAAACAGCCGCACAACCTTTTTACTGTGGGCAGATTCCCCCCCCCCGAACCCCAGTGACATTTTGTCCCTATGACCAGCTTGGTCCATTGCCGTTGGTGGTGGTGATGGTGGTGGTGGTGGTGAGTGCCGACAAGTCACTGCCGACTTATGGTGCCCCCTTGGCATTCCTCAAGGCAAGAGACAAAGAGAGGTGGCTTGGCATTGCCTGCCTCTGTGTCGCAACCTGGGGCTTCCTTGGAGGTTTCCCATCCAAGTACTAACCAGGGCTGACCCAGCTTAGCTTCCGAGATCAGGCTAGCTTGTAACCGCTGCGGTTACAGGAGTCAAAAGTCAGCTGGCGATTAAACCCCACAGCCAGGGAGGCACAAGACTCAGAGCGCTGCAAGCTCTGCTGATGTTCGGATAGCGGCAGCCGACACAAAGACCAAAGGACAAACACGGACATTCAGGGCACGAGGAATGAACCGTCACAATGCTGCTTCCCAAGACATTCCCAGCAAGGCCCCCTGCCCACCGGAGGAAGCAGGGACTCTTGCTGCCGCTCCCTGCACACACCGCACAAGACGACCTCGACAAGGAAGCTGCGTTCAGACAACATGACAAACTGTGGTTCGAACAAACATCAGTCTGCTGGGATATCTCAGCGCGTTGTTCCTGATACCTCCCATGCACTGTCCCCCTCTCTGCGGAAGAGCTTCTGCTGAAATCTGGTAACTGGAAGCCGGAGGTGTGAACGAGAAAGTCCCTCCCACAAAAAAAGAACATTTCCCCCAACGTTATAAGAAACGAAAGTTTTCCAGGGTGTGCAAAAAAACCCCAAAACCACATTTGCACCTCTTCACAGTTTAGCGACTGTGCCCCCAGGCCTTCTCTAATGTCGAGGAACTTTAAGGAAGCAACAGGACTGCATTCGTCAAGGTCTCAAAATTGCAAGATGGTAAAAACGTGCTCCTATATCACTCAGGAAAAAAATCCTGGTTCCTGATGCCTACAGTCTCCACTAACAGGGAGGGTGCATGTTGGGGCAGGAGACGACAGGGGGAGGGCACAGAGCAGCCTGGATCTGTTTGCACAAACATCCGTGAAAAAACCCTGCTTTAGATCTCCAGGACTGGAGGGGCGCTGCACCTAGAACAGGCTGGAACTTGGAGGCAACCGTCACCCCTAACAAATTCAAAGTACTGTCAACAGCTGCATGTTAAAGTAATTATGTAAGTGGGTCACACTCACAAAAATCCAGGCCTTTCTGCCAAAATGGGGGGGGGGGAACGTTATCTTCAAAAAATATCCACAAATCAGTTATTTTGATGGAGGCAAAGCAAATAACAGCGAGAGAGTCTGACGAGGAGGGGCAACAGACAGCCAAACGTGAAAAAAGACAATGTGCTTGTTACGAACTGTAATAAAACGATGATGATGATGAAAAAAGAAATCCGAAAGGGGTGTGCGTCTCAGTGCTGGGAGGATCGGCCGGGGCCTGCTAATCTTTGCTGCAAATCCCTCCCTGAGCTTTCGGGATCCCTTCTGATATGATCCTTGAATGAAAGGAAGGCCAAGTGTGCAGCGCAATCCTACAGCGGAGTCTGGGGACCGGAGTGTCATGGCAGCCGGAGCTTCCATCGCACAAAATCCCCATCAACTCCCTGGCAAAAATGGCAGCAAGACACAAAACGATGAACAAGAGAATCTTGGTGCATTTCCATCGCCTCCATTACCTCTGGACACCTCAAGCTACCAAACCAAGGGCAAGAAAGGATTTGGGGGTGAGTGTGGTGGTGGGGGGATGGCAGTGGCTGACCGCCCGCTTTGTAGTACTTGGGGGGGGGGAGTTCTGACCCACCTCCCTCTCCTCACAGAGCCCACCTGTAAAATGAATTGCTGACAAAGACGGAGCTTCATCTGGGATAACTGAATCTCTTTATTGAGTTACTGGCCAATAGTTCAGTTATCTCCAAGTCTGCCTGTGCCTGAGGATAACAGCTGCGGGACAACCCAAGAAGCCAACTCTGCAGGTCTGATGTTGGCCTGCACGTAGCAGAGATACAGCCGCAAGGAAAGTCTTGTAAATACTTAAAGAACAGCAATGTGAAGTCAGATCAGACGATCTATCTGGCCCCGATGACTATTGGCCATGGGGGTTTGTAAGCAGGGCACAGAAGGCGATGTCCCCTCCTGCCCATATTAATCCCTGTGACGTGGTAGTCAGAAAAACACACCACCGTTGCAAAATGGACATTATGGTTTTGGCAATCGAGCTCAAATACCCCTTGTCCCCCTGCTCTAATCCTTGTTAAAAAGTAATTTCTGGTGGTTCCCACCAGTGGTGGCTACACTGATGGTTTGGAGAGGCATAAGAACATAAGAGAAGCCAAATGTTGGATCAGGCCAATGGCCCATCCAGTCCAACACTCTGTCACACAGTTGCCAAAAATCCCAGGTGCCCTCAGGAGGTTCACCAGTGGGGCCAGGACACCAGAAGCCCTGCCACTGTTGACCCCACCCCAAGCACCAAGAATACAGAGCTTCATTTGCCCCAGCCTGAGAGTTCCTATCTTGTTGATTGCCATTTCCTTGCATTAGAACCTTGCCCCAGAGCACAACAAACAATGGAAATGCAGCATAAATACCAAAAACTGTCCTGTGCTGAACAGCAATATATGACAGACAAGAGAAGCTGCGAAACAGACCCCCAAGCCAGCACATCAGGCGCAGCAGCGGCAGCAGTTTGCCCTCCCCTCCCGTCCCCATACGAAACTACCCAAAGCAGCGGCAGCCCTCGCGCAGCTCCTTCGTACTGAATGCCCAACGCTAGAGATGAGAGTTTCAAAAATAGTTAGCAGTTTTACAGCTGAACATCTGGCAGGGGTCTCGAGCAGAACTGGGACCTCTGGGGAAAATCTCTCAGGGGCTGCCCTCCCAGCTCCTGCCTGGAACGTGACCAATTTATGACGCGTTCTCCCTCCATGTCTGCCTGCAGAAAACGCGACCGACTATCGATTTCCACCTTGTCATTCTCACGCTTTTTTGCTGAGTTTGCCACAGGTCCTTGACATGCCGAGAAGCGTTCTTGTGCTCTGCTGTTGCCATCTGGGCGTGACAAATGGGTAACGGTATTTAGGAGGCGTGCCGCCTGTCGTCGCGTGGGCAGCGGGCTCAGAAGCGACGTTTGCAACTTGAAAATGATGCGGCACAATCCGTTTGCAGTGACTGTGCCACAATAAAACAAAGTTAACAAAGAGGACCCACTGCTGTCCCTGTGATTCACGACGCAGCAACTGCAGTTGTCACGTGACAGTCTGCCCGCAGGGAGAGCTCTCCCCCAAGAGGAGCAGCATCACTGGGACAAAGGTGCTGGGTTCTTGTGTGGTGGGATTACTGCCAAGTGGGTGGTTTCACCTGTGGGCAACAGAGGATGGGACTCGCAATCATGGGTTCAAATAGAGGGTGGGAAGGGACTGGCTGGCTCTCAGGAAAACTTTTTGACAGTCAGAGTTGTGCAGCGGCGGAATCAGCTGCCTACGGAGGTGATGAGCTCCCCCTCCCTGGCAGTCTTCAAGCAGCGGCTGGGAAAACACTTGTCAGGGATGCTCTAGACTGATCCTGCATTGAGCAGGGGGTTAGAACATAAGAACATAAGAGACGCCAATGTTGAATCAGGCCAATGGCCCATCTAGTCCAACACTCTGTCACACAGCGGCCAAAATATACCAGGTGCCATCAGGAGGTCCAGCAGTGGGGCCAGGGCACCAGAAGCCCCCTCCCACTGCTGCCCCCTCCAGCTCCAGGGTTGAACTAGATGGCCTGTAGGACCCCTTCCAACTCCGTGATTCTATGATACCCCATAGTCAGATGACTCTCTGTGTATACTTTGGTGCACTTCAGATCTGATCTTTGTGGTGCTCCTGGATTTTCCCTTGGTTCCATAGCAGTGTTTTCCCTTGGTTCCATAGCAGTGACAGTTTCTACTAGCCACCCATTGTAAGAACATAAGAAGGGCCATGCTGGATCAATACAAAGGCCCCTCAAGTCCAGCATTCTGTTCGCACAGTGGCCAACCAGCTCCCCAGCAACTGATTTAAAGAGGCATTGTGCCTCTGGTACCAGAGGGAGTAGACAGCCACCACGATTAGTCGCCAGTGTAAGCCCAGTCCTATATGCATTTGTCCTCTTTTAAAGCCTTCCAAGTTGGCACCCATGACCATATCCTGTTGCAGCGAGTTCCACAAATTAATTATATGCTGTGTGAAGAAATACTTCCGTGTGTCTGTCCTGAATGGGAGAACATGCATATGTGAGTATTGGTCTGCAGTAGAAGAGGTAGATTTGAGGCCAGGTGCTCCTTGGAAACCAACAAGACGTCCAGGGTATGAGCTTTCGAGACTCTCCGGTGAAAATTTATACCCTGGAAATCTTGTCGGCCTTTAAAGTGCTCCTGGACTCCCACCCAGCTCCTGGACCACATATAGTGGTCAATTAAGATTACATGCTGAGTTGGTAATTCTAAATGGGTAATGCCAAGGTCATCTTTATGAGCTCAAAGATTAAGGAGATCAGTCTAAGAACTTAAAGAAAGCCTTGCTGGAGTGAACCAAAGGACCACTTAACAGAGTATCCTGTTTCCCAGGGTGGCTAACCACACACCTCCAGGTAGACCAAAACTAGGGCAAGATGCTGCTTGGCTGCAGTACTCAAAGGGACCCTGCCATCGGCTGGCCTCTTCTGATCTGAATCCCCCAGCCTCTTTCACGCCGAGCTGGAACTCAGCGGAAGGCCTGGGACTTCTTTCTCAGGACAGGATTCCCTAAAGAGCCCCGCTTGATCTCGCACCTGCGTCAGTCTCAGGGCCGTGCTCCCCCTTATCTTTCACTCGGGACTTTTACGGCAAGGGACAGACTGCAGCTCCGTGGAATTCCCGGCCAGGTTGATCCGGAGACATTGTCACTGTTGCAAAACTGCTAATTATTTTTGCCGCAAAGAACAAAGATGGGTCCGGTACGTGATCGACGACAGTTAACAAGCGAACACAAAGGCAGTTGAGCTTTTGTGCCTGAAGTTGCGTGCAGTGCGAGTGTGCAGTGCAGGAGAGCAAGAGTACAGAGACACGAACGGGCTCGCTTGAGTCCGCAGAATCCCGGTTGCCTCCCGCCCCCCACCCACTCCCCTCGCCCCGGCAGCCTCTGTTTCTCAGAGTCAACTGTGAGATCGATGCACACGGGAACCAAAAGGGACCCCACCTGTCCCGGCATACCAGAGCTGACCGATGGGGACACCTTCCCTAAAACGGCTGAACTGAGTTCTCTGCAGATTCAGCAACTACTGCCTTAAAAAAAAAAAAATCATATCCAGTTTGTCTCCCTGATCAAAGCAGCTTTTCACATCATTCCCCCCCCCACACCTTCTCCGCTTAGTCCTACAGCAATCACCTTGGGAGGGGAGGTTAGGCTGAGAGACTGTGACGGGGCCCAGGGTCACCTGGGAGGTTTCCGTGGTTGAGCGGGGGAGCTGAGCCCAGTTGTCCCGAGTTCTAGTCTGACACTCTAACCTCATGAGCCCGACGGAGGCTGTCACGGGAGGAGCTGAAATGGATAATTCTGGCTAATAAACAGCTGTCACCCGAGGAGTGCAAGAATTGCCTCAGGACGACCAGGCAGGGAAACTTAGGCCACTTGGAAGAGGGTGAGTGTTTCTTCCCTTTCGCACCATTCGTGCACCAGAAATGTCCAGCAGAGCTATTAGTCTGCTTAGACAGGGCTCTTTTTGTAGCAGGAACTCCTTTGCATCGTAGGCGACACACCCCTAATGTAGCCAATCCCCGAAGAGCTTACAGTAGCCCCTGTCAGAAGAGCTCTGTAAGCTGTTGGAGGATTGGCTACATTAGGGGTGCGTTGCCTAATATGCAAAGGAGTTCCTGCTACAAAAAGAGTCTGCAATCTAAGCAATCTATAAAAAAAACTTTAGGGATGTTTAAATCCCACTGAAATAAACTTGGCTAGAAATTCCCCATTGTGTGCTCAATACGCACATGGCCTTGGGGAGGCTACCAGTAACAACCCCACTCCCCCCCCCCCAAAACAGAAACTGGTCTGTGCCACAACTGTCTAGAACAGACCTTGTGGATCCCCAGCCTGCCACAGAAAGTCTCTAGATGTTCTCACGAGGCCCTTCCCTTAGAGAGCAGGTTATGTCTGAAGGTCCACCCGCTTCAACGGGCCAGCTGAATATCTCACAAGGTTTTTCAGTGGCATTCTGCAAGAGCAGTACTGTGTTTAGTGGTCTGATCTGGGGAGTTTCCAGCCCACGTTTCATCTCAGCCACTTCTGGATCTTAAACCTGGTCTACGGCTAGAGATAATGATGCTGGCCTACCCTAGAGGGCTTCATTAAGGATTACTGGGGCAACGCCTATGAGGCATTTGGGGCCCTCACAAAGCATTATATAAATGAGCATTTATGTAATCACTTGTGCTTGGCCCCCGCAAGGAAAAAAACATGGTTTCAGTGTGCAATGCTATGCTGCCGGTGGCGAGGGAGAAGAGTTCCGGAGCTTTCTACATCCCACCGCTGCTACCCCGAGATGGAGACCTGGGCCTTGGGGAGAGCAATACCTTCTCTTCATCGCTGATGTTCCGGGTGGAGGTCCTCCAAGTGATGGAAGGGATGGGGTCTCCAGAGGCCTCGCAGGTCAGGGTGATCTGATCTTCCAGTTCCATAGCAGTTTTGTTCTCCACGTAGGTGATCTTGGGTTTCGCTGGAAACAAAGAAGCAAAAGGTCTTTGTGGCTGTTGCTGGAAACACAAGGGGGGCAGGGGCCACGGGCAGGGTCCCCTGCGGGTTCCGTCCACGTCCCCTCCCATGGAGTTTGCCCAGGAGAACCTCCAAGAAACGGTATGTCCCCATAGCTTGACAATCATCACTGTTACAAGGTACACTACTTCAAGAAACGAAACAAAATAAAGCTCTGCATAAAATAAACCCAGTTTTTGCAACAAAAAATTGCATCCTGTGTAAATGATACAAGTTGAATGGGGGGGGGGGAGTACTGAAAAGAACCACACCGTATAATTATACCAGACAAGGTATGTCACCCATTAAAGAAAACTCTTGGGACAGAGATAAGAGTGGAAGTGATTATTATTAGAACTAAAGTACATTAACATGTGCTAAATACATATTCAACGAGTCCATCACAAGACGGGCATCCAGTATATAGTCCTGTTTCAAAACTGATCTTTGTTAGAAGAACGCAGGAGAGAACTGTGTACAGTTCTGGTCACCACACCTTAAAAAGGATATTATAGCTTTGGAAAAAGGGCAGAGAAGGGCAACTAGAATGATAAAAGGGTTGGCACACTTTCCCTATGAAGAAAGGTTAAAGCGCGTGGGGCTCTTTAGCTTGGAGAAATGACAGCTGAGGGGTGACATGATCGAGGTTTATAAGATCATGCATGGGATAGAGCAGGTCGAGAAAGAAGTCCTTTTCTCCCTTTCTCGCAATACAAGAACTCGTGGGCACTCCATGAAATTGCCAAGTGGTTAGAACGGACAAAAGGAAGTACTTCATCACCCGAAGAGTGATTAACACATGGAATTCACTGCCTTGAGGTGATGGTGGAGGTGGCAGCGGCTACAATCATGGATGGCTTCAAGAGGGAATTGGATAAGCATATGGAGCAGAGGTCCATCGGTGGCTATTAGCTACAAGGGATAGATAGGGACTCTGGGCAAGTGATGCTCTGTATTCTTGGTGCTTGGGGGTGGGGGCAGCATTGGGAGGGCTTCTAGTGTCCTGGCCCCACTGCTGGACCTCCTGATGGCACCTGGTATTTTTGGCCACTGTGTGACACAGAGTGATGGACTGGATGGGCCATTGGCCTGATCCAACATTGGCTTCTCTTATGTCCTTATGTAAAACCATCAAATGGATTTTTCAGGCAGGAAATCTCCACTCCCAGACAATAAGTGAAAGAACTCTCAATAGTTCTGGCTCTCTCCCATATGATCCAAGTCTAAACATTAAACAGTATCTTCATTTTCCTTAACATTACTAAGAAAACTTATCTACTGCATCTGAACAGCACTTCACAGTCCTTTTTAAAATTCAGTTTCACAAAATGACTTTACAGACTTGCTTGAATAAATGCTTAAGGACTGCAGTCTACACTGCTGTGTTTAGCTTATTGAAAGTAGGATCTGATGCATGTAATTTCCGTACCGCTTAATGTGTCATGTGAATTCTGCTACACTTCTGTTCTTTGGCATAGTGGGTTAAGTGCGTGGACTCTAATCTGGAGAGAACCGGGTTAGATTCCCCACTCCTCCACTTGCACCTGGCTGGATGACCTTGGGCAAGCCACAGTTCTGTCGGAGCTGTTCTCTCAAGGACAGTCCTGGAAAGAGCTCTCTCAGCCCCACCCACTCCACAGCTTAGAGGGAGCATTGGTTCTGACCCATTGAAGGGAGGTCCAGTAAAGAGGGGGAGACGTCCGTCACCCTAATTAAAAGCCTGGCGTAAGAGCTCCGTCTTGGAGGCCCTGCGGAACTGTGAATGGTCCCGCAGGGCCCTGATCTCGTATGGGAGCTCATTCCACCAATGCAATCCTGTGCTAATGCGTGTACACCATTTTGCTTCAGTGAGCCACTTGGACCTACTGGTGCCTATAAGGTGTCCGACCAGCAGGGACAGCTCTCCGCCATCTGACCTGCAATCAGAGGGGAGAGGAGAGGGCTTACCAAAGACTTTGAGGTGGATGGTGGCATCGTGTTCTCCAGCTTTGTTTTCAGCGATGCAGATGTACTCCGCCTCATCATTCTTCTCCACCCTGCGGATTGTCAGCTCCGAGCCATCATAACTAAACCCGTATTTCTCGTCATCCTCTCCTCGTTCTATGGACTCCCCGTCTCTGCAGGGGACAAAACACACACAGGCAACGGAAGTGAACGTTATCTCTACTGCAGCCCCCTGACGCAGGCTGAATTTTTTTTTATTATTTTTTTGGATCAAGCTACTGCAATTTAAATACTTGAAGGAGACCACGGCCTCCGACTCCGGGCCTCCTGCCAGCAAAAGGAAGCCAGAGGAGAAATATGACAGCACAAAGTCTGTCGGGGCAGGGCCTGTGATCCGCTGCGGCTCGGGCGGCGTCTCGGCAAAAACCCTCCCGCGCTCAGACAACGGACGCAAACCTGAGCGTTGAGCATCTTACTTGGTCCAGCTGATGGTTGGCTCTGGGAAGCCGTCGGCTTCACACACCAAGGTGACCGACTGGCCAAGATTGGCCGTGGCGTTCACGGTGCTCTGCCTGGTGTGGACAGTAGGAGGCACTGGAAGAGAAGGAAAGAGAGAGAGTGAAAACAGAGACACGCTTCAGGTGGGCAGGAAGGAAAGAGGTCGAGACCTTCAGTCACACAGGGAAGGCCCTCCTGCTGCGGGGGCAGCTGCTCCCCAAACATCTTTAAAAATCTGCACAGCCAATCAGATCTCCGATGGCCAGGCAGGAGCCCCGCTGGACAAAAGCCCCACCTTGGCCCTGCCCAGTTTCTAAAAAAAATGCCTGGAGGGAGCAAAAGAAGGTGCTGGTGGGCAGTGTTCCCTCTAAGCTGAGCGAGTGTGAGCCAGCTCACAGTTTTCTAGCCTCCGGCTCACACATTTTTGTCTTGGCTCAGGAAGGAGATGGCTCCAGAGCAAACTGATTTATGCAGGAGCCAGATCACTTGCTCAGAACTTTAATGCCAGTGGCTCACAAAGGAGAATTTTTGCTCACAAGACTCCACAGCTTAGAGGGAGCATTGCGGGTGGGTTTCATGGTGCTACACTGGCCCCCCCGGTTAAGACTAATTTTTATTTATTTATTTATTTGCATTTTATATCCTGACCATCCCACGGGCGTGCTCAGGGCGGGTAACATCATTGAAATAAATACAATTTCAGCTTAAAACATTAAACATTCAAACACAGCAAAACACTGTAACAATTAAAACAATGGGTGCAGCTTGGAAGAGCATCAGTGGGCTATAAAGTTCTGGCCCGGTGGTATGACGAGTTAAAGGCCAGTTGTCGGTGGTCAGTAGATAGGTGACAGGCGGGTGACGGCAACCTCAGGGAGGCCATGGACGGGCACCCGCTGCCTCAGCCAAAGGCGGAACAGCACAGACCCCAGACCCCTCTCTCTCACACAGCTTCTCTCCCCCTTGCTTCTTTCTCTTCATTGCCCAGGCCTCCAAGGGCTCTGTGAGGCTTCTCTAGGCTCTGAAATGCTACATGAGCGGCATCTAAGGCGCCGGGTGGCCTGGGAAACATGGTTTTCCAAGGTGCCTGGCAATGAAGACGTTGAGATCCTCGGAAACCCTATTTCTCCAGCATTCCTTGTGCTGTGAGCAGAAGCGATCTGAAAGGTGTGTCTGCAGTTCATTATTTTTGCCACATAAATGTCGCATCAGGTACCCGTCTGGGGGTTTAGAAGGACAGCGTTTAAGAGAAGGGAAATGTCGCTGTTTAGATATGCACGTCATGGAGCCTCACGGCACCATCGCACAGAATTCAATGATATTCACTACACTATTATATAATAAAATGGTAGTAGAAGGCAGAAACAAGTGTAGTTAACAGACTCACTAATTACAGCTTGCCAAAAAGCTGAAGAGCCTTTCTGCCTTCTATTACCATTTTATCATCACACAGAAGCCATGTGTCCAAAATATTATTTTAAGTTCTCTGGTGAAAGCGGCCAGGGACGTCTCCTCACCCCTCTTTTGGCTTGACCACAAACTGGGCTTGCTGTTGTTCTGGGGCAAGAAATCAGAAGTACCAAGTCCTCTTTCACACATGATGATTGCCTGTCAACATCTTGTAAACACCAAATCAACTTCACAAGTCTTCCTGTTTCTTTTACCGAGCGACATGAAACTCTCCAGGTCCCAAGGGTCATGGCCAATGCTTCCTTTAAGCTGTGGAGTCTTGTGAGCAAAAATTCCACTTTGTGAGCTACTGGCATTACAGTTGTGAGCAGGCGAGTTGGCTACTGCATACATTAGTTTGCTTTGGAGCCCTCCTTCCTGAGCTAAGACAAAAATGTGTGAGTCAGAGGCTAAAAAACTGTGAGCCAGTGCTCGCTCGCTCAGCTTAGAGGGAACACTGGTCATGGCCGTGCCAACTCACAACCCAGAAGGGTTCCTAATGACTCCTTCTGAGCACCTGAGTTCCACGATCCTGGGGCAGCAGACCTCCCACTCCCCCCCAACTCCACCTTCTGATTTGGTCACAACAAGAGGTGTGATTCAGGAGTAGGAGACAGGCAAACGAGAACCAACAATACCTAGCACGTGAGTTGTGCTTCTTTGCGCTTCCAGCTCTGCCGGGTAAGCTTTACCTGAGTCAACCAAACTCTGATTCAGGCTCAGTGGAGAGACAGGACCTTGCTAGGTCCCTTCGAGATGCCGGTGGCGGGACGGCGGGATGCTCCAGGAGTTGGAAGTGTTGCCCCTGACATGCTGATGTCACCGGAAGTGATGTCGCGCACCGTGCCTGCATCACTTCTGGGGGATGCAGGCACAGGGGCGGTGATGCTCTGGTTTTGGGGCAAAACTCTATGATAAAATTGGTCTCAAACCATAGTGTTTTGCCCAAAAAACCAGAGTGTCAACCCCCTCCTGATGTCACCAGCATGCCTACATTGCTTCTGGGTGAAATAGGCTTGTCGCCCCACGTACTGTTGGGGGGGGGGAATTTCCTCCCACCAGCCAGTTGGCTGGCAGCAGGCAAAAGCCCACAGAAGAAGGGGATCCCTGCTCCTAACTGGGGACTGGCAAGCCTCCAGGGCCTCCGGTTAGTTAAGACCACAGATATTTCAATGGTCTTCAAATCCAGACATCGCAAAGCTCTTCCTGCCAGGATGGGGACTCCTCCAGAGACGCCACTGATGCCTGTGTGCATATTTACAGAAGGAAGGCACCATGCCTCCTGCCCTTCTTTGCATGCGCAGAGAGGAGCAGAAGTATAATGGGAGGGGTAATCACTCAGTGGTTGTGATCCATCAGAGGTCCATCACTGGCTATTAGCCACAAAGTATAGATAGGAACTCTCAGTCTGGGGCAGGTGATGCACTCTATTCTTGGTGCTGGGGGGGCAACAGTGGGAGGGCTTCTAGTGTCCTGGCCCCACTGGTGGACCTCCTGATGGCACCTGGTATTTTTGGCCACTATGTGACACAGAGTGTTGGACTGGATGGGCCTTTGTTCTTATATCTGGGGCAAGTGAGGTTCTGTATTCTTGGTGCTTGGGGGTGGGGGGCAACAGTGGGAGGGCTTCTAGTGTCCTGGCCCCACTGGTGGACCTCCTGATGGCACCTGTGACCCAGAGTGTTGGACTGGATGGGCTATTGGCCGGATCCAACATTGGCTCCTCTTACAGTTCTTATGTTCTTATGATTCCTCTAACCCTTGGCTATTTCACCACTACATCACCCCTCCTGGTGGCCAGCTCTGCTTCCTGTCTTTGGCTCTCTTGGTCTGCTACCCACAGTCCTGTCCCTGACCTCAGCAAGGTCACAGTTCCCGCTCCTCCTCTTCCTGTCACCTGACTCCCAGGACGAAAGGCTGCATACCACCAATCTCTAGTAGATCTCAATAAAAGCAGGTCTTCCAAGGCCACCCTTCTGAGTAGCCACAATAAAGTGTACCACCATCTTCCTTATGTCACAGGTCTGCTGTCTCTAGATCCTGTAGGGAAAAGCCCTTTCATTCCAGTGGAGGGGCCCAGTTTACGTTGTCCAAACTGTGTCTGACAGAGCAGACTTCAAAAGGTGTGACACAAACAAGAAACCTCTTAGAATTTGTCTGTCTGCACAGAGAGAAGCATCTTAGATTGTGACTTCTAATCCGGGATTGTGTAACAAACCGGGCAACTCGGAGTGGGAGGGGGAGTCTCCACCCCAGCTTGGAAAGAGACCCTCCCTTGTGACTCACCATTAACAATGACCCGGATCTCCCTGAAGTCCACCTCCCCGCGAGCCAGAATCCTCCCTTCACAGCGGTACATGCCCTCATCTGTCTTCTTTATCCCTCTGATCTGTAGGTAATTGTTGGATAGGACAACAAACCGGACTGAAAGAAAATGAAGGAGGAAATTCACACAGAGATCCCTTTGCAGCGTGTCAACTCTTATCTCGCAATTTCAGAGACGGGGCTTAACTGACGGGCACATTTCTTTTACCCCAGAACCGTTCCCATAATCAAAACCGAGAGATCTCATGAAAGGTCTAGTCCAACCAGCGAAACACTTAACAAAGGAAAGGAAGAGGAGGCCCTCTCTCTCTATAGCATGGAGAATTAACAGATGATGCGTAAGTGTATTATGAAGTGCGCGCCATGAGCTATGCAACTTCCCATGACTGCGTATTACACACACAGTCCTGCATCTACATGAGCATATCTGATGACTTCAATATGGAACCCCAGCCTAGCCCTAAGTGCACCCATTCTTCTTGCTCGTGCTTGGCTCCCCTTCACGCCACCTCGGACCGGGAGCCCTCCCGAGACAGGGCTACGCAAGGGCCCCCGCTGGTCCACCGTACCATCTTTTTTCAGGACGACATCTCGGCCCAGGTGCTTCCACATGATGCTGGGGGGCAGGGAGGAGACAACGTCGCACACAATGACCGCATCCTCTCCTTCTTTGAACTCCTGAGGGCTGGGGGCGTTCCTGAAGGTCAGTTTCTCTGGAAAGGAAAGGGAGTAGGCTTTATCCAGTCAGTCCTGAGACAGGAAGGGGGTGGATCTGCCCAACATGGTGTGAGCTCTGCCTGCAAGGATACGAGTGCAGACCACAAACACCCCCCCCTTCCACTCAGATTCTGTTTGGCTCGGTGACCCTCCAGCATGACCCTGGCAGGCGTCACACCACTGAGCAGGCAATATGCATATACCAGGCACCACCTGGGAAGGCACCACCACGGGGCATCCAGGCCCACCCGCTCCCCACTACGTCCCATCATCCTGTGCAATCCAGTTTATAGCGTGTTCCAGGTGGGGACTGGGTGGAACTGGCAGGGTCCCAGGAAGCCCTCAGGCTATCAGACTCAGAGATACACACTGCAGGGTGGGTGGGTGGGTGGGTGGGTAGGGGGAAGCAGGTGTCCTTTGCATCTGTCCCAGTACCCAAGGCTGAGTTCAGACTGGCAATTTGAAGCGGGAGACAGTCGTGGCAAAAAAAACCCGGAACAAACTGTTCCTGGTTTTCCCAGTCACACTGTGCCGACTGATGCGGGAGGAGGAGCGCAGGAGCATTCAGACTGCTGGCCTGGAGGCGTGGCTGTAAATGGCTTTTCCCTGGTAATTCGGCTATGTGCGCATGAGCACATATGCGCTTGTGAGCGTAAGCGCATCCAGACGATTTGGGGAGGATCCCATTGTGCCGGCACCACATTGGGCCGTGGAGCGGAGCACAGCCAATCATATCGCTGCTGCCTTATGCGCAATGCGGGTTGCTCCCGGCTTTTTGGGTTGGCGTTCACACTTCCCGGAAGCAGAATGAAGCGGGATAAAGGCGCTCTCCGGGATTAGCTACCACTTTCACCAGGTATCTTTTAAACGCGGGAGTGAAGCAGAACAGCACGCGTTGATTATGGGTGAGGAATGCCTGTGTGAATGCACCCTTTAATCCGCTTGTGAAACGTGGCTGAAACATGGCTATAGCGGGGCAAACTGCCAGTCTGAACTCAGCCCAAGAGGCTCTAATCAACCAGTCCTCGGTGACCAATTTGGGGGTGTGTGACGGACTATAAGACTTGTTGGTAAGCAGCAGGGGAGCAAGAGAGCTTCTAGGCCACATGACTAAGAGTGGTGGGGGCAGAGAGTAAGTTTGAAAAAAAAGAGGGAAAGACAGTCGACAGAGTGAGTTGACCTGAGAGCTCAGGAGTGAAAACGAACCTATAAAGCTGAATGAACAAGCAAGCTATCCGTTTTGGGGGAAACTGGGGCTAGACAATGCTCCCAACTCGTCCCCTCTAGAGAGAGAGGGTAGCGATACGAAAGGAGGAACTGGAAAAACTCCTTAGTATTAACAAAGCTACACACACACTTCTCCAGGGGAACTTGTGAGGTGGTTAAGGGAAAGACTCTCTGGTCTTTCACACATGCTAAATAATGCACTTTCAATCCAGTTCAGTAACTGTTTGCAAGTGGATTTTGCCATTTTACACAGTAAAATCCAGTTGCAAAGTGGACTGAAAAATGATTGAAAGTGTGTTATTTAGTATGTGTGAAAGCACCCCAGGCGTCTGGAAAAGACTGGGAATAGCTAGAAATAGCCTCACCAGTCAGCTGAGAGAGCCAGACGGAGAAAGTCTTATGCAGAACCACAGAAAGCAACAGGAGAAGTGGAACGTCAAATGGTTTCAATGTACCAAAGACAGTATTTGTCCAGCTTAAGAGTTGTATCACTCCTGCCTATGTTAATTCAAAGTGAAACACTCGTACCAAAAAGCAACGGTCTATCCTGGGTAAATATCTCACCGCCCCCTGTATTTATGTGAATAAAGAGTTGTACAGTTTGCCAGTGAAAAGCACTGGTGCCTGGACTTCTTGAGGAGAATTCATATCCGGCAGATATCCTCCACCCACAGGAGGTACAAACCCGAAGAGACTTGTTAACCTAAACAGGTTATCCCGAGAAAGAACTGGTGATCAGGCATAACCTAATCATAGTCTGAGTCCAGTTTTAAAGAGCCAACGGGTCACATTACAGGGAGCCTCCAGCTTCAGGGTCCCCACTAACTGACAAGAGAGGGAGCATGCAAACTAGGCAATGTCTCAGATCCCCCCCCCTCCTCCCCACCCAGTGAGAGAGTTCGGGTCAGGGCCCTTTGCCATCCAGTCCTCGCCACCTTCTGTAGCCCACCAAGGCGACGTCTGCTTGGCTTGCAGAAGGTCCCAGGTTCAATCCCTGGCATCTCCAGTTAAAAGGACCAGGCAGGAGGTGACAGGAAAGACCTTTCTCTTCCTGAGACCCTGGAGAGCTGTCACCAGTCTGAGTAGACAATAGTGACCTTGATGGAATGAGGATCAAGAATCTAAGTATTATAGAGTTGGAAGGGGGCATAGAGGCCATCTAGTCCAACCCCATCCTCAACACAGGAACAGCCTAAAACATCCCTGACAAGTGTTTGTCCAACTCCTCCTAAGGGGAAGCTCACCGGAAATGCTCAAGCAGCAACTGTTTGGAGATGGGCTGTGGCTCAGCGGTAGAGCATCTGCTTGGCACGCAGAAGGTCCCAGGTTTAATCCCTGGCACCTGCAGTAAGGAGCAGGTCGTAGGTGGTGTGGAAAACCTCTGCCTGAGACCCTGGAGAGCTGCTGCCAGTCTGAGTAGACAATACAGACTGGTGGCCTGATTCAGTATAAGGCAGCTTCTGTGCATACACTTAAAAGAGTCAAGGACAGGCTCCCCGATCAAGTCACCGGTTTCAAAGGTGTAGAAAAATCCACACACGCTCTCTCCCAATAGCCCCCTCTTCTCACAGTTCCTCCCACATCTCCCCCAAAGTGCCCGGCTACCGTCTACGTCATGCGAGTTACATGTTCTCGGAAGGAAACAGGGACGGGTGTCTTACGGAAGATCTTCACGTTGAGTGTGGCCTCAGCCTCTCCCTCCTCACTGGAGACCACGCACTTGTAGATGCCGGCGTCGTCGATGTCGACGTTGTAGATGGTGAGGGTGGACTCGGAGTCCCCGTTCTGCGCCACTGTGATCCGCTGCTGGTTCGTGACGAGCTTCTCGCCGTTGGGGGCGAACCAGGAAATGTCTTTGCGTTTGGCGTCCCCAATTACTGGAAGCAGAAAAGACTTTTAGGGAAAACTCTGGGACGGTGATACACTCAGTGGCTCAGGAGCTACATGTGGGTCTTTGTGATGTTACCCGTGGCTCTCCTGAGCACGGTTTCACAATGCGCCACCTGTCCTATGTTCCAGGAAAGTGGGCGAAGCCGTTGCCCAGTAGGACTTGCAGTTGGCAGGTGGCTCCTGCTTTGAAACAGCTGCTGCTGGCGTGTGGGTAAGCTGTGAGCCTCATGCCAGGGATGGAAGTCAAGGACCCAGCCCAGCACTTCTTGGGAGCACCCAGACTTCCATTCCCAAACCCTCTGAAGACCCCACGAAGCCGCTAAGAGGAGAAGTAAAGACACCGCCTTGGCCACCGCCCAGGAGAAAAGCAGTCTGGCCACTATAGGGTGGTGGTGGTTTCACTCCCTCTTCTCAACAACCAGTCTGCCCTCCTCTGGGCACCCTGCCAGTCTTGCTGTCTTTCCTGAGCTGCATTGCCTCATACTGAGGAGAGAGTGTCAAGGCAGAGGCAGAGGCCCTTCCCTTCACTCCAGACCCACAAGGACAGAAACGACCCTCATGTGCTCAGAGGTACTCTGGTAATTTAAAAGGTTATAGTAATATATTTAATATGAATAAAGGTAAAGGTTTCCCTTGCTTGAAAGCTAGTCAAATCCAACTCTAGGGGGCGGTGCTCATCTCCGTTTCCAAGCCGAAGAGCCAGCGCTGTCCGAAGCGGTACCTATTTATCTACTTGCAATTTCTTGCTTTCGAACTGCTAATATGAATAGTTGCGTCTTATTTTATTTATTTATAGTCCGCCTTTCTCACGGGGACTCAAGGTGGATTATACACAGAGGGAGTCAGTACAATCAGCGGGAGGGGACATTCCAGTAAACCGTACAACAAGATCTGAGTTGTAAAAACAACCAGAAATCTAAAAAAAACCCCAGAATTGAAGCAAAGTATAAGTATTCACACGATACATTAAATGATGAAAAACTACATAGTAGGATCTTACGAAGAAGAAGAAGAAGAAGAAGCAGCAGCAGCAGCAGCAGCAGCAGCAGAGCAGCAGCGATTGGATTTATACCCCGCCCTTCACTACCCAAGGGAGTCTCAGAGCGGCTGACAATCCCCTTTCCCCTCCCCTCCCCGCAACAGACACCCTGGGAGGTAGGTGGGGCTGAGAGAGCTCTTGACAGAAACTGCTCTTTTTCAAGGACAGCTGTGCCAGAGCTTGTGACTGACCCAAGGTCACATCAGCAGCTGCAAAGTGAAGGAGTGGGGAATCAAACCCGGTTCTCCCAGATTAAAGTCCGCGCACTTAACCACCACACCAAAATGGCTCTCAGCGAGCTACACCCAGTAGCATAGACCACGATCCCTAATCATTTATCCAAGTCGCTTCGTGAATTATTTTTATACCTGTAGCCCTGTTACCTGTACAGAAAAGCCCTCTTGAATATTCCAGTGCTGCATGGTTTGTGGAAAGTCAGGAGAGGGGGAGCCTTCCTGCCTTCTTCCTTATGATGTAAGTGTGTTCCCCAAGGCATACATTTGATTGATGGGAAATGCCAGTCTGCCTCTGCACAAGCCGGGGTGTGTGTGTGAGTACTCCTGTTCTTGCTCTTTCTATGGACTAGCTCAGATAACTGCAGGGGTGTGCTGACCCTGGGCGTGGCAGCTCACCCTGGCCACATGCAGCCTACCAAGCTGTTTTTTGCATCATCGGGGCAAAGCATTGGAGTGGGCGAATGTCTTTGAGCTGCGGTAGCTCAGTGGTTAAGACGCTGAGCTGCAGACCAGAAGGTCAGTAGTTCAGCAGTTCGAGACCCGAGTGCCGCGTGACGGAGTGAGCTCCCATCTCTGACCCCAGCTCCTGCCAACCTAGCAGTTTGAAAGCAAGAAATTGCAAGTAGATAAATAGGTACTGCTTCGGTGGGAAGGTAACAGCGTTCTGTGCGCCTCGACGTCTAGTCATGCCGGCCACATGACCACGGAAACACCTTTGGACAGCGCTGGCTCTTCGGCTTGGAAACGGAGATGAGCACCGCATGCCTAGAGTCAGATCTGACTGGCTTTTGAGCAAGGGAAACCTTTACCTTTAACAGCCCGAGGTGGCACGTGGAGGCCCCTGCACCCAACAGCTTGCTGCAGATGGAGAGCCAAGACAGGCTGGGACTTGGAGGGCTTTGCTCTGCAGAGCGGCCTTTTGCAACTCAGGAACTGGGTGGAACTGGGGTGTGGAGGGGGATAAACACTCAGAAAAGAACAGGGGGGACCAAAAGAAAAATCTTTCTGGGAACAAGTCTAGAATTCCCCGCCGAATTGCTTCTAGGGCTCAAAACACATTTCCTAGGATACGGAGGGCATTTCTGTGTGGCATTAACGTAATGTGTGTGGCATTAACATACAACTCCATCAGCTGCTGTTGCGTTTTTAAAAAGAGGGCTTGGTACAGGATGCCATGATCCACACTAAACACACTTTACAGGCCCATCTGTATACAAGAAGCACCCCAAAAGGTTCTGGTAAAGCTGAAATCTCAGCTAGGGCACCCCCAGTACCTGTTCAACACAGCCACCCAAAGGCATGCCAAGCACAGAGATCCAGCAGGTTCTATCCCACACAGCTCAATTTGAAGCATTTACATGGAAGTGCGCCTCACTGTTTTCAGTGGGGCATATTCCCAGGTTAGCATCCTTAACATCAAGAGCAGAGAGGTTCCAAAATTTTGGAGCAGATGGCAAGAACTGAGGGTGCTGCAGTGGTCAGAGTGTCAGACGTGGATCTGAGACACCCGGGTTTGAATCATCGCTCTGCCAGGGAAGTGTGCTGGGTGGGTGCCCTTGGGCCAGTCACACTCTCTATGCCTAACCTACCTCACGGGGCTGTTGTGAGGATACAACAGAGGTCAGGATGACGACGTACACCATTTGGGGTCCACAGTGGGGAGAAAGGTCGGGTATAAGTGGAGTCAATAAATAAACTTCTCTCTACTGCCCCCTCTGTGCCAGCCGGGTTGCCAAGAAAGCTTGTTGACCGCATAGAACAGAGGGCACCACATCCTAGGTGGGCGGGACCCCATTTGCTTCCAATATTTCATGTCAAAAATCAGTCCCCTTAAGGCCACAACAAGGAACAGGCAACAAGCAAAAATCCAAGCCCAACTGGGCATTGTAAAGGATCTCGGAGAGATGAACAGATAACTCTCCATCATTTCTTATATTTCCAGATTTCGTTCTCTCTCTCTCTCTCACTTTCTCTCCCCCCCCTTCCTTTCTTTCTTAGATTTATACCCCACCCTCCCCTCGGAGTCTCAGAGCGGCTTACAATCTCCTTCCTTTCCTCTCCCCACAATAGGCATCCTGTGAGGTGGGTGGGGCTGAGAGAGCTCTGAGAGAACTGCTCCTGAGAGAACAGCTCTGAGAGAACTGAGACTGACCTAAGGTCACCCAGCTGGCTGTATGTGGAGGAGTGGGGGAATTAGAGTCCGCCACTCTTAACCATTACACCAAACACCATTATTTCTTTATTTTATTTAAAATATTTTCATATTTATTTAAAATATTTCCACCCAGTTAAGGCCCCCTAAGGCAAGGACCCATGCTTCCAATCCCAGGATTCCTTGGGGGAGATGCCCCCCAGTAGCTAAGCCCATCTAAAAGCTGCTTCCGCCACACAGCATCAGAACTCCTGGGGTCTGCATTTTATATCGAAATTCACAGCTCTTTTATGAAGTTGCAATTGTTGGCGAAATATCAAAATGCTTTATCAGATAGATGATCATTTCCGGCGAAAGTTAATTTGCATTGAAGAGGGAAAGCAACCTTGTAAAATGTTTGTATGATCACCGTCTCTTGGGTTTTTAGAGGGTTTTCTTTACTTTCTCCTGTAGATTGTAGTTTCCCTTTCCTATTTTTTTCTGTCTGTAGTTTTTAGTTGGTAGTTATTAGAAAATGCAATAAAAAATCCCCTATGGGGGGCCAAAAAAAAAACAACCTCCTGGGGTCTGCTGAAATTTTTGGCTGAAAACACATAAGATGATTTTAGAAATATTGAACTTAAATCTAGTGTTAATACCAGAAACCTATCTGTTGAACATCATTCCGGATGGTTATGAGCGAGATGATGTATATATGCTGACCTATATTTTAACGTCTGCTAGAATCTTACTGGCTAAATATTGGAAAACTGATAAAACGCCCTCAAGAGAGGAGATAGCTCAGAAATTGTCGGAACTCTGCAGAAACGGATAGACTGAACATGTTATTACAAGGAAAAGACGAAGCGCTATATCTAAAACGATGGTCAAGAGTGTACAAATGGTTGAATGACAAATCTGATAAATAGACTCAAAATTGTAAAAATAATTTGTTTGGTATATACTGTTTATAGTGTAAAAAACATAAATAAAAACTGAAAGAAAAAAGAAGAAGAAGAACTCCTCGGGTCTGGGTTTCTGGGTCTGGAACAAAGACATCTGATGAATCATCGGGCTCAGTTTTGGAGTTTTAGTTCCACCAGCGCTTCCAAGCATCCTGACGTGATCCTTGGACAGCTGGTTGTCACTTATAAACAACATAATACTAAAAAGACAAGGAAGTCCATGTCTGGGACTGAGAAGCATCGCCTACAACTGGGAGCCCTTCTGGGATCTTACAGCAAAGCTCTCCGTTTCCGTGCTCTACACGGAGTGAGCGGGCGAGGCAGTTTCATCCAAGTGGGGGCAAGACTGACCCACACACACACCCCGCCAAGCTGCACTTACCTTCACAAACAAAGAATTTGGACTCTCCCACAGCGACTTCCACCTTGTTTGGAATAATGTTCACCTGGAGAGAGACTGCAAGAGAGAAAGAGAAGGGGACAGAGTGAGACTGCGGCATTCATATCCTGCAAAAGCGTGCTGGGCGACTGCGAGAGAGCCGCCATACTGTCAACCTTTCACACTAGAGCTTCTGGATAAAGATTAGCACGGAGGGGTTTCCACGGCACGGTCGGCATGTATCCCCCTTCCCCAAAAAAACCCACCCTGGTTTTGTTTTCTGAGCTGCTCACCAGTGAACCTGGGGCTGAAAAGAAGGCCAAGCCACATCCTGCCATAGAAATTCGGGAGTCACACGAGACCATTGTGTGCATCGCAGTGATGCAGGCCGGCCACTGTGACCGGTGCTCAATTACATCCCACACTCTCCCAGGGACTCCAGGTGCCCCAGAGTTACCTCTTCCTGTTCCCAGCTGACTCACAATCTGTGCAAGCAGTCTTAAAAAGGTATCTCCAGAACCTCTGAAGTTTCCCCTCCAGTCCACAAAGGAACTGGTCATTCAGGTTGCAGTGGGAGGCATTTCACGCATGCTCAGAGGTGTCCTTGCCTGAACACTCCTCAGCCAGCACCTAGGGGCCCACCCTCCCTTGACCCCTGAGCAGGCCCTTAGCTACAGTGGGGCACCTCGGGGCTAGGCCCCCTGACTTACTGGCAAGGTCCCACAACTTCCCATCCAGCCCAGGGCCCTCGAGCAGGTGCAGGGAAGGAACCAAGTATTCCTGCACAGCTGTCTGGCATGAAGGACCAGCTACGGTGGCCATGTGGAGCCAGACAGCACCTCTCTATTTCCCCCAGAAATGGAATTAAGTTAATTTTAATTTGATTAGCCATTAAACTCTAAGTAATTTAAATGTCCCCTGAACTTAAAAAATCCTGGCTACAGGCCTGTCCCTGAGGATCACTCCAGGCCCTTCTCCCTTCCCGGCCAGATCTGCCTCAAGCAGCTAAAAACAGTGGCCCACTCCAAAGCCACACTATACGACCACCACATTTACACTGGCTATACTGGGACGCCGGTGCGCGCATGTGTTCATGTGTACCAGAGGGAACAGAGAGTCTTGCTACAGGGCCCACCATTTTTGTGCACGAGGACCTACATTTGTTCTACAGGGTCCCACATTGAAGAAGGAGGAGGAGGAGGAGGAGGAGGAGGAGGAGGAGGAGGAGGAGGAGGAGATTGGATTTATACCCTGCCCTTCATTACCCAGAGGAGTCTCAGAGCAGCTTACAAACTCCTTTCCCTTTCCCTCCCCACAACAGACACCCTGTGAGGTAGGTGGGGCGGAGAGAGCTCTGACAGAAACTGCTCTTTTTCAAGAACAGCTGTGCTAGAACTATGGCTTGCCCAAGGTCATCCAGCAGGTGCAAGTGCAATCAAAGGAGCAATCAAACACGTTTCTCCCAGATTCGAGTCTGCGCACTTAACCACTACACTAAAGGGTCAAGAAAGATTGCGCGGGGAGGCAAAAAGCTGGCTAGTCCCTGACTGCTAATTCATGAGCGACGCCCTTCTTCTCTCCCTCTCTCTCTCTCTGCCCCACGCTGCTCCTTCCAGTGCTCCATTTTGCTCTCACGCTTTCCCTGGAGGTTACCATCTCTCCTTCCAATAACGCAGCAGCTGCCCTTTTAGTCTGCTTTATTTCTGGGTAATCTAATTTCTCTCGACCATATTACTCTAACATAATTCACTCCCGGGCAGAACGGCTGGGCCAAATGTAATGATAAAACGTGAAAGCTTTATTAGATTCAGGACGGCGAGAGCTAAATAGCCCGCGTCCGAAGAGACTTGGTGTCTCCCTCCCTCCTATTAATCTTCCGGGCGCCTTCTCCTGGGCATGGTATGAAGGCTCCTTCCAGGGTGGGCTTCTCTTGGGGATCACAAGAGGGCAGAGATTACGCTCGGGAGGGAGTCGTTTAATTCAAGGGTCGATGATCCCAAACTGAAGGCTGGTGCAGATTCAGAAGCAGACTTCAAAGCATAAGAACATAAGAACATAAGAGAACATAAGAGAAGCCAATGTTGAATCAGGCCAATGGCCCATCTAGTCCAACACTCTGTCACACAGCGGCCAAAATATACCAGGTGCCATCAGGAGGTCCAGCAGTGGGGCCAGGACACTAGAAGCCCTCCCACTGCTACCCCCTCCAGCACCAAGAATAGAGTGCAGCATCTGCCCCAGACTGAGAGTTCCCATCTATACCCTGTGGCTAATAACCACTGATGGACTTCTGCTCCATATGTTTATCTAATTCCCTCTTGAAACTGTCCATGCTTGTAGCTGCCACCACCTCCTGTGGCAGGGAATTCCATATGTTAATCATTCTTTGGGTGAAGAAGTATTTCCTTTTATCTGTTCTAACCCGACTGCTCAGCAATTTCATGGAGTGCCCACGAGTTCTTGTATTGTGAGAAAGGGAGAAAAGGACTTCTTTCTCAACCCGTTCAATCCCATTCATAATCTTATAAACCTCGATCATGTCACCCCTCAGCCGCCGTTTCTCCAAGCTAAAGAGCCCCAAGCCTTTTAACCTTTCTTCATAGGGAAGGTGTTCCACCCCTTTTATCATTCTAGTTGCCCTTTTCTGCCCTTTTCCCAATGCTATAATATCCTTTTTGAGATGTGGTGACCAGAACTGTACACAGTATTCCAAATGAGGTCGCACCAATGATTTATACAGGGGCATGATGATACTGGCTGATATACAGGGGCATGATGATACTGGATCACCCCTGGATGTTTGATTGACACCTTTTTACCCTTTGTGAGTCTCTCTGGAACTCTAGATTCAAGTCGAATCTGGCTGTTCTACCGCAGACTAACTACAGCTGCCCTCTGTAAATATCTCGGGAGCTCTGGTGACCACTTCCTTAAAACAAAGTCAAGATAAGGAACTCCAGCTAAGCCACTGGTCCTTCTAGCTCACTCTGCTGTGCTGGGCAGGAGTCCTCAGAAGCCTCTGGCCATGGAAGTCTTGCCAAACACCCACTACCCAACTCCTTTTCAGAGGGCTGGAGCCTCCGACCTCCTGCATGCCAAGTGGAGACTGGACCACTGAGCCACACTTCCTTCTGCAGTGGTTTACTGACACTGGGAGATCTTCTTTGCCCCCTCCAGTTGAGTGCGGCTGAGCATGGGATGATTTGCTCCCTAAGCTCCTCTCGCACAGCACCTGCTTTCTGCATGCTGCCCGGCACAAGGTGATTGGCTCACAACTGGTGGATGGGTGGACCTGGGCTAACTGGCCATTGGGCCTTTCCAGTCCTACCATCTACCAGTTCTGCCCTTAATAGGCTGTGGTTCAGTGGTAGATTCTCTATCTGCATAGCATGCAAGAGGTCCCAGGTTCAATCCCCAGCATCTCCAGGTAAGGACTAGGCAGTCGGTGATGGGAAAGACTTCCACCTGAGACCCTGGAGACCCAGTCGGAGTAGATAACACTGACTGTGATGTATCAAGGGTTTGATTCAGTAGAAGGCAGCAGCTACTGCTGCTGCTGCTTCTTCTTCATCATCACCACCACCACCACCACCACCACCACCACCATCATCATCATCATCATCATCATCATATTTCTAAACCACAATCCCCTGTAAGCAGGGCTAAGGGCAGTGCACAACAGTAAAAACACGATCATAATTTAAAATTTCACACAATAAAAACACAGCAATTAATCTAACCAGATGGCACTGCGAAACTTCAAATTGCGCGGGGGGGGGAGGCCAGAAAGACAGGCATGCCAGACAGATGGAAAAACCATTGCTGTCTTCAATCAAACGCCTGGTGGAACAGCTCTGCCTTACAGGCCCTGCAGAATTGCATTAAGTCCCGCAGGGCGTGAATGTTGTCCGGCAGAGCGTTCTACCAGGCTGGAGCCAGGCCCAAGAATGCCCTGCCTCTGGTTGAGGACAGCCGGATGTCTCTTTGGCTAGGGATTACCATTAAGTTTTCATCTGCAGAACATACGTGTCTTCAGGGGATATATCAGGAGAGGCTGTCCCGAAGATAAGTGGGTCCCAGACCGTTTATGGCCTTAAAAGTTAATACCAGAACTTTGAACACAGATGTTCATGTGTTCCATTCTGAGACTTTTGCTCCGAGTCCCAGCTTTATAGGGGCCAATCAACTTCTGGACACCTGCAACCAAGTGCTGTTGCCCATTGGCCGAGGAGCCAAACCACCCATGAGTGCCAGTTCTCGCCCTGCCCTCTGTCTCAGAAGGAGAAACCATGCCTGCCAGGTGAGTTACCCTGCAGGTTCTCTCCTAAAGCCGAAGCAAGACAGAACAAACCTTTGTCTTCCTCTGCGTCCCCCCTAGCTAGAATCCTTTCTGGAGCACAGAGACGCAAACGCAGATCCCTCCCAGTTGCTGGAATCTCAGACACTGGCAGCCTTTCATGATAAGTAATGAGCCATTAGGGAAGCCATAATTGGATCCTGGCTCCTTTCCGCGGACAAGCTTGTCAGAGCTTCCTGGCCTAACTCGTCCAGGTCAGAGAAAGATTTCAAGAGGGTTGACCTAATGTGTGCGATTTCTAAATTGCAGCCATTAGTCGGAGAGGAAACAATAGCCGTAACAGAACAACTGCTCCATCCCGCATAGCCAAAGCTTAATTTGTTAAACTGCTCGACAGCTCAAGAGACCACAGCATCGGCTGCCTCCTGTCGTGGCCATCGAACCCCAGAGCAATGTGCTTCACCTGTCCTTCCATCCCTTGAGAAGATGCAATGCTCTCGCAACAGCTGTGTTGTTCCTTTAATGAGAACGCAGTACTGTGGGATCCAGTGCTGGGACCCTGCTGAAAAACTGGCCCCACCTGGATTCTACAGCAGCCACGGAAGAACAGTGGTTAGACTGTCAGACGAGGCCCCGTCTCTGCCACGAAACTCGTAACTGTCTGGGAGTAGCCAAGCCCTCTTTCAACCTAACCTACCTTGTTGCCTTTTTGTGACAATTAAATGGGGATGGAAGACACCTGAACTCCTTGGAAGAAGAAGAAGAAGAAGAAGAAGAAGAAGAAGAAGAAGAAGAAGAAGAAGAAGAAGAAGAAGAAGAAGAAGAAGAAGAAGAAGAAGAAGAGGAAGAGGTGGAGGAGGAGAAGAAGACTGGATTTATACTCCGCCCATCACTTGGAGTCTCAGAGCGGCTTACAAACTCCTTTCTCTTCCCCTCCCCACAACAGACACCCTGTGAGGTAGGCGGGGCTGAGAGAGTTCTGACAGAAACTGCTCTTTTCAAGAACAGCTCTGACAGAACAATGGCTTGCCCAAGGTCATCCAGCAGCTGCAAAGTGGAGGCGTGGGGAATCAAACCCGGTTCTCCCAGATGAGAGTCTGCGCACTTAACCACTACATCAAACTGGTGCTAACTGGCAGGATAAAGTCGTACAACACACAAAGAGAGATTCCACAGCACAGTGACAGCAAATACTCCCGAGGAGAAAGCCAGCTTCCCTCTCAGCCTGAGTCCCGAGTTCAAATCTTCTCTCAGCCCAGAACTTAGTCAGTGGATTTGGCAAGCCCCCCCCCCCTCTCCCTCAGCCCTTGTTCTGCTTTGGGGATTGTGCCAATGAGCAAAGGATAAAAAGCATTTCAAATAAATCATCAGCGGGTTGGATCTAGCAGGAATTTTCACTAGTCTGCCCCACACACATTGTAGCTCCCCAGCTGCCTATGATGGTGCTCCTAAGGGACTCCTGTCTTCCAGAAGCAGCATTTTGGGGTACTCAGTGGATTGCAGAGGGAGGGGGAGGCAGAGAAAGTTCTGCTCTGTTGGCAGAAGTGGTAAACAGTATCTGGATTCCACCTATCAAAATCTACAATGCAGAGATACCAAGCCCAAAATGTTATATGCGATATGGTATTGCTATAAACATGTATACAGAGCTTCAGCGTGCTTCACACATGATATCTCAGTTATCCTCACAACAGCCCTGCAAGGTTGATCTTACAAGTCCAGTATTACAGATGGAGGAGGGTTAACCACTGAGGCTTGGAACCTAATGAATTCATAGCACAACACCAACTGCACACTCCCCGTGGGCTTCCTTGTGGGGTAACTGGCCTACCATGTGGTACCTACGGAGCTGTGCCTGAAGAGATGGCACTCAATTTAAGCCTCACCCGCAACATTGGGGGGGGGCAAGAGGGCGGCTCCCACACTAGAAGATTTTGCTTCTCTTGAGAAGTTGGATTGATAAGATTATTAGTGTTTGCATCTTTTTTTACCATAAAACCGGTCTGATGCCCCTTTGAACACATGGCAATTAGCATACCTTCTAACAGTGGTGAGGTCCAATCACAAAGGTTTACATGTGAACACATGAAGTTGCCTTATATAGTGAGTGTGTGTTTGTGGGGGGGGGTATTTGTGAATTCCCTGCAGGGGGGTTGGACCAGATGACCCTGGAGGTCCCTTCCAACTCTATGGTTCTATGGAATCAGACTCTTTGTCTCTCAAGGTCAGTTTTGTCTACCCAGACTGGCAGCAGCTCTCCAGGGTCTCAGGAACTACCTGATGCTCTTAACTGGAGATGCCTGGAACTGAACCCAGGACCTTCTTTATGCAAAGCAGAGACTCTTCCACTGAGCCACGGCCCCTCCCTTGATGCAGTACACACAGGAAGCTGCCATATCATCCTGAATCAGGCCCTTGGTCCATCAAGGTCAGTACTGTCTACGAAGAAGAAGAAGAAGAAGAAGAAGAAGAAGAAGAAGAAGAAGAAGAAGAAGAAGAAGAAGAAGAAGAAGAAGAAGAAGAAGCGAGAAGAAGAAGAAGAAGAAGAAGAAGAAGGAGAAGGAGAAGAAGAAGAAGGAGAAGAAGAAGAAGAAGAAGAAGAAGGAGAAGAAGGAGAAGAAGGAGAAGAAGGAGAAGAAGGAGAAGAAGAGATTGGATTTATAACCCACCCTTCACGTGGAATCTCAGAGCGGCTTACAAACTCCTTTCCCTTCCCCTCCCCACAACAGACACTCTGGGAGGTAAGTGGGGCTGAGAGAGCTCTGACAGAAACTGCTCTTTTTCAAGGACAGCTGTGCCAGAGCTTGTGACTGACCCAAGGCCACATCAGCAGGTGCAAGTGGAGGAGTGGGGAATCAAACCCAGTTCTCCCAGATTAGCCCGCACACTTAACCACTACACCAAACTGGCTCTCCAGGGTCTCAGGCTGAGGTCTTTCACATCACCTCCTACCTGGTCCTTTTAAACAGGAGATGCCGGGGATTGAACCTGGGACCTTCTGCATGTCAAGCGGGGGCTCTGCCACTGAGCCACAGCCCCTTCCCTCAGTGGCAGACCCAGGTACTCATGGCTAAGAGCTGCTGACTGACTCCTCCATCCTCACAAACTCATCTTCTCCCCTTTCACAAGCCAGTGACCACCACTCAGCTTGCGGCAGCAAATTCCGTTCAGTGGCGCACTATGTGAAGAGGCCCCCTTCTGTGCCTGCCCTGAATCTACACCTGTGGGCACTTCAAGGGACGGCGATGAACCCTTCTGGGTTCCTTCTGATCCAAAGGGAACTCCGAGGGTGGCTAATGGCCGCTTGAGTCCCGCGACCTCAGATTCAAACAGCTTCTCTCAGAAGTGCCCACAACAAAGAAATCTGCCTCCTTGGCCCGGATCTCCTTCCTCCCAGAACCGCCTCAGGACTGCTGTTCTCCTCCTATAAATAAGCTGCTGCTGTCAACACTGCTGAGCCACGCTTTAAAAATGTCACTGTCTGGTTCGGCGCAGGCTGTGAAACGGTGACAGGTTGACGGGAGGCCATACGACGTGTCCGCATCCGCCGCTGCTGTCAATCGAGGACAGAAAAGGCACGACCCAGCAGGGTTCTGGCCAGAGTGTCCAGAGACTGAGAGGCTGGAATGTGATTTCAGCAGAAGGCCGGAAAGGTCTGTCCCAGACGCATGGCTTCTGGCGGATGAGTTCGGGCTTTTGAGCCCAACTGAGGCGACCAACTGATTCGATCTTTTCCACTGTTTAACTGGCTTTTAATTTAGTAAATGTAAATACAGAGCCCCGATCTCAGAAGCTAAGCAGGGTCGGCCCTGGTAAGCCCTTGGATGGGAGGCCACCAAGGAAGTCCAGGGTTGCTACGCAGAGGCAGGCAACGGGCAATACCACCTCTGAATGCCTCTTGGCTTGAGAACCCTGCTGGGTTTTGCCATAAGTCTGCTGCAACTCGACAGCACTTACCACCCCCAACAAATATATAACATTAACTCCTTTTTCAAGGTGAATTTCAAGGGGTCTGCAAAGGAAAGGGGCCATTGTTTTCCAGGGCTCTTTTTGTAGCAGGAACTCCTTTGCATATTAGAAGACACCCCTAATGTAGCCAATCCTCTAAGAGCTTGCAGAGCTCTCCTTACAGGGGCTACTGTAAGCTCTTGGAGGATTGGCTACATCAGGGGTGTGTTGCCTAATATGCAAAGCAGTTCCTGCTACAAAAAGAACCCTGCCTGTGACTGTTTATATGTTAACCACTTGCCACAAAGCGATACACATGTATACACTCCTCCATTAGGGATAACATAATGTATAAACCCCAGCATTACATCCAACACTCGTAAAGCCACAAGCAGAAAGAGCAAACCCAGCAGCTCAGATTCTCCAGGCAACAGACCCTTCAGCCAGGCCCGTAGCTAGCCAGGGGCTGTGGGGGGGCGATGCCCCTCCTGATTTTGCCCTGCCCCCTCCTGGTTCCTCTGTGCTCCCTCCTCTCCCAGCCCCACTGCCCTCACCCAGCCCCCGTTGCGACTGGCGACGACTGCAAGGCCCGCACACCTTGTGGTTGGCCGGGAGGAGGAAGAGAAGGAGGAGATTGGATTTATACCCCACCCTTCACTACCCAGGGGAGTCTCAGAGTGTCTTACAAACGCCTTTCCCTTCCCCTCTCCACAACAGACACCCTGTGAGGTAGGCAGGGCTGAGAGAGCTCTGACAGAAACTGCTCTTTTTCAAGAACAGCTCTTATCAGAACTACGGCTTGCCCAAGATCATCCAGCCAGGTGCAAGTGGAGGAGTGGGGAATCGAACCCGGTTCTCCCAGATTAGAGTTCACACACTTAACCACCACACCACACTGGCTCTGGGGAAGTGGGGGGCCGGGTGGAGAAGAGGGTGGCGGGATGGGAAGGCGCCTCCCAGGATCGATCAGCTGCTCACCCTGAAGCCCTGGCCCTCGACCCTGCTCCCCACGCAACTGCGGGGTGGAGGGAGGGCAAGCAAAGGGAATTATGTCCTCGCCCACACTGCCTGCATCCTCCTCATCTGGGCAGTGAGTTTCACTTCAGGGCCGGAGGAGTTTGTCACAAGAGAGAGGTGAGTGTGTGCTGGAGAAGTCCAAAGTTAGGAGGAAGACCTGCCTGCGGGCTGAGCTGCAGGAGCTCAGGGCGGCCTTCCTGGAGAGCAGCTGGTCGGTGAGGCCGGGAGATGCTGCTGGGGGGGGGCTTCTCTCCAGGGGAAGAGAAGGAGCAGCGGTGCCCTTCAGCCCATCTTCGCACCCCTCCAGCTACAGGGCTGCCTTCAGCCTTAATCCAAACTGAAGGCCAGGCAGAATAAAGTAAAACCTTGTTAGACCAACCAGAAAGCCCTTAATGGCTAGTGCCAGCTTCAGGACTTAAAGAGAGGGCAGGCCCATAGTTGGGGGCCAGAGGCAGGACAGATCTAACCGACATCAGGGCCAGCCTGAAGGTTACGTCTGCTGATCCAAGGGATGTCCATCGCCCCTTCCCGCTCTGCCACAGCCCCTCCTGGAATCATGACGTTTTGACCGGTCGTGTCCCACGTCACTGACAGCCACCGACAGAAAGCAGGGAAACGTGAAACGCCGAGATGCCAAGACACGGGTACATTCTCCTCGCGGAGCAAGCCGCACAGTTCCTGTCTGTAATGGCAGCCATGCATTTTCCTGGACGCCTAGCTTGGGCCACAGTTATAAGGAAAAGCCGTGCTTTGGGGGTCGCCCTCCCCTCTGTTGGCTGCAACTTGGCAGCATTCTCCTCCTCCTCCTCCTCCTCCACCACGCCTAAGAAGCAATGCTGGAAATCTGGGCAACCAATGATGAAGCAATGAACCCAAAGACTTGCTGGAGGAAGAGCTGGAAACATTTAGCCACCTATTCCAATGCTCCCTCTAAGATGTGGAATCTTGTGAGCAAAAATTCTACTTTGTGAGCTTTTGGCATAAAAGTTGTGAGTGAGCAATTTGGCTGCTGCATAAATTAGTTTGCTCTGGAGCCCTCCTTCCTGAGCGAAGACAAAAATATGTGAGCTGGAGGCTAAAAAACTGTGAGCTAGCTCATACTAACTCGACTTAGAGGGAACACTGACCTATTCTACAAACCATGCAGTGACGGACAGTCTCCCATTGACTGTATACGTGCAGGCTCTCCTTCCATACTATGAACAGGTCTCAGGCTGCATTTCAGGGCCAGGAAATCAGCTCTGGTGGGAGGAGGGCGCACTGGCCCGGCGCGGTGAGCTCAGCGCTCACGGAAGAAAGCCGGGGAGCGAGGCCTGTCAGAGTTGCCTCCCGAACCCATCCATTTGCGGATAACCTCTGGGCCATTTAAGGCATTAAGTCCCCAGGAGGCCACTTGCCAGGCCTCCCCCATTCTTCTTCCAATCACATTTGTCCAGGTTTTGCTGCCCATATCAATTCATTACAGATTCAATTTCCCAATTCATAAAACTGGCCTTCCATTTGCAAAGCATCTCCAGGGAAACGGATGGCTTCTGTGATCCAAAGTGACTCCGCTGTGGCATGACATGGGGGGGGGGGAGAAGATGTCTGCCGGGCTGGCTCCAGGGGAGGCAGAGCGCCGAAGGGATCTGTTGCTCAAAGAAGACTCCCGGCCCAGTCTCCCAGAGCAAGGGAGAAAAGGGGCACGGAACAGAGGGCAAGGACTCTTGCACCAGTCTAGGGTCAGAGAACCAGGGCACTACGCCAGGGCGGCCTATCAAAATAGTACAGATAAGGAGGTGCCAGAGGACTGAACAGAGCCATGTGCAAACCACGTGTAGGGATGGCGAGGGCACAGTGGAGAAACGGCAACACCAAGACACAAGCCCTCACCAGCTGGACTAAAAATGGTGCCTCCTGAAAGTACCCATAGGCAATGGCACAGGCTAAGCAGGATGCTGGGGAAGCCTGAATATCTGCAACCTGGAGGGTCCTCACGTCTAAAAACCTTCTAAAAGTGAGGAAATGGGGGGGCTTCCTCCTCCTCCTCCCCCTTTTGACTCTTCTCTGAGGCTCTGTGGCAGCCAGGAGTCAGCAACTGGAAACCTTTGTGCCAAATCCGGCTCCTGCTGATATCTCCTGGCTCCTCCTCCTTATGGCCAACTTGGAGCCTAAGGAAGGTGTTAGCAATAGTGGCGACATCGATGGTAATGGAAATTGCCAGCAAGCAACTGGGCGGGAGGGAATTTGGGTCCATTATACATACGTTTCAAAAGACAAACTCCATGGCGGGAACTATTAGGAAAAGGAAATACTGTAATGCCCTTGTACAGAGCTATGGTTGTAGCCTTACTGGGAAGAGTGGGCAGTTCTGGTTGCTGTATCTCAGAGAACCAAGGAGGGCAACCAAGATAATTAAGGGATTGGAGCACCCCTCCTGTGAGGAAAGGCGGAAGAGTTTGGACTTTTCAATCTTGAAAAAAGAGGGCTAAGGGAAGACAGGGTAGAGGCTCATAAACTTGGATGGAGGGGGCTCTTTCTCCTTCTTCCATAATACTAAAACTCGGGGGTGCCCAAGGTAAGGTGCTGTGAAACAGGTTCAGAAAGGACAGAAGGGGATGCTTCTTTTTATTTAACGAGTTCTTAACTCACTGCTTGTGGAGGTAGTGACGACCACAACCACAAATAACGTTAAAAGGGGTTTGGGCAAATTCGCGGAGGAGGGGCCTATTGATAGCTACTAGCCATGGTGAATAAAAGGAACCTCCATATACAGAGGGAGTAAACCTCTAAAACCCAGTGCTGGGGGCAGCATCAGGAGAGGGCCTCCGTCTCCATGTTCTGCTCACTTGGCTTTCCAGGGCAACTGATTAGTTGCTGCTAGAAACAGTACTAGAAGATGGAGCACTGCTCTGAGCTAGCAAGCTCTACTGACGTTCTAAAATCTGCAGCTGAATTTGGAGATAAGCAAAGGTGTCAAGTGATTTTTCTCGCCATCACCAACCTCTGGTGCTTTCTGAGTGACATATCAAAGTTCCATTTGCTAGAGCAGGCAAAGGAAGGGGTGGGGAGGATGGAAGACCAGGAGAAACCCCTGAGCATAGGGTGGGGGAACCGTGACTGACTCATCTCTACTAATTAAAGAGGCAGAGGGAGGAATCTCTGGGTTGCACACTAGGAACCCAATTGTCAAAACACCCTGCAAAAGTTCAAGAGGCAGTTCTGGAACCACCCTTTTCATGTCTAAAGGATGCAAGCTGCATTCTCCATCTCCTCTAAAGAAAAGGAATGTTCCAGAACTGCACACAACCAGAATGGCTGAGCCTTCTGCCAGCCATACCTGTCCAGTACCTCTCCTAGCCTGTGAGCAAACTGATCTGTTAAAAAAAACAACCAAAAAAAACCCCAGACGCAATGTCCCGATTTGCCACAAAGTGAACCATCTCAAATTGGGCAATGCATGGAAAAGTTTGTGGAACTGTCCGATTTATATCCTTGGATTTACATGCAGAATTAAGAGTTCCCTCACAGCAGCATTTGGTTTTTGTATAGTTCAGAAGTGGCACTGCTCCACCCCCACCCTAATGTGATTCTCTCACATCCGTGTTCCTTTGATCCATTAATCTCATGCTAAGGGCTAATGCACTTGGGTGGGGAGATGTTCAGTGCATTTTGGTTTCTTTATAAATATTTCCTAATGTAACCTCTTAGCATACAAGGTGTATTGTTAAAAGTGTTGTGTTGTTGTTGTTTTTTTGAAATTGTAGTGTTTTTAAAAGTGAAGCAAATCTCCAATTTTTATTTATTCATTGACTTGATATCTAGCTTCAATTAGGTCACAAGGTCTACAGAAAACCAACTCACACAGACCGTTATTTACACAAAAACTTCAATCACCACCCTCGGCAAAAAAGAGGCATAATCAAAACATTAGTAGACCGTGCAAGACGGATATGTGAACCACACTTTCTCAATGACGAACTAAATCATCTTAATCACGCACTCCAAGCAAATGGCTACTCCAAGAATGAAATCAGAAGAGCGATTAAACCAAAGGTAAAACAAACAACTGAGGAAAAAGAGTCTCCCACAGGAAAAGTGTTTTTGCCATGTATCAAAGGAATCACTGATCAGATGGGAAAACTTATGAAAAAACACAACCTACGAACAGTATTCAGACCCACCAGAAAAATACAACAGATGCTATGATCGGCAAAAGACAGAAGAGACCCCCCCCTCACTTCTGCAGGAGTATACCGCATACCATGCAGTTGTGGACAAGTTTACACCGGGACCACACAGCATAGCATTCAGACAAGAATAAAAGAACATGAAAGACACGGCAGACTTGGCCAACCTGAAAAATGAGCAGTGGCTGAACATAGCCTGACCCAAACAGGACACAGCATTTGATTCCAAAACACTGAAAAACTGGACAACACTTCCAATTACCATGTCAGATTACACAGATTACACAGGGAAGCCATTGAAATTCATAAACATAAACATAATTTCAACAGGAAAGAAGAGCGTTTAAAAATAAATAAGGTATGGTTTCCTGTCCTGAAAAAAACAAAATGCTCTACAGCTGACAATGGCACTACAGATAAGATTAGAGTTTCAACAGCCATTCCACACACAAAAGAACCTCATCAAGAAACAGGAAACCTCCTCAGGAAACAATCCATAGATAAAAGAACGTCCTCAGGAAAGCTCCTCCATTAGCATGTTCATAGCCTGGAGAACTCCTACAAGATAATGACTCAGCCCTACCCCACCTTCCAGGGTAGAGATAAATTACCTGCCTACCATTTTTCTGCTCAGCTTGACACAGAGAGTACTCCATCTTTCTGTGTTATACCTCTGAAGACACCAGTCACAGCTACTGGCAAAACGTCAGGTCCTACAATGCCTAGACCACACAACCTGGAAAATCTACAGCAACTAATGAACTCTGGCCGTGAAAGCCTTCAACAACATATAGCAAGGAGTGATCAAGGTTTATAAGATAATGCATGGGATAGAGCAGGTAGAGAAAGAGGTGCTTTCTGCCTTTCTCACAATACAAGAAATCGTGGGCACTCAATGAAGTTGCTGAACGATCGGGTTGAAATGGATAAGAGGAAGTACTGCTTCACCCAAAGAGTGATTAACACATGGAATTCACTGCCACAGGAGGTGGTGGCGGCTACAAGCATGGACGGCTTCAAGAGGGGATTAGATAAATATATGGAGCAGAGGTCCATCAGTGGCTATTAGCCAAAAGGTATAGATAAGGGACTCTGGGGCAAGGGATGCTCTGTATTCTTGGTGCTTGGGAGGGTCAACAGTGGGAGGGCTTCTGGTGTCCTGGCCCCACTGCTGGACCTCATGATGGCACCTGGTATTTTTGGCCACTGTGTGACACAGAGTGTTGGACTGGAAGGGCCATTGGCCTGATCCAACATTGGATTCTCTTATGTTCTTATGTGATAAAGCATGACAAAGCATGATCGAACATGACCAAGCAGGGGGAGGCCAACCCAGATGAACCTCCGCTGCCTCAACCATAGGCCTGGAGGAACATCTCCATTTTACAGGCCCTGTGGAACTGTATTACATCCTGCAGGGCCTGGATCTCACTTGGGAGAGTGTTCCACCAGGCCGGGGCCAGAGCCGAAAAGGCCCTGACTACGGTTGAAGCTAAGCGGATATCTTTCAGACTAGGGATCACCGGAAGATGTTGACCTGTGGTGCGCAAGGCTCTCTTTGAGGGACATAGCAGGACAGCCTTGCTGGGAAAAGCCCCACCTGACCCCACTCACATTTCTAAAAGCACTCGGTGGGTGCTGGAAAAGGTGTTGGAGGGCACTGTGTTGGGGATGGTTGCTATGGAGTGTTCAGTTTTCAGTCTCAACTCTGGAAAACAAAGAGCTGCCTTCCAGGCATGCCAGCTCTGACACACTCCTGAGAGTTCTAGGAAAATTAACAAAACATCCTTGCCGTGTCTTGCAGGGACTGCATCCCCGTCCCTCTTCTCATCACACCAGTTTGCAGCCACACCTGCCCTGTTCAGCTAGTTGGCAACATGGTCATCTATTTATAGGAGATGCGAAATACACGTGCTGCCAGGAATTATTGGCCTATATTGGGCCCATTGAAAGCAAGCTCTATAATAATCCTGTGGAAGTTGGAGAGAAGCACTGCTGGGTCAGGTAGAGCATAATGCACCGCTACCAGCTGGGTGCTGCTACCGTGCAGATTTAATAGACTGGTTTAACAGGCACTCCCTTCTCCCTTATGAGGACTGAGGGGACTAAAGTTCTTGAAAATGAAAATGCCTGGCACGCTCGCCAAACTACAATCCCCAGTATTCTTTGTGGGAAAGTAAGGCAATCAAAAGGGGCACAAAGCCAACGTTCGCTTGCAGTACAGAAGGGCTCCCAGTGGAAGCCGCTGCCCTTCAATGAAAGTGAGCCAGCACATCACTTGTACTCCAGAAAATTCAAAAGAAAACCACTCACAACCAATTTGTAGGTATTGTCACCTGCATACCTTGAGGACTGCCTTCTCCCACACAAACCTACCTGCTCCCTCCGGTCATCCTTGGACGCCCTGCTTTGGTTGCTGCCCCCCCCCCCCACTATCTGAGGCAAAATGGGTCGCAAACAGAGACAGGACCTTCTTGGTTGTGGCACCAAAACTTTGGAACTCCCTTCCCAGGCAGACCCATCTTTTGTTTTCAATTAAAATGTTTTAAATTAATAAATAAGAAATTGTGGTTCCTTTCACAGGTCACAAAAATGAGCACCCTGCCCCAAGCCACTGAGGTTACATCAATCTTGAGGCCATTTTGCTCCACATCAAAATAATTCCCCATCCGTTCTGGGCTCTGGAAAGGGACAGGGGCCCCCATCTGCTCAGCTCCTTTGTTAACAAACCCAAGACAGTAATGGGTGGACAACACTTTATCCCCCCCACCCCCCGTGGTGGATACAGCTGTGACCAGAGCCAGGCAAAGCCGTCATCGTCTCCAGATTTCAGCGAGCGAACCGAAGAGATAATTTCCCGGCTTCTCATGCTGTCCAGAGATGAACAACTGCCTTTGTCATACAAGACACAATTCAGCACGCAGTACGACAGCTACCTCAGCTGACCTCTTTTGCCGCAGCAACCAAATGTCTAGACAAACAAGAAGAACGGGAGAGGAGGGGGGAGGCCTCGTTTTACCACGGGGATATGAGGTGACGCAGATCTTCCCGCTTCCCTTATCTCTGGGGCCAGAGCGCCATGTGACAGCGCAGCAGGCCTGATACGTAAACAGGGATGGAGGATCAGTTCCACACACACCCCCTCCCGCTCTGGACGGATTCGGAGAAAGCATTTTGCATACTAATCGGTCTCTCTCTCTCCTCCACCTTCCTAATCCAGCTAATCTCTATCCCTCAGTTTGAAAAGGGCAAGGAAGACTAGATAATGGGTTTGAGCCGAAACAACATCAGAGTCGGACCAGGCAACCTCATTAACAGCGGCGGGTCCCGGGGCTTAGTCAAGCAGGGCAGACTCCCGGAGCACAGACAAGAGGCTTAAGCACTAAGGCCAGTTCAAAGCAAGCCCCTCGCGAGAGAATCCTCCGCTGAGACACAACCCTGGAGAGGTGGCTAAGTGTCCCGGAGACCCGGATGGACTCTGGAGAGCAGCCTCAGGCCCAGTGTTCAAGGTTTGGGCCTCGGCCCGGTGTGGGCGGGAGTGGAGGAGCACGCTAGGTTGTGTGCGCAGGAACAAATGCTCCTCCATTCAAAATATTCTGCTAGATATCAGGGAAAAGGAATCTATGTCTACACGTCTCCCTGACACGAAAGATTCCTGGCGTTGTGTCCTGGCACATGCGGTCGCCTTTCTACGTGGCCAGGCGGACTAGCCTAGCTTCGCATCCCTAGACAATAGAAGGAGAGGATCCTAGAACCAGCCTATCAGCTCGCCTGGATCCGCAAGGGAACCTATGGCTGCAGTCAGGGGTCTTTTTTGGGGGGAGCGCACCGGAGCACAGCTCTGGGAGCTCAGGAGCCAAGCCCCGCCCCCAGCCGGCGTCCCGGGGAGTCTTTCAGGCAACCGAATGTCAATTTCAGCTCCATTATATCCTATGGGCCATTGAAGTCAATGGTGAAAACAAAGGGTATATTCTGGGGGCTGGAGGGGAGGGGTTTGAGGGAGAGGCTCCAAACTCACCGGGTAGCTGATGGAGCCTCTCCTCAAGATATCCACCAAGTTTCAAGAACATTGGATCAGGGGGTCCAATTCTATGGGCCCCCAAACAGGTTGCCCCATTCCCTCCATTGTTCTCTATGGTGGGAAAAAGTAACTTTCTTTCCCACCTTTTTCTCTTCTCTTTTTTCCTCCTTTCTCTGTTTCCCTCCTTCTTCCCTCTCTTTCTTTCCCTCCTTCTTTCCTTCTCTTTCTTTCCCTCTTTCCTTCCTTCTTTCCTTCTCTCTACTCTCTCTCTTTCCTCCCCTCTTTCCTCCTTCTGTGGCCCAACTCTCATGAGAAGGAGTTTAAACTTTAAACCCCTTCTCTCTTAGCTCCCCCACCCAGACCAGCTGGGGAAGGGAAGGGGAGGCTTTTGAAGATGCCTCCCCCCTTTTTGCTTCCCCTTCTGACATCACTTCCGGTGATGTCAGGGGGCGTGGCATATGCGAATAGCCTAATAGCTCATTAACATACCATATGCTAATGAGCTCCTGCAGCTGTTTTTCTACGAAAAGACCCCTGGCTGCAGTAACTCTGTATATAATCCTATCATTGGTGTGGACGTGTTGGGTGTGGTTTAAAGCGGCCTCTGGCCGACTACTGTATCTCAAGTTTTTTCCTAATTCCGAAGTAAAGTATGAGCTGAAATCACTACGCTGTTTCACGGCAGAGCGTTTTGTCATGTGAGTGCGTCATGTGAAAAGACAAGCAGTCGGGTCCGGAGATCTCACCAACAGACTTTGCCCATGTTACTGGGCCCCATCCCATCACCCGTAGTTCCCTCCCACCCTGGGAAAACGGATTTCCGGGGCCATGGGGCCTGCGTAGACTTATTGCCCTCCTGTTTCCCAAGTCGGCAGACCTGGCACCGGTGAGCACTTCTTACGAGGACACAGGGAGTTGGCCTTTTGAAACCGTCTTCTGCTGTTTCAGCAACGGCGGCCATTACCATAATGAATGGGTGAGAATCAGTTTCCAAAGCCGCCCAGTGATGTTGATGGTTATGTCCCGCCTTCATTTTTCCCAGGCCAAAAATAGCTCTTTATTCTTGCGCCACTTTCTCTTTCCTTGTGCCAGATTTTCCCTGTTAAAATCAATGCGCTTTGATGTCATTTTTGTGCCAGTTGCATACAAAGCATCGATAAATGGCATGAAAGCAAGAAAACTGAGGCGAACCAAAACCCATGGCAACTTATGAACATAAGAACATCAGAGAAGCCCATGTTGGATCAGGCCAATGGCCCATCCAGTCCAATACTCTGTGTCACACAGTGGCCAAAAAGACCAGCTGCCATCAGGAGGTCCAGCAGTGGGGCCAGGACACCAGAAGCCCTCCCACTGTTGACCCCCCCAAGCACCAAGAAGACAGAGCATCACTGCCCCAGATAGAAGAACGTAAGAGAAGCCATGTTGGATCAGGCCAATGGCCCATCCAGTCCAACACTCTGTGTCACACAGTGGCCAAAAAGACCAGCTGCCATCAGGAGGTCCAGCAGTGGGGCCAGGACACCAGAAGCCCTCCCACTGTTGACCCCTCCCAAGCACCAAGAAGACAGAGCATCACTGCCCCAGATAGAAGAACATAAGAGAAGCCATGTTGGATCAGGCCAATGGCCCATCCAGTCCAACACTCTGTGTCACACAGTGGCCAAAAAGACCAGCTGCCATCAGGAGGTCCAGCAGTGGGGCCTGGCAGGCCCTCAAAAAGAAACAGAAAGGGCCAGGCAGGCTGTCCCTTGTAGCTATCTCATCCCCCCCCCCACCGCTTAATCCCTTCCATCACGCCTCCTGACTGATGTGATAGCCCACCCTGTGAATCTGCTATTGGGTTTCTTCACAGAGCACTGGCTTTTAGCACCCTAGTGGATTACTCAACAATGGGAGTCAGGCCTGGCTGCTGAGCCAACTAAGAGTTAGCTACACCTCTTAAGTGATAGTTATCCCTTAAATAAAATACAGGAAGTTCCCCTCAGCCACAGACACAGCTTGCAAATGTGAGCTATATAAAGCGAATGGTCCATGAGCCAGAGACGCTAAAGGTGTACTGTAAGCATGCCGAAAATCAGACAGCCCAAGCCACAGAAAACCAACATCTTCTGGAAGGGAACTCTATCTTCCTCTGCCACCAAGAGACTGGCTGGGTTGTCTGGATCCTGCCATCTCCTCCCCCCCCCAGAGAAACCCCCTGAGTCTGACCCATCGAAAGACAGCTGAAGTCCAGGCTTCTTGCAACAAAGGGTATTGAACTTTTTGCAGTGGGGAAAACCAACAGCAAGCAGGTAAACCGTTTTGCAGAGAGGCTTCTCTGGCCTTACCGATTTTACTGAGCACCAGTGGGGTGGGGTGGTTGGATGAGGACTGGGGTTCAAATCCCCACTAAGACATGAAATCTACCGGGTGTCCTTGGACAAATCACTCTTTTGCAGGAGGGGAAACCATACATGCTGTAGAACCACAGAGCTGGAGGATGCCATGCAGGTGATCTAGTCCAGCCCCTTGCTCAATGCGGCATCCCTGACATCCCTGACAAGTGTCCTGAACTCCATGAAGGAAGGGAGGGAGAAGAATGTCACAGACAAATTTTCTCACTGAGGAGCCCCTGATAAGCTCCTTGGGAAATGGCAGTATAGTTTCCAATAGGGTAACAGCCAATGGATCATAACCTTGAACGTGTGAACAGCGGATGGGCAGCGTCTCGGGGGCCATTTTGTATTCCAGACACTTGTTGGGAAGTCAGGCACGGTCAACTTTTGGAATGCTGACACCGCAAGAATCAGTGATGTGCTCAGGTAGAAAAGTTACCAGCAAAGAGATGTGTTTGCATACAACAAAAAGAAACATGAGACATCGCAGCATGGAATGAACATGCATGGAAATAAGCATCTCCTGACCAACGTGCTGAGATCTTTTCAGACATATTCGCAGGGGTGCCAAGAAGCGACGCTGAGGGAAGCGAAGAGGAAGCGCTTATAATTTGGTAGAGTGATTTTTATTAACTACAGAAGAGAGGTGAAAAAGCTGAGAGAAGAAAGGCATTTAAACTGGCGCAGACAATCAACGCGCATTCCTGATTATGAGTAACAAGTTTAACAAAAAAAATTTAAGACAACCCCAAACGAATATTTTGCAGATACACAGACAGTTGATTAAACCCATGAGTGATTTCCCAACATGGAAAAGGGCAAGCAGGTTTGAAGGGGAAAGAAGGAGAAAAACAGGTTGGAGTCTTTTGTGGAGGAGATTTTAGCACAGAATGGGGAGAGGGTGTAAAAGTGTCCTGGCCACAGCTCAGGTTCAGAGCAGAAATGGGGGGGGGAGGTTTTTGAAGGAAGAGAAGTATGGCACGGGGGATATTCAGAGAGAAAGAGAAAGAGGGAGAACTTGGAGGGCCGTTGGAAATCAGTCAGAAATTAGGAAGGAAGCTTGCTTGGGAAAACATGGCGGGGGTGGTGGTGGAGACAGCAGACAGGGTAATATAATGAGAGGTGATATATAAGAGGTGATATAATAACCCTCTTCAAGGACTTGAAGGGCTGTCATACATAAGATGGTGCAGAATGGCTTTCTGTTGCCCCAGGAAGTTGGACCAGAGCCAATGGGTTGAACTGAAATCAAGTGAGTTTTCAGCTAAACATCAGGAAGAACTTCCCAACAGTTAGAGCGGTTCCTCAGTGGAACGGGCTTCCTCGGGCGGTGGTGGGCTCTCCTTCTTGGGAGGTTTTCAAATGGAGGCTAGGTGGCCATCTGACAACAATGCTGATCCTGTGAACTTATTAACAGAAACAAAGCTGTGTAGAAAAATATATCAACAATGTCAAATAAATCCCACCAATTTATACATAAAGAAAACTCTGTATTTATTAAAATATTTTTTCTAAATCAATACATACAAATTTGCACAATACAAGGCTCAATGTAAGCATATAGTACACACACTGTAACAGTAATTTATCCATGGCGTTCACTCAGGATACGCTTCATAAAAAGATGAGAAGACTAGAAGATCAGAATCCAGTGTGACTGAAGGTTCAAGTCATTTCCTCACGTGACGGTTAGCTGCAAAGTATCACGTTCCGCCCCAGCTTCCTCAAAGGGGGAACCATACAATCACTCCCTTCAACTTGCAATTCTCAAATATCATTCATCTGGCATAAAGCTCCACCATTCCAAAGATATGCTGATCATCACTTTCAGGTCAGGAAGCTATTTTTCTCCAGGCCAGTTTAGCTGGGGATCCTGGCGTTTTTCTGTCATCTTCTGGGCATGGAACAGGGGTCACCGGGAGTGTGGGGAAGAGGTATTCATGAATTTCATGCATTGTGCAGGGGGCTGGACTAGATGACCCTGGAGGTCCCTTCCAACTCTATGATTCTATGACAGGGTATGGAGCGGCTCATCGCCTGATTGCCCATGGACAGCAGCTTGGTGGTGAAGACCGTCCTTGGGGAAAGAAGTTGACTCCTTCTGCCAGTCTAAAAGCTTTCACACTTCAATTTGGCATCTTTCACACTTGGGTTTGGCATCTCGTGACGGATATGGAGGTTCAACGATTACCTTGCCAGGAACAGCGCTGGGTGTTCAGCTCCTCAGAGACAGGAGATGGCTCTCTTCCAGGATGGTGGCTCGACTATCTTACCCGATGGTTGGGCACGGTTTTGTAAAACTTGTTTAGTTTGCTAGTTGTCACTCAAGAGCTGCTCATCTTGTAATTCTGGACCGTGGAATGATCTCATGGAGGTCAAAGACAAATCGAACAAATAAATAATAAATAAATAAGTCCCTAGCTAGGTTGGGTTGCTTAGTTTATCAGGGGAGCCTGACTAGCTCATCTGAGGTGGCCTTTCATTCCGCTTTCATTCCCAGGGTCGATCAAAGGTCACTGGACTTCCTAAAATGGGGTCTCCTCTTTACCCTTCTCGTTTTGCAAGGCTCTGGGTTGAGAGGGCTTCTGGGGGTGATGCACAGGAAAGGAGCGTTATTGTGTCACGAAGAGACATCGTTTCACTGTTGTCCCACCACAGTTTGCTAAAAGGGACCCGTCCATTGTATGGACCCGGAAGCCTGCCCTTGCCAAAGCAAAAGAGGAACGCATCTCAGACAGGAGGGGTGGAATCTGCAATGGCTGTCCGGTGAGGAGGGGTCTGACCAAGCCAAGTCCTTTCATAGTTTGTAGGCTGACTCGAGGAGAGGAAAGCAAACAATGACAAGCTGAGGACTGAAACACAATGTGGGGATGTTTCCATGAGAGCTCCGGAGCCCAGCAGCATCCCAGCGAAAAGGAGGGGCTGTGTGTGGACCGTGGCAGTGCCTCTCAGACGGACCCGTTTGGCCGGGTTGTCGTGCCGCTCTGCCTGCCTTTATTGGGAGAACAATTAAGGATGAACTCTCCCAGGCGGCAAATCGCTGGCGTGGGTTGGCATTAATAATGCAAGGGGAAGCGGCTGCCTCTGGCTACGTGCGAGACCCTTCCTTCCCTCCCCGATTCACCGCTTTCGCTGGCATTTCCGTGCTCGACTGGCACACCCAGCAGAGGGGCCCAGATTCTGAAGCGAGGGCGGGGCTTGCAAGGGGAAGGTCCGTTTCCAGGAGAACTACCACCGCATGACGCTGGTGAATTCAACATCTAAGCATGTAACTCTGGGGCGATCGGAGTGGACCGCGCGGTTGTAAACGGTGGCGGGCCGGATGTGCCGCTGGAAGAAGCAATTCAATCAGGCTCCAAGAATCCTTGCCAAAGGTTTTCACACTGTAAGATGCCAGTGCTCCCTTGTTTCCCAGGTAACATAAGCAAGCCCGATGGGACCAGGGCACAAGAACCATAACACTCGTGCTCCGTGCCTGTCGCTTTCCAGGTCTTGTACAAGGCTGTTCCTAGTGGATTGTGTCCAACAGTCTGTCTACCCCCATCCCAATGTGGCTCCCAGTCCCAAATCCCATCGGTTCCAAGGAGAGGGGCTGCTGCTTCTGTCTCCCTCCAACAGGCAGCTCAAACACAATTAGCTCGGTATCTCAACAAAAGAAATGAACCCGGGCTCCTCTGTGAGTCAGGGAAGGATTCTTCTCCTTTTCCCGGCTAAGTCAGGCACAGCAGGGCCCACCGTGCTGAGCTAATAACAGCCAGCAGTAGGTGGCAAGGCAAAGACGTTAATAACAGATTAGAGGCAACGCCAGCCAACTGGGCTCGCCGAGACCAAGATGGTATAGCTCTTCTCCCACGGAAGCTCCCTTTGTCTTGTAGAGCAAAAAGAACAACTTTGGTTAGAGGCGCTCTGGCAGAAGAGGAGCGGCTCAAAGGCGGCCAGGCCTTCTCAGTTCCTTGGGGGGAAGGACAGCTCTTCCGCATTGGCTGGACAGATCCACAGTCAGCCACCAGAGGGTGCCAAAAGACCAAAGGACGGCACCGTCCCTTCCTCCCCCCCCACAAGAGGCTTGAGAAGTCCGCGCTGGTGGACATCTTGTACCAGCAGCTGCTGCAGTCACCCCTCGAAGGATTTGCTCAGAATATTCAGGAAAAACCACACCACAATCCAAAAGCAAAACACACATTAGATGTGCATCCCCTGGACCTGCGAAGGCGATTTCTAGGTCACGGTCTGAAAAAAACTGCTTCCCATCCAGGATAAAGCAACTGTTCTGTTCCTTGCCCTGTCCAAGACGAATATGTTCCTTTCCTCCTCCTCCTCCTCCTCCTCCTCCTCCTGCTGGCATGTCTGTCATCTATCGGTTCTTGTGTGGGTAACCTGTTATCCCCTCCTCCCAACAGACATGATCCCTCCTAATTTCTGTTTTCCATTGCCACGAAGGAGCAGCGGGAGGGGGCGGAGTGCATTTGTTTATTAGAGCAGACTTTCACTAGTAAAAGAGGCTGTTCAACAACAAGCAAGCCGCAGACTCCCCTCTCTGTGTGTCGGCAGGGCAGGCTGCTTCTCATGCGAACGGACCAGTTCCAGGGCAGTGAAGAGATGAAGCTGCCTGCGCTTGGGTGCAAGACCCATCTCTGAACACAGGACCGGGAAGCCGAGATAAGGGACCAAAAACCTGACAGCGTATTATTTCTGCAGCACTCCCCAAGCGCGGTCTGCATATTTAGCCTTGTTGCAAAAAGGAGGGCCCAAAGTGACTTGCGCGGTCTCTCCCTCTCTCGGCTTTCTTTCGTCATTCTCAGGGCATCAGACACGAGACATGCCTGTTCCTGGGTCCCGCCTCTTCGTCACACTCTAGCACGAGCAAATGAGCCCAAAGCATGATTTTGCATCCACCGAAATTCCATAGCACAAAAATGTGGGAGACACAATCACTAAGGAGGATGCACAATTAAGGGACACGGAAGACTGGCTTCAGCCCCAGAGCAAACCCTTCCGCAACCCTCCATATATCTGCTTGATAACCGAGCTGCTGAAATCACAGCCAGTCCTTAGAGGGGGAAACGTAGCATGGATATAGAGGGCCAGAAATTCCATTAAAGTCCGCCTGGGAGTTCCCTGCTGCCCATCAACCAGCAGCCTCGGTTGCCAAGGTGACGGGCACACGGCTGAAGGCTTTGGGTCAACACAAACTAGGGCCCTGAATTCCCCAGCCATTTGGAGTGGCTGATGTCAGTCACCTGAACATAATTTCACGCAAGGAGGAGGAGGAGGCGGCAGCATTAGCCACAGCGCCAGGGGGAAATGAGTTTTCCGCTGGTCGATGTCTCCCATGTCACCAATGCAAGATGCCTTTCTTCTTGCCCCTGTCCTGCTCTCTCTCCCTCACTCCCTCACTGTGGGAATGGATGTTCCAACCAACAGCAAGCTTGCACTAAGAGCATTTTAAGAACGAACGCATGAGGCTGCCTTATACTGATCCTGGTATATGAAGGTCAGTCTCGTCTGCTCTGACTGGCAGTGGCTCTCCGGGGTCTCAGGTAGAGCCCTCTGACACTTCCAACTGGAGATACCGGGAACTGAACCTGGGACCTTCTGCGCACTAAGCAGATGCTCTACCATTGTGCCATGGCCCCTCCCTGAATGGATTGAGGGGAAAGCTTTTGTTGTTTCCTACCACAAAAACACCAGTCAGTGCCATTTTGGGTCATTCTATAACTACATTAGGAGCTGCGGTGGCTCAAGTGGTTAAGACACTGAACTGCATGCTGTGGAAGGTCAGTAGTTCAGCAGTTCGAGACCCGGGTGTCGCATGATGGGGTGAGCTCCTGTCTCTAGTTCCAGCTCCTGCCAACCTAGCAGTTCGAAAGCAAGAAATTGCAAGTAGATAAATAGGTACCACTTCGGTGGGAAGGTAACAGCATTCCGTGCGCCTTGGTGTTTAGTCATGCCGGCCACATGACCACGGAAATGTCTTCGGACAGCGCTGGCTCTTCAGCTTGGAAACGGAGATGAGCACTGCAACCCTAGAGTCGGATTCGACTGGCTTTCGAGCAAGGGAACCTTTACCTTTACTTTACCTATAACTACATTAAACCTGGTCTCGCCGACTCTCTACCTGGGGGTCTAAATCTCTGGCAAATGTCCCCCAGGGGTACAAAATGGCACTGCACAGGTGAGAAGCACACACATTTCCAAGAACTAAAGTGCAAGGGCAGACGCCAAGACCCAGACGACCTGCAAAGTGCATCGAGGCCAACCAGCAGGCTGAGGAGAGCTACGCCTTTCTGCAGGAATGGCTCTCCTCTCCAGCCTGAATGCCTCCTCAGAGCCCTGCTAACATCTCAAAACCCTACTTCTGGGTTTTGACTTCAGCCAAGCGTAACCCAAGTGGGCCACTGTTCCTTCACATTAAGGCTGAGTTCAGACTGGCAATTTGCCCCACTATCGCCACGTTTCAGCCATGTTTCCCAAGCGGATTAAAGGGGGCGTTTCCCCACCCGTAGGCCACCCGTGCTGTTCCGCTTTGCTCCCAGGATTAAAAGATACCTGTTGGAAGTGGTAGCAAATCCCAGAGAGTGCCTTTATCCTGCTGCATTCACTTCCCAGAAGTCTGAACGCTCAGCTGAAAAGCCGGGAGCAATCTGCGTTGTGCATAAGGCAGCAGTGATATGATTGGCTGTGCTCTGCTCTAACGCTCAATGCGGTGCCAGCGCAATGGGCTCCTCCCCAAATTGGCTGATGTCTATCTGTGTATGAGCGCATGAGCGCATATGCACCCAGCTGATTTACCAGGAAAAAGCTGTTTACAGTCGCACCTCCAGGCCAGCAGTCTGCATGCTCCTGCGCGCCTCCTCCTGGTATGCTCCCGCATCAATCGGCGCAGTGTGACCGGGAAAACCTGGCTTTTTTGCCATGACTGGCTCCCACTTCAGACTGCCAGTCTGAACTGAGCCTAAGCGATGGCAATCCAGATTTCAAAATGTCGTAGTCCCATTGTGCACAGTAGTGGTCAGGCCGCACCTGGAGTACTGTGTGCAGTTCTGGAGGCCTCACTTTAAAAGGGATGTGGGCCAATGCTCCCTCTAAGCATCGGAGCCTTGTGAACAAAAATTCTACTTAGCTCACACTAACTCAGTTTAGAGGGAACGCTGATGTGGACAGAACGGAGCGGGTGCAGAAGAGAATGACAAAGATGGTCGGGGCCTGGAAACCAAACCCGATGTGGGAAGGCTGAGAGACTTGGGAATATTCCATCTGGAGAAGAGGAGGTTGAGGGGGGACACGATGGCTCTCTTGAAATATCCGAAAGGCTGTCACTTAGAGGAGGGCAGGGAGCTATTCCTGTTGGCAGCAGAGCACAGGATACTCGTAAGAATGGGTTTGGTGTAGTGGTTAAGTGCGCGGACTCTTATCTGGGAGAACCGGGTTTGATTCCCCACTCCTCCACTTGCACCTGCTGATGTGACCTTGGGTCAGTCACAAGCTCTGGCACAGCTGTTCTCTCAAGGACAGTTTCTGTCAGAAGTTCTCTCAGCCCCACCGACCTCACAGGGTGTCTCTTGTGGGGAGGGGAAGGGAAAGGAGTTTGTAAGCCGCCCTGAGATGCCTTTGGGCAGTGAAGGGCGGGGTATAAATCCAAACTCCTCTTCTCTAAATTACGAGTGGAAAGGTACTGGCTGGATATTAGGGGGGAAACGTACAGTAAGAGAAGCTCAGTAGTGGAATCGGCTTCCTCGGGAGGTGGTGAGCTGCCCCTGACTGGCAGTTTTCATGCAGCAGCTGGGTGAACCCTTGTCAGGGATGCTCCAGGCCGATCCTGCATTGAGCAGGAGGTTGGGCTCGATGGCTTCCATGACCCCTTGCAACTCTCTGACGCTTTCCATTTTTCACTAGACCTGTGGCAAGACATCAGCACCTAGTTTCCAGCAGCACAGAAGACGGAAGTTGGGGGCACTGCTGCCATAAAAGAGAAAGCAGAAAATGCTGCAATGAGTTGCAGTGCACCAGAGCAACCAGCTTAGGAGCAAACCGCACATTTTTGCTTCGGATACGTCATTCATCCCACAGCGACGTCCCTCCTGGTGGCAACATCCAAATTACCCCTGGGCACGCTGCTCCCCAAGAGCCAATTCTTTAATAAGAAAGCTAATTTCGTCCCTCTCAAGAGAATGTGGCACAAACTTTTCTTTCTGAGGTTTGCTGACTCTAGAAATACATTTTTAGCACGGGCGGAGAACGGGAGGCCATAAGCATCCTACCGGGTCATTTCAATCCATTAAAATTCCAGCGGTCTACCACAAGACAGAACCAGCTAATCACACATCCAGAAGCCAAGGATTACTTTCAGACAAACGGCTGGAACGCAGTGGGCCCGATCAGCTGGGGACTTCTGCACCCAACACAGCTGAAATTAACACAAGCTGTGCAAGTGTGCACGACATGCGACCCCTTATCATGTCAAGCGGAGCTTACTCACAAGAGATTGTTACTGTCGCTGTTTTGTTTCCTTGAGGTTTGGGGCTGTTCTTACGAGGACATGGAGAAAGCAATCCTTTTTGTCCCATGGGTCACTGAGCGGTTTTGCCACAAGTCTCCAAACAAGGCAAATGACGCTCGTTTTGCAACCGACAGTAATGCATTCCAGCAAGCCACAACAAACAGCAGTCAGGCACGGTTGCTTTGGGCAGGGAAGGAACCCCGCAGGCCGCAGTAGGACTCTTCCCAATGCAAGCAGTCTGCTTTACTGATGTGGATTTCTTGGGATAGCTCGGAGCTTTGGGTTAAATATAGACGGCACCTAACAAGACAGGCAGCCTCCCCCCCTCTGGCTTAGGAGGAGGAATGGCCGGAGCAAGCCAGCCTTCGCAAGGAAAGCAATTTGGCTCTATGCCGCTCGGCAGGGAGAGGTCTGCTCCAGGGCACCCTCTGCGCATCAGGGAGTCTCAGATGCCCCTGAAGTGTTGCTCAGACCTCCGGAATTATTACGATCTCTTTTGAAGAAGATAAGGAGCAGAGATTGCCTCTCCCTCGTGCGTCCTCCGCAGCTCTCCGTCTGAAAAGACAAAGAGTGGCTCGGATGGGAAGCTCATGAATATTCACGAGGCGGCTCCTTCGTGGCGCCTGTTCTCCCTCGAAGAGAGCCCTGCCTGCCAGGTGACGACTTGCATTTTACACTTCTCCCGTCTGCGGCGATAAAATTTTACTCCCCCTCCGCGAGGCTCTTCCTCGCTTCAGAATCCCTGAGCGAAAGTATTAGCTCCGAGCTTTCACCGCATGCACGAAGGTTGCCATCGTAACCTGAAGATGGGGAAGGCGATATTCATGAGAAAGGAGGCTGGCTCCCAGAATGACATTATCCTTCCCTTGCAGTGGGTAGGTCCCATCCAAGATGGCCGCTTGCGCGTTTCTGCACTGGTGTCAACTGAGATGTCCTCCTTGCTTCTGCACTGCACTGCCCCGGTGGCACTCTGGAGTGAAAGCTCCAATATCGACCGTTTGAACCGGATAAGATGGCACGGGATAGCCACAGATATTCCAGCTGTTTAGGGAATGCAGCTGTCAGTAACAGAATCTTTACAATCCAGCGTTTAAGAGAAGGGGCTGCATCAGTTAAGGCCGGGGTCAGAACCCTGCCTATGTCCTGTGGGCAGAAATGCTGGGTGGGCAGAGAAAGGGTTGGAAAGTCAACTAAGATGTGTGTTTGTGTGTGTGTGTGTGTGTGTGTGTGTGTACAGTGCCATCAAGTTGCAGCCAACTTATGGCAATCTCTTATGGAATTTTCGAGGCAAGAGACAAACAGAGGTGAAATGCCACTGCCTGCCTCTGCGTGGCAACCCTGGACTTTCTTGATGGCCTACCACCCAAATAACTAACCAGGGCTGACCATGCTTAGCTTCCCAGGAGGGATGAAATTGGACTAGCCTCGGTCATCTAGGTCAGGGAAACCAAGACAAAAGTCCGAAAAAGTAGAGAACCAAATGCATCAGGGTCACAGACTGGATTCAATTGTGTCTAACAGCATTTTGCATTCTAGAGCAGGGGTGTCAAACATGTGGCCCGGGGGCCGGATCAGGCCCCCGGAGGGCTTCTATCAGGCCTGCAGTGGAACTGGCTGTCTTCTGCTTCTTCTTCCAGTTCTGCGGCTGCTGCGTCATCGTAGGTTTGCAGCTTACAGATACACACCTGAACAGCAGACTTAGGACTGCAACAGCACAGGCATTTTGATGCAATAATTCAGAGCAAGAGATGTCAGTTATCCGACACTGCTAAATAAACCAAGGTCCCGGTCACACGTGCCAGATAATGTGGGGGGGGGGAAGCGAGGCTATTTGCTCCACAGCTATTTGACCCACCACTGCGTGATCAGGCACATTGGTGGGTGAATCGGGTTGCTTCCGTCACCGCGTGTTTCCAGTGCGCTTCAACAAGGGCTCACTGACGCAATGGGAGTGCACTGGAGTGATCACACGGGGAAGTCCGTCTGTGGCCCGTCGCAAAACTGTTTGATACTGCACTTCCCCTGGTATTTTTTAACTCTGTTTCTTTGGTGGAGCAAGACGGGTTGCTGACAGGTGTGGGACGCTGGCCAGACGTTCCTGTGTGATCACACCCTTAAAATCTGCCCGGCATTCATGCCTATCATGTGGCTACTTCTGCGTGTGATCGGGACCAAAATATTGCAAGGGTGCTAATGTTTTTAAGCATGTTTTTATTTGAAATAAAAAAACCCTTTGTGTTTGTGTCCTTTATAAAGCGTATATCTCCGCTACCCGGCATTACATTTTATGACAGACGTGGCCCAGCCCAAAAAGGTCTCATTTATGTCAGATCCAGCCCTCATAACCAATGAATTCGACACCCCTGTTCTAGAGTAATTCCCTACAGACTGCTTGTCATCAAGACCCACCTCCTTCCAAGCCAGTGGAACATCCTGCGTCTGGAAGACTTAAAGCTTGCTCAGCTTGGGTTCATTTACACAGTTAGCTGTTCACACGAAGCCATTCTAAAGCCCACAAAGAGCACACACGCCTACCAAGCAATGGACACCCAATCTTGCAGGGGTGGAATGACTGCACAAATCTTCCGAGTATCAGGTATCACCACAAGATAAAATGGGCATGATAACTAGAGTCAAAAGGCATAGTGACTTTTCTGTAAGTTTTGGCAAGCTGACTCAGCCTTGTAAATACTCAGGCATACGAGCAGTCCACTAACCAGCACAAGGCCTGTTATGATTCCAACGTTTGTTGAAGCATTCACAAGGCTCTGGCACTAAAACCACGGAACACCTACACACACACACACACACACACACACACGTGTTGACCTTGATTTGCAACTATGGCTGCGTGTCACAGCGGCCACACCACTGTGGCATGAGCAGCATGCAGTAAATAAGCACAAATTCCATTTTAGTCATTTTCAAAGCTGCATGAAAGGCCTTTTTGGCACATAGCCAAAAGTGAAGCATATTACTTGACCTTTTGCCTATGCCCAACCAGGCACATCGGGACCCAGGCTTCAGCTTCTGGAACTGCAACTTCTCATCTCCTATTGCAACTAACTGGCAAAATCATGTAATTAGAAATCTCTGGCAACTGGATCAAAAGCACCCCTGTCCTACCATTTCACTCAGCAAACTCTGTTTTGTTTGTTAAAATATTTATACACTGCCTTTCCTTTTGGTTCAAGTTCAAAGCGTCCCTCCAATTTAAATAGACTTCCTTCAAAGTAAGTCCGTCCCCCACTGGAGGAAGGGCTACTTAGGTCGAATGAAAGATGGTAGAAGCCACCCACTATCTGCTGTTTCACTGGTGATAAATTTTCTTCTCAACTGGAGGGCACAGTTCACCGTTTGAAAAACCTGAAAAGGAGTCTGGGACAACAGACACAAGAGAACGCCAACTTATATCAACAGCGAAAAGCATGAAGTGCCGTTTGATTTACATAGAATTCCTTTTGAACTATTTTCTTTGGCTTCTCTATATCTATGAAAACAACAGGAACTCTCGGAAAACGATTTCTGGAAAAGGGTTTATTTTTTTTAAAGGCTACAGTCACCGGTGATATAGTCAATAAAAGGAATGTCTCTCCATCTGAATTTTGTATAGGGAACGGCCGCCACTAGGTGAGATAGCCCCGCTGGTTCTTCTCGTGCTACCAAGATGGGCGGCCATGTTAGTCTGTCTGTGGCAAAACAAAGAGCTAGATCTGAAGAAGTGAGTGGTGAGCCAGAAAAGCTCCTACCCTGCCACAAATGGTTAGTTGTTATGGCGGTCCTGGACTCCTGTTCTTTTCTGCCGCTATTGCTACCAGTTCCTATAAAAGCACCATGTATGGTAAAACACAGAAACGATCAGCAGAATCCTCCATTCGGAGCTGTTTTCTGCCACATGGGGGGCCTGTGAATAACAACTCAGGGAGAATTATAGGGCATTTACACAATGTCCACAGAAAAGACGACCCGCCTCAAGGATCGGTCTGCAATATAAGTCGCAATGGTAACAAACAACCAATTACGGCTTGGCTTGCACAAGAGTCACTCTCAAAGAATAAGCACCCCAGACAGGTCTTTGAGGGACCGGATGTGTGTTGGGCTGTGCTGCAAATGAGGAAATAATTAAACCAGAAAGAAGCCCAATCAGACACTGCCCTTATTTTGTTTCAGCCAATGGAAATCACAGTGAATGCATTGGATTTTAAAGGGGACAGCAGTTGCTGAGGGGATGGAGAAGGAGAATTGATCTCGGCTGGCCTGCAGAGACAGTTGCCATGGCAACCGCAGGGTAATCCCATGATCCCATGATGGATTGGAGACTAAGAGCAAGCGCCTGCAATGGCCGGGAAGTTGAGCACCATGTCAGGTTGGAAAAAAGCAACAGCTCAGCAGGGACGGAGAACTGCTATTTTGAGGAGAAGACGAGAGGGTGGAGTTGGAGACGAAAAAGGAGAAAGGAACCAGGCCCAGACCTGGAATAGCAATCAGTCAGGCTTTGGACATGGGTGCCTCTCTCTCTCCAGCCCAGAAAGTAGCCCCAATCGGAAAGGCATTATTATCTGTTTCCGCAAAGGAAGCAGAACTGAGGGAACGCTGGCCTATCACCAAATGCCAAGAAGATCCCAGTCTTGGCCTCATTTCAGCAACAATGCCTCAGCCCTCCCCTTCTGCAGACCTAGCAACAACAACACAGGACAACCTCATGGGTCTGCAGTAAAGACTACAAAGATCATCCAGGTGCAGCATGGTCCAAGAGTTACAGAGCTGGTATCTTCTGCAGGAATGAAAAAGACCTGGAACCTAAAGGGGTCTGGTGGTCAGGAGATCCAGAGGCTGGCCCTGACCCTCCATCTCTGCAAGCCCAAACATGGTTGCTTCTGCCTGCCCTGCTTACCCACTAGGCCAGTCTCTGAGGCAGGCAGAGCTATGCAGCTGCTTCCCGGGATAAGCCTGGAGGTATCCTGACCCCAAAGGCACCTGCTTTCCCCCAGGACATTCCCGCTTCTACTGGCAGTGCTGGAGACTGCCCCCTGGACAGCTTCTCCAGCTGAAGCAGAGAAAGAGAGAGATCGGTTGTGCCTTGCTGTTCGATGCTCGACAGGAGATGGATGGAGCATCATGGCGGGGTCTCAGTTAATTACTCTCGGCATCCCACAGTTAAGGACACACCTGCTCACCAATGCCCCAATTTTGACATATTTATTTCCTTCACTATGTTCCCTCCTCACGGAATTAACCCAAACACAGGGTGACCATATAAACTTAGCTTGTTATTCCTGTTTGGTCCTTGAACCTGTTTTAACATCTTCATTGTGTTGTCTGCTGATTTACTGCTCACCCTCTACCTATATGTACGGACTGGTCACTTCCATTTCGTTGTTTCTGAAGAAGTGTGCGTGCACTGAAAGCTTCTACCCAGAATTAAATGTTGTTGGTCTTAAAAGGTGCCATTGGACTCAAGACTTTGTTCCAAGGATTTTTTTTTAATTTCACTTCCAAACTCGGCAAGACGAAACGAAGGCTTTGATCCGATGCACTGAAAATGGTGCATTAAATCCCACTGAGTTCTACAGGCCTTACTCCTGAGTAAACATGCCCAAGATCAACCACGAAGGAAATCCGATCATTGATGGGAGTCGTCCAGTGGGTCAAGACAGCCGGCCCGCTGCCACCACCCACAGTAGCTGAAAGTGTCTTGGAAAGAAATCGGCTTTTTATGTCTGTCCTGATGATGTTCTTGATAGAAGCTCTTTAGCGCAAGGGGGGGGAATCATAAAAGTAACGGCCTTGTTATTTTCCTTTGCAAATGTTTTCATTCACCTGCAGCGGAGAAAGCCGGGATTCTTTATGAAGCCATTAAAATCTGAGCATGGATGCTCTTAATTAAAAACTGAAAGAGGGAAGTTCCATTTCCCTCCTAGGAGAGGGTTTCTGAGTGGGAAACTCACCATGGACAACAGAAACTGGGAAAGAGGCTGCTACTGCCACAAACTTGAGCTAGATCCCTCAAAAGGCTACTATCCATCTCCTTTGCACTGAGGGAAAGATTCACCATGGTCAGGGTCATTCTAGGGTGGGAATATTTGAGGTGTGTCTACCAGCACATGGATATCACAATTTATTTATCTGACTTTCTATGCCATTGTCTCAGCCTCTAGACACCTCTCAGCCCAGTAAGAACACCTCTGCCTTGAGGATAACTGTCCACTCAAAGACTGTTCTTTTTTTAAACCCTCGCCTGTTCTTGTTGCGGTTTTCTTTGCTTTTTTTCAAAAGAGCGGAAACTGCCACCATGGAAGCATCAATACTCATGGCACAGAAGCACATTATTTTGGTTGTCTCAGATCAAAGAGACTGCTAAAGACAACAGCTGGAGGGCAGATGCTGGACTAGATGGACTTTGGACCTGAAGGTAGCTCTCGGCATACCCTTCTGCCAGGTGAACACTCCAAACCGTTGTGCTCTTTACGGACTGCATAAAGTGAGCCAGTGTGGTGTAGCAGTTAAGAGTGTGGGAACAGTATCTGGAGGACCCAGGTTCGAATCCCCACGTGCCATGGAAGCTTGGTGGGTGACCCGGGGGCCAGTCTCACACACACACACGCACAGCCTAACGTACCTCGCAGGGCTATTGTGAGAAAAAAAAATGGAAGAGAGGAGAATGATGTAAGTTGCTTTGGGTTCTCATTGGGGAGAAAGACACGGTACAAGCAAATTAAATAAATAAATAAAATTTCGGTGACGTCAGATTTTGGGAAGAACAAGAACACCTTTAAAACCAAAGACATTTGGGGTCCGTCTGCTCTCCATTTTATTCTGAAGTACCAGTCTGCTTTGCAGATACTGGCAAATTCATCTCAGAAGAGCTGCACTGAAGACACGGATATTTTCCCACAATAACCTGATTCTTAAGATTATATGCATGACGCATATTTTTTTCTGTTTACACTGCGCCCACACCACTGTTTACAAGAACAGAAGGCACCATCTTTGGAACAGCAAGGATTTGGACCCAATGCAACCCCAGGTGAAGCTGAAGCTCAAATCTACGTTCTCCATGGTAGTTACGCAGGGAATGTCCTGTTAATGGGAAGGATTGGTTACCTCCTTTACAAACTCAATTTGTTGGAAATTCCATCAACAGGTGGGCCAGTAAAATTTCATTTAAGGCTGGTATTTTCCATGGTATGGTACATCGTATGGTACAGCTGGATCTCATTAGATCTCGAAAGCTAAGTAGGATTGGTGCTTGGATAGGGCACTACCAGGGAAGACTCTGCAGCGGACAGCAATGGCAAACCCTCTCTGTTTCTCACTCGCCTTGAAAACCCCTTGCTGGTGTCACTATACATCTTGATGGCTCACAGGCATGTATTTCCCATGCAACCTGCATTCAAGGTTGGTTGTAAGCATATTTTTTTCAGTGCAATCTCTAGACCAAATTAAAGAATCGGTGAAACTGAGAACCAGCATAGCCCTTCAAAAGCCACAACCAAACTATCCCGTTCGGGCTGTCAACTGCCTGTAGAAACAATGTTCTGTCCTTTTAGTAGAGGCCGAATTAATGTGTTATTTACCAGGTGATGCTATGCACCTCCACATCATGAAAAACTTCAGCTGCCCATTTCCACAGATCAAACCTCTCTTAGAATCATAGAATTAGAGTTGGAAGGGACCTTCCAGGTCATGTAGTCCAACCCCCCTGCACTCTGAAGGAGCGTAGCCAAAAGATAGCCCTACAATGTACCCAAAAGGTGGTCGTCCAGCCTCTGCTTAAAAACGTCCAGTGAAGGAGCATCCACCACCTCCCGAGGCAGACCGTTCCACTGCTCAACCACTCTTACAGTTAGGAAGTTTCTCCTCATATTTAGCTGGTAACGACTCCCTTGTAATTTCCACCCATTAGATCTAGTCTTCCAATCCAGAGCAAGAGAGAAGAGATCTGCTCCATCTTCTACATGACAGCCCTTCAAATACTGGAAGACTGCAATCATGTCCCCTCTAAGTCTTCTCTTTCCCAGGCTAAACATAGCCAACTCTTTCAGCCTTTCCTCATAGGACTTGGATTCCAACCCTCTCACCATCCTGGTCGCCCTCTTCTGGACACGCTTGAGCTTGTCAACATCCTTCCTAAAGTGTGGTGCCCAAAACTGGACACAGGACTCCAGGTGAGGCCTGACCATAGCAGAATAGAGCGGAACTACCACCTCCCGTGATCTGGACACAATGCTTCTGTTAATGCATCCTAAGATTGCATTAGCTTTCTTCGCAGCCACATCTCACTGCTGGCTCATGCTTAGCTTGTGATCAACCAGAACACCCAGCTCCCTTTCACATGTGCTGCTGTCAAGCCAAGTCCCTCCCATTCCATACCTGTGCCTTTGATTTTTGGTACCTAAGTGTAGGACTTTGCACTTATCTCTATTGAATTTCATTTTATTTGCCTTGGCCCACTGTTCCAGCCTATCTAGATCATTTTGAATCCTGGCTCTGTCTTCTTCAGAATTAGCAATCCCACCCAGCTTCGTGTCATATGCAAATTTGATAAGCATCCCCTCTATGTCTTCCTCCAGGTCATTTATAAAAACATTGAATAAGACTGGGCCCAGGACTGAGCCCTGAGGCACTCCACTCGAGACTTCCGTCCACATAGACGCAGAGCCATTTATGAGCACCCGTTAGGTACAATTTTTCAACCAACCATGAATCCATCCAACGGTTGCACCATCCAGCCCACACTTAACCAGCTTATCCTCAAGGATATCATGAGAAACTTTGTCAAATGCTTTACTGAAATCTAGATACACTAGATAACAATATTCCCTCTAAGCTATGGAGTCTTGTGTGCAAAAATTCTACTTTGTGAGCTACTGCCATTAAAGTTGTGAGCAAGCAATTTGCTACTGCATAAATTAGTTTGCTCTGGAGCCATCCTTCCTGAGCTAAGACAAAAATGTGTAAGCTGGAGGCTAAAAAATTGTGAGCTGGCTCACAGTAACTCAGCTTAGAGAGAACACTGCTAGATACACTTGAAGGGTCTGAGGGTCTTTCTCCAGGCCCGTGGGCCACCCTCTCCCCCATGAAACTATCGTGCTTCCTTAATCTTCTTGGGGAAAAAAACACAAAACCCACTCACTTATCAACTTCATTCCTTCCATTATGTGCACGGTGCAAATCCCCTCTACAGCCCTTATTAATGGAGGTGGAGGAAACGGTGTGCGAAAAACTGGTAACTATATTGGAAATCTGACTCTATGCAAACAGCCCAGCCTGCTAAATTTAACAAGGGATATGGATCAATTATTTACTTTGCGGGAACCACCTTCCCATCCTTTCAGTCGTATTTAATAGTATTCCATTGTCTGAGCTCTTCCAAAAAGCTTTGTGCAATATTGGTCAACGGAAGCTCTCCTGGCACCTCAGCCGTCAAAGGACTTAAGTGCTTTGCGGATGTTCCATCACCTCCCACACCCCGCGATCCGCAGCCCACTCGGTTTGCACCGAGGTTTACAGCTTTTAATAGACTCACTTTATAACCCAGACTGCTTCCTGCCAAATGCACAAAGGCCGATAATCAATATTTTATTCAAGTTGCAAATTAAATCTTTCATATTTAGTGGCATTTACGCCCGTGCTTGACAGTAACAGCAATAAAAAAAACACACACACACAACTCCGGCAAGGATTTCAAGATGAAACTACAGAATTGGAGGAGTGTTACTTTTTTAGTGGGGTGCCTCGAAGCACCCAAATCACGGCAAGAACCCGTCTTCAAGAGCCGGCTGCCCTGCTGCAGAGACGGACACAGATCACCACGAGGCCTTCGGGCCTTGGAATGGCAGCTTGCAGTCAGTAGCTGAAGACCCTGAGGACCCATGTTCCCTCTAAGCTGTGGAGTCTTGTGAGCAAAAATCCTGCTTTGTGAGCTACTGGCATTAAAGTTGTGAGCGAGCCATTTGGTTACTGCATAAATGAGTTTGCCTCTGGAGCCATCTTTCCTGAGCTAAGACAAAAATGTGTGAGCTGGAGGCTAAAAAACTGTGAGCTAGCTCACACTAACTCAGCTTAGAAGAAGAAAAAGAGATTGGATTTATACCCCACCCTTCACTACCCAAAGGTGTCTCAGAGCAGCTTACAAACTCCCTTCCCTTCCCCTCCCCACAACAGACACCCTGTGAGGTAGGTGGGGCTGAGAGAGCTCTTGACAGAAACTGCTCTTTTTCAAGGACAGCTCTTGTCAGAACTACGGCTTGCCCAAGGTCATCCAGCCAGATGCAAGTGAAGGAGTGGGGAATCAAACCTGGTTCTCCCAGATAAGAGTCCACGCACTTAACCACTACACCAAACTGGCTTAGAGGAAACACTGCTAAGGACCCAACAGAGAACCTGCTGCAAGATCCAATCTTGAAATCAGTGTAGCATCAAGATGGCAGGCGACCCCTGGCACATGCACTGGACAGCAGCACTCGAGACCATGTTGCTCAGCTAGCAGAACATGCAGGTGCCTCTGCAGGGTTGGCAGTGCTGCTGGGGCCAGTGGCATGGAAGACAACAACGGGCATGGCTTATGCTTATCCTCAGTTCCTAGACTTGCAAGGATGCCCCCTGGGTCTGAGGTCAGCCACTGCACTGGAAGGGCTGCAGGGGCTTGGCTCGCCCCCAGCATGGCCACACATGAAACTGCCTTATGCTGAGTCAAGCCACTGGGCCATCAAGGTCACTACTGTCTACACTGACTGGCAGAGTCACAGGCAGACGCCCTTCACATCACCTACCGCGTGATCCTCTTAACTGGAGATGCCAGGAATTGAACCTGGGACCTTCTGCACACAAAGCAGGTGCTCTCCTACTGAGCCACGGCCCCTCCTCAAGGAGAACTCCCCCCTTCCCATCTAAGGAGAACCTTTGTCTCTTCCCCCATCCCCTTTTTCTTTGCCAGGATACCAGCATCTTCACAGGTAGACTTCTTCCCCACTGGCATGGCCCAAAAAATGGTTTCCTCTCTCTGCTTTACACCCTGCAGAATGCCATGTTTGTCAGTTTGTTCCGGCAAGGCGGGATACAAACCTAAAGTAATAAATAATAAACAAATAATAATAATAAATAAATAAATAAATAACCAAATCCTCCTGCAGGAAAGCGAGTCCCAACCAGAGATTCAGTTACGGTCCTGCTGCCAAAACGATAGTAGGAAGCCATCCCTAGTTCTTCCGCGAACTTGACACACATGTCACAGGGCTCGGAAAGATTCTAGCAGGCAAATCCTTTTGGGGAGAAAAGGAGAGTGTCAGGTGCTGAAACGTGTTCTCCCTCCACAAAACATCTCTGGCTTTCTGCACTTCATTTGGCATGGTTTTATGCTTTCCTTTTCCAGTTTTCAGATGCTGGTTTCTCTGTGCTGGTGATGTGATTTATTCAGTCATCCTGAAGACACACACTGGTCTGGGCTACTTGATATGACAAAGCCAAACTTGAGCAGTCGCTGAAATATCACCAAAATGGGATTCATTTCCCCCAAACACACTCTTTTCCATTGTGGTTCGTCCTTAAAATTCTGCACTCGTTCTCCTGGTGACGTCACTGGGAGGCATTCCCATTTCTTGCCTTCACACGTAAAGCAGGTATAGGGGTTCCACAAAGGTGTAGTGTGCTGAAGCCCGCACTCTCTCTCCTGGGGCAGCTGTCAACCAGCCCAGGTCAATTTCTTTAACGGAGAAGAAAAAGAGGAGATTGGATTTATACCCCGCCCTTCACTACCCAAAGGTGTCTCAGAGCGGCTTACAAGCTCCTTTCCCTTCCCCTCCGCACAACAGACACTCTGTGAGGTAGGCGGGGCTGAGAGAGCTCTTGGCAGAAACTGCTCTTTTTCAAGGACAGCTCTGACAGAACTATGGCTTGCCCAAGGTCATCCAGCCAGGTGCAAGTGGAGGAGTGGGGAATCAAACCCCGTTTCCCAGGTTAAAGTCCACGCACTTAACCACTACAACAAACTGGCTAGAGGAATAAAGGAGTTGGGGAGATGGGGAGTGGGGAATAAACCAGGAGAAAGGGAGGGTGGACCTGGCCCCAGCCACTTCAGTGTGAGAACTGCACACAGACCCTCGTGCTTCATACATGACTGAATCACCAAAGGGAAGAGAGAATCAGGGGGTGGTGGAAAGTACTGTCAAGTTGCAGCCAACTTGCAGGGACCCCACAGGACTTTCTAGGCGAGAGGCCTTCAGAGGTGGTTTGCCATTGCCTGCCTCTGCATAGGAACCCTGGACTTCCTTGGTGGCTTCCCATCCAAATACTGACTTGGGCCAACCCTTCTTAACTCCCAAGAGCTGACAAGATCAGACTAGCCGAGGCCATCCAGATCAGGGGGAGAAACAGGTACCTCGCCTTAAGCAGAAAAGGGGCTGCTTCCGGTAGCACAGGCTGAGCCGCAACTCAATCCAGGTTCAAATCCCTACTCTGCTGGGTGACCTTGGCGCTCTCTCTCTCTCTGCCTAACCTACCTCACAGGGTTGTTGTGAACACAAAATGGAGAAAAGGAGAGATATGGATGCCAACCTGAGCTCCTCAGAGGGAGGCCAGAATAAAAATGGGATAGACACAATATGGAAAGGTGCTCCTCAGACTTCCAGAACTTCACATGACGCACAACGTACCATTTTAAGACCAAGAACCACCTGCCAAGGAATAAGGGAAGTCAGAAGTGAGACTGAGATAATCCTGAGCTTGGATTTCTTCTTCAAGCAGCCACACTGAGAAGCAGGTTTAGAAAGTACCAAGGAACCCTTGAATAAGTAGGGGCTCTTTATCAAGGACTTGGGTGGCCCTGGCTAACCCAATCTTCTCTGATCTTGGAAGCTAAGCAGGGTCAGCCCTGGTTAGTCCTTGGATGGGAGACCACCAAGGAAGCCCAGGGTTCCTACACACAGGCAAGCAATGGCCAGCCACCTTCTCAACGCCTCTGGCCTTGAAAAGCCCTTGAGGGGTTGCCATACATCAGCTGCAATTTAACAGCTCTTTTCGCCACCAACAACTTTATCAAGGGCTTCTCACCTTGTGCATTTTGATTTTGGAAGAAATGACAGCATAAATGCAAAAGAAAAGCATTTCCCCCAGTTCTGTCTACAGTACAGGGAATCCTTTCTCCCTGCCACGGCTTCACCCCCATTTTCTCCGACAGTGTCTGCAAAAGACGTGAATGACACATCCACAAACAGCCCCACTCTGCCCCATTAATTCGATTTTATTTATTTTTCAAGTGTTAAGCAAGCTTTTATCTGAAGTGCTTTTTCAGATGAAGGCACTCTTTTAATTTTTTTATTTTTTTTTTTTTAAAAAAATTAGTGCCTAATCCCCCTGCTGTGATTAGCTTCAAAGTTCTCATTACTTGGGAAGAAATGTGGAAACTGGAGTGTTTCATTAAGAGCGGAGGAGAAGTCCTGTTGCATGAACAATGACCCTCTTGACTGATCACTTATTCTCAATCGTAGCCTCGGCATTTGGGCACCTTCCACGCTCTCTCTTCAAAATATCAAGTTGTCATTTTGATATTTGGTGTTTAGGGGGACGTGTATCATCAAGGGGAGGCGTAATTATGGACTGTCAGCAGCTCTGCTTTCTGCTTGTCACAGGAAGAATGGAGGAAAAGTAGCGGAGTGCAAATGCCATGAATCACTTGAGAGAGTTCCTGCTGGCCGCTTTCAGGAGAAAGGGAAACAGACAGAAGAACTGGGCTGTGCTTTTGGCCAGCAAATGGCAGTTGGGGCGACTGGTCAATCCTCCCTTTAAAACAGGAGCCTCCCCCCCCAACTGTTTTGAGCCTGACAGCACCTTTGGAATTCTGACGCAGCACGGTGGGCGCAGCCACAAAATGGCTGCCACAACATGTCTACTGCAGGAGGCACAAAATGGCTGCCCCAGCTTACCTCCAGTCACATAGTGAAGATCTTTTTGCCATGGTGGCAGCTGCTGCCAAAGCGATGTCTTCAAAAATCTACACCGTCAATCAAATCTCCAGTGGCCAGTCAGAAGCTCCCAAATGGCCATGCCCAATTTCTAAAAACACTTGGGGGATGGCCAGGAAAGCTGTCGGCAGGTCCCATGGAGTCCATGGGCACCACGGTAGGGATTCTTGCTTTAAATGCTTTGGGCCGTCTCCAGGGATGGTCAGGGTGGGGGAGGCAGTTTCTTTGAGGTCCTCATCCACCTGCCAGTGTGAGATTGCTGCCCTTCACAGGTAAACAGGTCAAATTCAATTTTCAGTCCTGCTTGGCAAATGGTACTCCTGATTGCCACTGGCATTTTGCTCTGCACCCTCAAAGAGAAGAAGCCCTTCTGCATTCCGCAAGAAAAGATACGTTTGTTAGGCCTAATTTGAATCCAGGGTTCCGAAAAGACCCAAGTAAATATGTCAGACTCCATAAGCTGGTTCATGACAGAAATATTGAGTCCCATTCCCGCCCTCAGAAAGGGTAATATATTTCCTTGACACAGACTCAGTAATAACTGCAACATCCCAATTCTGATTACATATTTGTAAAAATCTCCACAATTCCTCCCAGGCGATAATCTCTTTGGAGTCACTGCTATATTATTAACACATAATCTCCTGGGTTTAGAACACAACTATAAACATTCACCATGTCGCAGAAGCTTGGCCAAGACTAATCGTCCAGTTTCAGGTGCTTATGTGGAAAAATTCATTTCTAAAGAGAATTTAGGAATTACAGGAAGACTGCTGATTGAATATACATGTTTCGTTCACTGGTATTGTAAAGCATATTTCAAGTGTACAAATTTCCATATGAAAATGAGACAGGTGGAAAATATTTCATGGTCCATCTCTCACCACTAAGGATACCACCCCCCAAGTTGTTTCCAATAATAACCCATTAAAGCTTATAAAACTGAAGTCAACAAAATCAACAATAAGAAGGAACAGCAAAACAGCACTTTCAAATTATATCTCTAATCAGCACCAAGTAATTGTTAATGATTACTAGCAAGTGAATACTCAGCATATTAATTAAACATGAAGTCACAAAGAGACCGCATCCAATCACGTTCATTAACCAATGATCTTCGTAGCGTGGCCTGAAAGCGAGCGACTGCAGGGCTCGTAGAACACCTGTTGAAGAATGTACAGCAGCCATTGTGTATCTGTGAGGGCTGCAGAATTCGGGTTGGGTTCTCTTATTCCCCTCGAGGAAAACTGAATCCCATTATTCCCTCCTACAAAAGATTCCTCCAAAGATGCAGTAGAAAAAAGTAAGAGTCCAATAGCACCTTAAGAACTAACAGTGGTAGGGTATGAGCATCTGCACTGCCCACTTCTTCAGATACATCTAGAAAGTGAGTCCATCTGCCCTATATATTGGAAAGTAGAGTGATTTCAGATGCCAAATGACATTAGCAGGCGAATGACAATAGAAGGTGTGATTGGATTAGGTGTGGGGGTGATCGGATTAGGTATGATACACAAAGATGTAGTAGGCATGGAGAAATCCGAATTGGTAAGGAGACGAAACCTAGGTTTCTATTTAGTCCAGGAGGATGCATTGTCTTGAGCTTCATTATCAGTTGCAATTCAGCAGTCTCTCTTTCTAATCTCCCTTTGAAATTCCTTTGTAAGATAACTGCTACTTTTAGGTCAGATGGCTACCCATCCTGATCTGTCTCCAAAGATGGGTAACTCTGATGCTTTATCCCAAGCCACCCCATAATCACCAGCCCTGAATCCCGTAACAAGCACATCAGACGGGGAGGTGAGGGCGAGTTTACACAAGCAAACGGGGCAGTGGCGAGGAGAAGAACACTGACAAGTAGAAATTCCAACTGCTCGAAGATCTGCTGAAGACAAAACCCTATTAACTGGATCCAAATGACTGGGGGAAGAAGAGATGATTGCCGGAAAGGATGTGCGTAAAGCAGGCTAACTCCAAAGCCATTTGATAACTCTCCTCCCCGGGATTTTATGCCACTGACATTAGTCAAGCCTCCTGGAATCTGTCAGGTGAAGTGTCCAAGCTGGAGGCCAGCCACTAATGAACAGATATTAGCTGGCTGAGATAACATTCCCGTGGACAGGCTCTGAAGGATTTATCAACCACACTGGAGTAGGAAATACAGCTCAGCTGCCAGGGGGCTAAACAAGCCAGAGGAATTGCCCATCAGCAACTGGTGCAAGACAAAATGAGAGCATGAGGCCCCTTTCAGCTTCCTGGTCAGTGGGAGACACTCACTCCTCATCACATGATTCTACATACAGCTATGCGTATTTCGCCTCTGGAGCCTTCCAAGAAGAAACCCAGTGCCTCAGATTTGTGGATGGGGCATGAGGATTGGAACAGAAGCATGACCCAGTTCACCCATTTCAGCAGGAGAAATCAGAGGAGGTATTGTTATGAAGGATGATGGAGAAAGGAAGGCAAGTAGGAGAACTTCCTCTTGTCTCATAGACCCTTGCCATTCTCCAACATGTGTGAAAGCAGTCGTACGCTTCGCTGCACATCTGCCTTGTGTTGAGGGATGCGTCAGTTTTGGCCCCACCGCTGAAAAAAGCTTAAGGAGCTCCTTCTCCTGAGTTTCCAGGGCCAGACAAAGGCTGGACTGACTGACATGGCGCCACGTCTTCTTAGGATGAAGATACCTGAACTCCAGAGTAATACTAGGGACAAATATCCTGAGGCTCAATTAGTGGCACGCCTGCATATGCCCCACTCTATCTAGGGTTGTGGGTTTGAATGTTCCTCTTGTTTTGAACCTTTGATAACCGGAGAGGAGGCTTAGTCTCCAGTTCCTGCCAAAAACCAATTTGTCAATCATATCCCCAGTTACAGTTCAAGAGGTTTTATGGCCACATCTCCCTCAACCTGCTGTTAATTTGATCTCGGACCCTTGGAGGAGACAGCTGGCTTCTCCATCAGAGAAGTGACAGGTGGAGGATACTTAAGAACATAAGAGAAGCCAATGTTGGATCAGGCCAATGGCCCATCCAGTCCAACACTCTGTGTCACACAGTGGCCCAAAAGACCAGGTGCCATCAGGAGGTCCACCAGTGGGGCCAGGACACTAGAAGCCCTCCCACTGTTGCCCTCCCCCCAAGCACCAAGAATACAGAACATCACGTGCCCCAGCCTGAGAGTTCCTATAAGAACATAAGAGAAGCCAATGTTGGATCAGGCCAATGGCCCATCCAGTCCAACACTCTGTCACACAGTGGCCAAAAATACCAGGTGCCCTCAGGAGGTCCAGCAGTGGGGCCAGGACACATGAAGCCCTCCCACTGTTGACCCCCCCAAGCACCAAGAATACAGAGCAACACTTGCCCCAGAGTCCCTAGCTATACCTTGTGGCTAATAGCCACTGATGGACCTCTGTTCCATATGTTTATCGAATTCCTTCTTGAAGCCGTCCATGCTTGTAGCCGCCACCACCTCCTGTGGCAGTGAATTCCATGTGTTAATCACTCTTTGGGTGAAGAAGTACTTCCTTTCATCTGTTCTAACCTGACCGTTCAGCAATTTCATGGAGTGCCCACGAGTTCTTGTATTGTGAGAAAGGGAGAAAAGTACCTCTTTCTCTACCTGTTCTATCCTATGCATAATCTTATAAACCTCGATCATGTCACCCCTCAGCCGTCGTCTCTCCAAGCTAAAGAGCCCCAAGCGCCTCAACCTTTCTTCATAGGAGAAGTGTTCCTACCCTTTTATCATTCTAGTTGCCCTCTTCTGCACTTTTTCCAAAGCTAAAATATCCTTTTTAGGGTTGTGGTGACCAGAACTGTACACAGTACTCCAAATTAGGTTGCACCATTGATTTATATAGGGGCATGATGATACTGGCTGATCTGTTTTCAATACCCTTCCTAATAATCCCCAGCATAGCGTTGGCCTTCCTTCCCTGCCTGGATCTTGCCTGCATCACCCTAAAGATGCCACTCCACCCTCTTAGCACAGCTGGGGATCTGATGACCCATGCCGGCAAATACACTTGTATGGCTTTAGCATCAGTGTGACCTCCAGTTATTACAGAAACCATGAAGCAACTTTTGCAGTAAAGAAAATGTAGACAGAAGCAGTAACCATCAAATTGCCGGCATATTTAGACATCAAGGTAAGCTTTACAACACAGAAAACAATGAATTCTTTAATGGTGTGCTATCGAGCACATTATAGAATATTAATTGTTCCCCAAAATATTCACGTTTAAAACATAAACATGTCTCTGAAAATATGTTGCTCACGTCTACAGCGCACGTAGGAATTATTATTACCTATTGCTGCAGTTTGTCTTTCATAAACGTTTTCATGCTATACACTCTTGAGTGAATAAAACCTCACCTCATAAGATCTTGCCTCATTTCATTTCATTCGTAATTATTTCAATGCAAACATTTTTTTCACTCATTCCCAACATTTCCCATGTTTGCCGCTGCAAAAACTGAAGACAAGTCCCCTGAAGGGGGAAAAATGGAGACAATGCACCCCCCAAATCTCTCCCTGCCCCCCCCCCCAGGCCTTCACATAACTCTTGCAGAGAGACGGGGCTAGCCCGCAGACAGAAAAGGACCCATTGGTGGTGGATTCTGAGCTTTTGGTGGGCTTTTAGTAAGTAGGCTGGGAGGATGGGAAAGGAGGAGTCCTCACACGAAAAAAGCCGTCTATGATACGCATGGGATTTATCTTCCCACTATCACAAGTGATCAAACAGCTTGATTCAGCCTCCCTGCTGCCTCAGAGGGGGTGGGGAGAGCTGGACTGCCACCAGTTTTCCTGAGCGGGACCAGGAACGGTGGCAGAGCCGAAAAGTTTTCCCAGAGAAGGGGGCCCACTGGCCTGTGAATAATTCTAAAGCATTCAGAGACAGGATAACAGAGAAGCCACACAGATCCAGTAAACAGCAAAACGGTTTCACTGGCACAGCTCAATGGGGGCAAAGTCCTCTTGGCAGAAGGGTTACCAAGCGGCCTATGCCAAGGATGGTTCGGGCATCTAAATGCTAGCAGAAAGTGGAGACAGTTTCTAGCTTCCACGACTGCCTTTCAGCCCAGCCCCTCTGCAATTCTGACCTGTTCTGATGCACACAGGGCAAGATGTGATTACATACATCGGCATCCGGGAGCATCTGGTTAGAGGAGCAGACCTGAATCAAGACGGTGGGGTAATTCCCAACTCCTACAAAGCACCACGCAGGTGTTGATTGGCCCCCTAGACTGGAAGCAGTCTTGCCATCTTAAGTGTCATTCACAAGAACCCTTAGCATTGTTTAGCTATATAGCATATACTTTGCATGTAGGAAACTCCAGGCTTAGGGATGCCAGTCCCCCGCCCCCCTGATTTTGGGGCCTCCTGCCCACTGCCGGCCAGCGCGGGAAGCCCTGCTCCCAAGGGCAGCCGCCCCTCTCCCTCTCCTCCTGCCAAATTTATAGGGCTCTCCAGTTGATTGCTGGGAGCACGTGGCCCGCCAATCAACTTTAGGGCCCTTTAAAGATTGATTAACAGATGAAACTCACTGTCACAGGAGGTGGTGGTGGATACAAGCATGGACAGCTTCAAGAGGGAATTAGATAAACATATGGAACAGAGGTCCATCTGTGGCTATTAGCCACAAGGCATAGATAGGGACTCTTGGTCTGGGGCAAGTGATGCTCTGTATTCTTGGTGCTTGGTGGGGGGCAACAGTGGGAGGCTCTAGTGTCCGGGCCCAACTGGTGGACCTCCTGATGGCACCTGGTATTTTTGGCCACTCTGTGAGACAGAGTGTTGGACTGGATGGGCCACTGGCCTGATCCAACATTGGCTTCTCTCTTATGTCCTTATATCTGGGGCAAGCGATGCTCTTTATTCTTGGTGCTTGGGGGAGGGGGGGTAACAGTGGGAGGGCTTCTAGCGTCCGGGCCCCACTGCTGGATCTCCTGATGGTACCTGGTATTTTCAGCCGCTCTGTGAGACAGAGTGTTGGACTGGACAGGCCATTGGCCTGATCCAACATTGGCTTCTCTCTTATATCCTTATATCTGGGGCAAGTGATGCTCTTTATTCTTGGTGCTTGGGGGAGAGGGGCAACAGTGGGAGGGCTTCTAGCGTCCTGGTCCCACTGCTGGACCTCCTGATGGCACCTGGTGTTTTTGGCCACTGTGTGAGACAGAGTGTTGGACTGGATGGGCCATTGGCCTGATCCAACATGGGCTTCTCTTCTGTTCTTAAATCTGGCAGAAGGGGAGGGAGAGGGGCAGCCACAGGCCACACATCTGCACTCCTCAGGTGCGTCCCCAATGTGATGATGTCACTTCTGAGCGATGTCAACATGTTGGGGACAGCCCCTCCCCTCCAGGAACACCTCCCATAGTTCCCTGCTGGGGAGGAAGCAGGACCAATCCAGGCTCCATGTTCGTCACAGCGATATTAAGACTGTGTTATAGGGAACATGTTGAGAAGTTCAGGAATATGCATGAACTCCTGAAGCTTCCGGACTGGCAACGGCTCACCAGGGTCTCCGGCAGAGGCCTTTCCCAACGCCTGCTGCCTGGTCTCTTTACCTGAAGATGCTGAGGATCAGTTTCAGTATCTTTATTGGGATCTTCAGTATGCCAAGAAGATGCTCTACCACTGAGCCATGGTCCCTCAAACAGCGAACAAGCCCTCCGAAAGAACGGCTAGCCCTCTACTACTGTTCTTCCGCAGCAACGTGTGGCTGCAGCCGAGAGAGGTGCTTATTTTGCTGCACCCTCTGCGTTCACTGGGGATGCCAAAAACCTGGCCATAGCTGTGGATGTAGCCCTCTGCCCCTAAAATCCTCTGAAATGCACAGTGCTGCTACAGTGGACAGGTCGCGGTTGACCAGGGGCTTGGATGGAACCGTGCCCCGGCACTCGAAGGTGCGTGGCTACGTAATGGCAGGGCTGAGAAAGCCCTGAGGCTTGGGAGAGGCGCTTCCGGCCAAGGGTAGACAGGATGAGGACAGACTGTCCCCTTGGCCACACTCTGCACAATGCAGCTGTCCTGACAAGCTCCTCTGCTGTGCCGCTACAGCCAAATTCTTCCTTTCGCGGTTGCAAATTGTTCTATGCACAAAAGATATTTTAAGCAGCCTCCCAAACAATTTTTTAAAACATTAAGCACAGGTTGATATTGCTGTTTCAAAGGACGATTAAGACCATTAACATATTTAAAGCCCAAGCCCCTGCACTGGACAGAATTAATAAAAAGCAAGGCAACGGCACGAAAGGAAGTGGGGACCAGTGATTCCAGCTGAATGCTACGCCAGGGCCCTGGCCTATCTGCTTCTCAACAATGAGGCTGCAGAAAGCCCCGCGGTAGAGACAAAATGGAATCCACCTTTGTTTACTGGGACCCCTAACCAGCACGTACCCTTCCCCCCCCAATGCAGCAGGATGTCAGAACAGCATTACCAGTTCTAAACTAATAAATCTCTGTCCCTTCCTAGCTCATGTTATAGCCCGCAGGTTTCAAAAGAAGGAGCAGGGGGAGATAACTCACTTCTCCAAGCCACAGTCAAATTCAATCCCTCCAAAATGGGTCCTCCGCAGAGAAGGGAAGGAAAAGACAAATTCCATTCCAACCATCTGAACTAGATTCCGCCACAGCTGTGCCTGGCAAGATATTTCTGGGTGTAAACCGTCAACATGGGGGAACAGGCAATGCATCTACTGTTCCGCAGCAAAGGCCCAGGGAATTCTCCATTGGTCCTTATTTAGGCCGTTTGTATCCCGAATTTCTCTAGCAAGACACCCAGGGAGGCATCCAATCTTAAAACAAAAATTAAAAAAAATATAAACCTCAGCACGTAGTGACAAAGCACAGCAGTAACCTTATTTGGAAAAAGGTATTTGTGTAAAAAAGATACTTTAAACAAAAATATCAAATACAACAACAGAAAAAAAACAGAAACTATGGCTCCACTGCTGGACCTCCTGATGGCCCCTGGTATATTTTGGCCGCTGTGTGACAGAGTGTTGGACTAGATGGGCCGTTGGCCTGATTCAACATTGGCTTCTCTTATGTTCCTATGTTCTATAATAATCAATGCAATCAGCAATTCACCCCAAACCTTCTGGAACAGATCGGTCCTTGAGTCATGAGGAGAGGCTCATAGGGCTGCCAGCCTCCTGGTGGGACCTGGAGATCCCCCAGAAGTACAACTGGCAACCGAGATCAGTTCCCCTGGAGAAGATGGCCGCTCTGAAGCGTGGACTCCGTGGCATTGGATTCCGCCGCGTCCCTCCCCTCCCCACATCCCCTCCTTCATAGGCTGCGCCCCTAAATCTCCAGGAACTTTCCAACCCAGAGCTGGCAACCGGCCTACTTAACAGGGAGCGAGGAAGGGGAGAGAGGAGCCAAGAGGCTGCAGGCCGCACCTTCCACAGGCAAAGAGTGATAGCAGAAAAAGCTCTCTCCAGCTGCCTGCCCACCATTTGGGTCCTTTGAATTCGGCCAAGAACTGGAATCTATTTGGGAGGGGGGGAATTAGCTGAAACTGCCACAACAGAGAACTCATGGTAGAACCCCAATGAAGAAGAAGAAGAAGAAGAAGAAGAAGAAGAAGAAGAAGAAGAAGAAGAAGAAGAAGAAGAAGAAGAAGAAGGAAGGGAGGGAGGAGGGAGGAGGAGGAGGAGGAGGGGAGGGGAGGAGGAGGAGGAGGAGGGGAGGGGAGGGTTGGATTTATACCTCACCCTTCACTACCCAAGGGAGTCTCAGAGTGGCCTGCAATCTCCTTTCCCTCCCCCTCCCCACAACAGACATCCTGTGAGGGAGGTGGGGCTGAGAGAGCTCTTTCCAGAACTGCCCTTGAGAGAACAGCTCTGACAGAACTATGGCTTGCCCAAGGTCATCCAGCAGCTGCAAGTGGAGGAGTGGGGAATCAAACCCGGTTCTCCCAGATTAGAGTCCGTGCACTTAACCACAACACCAAACTACACTACACCACTACACCAAACAATGAGGGGACAAACCATGGCATGATTCTCGCCACAGGACAGTGGTAACGACCCACTATGGTAAAACCAGATTCAAGTCCAGCAGCACAAAATTTTCAGGGTGGAAGCTTTGGAGAGGCAAATACATCTGACAAAGGGAGCTCATACCCTGCAAAATCTTGTTGGTCTCTAAGGTGCTACAAAACTTGAATCCAGCTCTTTTACTGCCGATCAACATGGCTGCCCTCTGAACCTCCAGTTACTCCAGTTTCCCTCTGAATCTGCTACCAGAGCATGGTCTTGGAAGCCACTGCTTTAAAAAAAAAAAATCAAAGCCGCCTTTCAGAGAAATTGGTGTAGAAACCAGTCCTGGCATCTAGTCCCCCTTGCAAAGATACGATTAAGCCCTGATGCTCTAAAGCAGGGGTGTCAGACATAAGACCCAGGGGTCGGAAGCGGCCCGTCCAAGGCTCTTATGCAGCCCGCGAGCAATTAGTGCAAGGGAGGGAACAGGAGACTGCTCAGGGGGGCAGTGGCCGGAGCCCACTCTGACTGTGGCTTTAGCGTGGTGGAACTACTTCATTTGGAGCAGTCAAGCAGTCTGGGAGCATCTGCCCAGTGCTGCACCACTGGCTCTCCAGTCCACCCTTATGGGTTTTCCTTTGCACCCCCCTCCCAGCCAGTGTTCCCTCTAAGCTGAGTTAGTGTGAGCTAGCTCACAGTTTTTTAGCCTCTGGCTCACACATTGTTGTCTTCGCTCAGGAAGGATGGCTCCAGAGCAAACTAATTCATGCAGTAGCCAAATTGCCCACTCACAGCTTTAATGCCAGTCGCTCCCAAAATAGGGTTTTTGCTCACAAGACTCCACAGCTTAGAGGGAACATTGCTCCCAGCCCATGAGGCCTTGCAATGAGGAGGACACACCAACTCGGAGTTTACCAGCTGCTGTCCTGTATACAGTTTCTATCTCCGGTACCTGGCCTTACGTTTTATGGCACACATGGCCCGGCCCAGCAAAGTGACATTTATATCAGATCCGGCCCTTGTAGCAAATGAGTTCAACACCTTTGCTCAGAAGAAAGCAGGAGAGGATCTCATTACCTCCGCTTAGCTTCTCTGGGGGAAGCAAAGGAAGGCAAGGCTGGATTATTACACAGTTAGAACAATAAAGGGAGAGATTAACTTTCCCATTACTCCTAAGGCAACGGACCTCCACAGGTCAAACGAGAGCTGCAGGTGAACACTTTGATTTATGCCTCCACAAGGAAGAAAATGCATTTACATCCACAGGGTTTTGGGGTTTTGTTTTGTTTACATGTAGCTTCCATCCGAGGTTTGGCTGGAGGGTGCAAGGGCACGATTATCACGCAAATAGGCCTGGCCCAGGACTGCAGGGGACAACTTCTGCCATAAAGAAGAAGAAGAGAAGAGTTTGGATTTATACCCCGCCCTTCACTGCCCAAAGGCGTCTCAGAGCGGCTTGCAAACTCCTTTCCCTTCCCCTCCCCACAACAGACACCCTGTGAGGTAGGTGGGGCTGAGAGAACTTCTGACAGAAACTGTCCTTGAGAGAACAGCTGTGCCAGAGCTTGTGACTGACCCAAGGTCACATCAGCAGGTGCAAGTGGAGGAGTGGGGAATCAAACCCGGTTCTCCCAGACAAGAGTCCGCTCACTTGACCACTACACCAAAAGATGGCAGAATCCCAGACTCAGAGACCTGTCTATCTAATGAGTGTATTCTATAAGACTTGTACATGCTTTTCCATGTTATTAATTTTCTAATCTACTTCTTACAGTTTGCCTAATGAAGAGGGCTTTGGAACAGAGTGGATGTTTTTCAAGACGCATTTACTTATTTAGGATATTTCTAAGCCACCGTTTAACCTAAAAAAGGTCTTCGCTTCGGTTTACAGAAAATAAACAATACAATAGTTCACTGCACAATAACTTAACTAAAAATCGACCATCTATAACATCTGCAAAATTAAAATGACCCAGAAACCAGTCCTGATACGCTCCAAACATTTAATCTGTCCTGCAAAAATTCAATTCCATAGACCTTCGGGGGAAAATATGTTACCGGCACTGATCAGAAGGCTTGTAGAGAGGCTGCCTGCCTCACTCCAGAGGGATGGAATCTCACAAACTGTGCTCCTAAAGCATTTCTCCCCTGCTCTAACCTAGCTGATTACATTTTGCCTTGTACCTCTGCATCCTGGCCTCTTTCTTGGCAACACCCCTCCCACCTTCTGACTGTGATACAAGGACTCAGGGATCTCTGCTCCAACTCATATCTGATGAAGGGAGCTTTGACTCTTGAAAGCTTATACCCCAGAAATCTTGCTGGTCTCTTAAGTTGCTCCAGGTTTTGAATCCAGCTTCCACAATCTATAGGTAGCAAAAAGAAGCACTCTCCCGTGGGCTACACTCAGCATCAACTCAGCTAAGTTTCCTGCAGGAAGGCCCATGCAACTTGATATGGCTGGAGATACCAGAAGTTCTGCTTTATTCCATATTTGATAAACTGGATTTCAAGGTGGAAGAGCTAATTTGAGGTCCCTGCACCACTGGCGGCCCAACTTTGATTTTTGCGCTGACCAAATCCTCTGGACAAGCATCAGGGAACCAGAGGAGCCTGCATGTCCCTGCCATGTATATGTAAAGGTAACACATACATTTTCTACATGCTGTATACAACAGCCCTGAGACGACATGCATACCTGCTCCAGATTCAAAGAATCTGGCTCAGTGGAAGAACTGCTTGGCATGCAGAAGGTCCCAGGTTCGATCCACGGCATCTCCGGTGAAAAACATCAGTTTAAGAGGTGATAAGAAAGACCTCTTATCTCTGAGAACCTGGGGAGCTGCTGCCAGTTTCAGTAGACATGCCTGCCCTTAATGGACCGACGGTCTGATTCAGTGTAAGGCAACTTCATGTGTGTTCATGTGTGTGAACTTCACAGGAAAAGGTCATCAGGTTTCAAAACAGTTGAGCCACGAAGGGCGGAGAATTTCATGCACTGAACCAGGCAATTACGAATTTCAGCAACTAACTAAAAGCATCACATTGTCAGACAGATGCTAACTGTGGACCCAGATTATTGTACTTCCCGCACAGATGTACTTGATACCCAAATGTACTGGGATTATTAAGGAAGGAAAGCACATCTACGGCTGGGCCACTCACAGCCCATGCAACACGAGCATGGCGATTGGTGGGTGTGCTCACCCTTTGCTGGAAAGCAAGTCCAGATGGAGAGAGACAGCATGCAAATTGATGAGACACCCATGCAGAGTCGCATGCGATAAGAATTCCTCACTGGAACTATCTCAAAGGAGACATTAGGGGAAGAATGGCCTGGGATATAAAGCGGAAGCCAAGGATTTGGGCTGTGCCCCAGTGAGGCAAGAATGGACACCTTCCGAATGGGGAGAGCTTCCGAAAAGAGCCTTCTGCCAAACGGGCTACTGCAGCGTTCCCCAACGTGGTGTCCGTGGATGCCGTGGACCCTATTGACCTTTTCCTGGTTCCAACCAAATGCTTTTTAGGAAGTGGGCAGCGCTAGGCAAGGCTGTTTGCCCAGCAGTGCTTCTGATTGGCTGGGCAAGATTAAAAGGCACCCTGTCAAACAGCTTCGGTCGGAAATGTTGAAGAGGTACTGTTTGAGTAATATATAACCTCACTCCCTGCCTGGGGGACCTCAACCCTCTTTGGGCACAGAAAAGGAGTGGTGCAGTGTGTAAAATGTTTGAGGCTGAAAGGCAGTGCTAGACCCCTGGACTGACCAGCCTTGGTATGTTTAACTTGAGAAAGAGTTGGGTATGTTTAGCCTGGGAAAGAGACGGCTTAGAGGGGACATGATGGCAGTCTTCAAGTATTTGAAGGGCTCTCATGTAGAAGACCGAGCAGATCTATTCTCTCTTGCTCCGGATTGCAAGACTAGATCTAATGGGTGGAAATTACAAGGGAGTTGTTACCAGCTAAATATCAGGAGAAACTTCCTAACTGTAAGAGTGGTTGAGCAGTGGAACAGACTGCCTCAGGAGGGGGTGGATGCTCCTTTGCTGGATGTTTTCAAGCGGAGGCTGGACAACCATTTTTCGGGTATGTTGTAGGGCGATCTTTCGGCTACGCTCCTGCAGAGTGCAGGGGGTTGGACTAGATGACCGGCAAGGTCCCTTCCAACTCTAACATTCTAAGATTCTATGAACGCTGGGAGGATGGCCAAATTTCCACACATTTTTAACCACTGGACAACACTGTTTTCTTAACTCTGTACATCCAAATGATTTTTATAGCTATTCTCCCCCTTCAGTACCCCTCCCCTTTAACTGTAATGAAGCCCTCCAGGGGGGAAAAAACACAGTTCATGGGATTCTCCGTTCCCTTGCCAATTTTATGAGGCAGCAGAAAAGTTCTGCCCTTCTCATTTTCTCCTGCCTTATAACTAAGCATTTTAACACTGAAATTGAGAAAGTATGTTAAACTCTATGCTAGTGCCCCAAAAGAGAATTCGCTGGCCAGCACAAGCAGACTCCGGCTGGGGGCTGTAAATCTTCAAAGGTGACATTAATAAAATTTTGTCTCTCTCTCTCTAATGTATTAGAATACTATTTCAAAGGAAACTTGCCAGGTGGCACGGAGTAGGAAAGATGTTATGTTGAACCCATTGACATTTCAGCAAGGAGAGGTTTTTAATAGAACGGGACTCGGCTTAGTAAGGAGAAAGTGACGAAAATGCCAGGGCAGATGAGTCCCCAGCGATGGATCCGTTGTAATTTATGAGGTATTTAATATTACACTCCCATCCCAAGTTAACACCTGTATTTGTGCTCTTAAAAGCATGTTTCCTTGGCTTCTTTCCTCATCGTTGAAACATGGCCCAGCCACAAAATCCACAAAATCCTTCATACATATTGATGACATAATTTCAGTAGCTGAAATGGGCCAAAAGACTGGTGGTTCCTGGAAGCCAAGATCAAAAGCCACCTTTGGTAATTTGGGGGGCTCAGACACAATACATGTGTGCATGCACAAGACCCTCAGAATCCAGGCCCTTTGGAAAACTCAGGAACTCCCTCAGCCTCTGTCCCTGCCCCTTGTTGGTACATCTTCTAAAGGGAATGAAAGAGCTATGCCTTCTGATGACCATAGCCCAGTGCCACACTAGGATCCGGAAGACCCAGGTTCGAATCTCAGCTCTGCCACAGCTGCTCGTTTGATGACCTTGGACTGGCCACTCACTCTCAGCAGAACCTACCTCACAAGGTTGCTGTGAGGATAAAATGGAGGTGGAGAGAACAGTGTAAGCTGCTCTGGGTCTCCACTGGGGAGAAAAGCAGGGAATAAATAAATGAATGAAAGAATAAGTATCTGGTAGAAATGGCCATCCAGCAGCCCACGTGCCCCTGTTTAGACTCACGTGCCAAACAAGGCCTCATTGCTGAGAATACCGAAATTTTGTTAGACAATGGGATCCTGCAATCTAGAAAATGCAGACTTCCAAAAAAGAAAGCCAAAACACTGGCTTTGTTTTAAAAGTTACTGAAACTGAAAGAACAAAGAATATCAAACAATCAATCAGACGCATTCTCTGCAAATGTAGGAATAAAGGAGTACTTCAATTGTGAAACGTGCATACATGTGGCTTGGTAATCAATGCATGAGCTTATTGTAAGCAGCATTATTTTACCGTCATGATTGAAAATAGCATGGCCTAATGTACCACTAAAAAGGCTTTCAGACTCCCCGTTATTGTTATTAATCGCTCTTTACTCTAAGCACTCCCCTAGTGATGCTGTGATGAGTACAGGCAACTGTCTTCGATTCCCCACATACGATTCTCTGCTTTTCATTTCCCACCCCAAACGATCCAATATTTGGCTGGAGGGAGGGAGGGACTTTTGCAGCATTCAGTCTCCCAACTCTTCCTAGATTCACAACTATGCAAATAATCCACTCTGCAATTAATCACCAGCTGACACTGGTCAGTCTCATTAAATCCAATATTTGCATTCTCTTCAGAGAAGGAACGTTGAGGGGAGAGAGAGAGAGGGAGGGAGGGAGGGAGGGAGGGAGGGAGAGAGAGAGAGAGAGCGCAAGCGTTCTTGGGAAACAATGGGAGAGACAGGAACGGGCAGACTGCAGCATCCCCCTGGTTTTACCCTTGTGGGAAAATCAGATGATGGATGACCAGTTTGGCCAGGTGGGTCAATATTGTCTCAGTTCCAACAAGGAGAGAGACAGCAGCAGACGCTTCTGTGGTCGTCTTCAGACATTAGGGCAGTGCACAGAGCCGTGTTTCTGTGGGTTCATTCCACAGCTGTGTTGTAATCTTCATGGAGGACAGGTCTACCAGTGGATACTAGCCATAGTGACTAAAGGGAACCAGCGTGTTCAGAGGCCGTATACCTCTGAATGCAAGTGTGTGTTGGCTACATCAGGAGAAGGCCTCGGCCTCTGCGCCCTGTTGCTGGAACTCCAGAGGAACTGGCTGGTCCCTGTGTGAGACAGGACTCTGGATGAGATGGACCACAGGTCTGATTCAGCAGGGCTCTTCTGATGTTCTTGAAAGATAAGGCCCGCGTGGCCCAGAACCACATGGGTCTCAACACCTCAAAAGATCACACAGCTTCCTTGGAGCTGCCATAAAGCGCCAAGATCACTTCTGCCCAAAATTACAGCACAGGCAGAGCCTAATGAAATCAGGTACTCTGTGCAAAATATTGGGGTTGTGAGTAACACCAGTCCTGGAGGGGTGCTTGATTTTCAAGAAATGCAAGCACGGCATCATACGGGAAAAAAATATATTCAGATAGCAGCAAGCAGAAAGTGCAGAGAAGAGGACAGCAGGTCAAATACTAGGGCTGGCAAGCTCATCCGTCTAAATATTTATTACCAGCTTAACCCAATGTTTCCAGAAGCGGTTCGTGTACCCTCTCTTGGTCCTAACCTGGATGGCCCCGGCTAGCCCGATCTTGCCAGCCACATGCAATGTATGAGTCATACAACTGTGATAAAGAAGCATCCACAATTTTTCTAGAATAAGACATGTTGCTTTTCAAGCTATAAGAGTTAGAAAAATCATGAGTATCCAGCTTTGTGTTGCTTGAGGAACTCCATATTTCGCGTTGACTGGTACAATTTCTGGTCAGAAGAAGACACATTGTCGAAACGGCAGCACCAATCCGGAGACCAGCGTCCCGCCTTTCCGCTTCTGTTTCTATTGTATTATTTCTTGTAAAAATCACATTCAGCAATCAATGTTTTGTATAAAAAAACTTGAGATAAATAATTGTGGATGCTTCTTTATCACAGTTGTATGACTCATACATTGTAAGTTCTCCTGACTGTGACCATCTCATTGTATGCCAGCCACATGACCACAGAAATGTCTTCGGACAGTGCTGGCTCTTCGGCTTGGAAACAGAGATGAGCACCGCATCCCTAGAGTTGGATTTGACTGGCCTTCGAGCAAGGGAAACCTTTACCTTTATCTAAGCATCAAAAGAACAAGGGGGAGTGAAAGCAGGAGGTAAGTGAGTGAGGTGATTGGCTGGTGACTGAGAGTGCGCGGGTGGAGCTAGGAGGTGTGTATGTTTGGAGAGGGAGAGAAGGCAGGGAGTGTTCAGTCTGAAGTCAGCTGTCAGTCATGGTCAAACTACACAGAGTCTGAGAAGCAGTCTTCTAACTAGAATCACATAGAAGTGCTGTGAAAGGCATTAAGATGCTTAAGGAGGAAGAAAATATACTTAAAGGGGCATATTAAGAAAAATCTAATATAGTCAGAGTATTTTAAGAGTGTGAGGAGAAAAGCTGACAGAGACCTGAGTAAAAAGGGAAAGATTTTACTGAGCAGCTTAACAAAACGTCTTGTAACCAATACGCTTCTTTGACCAATAAAGTCTTATCTTGTTTATTGTTAACCCAGAGTCTCATCCTCAGAACCATGTAGACCAACGAAGGAGGCTTTAGAGCTTGGGCACAATACTTTGGGAAAGGTTAATTAAAGACTGGAATTAAATTCCTGGTGGCAGCAATAGATACGTTGAGTGACAGAAAGAAACAGCAAGAAATTTAAAACTGCATCACACCTAACCACACAAAATAAGGGAGAGGTACTGTGACAACTACCCTTGAACCAAGATACAAAAAAAAATCCAGGGAAGACTGGATGAAATCTATCAAGCCTGATGTTGCCAATCTTGTGAACCTGAGAATTCCTCTGTACAGTTGAGACACTTCCAACACGGTGCATTTCCCAGTTATAACAGCTCCCATTTAAGTTAACGCTTCAAGGCTGAAGATGCTGTGGGTCATCCAATTCAGAAATGGGCCAGAAAGTCGTGGCCATGGTATCATATTAAAGGTGTTGAAACCCATTGATTCTCCCATTCCAACACAAGACAGGTTTGAAACTGTGACTACTCAAAACACAAATAAGTGTTCCACGATCTGAACATTTTACAATGTTTCTTAAGTCAATGTTCAAAATGCACATGTTTGAAAACAAGGAGCTACAGCAAAGACAGCGAAACGTCCTGGTCGGCCAAGAATAATTTCTCTGCAGGGACGGGAGGCAGCCACAGACTAAGCTCATCAACTAGGCTCTGTTCTGCAGGGATTTTTAACTGTCTGTCAAACTGGCGCTTTGAAATTGAGAAGAGAAAACACCTTATTTCTTTGTGCAATTTAGAGGCTTTCTGTTTAACTCGTCGATAACTCTGAACCCAAAATGGTTCCTGATCTAGGAAGGACTGCTGTGCTGGAGCCCTGGGCCCTCATCACGTAGCCTTAAAGATCTACTTTCCCCCCCTTTGTTTCCGAAGGGAAATCAATGTGTGAGTAGCTAAAGAGGCGCACTTTTGTTTTGCAAGTGGGGCGGACACCGAGATCAATTGCTGACTCCCCCAATTAACTGCAGCAACTATTCAGCTAATGCTTAGATGCCTTAGCATCAAGTGCAGAGCTTGTCCAAGAAATTCTGATACTGGAGATAGATAATCCCAGTGTCTCCTCCCATGGCCACTCATCAGCACAGGGTGATTAACACATTGAATTCACTGCCGCAGGAGGTGGTGGCAGCTACAAGCATGGACAGTTTCAAGAGGGAATTAGATAAACCTATGGAGCAGAAGTCCATCAGTGGCTATTAGCCGCAGGGTATAGATGGGAACTCTCAGTCTGGGGCAGGTGATGCACTCTATTCTTGGTGCTTGGGGGGCAGCAGTGGGAGGGCTTCTGGTGCCCTGGCCCCACTGCTGGACCTCCTGATGGCACCTGGTATATTTTGGCCACTGTGTGACAGAGTGTTGGACTGGATGGGCCATTGGCCTGATCCAACATTGGCTTCTCTTATGTTCTTATGCTGAATCTGCTCGGAAGCACCGATCTGCAATCCTGACTGAAAGACAGCTCTCTTGGACAGAAGAACCCATTCCTGGCAAGGAGACTTTCACAGGGGGAGCTTCCACGCAGACTGTGCCCTGTGGCTCAGGTCAGTTTGATCCCCAGTCCAACACCCCCAGTGTCACCCAAAATCTAGAGCACGTTGCTTTGGGTCAGGCCACCTCTGATCGGATCCCCCCCCCCCAGGAGAAAAGTGTGCTGGCTGTGATCCGCGCTATGCGGGTGCATCCTCCTCCCTCTTATTTGCTTCAAGTTCATCATCCATCTTTCTGGAAAACATTTTGCTTCCAAGGTAACATCCAATAAGAGCCAAACAACCATCAAAGCAAAAGAACAGAGAACAATCATCAAATATGACAGCTAAATGCAAAACAGCAGAAACAGAGAACAGAGACGACACAAAACTGAGAAGATTTCACATGCCTTGCTGGAAGACTGGGAGCAGAGGGGGAGAGAGAGGGGCAGCACTTTTCCTGGAGGAGAGAGTTGTGGGCTGGGGGTGTGCATGGGGTAATTTGGGGGTCCCCAGTGCAGTGCCTGTGGGCACCTACACAGAAAGTAGGTGGGGCTTGATGGGGCTTTTCTCCAGGAAGGCTTCTGATTGGCTGTGCAGACTTTTTCTAAAAAAAAAATGTTTCTTCGGCAGGAGCTGCCACCACAGCGTAAAGGTCTTCACTGTGTGACTGAAGGTTCAACTGCAGCAGCCGTTTTATGGCTGGTTCCACCCCCGCGGCAGCCATTTTGTGGCCACACCCACCACACTGTCAGAATTCCAGACATGCCCACAGGCTAAAAAAAGTTCAACGACTTCTGGCGTTACTGAGCCTGCTTTCCTCTATTTACGGCCACTGAGTACCACTGCAGAGCGGATTCCCGACTTGGGGTCCTCGTATTCCCCAGGGGAACCTGTCCCCTGCCCGGTAACCCCAGGCCCGTCCATCCTGATCAATAACGCGCCACATTTCCCACCAGCCAAAGCAAAACAGGCGACGTGTTCCTGGATGGCTTTCTGGTACAAGGTGCCATGCACATATGGTTGGGGAATGTACAGCAGGCGCCTGTGATGAAGCATTTTAGTGTGAGTCGCAGAAGCAACTGTACGAGCCCCATCAGATGGGATTGCAATCTGTCTGGTGGGGCTGTTTGCGCATATAATGCTACCGCTAAGTGCCACGATTACAGATCTCTGTTCTTTGGAGGGGGATAGAAATGGGCAGAAGAACATTCATAGCGTATAATTATACATGCTAACTCTTGCCTCTTATTTGTGAGTGATGTGGGCTTATTAACTGCCTGCTGCGCTCTGATCTGGGCTCTGCGATCCTGGGCGCCTTATCCGTTTATCACTGCTGCTCAGCTCCGCTACAAGACACAAGAATCGATCTTTTGCTGTGTAGCGGGCCAGAGACGCGGAGAATCCTGCGGGCAACAGCAAGCGGCCCTGACATTTCAGGGGCAGAACTGTCAGCACAAAAGCACACAGGGACCCTCAGGATCTCAGCCCTGACGTCCCAAGGGCCTTCTTCACTTGCCGTTACTGCAGAAGAGGGTGAGGCTGCGGGGCCATTGCTCAGTGACAGAGCGCCTGCTTGGCATGCAGAAGGTTCCAGGTTCAATCCCCGCAGCCCCAATTAAAAGGATCAGGTAAGCAGGTGATGTGAAAGACCTTGAGCTGAGACTCTGGGGAGCGGCTGCCAATCTGAGTAGACAATACTGACCTTGATGGACCGAGGGTCTGATTCGGTGGAAGGCGGCTTCGCGTGTGCATGCGCTGTCAGGGCAGCTGCTTACTCTCTGTTAGATGTCAGGTGATACAACCGGCCAGTGGAGTTTCTAGCCCTCTATTGTCACCCCTAAGCAAGTGCCCGAGCTCTCTAAAGGACTGGATGAAGGCAAATAAGCCCGAGCTGAATCCACACAGCAGCAAAACAAGAGGACTGCACCAGTCACTAAGGAAAAAAGGCAAAGAGAAATGCTGATCATGCAGCGGGGAAAGTAGGATTTATTGATGGAATACTAAAAAGCCCCTACGTGCCTCGCCACAGCCTCGCCGCCTCACCAGGGGACCTGAAACTTGATGTAAAAGGGACATAAATAAAATCATACGGAAGATAAAATATAAGACATCAAAACACATTTGAAGAAACCTGAACGAATGAGCATTGATCATCGTTAGGGTCATCATACATTCTAATAACAAAGTGCAGCCCCATCTGCGGATACTTAAATCCAGAGATCGGGGTCATTTACACAAAGGGAGATTTTTCAACAAACGTGGGGGGCGGATGGCTTGCAGAAAAATCTGAAGACCGGGGGAAAGTGGAGGGAGGCAACACTTCTCTGCCAGGGCCACCGGTGCAGCCGGGAGGGGAAGGCTGTGCAGGCAGGCGATGCCTGGCAAGAGGCCAGCCTCCAAATAAGGTGGGCGGATGAGAAGGAAGGATGCTGGGGAGGGAAGCGGGAAGGAGAAGCTGCAACCACCACGGCAACGTTACCTGGCCAGGAAAAGAGCCACTGTTGTTCCTCCTGTCACGCGTTCTGCCCCCCCCCCCCATCATTGCCACCAAGGCTCCCAGGCCCAGTGCACTGCCACCACCGCCCCTGGGTCCAGTATGGTACTCCACCTCGCCACCAGCCCCCAGGCCCGGCTCTCGGTGTCCCTGCCACAGACCCTGGGCCAGGCACTACTTTCTCAGGACAACGTATTAGCCACACATACAAGGAGATTGGCTCACCCTTCCCGTGGATAGTGGGGAGGTGGGGAGGTGGGGGGGAAGAGGAGGAAGAGGAAGAGGAAGAAGAGGAAGAAGAGGAAGAAGAAGAAGAGGAGGAGGAGGAGGAGGAGGAGGAGGGGAGGAGGAGGAGGAGGAGGAGGAGGAGGAGGAGAAGAAGAAGAAGAAGAAGAAGAAGAAGAAGAAGAAGAAGAGGAGGAGGAGGAGGAGGAGGAGGAGGAGGAGGAGGAGGAGGAGATTGGATTTATACCCCACCCTTCATTTTTGAGTATCAGAGCAGTTTACAAACTCCTTTCCCCTTCCCCTCCCCACAACAGACACCCTGTGAGGTAGGCGGGGCTGAGAGAGCTCTGACAGAAACTGCTCTTTTCCAAGAACAGCTGTGCCAGAACTATGGCTTGTCCAAGGTCATCTAGCAGCTGCAAGTGGAGGAGTGGGGAATCAAACCCGGTTCTCCCAGATTAGAGTCCGCACACTTAACCATTGCACCAAACAGCACCTAGGATGAGGGAGTATGTAGGCAGAGCAGCATGGATGAGGGAGTGAGGAAGACGGGAGGAACAAAAGGCAGGGGGAGGCAGTGTGGAGGATGGGGGAGCTAGACGCAGCAGGGAGGATGAGGAGATAAGCAAAGTCACAAGGATGGAGGGGGGAGAGGGGTCTGATTCCCCACTCCTCCACTTGCACCTGCTGATATGACCTTGGGTCAGTCACAAGCTCTGGCACAGCTGTCCTTGAAAAAGAGCAATTTCTGTAAGAGCTCTCTCAGCCCCACCTACCTCACAGGGTGTCTGTTGTGGGGAGGGGAAGAGAGAGGAGTTTGTAAGCCGCTCTGAGACTCCAAGTGAAGGGCGAGGTATAAATCCAATCTCTTCTTCTTCTTCTTCTTCTTCTTCTTGTTTAAATATTCTAATTCTTAACCCAGCCAAATCGGAGGATACTTAAATCTGGAGACTGGAGCCATGAATGGATAAGACAGATGTCTCTATGGACCTGAACAATGCCACAGGTTTGCAGAGATATTGTTGTTATATCAGATTTATTAGGCCACCCTTCCCTGCAAGCAGGGCTCAGGGCTGCTTACAATATCTGAAATCTTATAAAAAAAATACATTGTGGAGGGAAGGTTGTTGCAAGTTTATCATTGCAGCCTAGATGGGAGAGAGAGTCTCCTCCACCCACTTCCTCCTCCTGGAACTGCTTTTGAGGCTGTGAGGGGGCCTGAAATCCGAGCATCTATGTGATTAATTTAGTTAATGATGCTTCAGACCTCAGCTTGCTTCTTGATGGCCAAAGAAATGAGCTCAAAGTCTATTTCATTTCCTAAATGGGTAACATCCTACATACAGATGTAACATGACAATCTTACAAATATTGAATCCTGGACGGGGATGGCCCCTCCGGGGCTGGCAGGAGGGGCAGTGAGCCGAATATAATTTCCACGCTATCGATCTTGAAGTTACAAGAGGAACTTTCTGTAACTTTTATTGCTGCGCAATATTCATTTGGTTACTTGCGAGGAGGAATTTCTCCCCAAGGATGTTCCTGCTCCCCTCCGCTGATGATAACCAACCGACGTATGGATGTGAGTCTGATGATGGCCCAATTTTTTGGTCTTCCACATAAGGCTGAAAAGTCCTCTGAACCTTCGCAGCCCCAAGAAGCTCCCTTTGGACCGCAGCGACGCTGCAAGTACCAAAAATGTGAAAAACACGGAGCAGCCACTGTCACCTTCCAATCAACTAAACAACAGCGAACGGCAGCTAGCAATAAGATAGTTCCCTTGCTCGAAAGCCAGTCGAATCCGACTCTAGGGTTGCGGTGCTCATCTCCATTTCAAAGCCGAAGAGCCAGCGCTGTCCGAAGACGTTTCCGTGGTCATGTGGCCGGCATGACTAAACACCAAGGTGCACGGAACGCTGTTACCTTCCCACCAAAGTGGTACCTATTTATCTACTTGCAATTTCTTGCTTTCGAAAGATACCGAAGCCTTTACAGCAGCGACGATGCGACAGACCTTTGAAGGCACTCATGTGCTGTGCACTGTAAGCACACATCAATCTAATTCTCCACATGGCCAAATCTGTGGATACCCAAATCCAAAGACTGAAGACATGACTGACAAGTCAGATCTTTCTACGAACCTGGAAAAAAGCCCCAGGTCTGCAGAAAAATCCAAAATCTAAGCAAAATAAAAAATATGTGGGGGGTTAAACTCCCCCTCCCCAATAATGGAAGCAGCCCTTGTAGCTTTAAGAAACAAATGCCTTGTCAGTGACCATTGTGGGATTTGTTAGGCTACTAGAACGGTATTGCCAAACTTCAAGCCTTGGGGGGGTTTTGTCAGTAAAGGGCAGAGGGAGTCTATTATTATTATAATTATTTAGATTTCTGAATTGCCCTATCCCTGAATATACAGGGCTCTGGGTGATTTACAACAGATTGGAAACCTGCAAAGTACAAATTAAAATCAACAATCAGTTTAAACACAATTACTCAGTCTCCAGATGGTGTCTGTCATTTACCTTAAGAACCGGCTCTGGGCTGTTCTTCCGTCTCATGGGCAGGTTAAGGAGGAGGCCAAAGTGGGCAAGGTAGGAGTAAAGAGGAGGATGCCAGCTATGATGGAAAACCAAAAGCCTGGCGGAACATCTCTGCTTTACAGGCCCTGCAGAACTGCATTAAATCCTGCAGGGCCCTGATGGAATTTTGGCCTTTGAGGGAGGACTAGGGTTGCCAAGTGACTTACTTGGTGCAGCGGGGGAGAGTCGGTCCTGGTCCAGGACATTCGTGTGCACGGAAGTGACATCATCATGTTGGACATGTCGCTGGCCAATGCTCTAGCAATCAGCCAGAAAACTCTATGGTACCATAGAGTTTTCAGGCTGATTGCTAGCATGTCGGCCAGCGATATGCCCAATGTGATGACATCACCTTCAGATGACAACATCGCACTGGGCATGTCGGCCCAATCTGGGCACTTTGGGGGCGGGGTTCCTAGGTTCTGGGAGACCTAGGTTCGAATCATCACTCTGCTGTGGAAGCTCACTGGGTGACATTGGGTGAGTTCTACAGTTTTAGCCTAACCTATCCTCATAGGGTTGTTATAAAGATAAAATGTAGAAGAGCAGAATTGTGTAAGCTGCTTTGGGTGCCCACTGCAGAGGAACCTGGGGTATAAATTTGGTTTGGTGTAGTAGTTAAGTGCGCGGACTCTAATCTGGGAGAACTGGGGTTTGATTCTCCACTCCTCCACTTGCAGCTGCTGGATGACCTTGGCCAAGCCATAGTTCTGGCACAGCTAATCTTGAAAAAGAGGAGTTTCTGTCAGAGCTCTCTCAGCCCCACCTAACTTACAGTGTTGTAGAGAGGGGAAGGGAAAGGAGTTTGTAAGCCGCTCTGAGACTCCTCTGGGTAGTGAAGGGCGGGGTATAAATCCAATCTCTTCTTCTTCTTCTTCTTCATCATCATCTTCTTCTTCTAAATGAAGTAAGTAAATAGAATATATATATATAGCTGGAGACGGAGGGGCAGATAAAAGGGGGGGGTGCCTGGTCTCTGGGAAAGCAGCAGGAAAAGCTGAACATATGGGGCTTGCCAGGAGGAGAGAAAGAGAAATATGTGAGGAGGCGAATACAAGGGAAATTGTAGCGCTTCCCTGCAAGTGCTTGTAGTTCCCTATGGAGCAAATAGGCCATGGTTTCCCCAGGTAGAGACTGCCAGGTGGAGGAAGGAGAGAAAGCTGAAGCGGGGGTGGGGGGGCAGATAACAACAGGTGGGTTGGTGGGTATGAAGGAGAGAAGGAAGCAGGGAAAGAGGAAAGGAAAGAAAAAAACAGTGAGGGAGGAGGAAATGAGATGCCCCTGCAAGTACTTGCAGGTCCCCCCCACTCGATCTGTTGGAACAGCTACCACAATGCCACAATGCCACAATGCCACAATGCCGGCTGCCAACACCAAAGGGCTGAGCCTTAAAAAGATCAGAGTGAAATCTGCTTCTGCTTCTGCCAGGCCTACGCACAAATGCAACATTATCTCCCTTACCCCTTACAACAGAAATTATCATCAGAATGATTGTAGGATTTAAAAGGAAACACGCTGCATTCTCTAACCTTGAACTACCTGCCGCTGGAAGATTAACTGAAAGGAGGAAAAATAGCACACAACAAAGGGAACATATGACAATTCTTGGAACTCAGACAGCTTTGGCTCTACCCTCTTGGCAAATCACTCAAAAGGAGTTCGAGAGCACACTTCCCCCTTTATTAATCTTCTACCATTAAATGTAACTTATGGGGTCCCCTTACGAAACTATAGAGGAACTGATGGATTCTGAGAATCACCGACATAAAACCAATGAGAGAATTCTCCGGGACACCCAATCGCTGATTACTCTTAAGCATTAAATGACTTGCACTAAAGAAGTACCAATTCCTTCTTAGACACGACTCTTTAGATAAGGCTTGTTGAGGTTCGGAAGGCATTGCAGCATCTGAGATGAAGATTTAAGATGCAGTCTCTGGTTCTTAAATGTCTGGAAAACACACTGATGGTGCCCCCGGGTTAAATGAGACCTTTAAATGTGAAAAGTTGCACAGCCTTTAAAAAAACAGATTTATTACACATGAAACTGTTTTAGGGACTATTGTCCAGGTTGGCTTTGAAGCTTGACGTCACTCGACAAGGCCAGACTGACGTCAACAAAGTTCAGCAGAATCAGTCCTATGTTATTCCTCTAGCTCTTTCGTACTGGAATGACCTGGGTCATATGAGTAGCAGGAATATTCTGAGGGGGCAGAAGCAGAGACAGAGGAGAGCATCTGAGGGGGCAGAGGAGAAGACAGTCTGCGAAAAGCACAGCGGAAGAGGAGGGGAAGGGGTAACAGTGTTTTGTTACTTGTTATTTTGATGCAGAAGTAAAAGGTTTGTTAAGAGTTTGTCAGCCCATTCAGTTACGTTCTTTTTGAAGTGTTATATGAGGATAAAGTAAAGGTAAAGGTTCCCTTGCTCGAAAGCCAGTCGAATCCGACTCTAGGGTTGTGGTGCTCATCTCTGTTTCAAAGCCGAAGAGCCAGCGCTGTCCGAAGACATTTCCGTGGTCATGTGGCCGGCATGACTAAACACCAAGGTGCATGGAACGTTGTTACCTTCCCACCGAAGTGGTACCTATTTATCTACTTGCAATTTCTTGCTTTCGAACTGCTAGGTTGGCAGGAGCTGGAACTAGAGACGGGAGCTCACTCCGTCATGCAGCACTCTCGGGTCTTGAACTGCTGAACTACTGACCTTCCACAGGCTGCAGTTCAGTGTCTTAACCACTTGAGCCACCGCAGCTCCCTGAGGATACAGAAATATAAAATATATATATATCAAAATTACCATCAACCGAGTCTCTGCCACATATTTAAGACTCTTGTGCGCTCCCTGAACCTCAACATTTGATATACAAAATCTGATGAGAAGTCCTCCCAGGATGAAAGTCCAAGATCATCTTTCTCCAGCCCAGGGCTAAAGCGTTAAGTTTTGCATGAGGACAGTCCCGGGTTCAATCCTAGCAACCTCCAGTTAAAGGATTTCAGGCACCAGATGTAGGGGGAAACACTTCTCTTCCCACGATGCGCCGCTAGACAATACCTAGGTAGGTAGACCAATGCTCTGACTTCATTTAGGCTTGCCAAGTTACCACCACGACTGAAGAGGAATTTGCTCTCGCCTTGCGGCTCCTCTCCCGAGGCTCTATTTAAAAGGTTCCACCATCTCATCCGAGCGAGGATTCCACCGGCCCACCACCTCAGGAGAAGGACAGCACCTTACCCACTGAAGATCCACTCGGGTGGTCAAGGAGTCCCTTTGGTTCAGTGGAGGGCCCAGTGGAGGAGACTGGCATGCCATCATAGCCCTCCAGGGGCCGAACTGCCAGCCGAGAAAGCCAGGGCGGGCATCCAACGGGGTGGATGGGTGGGCTGGAGATCCATCGTAGCCCCCAGGGGCCAACTGGCAAATGAGAGACCCATTTGCATTGGATGAGCCATTTTCATGCCTTTTTATGGAGCTTTTCTTAAGCAGCTCTGGGCTAGACTCAGCGAGGGAGCTGTCTTCACAAGAGACAGAAGGAAGGAGGAGATGGTCTCCATCATTTTCAGAGGCAAATCCATCTCTTTTACGTCCCGCCGGAGCCTCCGAGCCTCGCCACTGGGGGAAGGGGCAGAGAAAAAAACTGCACAGGCAAAAGAAGCAGCAGAGCCAAGAGGAGGTGTGAAAGAAGGTGTGAAGAGGGAGAGGCTGGAGAGGATAGGGAGCTCTCCCTCAAGTATGAAACCGCTCTAGGAAAAAAGCAAGGAAGAAAGAGCAAAAAGCTCTGCTCCAAAGCTGCATGCCCTCCCTGAGCAATGGTGGGAATCACCCATTCCAAGATGCCCTCCTCCTCCGCAGAGAGAGAAGCGCACTTTCCTTTCATAACGTGTATAAAGGACACAGAAGTCAAGAAAACGTTGCTGATTTCCTCCCTTCGAGAAAGGATGTTTCACCTAAGAACAAAGCACAGACGAAGTGCCTTCTACCAGGTCAGACCACTGGTCCATCTAGCTCCATACTGGCTATGCTATGACCAGCAGCTGTTTTGCAGGGTTTCAACCAGGGAAAAGTCTTCCTCCAGCTCATACTACCTAAGACCCTTTGAAGCAGAGATGCCAGGGGCCGGACCTGGGACCGCCTTCGTGAAAAGCAAGTGTTCTGCCAGTGAGCCATGGCCCCGCCAAAGAGTTAGGGGGATGGACTATGGTTCAATGGCAGCACATCTACTTAGCATGCAGAAGGTCCCGAGTTCAATCCCTGGTATCTCCAGTTAAAAGGACCAGGCAATAAGTGAGGTGAAAGACCTCTGCCTGAGACCAGTGTTCCCTCTAAGCTGAGTTCGTGTGAGCTAGCTCACAGTTTTTGAGCCTCCGGCTCACACATTTTTGTCTCAGCTCAGGAAGGATGGCTCCGGAGCAAACTAATTTATGCAGTAGACAAAGCGCTCGCTCACAACTTTGGTGCCAGTAGCTCACAAAGTAGAATTCTTGCTCACAAGCCTCCAAGCTTAGAGGGAACTTTTCCTGAAACCGTGGAGAGCTCCTGCCAGTCTGAGTAGACAATACTGGCCTTGATAGACCAAGGGTCTGATTCAGTAGAAGGCAGCTTCAGGTGTTCCTGTGTGAGTTGGATCCCACTTTTAGAACTGCAGTCCTCTAGAAACTGAATTCCTTGGAGACCGGCACTCCCTAAATAATTACCACTAGCCTGTTATCTGATTTCAACCTGTCCACGTGCTGCCAAAAGCCTGGATGTCTTGTGTCTTTTCGAGCCACAGTGAATATATTTTGTTTTACTCCTGATAGCTCCAGAAACAGCCTCATCATCTGTATTAATTAACGCTTTGGACTGATAACTGACTGAAGCAAGAGAAAGCTGCACCTCTAATCACGGTGCTTTAAGTCCTTAATTATTAAAGCCGTTTCCAGGAAAGGGCCTTATTTTCCAGATCCAAGGGAAGGCAGAACGACCATCAAGATTTCAGATAACCCATCAATTATTTCAGGCAGCCACATGGTGAAAATTGAATAACCAGATGAGTCATGGCGGGAGGAAGGGCATGAAAAGGAAAACACGGGTTCCGTGAAGCCCTGATCATCAGGCAGCGCCAACTGATACGGCATCATTGACACAAAATTGCTGGCTGCAAAAGAGAAGAATATCAGCAGTGTCTGAACCGAGCTGGAGAGGCCTGATGCCTCCGTACAACAAAAAAAGGTTGGCACCTTCTTTCACTTCCCAGGCAGGATGCTGGGGGTTCTGTAGCCTTTGCCATTATTGCAAAAATAAATAAATAAATATGCCACGGTTTATCTGGGGCAGTTCACATTTCTCTATTTCCTTTCCCTGCGTAGCATCCCAAAGAATGGACTAGAAACTGGGAATATTTTTCCACTGGTACCCAGAAGAGGGCCCTGACCTGGAAAGTCCAGGTTAGCCCAATCGTGTCAGATTACAGAAGCTAAGCAGGGTCAGCCCAAGTCAATACTTGGATGGGAGACCACCTGGGAAGCCCAGGGTTGCTACGCAGACCCAGGTAAATGGCAAGCCACCTCTGTTCATCTCTTTGCCTTGGAAACCCTACAGAGTCACAGTATGGTGGCTGTGATTTGGTGGTGCTTCAGACACACATAGAAGAAGAATGGACAGAAGCTCTGTGTTTAGAGTGACAGCAACAAGACTACAACAGAAAGTGGTACTTCCTTTTGCAAGGATTTAAGCTGCCAGCACTCTTTCAGAACTGGACAGGCCACGACTGGCAATGACGGAGGAGGAGGAGGGAGGAGGAGGAGGAGGAGGATTTATACCCTGCCCTTCACTACCCAAAGGAGTCTCAGAGTGGCTTATAATCTTCTTTCCCTTCCCCTCCTCACAAGAGACACTGTGTGAGGTAGGTAGGTGGAGCTGAGAGAGCTCTTTGGAGAACTGCTCAAGAGAGAACAGCTCTGAAAGAACTTGTAATTGACCCAAGGTCACACCAACAGCTGCTTGTGGAGGAGTGTGGAATCGAGCCCAGTTCTCCCAGATTAGAGTCCATGCTCCTAACCACTGCACCAAACTGGTGTTCCTCTTTCTCTACTCAAATGTACAGCTGGAGACTCAACAGAGCACGAGGACACTTGGGGAAGAGCGAACATCTGGGAGCATCCTGGCACTAGTTTTCACAACTTTACTTGCCTCTGGATATGGAGGTTCCCAATATCCACTGTGTCTTGTAGCCACTGATGGACCACTCCTCCATAAATCTGTCTGACCCCTTTCAAAATCACCCGTGCTTATGTCTGTCACTCTGCCCGCTGGCACCGAATCCCACAATTTATCTGCTTGGGTGAGTGAAAAAGTCTTTCTTTTTGTTCATCCTGAACCTACTGTCCATCAACTTCACTGGGAGCCCTTGAGTTCCAGCGCTACGGGAGAGGGAGAAAAAGTTCCCCCTACCCTCCTTTCCCACCCCACGTATAATGTTACAAACCAAATAGTCCTGGACTCTTCAGTCTTTCCTCCCAAGGAAGGTGCTTCAACCCCTTTGTTTGCATTTGATAGGAAAATAAGCACTACAAACAGGCTGGTAGCCAGAACTGTTTGTTTGTTTGGGAGACATTTAAATTTTTTAAGGGGGCAGTCAATTAATTAATTAATTGATTAATTCGATTTATATCCCACCCTCCCTGCCGAGGCAGGCTCAGGGCGGCTTACATTAAAAGCTAAAATATTAAGACATTGGTGCATTGACATAAAATCCATAACATAACCATCAGAAATACAGGTAAGGTGCTGATGGCGGTAACATCCCAGTAGGCCGTGTTCGGGTGGTAACAAAGGTGTGGCTGAGATTGGTGTCCAGAGTATCCCTGGTATCCCTAGTTAATTACAGTTAATTAAATTAATTTCCCAGGGTATGTTTAAACTGGGAAAGAGAAGGCTTAGAGTGGACATGATGGCAGTCTTCAAATATTTGAAGGGCTGTCATATAGAAGATGGAGCAGATCTATTCTCTCTTGCTCTGGATTGCAAGATTATATCTAATGGATGGAAATTACAAGGGAGTTGTTACCGGCTAAATATCAGGAGAAACTTCCTAACTGTAAGAGTGGTTGAGCAGTGGAAAAAACTGCCTCGGCAAGTGGTGGATGCTCCTTCCCTGGACGTTTTCAAGTGGAGGCTGGACGACCATCTTTCGGGTATGTTGTAGGTATGTTGGGCTGTCTTTTGGCTCTGCTCCTGCAGAGTGCAGGCAGTTGGACTAGATGACCGGCAAGGTCCCTTCCAACCCTAACATTCTATGATTCTATATAATCCTATAATTCTATGATAATCCCTGACTTTAAAGGGAGAAGCTCTGAGCCTGTTTCTGGCCCTTCCTTTCAAGGGACAGGACAGCGAGCATGTCAGTTCCTAAGGGGGGAAAAAAACAGCTCAAGAGGCATTTAATCACCTTCAGGAGGCATTCAATCACCTTTTGAGTTCCCTTCCACAGGGCAAGAAAGCTAAGAAGGGCACTCAAGAAGAGTGGTACCTTCAGTACATCTTCCGCAACCCCCCTTTCTGCTCGCCCAGTCCTGTTGCAGACCACTGGGTCACGGTGAGTCTTTCAAGAGCATCCCCATGAGCCTTGGGAAACCAAAGGACTGGCCTCGCAGAAAGGGAGGGATTGCGGGAGATGTACTGAAGGTACCACTCTTCTTGAGAGCCCTTCTAAGCTTTCCTGCCCTGCGGAAGGGAACTCAAAAGGTGTTTAAATGCCCTCTGAGCATTTCTTGGGTCGTGTGCAGTGTTCCCTCTAAGCCGAGTCAGTGTGAGCTAGCTCACAGTTTTTTAGCCTCCAGCTCACACTTTTGTCTCAGCCCAGGAAGGAGGGCTCCGGAGCAACCTAATCTATGCAGCAGCCCAATCGCTCACTCACAACTTGGATGCCAGTGGCTCACAAAGTAGAATTTTTGCTCACAAGACTCCACAGCTTAGGGAAGGAAGCACCTGAGGGGCGGAAGCCGACGGGCACTCTCACCCAGGCTGCTGCCAGCATCTGGGGCCTCTCCTCAAAAACAAGGCTTCTGGCATGGCTATTTGTGGGGCGGGGCTTTTAATTAAGGGGGCGGGGCTCCGAAATGCCCCACTGCAGCTACGAATCTGACTGCATATATTTTAGTTCCCCCCCCCCAAGTTTCCAAAAATTTGACATCCCAATCCTGAATAGGCTGTCCAGACTTTCTAGCGTTGGGCCACCTCTAGGGTTGCCAGCTCTGGGTTGGGAAACACCTGGAGTTTTGAGGGTAGATCTTGGGGCGGGCAGGGATCAGGAGGACGACCAAGGGGACGATCAGGGGTCTGGAGACGGAGCCCTCCGAGGCAAGGCTGAGGGCCTTGGGAAGGGTTAGTTTGGAGAAGAGGAGATGGAGGGGGACAGGACGGCTCTCTTTAAACATCTGAAAGGCTGTCCTTTGGAGGAGGGTGAGGAGCTGCTCCAGCTGGCAGCAGAGGAGAGGACCCAAAGCAACGGGTTTAAGTTACACGCAGAAAGGTATCGGCTGGATATCAGGAAGAACTTTTTCGCGGTCAGAGTGGTCCAAAGGTGGAATCAGCTGCCCAGGGAGGTGTTGAGTTCCCCTTCACTGACAGCTTTCAAGAAGAGGCTGGACAGATATTTGTCAGAGATGCTTTAGGCTGGTCCTGCATTGGGCAGGGGATTGGACGAGACGGTCTGTATGGCCCCCCTTCCAAATCTATGATTCTATGATTCTATATAATGCCACACAGTCCACCTTACGAAGCAGCTATTTTCTCCAGGGGACCTGGTCTTGCTTTTCTGATCAACTGAAACAGCAAGAGATCTCCAGGTGCCACCTGGAGGTTGGCAACCTAGTCGTCTCCTCTGCCCTACTGCATTAACCCCAATGGCCACCCAACAATGCCAGCAAAAGAGTACAGGAGTGGGTGGCACGCATGTGTTACCGGCGCAAACACCACAATCGCTGCAGCTGAAGTGAAGGAGGAGCGCCCAGAGCGGCACACATTCCGCACTATTGTGCTGCCGCAGCTGTGTTTCGAGGCTCACACTGGGCTTGTACTGAACACTTCTCCGAGCAGCAGCAGCAGTGGCCTTCCGTGCATATGCAAGAGCAAGGTAAGATCCTTGCTGCTCACTGCAGCCAAGAGCACCCCATATGCCAAGGGCAGTAAATTCCAGCAACGTGGCAGGGAACAGATACCAACTGCCCCTTCTGTCTTCTGCTGGTGCACTCTGGTTTACAGACGCACTCTGCAAAGGCATCGTCTTCCTTTGATGCTTTACTTTAAAATTAATCTCTTTTTACGGCTGGGGGAAACATTCAGCTTGTGAGTGGCAGCTGCAGCAGTGGCGGCTAAATTGCAAAACATGTTGAGGGGGGGGGCCACGCACAAAGCACATAGCAAAAAAAAAAAAAATGAAACCTGGTTTTGGCTGTAAAATGAATGATTCCTTTTCATTGTGGGCAGTGGGAACATTATCAAGCCTGTGCCAACCCCGATCTCCAAACGACATGCTCAGAATGCATACAATGCTGTTGCCGTGGGGTTACTCAAAAGCTGTGGCACAAAAGGGCTCTGAGCATTCAGAGACTTCTCACAAGGCTCTCACAGGGAGACCTGCACACCTAGTCTATCCCCCATGATTCATGCAAAAACTACTGTATCGCTGTGGTTCACCCACTATGAAATTCATCAAGAAGTCTCCAGTTGCAACCAAACCCCTGCCAGAAACTCAAGAGGCATCCTCAGAAGTGGGGTGGGCATACATTGCTATCACATTTTTGTGAGCCTCCCTCTGTCAAAAACCCACAAATGGTCAATGACCATTTGCAAATGTTCAGTGAGGCACCCCAAAAAATCTATGGACAAGCATGCACGGATGCCCATTTCGTTCCCTGCAAGTTTCCTCCCAACGAGCCCCAAATCTCACTTTCCGAAGGATTAGAGAAACACAGCACCGAGAAGGAGAGCCCCGTCTTTCCTGTACATTTCAGAGAATAGTCATGATGCTTGCAGTACAAAAGCTAAATCTGAGTCCAGTGGCACCTTAGAGACCAAAGAGATTTTGGAGGGGTAGGAGCTTTTGAGGGCCAAAGCTCCCTATGACCTTTGAAAGCTCATACTCTGAAAATCTCTTTGGTCTCTAAAGTGCTACTGAAAATTACTCTTCCCTGATTTTCCACAGTGTGACTTCCTGCTGATCTGTCAGGGATACAGATGTCATGTGACCTCCTCAATGGAATCTGAAGGGGAAGGAATTCACAATTCCCACCAACCCCAGCAACCAGTAAGGTGTGACCACGTGCGCGGCTCGCCAACAGTGTACGCGAGGCACTTCAGATCATGTGGAATGCTATATTAATGCCAGGTAATTATTCTTTTCCACCCCAAGCTGTGGAAACAGACACACCCCGATTACCCCGAAGAGAACCATTCCTCCTAGGAAACCCACACACCATCTTGCGTCCCAAGCAAGCATCTCCCATCAGGCATGTACACACTGGGGCATGAATACTGCAGATGGGGGGAGGAGCGGCCTGCAAATTGGCACTCACAGGTCCCGGCAGTAAATCGCAGGCCTCCACTTTTCATGAAAAGAGTGAATGCCGAAATGCCCGGGGCCTGGAAGCTCCCTTTATTGTGGGGTGGGGGAAGCTGCCACATGAATAAAGCCGGAGAGGGAGAAGGAAGAAAGACCAAAGACTATAAAAACACCCGGGCGCATTCCAGCCCAACGCTCGTGCCACTGGGGCTGCTGGGGCAGTTCAAAGATCAGAGAAATCGCTGACAACTATGAAGGATTGTTTTCCTGAAAGACAGTGATGGAAGTTACTGAATGCACCCCGCATGTATAATGACGGCCACTGACTTGCACAGCTCTAAGAAGCATTAAGAGGAACTCATGGAGGATAGGTTGTTTGATGGTTAAGAGCCACAATACTTCAACAGAACCTCTGCAGTGCATCTCTGCCAGGAACGTGAAGGCCCAGAAGAAATTTGGGAGGGGTGGTCCCCAAAGGGCTTGTTTTCGATTTTCCCAAGTACAAACTGGAAATGTGGGCGAACAGTGAAAAGAAAAAAGCCTCCTTGGACATATTGTCTCTTTTAGAATGACGCTTTGAAAGAAAAGGTGCTACAAAATGTGTAGAATGAAGATGTTTATGTAAGACAATACACGGCTTTTGAGAGTAACAACCAGGGGACCCACAGGGACTTGCGGGGGACATCTCCCCCAATATTTCCTTTCTCCCCTACCAGCTTTCCTGAAAGCCTCCTGCAGCCTCTTCCCTTTTCCTGTTTCCTTCTCTCCTTCCCACCCACCAGTCAACCTACCTTTACCTGCCCCCACCTTTCCCCCTTTCTGTCCCCGGGCAGCCTCTACCCAGGAACACGATGTCCCTGTTGAGTGGGGCTAGCCACTAGCCCAGTTGCGTGGTGGTGAACTTGCAGCAGGCGCCTCGCTTTCCCCTGCATCCTCCTCCTCCTGCTGTATCTCCCCTTTCCCTCCTCCAGGCAACCCCTATACCCTCACCCTTCTCTGCTCCCTTCTCTCCTTCCCCCTCTCCACACAACCTACCTTTTCTCTGCCCCCATCTTTAACGATATCATTTCTTCATTTTATTTATACCCTCCCTTTCTCCCCAGTGGCGACTCAAACCAGCTTACATCACTCTCCTCGCCTCCATTTTATCCTCACAACGATCCTGTGAGGCAGACAAGGCTGAGAGGGCGTGACTGGCCCAAGGTCACCCGGTGAGTTTCCAGGGTAGAGTGGGGAATTCAGACCTGGGTCTCTCAGGTCCTAGTCTGCAACTCTAACCATTACACAACACTGATTTCCACTAGGAGCCTGTTGTTGAACGTAGGTATCTAGTATTCAGATTTTCTCATTTGTTATTTATTGGTTTGTTTTAAAATAAACATCAACCTGTTTTTCAGTAGAATATGTCCTCAAAGCAGGGTCCAAAATATCAGGAATATCATATAGGTAAAAATTGCTTGAAAGCCAATCGAATCTGACTCTAGGGATGTGATGCACATCTCTGTTTCCAAGCCGAAGAGCCAGTGCTGTCCAAAGACATTTCCATGGTCATGTGGCTGGCATGACTAAATGCCAAGGCGCTCAGAACGCTGTTACCTTCCCACCAAAGCGGTACCTTGCTTTTGAACTGCTAGGTTGGCAGGAGCTGGGGCTAGAGACGGGAGCTCACTCCGTCGTACGGCACTCAGGTCTCGAACTGCTGAACTACAGACCTTCCGGTCTGCAGCTCAGTGTCTTAACCTCTGAGCCACCACAGTCCCAGGAAGAGCATATACCAAGCCATTAAAAAAGCACCAAACTACAAACGTCCGTGGCCATGCTTCGCCCACTGTGTAATTTATGTGTTGATTCCACACTCAGCAAACTCACCTGAGGTGTATCCTGACAGACCACTGCAACTGCACCAAAGAAATCAAACCATCGAAATGCGCCTCCTTCAGCTCGTATTTCCTGACATTATCAGCCCAGAAGTCACAGCTACTCCTCCTGGGGAAGATGAATTGCTCCCTATCCCATTATTATGGGTCAGTAATAGCACGAGTAATAATCTATGCACTGCACAGTCACTCCAAATGTTAACTCAAACACGCTGCCAATAACCAACACCATGTATCTTGCACTCCCAAGCACTTCAGATTCATAAAGAAATCGTCTGTACGCAATCTATAATGTTAATGGGTCATAGTCGGAGGTTCGACGTCATTTTCATAGAAGGAAATGGATGATTAACTGACCCATGAGGACTGATAAATACAAATCCCGTCCAGACAATGACGAATGGTGATTGGGACGCTTAAGGTAAAGCCTCCTCTTCCTTATTGCCTAATTTTTTTCCATATCAAACACAAACATATTTATTTATTTTATTAATTTATGCCCCAGTTTTTCCACAGTGGGGACCCACAGTAGCTTATGTCATTCTCTTCTTCTCGATTTTATCCTGTTAACAAACCCTGTGAGCAGGTTGAGAGAGTATTATTGGCACAAGGTCACCCAGCAAGTTTCAGTGGCACAAGTGGGCATTTGAACCTGGGACCTTCCGGGTATTAGTCTGGCACGCTTAACCACTACACATGTACTAAGCAAATGTCGTTCAAGGCTTTGTGCCCAATATTTTCACCCCAATTTACCATTAAGAGTGCCCACAACACCTCACCAAAGCCAACAGTGAGGCTGCCAAAGGAGGCACCAACTTGTTTGGTATCCAGTGAACATCCATAACTTTGTCCAAATGGTGGAGCTCCTTGGATCATAGTAAGCAATTGCTGGATACCACCCATAACTATCCAACACAGTAAGGTAAAGGTAAAGGTTTCCCTTGCTTGAAAGCCAGTCAAATCAGACTGCTAGGGACGCAGTGCTCATCTCCATTTCCAAGCCGAAGAGCCAGCACTGTCTGAAGATATTTCCATGGTCACGTGGCCGACATGACTAAACGCCAAGGCACACAGAACACTGTTACCTTCCCACTGAAGTGGTACCTATTTATCTACTTGCTATTTCTTGCTTTCGAACTGCTAGGTTGGCAGGAGCTGGGACCAGAGACGGGAGCTCACTCCGTCATGTGGCACTCTCGGGTCTCAAATTGCCGAACTGCAGACCTTCCGGTCTGCAGCTCAGCGTCTTAACCACTTGAGCGACTGCAGCCCTATCAAACACAGTACTAGACTTCAAGTCACGTGAGGGCAGCCATCTTGGGTCCCCCTGTATGCACGCACTGGGTATAACGTGCTGCCTCCATCCACAAAACCATCATGCCTTCAGAACTCCCTCCCCTGCCCCAGAAGGAAAGGCCAGGATCTACAGAGAGAGGCCAAACAACGTCGCTGCTATAGGTTTGGCACAGAGAGACTTGAAAACACAACTTCCAGAGAGCAGAATCTATGATGTTATACCCTGCCAAGGCCCCCCCTTCCCCAAACCCTACCATCCCTGGGGTCCATCCGCCAAATCTCCGGGTATTTCCCAACCCAGAGCTGGCAACCCTATGGCAAGTCAGCAGTTTGTCTAGAAGCCACAGCTTAAGAGTCAGCTATGCTTAAGAAGGAAAGAAGAGGAAGAGAGGAAATGCTGAAGCTCTGCGTAACCAGAAAGCTGCCTCCTTAAAGCCCACTTATGAAAATCCCAAGTAAACTGCTCTTTTCAGAAAAAGAGTTTGAAAAGAGAGAGCAATACAAAGAAACTGTTTTGCCCGGAATTTTAAACTATTGATGCAAAAGCTGTGGAATCAAAAGCTGTGCTGTACCCGCTGGGTTGCTGGGGCTGGGGGGGTCTGCAACTCCATCCTGCTGCCGGTAGCCAGAGTCAACTTTATCACACCTGCAGTGGAGAGCAGGAGCTAGGGCCCAGGGAAATATAAGCCGCCTCCCGCTGGGCAGAGGGGCAGACCCTGCTGTGCCGCACTATATAAAGCCTGTCCATAGAGCTGCCCAGTGTAGGAAAAGGTCCCTGCTCCCTTTGACTAATGCCTTGAGGACCAAATTAAACGGAGCAGAAGCAGCCGGCTGCCTCTCCAGTGGGGAGGGGGTCCTAAGCAGGGTTCCCTCTAAGCTGAATCAGTGTGAGCCAGCTCACCGTTTTTTAGCCTCTGGCTCACACATTTTTGTCTTCACTCAGGAAGGAGGGCTCCAGAGCAGACTAATCTATGCAGCCGCCAAATCGCTCGCTCACAACTTTAACGCCAGCAGCTCACAAAGTAGGATTTTTGCTCACAGGACTCCACGCCTTAGAGGGAGCATCGGTCCCAAGGACCTCCCTGCAGGTACGGGCTCCGATATCAGGGAAGAGGCAGGGCGAGGAGGTGAAGCACTGGGACACGTGGCTCAAGGAGGCCTGGCCCTGCTCACACCTGTCCCTTCTTGTGCAAAACCCAAACGCGGCTCCTTGAAGGCGAGGGTGGCCGGTCTGGCTGCACGGGGCCAGGCACCGATACCGCAATGGTGGCGGAAAGAGGCATCAAGTCACAGCTGATTTATGGAAACCCCGCAGGATTTCCAAGGCAAGAGACATTCAGAGGTTGGCTTGCCCTTGCAACCCTAGACTGCGTCCTTGGTGGTCTCCCATCCACAGGGCTTCTTTTTGTAGAAAAAGCCCAGCAGGATCTCATTAGCACAACAGGCCACACCCAACAGCAGAAACTCATTAGCATATTAGGCCACACCCCCGTGTTAAGTGTGGTCATCCAGCCACACCCACCTTTTGCTTCTTATTCTGTTCGCCTTGTTTGTTGTCAAAACCCCAGGGCTTTTTTTGTAGCAGGAACTCCTTTGCATGTTAGGCCACACACCCCTCATGTAGCCAATCCTCATGAGTTTCTGTGGTTGGGTGTGGCCTATTATGCTAATGAGTTCCTGCTGGGCGTGGCCAACTCGGGAGCCAGCCGGAACGCTGTTCCTGTGCGTTCCTGCCCCGAAATAACCCTGCCCATCCAAGTACTAACCAGAGTTGACCCTTCTTTACTTTTGAGGTCTGGGGAGATCAGGCTAGCCCGCGCCACCCAGGTCAAGGAAAGAGATGGACAGAGGGTGGTTTCCCATTGCCTGCCTCTGCATCGCAACCCTAGACTTCCTTGGTGGTCTCCCCTCCAAGTACTGGGCCATCCAGGGCAGGGTTTCTGGGAGACTGGGATGCTACATCTCAAATGGAGGGGCCCGCTGTGCAAAATTAAGCAAACTCGGGAGCACGACGGAAGACAGGAGGGCCTGGCGGGATGCGGTCCATGGGGTTGCAAAGAGTCGGACTCGACTGTGCGACTGAACAGCAGCAACAACAACAACTGCGCAAAAAGGGCTTATCTCTCAACCCCACTTGCCATTTGACCTTGCGCATCTGTTTGGTCCTCCGCAGTTCCATCAATGCTAATGAAAGCCGCACATCAGTGCTAATGACAGCTGCCTCGGCTATGCTTGAGTGCCGGGATTTCGGCCCCTCTGGTGTCCTTGTCTGCAGTCTCACTGCCGATGCAGCTGGCGAAGGGAGACCAAAGAAGAAGGCACCCTTCCCTTCAAGCAGCAGCAGTTCTATTGGGAGCAGCACAGGATCCGGGCTGCTGAGGCCTCACTGGGCTGCAGATCACACGGGAACGGGACGTGCGATGGCATCGGGGAGCCCAGATTCATCTCAAGTCTGGGAAGCTTTGGACAACAACTGCCTGCAACCCCCCCCCCCCAACAGCGCAATACATAGGAGCTATTTTTACTTGACCTTGCCCACGTAGGCTCCTGCGAGCGACATGACCGAGCATCGTTCAGTGTGCATTTCGGTGATTCATCGGCTGTGTTCTTCCAACGTGATACCCCCATGTACTACTGTTCCTTCACCAAATGGGTGTGTGTGTGTGTTGCTTTTGTGGAAAACTGTTCTCTTTCACAGAGCCCCCTGGCTCACAGGGAGATCAGTCAGCAAGCCCACTGCCAGCTGACGGGAGGGGAGGGGGAAGAGCAGGGCACCAACCAGTGAGCAGGAGTTCAGCTGTTTCAGGGCAGCAGCTGTTGAAGTCTACCTGGGAGGTTGCAGTGGGCTGCCTGGAGCTTTGGGGGTGGAGCCTGGGAAGAAAGGGGTTTGGGGAGAAGACAGACTTCAGTGGGGTCTAATGCCCTAGACCAGGGGTGTCGAACTCATTTGTTATGAGGGCCGGATCTGACATAAATGAGACCTCGTTGGGCCGGGCCGCGTGTGTCATGAAATGTAATGCCCGGTAGCAGAGATATTAACTCTATAAAGGACACAAACACAAAAGGGGTTTTTTTTAACTTAAAAACATGCTTAAAACATTACCGCCCTTGCAATATTTTGGCCCCAATCACACTACTGTGAAAAGCCGCAACGGAAGTGCAGCTTTTCAGAGGTGCGGCAAAAAGAAGTGTGGGAGCAGGATCACACAGATCCCCCGAGCCGCCGCGCAGTTGCTCCCCGGTGTGATCACATGCTGAGGAGGAAACGACAGGATGACGGGAGAGGTGAGGCAACTGCGCATTTGTGGGCATGCGCAGTTTGGCAGAGCCTCGCTTTCAACAGGAGTCGGGAGCGTTGGCGATCTCATGCACGCCCTTGCTGCGGATCATCGGCTAGGTTCTGCATTTTGCCTCGTACCTTTTTGATCTGCGTTTTCGGTCGGATGGGACGGGTTGGGGGCGGGTGCACGACGCTTGCCAGATGTGGGAATCTGATCGCGCTGGTTTGATCCGCCCTTAATCCGTCCCATCCGCGTAGCTATTTCTCCATGTGACCGGGACCTTTGTTTATTTAACAGCGTCTGATAACTGACACCTCTTGCTCTGAATTATTGCATCAAAATGTCTGTGCCGTTGCAATCTTGAGTCTGCTGTTCAGGTGTGTGTCTGTAAGCTGCAAACCTACGATAACGCAGCAGCAGCAGAACTGGAAGAAGAAGTAGAAGACAGCCAGTTCCACCGCGGGCCTGAGAGAAGCCCTCTGGGGGCCTGATTTGCTCCCCGGACCACATGTTTGACACTCCTGCCCTAGAGTCCACCAAAGCAGCCATTTTCTCCAGGGGAACTATATTCTGGAGAACAGATGTAATTCTGGGATATCTCCAGGTCCTACCTGGAAGTTAGCATAGCAACCCTGCATAGAGCTAAGAGCATGACTGAGAGGCAGCAACTGGTGGACATGTCTGTCTGCAGGGAAGAAAGGGGGAGGAGAAGGAGGAGGAGACTGGATTTATACCCCACTCTTCCCTACCTGAAGGAGCCTCAGAGCAGCTTACAAACTCCTTCCCTCCCCCTCCCCACAACAGACACCCTGTGAGGTCAGCGGGGCCAAGAGAGCTTTTTCAAGAGCCGCTCCTGAGAGAACAGCTCTGGGAGAACTTGCGACTGACCCAAGGTCATGCCAGCAGCTGCATGTGGAGGAGTGGGGAGTCAAACCCAGTACTCCCAGATTAGAGTCCGCACTCCTAACAAACGGGCCCTAAACAAAATGAGGGCTGGAGAGACCCAGTTCAAATCAACACGCAGCCGTGACGGCTCACTGAATGACGGTGGGCCAGCCCGTCCCTCTGAGACTAAGCTACCTCACAGGGTTGTTGTGAGGATAAAATGGATACGGGAAGTGTCACGTGTGCCACCCTGCACTCTACGGAGGAAAAGCGGGATTATGATCTGGCAGATCTCTCTCAGGCCTCTCACCACATGTCAGTCTCAGGGGCTGATGTTGCTTGTCTGTGTTGACACACACGAAGCTGCCTTGTCCTGCGTCAGACCACGGGCCCCAGCAACATCAGCACTGCCTACTTGTCCTTTCAACTGGGGATGCTGGGGATTAAACCCGGGACCTTCTGCTTGCCAGCAGATGCTCTGCCACTGAGCCACGGCCCCTCCTCCTCCCCCCCTGCGCCTGAGCGCATACGCTCACACCCACACCCCCAAGAAGCAAACAGGGGTGCTGTGGCTGGCCTTCAAGACATGCTCAGGATCCCACAACTGCCCCACAGTTCGCTCCAGTGAATGCCAGAAGCCTTTTCGTTCCCTGCAAATGCCCCGTTAAGCCTAGTGGAACGTAGGTGTGGCTGACATTTCTCCTTTCGTTCACGATGGAAGAGCACTTATTAAAATGAATAACTGTGGTGAGATTGCTTTTTGATCCTGCCACGGAAGGTACAAGATGGCAGAAGCTCGAGACACGACCCTTCATCGAGGAGGTCAAAAACACATTCACCACCACCCACAGCTTGGTCGTTTCCCTTCAGTAATTAATACCTGAGGCAATAATCACTGATAGGGCTGAGTTTGCTAAATCCAAACACTACATATCAGGGTTCCCCGATGTGGTGAATCCAGGGACCATGGCGCCCCCCGGTGCTTGCCCGCGTACCTACCAAGTGGGCAGGGCCACTGAAAGGCAGGGCTTGTTATTGGCTGCCCTCTCTCCAATGATAGCGTTTTCCATGACGGGTCACATCTAATGAAGGATCAGGAAGAATGGCAAGCACCCAGGCTTTCCTTAGTCGGTATGGGGGTCCATTCCCTCCTCATGTTTCACTTCCTTTCTTTCTGGGTTCGCATCCTATGGCAGCCATTTGGTGTTTGGGTCTGCCTCCTGCCGCAGCCATTTGTGGTCTGGGTCCGCCTCCTGTGGAAACCATTTGGGATCTGGGCTCAGCTCCTGTGGCGGCCATTTTGGGTTTGGGTCTGCCTCCTGCAGCAGCCATTTTGCGGCTCACTCTCACAGCTCCAAAGATGCCCGCGGGCTGAAAAAACTGGGAACCCGCAACATACATGATCACGGATGCCAGTGATATGAACCACAAGGAAAGGCAGGATACAACTGTTTTCATTGACTAATTAATTAATCAAGGTGGTGTGGGGCTGCACTATTGTCCTTTCAGCAAAGCGGTACTGCCGCGGCAATCAAAATGCATTTAAATTGCAGTTTTCTTTGAAAGTCCTGAATACCCGGCTTCCCAATCACCCATTTTTTTTAAAAAAAAAAATCTCATAGAAAACGAAGGTAATTGCCTGACTGAGCTGCAAGACAACATAATGGAATAATTTGTCATGTTGAATTTTCCCCAATGGGAAATTCTGCCACTGTGGAATCACTGTGTGGTTTGTTGGGTTTCCTCCCTCCCTCTCTCTCCTGCGAGTGAAACAGAGCAGCAACACCTCTTCAGACTGCAGGGCACTAGAATGAAAAATAGCTCCGTTTGCTCAGACAGCTGTCAGCACAAAGTTGGTGGGCTAAAGAATTTGCAGCAGCAGAAACTTTCCTAAGCCACCTTCATACAAGGCACCCCGTTTCAGTAGGATAATTGGGGGGGGGGTGCCCTCCTGGTGCAAAAAAAGAAAATCACCTCATGGCCAGGATCCTGAAGCCAAAGATCTGTTTGGTGGTAGTAGTCAAGTCGAGCCAACTTATAGAGACCCAGTAGGGTTATCAAGATAAAAAGTAGGTTAGCTTGAGATAGGAGCATGCGCTTGGGTATATACCGAGCTGAATAAATACCTGAAAAATAACTTATCGGTATTTTTCGGGTATTTATTCAGCTGTATATGAATTGGAGAATCTGATTCGGCTACTGAAATAGCCGTGCCCAAATAAAAGCCGATCTTATCGGCTTTTATTTGGGCGCCGCTAGAAGGCATTTAAAGAGACCGCCATCTCTTTAAATGCCTTCTGAGTTCACTCAGTGAGTCACGCCGCCATCACAGCATGACTCAGCGAGTGAACAGCAGGCATTTAAACTTTATATCCCTTCTTAGTTCCCTCACCGAGTTACATCATCACTCAGCAAGTGAACTCAGCCTTTTTTCTTCCACTGGTTCCAATGAAGGATGGGGGCACCTTCTTTGGGGACCCAGAGAACTGGACTCCCTGGTTCAACCTTTCTGAAACTTGGGGGGGTGGGTTTGAAGAGAGGCATTAGCAGCTATGCTGCAAATCTGGTGCCTCTACCTCAAAAAATAGCCCTCCCGAGCACCGAATATCCCCAGATCTACTCTCCACTATACCCTATGGAAACGGTCCCCATAGGATATAATGGAGCCAAATAAATTGTGGTTTCCTGAATATTTACTGAATCCCAATACAATACCGATATCGGTAATCAGCAGTATTTGGAATACCAATATTTTTGGGGCCCAACAGACCCAAATGGGGGGGGAAACCCAACTAAAAAAATTGCACATCCCTAGATTGAGAGACAGAAAGCCAGATGTTACAGTGTCCATAGGTCCAACCTGCAGACACTGCTGTCTTTTTAGCATTGACCTTGGCTATTTAAAAATCCAACAAAGGCCCAGTCCTGATCTGGCCCATTGCATAGAGGGACAGGGAGACCTTGTTCCCCCCCATACGCCTTTTCAAATGCTGAGGCAGCCATGGGGGACCATTTCAGCACTTGAAAAGGCATAGGGTGGGGGGCTGGACATGACTGCCAATCCTTCCTCACTGCCTCTCAGTGGCTATTAACCACAAGGCATAGACAGGGACTCTGGGGCAAGTGATGCTCTGTATTCTTGGTGCCTGGGGGGGCAACAGTGGGAGGGCTTCTAGTGTCCCAGCCCCACTGCTGGACCTCCTGAGGGCACCTGGTATTTTTGGCCACTGTGTGACACAGAGTGTTGGACTGGATGGGCCACTGGCCTGATCCAACATGGCTTCTCTTATGTTCTTCTATCTGGGGCAGTGATGCTCTGTCTTTTTGGTGCTGGGGGGAGGTCAACAGTGGGAGGGCTTCTAGTGTCCTGTCCCCACTGCTGGACCTCCTGATGGCACCTGGTATTTTTGGCCACTGTGTGACACTGAGTGTTGGACTGGATGGGACACTGGCCTGACCCAACATTGGCTTCTCTTATGTTCTTAGCTCTAAAACAACAGTGGCCACCATGGGTCAGACCCATAGATACCGTAATATCTAGTGCGGCCACAGAGTGATCAAGTCAACCAATGACCCTCCATGGCAGAGCACGAATAAGAACAGGAGTCTCCAAGATCCTAGTCTGACACGCTAATCACCACAACATCACAACAGTTGCCACCAAAAGTGTGATGCGAACAATCAAAATCTGAGTTTCAAGAATGCACGCACACACCCAAACAACTCTCCTTCTTCAGACAGCCCCCTCTGCCCTTGGGCCCAAAAGAAAGGCAGGCTTTATTGCCAAATATTGATATCAGGCTGAGCTGCTTGATGAGAAACATTAACTAAATTGCAGGCAACGGCTGCGCATTCTGTTTTGTTTATTGACAAAAGAACCCATGTCATGCAATAAATCAAAATCAATATGCTAATTCCGTTAGCGTGATAGAACACGCCTGACAGAGAGAAATAAATTAATTACTGCCTCTTCCAATCAGCCTGAAGTCTCCCTTACCACCAGATAAGCCAGGAAGCTAGAACAAGATCCCACCTCTTCGGGATCCGTCCAGAGCTCTCTTCCTTTGATGCTTTCATCTGCATAATTAGGTGATTGTCCTCTGCTGTAGAAAAGGACAAAATGCAGTGTGCCTTTCTTTTGAGGGGGGGTGGGCGGCGGCTTTAATTTATGTGCTTGGTTAACAAACATACAAGCAAAGTAATTTTCATATATTTTATGGTCCCCATTTTTGATGTGCTCAAAGAAGGATGTATTTCACTGATGAAGGTTTAGAGCATACTGCAACGTCCCTTTCATTCCAGAGAAATGATCTGCATTTCATTTCTTTGCTTTCTTACGATAAGCTAAGTACCGCGTTAATCAAAGCAAGGGGACATAAAGTGCAATAAATGGCATGAATCATGGGATCAGTGCGAAATTATGAGCAGGTAAATTTTGCAACGGAGTAACAATTATCACTTCATTGTCGGATAAGGCATACGGAGACACATCGAAGAACCATCACAATGGGGGGGGAGAATAATTTGGTCACATCAACAGAACCTCACATCCGCAGCAGGATGTGGCCTTCTTTGGGGCAGTAAATTGTCCAGACCAGATACCCCCCAAGAAGAGTACATCACAGTCCTCTGGTGGGCATGCATTACAATCTGCGGGAGAGCCATTAGCACCTGTCACTAATCTAATTTATTTTCAGTTTTGCATTTATGGGCAGAAGTCTATTACCTACAATAAGCAGATCTGAGAATTCAATGCGCTCCGGGGAAATAAGGGCGTGATCCACAGCTTTAATAATACCTGGCATTTATATTGTTCTTTAGGATGTTCATTTGCTTCAGATACGTTTTCTCATGGCCAGTCTAGACTTCACACAAGAGATGCATGAATGGCATCCATTATTAAACTGAAAAACCATGGTGCGAGCCTGCCAGTTTGAGTGCATGAACAGTGAACTCCCCCTTTCCCCACCATCAGCTCTGACCCACTTAACCCCCCCCGGCCTGTTTTCCTACTTTCCATTGGAATGTGTCTCCCACATCGATCCAACAATATAAATGTGGTTATGTGCTTTAGTTTTGCCAGCCCTGTTTAGAGGTTGGATGGGAAACCACCGAGGAAGGCTGGGGTCACTCTGCAGAGGTGGGCAATCACAAACCACCTCTGAACATCTCTTGACTTGAACACCCTATGGGGTCACCGTAAGTCAGCTGTGACTGGATGGCGCTTTCCTCCACCACCACCACCACCACCACCACCTGCTTTAGTTTAATACTTGCTATGACACTGTACGGGACATGGAATGGTTTGGTATAGCCAGGTCCCATCTGAACTCGGAAGTGCTTGCCCACTCCAGAAGCACCGATTTCGGGAGGGGGTTTGAAAGACCTGAATCAGATTGCGGTGACAAGAGAGGAAGTCCTCCGACTGATGGACAATTTAAAAACTAATAAATCACCAGGCCCGGATGGCATTCATCCGAGAGTTCTGAAAGAACTCAAATGTGAACTTGTGGATCTCCTGACAAAAATATGTAATCTTTCTTTAAAATCTGCCTCCATTCCTGAGGACTGGAAGGTAGCTAATGTCACTCCCATCCTTAAAAAGGGCTCCAAGGGAGATCCGGGAAATTACAGGCCAGTCAGTCTGACATCGATACCGGGTAAGTTGGTGGAAACTGTTATTAAGGAAAGAATTAGTAGGCACATTGATGAACAAAAACTATTGAGGCAGACTCAGCATGGGTTCTGTAAGGGAAGATCTTGTCTCACTAACCTGTTAGTGTTTTTTTGAGGGAGTGAACAAACATGTGGACAAGGGGGACCCAATAGATATTATTTACCTTGACTTCCGGAAAGCTTTTGATACAGTTCCTCATCAAAGGCTCCTAAGTAAGCTCAATAGTCATGGGATAAAAGGACAAGTCCTCTTGTGGATCAAAAACTGGCTTATAAATAGGAAACAGAGAGTGAGTATAAATGGGAAACTTTCTCAGTGGAGGGTGGTAAGCAGTGGGGTACCACAGGGATCAGTACTCGGTCCGATGCTTTTTAACTTGTTTATTAATGATTTGGAAATGGGAGTAAGCAGTGAAGTGGCTAAATTTGCAGATTACACGAAGTTGTTCCGGGTGGTGAAAACCAGGGAGGAGTGTGAGGCACTCCAAAGGGATCTGTTGAGGATGGGTGAGTGGGCATCAACGTGGCAAATGGGGTTCAATGTGGCCAAGTGCAAAGTGATGCACATTGGAGCCAAAAATCCTAAATATAAATACACGTTGATGGGGTCTGAACTGGCAGAGATGGACCAAGAGAGAGATCTTGGAGTCGTAGTAGATAACTCAATGAAAATGTCTAGACAGTGTGTAGCTGCAATAAAGAAGGCCAACGCTATGCTGGGGATTATTAGGAAGGGAATTGCAAACAAATCAGTATCATCATGCCCCTGTATAAATCATTGGTGCGACCTCATTTGGAATACTGTGTACAGTTCTGGTCACCACATCTCAAAAAGGATATTATAGCATTGGAAAAAGTGCAGAGAAGGGCAACTAGAATGATAAAAGGGTTGGAATACCTTCCTTATGAAGAAAGGTTAAAATGCTTGGGGCTCTTTAGCTTGGAGAAACGACGGCTGAGGGGTGATATGATCGAGGTTTATAAGATTATCAATGGGATTGAGCAGGTTGAGAAAGAAGTACTTTTCTCCCTTTCTCACAATACAAGAACTCGTGGGCACTCCATGAAATTGCTGAGCAGTCAGGTTAGAACAGATAAAAGGAAATACTTCTTCACCCAAAGAGTGATTAACACATGGAATTCACTGCCACAGGAGGTGGTGGCAGCTACAAGCATGGATGGCTTCAAGAGGGAATTAGATAAACATATGGAGCAGAAGTCCATCAGTGGCTATTAGCCACAGGGTATAGATGGGAACTCTCAGTCTGGGGCAGGTGATGCACTCTATTCTTGGTGTTGGAGGGGGCAGCAGTGGGAGGGCTTCTAGTGTCCTGGCCCCACTGCTGGACCTCCTGATGGCACCTGGTATATTTTGGCCACTGTATGACAGAGTGTTGGACTAGATGGGCCATTGGCCTGATTCAACATTGGCTTCTCTTATGTTCTTAAGCTAAGCAGGGTCAATATACCTGGATGGGAGACCACCAAGGAAGACTCTTCAGAGGAAGGTAAAGGCAAACAATTTCTGCTTCTCATTTGCCTTGAAAGGCCTTTGCTGGGGTTGGCAGAAGTTAGTTGTAACTTGATGGCACATGCGTACCTATGACACTGTATCCATGTGTAGCTGCATGAATACTTTGCTCTCTAGGGAGAGGGATCTTTGGCTGATGGTAGCATAATCCTCAGTGTGTTTTATACACAGGATGTGTCAGAGATGGCCAAAAAAACTCATTCATGGGGGCAGGGGGGGAAATGTTGGATGCATGGTCAGAAGAGAAGGGAAATCAGGTGAGATCAAGCAAAGAAATCTGGTAGGGTCCAACCCACTGATTTCCAGTTATTTAGGTACCTGTAAGTCAAAACCAGCACCAGCAAATTTTCCACTAGACTCTGAAGAAGAAGCAGACTCGGGTACAAACAATGACACTATCTAATGATGTCACCCGTCCTAAGCCCACCCGCGGGATGGGCAGGATATCAATGCAAATAATAAATAAATAAGAGGGGGGAATCTGACCGAAGTCTGAGCTGCGACACAGACATACGTGCCGAGGTCTTGGGGTTTTCTCTGACTCCAAGTTTCTTTCTTTCCTTCTTTGCCAAGGGTCAGTTGATTAAATGACCAGTCTGGGGCATCTGCAGGTCCCAAATTTTATTTTTAAAACCTTGCAGGTTGACTGTGGGTTTCAGACTCTAGGGAAAGCCAAACCCAGAGGTGAGGGTTAACAGAGAAACCCAGGTTTTGCCAAGAAAATTTGTGTCTGCTGGCATAGAAGGCGGAAAGAGGGAGAGAGACACACACAGACAGAGTGGATGCTGTACATGTATCATGACTATGTGGGACAAGGCTTGGTGACATCACAGGGTAGATGAAACAAGGCTGGCACCTGGATATAAAGAAAAATTGTCAAGGCCCCTGCTAGAAAAAAATAATTGGTCTACCATCCGCAATGAGCCATTCTAAATCTTCCTGATTCTCATGCGAAAGCTGCAGGCTCATGTATGTGTGCCTTGTACACATGTCTGCACATTGTGTACAAGTGTCTTGTACACGAGATACTTCTGAGACAAGATACATACCAACAGTTGGCAACTCTGGTTCAAGAAATTCCTGTAAATCTGGGGATGGAGCCTGGGGAGGGCAAAGTTTGGGGAGAAGAGGGACCTCAGTGGGGTGCAATGCCCTAGAGTCCACGCTCCAAAGAAGCCATTTTCTCCAGGGGAACTGATCTCTGTAGTCTGGAGATCAGTTGTAATTCCAGAAGATCTCCAGAGCCCACTTGGAGGCTGGCAACCTTATAACATAAACTCCTGGAGATCCTGGGAAGTAACTGAATTGCACAGAACCAAATCTCTAGGAACTTTTTTAAAGACAGAGATGGTAGTTTACCAAAAACTGAAACCAGAAAACAGGGATTGCCCTGGTCAATGTGGGCAGTTGGAGCATAGGGAAACCGCTGGTCTAACACGTTGACTTCATTGACCAGTAGGCACTGATTTAGGTCTCCTTTGGAAATACTAGCTCTGACTCCTGAAATCTTGAAGCTAACAGCCAGGCCTCCCACCCCACCCCCTTTAAGTCCATCCATCTGTTGCCTGCAGACTACGCCAACCACGGATAAGCACTGTCAACTTAATACTTTTAGACAGGTGGCGAGCTTCCGCTTGCAATTCCAATAACCAAGCAAAAGGAATAACGACTCTCAAGTCAGCCTGAAACCCAAACTGGATTGTCCCTGCTGGAAGACGTCTGCTCTTAAAATAACTCCGAACTAGCCAGGGTTGGAAGCAAACCGCTTCTGATGGATATCGAGTCACCTATCAAAACGTTGGTGGCCATGTTAGTTGCCACTTGGGCAAAGCTGGGAAATAGTCTGACAGTCACCTTTTGCTGAACAGTAAAACCTACAAAAAAGGCCGCTTCCGAATCTGTTGAACTCCCCCCCCACGCCCGAGACAGAAGAGAATCAAAATAGCATTCAGTCGTGTTTGCACCAAGTGTATCCCCCCCACTTCTGCAGCTTTTGGGTTTGATTGGGCGGTGCCACTGCTTCTCCATGAGGGGAGGTGGCCTGGTATCGCCCGCTCATCAGATCTCTTGGAAGAGAGACCATCAAGAAAGGTGCCTTTCACATTGCCTTAAAAATCCACTTGCATGACCCAATTTTAGTGTTGATGCTTTTCTAGTATACAGACAACTTTGTAAACATCCCACAGCTGTTTCTTCCCCGTTTCCTCCTCATTCCTAATGAAACTGGTTTCTCCCACACTTTCTTCCCCCTCAAAGCAAAATGTATTCACAACAAAGCCTCTGCTCGTAATCTGAACTAAGTTTTTTGCATTGGTGACTTCTGGCACAACCCGCCTGCCGAAACCCGCCCAGAAAGGTTGGGCGGGTTTGGGTGTTGCTGTTTTTTTAAAAATTGCATCCCAGTGCTGAAACGTTTCAGCGATGAAAGGAGATTGTGTTGAAACAAACAGTAATTCTCATTGGGTTCAGGTGGGCAGACGTGTTGGTTGGAAGCAGTAGAACAAAGTTTGAGTCCCGCAAAGTTTTATTCAAGGTAAGACCTTTCATGTGCAGGCACACTTCCTCAGATGCAGTGCACACAAAAGCTCATACCTTTAATAAAACTATGGCCCTGGTCACATCTGGGAAGCGAAGCACACTTGTGGCCAACCTGTGGCATCATGGCAAAGATGCGGAGTTAAAAAGTACCTAGGAGAGTGCATTGGTATCTGGCAAACGCACAGCACAGGCGGGCATCTGATCGTGGGAACGCTAGTATCCCGTGGCATCCGGCGCCCATCCGCATCCTGTTGCAAACCGGAAGATTTTTTAAGCCTCCATAGGTTGTGCACAAACGCCGAACTGCTTGTGTGATCACTCTGCAACGCTTCTTTGCCACGCTTCAGCATTGCCGTGTGATCGGCAGCTAACAGCCTAAGCACGGAGACTCGGGGGACCGTGTGATCGGGCTACCGTGCTTCATTTTGCTCCATGACGAACAGCCACCCCACCCACCCCCTGCACTATCTGGCTCGTGTGAACGGGGCCTATGTAGGTCTTAAAGGTGTCACTGGGCTCAAACATTATTCTCACTGGGGGCACCTTCCTCCTTGCTCTGCCTTGTGAGCGTGTGCGTGTGTGTCTGGTCTGGTTGGTCTGGTCTCCTCTTTCTGCCTCTCCCTCCAGCCTGAGAAAGCCCATCATCATGTCCTTCCCTCGCTTTATATGAGAGTAGACATACTGCTGAAGCCAATGGTGCTACTCTCATTGAAAATCCACCAGATTGTCCCTTGACCCTTCGCAACTTTCTCTCCAATTGCGAAAACCCTTTTTTAAATTATTTTTTTAATGTTTTCAGATTAAAAATGTCACGGGCCAAGTGATCGAGCAAATAAATTATCTTTTCCGCTTCCGAGTGGCTATTTGACAGCCTACTGCGTTTTACACAAGAGTAAATGAGGTTACTCTCCTGTAAGGCAGGTGGAGCGAACAAGGCTGGTGGCTTCAGCAGCTGTGCAAAACAAACAAAAAAACAAAAAACAGAACAGACGGGACCCATGAGGGGAAGTCTGAACTGATCCCACCAACAGTGTGATCATCAGAAGTGGCCCAACATGTCTAAAAATGCAAAAAGCGGCTGCAGTCTGAAAACCCCCGAAGTCTCTGCAGAGGCTGGCAATAGCAAAGCACCTCTGCTTCTCACTTCCCTTGAAAGCCCCTTGCTGGGGTCGCTGGAAGTGAGCTAAGACCTGACAGCACTTGGCCATGGAGGCTCCACAGAACTAGAGAGTGAACAACTGTGAGTGCGGTGACCAACAAGTTAAGGATGATGAACGCATAGGAGTTTCAGGGTTTTCTTCCCCGTCCCCAAGGTTCACTTGAAACAATCCTACTGTCCAACAATAATTGTTGGAGGAAATAAGGAAAGATTTAGGGAGATGGAAAAATATGCAATTATCTTTGATGGATAGGTTGGCGACTATAAAAATAAATATACTTTCCAAATTTCTTTTTCTAACCCAAAATTTACCAATCTTAAAAAACCTGCATTTTTTTGTCGAATTAGATAGAATTAGTAAAAATTTTGTATGGTACCCCAAAAGAGCCAGGATTAAATGGAAGACACTCCAAAATAGAAAAGAGAAAGGGGGCTTTGGGCTGCCAAATTGGAGGCTATACTACCAGGTGTCAGCTATGTGTTGGATAAAGGACTGGTTAACGTTAGAAAATATCAGAATCCTAAACTTAGAGGGGAATGACCTACTTATGGGGTGGCATGTATGTGCAAGGTATGGGAAGGATAGGATACACTCTAATTTTAAAAATCATATCATCAGGGGTACACTGCTAAGAGTCTGGAATGAGATAAAGGAGAGATATTATGGTAAAACACCAAAGTGGGTCTCACCCTTAGAGGCATTTGTAAAACCTTCCCTTATTAATAAAGAGGACAGAGCGAGTTACGAGATACTACTTGATGATTACAATAATATGAAATCAGAGGAGGAACTGCTAAAGATGTACAACATAAAATTTACATGGTGGGAAAATATACGACTGAAATCTAGATACGCTAGGGATGTGATAAGCGGCTTCCAGGAATCTAAATCGCAATTGGATAAAATCTGGTTGTCGACAAATGATAAACCGGCACAAAAACTCTATAGGCCGCTGTTAGAAGATTATATGCAAGAAGAAGTAGTTAACTCAGCAATGATAGTGTGGATGAAAGATTTAGGATATAATGATATAGATAAATGGGTGGAGACATGGAAGTCTTTAAAATATATGAAAGCAGTCAACTATAAGGAAAACATCTATAAAGTATTTCATAGGTGGTATTGGTCACCAGATAGGTTAGCAAAATGAAGGCCCTCAATAACTAATATTTGTTGGAAATGTAAGTCCAACGTGGGAACCTTTTTCCACATGTGGTGGCGCTGTGGTAGAATATATAAGTACTGGGAAATGATTCAAAAATTGATCCTGGAAATTATGAAAATAAGTACACCATTATCCCCGGAAATATTCTTACTAAATACGATCCCTGGAAATCTCAAATGGAAAGAGAAATATCTCTTAGTTCATATGTTGACTACTGCCAAAATACTACTGGCCAAATACTGGAAACAAGAAGAACTCTCCACCAAAGAGGAAGTAATTTATAAGATACTGGAGATAGCTGAAATGGATAAATTAAGCTTGGTGTTACAAGGGAAAGAGGATGACATTTTTGTAACGAGATGGGCATGCTTATACACCTGGATTAAGGTGATGTGGAAAAATTAGACATACTGTTTGGAAAAATGTTTTGGAAAATGTTTGTTTTGTCTTTATGGAAAATGATAAATAAACGTTTTTAAAAAAGGAAAAGAAAGAAACAATCCTGCCGTTTGAAAACAGACAAGTGCTATCGACTAAAACAAACTACTCTTGGCTCTTTGTCTGCAAAACCAGTCAGCGTCACTTTTAGATTAACTAGACGGTTCAACGAAGAGTCCCTGGTGCCGGGACTGGAGGGGCTGAAACGGCAGCGCTGTTCTTATTATCTCCACACAGCGCCTGTCTTTTTTCCATTGCTGCGTAACAAGTCAACGCCATAGGCCCCCCCCCCCCAGTATTTTTCCTGGGCAGTTCCAGCCAACGTACAGCCCAAGAACATGCATGTGATGAGCAGGGATGAGCAGCAGATTCTCTGCAATCGGAGAAGAGGAACGTGCCGCAGAGTCGCATTTGGCTCACGGTGACCTCACCCCCAGGACATTCTGTGCAAGAGATGAGCAGACGTGGTTGGCCATTGCCTCCCTCTGCCTAGCAACCCAGGTCTTCCTTGGCAGTCTCCTATCCCAGTAGGGACCACGGTCAAGCCTGCTTAGTTCCCAAGCTAAGCTGGGCTATACTGCCATCAGACATTTGCCACAATCAGCATCTAGGGTACAGCTACGATTTCTGGGTGAGAAAGAAGCATTTCTGGACCCAACCGACGACCCAGCTCATTCTGGCAAATGCCACCCCATCCCAGAAAGACACAAGATACCCAGAAGGCAGCTGATCTTGGAGGCTTTGTGGCCAAAGCCTACAATTCCTCCTGCTTTCAAATGCAATGCCATCTGTGCTACAGCCCCTGACAAGATGAATGCATTGAGCGGGGTGTGTGTGTGTGTGGAATACCCTCTTTTGCCTATAACAGAAAAACAGGTTTTCCAGAATCACCGCTCAAACCATCTTCACCTGGCCCAATCAAAACGTACCCTCCTCCAACAGGATCCATTTTCTTTGGAAACCAGCAATTGCTGATGATGCAAAAGGCCCAGAGCCTCCAGCAAGGGAAGATGTTGCCACTCAGTGCCTTCAAGTGTAAAAATAGATCTGTGAGCGCAGCTGTGCTTCAGAGAGACATTCCCCATGAAAGCTCCCCTTTGTCACAATGGGTGGGGGGAGCAACACACTCAAACCCAACATTTGTTACTCCTCCATAAGGAAAAAGAGGCGGCAGCAGCGGCAGCTGTTGGGGGAGAAGAAGAAGTGCAGGGACCACTGCAGGGGAACTGCACACAGGAGTGTGGAAGCAGCCAGATGGGGGGTGCACTACTCACCCCTGTGGGGAGTCCCCGAAGCACTGGGGGCCAGTTGCTTGGAAGCTTCCTCCAACTGAGACCAGTTCTGGAGGCCCTCCCCACAGAGTTACGATGGCTGAGCACCAGAGACGACAGGGCCTCCTCAGTCGTGGCACCTTATGCTGCTTTCATAGAATCATAGAATGTTGGAGTTGGAAGGGACCTTGCCGGTCATCTAGTCCAACCCCCTGCACTCTGCAGGAGCATAGCCAAAAGATAGCCCTACATACCTAAGACCCAAAAGATGGTCGTCCACCCTCTGCTTGAAAACGTCCACCTGGTATATTTTGGCCGCTGTGTGACAGAGTGTTGGACTAGATGGGCCATTGGCCTGATTCAACATTGGCTTCTCTTATGTTCTCTTATAAAGGAGCATCCACCACCTCCCAAGGCAGACTGTTCTACTGCTCAACCACTCTGACAGTTAGAAAGTTTCTCTTGATATCTAGCTGGTAACGACTCCCTCATAATTTCCACCCCTTAGATCTAGTCTTGCAACCCAGAGCAAGAGAGAATAGATCTGTTCCATCTTTTACATGACAGCCCTTCAGATACTTGAAGACTGCAATCATGTCCCCTCTAACTCTTCTCTTTCCCCAGCTCTTTCAGCCTTTCCTCATAAGACTTGGATTCAAACCCTCTCACCATCCTGGTTGCTTTTATGCTCCGTGGTTGATTGTTACAGGTTTTGCTAGTATTGTAACTGTTGCTGCTTTTTAATCTGATTGTTGAGGAAAATGCTTGAAATAAATTTAAAATGTGAAAAGCTGGAGAAGGAGACACACAGACTTTGTCCAGGGTCGAAAGAACCCCTTGTGGCTGCACTTCTGCACACCCACAGAAGGGAGTACCATTTTGCCTTCCAAAAACCAATCAGTATTCAGACCCTGATCTTGTAATCTGTTTACACGAAATGTGGAATTCCAAGGTGTTCCTACATAACAATCCCTGAATGTCCGTGATATCAGATTTTGCATGCAGGTGTGAATTCCGCCACAAGTGACGGCCCTGCTCTCGGAGACGTAGTCGGAGGTGATGGAGGGGTGCGTGAGCAGCCTGGTGGCTTGCCATGGGTCTGTTAGCTGTCCTTCCACAACCAAAACTTCAAGAGCTTATGCCACAATGTTTAAGCGATGGATCGAGTGATTTTCACAGACCAGAAACGGGAAGTATCATAATGCTGCTCTTCAATTTATTTATTTTTTTGAAGCCTCCAAAGGTATTTAGCCCCATGCCCCACTTCAGGCAAACTGGGAATCGTGTCCACACACAGGCTGTTAGATGGCTCACCTCATCACAGGCTGTTTTCCTCTGTTTTCTTTTGTAGGTGCTTGCGAGTGACTGAAAGTGTCAAAAGGGCCCTTGAGATGATTTACCATCTCTCTTACTCTCTTTGAGGGTAGCTATATTCCCGCTGAACAGGTAATTACTTGAGGCGGCTTCAGGATCAAGAACTCGGTGCTGTGAGACGTACCCTCAGGAACCTGCCCATTCACCTCCAGGCATGAGTCTGTATCGCCTCGGAGGCTATTCTTCACCTGCCCCTCCCAGGCACTTCCAAAGTGTTTCCGGAGATAGTTCTCCATCAGTTCCGATACACCAATGTTTACACCAGGATGCGCCAGCCACTCTGGGAAACTGCTGGGACGCCTGCCAACTGACACTGTCCTCTTTGAGACGCCACAAGCTGTTCCGGCTGTCTCTCTGGATTTCCTTCAGTATTCACACCTTTCCTTTCGGAGGCCGTTGATTCATAGGGTCTTCATAAGACAGCAGCGACTTGACAGCACTTTTCACGCACATGCACAAGCCTGGAAGTAAAGCAGGGTGGGCCCTGGTTAGTCCTTGGCTGGGAGACCACCAAGGAAGCCCAGGGCTGCCACATAGAGGCAGGCAATGGCAACCCTCTCCTGTTCATCTCTTGCCTCAAAGACGCCACGAGGGGTTGGCACAAGCTGGTGCAACTTGATGGCACTTCATGGTTATCATTACAAGCCTGATACAATCCAAGGATCACCACTGTACGAAAAACGATCGAGCAATCACCATGAAGACAGAAAGATGCAGCCTTTGGAATAGTAAGGACCACGGTCTTGAATCTGATGCAGAGAACAACAGCACACCAAGAGCAAGCCTTCGGGAGAGAGGAGAGCCAGTAAAGGCAGAAAAATGCCGTCCTCAGAGCAGACGCTCGGCACTCGCTGAAGGAGAGAGAGAGAGCTGGCAGAAGGCAGAGCGGCCCCAGTCAGGATGTGACTATTCCAGAGCTTCGGTATATAAAGCTCCTGCTTGTTATTAAATATTGGGTGAGCAAGACAACAAATTCCCAGGAGCGACAGCAGGAAAGGAGGACAGCCGCCTTCCGGAAGAACGCAGCCGGCCTGCCCAGAGATTCCGGTGCCGGTCAGATTAACGGGGGGGCCTTTCTCCGGCTGGCTGCTGCTTTCCTGGTGTCTGCAAAGAGCTCCTGTGCCCTGGCGCGTGCCTGACAGGCTGTCGATAACAATCAAATTTGCTCGTATTAAAGTTGCACGGCATTTATGAACATGTGGGACCAGCCGCCTGGCAAAGTCAGTCCTTCGGGGGGGGGGGGGTGTTAGGAAAGGAGCAGCTGCAAAAACAGATTTTCGCTACATGGCGCTTGGGGAAGGTGACCACTTCAGAATCCAGGCCCCCCCTCCCCTCAATTGATGTTTTGCAATCAAAACTGGAGCGGGGAGGGAAGGGGGTAAGAAGAACACGCTTCGAGAGAGAAGACCTGCTGGGAAAGCTCCCACAGACTGGGACGGACCCAGTATTGCCTCCTCCAGGGGTGTCAAACTCATTTGTCACGAGGGCCAGATCTGACACAAATGAGACCTTGTTAGGCCGGGCCATGAGTGCCATAAAAGGTAATGCCCGGTAGCGGAGACATAAACTTCATAAAGGACACAAACACAAAGGGTGGGGTTTTTTTACTTAAAATAAAAATATGCTTAAAACTTTATTTATTTATTTATTTGTTTGTTTGTTTGTTTATTTATTTATTTATTGGATTTATATCCCGCCCTTCCAGTATTGGATTTATATCCCGCCCTTTAGCACTCCTGCAATATTTTGTTTATTTAACAGTGTCTGATAACTGACAGGTGTGTATCTGTAAGCTGCAAACCTACGATGACGCAGCAGAAGAAGAACTGGAAGAAGAAGCAGAAGACAGCCAGTTCCACTGCGGGCCTGAGAGAAGCCCTCGGGGGGGGGGCCTGATCCGCCCCCCGGCCCTCATGTTTGACACCTCTGGCCTACTCTGTCTGACAGTGGCCCCCCCAAGACCTCAGGCAGAAAGAGGCCTTTCCTACTCGTCTCCCCTGAGTGCCTGCTCACGGAAGGGCTTTAAGATATCTCAGAGTTCACGTTTATTAATTTAGGTTATTCATCGTCCAACTTTCTCGCTGAGACTCAAGGAGGATTACACAGTGTCAGTCCAGTACGGTCAACAGGATGGGACACCCAATGAACAGGGCACCAGGGTTTGGGCTACAGAAATCTGAGCACAAGCAGAAATCCCAGAGAGATGAAACCAGGGCTTTTTTTGTAGAAAGAGCCTAGCAGGAACTCATTGGCATAACAGGACACACCCAACAGCAGGAACTCATTAGCATATTAGGCCACACCCTTGATAGCACTGCTCATTAGCCTATTAGGCCACACACCCCCATGTTACCAGAAATGTGGTCATCCAGCCACATTCACCTTTTGCTTCTTATTCTGTTTATCTTGTTTGTTGTCAAAACCCCGGGCTTTTTTTTGCATGTTAGGCCACAAACCCCTAATGTAGCCAATCCTCATGTGTTTCTGCTGTTGGGTGTGGCCTGTTATGCGAATGAGTTCCTGATGGGCCGTGGCCAACTCGGGAGCCAGCCGGAACTCCATTCCTGTGCGTTCCTGCCCAAAAATAACCCTGGATGAAACAACACAAGCTTTTAAGCACGGTTTATCAAATGGTGAAGAAACGACCTAATCTAGAGCGTACTTGCAGTGATAGGCAGCAATACAGCAGGCCACAGTCCTGATACCCGTACCACTGCAACTTTCTGAGCTGCTTTATTACAGTACAGTCCTAGTCAGCTGTGTAAAAAAAACCCTTGAATAATTTGCTTGTCTATTTCCAATTTTGATATATTTGTTTCCTTCACTATGCCCCCCCCCCGAAATTAAACCCAAACAAATGGTGAGAAGGAGGAGGAGGAGGAGGAAGAGATTAGATTTATACACTGCCCTTCACTTGGAGTCTCAGAGCAGCTTACAAACCCCTTTCCCTTCCCCTCCCCACAACAGACCCCCTGTGAGGGAGGTGGGGCTGAGAGAGCTCTGACAGAAACTGCCCTTTCAAGGACAGCTCTTGTCAGAACTATGGCTTGCCCAAGGTCATCCGGCAGCTGCAAGTGGGGAATCAAAGTTGGTTCTCCCAGATTAAACTCCACACACTTAACCACTACACCAAACTGGCTCTCTGGAGTTCATTAGTTGCTGTAGATTTTCCGGGTTGTGTGGCTGTGGTCTTGGCATTGTAGGACCTGACGTTTCGCCAGTAGCTGTGACTGGCATCCTCAGAGTTATAACACAGAAAGATGTTATAACTTTCTGTGTCAAGTACTCTCTGTGTCAAGGTGAGCAGAAAAATGGTAGGCGGGTAATTTATATCTACCCTGGAAGGTGGGGTAGGGCTGAGTCATTATCTTGTAGGAGTTCTCCGGGATATGAACATGCTAATTGAGGAGCTTTCCTGAGGAGGTTCTTTTGTCTATGAATTGTTTCCTGAGGAGGTTTCCTGTGTCCTGAGGAGGTTCTTTTGTGTGTGGAATAGCTATTGAAACTCCAATCTTATCTGTAATGCTATTGTCTTTTATTAGGACTGACTTTTATTATGCTTATGCTAATTTGCTACTTACTCTCTGCCTATATGTATGGACTGGCAACTTCCATTTCAAGAGTGCATGCACACGGAAGCTTATACCTTGACTAAAACATTGTTGGCCTTAAAGGTCTCTGACTGGACCTGAACTTTGTTTTGAATAATTCAGATCTGCACAGTTTGAGGAAAGCCAGGAAAGCTGGAGCTTTCCTGGTCTTCTCAGGCAGGCCGTTCCATAAGGAGAAGAGCCCCAACAGAGAGCGATCGGTTATCTATTTTGCCCTTTTGCAGGACGGTGCTTGTAAAAGGCCCACCTGAGATGAGTGAAGCAGTCAAGGTGCAGCATAGGGAGAGAAGCAATCCTGTGTTCCTCTATTTAAAAACAAAAAGCTCACCAGGATCACGCCCTCCTGACAGATTGGAATGGACTGAACACAACACTACTGAGACTCCCTCGCAATTAAGCCTGCATTTTAAATGCTCTCAGGAAATCCTCCCCACACTGCTGTTTGCCAGGGAAACCTTGCAGAAGAAGAAGAAGAGAAGAGATTGGATTTATACCCCGCCCTTCGCTACCCAAAGGAGTCTCAGAGCGGCTTGCAAACTCCTTTCTCTTCCCCTCCCTACAACAGACACTTGTGAGGCAGGCGGGGCTGAGAGAGCTCTTTCAAGAGAACTGCTCTTTTTCAAGAACAGCTGTGCCAGAACTATGGCTTGCCCAAGGTAATCCAGCAGGTGCAAGTGGAGGAGTGGGGTTCTTCCAGATTAGAGTCCGTGCACATACCACTACACCATATTGGCTCTGCATGCTGCAGAAGTTTTGGGGATATAATCTTGGTGGGCAATTCGTTCAAATTACTCCTAGGCAAACTGTTTTTCAGTAAAAATTCTCTTCCCTGGGGAAAAAGCCTCCCAATTGAGAGGTCTCTAACAGGCTTTCAAGGAAAACAGTTGGAAAAGAGGGTGCCAGGTTGCTTAGAGCTACACACTTCCATGTGTACCCCTGGAAGGAACTGCCTTCACCTATTAGGATGAGCCATCGCTTCCAACTTTTGTCAGAAGAACCAACCAAAGAAACTCCCTGTATGGCAAATGGCCCTAAGGAAAAGGGAAGCCAATCTCGTGCACGTGAAGTTGTCTTACACAGAATGAGGCCCTCGGTCCATCAAGGCCAGTATTGTCTACTCAGACCGGAAGTGCCTCTACAGGGTCTCAGGGGAAAAAATCTTTCCCATCACCTACTACCTGGCCCTTCTAACTGGAGATGTCAGGGATTGATCCTGGGACCTTCTTCATGCCGAGCAGGTGCTCAGCTACTGAACCACAGCCCTTCCCCTAGAGCAGTGCTTCATCCATGAACGCACCCGAAGCTGCCTCGTACTGAATCGGACTATTGGTCCATCAAGGTCGGCGCTTCTACTAAGACTGGCAGTGGCTCTCCAGGGACTCTGGCAGAGTTAATCCACATCATCTGCTGCCTGTTCCTTCTAACTGGAGATGCTGCGGGATTCTCTCCATGGGACACATGCATCCATCAGCATTTGTCAGTGAAATTTCACTCACGACATTCGTTAAGGATGAAATGACATGAGGTGTCTCGTCACATCTTAAAGGTTTAATATTTCAAAGGAATTCTCCCCCAGAACAAAGAAAACCCCTTATTAGGCTCGGAGAACGAACACACAAATATATTGAGGTATCCTGTACTTTATACATACGATGAAAGGTAACTGTGATGAAGGAAAGCGAGAATTGTTTCAGTTGGCACTCCAGTCCCATTTCCAACAACTGTCAGCCAAAGGCTCGTGCGGGGCTTATTTTTAGGTTCCGTTTGTTTTGCTTTAAACTTCCGCACAGTCAATAATCATTACCCAGCTTAAACTCAACACAGCACTTTACAGATTTGCACATTGAGATATTTTGTGTCATAGAAGAGTCTGTAGATGTGTTTGTGTGTGTGTTTTAGATAATGGATTCAACACCATTTGATGCTTTAAAAATGCACTGTAATGTTCAAGCGCCAGGAGGGATTAAAGCTGGAATCCTGTTCACATTCGTAATATTATTCAGACACTGAGATACGCTGCACACGGTAATAGAAGCCAGATGTCTGCCTGGATACATATGCAATTCCACGCATTCCTTTTACAAAAGGCTTCAAGAGATTAGAAGATCAGATTTTATTATTTTTTTTAGGTACCATATCACAAAGGAGTAGTGACGGTTTTCTAAAGTGTTGGTCTTGGCCGCTTGCTGCTCCATGAGCTAGTTTTGCAGCCACCAGTCAGTGCATGAACCATCGTAATTTCCTATTTGTCCTGCTCCCCTTTGGAAAAAGGGTTCTTCTTCCAATGCTTGGGAAGGTTGTTTCAGTTACTACGGCAGCAGAAGAAAACAGAGGCAAAAAGCAAGCTAAAGGTTATCTTCTGGTTCTTATCACTGGCTACGCGGTCAAACAGACCATCCACCCACCCATCTGCACAACCAAATCCAGCTTTGAGCAATCTTTATTATGGTTAAAGAGAGGAAAAAATAAAGCAAGATGAAGGAGGAGGAGAAGGAGGGGTGGTGGTGGTGATGATTGTTGATGATGGTGGTGGTGGTTCTTTCCATTTGACCGCAAAATAAATTGACAAAAGGGGGTGTGTGAACAAATTGCAGATGGCAGATCTACAGATATTCACTGCAAGAGACCAGACATCAGTGTACTGAAATGAAGTCACCAAAGCAATCGGCTCAGAGGCTGAACTATCACAGAATATTTCAAAACACTCCAACATGTGAAAATTCCCCACAAAAAAACCCAACCCAAAGGGCACGCTAGGCTTAAGTACAAAAGAGAATGCTAGTAGGAAGGAGTCAAGACAATGGGGTAGGTGAGCAATACAAGAATTGCAGATCAGCTGTTGGGATGGAAACGAATTACGCCAACCTGTTTAAATTGCAGGGAAGAGAAAGTGGGTCTTTTATGAAGCAAGTCTTTGGCAAGCTGAAAGGGCAACTCCTGCTTCATAGATAACCAGGCATACCACAAATGTTAACACAAACAGTATCACCAAGGAAATTTACCTCTTTTGAACTCCCTCAGTTACACAAGAGGATAGCTCCAGATCTCCAGTTACACAAGAGGCAAGCTCCAGATCAGATCACCCCAATAATCCCTAATGTAGATCACCCCAATATTTCCTACTGAAGTTCGTCTCGAGCATAACCCCACGTTGAGCAGTTCTGCATCTGTGCATCAATGACCTGTGCTGCAGGGCCAGTTCACTACAGCTTGTGGATGCATTTGCCCAGTCTAAGGACTCAACGATCTCATTTATCCAGAAGATGCACTTCCTCTTTGGCTCATGGTCATTTGGTTAATTAAATTGACCAGCATATTGTAAAGCACAGAACTGCTTGCAGTTTGTCCCCTGTCTGAGCCTACACAGGTACATGCTGTATGTGTAGCAGCATCTACTCAAGAAGTAATCACAAACATTAACTGATGGAAAGATAAGTTGGGTTCATGTGCAGCCACCAATGGCACACAGAGACATCTCAGTAGTAAGTCTTAAATCAGAAATCTCAAACGGCACTCTTTTTAAAACTATCTGATTTCTAGAAGTTGGAAGCAGCCAGCAACAAATGGCACACTAGGGTGGCAACTGTAAAAAAGCAATCTGAGTGAGAAAATGGTAACTGTGCAAATCAGATGCAGCCAAATTTACTTGGACACACCTGAAAGGGTTGCTGAACAAGTGGCTCCCTGGCAGCAAGCAGGTGTTAAAGCATAACTGTACATAACCAACACTAGACTTTTCCACCACTGCTGGCTCTGGGGATCTACTGTGGGAATCTAATATGCTTTGTGCAGGATGGACATGATCCAAACACATACCCACCAGTGTTCCCTCTAAGCTGAGTTCGTGTGAGCTAGCTCACAGTTTTTGAGCCTCTGGCTCACACATTTTTGTCTTAGCTCAGGAAGGAGGGCTCCAGAGCAAACTAATTTACGCAGCAGCCAAATCGCTTGCTCACAACTTTAATGCCAGTAGCTCACAAAGTAAAATTTTTGTTCACAAGACTTCACAGCTTAGAGGGAGCACTGATACCCACCACCTTGCAGATATGTTCTTCCCATCATCACCTTTTGACCAAGAATCTCCTCCACCCCACCCCAGGGAAAGATGTGGCTTGCTAAGAGTAATTTAACCCCAGGATACAGCTTGCAAATGTGGCAGGCATGTCCGTGCCATTCTTACGATGACTTGATATTTCTACTTTTCTATTTTGTCCAATACCCAAAGTAGTCAGCAGCTGTCTCCCGAGCAAGGGCCGTCCCGTGCCCGCCCACTGCAGCCGATTCCAGTTGCCCAGCTATTCTAATAATAATGGCCCAGCAAGAATTACTGCTGAGCTCAAGGCTGGCTAATGACTGGCCTTGAACGAAGATGACAAGGCCTGCAAGAATGTGCAAGATGATGGCCGACGTGGCCCTCGGCATCATCTTCTTTAAAGGACAAATGCAGCTGGTGCTGCGGAGTCAAAACGCAGAGACAGGAAACAGTTCCAACTTCTTCTGTCAAAGCCAATCAGCAACAGCAGAAGAAAAGGGGATGGGTTGCAATAACTGATTCGATAACAGTTTTCATTTGCTCTGGCCATTTACTACAAGAGCCATGGCAAAGTTGCTGGGAACAAAATTGATTTACAGGCAACATAAAAAAGGTAAAGGTAAAGGTTCCCTTGCTTGAAAGCCAGTCAAATCCGACTCTAGGGTTGCGGTGCTCATCTCCGTTTCAAAGCCGAGGAAGCATCTACAAGCTGTCCGAAGACATTTCTGTGGTCATGTGGCCAGCGTGACTAAACACCAAGGCGCACAGAACGCTGTTGCCTTCCCACCGAAGTGGTACCTATTTATCTACTTGCAATTTCTTGCTTTCGAGCTGCTAGGCAGGAGCTGGAACGAGAGATGGGGAGAGCTCACGCCGTCACGTGGCCACTCGGGTCTCGAACTGCTGAACTACTGACCTTCCACAGCCTGCAGTTCAGCGTCTTAACCACTTGAGCCACCGCAGCAGGCAACATGGAGTCCTGTAAATACCTAGTCATGTACACAAAGCTGTCTGTTCCAAAATCACCTTGGAAGCAGAAATTGTCAAGCTTTCCACAAGCAACAGGAAGTTAGGAACCATTTATTTATTTATTTATTCAGTTTGTTACCACCACCACCCCGAACAGACTCAGGGTGGCTTACACAGGTGGTACAAAAATACCAATAAAACCATGTTAAATCATGTTAAAACAATTCAAGTACAGATGAGTCATAAAATCATAAGGTGCTAGTAATCCCTCATTAGTTACTTAAGATGGTGTACTAAGAATGTTTGCAAGCAGACAGTGCAGCTCAGTGGTCTTCTTGTGTTATGTGATGGTATAGGCCAGATGTTAAGGCTCGTTGATGGTAATAGTCAGGGAGGCTCCTAGTCGAAAGCCTGGTGGAAGAGCTTTGTCTTGCAGGCCCTGCGGAACTGTAGAAGATCCCACAGGGCCCTGATCGCCTCCATGAGTTCGTTTCACCAGTAAGGAGCCACCACTGAGAAGGCCCTGGCCCTGGTAGTGGCGAGCCTGGCATCCTTGGGTCAGTCGAATCTGTGACCCCAACCGCAGTGCTCTCTGGGGTATGTATGGGTATATATGGGGAAAGGCAGTCCCTCAGGTCCCATAGAAGTTAGGCAAGTTTATTACATGGTCTTTGGAGTTGTCCTAAAATAGGAAGATGTCAGCAAATGGGAACAACGAGTCCTAAAGAAAAAGATATAAAAGCATTGTCCTGGTCACTTCATGCGATCAAGAATCTCCAGATGACTCAGTCAAAAAGCTGCTTTTTCCAAACAAAAATTAGAAGCTACTTAGAGCTGGCATTTCCCTTTGTCCCTTCGGGTTGCTGCTGAGCTATAAACGAATGAAAAAGGTACATGCTAGCAGCTGGACTAGCCAGGATTTGTAGCCCAATTCAATCTGGCCCAGGTTTAAAGCAATTCTTGGCCATAGACCGAGCAGCCATTCTACAGCCTTCTGGTGCCAGAGCTGGATTTTTAAAACCTGATCAGATGAGGGAGAACACAAAGTGTTTTAATCGTGTTAATGATAACAAACGTCATTGAAGAATGACCCTTCAATTGGAGATGCATTCTGCAAAAAGAGATTAAGGAATCCGTGGTCCGGCTTTCCTGCCTGCCTAATGTGAGGAAACCAATACCATCTCAAATTCTGACCAACTACAACTTGATTTCCTATTATTCTGACAAGGTCACATGATATGCCAAAAGAAGAGGGGGAAAATGCAAGAAACCAGCCACCAGATTACACCATTTCCTTTTGCCTACAAGTTGGGCTCCCATCTTGTTAGGACAGGAGACTGGGAGAAAGAAGCACCCTTGCAGCCGGGGGGTGTGGGGGCAGGGAGAACAGCTTCCCGATAGGCAGAAAGAGCAGCCAAAATGCCAAGGGGTCAGAGGTCCAAGGGCCGGGTCTGAAGATCCTGATGCAACAAGAAGGAGAAGAAGAGAAGAGATCGGATTCATACCGGGCCCTTCACTACCCAAGGGAGTCTCAGCGCGGCTTACAGTCTCCTTTCCCTCTCCCTCCCTACAACAGACACCCTGTGAGGTAGGCGGGGCTGAGAGAGCTCTGACAGAAACGGCTCTTTTTTTCAAGAACAGCTCTGATAGAACTATGGTTTGTCCGAGGTCATCCAGCAGCTGCAAGTGGAGGAATGGGGGATCACACCCTGGTTCTCCCAGATTAGAGTCCACACACTTAACCATTACACCAAGCAAGGATGGGGCTGGTCAATGAAACTTCCTGTAAACCCCCAGAGGACATCCTCTTGCACTAGAGTTGCCAGGTCCATCTGATGAGCAGGCAAGGGATGGGGGGTGGGGGGAGACACTTACTGGGAGCAGGGAAGGAAATAAACATGATGACGTGGGCACGTCTGGGGCAATGTGCATATGTCACCCGGAAGTGATGTAGGCATGTTGGGGGTGATGCTTTGGTTTGTGGGCAAAACCTCTATGGTAGAAGTAGCTTCCTACCATAGAGTTTTGCCCAAAAGCCAGAGTGTCACCCCCCTGATGTCACTAACATGCCTATGTCACTTCCAGGTGACAGGGGCATGTCACATTTATTTTTGGTTTCTTGGCTGTTTTTGGGGAGGGGGTAGTTTCCCCCAGTTCCTGATAGCCCTGAAGCCTCTCCAGACCAGAGAATCCCCTGCCCCCAACCGAGGATGTGCAACCCTATTTTGCACTCCATGGAAGGAAAAGTGCGATACCAATTCAATAATAAACAATTAAATACTGGCACATGCAATCCTGCCTGACTTCCAACACAGCCCTGATCCTAAAGGCATGGAAATGCACAAGCGCACATATTATGCTCTTCAAAGACTTTCTCCAAGATGGAGACAGATGCAAAAGGACCTTTAATGGCTTCACCTGATGTGGGACCAGCAAGAAAGTTTGGGCTGGGCTGAGCCAGTTTGGTGTAGTGGTTAAGTGCGCGGACTCTAATCTGGGAGAACCAGGTTTGATTCCCCACTCCTCCACTTGTACCTGGCTGGATGACCTTGGGTCAGTCACAAGCTCTGGCACAGTTGTTCTCAAAAAAGAGCAGTTTCTGTCAAGAGCTCTCTCAGCCCCACCTACCTCCTGGGGTGTCTGTTGTGGGGAGGGGAAGGGAAAGGAGTTTGTAAGCCGTTCTGAGTCTCCAAAGTGAAGGGCGGGGTATAAATCCAATCTCCTCCTCCTCTCCTCCTTCTGAAGATGCCCCTCAGCTGCCCGAGCGAAAACAAACAGGAAATGGAGAATGGCTAGTTTTGGGGGGGAGGGGGTCTTCAACCCTTGCTCAGTTCAAAATATAGCCCCTCCTTAAAATGGGTTGCCAATTTAGGATGCAGAGATGGCACACGATTTGGGGATGGGGGAATATTCAGCTATGCTATATTTACACAAGGAAGACATATTGCAGCGGTGGCTATTGGCCGATTTGGGGCGTCCCTCTCTCTCTTTAGATAAACCTGAACGTTGGCTCTGTTCATCATGCCAAGCCTTGTTCTGCAGTCTCTCTCAGAGGGCTGTAAAATCTGACACAGTCAGAACAGAACTCAGGCAGTCCCCCCCCCCCGTGGCTGTCCGTGAACTACAGCGCAGCCTCCCAGAGGTGCTTAAGAGGACCCCCTCTCTCCGGATTCCCAGGGAGTGCTGTTCACTTGAAAAGCATAGGAGGGCATTTTGTAAGTATCTGAATGGGAAATCCGCACTGGTTCTATTATTCATTGTGCAAATTTCCGTAGATGTAACCATGTGACACTCAGACGATTGAAGAACGAGGATGTCTTTCGTTCGGTGGCTGCGCAATTCACTTGTCCCGCCCCAAGGGCACCCACCGCCATGCCCATTTCTGTCTGAACTAGCTGGTTCACTGGCTGACTTGGAAAGGCAGTGGGGGGGGGGGAACGAAAGAAATTTCGCATCTCAACATTTACATTAGAATATCAAAAACGCTCCAGCTGCCTTCTCTGTTACCAGGAAAAATGATTTACTTTTTTATTCCTTTGAAACGGAGGGCTTGAAACACTGTGCGGTATACATAATGCAAAGGAGGGCTTTCAAAAAATCCTGCATTAATGCTTGAAGAAGTCTTCCGCCATTTGAAAGGGTGCCCTGAAAAGACATGGCATTTTCCTCGGCGGCTCCTGCCTTACCTGCCAAAATGGCTGCTTGAAGTTTGCACAAATTCGTTATCCCAGATGACACTGCCGATCTCACAACAGGTGGGAACTAACAAGGCAACACAGAGTGTTCCGCAGAACAAAGAGTTCATTCCCCTGGCTCGGAATAACGATCGACATTGCTCAGCTAATGGGCAGCGCCAGTGCTTGTTAAAGTCCACAGCCGATTCCCCCGGGCCCACAAAGGCACAGTGTCTCGCCCTGAGCATCTCTCATACGCGAAAAGATGAAATCACCAACAAAATGCAGAGACTTAGTGTCTCATAAGCACGTCCTCTTCAAAATGGGAGGGTTGTTATGAGTTTGTTTGTTTTTTGGCTGGAGGGGTTTGCAGATGCCTCTACTGAGGCAGAATTCTGGAAAACAACACTGACTGGCCAACTGTCTGTGGCCTTTGTAGGGTTGGCAGCTTCCAGCTGGGGCCTGAGGTTCTCTCAGAATTACAACCAATCTCCAGACAGCAGAGATCAGTTCGCTGGAGAAAAATGGCAGCTTTCAAGGATGGAGTCCATGGCATCCACGTCTTCGTGAAGCTCCCTCCCCTTCCCAAATGCTGCCCTCCCCAAGCTCCACCCCCAATTTGCCAGGAATACTTCAGCCCAGAGCTCGCAACCCTCGGCCTTTGGAAAACGCTTGGTTTTACCAACCCTGCAGGCCAGCAAAGGTGCAATCTGTCACTTGCTTGGAGGGAACAGCAACTGGCCCCAGCTGAAATCCCACCCTCATCATCACCTATTAACCAGGTCAGCATTCCAGGCTCGGGATCTCCCCCCCCCCGCCGCAACAGCCATATTCCATCTCCCCACATCACTGCTATGTCCACATCTACCACCCACCACTACAGCCTCCCTCCCCACCACCAGAAGAACACTGAAGTTAGAGCTGACCCACAGTGTCACTCTGATGAGGAATTTTTCTATAGCAACCAGGAGCTCGGAGGCATAGAGCTGCAACACAGATAAAGGAGAGAGATACCAGATGCGACGGAAGGGCTGGCTTTCACAGGGGGGGGTCATCATCCAGGCAGGAACAATTAATGGGGGAGGGGGGAGAGGCGGGGGAGGGGTCAGCCGAACGTATCTTGCAGTACGGAAACCGAAGCGCTCTGAGACATTAAACCTCTGTATAGCCAAAAAAAGGTGAACAAACAAAAAATAAATTGATGGTTTTAGATGTCAGATCCCTTTCATCTTGCCTCTTTGATCCAGGAGCTGGCAGGCAATTATCCCAGTCTGCACAAATTTATCCTCATTTCTAAGACCTGCCATTATCAGTGCTTTAGCCAAAGCATGAAAGCCACAGATTCCCTCGCTGGGAAATCCAAGCCAGGCCCAAAGACATTTGCCACGGCACCGAAAGGGGGACCGCAACACAACTGGCAGGGATCTGTCCGCTTGAGAGGAGGAGCAAGAACTCTGTGAACTGTTTCCAAAACAGGCCAAAGCGATCTTCTCACCAAAATGGGTAGCCTTGGCGGGCGCTATAAATACCATGAGAACCATTCTGATGAAGCATCGCCAAGGCCCATCTCGTTCATCGTTCCATTCCCGGCAGCAGTCAGTGACATACGGGGAAAAGATGGAAATCGCTGCACTCAGAATTTGTCATCAAAGACAGACTGCCTCTGTACATGGAGGTTTCTCTTGAAGGGTCATCGGCCTCTCTCCTGTAAATGCATCTGCCGTTAAAGAAATCACCTAAGCTGATTGATAGGAGAAAGGACTTCCTTCTTCTAATCCTCAACTTGCTGCCAATCAGTGGCATCAGGTGATGCATGGATGTTCTAATGTTGGGAGACGGGGAAAGGAATCTCTCTGCAGTCATGTCTTCCCCAGCCACTTTCAATTGTACAAGCCTCCATCATGTTCTCATTTGTTTTTCTTTTTCCTAAACTACAGAGGTCCCAATCCTTTAGCCTTTTCATACAAAGCAACCCCGGCCCTCCTCCTCTCAAACCTGCATGTTAAGGCACAGGTGTGAGTCGCCAAGAATTCATACAAGCATTATAGAAGCAACTACCAATTTCCCATGTCCCTAAACGTGTAATGCTCTCCATCCCATCTACCTGCACATTAGGAGTCAGTTGTCATTACTAGTTTTCTTTTTTAATCTAACCAGCCTTTCAAGGTGCCAAACAGTCAATACAAAATTGACTATTCCACACAGAGGGAAAAAAGTAATGTTCCTTCCTTCCCCTTTAAAAACAGCTTTGCCTGTTTTCTGCCCTGTGTCATCTACATACTAGTTTTCTTATCAGCGACAGAAATACAATGCTTCCCTTAATACCAGCGCACGGGCTATTAAAACTGAATGTGTGTTCTTGCAAACACCCACACGAAATGGCTTTCAACCAAAAGCGCCAAGGCTGTGCCTCCATTCAAGGCAACGAATGGCCCACGGTCCAGAAGTTTTGTGTTCATGGCTATTCTTGCATTTGTCAAAGAAGTGAATTTACAGGAAGAAGAAGGGGGAGAACTCTTACCTGGTGAAAGAGAAAACGCATACAGCAAAATGTCATTGTGGAACCCATTCCAACAGAAGTCATTCCCATCCACCAGAGATTGCAGCAGTGAGAAAAAATGGAAGGGGCAGGGGGAAGGGAGAGAGAGAAAGAGAAAAACGGAAATCTGATTAGTTTTTTGTTAACTCTGTCATATTTTTCTACCAAGTATATAGAACATCTTTTTTTAAAAAAAAAAACAACTTTCAAACTAACAAATTCAGCAGTTATATATTTAGCATTTTTCAGAAACAACTGAAAGAAATTTATAAATAAATTGTGGGGGATCTTCTTGTTTTAGACTTGGGTTTTTTAGTAATTTTTTTCCAAGGCAACTCTGTGCCAGATGCTTTTTTAATTGTCTGCTCACTTAGATCTACAAACAGCCAAACAAGCTTCAAGGCGAACACATCTATAGAAAGAAGTACGCGTATATCACATTATTAGGAAACAAGGAGATTTAATGCCATGAAAAGAGAAGGCAGCAGCTCTACAAAACCACTCTTTTGAGATTTTATTTATTTCCACCCAGTATTGCGCTTCGGGTGGTGTGGAGTTTCAGGAATGTATTAAGGACAAAAACAATGATCCTCCAGAACCTTTTCGTCTGTAGCCAACTGAGACTGCACCACCTATAAGACAAGAAGAAGAACCCTGCTGGATCAGACCAGTGGTCCATCTAGTCCAGCATCACGTCTCACACATGGGCCAACCACTTTCTCTGGAGGTCCAACAACCAGACATGGCGGCCAAGGCCTTCCCCAATGTTGGCTCCTGGCACTGGGATTCAGAGTCTGGCTACGTCTGAACACAGAGATTCTCTTTAGTCAGCATGACTAGTAGCCACTAATGAGACTTATCCTCCACGAACTGGCCTAATCCCCTTTTACGGCTGTATATGCCTGTGGCCATCACTACATCCTCTGGCAGCAATCAGCACATTTTAACCACTCGTTGCATAAAGAAGTATTTCCTTTTGTCTGTCCTGAATCGACTGCCCATCGAGCTTCCTTTGATGCTCTTGTGTTCTAGTATTTTGGGAAAGAGAGAAAAAAATTATCCTCGTCAACTCTCTCCACCCTCTACACAATTTTATAAACCTTTCCCATATCCCCCTTAATCTCCTGTTATCTAAACTGAAAAGCCCCAGGCTCACTTTTTCCTCATAGGCTCTGTTAAATAATGGGGGTTCCATGGATGAGGAGACCCCAAGCCCAGTGATCAGCTCAACTTTATTAGTGATTTCAAGGGCAGCAAGATAAGACTCCAGCGCCTCAGCCCTGTTAAATAGCCTGCAATTGCCACACCCAAACACATCCCATGCCCAGTGACAGGCTATTTACATAGTATTACTACTAGACTGGTTACTTTCCGAATCCTGGCAGGCTATTGTTCTTGTGCTCCAAGCTCAGCCAGTCTCTGGGGTGATTCAGTCAGGGATGATTCAATCCTGATACATGACAGATTCCAACCGCCTTACTTCTGCCAAACTCAAGGGTAGGCAAGGTAAACCTCAACCCCCATCACCAACATCACCCTTTTTATTTAGGTCAAGCATCCAGGGGAGGAGTGAATCTGCTGCTGGGTACACCCAGGAAAAGGGCAGGGCTATTGGGACATTTAAGGGCAGGTCCCCAACACTGCTCCCTCTAAGCTGTGGAGTCTTGTGAGCAAAAAATTCTACTTTGTGGGCTGCTGGCATTAAAGTTGTGAGTGAGCTGTTTGGCTACTGCATCAATTAGTTTGCTCTGGAGCCCTCCTTCCTGAGCTGAGGCGAAAATGTGCAAACTGGAGGCTAAAGAACTATGAGCCAGCTCACACTAACTCAGCTTAGAGGGAACACTGGTCCCCGGGAAATGCCAAGGAAGAGAGGGCACAGCTCTTATGCGGGAAGAGCCGTGGCCCTGGAGAAGGGAGAAGGGAGAAGATGGCGCAAACCCCTGCCCTTCCTCATTCTGAGGCCTGGGGAAGCTGTTGTATCGTGGGTTAGACGCATAATGAAACCACGGACAACGGTGTAGTGATCAGCATGGTTCTCTATTTTACAACACAAGAGAAAGTTACCTGGCCGGGAGGCCAACTATATACAAGCGAAGGGGACGCCCCCTGGTGCCATTGGCAGGTTTGAATTCCCGCCGCCGTTCCCATTGGTTCCCCTACATGGGAGCCGGGAGCCCCAGTCCCATGGTTCACAGGACCTCAAGCTCAGGCTCCTTTGCTGATGGCCCGTAGTGGTCTGCGGACACAACAGAAGCCTTCCAGAGACACCCAGCAAGACAGCTGAGGGCAAAGCAATGGAGCTGAAGACGGAGGAGCCTCAGTCTGGCTCACCAGACAGATCCCACCCAGGAGCCAAAGAGCCCCTGAACCACCCCTTGATGTCTCTGGGAAACAGGAGCAGAAGCACAGCACGACAGCGACCAGTTCCTCCCCCAAAGGATCCCTGCTTTTCTGACGCTTGCGGTGGGATTACGGCAACATGCTTTACATTGGGCTGCCCTTGACGATAGACCCAGAAACTGGATCCAAATGCAGCAGCCAGGTTGTGGGGGGGGGGCAGGCTAATGGGAACATCTCTTGATAGAGCTCCATTGGCTGCCAGTTTGCTTCTCAGTGCAATTCAAAATGACCTTTAGAGCCCTTCGCAACCTGAGGCCCACATACCAGAAGGACCCCACGTCTGGCTTTAACGCAAAAGAAGTCTTTTCTGAAAATCTCGTGGGGGAAGAATGGGCACACCAAGGAGACAGGGTCCCAGTCTGGAGTCAGACTTGATGCTCACCAGATTTTTAATTTGTTATGTTTTAACTACTTTTTGAGGAGGAGGAGGAGGATTTATAGCTCGCTGTTCATTACCCAAAGGAGTGTCGGAGCGGCTTACCATTGCCTCCCCTTCCTCTCCCCACAACAGACGCCCTGTGAGGTGGGTGGGGCTGAGAGAGCTCTGAGAGAACTGTGACTGGCCCAAGGTCACCCAGCTGGCTGCATCTGGAGGAATGGGGACTCAAACCAGGTTCTCCAGATTAGAGTCCGCTGTTCTTAACCACTACATCAACACTGGCTATCTGAGCGGGAAGGTGGGGGTATAAAAAGTAACATAAACAAATAAACAAGGGTATCATAATCTTCAGTCATCTTTTTCCCCCGCCTCACCGAGGCAAGGAAACCTCCCTCTCCATAAAACAACATAAGCCACAGTGGGGCGTGGTTCAAGTGTCAGACTAGTGCCCAGGACAACTGGGTTCGAATCCCCATTTTGTCACAGAAACTTACTGGGTGACCGTGGGCCGATCACAATCTCTTAGGCTAACATGCTTCCCAAGGTGGCTGTGAGGACAGAGTAGGTGAAGAAGAAGAAGAACTGGTTCTTATACCCGGCTTTTCACTACCCAAAGGAGTCTCAGAGCAGCTTACAATCGCTTTCCTTCCTCTCCCCACAACAGACACCTTGTGAGGTCGGTGGAACTGAGAGAGCTCTGAGAGAACTGTGACCGAACCAAGTTCGCCCAGCGGACTTCATGTGGAGGAAGAGTGGGGAATCAAATCCGATTCTCCAGACTAGAGTCCTCCACTCTTAACCACTACACCACACGAAGAGGAGATTATGTGATAATCTACTTTGGATCCTCATTAGGCAGAAAAGTAGGATATATGTTAAAAATGGCAAGCTAGCCAACCAGTTTCTCCCAGCTGGCTTTAATGCAAAAGTGAGGCAAGACATGATCCATTTATGACAGACACAGAGTTCCCCTTGAAGGGAAATGTTGGACCAGGTTGCCTTGACGTAGGCAGATCATCTGTGCACTCTGGAGTCTCCGACAGAAGTTCTCCACTGTCCTGCCCGCGCACACACCCCACCCCAGGCTGTCTAGCTGAAGATGCCAGACATGGATACTGGAATGAACCTTGTGCACATAAAAGCAAGCGCCATGCCACTGAGCTATTGGTTCCTGATCAGGTGAAACATCTGAATAATTGGAAGAAAGCAGAAAGAGTTTAAGAAGATCTAGCAGCATCTTGCAGAGACTGGACGCTCTCCTTTGAAAAGTCTTCAGCGCTGGAGCCTTCATCGTCTTCAGCATTCCCCCACCCCATCCTGCAAAAGTTTCTGGAGTGTGGCAGGATGATAACTGAAATGTAATTTTAAAAAATACCTTGGGAAGTCACTGGGGGACCATGAATAAAAGGTGTAGTGGAGACCAGAAAAGGCATTTTCAGTTGTGGCATCTCCACAATGCTATTCCCTCCACGTGCCAATTTTCTTGGCACCAAATCCGCTGCGCTTTAGGCACTAGGCAAAAACACTTTTATTTCCTCAGGCATTTTCTTGGGACTGAGCTCGACTTCTTTCTGGCTGTTCTGGCCTCGGTTGTCCGTTCTGCCCTGGTTTTATGCATGGTGGCAAGCGTAAAGACGCTGCGGCTGATTAAACCTGGTTTTATGAATGGCGGCAAGCATAAAGATGCAAACACGCTCTCCTTGCTCTTCCTCCAAACTGACTTTTGTTTCCAGCTCCATTCACAGTGTTCTTACTTCCCAAGCCCTCAGCGGCCTGGAACCAGGATACCCAGTGGACCGCCAGGCTGCCTGCTCCCATCTGAGTCTGCCTTGGAAGTGCCATCTGAGGCCCTGACCCATGCACCCTCCAAATGGCCACGAAGACAGAGCATTTGTGGCTGAGATGCCTCCCTTGTGTAATGCCCGCCCCACAAGCCTCCACCCAGAGATAAACCACTTCACCCTCGGGTGCTAGGCTAAAGATTTGTTTAAAATGTCCTAAGTACATTATTCATCGTTGATCTGGGTGGCCTGCTTTTGCTTGAAGGGCCTTAAAAAATGTTTTATGGCACCACATGCTGCCATTATTGTTTTGTAGTTATAGCGGTTTACTGTTTAAATTGTGTTACAGGGTTTTATTTGGACAACGCCTTGAACTGGAGTGCGTATTATCTCACGGATTCTGTTGCTGGATTAGCTCTTTTTGGTGGACGATGACTTGGGAGCAAATCTGCTGAGACTGCAAGGTATAATTTCAGAGACCAACAAGGTTTTGGGAGTACGAGCTTTTGAGAGTCAACGTTCCCTTTGCCAGGTAAGCTGCCACTGGACTCAAATCTAGCTGCAGGGTACGAGTATTGGAAATAGGCCAACCGGCGGAATGGCTGCTCACGAGAATTCAGAGCTCAAACGTGCGCATGTGCGCACATACACACACAAACACAGAGCATTAAATGAAAGCTTTGCCACTGTAAGAGTAAACAACCTCCTTTAACCTTCCCCCCCCCCGTTTTCCCAGTATCTTCAGCAGCCTTCCATTTATAGCTCTTTAAATTATCTCAGCAACTTAATCCACCAGAGAGGCTCACTGCAAACTGAACAAAATTTCCCCCAAGAGTTCTGAAAACCCAGCAACCCCGTTCTTGGAATATCACCAGAAGGAACATCTAGTTACTTTGGTCAAGGGCACGGAACATTCAGAGGTGGAAAGCAGGTCCTGACGCCCTGGGAAACGATGAGCTGGTTTTCTTTCCATGACGAGGCACAATGGCACATGATGCGCTTTGCTTTTTTCCAACCACCGTGAGCACAATGGACAACGTGAAGCATCCCTGGTGGCAGAGAGGGAAGCTGCAACCGGCTGCTTTCCTTCAGTGGCTTGACAAAAGACTGTGCCCATGCACGTGCTCAGTATGGCCTCCCCTGCCAGCGAAGGGAGTCTTTCCCCACACTCGCTGCCCGAGACCTTTTCAGCCAGAGATGCCAGGGCTCTGCTTGGTTCTGATTCCTGCATTAGGATCTGATGAAGACATACAATGGACATAATTTGCACAGCACTGCTGGCCAGCGATGCAGGATGTGAGTCCAGCAATTCTATCCCACATCAAGTAGCCTTTAAACAGTTGCCTGGTTGTGAATGCTAAAGGGATGCTGCTGGGCTCTGGGCCCTTTCAGACACTGATGCCTCGGAGGCTTTCTGCTACCCAAATGCTGAATGTCCTTTTAAAGGTTGTCCATATTGTCTAATTGTTCCTTTGACATACACAATCAATGGGAGACCTTCATAAACTGGCAAGGTACCGGGCTGGCACAACACGAGAGGCACCTTAAAACTTGGAACCAGGTTTTTTTTTAAAGAAAAGAAATCCAGAACTTCCAGAACACTGGTGTGGAGCCCATTTCCCTCTCTCCTTTCAGATCCCTCGAGAAAACCCATCTCTTCTGCGATGCCTCCATGTAAGCCAGGGGTGGCCAAACTTGCTTAACGTAACAGCCACACAGAGTAAACGTCAGAAGTTTGAAAGGCCGCAAGACATGAACAAATATCACACACACATTTTTATCAGAAAATATGCAAATCTGCTTTTTTACAAACACTAAATTAGACTGTGTGAAACAGCCGCATGTGGCTCCCGAGCTGCAGTTTGGCCATCCCTGATGTAAGCCACCGGGACTCATTCCTTAGCTAAACCAAATGTTAAAAACAAGGGCCTCCTTTTGTTAACATTCACCCCACCGTATCTTGGACTCTTCCTTCTCCCACTTTCTACTCTTCTCCACCCCACTATTAACTGCGTAAGTCCGTGGTAGGGGTGCCAGCCTCCAGGTGGGACCTGGGGATCCCCCAAGAATTACAGCTCATCCCCAGACTACAGAGATCAGTTCCCCTGGAGAACATGGATGCCTTGGAGGGTGGGCTCTAGGGCACTGAACCCCACTGAGGTCCACGTCCTCCTCAGGCTCCACCCTCAAATCTTCAGGAGTTCCCCAACCTGGAGCTGGCAACCGTAGTCCGTGGGAAGGCACCTGAATTCCTGGTAGCCTTCGCCTGTGCTGTAAAGTACCAGGTACGTGAATGATGTTGCAGAAACAGAGGAAATGAATATGAATAATCACAATGACTGGATCACCCAGAACAGTTTGATGGTGGTGGAAAGGGCCATCAAGTCACAGCCAACTTAAGGCAATCCCTGAGGGTTTTCAAGGCCAAGAGATGAACAGAGGTGGTTTGCCATTGTCTGCCTGTTAGCAACCCGGGACTTCCTTGATGGTCTTGCATTGAAATACTGGCCAGGGTCAACCCTGCTTAGCTTTTGACATCTGACAAGATCCGGCCAGCCTGGGCCATCCAGGTCAGGCCCATAAAACTGAGCATACACAGGCCAACAGTCCTAGCAATCATTTATATAACATGTTTAATTTGCAAACCTTGATTTATGCTGGCAGAGCAATGCCAGGAGCAGCGGAAAGATAGGAACATGTCTTAGATCTCAGAAGTCGATGGCAAAGAGAGAGACCGATTTCCCACAAGCTGCTGCTCTGCCCTCACTCTTCCCTTCCCCCTGACTGTATTTGTCAATTTCCCACTCTTTGCTGCGCAGCCGCTTTTCGACCCACAGCTTTGCCTGATTTCCCCGTGTCTTCTTGATCCTGTTTTTTTGAGGATCCAGAAGAGTGAGGGCGGAGTAGCGGCTTTTGGGAAATCGGTCAGAGAGATTGTCCACTTAACCACACCCGTCATCTGCCACATACCTGCCACGTGTGGGTCAGAGGTACCAACCTAACAGAGACCTGGCATTCAACAGAGGGCAAGGAAGTCAACGTGTGCTGGAGTTATTATCTCATTGTCCTCTTACTTGTGGGAAATGTGCCAGGCCTCTGGAGGAATTGTGTCTGTGCAAGATGGCAATGAGGTCCCAATAACATGCAGAAAAAAGTAACAGGCCAAAACGGGATCTAGGCCTATTTCCACTGTATTTCATGACGTCCCAGCCCAAATTTATCCAAACTATTAAGTCTTCCTTTCCCACCCGACTGGTTAGTTGCTGTCACTGGAAGAAAGTCCAGGTGGCTTGTGACTCTCCTTAAATACTGAAGATGTTCTGCCTGTTAGGCTGGCGGAACATTCCAGCATCCATCTCAGGGAGTGGCCGGCTGAGGCTTTGAGAGGAATTTGCTGCTTAAGACCAGGATTCTTCCCCCCTTCGATGGTGCAGCAGAGAGAAACCCCTGGAAGATTCCATCAGAGGCTCTGAGGGCTCTTATCTTTGTGAATTATTATCAGTAAATCTTAGCTCTTACTTGCTGTCTACATCGGGATTAATTACCTCCTTCTCACCCTTATCTGGCAGCACTGGTGGACAGCACTGCAAAACAGAGGCAGCCCCACATGCACAATCTGTTCTCCAAAATATCTCATAGCGAAAACGGCCTAAGCCTGACCAACTGCTTTTGCCAAAAAAGATTTCGTTTTCCTAATTGCTTGTGTCAGAATTCTATCCACCCAGGAAGCCTGGTGCCTGGAGTCCATCTCGCTCAGTTCCACTGATAGACCAAACAGTCCGTCCTTCAGCACCCTTTGGGCAATCTGGCATGTCTCTGGCAGCCCTTCTTCTACTGTAGAATAAGAGGGTCATGTCACCAACACCATTCCTTGCAGTGGTGGTGGTGGTAGTGGTCGTGGCCATCAAGTTGCAGCTGACTTACAGTGACCCCATAGGGCTTTCAAGGGAAAAGACAAACAGAGGTAGTTTGCCATTGCTTGCCGATGGCCCCAGTCACATGGGTCAGATGACACGGGGGGGAGGTGTGGCTGTTTGCCCTGGAGCAAAATAAAGTGTGGTAGCCCGATCACACAGTCCCCCGGGTTGCCATGCTTCAGCTGTTAGCTGCCGATCACACGGCGATGCTGAGGCATGGCAAAGAAGCGGAGCAGAGCGATCACACAAGCGGCGCTGTTTCTTTGTGCGTATGCGCCGTTCTGGGAGGCGGAGCTGCTGTTGGTGTCTTGTTTGTGCGCATGCACCATTCAGCGTTGGTGCGCATCCTATGGAGACTTACAACATCTGGTTTGCAACGGGATGTGGGCGGGTGCCGGATGCCATGGGATACTAGCACTCCCACAATCAGATGCCCGCCTCTGCCCCACGTCTCCCGGAAATTAGTACACTTTCCGTGGTACTTTTTAACTTCGCATCTTCGGCAGGACACCACGGGTTGCCCGCGGGAGCGCTACACTTCCCAGATGTTGCGGTGTGATCACGCCCTGAAAATGCGCCTAACATTTGTGCCTTCTGTGCAGCAAATTCTACTTGTGACCGGGGCCTCAGTGTTGCAACTCTGGACCTCTTTGGCGGTCTCCCATACAAATACTGGCCAGGGTCAACCCTGCTTAGCTTCTGAGAGCTGATGAGACCAGGCTAGCCTGGCCCATCCAGGTCAGGGACCTCCATTCTCACCAACGCCCTTTTCTCCCTTCTCACTGCCTTCGTGCCAAAGTCCTTGCACCTCGGAGTCTCCCCCAAATCTCACCTGAAGCAACATTTCAAAGTAAAACTGAAGGATCCTCTGCAGGAGAAAATATCTAAGCAATTTCAAGAAAAGACCAGAGTTTCTCCAGAAGTCTGGTGACCTTTCTTCCGAGAATTGATCATATTACAAATTCATGCCCAAGAAGCTACACACTGCATGCAGCTAACAATCGGGAAGAGCAAAGACATTAAGATAACCAATGGCCAGAAGAATGCTAAAATTAAAGAAGATGACGAGCAAATGGTGGCTGGTTTCCAAATGAGAATAGGCATGATCCTGTGATGAAAGCCTGTGCCTCCCCCCCAACACACACACAACCTAAATACCATCTCCACACCCCCAAATGCTAGCTGAGCATATTTCCTCTGGCCAGGGGTCTTTTGGGGGGGGAGCGCACCGGAGCGTAGCTCCGGGAGCTCAGGAGCCAATCCCCGCCCCCAGCCGGCTTCCCGGAGAGTCTTTCAGGCAGCCGAATGTCAATTTCAGCTCCATTATATCCTATGGGCAATTGAAGTCAATGGTGAAAACATAGGGTATATTCTAGGGGCTGGAGGGGAGGGGGTTTGAGGGAGATGCTCCAAACCAAACTCACAGGGTAGCTGATGGAGCCTCTCCCCAAGATACCCACCAAGTTTTCAAGAACATTGGACCAGGGGTCCAATTCTATGGGCCCCTAAACAGGTTGCTCCTATTCCTCCATTGTTCTCTATGGTGGGAAAAAATTAACTTTTTTTCTCACCATAGAGAACAATGGAGGAAATGGGGCAACCTGTTTGGAGGCCCATAGAATTGGACCCCTGGTCCAATGTTCTTGAAACTTGGTAGATATCTTGGGGAGAGGCTCCATCAGCTATCCTGTGAGTTTGGAGCCTCTCCCTCAAACCCCCTCCCCTCCAGCCCCCAGAATATACCCTATGTTTTCACCATTGACTTCAATGGCCCATAGGGTATAATGGGGCTGAATTGCCACTGAATTTCTTTCATTCCCTCCTTTTCTTCTTTCTTTTTCCTCTTTCCCTCATTCTTCTCTTCTCTCTTTCTTTCCCTCATTCTTCTCTCTCTCTCTCTCTCTCTCTCTCTCTCTCTCTCTCTCTCTCTCGCGCTCTCTTTCTTTCTTTCTCTCTCTCTCTCTCTCTCTCTCTCTTTCTTTCTTTCTTTCTTTCTTTCTTTCTTTCTTTCTTTCTTTCTTTCCCACCTTCTTCTCTTCTCTTTTTTCCTCCTTTCCCTGTTTCCCTTCTTCTTCCCTCTCTTTCTTTCCCTCTTTCCTTCCTTCTTTCCTTCTCTCTACTCTCTCTCTCTTTCCTTCCCTCCTTTCCTCCTTCTGTGGCCCAACTCTCATGAGAAGGAGTTTAAACTTTAAACCCCTTCTCTCTTAGCTCCCCCACCCAGACCAGCTGGGGAAGGGAAGGGGAGGCTTTTGAAGATGCTTCCCCCCTTTTGCTTCCCCTTCTGACATCACTTCCGGTGATGTCAGGGGGCGTGGCATATGCTAATAGCCTAATAGCTCATTAGCATACCATATGCTAATGAGCTCCTGCAGCTGTTCTTCTACGAAAAGACCCCTGCCTCTGGCCAGGCTTCAGGGCAGCATTCTGTCTGATATCGACCAATCTGAGATTCCACGGACAGCGCATACTGTTCCAACTGTCACAAGCACCCCGCCTCTTGTACAGAATATAAAACATATGCATTGAGCTGCTGCAGCTGGAGTGATCTCAACAATGCCAGGCAAAGGGCTCGTTCTGCCAACGGGCACAAAGCTCCCATTCACCAGCGAAGAGCGCCCACAAGCAGAACTGTTTTTCATAGCAGAAGCGGAAGCCTGAGCCGGCACTGCAGGGGGTGGGATTAGTTTGTGAGCTGATTCATGGTGGGCAGGAAAAGGCGACCAAGGAAGTGCTCAGAGCACCAGCGCCCCCCGGAGGCGCCTGGAAAACAGTGCCAGGACAGTGGGCTTCAAGTCATCCAACCAACAAGCCCTGCGGGGCTCAGAAAACTGGCCCTCAACTGGCTGGCTTTCACTTTACAGGGCTAGGGAGACTCTAGCCACATCCTCCAGGACACGGCTGTCCACTGATCAGTCCCACATTTCCAACTGGCCACCTGAGCTGGCTTCGGCTGGGAGGATGGGGTAGAAATTCAATAAATAAATAAATAAATAAAATCATGGGCAGAATGGTGGCGAGATCTTGTGTACACTCTTAAGTACGCCATCTTATAACAACTAACTTATTATGCAGCACTTTATAACTTAAGACTGTTTACAGTTGAATTGTTCTAGAGGTGGTGGCAGCTACAAGCATGGACAGTTTCAAGAGGGAATTAGATAAACATATGGAGCAGAAGTCCATCAGTGGCTATTAGCCACAGGGTATAGATGGGAACTCTCAGTCTGGGGCAGGTGATGCACTCTAGTCTTGGTGCTGGAAGGGGCAGCAGTGGGAGGGCTTCCAGTGTCCTGGCCCCACTGCTGGACCTCCTGATGGCACCTGGTATATTTTGGCTGCTGTGTGACAGAGTGTTGGACTAGATGGGCCATTGGCCTGATTCAACATTGGCTTCTCTTATGTTCTTATGTTAGATGATTTTATGTGATTTTAATTGTTCTGTATTTAACTAGTGTAAGCTGCCCTGAGTCTGCTGTAAAGCGGGGAGGGCGCAGTATAAAGCCAACAAAATAAATAAATAAATATACATGCACACGCAGATATGTGTACTGAGAATGAAATCCAGCCACTGGAACTGGGCTGTTTATGCCACCTGATGCAGCAAGAAATCCCAAGACTGGAGACAGAGCAAAGGTGGCTAAAGAGAAAATGGGAGCAGCCCCTTTGACCACTTTGAGCATGTCTGATGCCACAATGCATGCTAACCATAGTGCTGCTGTGGCCTTTTCAGCCCCTTTCCTAACACCAAGTTCACATTTCCCCCCTTAAACACACTGACATCTGCCCAGCCCATTTTTTTCCTGCCCTTCTGCCAAGGAGCTCTGGGTGGCATGCTTGGTTCTCCTTTTAGCTTTATCCTCACATCAAGCCATGGAAGGGAGGTTAAGCTGGGACAGCATAAAAAACATAAGAAGAGTTCTGCTGGATCAGACCAGTGAACACACATGAAACTGCCTTATCCTGAATCAGAGCCTTGGTCCATCAAAGTCGGTACTGTCTACTCAGACTGGCAGCAACTCTCCAAGGTCTCAGGCAGAGGTCTTCCTCATCACCTACTGCCAGATTTTTTAACTGGAGATACCAGGGATTGAACTTGGGACCTCCTGCATGCCAAGAAGACGCTCTACAACTGAGCCATAGGGAGTACAGATAGTGGTCGATCTAATCCAGCATTCCGTTCTCACACAGTTGGCCACAGGAACTGGCTGGGCAACACCTGGGCATAGAGGCTGAGGCCTTCCCCTGATGAGAATATAAGAACAGCCCTGCTGGATTAGACCAGTGGTCCATCTAGTCCAGCATCCTATATCACACAGTGGCCAAACAGTCCCTCTGAAAGGCCAACAACAGGGCAGAGAGGTTGAGCCCTTCCCTTGATAAAAACATCAGAAGAGCCCTGCTGGATCATACCAGTGGTCCATCTAGTCCAACATCCTGTCTCACACAGCGGCCAAACTGTTACTCTGCAGGGCCAACAGCAGGGCAAAGAGGCCCATTTGAGCCCAGACCTTGTATGGCCCAAGACTCTAAACACCAAACCACACCAGTCAGAAGACAACCAATGAGATGTCCGAGTCCCACCCATGTGAGCATGTGCGGTGGGAGTTCCTGCACATGACATAGGGAAAGGGCATGAAGATCCTTGCTGAGCTTTGTAAGTTTACCAGTTGGAGGCGGCGCAGGGCCTTATCCCCCACAGGTGTGATGCACAGAGACTACAATGAAGATTCAACATTTGCCAGGTGACTATCTCAATGAACTGTGTGACAGGGTACATGTGTGTCTGATTGATCTGTAAGCACAGGAAGGAGGAAATAAAACCACAACTACATAGTAGTGAGAGCCAGTCTGGTGTAGTGGTTAAGTGCGCGGACTCTAATCTGGGAGAACCGGGTTTGATTCCCCACTCCTCCACTTGCACCTGCTGATGCAACCTTGGGTCAGTCACAAGCTCTGGCACAGCTGTTCTTGAAAAAGAGCAGTTTCTGTCAGAAGTTCTCTCAGCCCCACCTACCTCACAGGGTGTCTGTTGTGGGGAGGGGAAGGGAAAGGAGTTTGCAAGCCTCTCTGAGACGCCTTTGGGCAGTGAAGGGCGGAGTATGAATCCAATCTCTTCTCTTCTATAATCCAAATTTCTTTTTTAAAAGAAAAACTGACTGGTCAAAATCAAGCCAAAGCTAGCGTTCTTTTTTATTTTTCTCTTCTCTCAAGGTGGAAAAGAACACTGTAATCACCAACCTGATATGGCGCTAAAAAGTTGGCAAAAAGATGAGATGCGTCAGTGACCTCAGTGTACAGTAACTAGATTTCATCGAAACAAATCTGAGCAGACAAACATACAAGACATTTCATGCACAGATCTTTGGGTGTGCTAGAATTAGCGTGTCAGCACTGTCCTTGTTTTCGGTCCGTTAAACCATGTATACAAGGGCCTCGCCCCCATTCAGGAGTATGGAGGATTCAGCCGTAATAATAATTTACACTGTGCTTAATCTACGGGCATCCTGAGACGTGACCTAGAAAAAGGTGCTTCGCTTTCCGCATTCGCCAGACACCCAAAAGACGAGGGCAAAGAGGGCTGCAGTGTTCCGAAGCAATCCGTGGTATCAATATGTCTTTCTCCTCCATATTTTGCTTCTGTAATTAATGTTTGGATACAAAGAATGGCTCCCTTGTTCACTTGGTGCATCACGAAGCACAAGCTGTGCGCCAAGTCCTCTCCGAAGCTAAGGAAGCGGCCATTGAAGCCAGGAACAATGGCCACAACAAGGTTTGTCTTTGTGTTGCGTGGCCCCCTCCACCACAATCGGCATTTAACCACACTGTCCTTAATTGCAAGTTTATGAACTCTGCATAAAGAGGAAAATCAAGGATTCCTTCTGTTCCAGGGTCAATATGCAAAGGATGGAGGGACAGAGTTCGGGCGGGGGGGGACGGGGGACGGACGTTGTCTGGGGGAGACAGAACAAACCGCTCTGAGCACCACGCACGCTTGTGATGGCCACAAAGTTTCATATGATGTTCTCTGAGTTGGAGATGAAGGTCGTTGTCTAAACTGTGAGCTATAATCTCTGCGCCTACACACAGTAGATCCAGAATGTAAGACACGCCAGACCATGGAAGAACAACTTGAGTTTCAAAGAAATCAGGCCAGCTTTTTGCCTAACTAAGCAAGGGCAAAAAAAATCAGCCGGGAAGTTAGACTGCACAGCGTTCTTGCAGAAACAGCCACACCATCCGCTCCAAAAGACACACAAAGGACTGAAACCATTTTCCTGCAGAACAGGGTTTGTTATTATATCTTGTTCTCTCGGACAACATCCAAGGCAGCTTGTGTGAAACTCCTCTTGTGGCCTCCCTTCCAGTTTGGTGTAGTGGTTAAGTGCGCGGATGGACTCTAATCTGGGAGAACCGGGTTTGATTCCCCACCCCTCCACTTGCACCTGCTGGATGACCTTGGGCAACCCAAAGTTCTAGCACAGCTGTTCTTGAAAAAGAGCAGTTTCTGTCAGAGCTCTCTCAGCCCCACCTACCTCACAGGGTGTCTGTTGTGAGGAGGGGAAGGGAAAGGAGTTTGTAAGCCGCTCTGAGACTCCTTTTGGTAGTGAAGGGTAGGGTATAAATCCAATCTCCTCCTCCTCCTCCTCCTCCTCCTATCTGACAAAAAGACTGCTTTGACATTTGAAAGCTCATACTCTGAAAATCCTGTTGGTCTCTAAAGTGCTATTGGACTCGAATCCGGCTCTTCTAACTGCAGGCCAGCCTGGTTACCCATTGAAACTATCTTCCAGGCACTGCTGAAGTTCACACCTGCTTAGCTCTCCCCAAAGCATCAGGTGATCCCACAATGATTCCCGTGTCTTCTTTTATCACTGTAGAAGCACACAAGCTACTGACTAACAGACCTCATCAACATACCTTCTCCTACCATACGAACATGGAACAACTGGAGCAGAAATGCTCCACACCATTCAAAAACAGCTACCATTGGCTGTAATGGTTTATACCAGCAAAATGCTGAAGACCCCAGCTATGGTTCCAACAGATTCAGCCCATCACCCAGACCTGCAGAATTCCAACGTGCTGGAAGTATGAGTCATCGCTCTTTTGGGGAGTGCCCATTAGCCCTGTTCCTCTCATAGTGGGTACCAAAAATAAAGGTGGAAATAACAGCTACATTACTATGACCTGACCTCAATGGCCTAGGCTAGCCCGATCTTGTCAGGATCTTGGAAGCTAAGCAGGGTCAGCCCCGGTTAGTACTTGGATGGGAGGCCACCAAGGAGGTTTAGAGTTGCTAAGTGGAAGCAGGAAATGGCTTAAAAACTCTCTAGGGGGCTGGCCATAAGTTGGGTCTGGGAAAGAGAAGACTCAGAGGGGACATGATGGCAGTCTTCAGGTATTTGAAGGTCTGTCATGTAAAAGATGGAGCAGATCTATTCTCTCTTGCTCCGGATTGCAAGACTAGATCTAATGGGTGGACATTACAAGGGCGTCGATTCTGGCTAGATATCAGGAGAAACTTCCTCACTGTAAGAGTGGTTGAGCAGTGGAACAGTCTGCCTCGGGAGGTGGTGGATGCTCCGTCCCTGGACGTTTTCAAGAAAAGGCTGGATGACCATCTTTTGGGTATGTAGTAGGTATGTAGGGCTATCTTTCAACTATGCTCCTGCAGAGTGCAGGGGGTTGGACTAGATGACCTGCAAGGTCCCTTCCAACTCTAACAGTCTATGATTCTATGATGGCACTTTTCACTATCGCAGTGACACAGTTACGATGTAAGGCACAAAGAAGTACAAGATCTGAGCCCACACTAATTCTAGCAGCCACTGGACACGCTTTTGGGAATCTGCTTGTCTTCAAGGAACAAGGCAATTGCCTCCTCACCCGCCATTTAAAGCTCACGCTTGTGGACAAGAGTTAGGACAACTGCTGCCACAATAAATGTGTTAATCTTTAAGGTGATACAAAAGTCTTTGTGAAAATAACTACTCTCTCCCAGGAATGTTCTTCTTAAAACTTGCCGTATTTGGGCAAGATAATAGAGAGGGCTGTGGCAATTCAGTTACACAGCTTTTTGGATTGACGCTTCCATTTTAGACCCCTTCCAGTCTGGCTTTCACCCAGGCCACGGGATGGAGACAGCAACTGGTCGCCCTCACAGACGATCTCCAGAGGCATCTGGATCAGGGTGGATCGGCAGTGCTGTTGTTGTTGGACCTGTCGGTAGCATTCAACACAGTCGACCATCAGCCTCGCCGACACTGGAATCCAGAGGCCTGCCTTGCAATGGCTCGCCTCCTTCCTCCATGGTCGGAGACAAAGGGTGGCGCTGGGGGAACAGCTGTCCCAAAGGCATCCACTGGATTGTGGAGTGCCTCAAGGGGCAGTGATGTCCCCGATGTTATTTAACATCTATATGCACCCCCTTGCCCAGATTGCACGGAGACATGGGCTGGGATGTCACCAGTACACAGATGACACCCAACTCTATCTGCTGTTGGGCGGCTGGTCTGACTCTAAACCGGAAGATCTGGACCGGGCATTACAAGACGTGGCTGGATGGCTTAGGCTGAGCTGAGTGAAACTGAATCCGATGAAGATGGAGGTCCTGTGCCTGAGTCGGGCCAGACCAAGGGTAGGGATCCCGCTCCCAACCTTCGATGGGGCACCATCGGTGCCAGTGCCGGAGGTGAGGAGTTTGGGAGTGCTCTTGGATGCCTCCTTAACAATGGAGGCCCAGGTAGCAGCCACTGCCAAGTCGGCTTTTTACCATCTTCGGCTGATCAGGCAGTTGGTTCCCTTCCTTGAACACAACGACTTGGCAACAGCGATTCACGCAATGATCACCTTGAAATTGGACTACTGTAATGTTCTCTACGTGGGGCTGCCCTTGTTGTGAATCCAGAAGCTACAGCTGGTGCAAAATGCTGCAGCCGGGCTTTTAATGGACCTCCCAATGCGGGAGCACATCCAGCCTGTGCTGAAGGCATTGCACTGGTTACCGATAGCATACCGAAATCGCTTCAAAGTGCTGGTTCTTACCTTTAAAGCCCTTTATGGTCAGGGACCTTTCCCCACATGTTCCCCAGAGAGCACTGCGATCAGGGTCCCAACATCAATTGGCCCTCCCCAGACACAAGGATGCCAGGCTGGCTACGACCAGGGCCAAGGCTTTCTCGGTGACGGTTCCTCTCTGGTGGAATGAAGAGAGCTCCCAGAAGAGATCAGGGCCCGGTGGGACCTTATGCAGTTCTGCAGGGCCTACAAGACTGAGCTCTTCCCCCAGGCCTTCAATTAGGAGCTGCCCCCGATAGAGAACGCTGTTCCCTGAAGCCACCAGAACAGTCTGTGCCAACTGAACTACAGGTCGACCGCCATCATTTAATCACCTATTAGTGTCATTAATGTTAGCACCTTTTAAATGTTGGAATGTTTTATATGGTTTTAGGTCTATTTAAATTGTTTACGTGTGAGTTTTATCCTTTTATGTAAGCCGCCCTGGGCCGGCCTCGGCGAGGTATACATCTGATAATAAATAAATAAATAGCCATGCCAGAAGCTACAAACTCTTCCTTTCTCCCACAAGTAGCTCTTTCCCCCAGAACTGGCACTCCTCCACAATCCAGTACAAAAGATGAGCTACTTATCTTACAGAACTTCTTTTTAATTTGACTTAATAACACAGGTTATTTCAAAGCTGTTATTATCAAAGGGAACGTTCCAGGATTGATAGGGCCTTGAACAGGGTTTCTTGCCCATTGAGGGTATTCTCAACTGCAGACGGTCACTGCAAATAATTTCAAGGGGAGGGGGAGAGGCAAGAAATGGTTGCCAAGTAAGGAATTGACTCCAAGTTTTTCTGGAAGTGCTTTGTGGGCAGGCAGTTGAATAGAGTCCTATACAACCAGCAGCTCTGGCATTTAATTATTTCCGGGTTTCCTTCCTACCCGTCTATTCTTTGGCTGTATATGACTGTTCCACTGGCACCAAAAAATGTCAGTCTGACATTCATTTTTTTATCTCCTCTGCACGCAAACGTATCGCTATGAATCTCCATTTTGTGAAGCTTCCAAACTCTGTGTTGAGGAAGATCTTTAAAAGAAGTGCTGGAGCAGGCAACACAGAGAGACATCATTCCGAACAGGATGTCCAAATCAACCACAAAACCTGTTTACAGGCAAGGGGGGAGAGAGATTTTAAATCAATGATATTCTCAAGCAAAAAGAATTATGAGTAGGACACAAAACTTCTGAGAAAGCAGCCTGTACCGTTCCCTTCCCCAAGGTACCAAATGCACAAAAGCAATTTATAGACTCTCATCCTACCCATATTGGACGAGAGCTTGGAAAGCAGGAACGTAAGTCTCAAGCACATGAAATGAAACCTGAAATACTAACCCATCGTTCTACCTGTACACAGGTTATAGAAATGCGAAATTCTATAGAACTAAAGATTACGGACTCTATAGTTATTCTATACCTTCTTTAAAAACATCGTAATTGTTCTCCCCAATAGACAATTTCCTTGCCTCTCAGAGCCAGGAAATGGATATACTTTCAAGAGGAGGATAAGATCTTCAATAGCACTTTGAGAACAGAGAATACCAGGACTAGACTGGCACACACTGAACCCTCTGCAGTTTCTTCGTGAAAGATTTGCCCAACGTGAGCATGATTCTCAGACGCACCACTAAGCTTGTTCACACTTCCGACAGTTCTCATGAGTTAATGGGTTGTAATGCAGCTACTCCAGTTTTTATAAAAAGAAACATTCAACTGCTGTCAAAGATCCAAAGAATGGAATACGGGAAGTTCTTCTGCCTACACAGTAGGATGTAAAAGTTAGTGAAGTGTAGTCCAGAAGCAAAAGAATGAAGAATAAAAATAATACTTCTTCTCTCCAACCTTGGCCAGAAAGACTACTCAGGGCTCAGTTAAGGGCTTAGTGGTTTAGAGGGTTTCTTGGTTTTTAAGGTTGCTGACACAAAGAAATCATCCTTGGAAAGGGGGAAAGATGTGTAGGATAAATAAGACAATCCGTCTATCTGAGAGGGAGTGTTATCCACAGACCCTGGCGGAAATGCGACTTGTATCACATCTTTAAAAGCAACACAGCGGCTAAGAAGGCCAAGCCAAGGGACAAGCAGTGAGCGAAACTATCGTTTTAGTCTCTCTAGGTATGCTGAACACACACGAAGCTGCCTTCTACTGAATCAGCCCCTTGGTCCATCCAAGTCACTATTTTCTGCTCCGACTGGCAGCAGCTCTCCAGGGGTGTGGGGTGTAGGTCTTTCACATTACCTACTACCTGACTCTTAATTGGATTTGCTGGGACTGAAGATGGGACCTTCTGCGTGCCAAGGAGTTACTTTCCCACTGAGCCATGGTCCCTTCCTGAAGAACATACTGCCAGGGAGAGCGCCCTCGTCTGACGCATCGATATTCTTCAACCCATCCTTTGCACAGGAATCTCTCAAGTCAAACCCCAGTTCACCAAAGTTCGCTCGCAGTCCTCTTGGCCTTGATATTCTTCAACCCAACCTTTGCACAGGAAACTCTCAAGTCAAACCCCAATTCACCAAAGTTCACTCCCAGTCCTCTGTACCGGGGGTTGACAGCTGCACTCTTTCTGAATTTGTATTGGCCTTTTGGAAGGTAGGCACAGGCAACAGGCTAGAGCCAGTCTGGTGTAGTGGTTAAGTGTGCGGACTCTAATCCGGGAGAACGGGTTTGATTCCCCACTCCTCCACTCGCCAGTGCTGGAAGACCTTGGGCAAGCTGTAGTTCTGGCAACAGCTGTTCTTGAAAAAGAGCAGTTTCTGTCAGAGCTCTCTCAGCCTCACCTACCCAGGCTGTCTGTTGTGGGGAGGGGAAGGGAAAGGAGTCTGTAAGCCGCTCTGAGACTCCCTTGGGTAGTGAAGGGCGGGGTATAAATCCAATCTCTTCTTCTTCTCTTCTTCCCCTGCTTTCCCTTCCTTAAAAAAACACTTTTGCATTTGCAGCATTCCTCTGTCCCATGATTAAGCAACCAGAAATCTGTGCCTCAAATCCAGCCTGTGGATTCACATATACCTTTCTGGCAGACAAACGGAATCTCCAGGGGAGCCTTCATCAGTAAGCTACCTAGGCAATGTTCCCCCTTCCCTTTCCGGCACAGGACAAGCGGTGTTCTAGTGTGAGATCCTCCTTAGCTTTCATGATGTGGTGAGACTGGGCTAACTTGGGCCACCCAGATCAGGGCTTTCAACACACACTGGTAGCAAAAGCAAGTAAAGATCCTTCCTCCAGCACTCTTCTCTAGAGAAATCCTCCAATCACAACAGTGGCTAACCACTAAGCTAACACTGAGCCATGGTGGCTCAGAGGTTAAAGATGCTGAGCTGCATACCGGAAGGTCGGTAGCTCGGCAGTTCGAGACCCGAGTGCCGCGTGACGGAGTGAGCTCCCTTCTCTGGCCTCAGTTCCTGCCAACCTAGCAGTTTGAAAGCAAGAGATTGCAAGTAGATAAATAGGGTTGGCTAAATTTTTGTGCATAGGTGTACAAAGATTGGAAAATACATACAGCAGCTTAAGTGAAATTTTTAAAGTTGCGAAATTTGATTGTTTGATTTTATGTAAACCTTTGTGTACGCTGGTCATTGACTGTAAAATAAAATTGTTGTTGTTGTTGTTGGTACCACTTCAGTGGGAAGGTAACAGCGTTCCATGTGCCTCAGCGTTTAGTCATGCTGGCCACATGACCATGGAGAAGTCTTTGGACAGCGCTGGCTCTTCAGCTTGGAAACAGAGATGAGCACTGCCCCCTAGAGTCGGATTCGACTGGCTTTCGAGCAAGGGGAACCTTTACCTTTACCTCAAGCTAACACTATGCCTCGGTGTCTTTCGTATTCAGAGGCCTGCAAATTCAGTCCCAGCCTAGTCCTGCACAGAGACATGACTGCCTGGAGAAAAACTGGAGGGTGTCCCGGAGGACTCTTATTCTCATTTTTCCCAATGGAATGAATTGGAAGTTTTTGAGAGCTCTGGGGAAAAAACAAAAACCTCCTAGGAAATATCTTTTGAGAGGAGTGAAATCCTTTAAAGAACAAGCTATTATTCAAAATGTGTAGAATGAAGACAATCTGCAGCATTAGGTCATAATTTTTTGTGTACGCTGCAGACAAATGCAACAAATTTTAGAAATATTCATTGTTTAAGAGTGACTGATTTCATTCACAACCAACTTGCTTTATAAATTATACACTACTGAAAGGTTCAGTGTTTTCAATGTTACAAAATTTCCCCATATGCAAATATGCCATGAATCTTATTAATAGTGTTTCTGTCCAAGTGACATACTCTTTTAATTAAAGTTGTCCAGCCCCATTTTCAGATATTCCAGCTGGCATCTCAAGGACAGACTCTGCCCATATAGGTCGGAGATTGCCACCAGATTCCTTCTCTGTGCCACCCCACTGACGGGGGGATACTGGAGTGGCCACCGGGGACAAGTCCTTCTTATTACCAGCACTGTGGCTCCTGAACTCTCTCACTGGCCATTCACCTCACTTCATCCTTGCTGGCTGTCCATTAAATGCTTAACACGGTACTTTTGCACAGGGTTTTTCTTTCTTTCTTTGTTTAAACATTTCTTAGCTGCCTTTCCACCTTATGGAACTCAAGGCAGCTTGCAGGGTAGATAAAATACATAGAATTGAACACATAAAAAACATTCAAAAACAAAAATTTTAAATCACAATTTAGGACTGCCAGCACATTAACCAAATGTGGTCCTAAATAAAACCATCTTCAACGGCCTCCTAATGAGGGAACGTGAGGGGCCGGGTGTACCTCCCTCGGGAGAATGTTCCATAATTGTGGGGCTGCCCCTGAAAAGGCCCTCTCTCTCATGGACCCACTGAACGATCTCTGATTGATGGGACAGTCAGGAAGGTCTCTGCTGCTGGTCTTAATTTGGGATGTGCATTTGGTTCGTCCAAACCGAATGCACACCGGGAAAAGGGCCATTTTGCCGCCTTTTGGGCAGCCACGGCCAAATCAGATTCTCTAATCTGATTCGGACTGTGGCCGAAAGCGGCGGTTCGACCCCTGCCCGAAAAGCAGCCCCGGCCCCAGGGAAAGCACAGGGAGGCATTTAAATGCCTCCCCGCTCTCTCCCAATGAAGGGAGCATGCCACCTCTACAGCATGACTGGGGGGGGTTTAATCTTTAAACCCCCATAGGTCCTCTGGCACACAACATAATCTGAAAAATTTAGCAAACACAGCAACACAATCCAACCCAGACTAACAACTGGGTCAATCACCCAGTCAGGGAACTTCCCTTTTGTACAGCATCTCTGTCCTTCTGCACCTCTCCGTTTCATTTCCCTTTGGGGGAGGGGGGCGGGTCTCCTAGTCACTTCCAAGGAGAATGGGCGTTCACGGTAAGTACCAATGTGCCATTCTCCCTTGGAAGAACCAGCAGACCCAGATGTATGGGGATGTGACAAAGCATTATATCCCCAGGGTGGGTAAACAAAGCCTCAGCATCCTTAATCCTCTTGCACTACCTGCTGCAGGAGTCGATGGCCAAGGGCTATATCCACTTGACTACCTTGTAGGGCATAGGAAGGTAGGACCGGCTCAAATAATTGCCCTACATATCTCCCCCATGGAAGCACAGGCTTCCAGGTCTGTGGAAGTGGTTATCCTCCTAATGGATTGGTTTGAATACCCTGGAGCAGCGTTCCCTCTAAGCTGAGTTAGTGTGAGCCAGCTCACAGTTTTGTAGTCTCCAGCTCACACACTTTTGTCTTAGCTCGGGAAGGAGGGCTCCAGAGCAAACTAATTCATGCCATAGCTAAATCATTCGCTCACAATTTTAATGCCAGTAGCTCACAAAGTAGAATTTTTGCTCACAAGACTCCACAGCTTAGAGGGAACATTGCCCTCGAGGGGACGGATCTTGGCTACCTGGTAAGTTAATGGGATGCATTGCTTCAGCCACCTACTCAACATGGTCTTGGTTACCCTCTTACCTTTATCGGGGTAACCAGTGCCCCCAAGAGCAAATCAGACCACATAAAAATATATATGCAAAGAGGCCTACTGACAGAGAGAGTAGCCATCCCTACTACTTTTAGTGTGACAGGTTAGGACAAGGTAGGGAGGAAGATCTGCTCAGATCTGTGGAACATGCGAGTTAAACCTGGTCAATCGTGTCCCACGCAAGACCTTTCTGATAGAGGGGGCTCCTATTCATAAGCCCCTATGGGCTGAACTCACCAAGACCAGGAAAAAGTCTTTAACATCACAGCCTTCAAACAACCTCAAGAAGCGATTCAAATGGATCAGAACTCAGGGCATTGATGGCCAAATTACAGCTCCAAGTCAGAAATCTGCGTGCTGTAGGAAGATGGGAGAGGAGATGCTCCCAACCAAAAATCTCTTAATCAGAAGATGCAAGGAGACTGGGTGATCATCACACCCTGGTAGGGTGGTGACTAAAACTGTCAAGCCTCTCTTCAAAGTATTGGGGTGTAGACCCCAGACTGCTCTGCAAGACTTCAGAGTTGGGTTCAAATTCTCCATGCAATTATCAGCGCACTAGCGCTGGAGGCCTGCCATGAAACAGCAATGATTCTAGAAGTGGACATACCACTGGCAGTTAGAGTCAACTTGTCTGAGAAGAGTAAATGATTTAGCATCTGAGATCGAGAAAAGGGTGGTTAAACTTGACCCAGGACTTGAAGAACCACTGGCCCTTGCTTCAGGGGGACGATTAACATTGGAAAAGTTTATCATTCCCCGTTGAGCTGTATATTTTCGGCTTGGGTAAGTCCAAACACATCCCCTAGCAGGGAGAGAAAACTTAAGGGGATATGGGGGAATTCCTCCCCTCCAGAGCAATAAAGCTGGACTTTCTGCTGCCAAAAGTATAGGGAAGGGAGTTCCCTACACATCCAGGTCTCCAAATCCTTCCAAGGGAGAAGGGGAACACATGGAAGACTCGGAGACAAAATCCAGTGGATGTGGTCTATGGATAGAATCCATGAACTTCAGGGATCTAATAACCAGCATCACAACATTTTACCATCTAGGGAATGTAGTAGTTTACTAAACCACTGCAAGCCGTAAGTTTCCAGTTCAACAAATGATCCACAAATATCAAGAGAACTGGTGCTTGGGGGGGCAGCAGTGGGAGGGCTTCTGGTGTCCTGGCCCCACTGCTGGACCTCCTGAGGGCACCTGGTATATTTTGGCCGCTGTGTGACAACAGTGTTGGACTAGATGGGCCATTGGCCTGATTCAACATTGGCTTCTCTTATGTATCTTCCCAAATCACGGATTTAATTCTATGCCCAGCATGATGTGAAACTGCCTTATACTGATTCAGAACCTTGGTCCAGCAAGGTCAATACTGTCATCAAACTGGCAGCAGCTCTCCAGGGTATCCGGTATGGTCTCCTCAGACCAGCAGCAGCCCTCCAGGGACTCGGGCAAAGAAAGGTCTTTCACATCACCTGCTACATGATCTTTTTAACTGGAGATGCTGGGGACTGAACCTGGGACCTTCTGCATGGCAAGGAAGTTGCTCTGCCACTGAGCCACAGCCCCTCTTCTTGCACAACATCAGCAATCCCACAGTCATGAGAATGAAAGAAAACATAGATGAACCAGAAAACAGGGAATGAGATGTCCATGGTACTGTTAAGAAAACAATAATGTTGGCCGACTGCTCTTCGAATATAAAACATGCTGCTGACATCAACAAGTGCTGGCTGGGGGGAAAGGCAGCATTCTGGTAAGAGATACCAGGATGAACAATACATAATCTAGGGGAGCAGAACAGGGTGGAGAATTAGCACATGCCTTGCATGCAGGAGGTCCCATGTAGGATGAGTCCCTAACATTCACAGGTATAAGATGAAGAAGAGTTGGTTTTTATACCCCACCTTTCACTACCCAAAGAAGTCTCAGAGTGGCTTACAATTGCCTTCCCTTCCTCTCCCCACCACGGACACCCTGTGAGGCAGGTGGGGCTGAGAGAATTCTGAGAGGACTGTGACTGACCCAAGATCACCCAGCTGGCTGCATGTGGAGAGGTAGGGAATCAAGCTTGGTTGGCCAGATTAGAGTCTGCTGCTCTTAACCACTACACCAAACTGGCTGTCAGGTAGCAGGAACAGGGGGGAACCTTTCTCTACCCAAAGCCCCAAAGAGCTGCTGCCTGTCAGAGCTGACAATACTAAGGTAGATGGATCAATAATATGACTTGATATAAGGTACCTTCATCTGTCCACATGTGTTTAATGTACGTGGAGTCGGGGGGAGACACACACTAGATGCAGGGCAATGATGCAGAAGTCTCGGGAGGGTGTCAATAATAAACATCTACTTCTGGCCAAGCTGAACAGCACAAGGGAGTCTACGCAATTTTACTTTTTTGTTAAGTTAGTTAATTTCTATCTATCCCACCACTCTATTCCAAGAAATACCCAGGGTGTCATAAAATAAATAACTGGAATACAGTTTCCATAAAAATAACTATAAAATCCAAATCAATAATTGATCATTAATACCCAGAATGTTATCTGCAGCAAACACACCAATCAGCAATACATTACAACAAGATCCAGTGCAACAGACTAAAACTATAAAGATTTTATGTTGTTCGGCGGGAAGACACAAAGAAAATAAACAGTGTAAAATGCAGAATAAAAACAAAATATCAAATATCATAAATATATCACGGGATGTGTAATGGTATAGCACAGCCCAATCTCATCAGATCTCGGAAGCTAAACAGGGTCAGTGCTTGAATGGGACCACCGAGGAAGACTTTGCGGAAGAAGGCCAGGGCAAACCACCTCTGCTTAATCACCTGCCTGGAAAACCCGACTGGGTCACCATAAGTCAGCTGTGACTTGGCCACACTTTGCACGCACGCAAATATATCATAGCAGAATTCAAACCTCACAAAACCACTACAGGACTTCAGAACAGTAAATCCACTTGAAGGGCAGAGGTTTGAACCATGGAAGTTTTTTTTAAAGTGTACAATAAAATTAGTAGGCCGATGACTCGGCAGGTGAGGTTCACTCATGCAGCATTTACCAAATCTTGACTCAGGAAGAAAAATGACTGATTGGCTACGAGGCAGCACAAGATCTACCAACGGCATCAGCTTCCCTTCATTCTTGCCCATAGGCCACTTCCTGCCTTCCAAGATGGCTCCTGCATCCCTGCTGCACACAACATGGCAAGAGACCTTCCTCCATCCTCACCATTCATTCTGCCCTCTCCTGCCACTGCCTGACCCAGCAGCGAAAGCCCTCCCATTATGACAGCACCTTGTTCTAACAAACACATCCCAGTGCATTGACAATCATTAAACACCACAATCAGGAAATCCAGAGGAGCAGGGCAAGAAGAAAGGAGAAGTCACGCAAGCAGGAACGAGAGTGCCAGATTTCCCAATGGATATAATGTTTTGAAAACTGAGATTAATGATTTTGCCAAACTTACACAGAAAATTCCTGAACGCCCGCCTCATGGTTTCTGCACTGATTTATCTGTTGTGGGCTTAGCAAACTCTGATAGGAGCAAGCTGATTTATTTTAGGTATTTTTCTCTCTCTCTTCGCTCAGAGCAATGCTTCCTTGTCCTTCAAAACTATATCAGTGAAGACACCAAAAAAGAGAGAAAAAACTGAGAAATAAACGTAACCTGAAAGGTTTCAAGTAACGACACACCAGAAGCAATCCACCCCGGAATCTCAACTGTGTCCTGGATTCACCCTTCGCTGTGCTCCAGCTCATGCCATTCTTTTTCACAACTGACAATTCATGTGCTAAGCCCCAACCGCCCCCAGTGTAGGATAGAGATCCTCTCAGCCAGGGAGGACAATTGGCAAACTGTTGGCAGCAAACCAGAACGGCAAGTTCCCTCAGAGCAGCATGGGCAGCCCTGAATCCCCTCCCGTGTAAGCTGCTGCCTTGGCATTTTGCAAAGCGCTTCTGTGGCTTCAAAAGGATGAGGGGCAGAGAGATCTGGGAGCATCCTTCAGTCACAACCACAGGCCCTTCTGTCCACGAGCCAAAGCTAGCAGGAGAGAATAAGCTATGGGATTTAAACAAGAACAGAAACCCTGAGATCCAGCAAGAGATTCAGCACTTTAGAAACTTAAATAGCAAAGTCGCGAGCTCAAAGGATGTGCAGGAATGCTTGGGCAGTTCAAGGAGGGGGGGGCAGGATATTCTGATTTGGGTAACAGCAGAAGGGAAGCCATCAAGCAACGTTTCCGTTGGCCAACCAAGATTGAGCCTCTTGCACATCACTTGCTCTCCCATTATACAGCCATAGGACTTCACCAGTTTATTTATTTAATTCATTTATACATCACCTTTCACCTAAGTGAGGACCCAAAGCATCTTACATCATTCCCTTCTCTTCCATATTATCCTCACATCAACCCAGTTTGGTGTAGTGGTTAAGTGCGCGGACTCTAATCTGGGAGAACCGGGTTTGATTCCCCACTCCTCCACTTGCACCTGGCTGGATGACCTTGGGCAAGCCGTAGTTCTGACAAGAGCTGTTCTTGAAAAAGAGCAGTTTCTGTCAAGAGTTCTCTTAGCCCCACCAACCTCACAGGGTGTCTGTTGTGGGGAGAGGAAGGGAAAGGAGATCGTCAGCCGCTCTGAGACTCCTTTGGGTAGTGAAGGGCGGGGTATAAATCCAATCTCTTCTTCTTCTGTGAGGTAGGTTAGGCTGAGAGTGTGTGACAGGCCTGAGATCACCCAGCGAGCTTCCCTGGCACTAGTGGTGATTCAAACCTGGGTCTTCCAGATACTAGCCCAAAACTTAACCACCGGCTTGTTCCCTTCAGATTTCACTAAAAAGCACCTACAGCAAGTTCAAGGCGGCAGTTGTCATGAGGGGAAAAGCCAGTTCCTGTTCACAGTCCCATTTGTTAGTATGTTTATTAGGGAACCAAAAAATGCAACTTTATTTATCAAAAATTTCAGTCTACCCTGATGCTACATCTTTCATTCTAGAATGCCTTAAGGAAGAATAATTTATCCAAAAAAAATACATCTCATTTTTGCAACAAGTCTGTCAATAAAAGGCATTGAAATGTGGGGAATTGGCGCTTTGGGTTTCCCCCCCTTCCTTTTTTCCATCGGGCAGTAAATCAGGTGCAATCTCCAAGTGCCTTTAAAATCGTTTGCAGATCTTTTACCTTAAAAACAACGGGTGGTTAGAGTTGTTTATCATCTATGATATGAAACCTTTGAGAGCTTTATAGGCAAAAGCAGATGTGCTTTTTATGACAACTTTAAAAACAGCAGAACAATGTAATGCATGCCATTCCCGCACGGAGAGGAGAGGGAAGCTGCAGACACCAATGATGGATGTAGAAATATTGACGGGAAAGGAGGCGTAGCTGTTTGGACCGGCTGATAAGTCTTCCCTGTGAGGCAAACGTCTGATGCTGCCATTTACTGAGTCAGACCACTGGTCCTGGTCGGTTGGTACTCTGGCTGGCAGCAGCTCTCCAGGATCCTGACCTGGGTAAGATCTTACTGTACATTTAGCTGGGAATGCCAGGGACGCAACCTGAGATCTTATACATGCAAAACGTACGCTCTGCCACTGAGCTAAGGCAGTAGCCAAAACACTGCAAATGAGCCATAAGAGGTTGGCAGACCACCAGTTGCATTGGGATGCTTTTACGCTGCTCTCCAGATCTGGGGGCTCATCTTGTTTCCCAAGTGTCACCCGCCCCTTAATGATCCACAATTCTTCCTTCTTCTGAGTGCTGGGGTATTCTCCAAACCATTCTGTGGGCCTAATTTGCAGCAATTTTAGATTTGCTGCCATCCCCTGCCCCCCCCTTTACAAGCTGCAGTCTGTACCCTGTTAAATCCTAGCATAAAGAGTAATCTGCATGCAATCACATCAAGATTCCTTTTGAAGTCAATTTCCATCCATGCATTTATTTACTTCATTTATACCCCATCATTTTCCCCAAAGGTGACCTAAAGCATCTTGCATTCTTCTCCTCCCTTCCATTTTATGCTCACAACAACCTGGCGAGGGAAGGTAAGCTGTGTGTGTGTGACTAGTTTGAGAGCCAGTTTGGTGTAGTGGTTAAGTGTGCAGACTCTAATCTGGGAGAACCGGGTTTGATTCCCCACTCCTCCACTTGCAGCTGCTGGATGACCTTGGGCAAGCTATAGTTCTGGCACAGCTGTCCTTGAAAAAGAGCAGTTTCTGTCAGAGCTCTCTCAGCCCCACCTACCTCACAGAGTGTCTGTTGTGGGGAGGGGAAGGGGAAGGAGTCTGTAAGCCGCTCCGAGACTCCTTTGGGTAGTGAAGGGCAGGGTATAAATCCAATCTCCTCCTCCTCCTCCTCCTCCTCTTCTTCTTCTTCATCTTCTTCTTTTCCAAGATCACGCAGAAAGCTCCATAGCAGAGTGGGGACTCGAACCATGGGTTTCCCAGATCCAAAAAAAAGACAGCTGAAAATTGCATGAACCAATCTTGGAATTAATTTTAGCAGCTCTCCAAATAAGAACCAGGAAGCCAGCAGAAAGGAACCCAAAAGGGGGGAGGGGGAGTAGAATGGAAGGAGAAAATATACAGTAGAATGGAAGATGAAAATGTGCATTTTCTGAATCCCTGGAGAACCCCGTCTCTAGTGGCAAACTCTCCTGACACCGGGCAAAGTTTAGAGCTGGTTAAGATCTTGCATTCTCCTCTAGCATCCCTATGGTCAATTACAAACATCTTGACTGAGCTCTCGAAATCCCTTGAGGCCGTCCAATGGTGTGTTTTCAGCAGGGGAATCTACTGATATGGATTGGATATTGGGTCATTCTTGAGTCATACTTAAATGAAAAGGCCAAGGATCAAGGCACTTGCTCCCGGGGGGCTCCGTGATCCTCCATGTGGCACCCACCTAATTCCTGACGCTTGCGGACAAAACACAAAGCATCTTGAATAGAAGAGGGGGGAAGGCAAAGAGGTTTTGGTCACTCTGTACCAACTAACTGCCTAGAGAAGTGCTGAGCTCATCCCAGGCAGCTGCATCCCGGCCACGTACCCTCAGCTTGTGTGCATAACACACAGACTTTCTCACGCCTCTGCACTTGGCAATCTTTCCATGTGGCTACACAAGGACCAAGTTCTCCTCTTCCTCTGGAAACTGAAAACAGCATCTTTTCCTGAAAGCAAAGCACCAATCCCAGCTTTCCTCCGTCTCTCAGATACCTCAGAAGAGCTCAGGAAGCATCGATGTTGCCTATACAGGGCACACCCCTCTGGAAGCATCTGCCGTGGCCACAGAGGGATGCTTGTCTTGGAACCTCCCGATATTTTGTGATTTGCCCCTGCCTCTGTGCCAGCTGTTTTGTGGCGGCAACCACTACACTTCATCAGAACTCCAAAAGCACCTGCAGGCTCAACAAGTTTAGGAACCACTGATACATAGAGCGTCTCTTTGTTTCCAGTGGATTTACACTCGACAGTAATACCCTCTCTTTCATATCAGTCAATTCCAAAAAAAATTTAGCACACAACATTTAAATCCGAAAGCCGTGCTTCAGATTCTGGGGAAGAGTGTGATACCTGGGCTGTTTAGATATAGCTAAGTGACTGAGAACACAAGAAGAGAACAACCTGAACAAGTTTTAATTCATTAAGGCCCCGGTCACACGGAGAATTTGCCCCACGAGAGGGACGGCTTGCCTGCGGATTAAACCGGCGCGATCATACTTTAACATCTGGAAAGCTTCACACTCCCATCTCTAACCCGCAGCTTCAGCCCGAAGATGCAGATTTAAAAGCTACCGGGAACCATGCACTATTTTCCTGATAATGCGCGGCGTGTGCAGGCGTCTGATCAGGAAGCGCTGGTAGCCCATCGCAGCCGGCGCCTGTCGGTGTCTCACGCACAGGGCCGCCAAAATGCCCCCCGCCCCCTGTGAAAAGCCCCCTTCCCGCCCAGTGCCGGCCGCCCCGGCTTTCCTGGGCGCCCCTGCGGCTGCTGGGAGAGAAGGGGCAGCGCGGCTCGATTTGACCTGGATCGGCTTTGCTCCCCCTCCAAAACAAACAAGAGGCCTTTCTCAAACTTGGGTCACTGCTGAAGCCGCGATCCCGGCATCGAGGCACCCGGCGCCTGGCCTTGCTCCCCGCGCTCGCCATCTCACCCGCCCCCCGCCCTTTCTCTTGCAGGTAAGCGCCTGCCCTATGGCTCGCCCAGCCCGCCCAGCGCCTGCCCAGGCCGCCCTTGCCCGGGAGAGCCGCGCCGCCGCTGGGAGGGAAGGGGCGGGCTTAGAACGCCCACCCCTTCCCCAGCTCTCCCGGGTGCCTCGCAACTGCGAGGCGCCCAGGACAACAGCGCTGGGCCATCTCCAGGCCCCACCGGGAGGTTGGCATCCCCGGTGGGGTGGGCGCCCCAGGCTGTCCTGCCTAGGGCACCCAGACACCTAGGGCTGGCCCTGGTCACGCATGCACACAAACACCTTGCTGCTCTGTTGCCTCATGTGGTGTGATCGGCTGCCGGAGGCTTGGGCAGGAAGCCTCAGCAGAAGGTGAGGTTGCACTACCGCGTGTCTTTTTGCTCCGGCTCTAAAAGCCTCCCGTTCCCTGCGGATTATCCCGCTCGTGTGACCGGGGCCTCTGTTCACTTAAACAACAGATGGGATGAAAAAAACCTCTTCCTGGTTTTTACCACTTCAGATTGCAGGAGTGGGGAGCCCCACAAGGCTGAATACTCTCGTCACCAAAAACAACAAAAAATTGTTCCTATGCACAGAGGACTGGATGATGGAGACAAGACTTCTGATGAAGCCTTTTTCTATTTTAACGCTGCAAGTACAGGGATTTGTTTTTCCCTCCCAGTGGGTTTTACTTGTTTTTATTTGTTTATTCAAAATATTTATTTGTTGCCTCTCTACTTTGCGGAATTCAAGCTGGCTTACAATATAAATAAAATGACTATAAAGACACATAAAAGACCACAGTTTGAAATATCCGATCAGAACTGCCAGCTATGAAAACCAAATTAGTCAAATACCTGGAGATTTTGAGGGCGGAGCCTGGAGACGGCAGAGTTTGGGGAAGGGCGGGACCTCACCATGGTACAAAATGCCATCAGGTCAATCCTCCGAATCAGCCTTTTTGCTTGGGGAAATTGATCCCGGCAGTCTAGAGATCAGTTGCAAAAGCGGTAGATCTGCAGGCCCCGCCTGGACGCTGGCAACCCTATTCCAACCCTCACCTGCCGTCTAATGTGCAGGCACAATTTTACCACCTCCCCTCCTGCATCTGTTCACTGAACTTATATGTTCAGTAGACCATGACATAAAACACCCAAAGATGATGAGGAATGGTATAGCTGAGGAGGATGAATAAGCACAGGGAGAGATTGGTCAGATCTGCAAATCTAATAATTACAGGGAGCGTACCTCTCTTGATATCCTCACAGTCAAACCCTGTGGGTGAAGCAGGCCCAGAAAAGAAAGCCGGGCCGCCTTTCACCTCCAGCTCTGTCCTCAATGCTAAATCCCTTGTTCCCACCAGGCACAATATGAAACAGGAGCCTATTCTCACGGCAGTAGATTATTCTCTCTCGCCTGAATGGCCCCAGCCCTAACCAATCAACTCTTGTCCCCCAGTGACTTGCTGTTCCACTCCAGATGCATACAAAACAGAAGGGCTTCCAGCGGCTTTGGAACATTTCTGATGCTGCGGGAGGATTATGAAGGTGACCAGATAGAGTCTCTCTGCACACGGATTCAGGACAGATTCCATTTTGTTTGTTTAGTGAAATTCCTTTGATGTTCCCTGTCATTTCATCATCCGAAAGCTTCTCAGTATAGTCTGAGAGCTATTAGGCGGAAAAGGGTGCCTAGGAGCAATTCAGCTCCTGCCCAGAAATAACCTGCAGAAGTCAGCTAGGGGCTTCAAGAGGATGGCCAGCCATGTTATGTAGAAACCGACAGGGAACACTCTAGATCCTTCTGCAACCAAACTAGTCCCTGACCCTCCCCGAGAGTCAACTTCACCAGATGATGGTGTAATGTACCCATGAAAGCGGAATTATAGACACAACCCCCAACGATAGATCACTGTTCCACTACTCTGAAACATATGGAAGGCCGATGATGTTTTAAAGCAACCCTGAAATCATGGGCGCCCCAAAATCCTCCATGGCCTCTTGATGAGAGAGCCCCAGCATGGATGTCTGAAGTTCCCTAAGGACGAAAGCCTGGAGATCTCCAATGCAAAAACCAGGCCTGCCTCTTCCGGCTCAGAGGTGACACCAGTAGGTACGAGACAATCAGAAGTTTAGCATGATCTACAACTGATTCTATGTAACTTGCATCCTGATGAAGTGACCAGGCCCAGCCATATAAGGTTTGGGACCAACATATCTGAAAGACGTCTACTCCCTCATGGACCTGCCCAACCACTATGGTCATCTTCGGGAGCTCTGCTTTGGGTGCCCCCACTTTCTGAGGGTAGGTGGGTGGCAACCTAGGAGAAGACCTCCTTGGTAGTGGCACCAAAATTCTCCAACTCTTTCCCCAGGGAGATCTGTCTGTCCCCTTCTGCTGCCATCTTCCACCAGCAAGTGAAGACTCTTTATTGTTGTTGTTCCATTTGGATAGATTCAGGTGGGGTCACCGTGCTGGTCTGAAGCAGCAGAACACAGTTTTGAGTCCAGTGGCCCCTTTAAGACCAACAAAGTTTGATTCTGGGTATAAGCGGCACACGAAAGTTTTATTCAAGGTGAGCTTCCACATGCATTCCTCAGCTCATATACACAGATGCCTCTACATCTGTCTATATACATGAACTGCTAACTTCCATTGCAATGTATCTGAGGAAGTGTGCATGCCTGTGAAAGCTCACCTTGAATAAAACCTTGCCGGTCATAAAGGTGCCACAGGACACTAACTTTGTTCTATTGCTTGAGACCAGCACGGCTGCCCACCTTAGATTACTGCGACACATTCCACGTGGGGCTGCCTCTGAAAAAGGAATATTTCAAAATGCAGCAGCTAAGTCGCTTTCAAGGGACGGATGTACGAATCATATCACCCCTGTACTGAAAGAACTGCATCTGTCTCCAGGCACAATTCAAAGTGCTGGTGCTTACCTGGAAAGCCCTACACAGGTTGCGGCTGGGATCCTTAAAGGACCACCTTCTCCCACACTGTCCAGCCTGCCAAGATCCTTGCCCCCAAGCCTTGTTCTCTGTGCCCCCTGACTACAAAGCGGAGGTGGGCAGGAACTAGACACAAGGCTTTTTCAGCGGTGGCACCGCATCTTTGGAATACCCCGCTCCCTAGAAATGTCTCCAACACCTCTTCTGTTGACATTTAGGGGCCTGTTTGCTTTTAACGGAATTCTTTTCCCACCTTTTAAGCTGTCTATTTTATATCATAATAACATAAGAGAATCCAATGTTGGATCAGGCCAATGGCCCATTCAGTCCAACACTTGGTCACACAATGGCCAAAAATACCAGGTGCCATCAGGAGGTCCAGCAGCGGGGCCAGGACACTAGAAGCCCTCCCACTGTTGCCCCCACAGCACCAAGAATACAATGCATCTCTGCCCCAGATATAAGAACATAAGAGAAGCCATGTTGGATCAGGCCAATGGCCCATCCAGTCCAACACTTGGTCACACAATGGCCAAAAATACCAGGTGCTATCAGGAGGTCCAGAAATGGGGCCAGGACACTAGAAGCCCTCCCACTGTTGACCCCCCCAAGCACCAAGAATACAGTGCATCACTTGCCCCAGACCGAGAGTTCCTATCTATACCTTGTAAGAACATGTTGGATGAAGCCAATGTTGGATCAGGCCAATGGCCCATCCAGCCCAACACTCTGTCACAGCGGCCAAAAATACCAGGTGCCATCAGGAGGTCCAGCAGTGGGGCCAAGACACTAGAAGCCCTCCCACTGTTGCCTCCCCCAAGCACCAAGAATATTCTTACATAGTTTATAGCCTATATGCTACCAGGGGGGAGGGTTATATTTGCCAAATTCGGTACTATAGTGGGGGTTTTTATTGTAATTTGGACTAGTTTTATAGGATTGTTTTTGTTTTTTATTGATTTTACTTGTTTTATGTTGTCAGACAGCTGACCAGTTTTCTCAAAGAAGTAGCATATAAATCTTATAAATTGTCCCATGTCCAGACAATCTGGATTGCATTCCTAACACTCGTCCATGCCAGGGAGACTGGGTGTCAAAACACCTGTATGTCATGCACGTTCCTATCCTGCCAAAAATGAAGGCTTCTGGGCAAATAACAATGCTAGAAAAGCCAATCCAAGAGAATAAACTAAATGACCCATTAAAATATATATCAAATTGGAACTGCATCCATTACTTAACCCCAAATACCGAAACCAAACTGCAACAGTAAACTGCTGAAGTGCTTCCAGGAAATGCTTAGGATTGGTTCCTATGGGAAAGGGAGGGGCCACATTCATCTACCCAGCCAACATACGTACTGTGGATTCACCACTGCTCAGCAGCCTCTGAAGTGTGTGGACTAGCAACATAAAACAGTGCTGAGTATGGAATGCTGTGACAGTCCAATGGTACTGTAATGCCTGCAACTGTGTAGTTGCACAAACCATCGAGCAAGGAAAGGCAGGCAAGTAAGAGACAAAAAGCAGTAGTTACAGGAATGAATGAGAGGCCCTTGGAGACCAGTTTGTGAGTGGCATCTGAAGGATGAACAGCTGCCCTGAAGAAGATAAGAACAACTGTGCTGGATCTGATCACTTATCCATCTAGGGACCAACTTCACGCAGGGACCAACAAGACGCCCCTCAATGGCCTATGAGCAGGGCACAGGGGTCAAAGTCTGTTCCTATTGTTTCCTCTCCCCAGTAATGGGCATTCAGAGATATTTTGCAACAGGAGGTTACATTTAGTCATCATGAACATAAGAACATCAGAAGAGCTCTGATGGATCAGACCAATGGTTCATCCAGTCCGGCATCTTGACTCACATATAATAAGGCCTGTCCTCTTACCCACTGACTACTAACAGCCCTCGATGGAACTGTCCTCCACATTGTCCAGTTCCCTTATCTAATCACCTAAGTTAGGCACCATTACTACACCATGTGGTAGTGGGTTCCACATGCTGTTCCTGTGAAGCCGTAGCTACATCTACAGATTGCATTTCACCACTGCAGAGAGGCTCAAGCTCCTCCTTCAGAGTCATGCACGGAACCAATTCGTTCTCACTATTGCCTGTGCCAAGAAAGGCTCCCTTCAGACACCCTCTGTACAGGCAACTTCCTGAGGCGGACTGGGGCATGTCGCGGGTATCACCAAGAGTGGTAAGGCTCATGCATTCACAAACAACAGGCTCATATGTATCTTCATTGCTCCTAAGACTCATTCGTGCCTCTCACCCTGAAGCTCACAATTAATAATGAGAATGCTTGGAGCAGATGCCCTGCTTTTGCACGTACTCAACTGGCATTCAGTACACCAGGGCCAGAGAGCTGGTAGCCACTGTCAGGGCACATGCAGAATGTGACTACTTTAAGCCCATTCTCACTTGGTTCTGATGAGCAACTAGCCCAGTGGACCTGACATTCGTGTTGCACAGGGCCAACATGACCAAAGGGGGTGCAGCAGTAGTCACAGTGCCCCCAGCTTTCCCATGAGCATGCTTTCCCATTTGCTCCACTCCCACAATATGACTATGTTTCCACATGGGGTCTACCTACCAGGCTTGCTGCTTTGTCTTCTGGCCCTGTCCCGACTGCCTGATGCTGAAATCAGGCGCATCAGACTTCCTCTGTCACAGCTCCCTTCATGCTCCCCACCCCCCAAGAGCTTCAGCTCTCTATCTCTGCACAGAAGCAGGGCTGGAAGACAAAGGGGTCAACCGCAGGGGCCATAGCTCACGTAACCGCTGGGCCCGCACAACAAGCCCCAGGCAGACCTGCAGCACCGCCGTTAAATGAGAGGCTTGTCTCTGTCTCAAAAATCTCCCCGGGGCAGTTCGGCAGCCCTTACAGTGAAAGCATCACACATATTATTAAGTTTTGAAATGCAGACACGATGAGACATTCCATCATGGCAGCGTCGCACCTTCCTCGGATTCTGTATGGATTTTTATCCAGATTTAAATTTCATCCTAATTATATTAAAAAACAACAACTTAAGAACATAAGAAGAGGCCTGCTGGATAAGACCAGGGGTCCATCCAGTCCAGCATCCTGTCTCACACAGGGGCCAAGCAGTTCCTCTGGAGGGCCAACAACAGGGCAGAGAGGCCTCTGAACATGGACACCATGGCTATTAGCCACTGACAGACCTCTCCTCCATACATCTGTCTAATCCCCTTTTACAGCCATCAATGGCTGTGGCCATCACTACACCCTCTGGCAGCAAATCCCACATTTTAATCCCACATTTAAGGAAGAAGAGGTGACTGGATTTATACCCCGCCCTTCACTTGGAGTCTCAGAACGGTTTACAATCTCCTTTCCCTTCCTCTCCCCACAACAGACACCCTGTGAGATAGGAGAGGATGAGAGAGAGCTCCGAAAGAACAGCTCTGAGAGAACTTGTGACTGACCCAAGGACACACCAGCAGCTGCATGCGGAGGAGTGGGGAATCAAACCCAGTTCTCCCAGATTAGAGTCTGAACTCCTAACCTCTACAGCAAACTGGCTCTCCAGTATCTTCTTTCATCCTTCTATTCTTGCTTTATATTCTGGGGGCGGGGGGAGTCTTTTTGCTATTTTTCCCTATTTGGTTAGCTTGACTGAATTCCTCCCACATCCATATTGCTGCTTTTCATCTGTTTAAGGTAATTATCTTCTCTAAGGCAGTCTCTTGATCTGGGCAGTAAACGGAGGGCCTGCCTTTCTGCACCCTCCGTCTTGCATCCTGAGCAAGCCTCGCTAGACTTTGACGAATTCTGCCTGCATCTGGGACCCATCCCCATTTCTTTTCACTCTCCCTTCCTCCCCACAGCCGAGACAAAGGGGCAAGTGCAGCTGCATCAGTGGAGACTTTGCCAGGGGGGCGGAGGGGGGGGCACTGCCAAGACGATACTACCTAGCAATTTTGCTCCTTTCTACAGTGTGTGCCGCTTACGTAAGCTCATTAATTGAGAAGGACCCAGGAGAGAAGCTTGTGACTCCAAAATAACAGGCAGGGTGATTTCTGTTGCTAGCCAGCATCCCCCGGGGACAATCCTAAACCTTTACCTCATCAAAAGAGAGATAATGAACTGCAATTAGGACAATATACATTTTTATTCTAAAAAAAATTAACTCTATTCTGATGACAGAATAACAATAAGATACGAGGGAGCCAGGGCCCTCCGTTAGGAAGGTCAGAGCCAGGCTGCTAACAATAGGGCGTTTTGGAGGCCATTAATTTACAGGGTCACCATAAGTGGGAAGCGACTTGACAGCACTTAACACACCCACACTATAGGATATGGGCCCTGACCCAGATGGCCCAGGGAACCGTGATCTCATCAGACCCTGGAATCTAAACAGGGCCAGCCCTAGTTGCTTGGAAACCACCAAGGAAGTCCAGGGCTGCTATGCAGAGGCAGGCAGTGGCAAGCCACCTCTGCATACTTCTTGCCTTCCAAACCTGATGGGGTCGCCCTGAGTTGGTTGCAATTTGATGGCGTTTCCAACACCACCAACTACAGGATAAAGGATCCAAAGAGGTAGAGTAGGAGCTTTGTTTCCCCTTCATAGCTTGACTCTTCATTATCCACTAAATACTGATAATGTTGGGGTAAGCATCTCTTCCCCATATCTAGTGGGGAGCTATAAAGGGAGTTCTCTGTACGCTAACAACTCACAGCATACTGAATATGAAACCTGTTCCATTGTGGATGAACTGCAGCCCAAACTTCCCAGCAGCTAAGGCTCGTAAGGATTAAAACACTCACCCATGCCCCCAGACTGCCGCTGTGAATCGTTCTGACACTTCCAAGGCAAAAAAAAGCAAAGCGGGAGGGGGGACAATTCTGTGGTGTCTTTCGCATCACGTCAACTGCTGCACAAAAATAATGCATGGAGGACACCATTTGGGTCCATGCTGCTGAAGGTCAATCATACCATCTCCAAGGCACCATTAATGAGAACTGAGACTGAGACCGATTTCCCACTAGCTGCTGCTCCGTCCTTGCTCTTCCTTTCCCCCAGCTTCTACGTGTCCATTTCCCACTACTTGCTGCGTGGACAGCAAGATAAAACAGATAAAAGGAAGTACTTCCAGCAAGATAGAACAGATAAAAGGAAGTACTTCTTCATCCAAAGAGTGATTAACACATGGAATTCACTGCCACAGGAGGTGGTGGCAGCTACAAGAATGGACAGTTTCAAGAGGGAATTGGATAAGCATATGGAGCAGAGGTCCATCAGTGGCTATTAGCCACAAGGTATAGATAGGGACTCTCAGTCTGGGGCAGGTGATGCACTCTATTCTTGGTGCTGGGGGGGGCAGCAGTGGGAGGGCTTCTGGTGTCCTGGCCCCACTGCTGGACCTCCTGATGGCACCTGGTATTTTTGGCCACTGTGTGACAGAGTGTTGGACTAGATGGGCCATTGGCCTGATTCAACATTGGCTTCTCTTATGTTCTTATGTTCATTTTGCCCATAGCTTCACCCAATTTCCCCCACATCTTCTCGATCCTCAAAAAAGAGGATCGAGAAGACGCAGGGGAAATCAGGTGAAGCTACGGGGCAAAATGCATCCGCGCAGCATGTAGTGGGAAACTGACACATAGAATCTGGGGGAAAGGAAGAGTGAGGACGGAGCAGTAGTTAGTGGGAAATCAGTCTGAAAGTATGTTTTGCCCTGCAAGTTTCTAGGGGGGGATTCGAACTTGGGTCTCTCAGATTTTAGTCCAACCCTCGCACCACTAACAAAAAGGGTTCTAGGTGAAAGAAAAAAGACTCATTTAAAAAAACACACAAGTAGCTCACTTTTTTCAAAGAATTCTGCCAGTGTAACCATGCATTTTGCCACTTGTTCTCCTGAGGTGAACAACAGCTGCACCCAAAGCCAAGTGGAAAACACTGCACTCTCCTGCCTTCCCAAGTTCCTCTCCACCACCCAGGATGCTTACCACTCCCACTGTGTTACCCATGAAGACTGCCACCGGTCAGCTGCCAAGGCGCAGCACTGCACTTCCCTGGCTAAAGACGCACAGCACAGGCTGTGTAGGTAACTGTCTGTTCGGAAGAGAGAAAGCGACACACTCTTTCACTTCCAGACGAAGGCCTGATTTAAATGCGAGGCTGAATGAGGCCAAAGCACTTGCCCAAAAGACTTTCTGCTCACACGGCGCCTAATTTAGGTTAGGCTGGCTACCCGAGCCCAGCAACTATGTGGCTCATGTGGCAGATTTACACGGGCGGCAGCCCGTTTTAGACGCTGTGCAAACGCACAGTCCTGTGAATGAGAGATTTCACCTCATCCAGCTTCGCATTTAAATCAAGCCTTAATTAGCAGGGGAGGAAAAGAAAAAGCTATGAAACAGAGCAGGGGGAGACCAATTGTTCCCCACAAGCCATTTATAAGCCTAAGGTATCCAGTTCCTTTCTATTTTTTTTTTATATATCTGGGAAACAGACACCTCCCCCGCCCCCGAGATCCTGCTTTAGTTCTTCCCACATTATGCTGGGGATTTAAGTGCACTGAACAACATTAAAGTATAGAAAGCCCAGCCATGCTCTTACATCAACCAGACGTGCTAATTCTGCAGGGAAAACTTGCCATTATTATTCAAGTGCTTTGCCATCTCCTCTCCACCAAGCGTCAGCCTGCCATCTTGTTTCCCTTGCATTGCATCATCTTTAATTTAAGTAATAAACTCCTTGGAGGCAACGCGTTTTTTTTAATCATATGACTTGGGAAGCGCGGAGTGGAGGCGGGCGGTGTACGGAGAACAATGGCTAGCTGACTTCCACCGGGAGAAAAAAGGAGCTTCGTTTTTGTGCAATATTTTTTTTGTACCCAGCAGTGTATCTTCAATTGTTATACAGATTGCACATTCTCTGTGTACGCGCGCGCACACACACCATGCTCAGATCTGTTATAGCTGGTAAGTTTCCTGCCAGGGACAGCCCACAGAATCGGTCGTCTCCATAGTAATGTATTCCATTCTGTTCTCTCTTTTCCTCCCCTTCCACACCATCTATATAGTAGAGGACTCAACATCAAATTTCATGCAACCCCAGCAGTACATTCTGAATTCTATTCTGAGGTTCCCTCTTTGTTCCAGGGAGGGAGGGGATGAGAGATGCCTCCTTATCTAACATGCAACAAAGCAGGCCTTTCTATCAGATTGAGCTGGACCGTTCTTTGTTTGAGTGGAAGACATTTTGCTTTCTTTTGTTTTCGGAGAGTTAATGCTCCATCACTGGAGCCCTGATGCCCCCCATGGTGAATGCATGAGATACAGAACTCAGTTTGAAGGGGTTTTACACCTTCCACTCATTGTGCTCTCTTCTTCCCAAGTGACAAGGGACTTTGTTTTATTAGCATCTTTTGTGTTTTCTTCTGAGAAATAAGGCACGCTACAGAAAAGACTTTTCTTCAGGTTGCATGGATCTCGACCCCTCCCTTCCGGGCTTGGATGCCGAAGATACAGCTGCCTGCAATGGGCCAGCTCTCACGGGAACTGGGAAGCTCTTCGCCTGAATTTGATTAGCTGAAAATGACATCATGATTTATAACACTGTTTTCTAATTCTAAAGCCGTAATCTATAATGGATCAGAGAAGGTTCATGCAGGGCCTGCTTAGCTTTGCACTGGAACAACATGCACTGCCTTGCGGGATCCTTTTTTTTCGGGGGGAGGGGGAATTCCCTCCTCTCCAAATCGTCAATGCAAAAAAATAAAAGGAACAGGAGACGATGAAGAAGAATATGGGACTGGTGAATAATGTGATCTCTTCTTGTCATGGCTGAATGAGAAAAGCAAATCATAACTGCTGAAATTAAAAATTAATCGCCAAACAAAGAAAAATGTGTAATAAAGACACGAGAATAAGTGGTTTAACCAAGCCTTTCAACAATACCCTCACAGAAAGACAGTGCAGATATTTATTGTGAAAAGGAAACAACAGGATTTACTTCCTTCAATTCATGATTATGCTCTGTAGTTTTCATGCGATTTCAGAAATAAAGCCCAAGTCCTGGTACTGGAATGGCTGCAGTCTGTTCCTTATGGTCTTACTCCACTAGACTCGGGGGGGGGGCTGGTGTTTGGATTTTGTCCTTAACTGGTCAGTTGTCTGACTGCAGTCAAGTTGCTTTCACCCGTCTCTACTTTCTCAGCTCTTCCTAGCTTGTTTGATCAGAGCTGCAAAAACACCATTCAATTTTTTTTTCATTTAAAGAATTCACTCTTCTCCTCCAGTTGCAACCTCGAGGCATACTGCTAGTCTTGAAGCGTGAAATGCCCTGTCCACAGGTATCAAGAAGCTTCCACAGGGTAACATGAGCAATGGCTACCTTCATCCTCCTCACCAAACAGATACTCATATGTTCCAGATTGATAGCTGGCCTCCCATTTCTTATCTTGTTAAGAGTTTTATCCCGAAAGAAATCAGCAATATCCAACGGTGGCACCTCATCTTTCAGATTGGGAAACAGGACTCCAGAATTAAGAATCAGGCCAACTCAAACAGCCCAAGAATGCACAAAATAGGAACAGGATCTTACATAAGACCAGACAGCTGTTTTTATAAACATAAGATGTCCCTTTGCGCCACGCAGGCAAGAGGTCTGGATCTGATCTGGGTTCCCAGTTGGTAGTACAACACAAGGGAACACATTTTATTTATTTACTTAGAAGAGATGGGCACCAAAACTGTTGGCTATGCCTCACAACAATAGAAGCAGTAAAACAAAACATTCTAATGAAAACATATCAACAAAGCAACCCATGTCAATAAAGACAGCCAATAAAAGCAAGCCAGGACCGAAGAGCGCAAACAACAGAAGTCTAAAATAATATTGATAAAAGTATCCTCATGCTAAGAGTAGACCACAAAAACAAGGTTAAAGATGTAACCCCTTAGTTAAATGCCTGGGCAGAAAGAAATGTTTTGGCCTGGCGCGTAAAGGAAAGCAGACGCCAAGACAGCATCAAGGGGGGAAGGCATTCCAAGGCAAAGTCAATGTGTGCCACCCTGGGTAGGATTAGAATGCCCCACAAAACTGGATCACCCACATCCAAGTAAACTGAAAGAGAACCAGGAAGAGAACTGGAAAAGATGTCCTCTTATACCTATTGTAAGAAAATCCACAGAGTGAAAACTGGGCCCTCTATCATCCACACACCTTCCTAGTACAGTAACAGAGAGTTGGTCTTACTATTATTAAAGTACCAAAAGTATTCAGTGTCTCTGTGAGGTACCATTAGATGTCCAGGGCAAAGCAGAGGAGGCCTTAGAGGCATTTACCATCAAGGTCTATTGTTCAGTACTTAATAAATAAAATACATTAACGGAATATGTAAACAGGAGATTACCCCAACAGAGCTTGGTTTTATGGAAGTTGAATAAGGCACCCCGGGAGATACACACAGCGACCATACAAATCTCCACAAATAGGTCTTTGATTTGATAACTAACCTTCCTTCAAAACACACTCATGCCCAGCTCCCCCCCCCGGAAGAAATAACATGTCTAGTTGGAACGCTGTGCACCAATCTCTCCTTATTGTAAACGGCTACATGCATTAAACAATTAATGAAGGTTCCTACTGCGTCAGACACCATTAACTCAAATATTCATTTCATCTAGCAGTGGTGAGGGTTTTTTTTTTAACACTTTCATGCAGAGGTTGCTTTTTACTCTTTTTTTAATTTTTAAGCCAATTGTCACGACTCCTGCGTTTGTTTTGGATGGTATTTTAAAGCCAAGCCAAAAATGAATCCTAAACAACCATTTAAAAAAAATAAAAATTGAGCCATTTGAAAAGAAAGAAAGAAACGCAAGTCCCTATTGTAGATATGTCCCCCCAAAGTTCTCTGGACAGAAGAACTTTCCATCTGGTTCATCCACCCCACCCCCAGCCCCAATGAATGTCAGATAATAAATGGGCATTCCACCTTCTGTTCTGGAAAACAAGCCCCCCCACGTCCCCGGCATGTCTCCACCCACTGCAGCCTTCAGTCTTGATTGATGATCTCAATAGAACAAACCAAATAAAACCAGATACGCTCCACTAAATTTCTTCTCTTGAGACCCATTTGCATTTGGGTTTGTGATATGCCTAGAGATTCAAGCGGCAGCCATTTAGTCTCCAGCCAGCCCCTGAGAGCCACACTATTCCCAGGTAGCAGCAATCGGCAGAAGACGATCTAAGCTTATAGTCCAAACATCTAACAGTACCAGACCTCATTATGAGCAAAACAGACTCCTATTGTTGAAGGAACTATCGGTAATAAAATGGCTGCCAAGCCAAAAGGACTGTAGAGACCTAATAGGTATGCAAGCTTTTAGGAAATATGAGGCGGCCCCCAGACAGATATTGGGATATTCGCACACCCTTGAGGTCTATTTTTCCAAAGCATGCAGTTAAGCAAGGGTCACAAGAGGCAAAACATTTCATTTGCTTGAATGTTTTCTGCTTGCCAAACCTTTTCCTGCTTCCCCTGTAAAAAAAGAAATAACAATATTGCATTTTTTTTTAATGCACATAACAGGCAATTTTGCCGTCTCTTCCAACAAATGCACAGCAGCCATCATATTTCAAAGCAACGGCACTGGCAATTGTCAGCCCTTCCAAAGCACGGCATTCTTCAAATGCTCATGTAAAAAATTAAACGCATTAAAGATCAAAACAAAGGAGAGACAACAGACTTGGCGGAGCTTCCTGGAGGGAGTTTGTGTTGTTCCCAGTGGCGAGAGGAGAAATCGCATCTGTACACAAACAGCCAGAGTAATAATTGGGAACCTAATATAAATTTGCATATTCCAAAACCCCAGTGAAAACGAAGCATAGAGGGAAAAAAATCAACGGGTACACAAAACGGTACTGAACAGACAGAGCTGCCAAATGAACAAAGCGAGGAGCTGATCGGCAGCCAGGAGTCCAAGGCTAATGATTCTGCCACTACAAAAATTTCCTTTCAAGAATTCTACAGATCTCCATTCCTACTCATGTCTAATGAAGGGAGCTTTGACTCTTGAAAGCTTATATCCGGAAACCTCTTGTTGGTCTCTAAGGTGCTACGGGACCCGGATCCCCCAGTTCAGTGGGACCCTTGGTGGTGGTGGGGGTGTTGTTTGGTTTAAATGAAGAAAATGCTGCCAGACCTTATGGCTGAGAAGGAGAAATCGAAGCAGGTGAAAATATCAACTATAATCCAGAGTTCAGGGGAGGGGGTCAGGTGTTTCTTCTTTCTCCCAAGGCAGTTCTGCATGACGGTTAATTTCAGGGTTGAATGAGTTCATGTAAGACAGGGGTGTCAAACATAAGGCCCCGGGGGCCAGAACCGGCCTGTCCAGGGCTGTTATGTTGCCCGCAAGCAACCGGTGCAAAGGAGGGAACAGGAGGCCGCTCAAGGGTGGGCGGGCGGAGCCACTCCGGTTGTGGACTCTGCAGGAGTAAAGCAGAACTCCTTCACTTCAGGGACAGCCTAAGATGGGAGCCACTGCAGCTACATTCGTACCTCTCCGCTCAGCATGCAGCTCCAGGGATGCTGCCCCAGATGGCTTCAGGAATCAGCATTTGCACGTGGGGATGTGTGCAAATGATCCTCTGTTGGGGCATGGGAGCATCTGCCCAGCACTCAACTGCTGAGTCTCCAGTCTACCCATGTGGGTTTTCCTTGGCATTCCCCTTCCAGCTCATGGCGCCTTGCAGCAGGGACACACCCAACTTGGAGCTTACCAGTTGCCGCCCTTTATACAGTTTATATCACCGGCACCTGGCATTACATTTTACGGCACACGTGGCCCCGCCCAACAAAGTTACACTTATGTCAGATCTGGCCCTCATAACAAATGAGTTTGACACCTCTGAGACATCCAACCTGTACCTGAACACACGACTCACGGGGTGATGGTGGACCGCACAGCAAGTGTTCTGCAAAGTCACTGAAGGAACACAAGAAACTCCCTGTCCATCTGGAGTGACTCCTTATGGGCAGCCCTCTGGAAACAACAAACTCCTTATGGGCCAGCCTTACACAAAGTCCTCCAAAACATCGAAGAGCCTCCCCAAGGAATAAGAAAGTCCAAGCTAGTCCCACAGAACACAAAGGAACAGCCCCGAGCTGGGTGGTCCACCTGCTCACTACACAGCCAGAGCTCGCTACACAGCCCGAACAATCATAATTAAAGGAAGTAGTCCAAAACATTTATTTATTCGTTTATTATACACCACCTTTATCCTCAGTGGGGACTCAAAGCAGCTTACATCATTCCCCTCTCCTGCGTTTTATATCCACAGCAACCCTGTGATGGGGGTTAGGCTAAGAGTACGTGATAGATCTGTGGTCACCCAGTGAGCTTCCACGGCAGAGTGCGGATTTGAACTCAAGTCATCCCGATATTAGTCTAACCAGCCTGCAAATTTTGCCCCTGCATGTACAGAAAGCCCCGTGCATGAGCAGAGTTCCCATTCACATCAGTGAAAAGGCACACCCGATAGGTGATTCCTCCCACAAGGTCTGGAGGCAGACGAACCTCCTGTCTCCGCTGATGGAAGACATCCTCCTCCTTCAGTTCAAGGCTTCAACAGCCTGTGGATTTCCTTCTCTGCGGCAAACATTCAAGATACACAAAAGGACCTCCACCACCCCAAAAATTCCAGAAAGAATTACATCAGTTACAGAAATTGCAAGGCAGTATCTTTACTGTCTTAACTCTCTTGGTATTTTGACCCTGGCTATGATGACAGCAAGCTCCATCCCCCTAAATCAGAGCAGAAAGTAGAAAGTAGAAAAAACTACCCAAATCTAAGGTTCCATTCTCGCTAGGAGGATGAACACATCCTGATTGATGTCATGTTAAATAAGAGAACAAAGGTTGATTCCAGGGGCACCTTTAAGACCAACAAAGTTTAATTCTGGGTGTAGACTTTCATGTGTAGGCACACTTCTTCAGATAAATAAGAGTATTTGTTAACTACAGTGGGATTAACTGTCCACATTCTGAACAGACCACCTGGTGCAGCATCTGGTTTTCAAACAGGCTCAGGCCTTCTGACATATATGTGCACAGCCCTGTGTAGGACTAGAGAATGCCAATTCATCTCTACTGCATGAGAGAGATTATCTTCAACTCTTCCTGTTCACATTTGTTTATGTTTTGGTATGATCAGAAACTGGTAGAAAGACAGAATGCAGCCCCAGTGGCCACGGAGCCATCAACACAGCTATTTGTTCCAACCGTGAACAGAGTAAACAGGAGAAGAATCGTTCCACCTTGGCACTGTCCTGAGATTTAAACAGGTTCATCCAAGGGCACTTCATTGGGTGCCAAAAAAGATCCTGGCTGAGGGGCCGTTCTCCCAGGTCCAGTTGACTCCAATTCAGCCAGTCCACTTGAACATTCAGGGAACCACTCTCAAATGTGCTATATGCTTTTCTGCCCAATTTCATGAGGACCATCACTTGCTTTTGTAAGGGCTTTGACTTCGTCAAATTCACACGCACCTTTGCAGTAATATCATCTATTCAAATACATATTTTCATGCTTTTGGAAATGCTTCGGCACCATATGAATTGTTTCCAATTCCAGGAAATTAATCTGCTTGACTTACAACTGTGTCCACATACCCCATACATGGTCCTAATGAGCAATACACTCCCCATCCCATGAGACTTGTGTCCATGATAATCTACAAGTCCGCTCACCATCAAAACGGATTTCCTTTGAAGTTCGTCTATTTAATCGTCCTCCAGGCTAACTCCTTTTTCAATGAAGGAGCTATAGCCACTTCGATGTATAACTTGAAAGAGATGTGCTTCTAGTATAACAACAAAATTATGACAGTGCTCAAGAGGAGGCCCTTGCCCGTGGGATGGAGTCAATTGCCCCAATCACTGAACCTTGCAATTGAGCTAGTCGGGGGTTTTGGCTGTCTGTGGCATTCACACTGCTTTTATTATCTTCTGAGATCTCTCCTGAGGGAGGAAGAATTTTTCATTGACTGGATTCAATTATATTGCTCGCAGGTGTTGTCCAGTTGGTAGTGCAATCAATTGGCTCTTCCAGTAATTGATCATGAACTCGTGATGCAAAAGACATTGTATGGCAGACTGTAGGTCTTTTTTCATGTGAAGGTGATCAGAAGATCATCCAGTTATAGATGTAAGTGGATTCTCTTGGTGCGTAGGTACGCTACTACTGCGATTATGATGATGATGAATAACTGAGGGATGGAGGCCAGCCTGAAGGACATGACCTTGTGATGAAAATGCAGATCTCCCAATGTGAATCTGAGGAAGCACTGATGTGGGGGGAAGACTGGAACATGGAGATATGTCTTTGTCAAGTCGGAGCAGATCTATTCTCTCTTGCTCCGGATTGCAAGACTAGATCTAATGGGTGGAAATTACAAGGGAGTCATTGTAATTCCAGGAGAAACTTCCTGAGTGGTTGGGCAGTGGAACAGACTGCCTCGGGAGGTGGTGGATGCTCCTTCGCTGGATGTTTTCAAGGGGAGGCTGGACGACCATCTTTCAGGTATGTTGTAGGGCTATCTTTTGGCTATGCTCCTGCAGAGTGCAGGGGGTTGGACTAGATAACCTGCAAGGTTCCTTCCAACTCTAACATTCTATGTTTCTATCTGATGTCATAGAATCTCTAACATGGTCCTTAGTGTTGCCTGTACCATATGACTCTTCTCAAATAAAGATAAAGGTAAAGGTTCCCTTGCTCGAAAGCCAGTCGAATCCGACTCTAGGGTTGCGGTGCTCATCTCCGTTTCAAAGCCGAAGAGCCAGCGCTGTCCGAAGACGTTTCCGTGGTCATGTGGCCAGCATGACTAAACACCAAGGTGCATGGAACACTGTTACCTTCCCACCGAAGCGGTACCTATTTATCTACTTGCAATTTCTTGCTTTCAAACTGCTAGGTTGGCAGGAGCTGGAACTAGAGACGGGAGCTCACTCCGTCATGCGGCACTCTCGGGTCTCGAACTGCTGAACTACCGACCTTCCAGCCTGCAGTTCAGCGTCTTAACCACTTGAGCTGCCGCAGCTCCTTCTCAAATACTTGAGGTTTATTGCTGCTGCTTTCACTATTTTCCAGTCTTCTTGTTTCCAGAGGGCTGCCCCAAAGAATTTCACTGGTTGATGGCTCTGTAATTTTGTTTTGTGTTCTTGTAGGATTGTCTTTTAAAGTCACCTTGAAACCTTGGCAGGGGTTCTATTGGTTCAAAAGCCTTGAGACTCATAACCATTCTGAACACCGTTCCCCAAGAAAGGGGAACACATGGCATTATTTTCTTCTTGTCTGGAGAGCTTCCCTTCCAGGAAGAACAATATGGCCAAATCACAGACTTTGATAAGGCAACTACCAATCAGGCACAAATAGTGTCATACCACCACATCAGATGCCCTAACTCTCGCTGAGAACTTCACTGCATTCCGGCTAGCCTCAGACATACATTCAGCTGCCCGCTTAGGCTGCTGAGATAGGCAGTGACTTTCTTACTGAGATTTAGGAACTCTCTCATCTGTTTCCAAAGCCACATGACTGAAGCCCTAGCCATTAGTGAGGCAGCTGTTGCTGCTTGAATAGCCGCTAAGATCCAGGTTTAGCTAGAACTGAGGGAGCACTACTCATGGGTAGGCCTGGTGGAACTAAGGAAGCATAAGATGGTCTTTCAGGTGATTTCATTTTGGAATGTGCCAAAGGCTCTTCTCTTGAGTTCCTTTCAAGGCACTTCCTCCACAGGGCAGCTTTGAGGCATGGCCCCCACTCATTACAAGCCTTCAGGGAGAACTGTTCATAGACAATGCACTTAGAGGTGTCATGGCTGTCTCCAAGACAAAGAAGACAGGTACCATGGCCTTCGGACTGGGCTGTGTTGGTTCTGCACTTAGAACATTTCTTAAACAAGGCCTTTAAAGTCACAGGACGCACCCCATCTCCTACCGCAAAGCAAATCTGCTCTGAGAGCAATACTACCATACTGAGGTATGTTGCAAAAAACGCAAGATAACTTTAATGGACCAGCAGCTGCAGTTCTGTAAAATCAGAGGGAAACATAAATTCATCTGAACTGACCACCTTGCTGAGACTAGAAAATGTCCTCCCCATGTAAAACCAGTCTATTTACGGTCAGGCAGTCTACTTTGGGGCAAGTTCAGTTAAACAAGAACCAACAGTACTGGCTGACGAAACACCCCATATAGTTATTGTTTCCAAAAAAAAATTCTATTGAAGACCCAAAAGCCAACAAATGTGGCAAGACCACTGATTCAAAGTGCCTGGAGTTGTAAGGAACAGAGGAACATTTCAAGAGAGACAAATTTCCACTTTAGTAGCTGAAATTAAAGGAAGCCAATGCCAAGAAGCATGCAAGCTCACTATTAACCAGTTGACCTGTCCATTGTATTTCTTTAAAACATCGTTAATAGATTTTGCACATCACAGAAATACTCAAGACAGAAGGGAACGAAGAGTCACCATCAGCTACATTATCTGCTATCACTGCAGATTCATGGAGTTTAATCTTCTTTCGCTGTATGACAACAGTCCCAATGTCCCCAGTTCTAAGTTAACTATTTTTGCACTAATGTGACTGTTCAATTAGCTCAAGATCTCAGTCAGGATGAAAGCTGCCCAGGGTTCATACTTCCTGTCTGATTCTGCATTGGGCAGGGGCTCTGGTTCAGCGGAAGAGCCTCTGTTTTGCATGCAGAAGGTCCCCAGTTCTATTCCTTGCATCCCCAATTTAAAAGGACCGGGAAGTAAGTGATGTGAAAGACCTCTACCCGAGACCTTGGAGAGCTGCTGCCAGTCTGAGTAGGCAATACTGGCCTTGATGGACCGATGGACTAATTCAGTGAGAGGCAGCTTTATATTTGCTCATGTGTGCATTTCTGATTAACACTGTGTAAATAATGAACCTTAATGGGACTGTTTACAAGATCAAGTTTAACTAAGGCTATTCACACATTACTTGTCTAAACATGCAGGAAATGTTTTGGCGTTTCGGTAACATAACCTTGGCCTGATCACTACGCAGTAGTTTTTGTTTTGTTTTTCCCCAAAAATGAATCTATAAAGAAGTTCAATCAGCTTTCAGCCTGCCCGGCTTGGGCCTCCCACCTTCTGAAGCCTGGTACCTGTCAGTGAACGTGTGACCAAATATCAGGAGAAACTTCCTAACTGTAAGAGTGGTTGAGCAGTGGAACAGACTGCCCCGGGAGGTGGTGGATGCTCCTTCCCTGGATGTTTTCAAGCGGAGGCTGGACGACCATCTTTTGGGCACGTTATAGGGCTATCTTTCGGCTACGCTCCTGCAGAGTGCAGGGGGTTGGACTACATGACCAGCAAGGTCCCTTCCAACTCTAACATCCTATGATTCTATGATTCAAATCAGTGTCAGCAGCAAATTAAAGGGACTGTTGGCATATGTGTGTGTGTGAAGGGTCACCAAGTCACATCTGATTTATGGCGACCCTTCAAGGGGTTTTCAAGGCAAGTGATGCTCAGAAGTGGTTTGCCATGGCCTGCCTCTGCACAGCCACCCTGGACTTCCTTGCTGGTCTCCCACCCAATTCCTAACCAGGCCTGATTCTACTTAGCTTCTGAGAGCTGACAAAGATCAGACCAGCCTGGGCCATCCCGGTCAGGGTATTATCAGCATAACCGAGCAAACTGAGCCTCCATCTATGTTACTCATGAGTGTAACCAGAAATGTTCTGTCTTCCAACATGACGAATCAGCTTTCATATTTTAAAACTTACTGTTCCTCCATCTCCACAATCACTCCTTAGTGCTCCTTTTAAACTTCTTATTTTAAAAAAAGATGGAATTGCACTGAAGCTCACAGCCCCTGCTAACATTTTAGCATCACTGATGCCTTCACCCAGTGGACTGAGAAGCAAGCACTTAGTTTTGAACAAGGCAGCTTATCTGTTTGACAGTTTAAGCTCATAATATGATTGAGGATACATGGAAGGAATTTTTGTAAACATTCATTGCAAGTACAAGGAATGTAAATTCACAATCCTTACCTGATACCAAGTGTCTGATGGGAAAATGGAACAAATCCTTTTAGATCACTGGAGCCTGACCTCAACAGGTGTCATGCCCAGAACGATGTACGAGCAGGAACACAGCACCTGTTTCTCATCAGTAGTAAACTACGAGGAATGAGAAAGGCTCCTATGCTGGACAATGTTTGAAGACAAAAGATACTTGTTTTATCCTTTTGTTTGTGAAGGGAAGGGAAGGCAGTGCCAGGCTAGAATGTGGTGCCAATCACATCACAGAGCTGAAAGGTCTTAATGTAGCACAATTAGGACTCAGACAGATGAGGCCCAGATCATGCGTCTCATTCCAGCCATGCAATGAAAACTGAGGGCTTGGGCAGCCTCAGTTTGCCTTGGGACAATGCAGGGAAAGAAGCTGGTGTTGAGAGTGATATGCAAGAGAAAATCCTTCCAGATGAGTTTCCCACACAAAACATTCCTAAGGATTCATGATGAGAGAGAACTTATCATAAAATCCAATGGGCTACAAAGTTCGTCTTCTGGAATTTCAAAAGTAACACAAAGGACCTAAAAGGAATCATTATTCTTCTTTAGTGTGCAAAACATGGAATTATGGATGTGCTCCTGGCCATAAGATGTGTAAGAAATACAAATAGATCGTCTCTTTCCATTTCTTATAAAAGTAGCCCATGTTTTCTTAAGACTCATATTGCTGGTTCATACTACAGGCTCAGACGTTTTGCTACATGGGAGCTATTCTTCTACATTCCGGGGGTGGGGGTGGGGTCTTCAAAAAGGCAAGCTTTCTCCAATGTATTAAGAACAGGAACACAGATGTTTTAGATATCAGCCCAAGGAGGACCTCATGCAACTTAACTTACCATAAAGTTAAGCTTGAATTCCTTCTACAGAAGCAAATATTTAGTTTGGATACAATTCCCCATCTTAATTCCATTTTTCGTAAACAGCCATCTTTTCTCACCAAAAGCATGACTGGCACTGTAAAAAGGAGAGAGATTTCTTCCCATTTTATTTCTATATCATTATTTGAAATGGAGGTGTTCTGATTAAGACAGGAAATAACAACAGGAGAAAAAACAACTTCCTTTCAAATAAAGGGGGCGCAAACTTCACAGAATGAACCGCAACTTGTGAAAAGAAAGCTGTAAAGACCAACTGTGGCCCCTGAGTACTAGCAATCCTTGATGGGAGAGCAGCGGACTGTAGAAACCCGACTGAAAACTAATTAAACATAAGGAAACGTCTCATTAAGCTTTCTAGTTACAACCTATCAATCTCTAGCGGGAGGGGGGAACTCTGAGTTCCAATGAGTCTTTCAAGATTGGTTGAAACTTAATATCTAGCCTTAATTAAGACAAAACATCAGAGAAACGATTTGCAAATATGTGTGAAAGCTTAGAAAGGAGAGTGGCAAACTTATCACATGTCCCCAGATGCCTACATGTTTAAAAATGCTGAATGATGCAAATAACCTACTTCATGTCCTTTCTCTTCAACAGATGGCTTGCAGACCGCATCTGGCCAGGCGAGTCTCTCCAACTTCTCCTCCAAGCCCACCTTTCCCTACTGCCCGTACTCTTCTTTGTTCCTATAATATTCTGCATACCCCAGAACCACACAGAAACATGTCTGACAGGTGTCCAGAACAGCCCTGGGGCCCGGCATCAAAGGGCCACCCGGCCTTCCCCACAAATTTAACTGAATTTTGGTGTTATGTGATATGTGTGAACAATCCACCACAGCCAAACCCCAACTAGACGCATTTTTACCTTATCATGCTTTGATTAGCCTTCTTCAAACGGTCCAAAGGAGAACTGAATAAGCTGGGCATTTTCCTAAGAGTAAAAATTATTATTCACGGGAAGATGCTCAACAATTAATAACAACAGCTGCCAGAATCCAAAATATTCCACGCTAGTCCTGTGCACAGCTGAAACAGTTCCTGGCATCAGCACCAACAATGTCAAGGAACCAAGCTTTCCCCCCCTCTAACTAACCTCAGACCGTTTCAGCATCCCTGAGTCCATAAATGTCTCGACACGCTCAAGCACAGACAGAGGAAACATAAAATAAAGCCAGTAATTCCAAAATGTTTTCTGATCTAGTGCAATGCCAGGCGAGGGATATTTTTAGTTCTAATCCACTTAAAGTGCTAAATTCCCAGGGAATCAGCCATGATGCTTCACTTGTCACTACAGCCACATCCATATGGTCCCTGCACTCGGTACACGCTGGAAGAGCCAGAGGAGAAGATAAAAACCATTTTTCCCCCCAGATAAGGAAGCATTCTTGCTTTAGTTTGTTTTCTTCCCGCTCCCCACTGCAGGAGAAAAAAGAAATCACTCCTCTTTCTCTGTCACAATAAATCACAGCAGCTTTTGCCAAGGGTGGGCATCCTAGATATAAGCAAACATTATAAGGCACAACACATGACGCACCCACTAGGGGACACATGATTTCAACCCCCAGGCTCAATTCCATTTCCTAATTTGCTGATGGCCCCTGGCAGCATCCTTCATCTGCCCACAAAAGCTGCTATGGGTGGTATTTTCCATATAAATGGAAGCTCGGTAAGTTATCTTCCAATGCAAATTATTTTTTTAAATTATTTGCCATATTTTCCCTCATTTTTTTTAAAAAAAGGTCTAATTTTCCACCATAGATGCATAGTAAATTCATTTGACCCATAAAGGAAAAAAAATCATATAAAGGTCTCTTCCACTGGAAGCTTTCCAGCCAAATATTATTTTAATGTTGAACTGCAAGACACACAGTACATTTCTCTCCAGTCCCCAAAGGAACTTAATACTCAAGGATGAGTTGTGGTTCAGCGCCTTCATTACAAGCGCAAAGTCCCAGGTTCAATCCCAGTCACCTCCAATTAAGAAGGCTCTCTCAGGTAGAAGACACAGGGGAGAAGGCCCCTCTCTGCGCGACCCCAAAAGAGTTGATGGCAAGCAAAGTAGACAATCCTGAGCTAGATGGGCCAAAGGCATTCATTCTACATAAGACAGCTCCATGTTTAACATGTTCCTATTTAGAACTTAAGAAAAGCCCTAATGGATCAAACCAATGGTTCATCTAGTCCAGCATCCTGTCTCACACAGTGGCCAACCACTACCTCCAGAGGTCCAGCAACAGGACATACAGGCTGAAGGCTTTCCCTGGTGTTGCCTCTTGGCAATGAGATTCAGCAGTTTAGCACCTCTGAATATAGAGGTCCCTCTCAGTTACCATGGCTAGTAACCACTGATAGACTTATCTTCCATGAATCTGTCTAATCCCCTTTTAAAGCTGCAGCCATGACTACATTTCTCTCTGGCGGTCACAAGAGGCTGATCATAGCTTACTCAATACACCCTCAATGCACAATAAGCTCAAGTTCTGCAGTAAGAAGTGAAGATGCCTCAAAACCAACCTTTGCCACCACTCTGTCTCAGATCCTCAGCAAGCCCCACCCAGATTGGGTAGTGTGATATCACAGCACAGCATAGACAGTTGTCCTGTCACAACAAGGCATGGGAGCAGATGGCTTAAGCTTCTCACAAGTGGTGTTGCCGAGCAGTTCTGAAGGTTGGCTCCAGCTGTAATTTGCATGCATAACTATTACAGACAGCTGTTTATACATACCAATAAAGAACTGGCAGTCTTTGTCATAGATCGCAAGGCAATGTCTTACGCCTTCCATTTACAAATTCCCATCATCCCAGAAACAAATGCAGGAATTGGCATGTAGTGCAATCAGGTCAGCTTTTCAAAATTCACAGGCCTGTCTGTGAGGATCTAACCAGCCCAGACAAACCACCTGGCCAGCATAGTGGCATCCAATGTGCATGGATGGCCACAGCAACCAATTTTTGTCACCTGCTCTACATTCCAGCGGAAACTGCACTATCTTGAAACCCACTTTGTCACAACTATCTACAAAACATTCCTCAATGGTAATATGGTGAAGCATTGAGCTTTAACTAGAGGGGAGTGGAAAGGCCTGCTAGTGAAGGCTTGAACAGAAACATTCTAGATGGCCCAAGAGAGGTGAACCTGGCAATTCTGCCAGCATCTTACCCAAGTGACCTTCAGTGCCTAGATTCTTAAGTATCATTAGGACAGCACTACCATTTATGGTAACTCCTGCTGGCCCCAAAATGAGTTATGGTTAGATCACAAAAAATACCGTAAACTCCCTTCCCCAAGGATCTAACAAATAAGGAAGAGGCTTTTAGTAGCCAGAGTGCTCCCCCACTATACTCCTTAAATACTTTTGCTCAAAGTAATCCTGGCCCTCCTGCTATATCATGCACCATTTTGCTTACGGCTTTTGGAAGAAAGCAATGCTCAAGCATCCACACATATTAGGAATGCTCAAGATGTAGATGGGCTCTCCAGCCACAGGCTTGTGGTTCCAACACAGGTTTTCAGCATGAAACATTACCTTGCACAAAACAAGAAATGAGATCCATTATCTGCAGGAGATATCCTCGAAATATCACGAGCATTAACAACCAAATGTTATCTTTGTTAATTCATCCTTTTGCTATCCAGCTGCCACTAAGATAAATCTTACTTATTAAAAATCCATTCCAAACCATAATAACATTGGACGTGGTTATGATTTGAGCTGACACTAATAGTGAAGTGAAAAGGGGTTGTCCCCCATGTTGTTGTTTCCTTTCGCCATCCTATCAATATCCCTATATCCTTCAACCTGCCTTTGGGAAATCAGGCCCTCTCATTACAATTCACAGGCACGTTCCACTGCATGAGCGATGGAGCCTGTGAACACTGTGCAGATTTATGTGACCCTTAATGCTCCTATGCAATTATTCTTTACATATAATCCTAAAACAATTGACAAGGGGAACAGGTGGGTGTAACCATCGCTACGTGAGAAACAGGGAAGCACCCCACACTAAGGACAAGAACTTCTGTTTGGAAAAGGCAATGAACTCTCTGAGCCATTCAGGAGTTGATTTAGCACATTTTACCCTGTCTGTCCCCTAAGGACCTCAAAGTAGCACACATATTTGGCCTTTCCCCATTTTATCCTCACAGCAGTCCTGTGAGATGGGTTAGTGCCGGCGGTCCCCAACCTTTCTGAGCCTGTGGGCACCCCTGCAAAATGGCTGCCAAAAGAGACCGAGCCAGCCACAACATCTCAGGGAGTGAGGTCATGTGTAACTTTAACAGTAACTCTTCAGCATGTTAGGTAGGAGCTCAGTTTTGTGTAGTGGATTAAGAGCACGGCCTCTAATCTGGGAGAACCAGGTTTGATTCCCCACTCCTCCACTTGCAGCTGCTGGATGACCTTGGGCAAGCCATTGTTCTGGCACAGCTGTTCTCGAAAAAGAGCAGTTTCGGTCAGAGCTCTCTCGGCCCCGCCTACCCCACAGGGTGTCTGTTGTGGGAAGGGGAAGGGAAAGGAGTCTGTAAGCCGCTCTGAGACTCCTTTGGGTAGTGAAGGGCGGGGTATAAATCCAATCTCTTCTTCTTTTTTAATAGGATGCCTTTTAAAATGAACACATTATTTAAAAATATTTTCTTGTGTGCGCACACACACAGCTTATCTTCGGTCATACAGTGAAGATCCTTGTGCCTGCAGTGGTAGTTGCTGACGAAGCAACTTCCTAAAAATCTGCACAGCCAACCAGACCTCCCATGGCAAGTCAGAAGCCCTGCTGGGCAAAAGCCCCACCTGGCCCTGCCTGCTTTCTGAAAACACTTGGCGGGCACCGTACTGGGGAACCCTGGGTTAGGCTACAAAGGAGTGAGCGCCATAAGCTGTCCAGCAAGATTCAGGCAGTGTGGGAATCCAAACATGGGCTGCGATCACACGCACAATTAGCTGCGCCCTAGGCGCGAATACTGGGCAGATTTAACAGGCACGATCAGACATGAACATCTGACCAGCGCCCCACACCTGTCGGCAACCCATTTTGCTCTGCCACAAGAGCAGAGTTAAAAGACACTAGGGAAAATCCACTATCAAATGGGTTGCTACTGGCCACAGACAGACTTTCCCCTGTGTGATTGCGCCAGAGCACTCTCATGGCATCGGGACAGTCTGATCAGGCCATCCCGTCTCTGCCGGGTCTTTTCCCCCCTTCCCAGTATGTGCATCTTTGCATACTGCCATAGGAAGCCTTCAGTGTGGAGATGCGGTTCATTGAACCCATTTAAGCGCATTGGAAACACGCGGCAAACACCCCCCCAATTCACCTGCGTTTTGCATCTGATCACGCAGTGGCAGGCTGCCCCCGTAGCTCCCATGGACTGTGTGATCAGGCAAATGTGGGTCAAATTGCTACGGAGCAAATAGCCTCGCCTTCCCTCCACGTTATCTCGCATGTGTGACCACAGCCACAGTCCTCTCAGATCCTGCTACCACACTCTCAGTAAAACACCATGCTGGCTGCCACAAAAGACACAGTGCAAAAAGGAAGTTGATAAGAGAATATCCCATTAATGGTCTATTATTCAACAAACAGCCATGAGAACAGATGAGGTCCTCTAAGCCTCCATCTCATCTCTACTGTACTGGCTTGCCATGGCTTCTAGCACTCAGTCCCAGTCATCTTGGGCTTACAAATTGTGCACGCAAGCATACACACACACAGTATCAGTAGAAATATGACAACCATTGGCTGTATCAACAGAGGCATAGCATCTAAATCATAAGATGTCATAGTCCCACTGTAAACTGCATTGGTCAGGCCGCACCTGGAGTATTGCGTGCAGTTTTGGAGGCCTTACTTCAAAAAGGATGTGCGCAGAATGGAGCAGGTGCAGAGGAGAGTGACGAGGATGATCGGGGGCCTGGAGACCAAGCCCTGTGAGGAAAGGCTGAGGGACTTAGGATGTTTAGCCCAAAGAAGAGGAGGTTGAGGGGAAGACATGACTGCTCTCTTGAAGTATCTGAAGGGCTGTCACTTAGAGGAGGGCAGGGAGCTGTTCCCGTTGGCAGCAGAGGAGAGGACACGCAAGAATGGGTTTAAATTAAGGACGGGAAGGTACCGGCTGGATATTAGGAAAAACTTTTTTACATTAAGAGTTGTCCAACAGTGGAATCAGCTGCCTAGGGAGGTGGTGAGCTCCCCCTCACTGGCAATCTCTAAGAAGCGACCGGATAAACACTTGTCAGGGATGCTCTAAGCTGACCCTGCATTAAGCAGGGGGTTGGACTAGATGGCCTGTATGGCCCCTTCCAACTCCGTGATTCTATGACTGCATGAGTCATGACAGGTATGCCAGCTATTACTACAGACAAAAACTCATGGCCTTCAGAACACTCACTGTTCCCTCATGCAACCCCACCCATCTTACTGGGATTAAAACAGGAGAAAAACCAGAAGCTCACAAGACCTGTTAATCTTCACTGAGGCTGCGGTCACATGAAAAGTTTGCCACAATATAGTAGCACTAACCTTTGCGGATTTAAAGAGCACGATCAGACAGCAACATCTGCCTTCCGTGCCCCAGTCATCGGCACCCTGTGTCGCCCCGCTTTAGCAAAGTAATCAGGCACCAGGAAAAACCCAGTGTTTACGGATGCCAGTGCTTCCACTTCGCTTTCCCGGACATCTGAACTCTCCTACCACAAAAGGAAGCCGGAAGGGACGTCTGAACCTGCGGATCCATTTCCACCACTGTTTTCTTTTTTTCTTTTTTTTTTGGGGGGGGGAGTTGCTGCCTATATGCACATATGTGGATGAGCGCATATGCATATGCACCCGCCTGCATTAAAACAAAAATGACCAGGCAACACAATCCATAGCTGAGACACTGCAGTAATGTGAACACCTGACCACCAGATGAGCGCGTGGGGACACCACCCCAGGGTGTGCTTTATGGTTGGTCTGCCCTGCAACACTTTAAACCACTGCAATTAGAGGCACGCCCAGATCACAGCAAGCCTCCAGTGTGACCACAGCCTGAATGTACAGGAGACCAGAAAAACAACTTTTAAGCAATACAACAAAGAATCGGCTTGCTTGTTTTCCGATAAAATTTGTTTCCTAAAAACTGTTAGAAATGTCATATCACTTTTCAAAAATCACAAGAAGAATGACTATGAACAATAGCAGGATGTTGAAAATTATTTCATTAAGAACCAGAGTCAGTTTTTTAGTATAAAATCAAAAGTTCGGGCACTCATTAGACAAACAGAAACATTCCACGTGTTGTTGTTTTTTCCATCAGTTTTTTCCCATCAGCCTCATACTGCTTCAGCTTACCATCCCATTTCTACACACATTTTTGTGTCTTTAGTTTTCACTTCAGGTCCCCCCATCCTCCCCCCGCCCATTTCTTTGGAGATCACTTTTACCCCAATGTTTTTCTGGAAGCCAATTCTGAGCCAGCTTTTTCCTGGTAATGTTTCTGTTGGTTTTCTTTGCCCCATCCACCTTCAGCCCATTTTTCAATTATTGGACTGCCATCATCATCAAACCACTACCTCCCCCCTGAAAATATGAGCAATTTCTTTTTCTAAATATCAGTATATTGATGGAGTATTGTAACAATGGGCTTAAGATATTCCCAGATTTTTAAAAGAAAGTCTCTAGCCTCTTCCTCATGGAGATACGCCTTTTTCGTTACATCTCTCCAAGGGAAAGAGATAGAGACTTACTTTTTTAAAAAAACGAAAGCTGGGAATTCAGAGAACTTCCTAAGCCTACTGTCACAATGCTCCTGTGACATACCTATATTTAAGTGCCTTTTGAAAAAAGGGGAATAAGTGCTGTGTTGCCAGCATTGACACCACCAATGAGAACAGCACCCTCCCTTGAAAATCCTCCTTACTGAAGGAATGTGAAGAAGAAAATAAACTGACTCTACAACTCTAAAAATGCACAGGGAGGGCAGACATGCAAAGCAGCCAGGCCCAAACCCATTCCAATGCTTGTAGATCAGCTCCCAAGAAAATCAGGCATAAGTTGAGAGGCAGAAAAGCCCCAGTGTGTAATCTACAGGGTGAGTAGGAAGACAGAGAAATGTATCATTAAGAAAATGTTACAGACCTGAACTACAATACGTTATTACACAGTCTTCAATATGCTACTTCATATTCTCTACAATCATATACTTCTAAAGAATTGTGCTTTAACTATCAGGAAAACTAATACATTTTCATTATTGTCATTTTCCATTTGTATAAGTACAGCACACATCAGAGGAGGAAATCTAGTGGCTCCTACTTTGTTAAACACTCCTTTTGGATATTATGGCATTTTCCCCAATAACAAGTCAATATCAAGTGCGACTGCTGAGTTCCTCAAAATTTTTATTTAACGGTAACTATGTGTTTCACATCACAGATTGATATTCTGTAGAATAGCATGATTATTAGAAGAGTATGTGTTAATGTGATTAAGAACCTCATATAAATCAACTCAAGGAATCAAAGGGGGGAAAATGAAAAATATTTACTGAGTTTCCAAAAAAACAAACAAACCCTGATACTTCACCATACTTGTAGAGCTTTTCCCCAAGGTGACCTGGTTTTGTGCTTGCTACAGGAAACAATTCTTTCCCTAAATTTCCTAGCTGCTTCATGGGTAATTGGCCAAGTTTGTCCACTTCTACGTTCTCCCTAAATGCAACAGATTTCCCCCCAAAGGTGAAGGGAAGAGCTGCCATTCCTATCATCACAGACTCAATGGGCCACACATTTTGGACAGTTTTAGAGCTATTCTCAACTTCCACACAGGACCTTGTGTGATACAGTGTTAAGCTTCAAAGATGCTCCGAGGTCACTTTTCCAGAGATGCCACTTTTTCATAGACCTGCCCAAGGGAGCTTATAAGATAAACCATAAAAACAAACAAACAAACAAAAATAAATTAACAAATACGTAACATTTGTAGCAAGCTCTAAATGCAACATACACATTTTGTGGTGCCACCAAAACAGCAAGTATACAGTACTGCATGGGCCCAAAATTCTTCATATTCTGTGCAAGAAATTGCCTTCACTAGAAAATGTGTATGTCATACAGTATTCAAGCCTGTTGAAAAAAATGTGTATTTGGTGGGGGAAAAATACTGATTTGGCCAGCCGAACAGGTCAAAAACTGCAAAATTAGTTTTAATGTAAAAATGTCATACAGTCATTAATTTAAATAAGATGAAAGACGACGAGCATGCAGATATCCTGTTTCATCTTTATATCTGAAGAACTGTCTCCCTTTTATTAACAGAGTTAATATAAGGTTCAGTCAGTGCAGAAAGCATCTTACTGCTACAGGTGATATTGAGGTGGGATTGGATTTTACAGTTGGCTAGTAGAAAATAACAGTTGGCTACCAAGCCAAGCCATAATCTGGGGATGCCTCCACCAAAACAAATTCTTTCCCTACACCTGTTATTGAATACCCTTTCAGTGGAGAGATCAGAGACTGAACCTGTGAACTCACTGTGGCAAAAGGAATGGATTTCATGGCTTCCGAACCTTTCTGAGGCTCATTGCTCCAGGGCTTCGGAGATTAACAAGGGTTTCCACTAATTTTTTTCAAAATTTATGCCTGGAGCCCAGTAGGGCCTGGGACTCAGCTGCCCCCCCCCATCATGCAACCACGACTTTCTCCAATGGCACCCCCCAGGCAGCACTGGGGCCACTGTTTTCAGACTGTGATGGTTGCAGCAGGAGAAGACACCCCCACATCCAGAGCCGCCATCTCAGTGGGGCCACGGTCAGGGGGGGCAGATTGTGCCCCTCGGGTCAGCTGGGCTTGTCAGACAAAGTGCCCGGGGGGCTTCCCTGTCATCACTCACAGCTGCCGAGCAGGCTTCATTACCTACCAGGAGTTGTGGACACAGACCAGCCCCTTTAAAACCTCCTACCAGTGAGGCAGCTGTTCCTGGGGCAGGACCTCAGGAAGGGCTTGAATGTGTAGGCAGCTGCCATCGGCTCCAACTTCTTTTGGGACTTCACCTGTGAGAGGCTGGGCCTGCTGCTAGGCCTGTGCTGTTTTATCGCTCAGGCTTCAGAGAGCCTCAAGCTGAGGAGGAGCCATGTGAGCCCTTCCCACTGGCTGCATGTGGGACCTCACACCAAGGAGAAGGACCAGGGTGGAGCAGCCCCCTCCCTCACAGTTCTGAGGCCTCCTAGGCCCCTTGGGACCACACCTATAAGCCAGGACCTGCCTCCCAATGAGATCTGGACTGATCCCTTCAGCTGATGGGGAATGAACAAGTTGCAGCCTTACAACTGGTTGAGTAGAGAGGAGACAGGGAGCACATTTTTGCACCCTTGGCCCCCCCCTTCATTTCCCTACGACCCTTCCTGGGTTCTCTTGCGGATTGATGCCACAGTGTGATAGAACTGTGGGATTTAATGTTAACAGGCACACAGAATGACTGAAATATCTCAGCCCGGGTTCCATTTCCAGAGTTAAGCCCTGATATGCCCAAATAAGACAAAGTTCCTGTTTCAAGAGCAGAAAAGGCTCTTCACCCAAAGAGTGATTAAAAAATGGAATTCACTGCCACGGGAGGTGGTGGCAGCTACAAGCATGGATGGTTTCAAGAGGGAATTGGATAAGCATATGGAGCAGAGGTCCATCAGTGGCTATTAGCCACAAGGTACAGATAAGGAATCTGGGGCAAGTGAGGCTCTGTATTCTTGGTGCTTGGGGTCAACAGTGGGAGGGCTTCTAGTGTCCTGGCCCCACTGCTGAACCTCCTGGTGGCACCTGGTATTTTTGGCCACTGTGTGACACAGAGTGTTGGACTGGATGGGCCATTGGCCTGATTCAACATGGGTTCTCTTATGTTCTTATATCTGTGGGAGTGATGCTCTGTATTCTTGGTGCTTGGGGGGGTCAACAGTGGGAGGGTTTCTAGTGTCCTGGCCCCACTGCTGGACCTCCTGATGGCCCCTGGTATTTTTGGCCACCGTGTGACAGAGTGTTGGACTGGAGGGGCTGTTGGCCTGGTTCAACACTGGCTTCTCTTAAGTTCTTAAGACAGTAGATGAGACTGTAGACCACTTCCATGTGCAAGAGGAGGCTGACATGACTAAATGCTCCTCAACTCAAAAGTTTTTCCATACAGAAAACTCACTTGTCAGGAAGAACTTTTTCATTGCTTAGTGTCAGATATAATTGAGGCACTCTCTCTATATATCACAAAGTCCTCCACATTGAGTATAAAAACTTTGCTTTCAGAATTACAGAAAAACTATGGAACATGAGATGCTTTATGCACGTGAAAAAACCAAACTAAGAACAAGCCCACTTGTGGTAGACATTACACTATTGCTACTTCAAGAAGCAACGAGCACAGATTTGCCCCGTTTCGGGACTACAAAGAGAAAGCCAACAGAGACATACTCATTCATCCTAAGAGAACCACTGAAGTGAGATTTCCAGCACCCATTCCTTGTGACAGCTCACTGAAAACCAACCCATTGTATTACCCCATACACTCAAAAAGAACGTAAGCATCAGAGGTTCCGTTCTTGTGATTTATTTCTGCAGAGATTTTCCTCGAGTTCAAGCAGCTTCACTTAAAATCAGAGTATCAAAGCTCTTGGGGTTTTTCTTTGCAGTACATACTTATACAAAAGAAGATAATTACTTTTTAAAACTCTTGCAACACTACATTGTTTCAACTGCAACCCAGCAAAATTCATATGAGCAAGAACTGCTGAATAACTTGGAGCACGATCAAATCAATTAATTAAGTCTATTAGTAAGAACGATGTTGAAATCACTGATCAGCTGAGGCCACAGAACATCACTGTTGGAAAAGAGCAAGTTTTCAAAAGCAGTTTGTGTGGCATGACGCCGTTAAAAGAAACAAAGTCAAAACTTCTTCTGCTGAATGTGCCCAAAATCTTGGATGCACCTAAAACATTCTTTGGATTCTGGCCCAAGTATAAAACAAACAAACCCTGCTTTCACCATACAAAGGAAGTGATGCAACTGGGAGCCCCGAGCATATTCATGACATGTAGATGTAAGCAGATTTTCCAATTTGCACACAACTGTTTACCACATCTTTCTATTTACATGTTGTAGCAAACCTTTCCTCTACCTCTCCTGCAACGGAGGAATCGAGTATCAGCCCATGCAAGCCGGCACATCTGTACCTCTCCAGATGACATCACTAGCATTCTGCTCTTAACCCAAAACCCTCAGCATTCAGGCTCCTTACGAGCTCCACGTGAAACACAGTGACCAATTGGGGGTTCCTCCATGCACAAAACACTGCAGTAATTCTCCTGCTTTCAGCTTTTTCACTTGAATGGAATAAAAACCCTTTTCAGAAAAACAATCACAACCCCTCCCCCCTCCGTTTTTCCCCTCCTCTGGCACACTATGGGACTTCTCTGTGCATGCAAGCACCCTTTCAAGTGGCGATTAATATGCAAAGACACACTGCTTTTTAGTAGCATGTGAAGAACCACCAACAAGCATTGCTTTTAAAAAAAAAAAAAACAGAGGTTTCGTCAATTATTCCCACCCTTTCTTTTCAAGCATAAGATCATTCAATAACTCCAAACATTTGGGCCAATTTGCCAATATTTTGTAAACAAAACCAAATTAGCTTGTTATGTTTAAATTTAGTCTTTCTTTACACCCAACAATGGAAACTGTCATCGTTAATCCACCCAAAAACGTAATATTTAAAAACTGTAAGGAAACACATTTAGACGTCAATATGTTAATGTAGATTGCTCATGAAATTCTGATGATTTCTTCCAAGTGTTTACCAGGACAAATGCAGGATAATAGTAGTAATTTTAACACAGCGCATCACACGAGGGCTAGAATTTTTGAAAATGATTATTTTATAAAATAGCTACCATTTTTGACAACAGATGTGAGAAATGGGGGGAAATTCTATCCCAAATGAGGGATTTTTTGTTAATTCCATGAAAATCTCTCTCTCTCTCTCTCTCTCTCTCTCTCTCTCTTCTCGTGATCTTGAAAAAGAGACATCTTCTGCAGATTTTGGCCAGCTGGCATGCTGCAGACTTCAACGCAGACACAATCACCAGGTAAACTTACCTTCCTCAAATTCCCTCAGTTATACAAGAGGCAAGCTCCTGATCAGATAGTCTCATATTCTCTGGGAGAACCAGGTTTGATTCCCCACTCCTCCTTCACATGCAGCCAGCTGGGTAACCTTGGGCCAGTCCTGTTCTCTCAGAGCTGTTCTCTCAAGACCAGTTGTCTCAGAGCTCTTTCAGCCCCACTTACCTCACAGGGTGTCTGTTGTGGGGAGAGGAAGAGAAAGAGACTGTAGGCCACTCTGAGACTCTGAGGGAAAGACAGGGTATAAATCCAATCTCCTCCTCCTCCTCCTCCTCCTCCTCCTCCTCTTCTTCTTCTTCTTCTTCTGGAGAAGATCATCTCAAGCATAGCACTTTGTCATATAGCTTTGTGGGGTGGGGCTGTGGCTCAGTGGCAGAACGTCTGTTTGGCATGCAGAAGTTCCCAGGTTCAATCTCTGGCATTTCCAGTTAAAAAGGGACCAGGCAGTGGCTGATATGAAAGACTGCCGCCTGAGATGCTGAAGAACCACTGCCGGTCTGAGCACAGAATGCCAGGCAAGGGTCTGACAGCTTCACATGTGTTTGGACATTGCAGATGGCAGCTGCTTTTGTCCAGTCCCAAGAACTCAACCATTTTATTTACTATAGAAGAGGCACTAGACCCTATGGTCAAGGTCATATGGAATATTAAGAACATAAGAACATAAGAGAAGCCAATGTTGAATCAGGTCAATGGTCCATCCAGTCCAACACTCTGTCACACAGTGGCCAAAAATACCAGCTGCCATCAGGAGGTCCAGCAGTGGGGCCAGGACACTAGAAGCTCTCCCACTGTTGACCCCCCCAAGCACCAAGAATACAGAGCCTCACTTGCCCCAGACTGAGAGTCCCTATCTATACCTTGTGGCTAATAGCCACTGATGGACCTCTGCTCCATATGCTTATCCAATTCCCTCTTGAATCTGTTCATGCTTGTAGCCGCCACCACCACCTCCTGTGGCAGTGAATTCCATGTGTTAATCACTCTTTGGGTGAAGAAGTACTTCCTTTTATCTGTTCTAACCCGACCACTTAGCAATGTCATTGAGTACCCACGAGTTCTTGTATTGTGAGAAAGGGAGAAAAGTACCTCTTTCTCTACTTTTTCTATCCCATGCATAATCTTATAAACCTCAATCAAGTTAAGTTAACCTCAATTGATTAAGTTGATACAGTCTCCTCTTTTTGCCTGCAAACTTGGATACATCCTTTAAATGACCAGTGTTGGATAGAACACACGAAAGCTCATACCCTAAATAAAACGTTGTTGGTCTTAAAGGTGCCACCGGACTCTGAATTTGTTCTCATCAAGCGTAACAGTTTTGGCATGAAGATACAACTAAAACTGCATGTCAAACAGAGTGCTCTAGTACTGTAGTAAGAATTTGCTTGACAATTTAAGGGGCACATCAGTAATAAATCCCGTGACATTCAAGATCCACAAAACTCTTGGCAGCAACTAATTTCTTCTATATCTGGAAGCCACAATTGCTCTCCAAGATTTCCCAGAAATCTATGGAATCAGCCGGATTGGTCTGCAGTAGGAGAGCTGGATTCGAGTCCAGTAGCACCTTAGAGACCAACAAGATCTTCAGGGCAGGAGTTTTCAAGAGTCCTATTTCCCTTTGTCAATACTAAAGATGCCTCCAAAGGTGGAGAGGCCCACTGATCACCTTAGACTACGAATCAACCCAGTGTGGCAAAAGCATACTGTTGTGAAGACCCAGGGGAAAAAATGGAAAAGTAGGGGGAGAGTCATTTTGTTTATTTTTTCCCCACTTTGAAAGCATGGGGGGGCACACCCAATTGGTTTTGTCTTCTCCAGGCTTTCAGCTTAGATTTTCAGTTCAGCTCAGATCTTCTTGGGCTCAGCCCCCTACTGCTTCCCTTTGCCCTACACCCTTTACTTGGCCACCTGTGTTGCACTGATTCACATGACCATTCTGGTGTCATTAAGTGAATTTCTGGTCATCATTTCTTGAAGGAGATCTATAGAGTCACCTCTGTTTTAGCCTTTAAATGGGCCTCCACATGGTTATTTACCAGAAGGTGGCAAGAAAACCATTGCCAGGAAATTGGCAAAGTGACATCAGAAAAGCTCGTACCTCCTCTACCTACCACATAGTCCTAGATCTGGAGTTTTCACAGTCAAACTTCCCAAGTCAGGAAATTGTCAAAACACAGAACACAAGTAAGTAAGCATGCCATTTTCAATCTCAGTTTTGGGGCAAGCAGATCAAAAGAAGGCATGCTGTCAGATACCAGAGATGAAGCCCTTACGATAGTAGGCAGGGGAATTAAGACTCCACTGATCAGTCACACTGCAAATGAACATTAACAGATTTGGACTTCTATTTCTGGCCCAATGAAGATATATTCTGGACATATGGCAAACAGACAAGCTTTAGGCCTCTCCTCTGCAGGGAGCCCTTCCCCACTTTGAGGGAGTCCCATCTCTAGATTTTCCTGGTTCTCTTCTATTTATTTTATCTAAGTGGATGTAAAAAGCTCATTGCACTGTCAATTTTATTTTCTTTTTTTTTCTTTTTGCACACTGGCAGATAAAAATATCAAACATGTAAACAAGCTTTTAACGCCAGCACACTGTAGCAAAAGATTATTAAAAACTTATAAAATTATAAAACAAAAGCATTGTAAGTGTCACCCGGATTAATAGCTGTTCAGTCCCGACGGGGACTATTCTTGGAACGTTCTTCTACTATGAATTAAAACCCATAAGTGCCAGATGTAATTCTTTTATCTTTCTTTAAGTGTAGGGTAAAAATATTCTTATCCCGTTCTTTTCAACAGAACACCAATACAAAAGACGCTCTCTGTTTCCAAACCACTGCTTAACAAGAGAATCACTGCTTGCCAGTTGCTCCATCTCCCAAGGATTTTATTTCAATTGTATTTTGAAGTTTCATGTCTCAGCAAAACTGGCTTGCCTCCCAAAAGCCTTTAAAATCAAACAGTCCTGCTGAACGAGAAGCAGAGGAGCAATTGGCCTTGCAAACGTTCATGCAATGAACTAGGAAAACAACTGCATGCAGAATTCTGGACCACGAGTTTCTCTTTCGGATTGCTCCACACATTCATCAAGCTGGTGTCTGAGCCAGGACATCACCCCCGCTTCTCACATTACTATTTTACAGACTTCTACAGCTGCCTCATCTCTCCACAAGATCCAGAGTAGAACCAGCAGGAAATCTAAGCTCTGCCAGGTGCTTCATTACAATCTGTCCCAAATATTCTAGTACATGGTATTCCAATGCCATCCTCCAGATCTTCACAGGAACAAAAACCAGGTGTCAATTAAGTGATGATGACCAATTTCCTAGATCAATTTAAAAGGCTGTCACTAAAGTTAATATTCAAAATTTTAATTTATTTTAAAGAGTTTGGGATGAGTTCACTGTATACATTGACACTACAATACTGGCACTTGGGGGGGGATCAGAAAAAACACAGCATAACTAAATCTCTGACTGGGGATAAGTAATTACAGCCATTTAAGAATTAATCACAAAATCTTTAAAATCATTATTTTAGCCAAACTTTGAAGCCAGTGTGGTGTAGAGGTTAGAGCTTCAGAGCAGGATCTGGGAAGACCCGGATTCAAATTTCCCATCTGCCACAAGGCGTGACTGGTGACCCTGAGGGCATCACTCTCGCAGCCTAACCTACCTCACAGGGGTTTTGTGAGTATAAAATGAAGGAAGGAGTAAGGATGGGCACAAACCGAACCACGAAGCAAAATTCATGATGAATTTTGCCCTGTTCATGGTTTGCGAACAGAAGTTCATGATGGGTCTACCATCACGAACTTCCATGAACTTATAAAGCAGTCAATGGCTGTTTGTGGATAGAGCAGAAAGCATGGGTTTAAAAGGACTCCGATCCCCTTTAAAGCCCTGCTTCTGTTCCCCGCAAAAGCTGCAAAAACAGCAGTCAGCTGCTTCATATACAAACAACACAATGTTATAGCTCAGCTGTTTCAGGCCATCTTCTGTAGTCCCCTTAAAGTTTAAAGGGACTGCACAAGACAGCCTGAAACAGCTGAGCAGCAGGGAGCAAGCCCTTTCAATGGGCTTTGTGGGGCCATGAACTGGTTTGGTTCATGAACAAACCACTCAGTTCAGTTTGGTTCATGGTTTGGTTTGTGATTTGGTCACGAACCACAAATCCCATTTTCCCGGTTCATGCCCATCCCTAGTAAAGAGAACTGTGTAGGAGCAGAATAAAAATGAATTTGACAAACAGGCTGGAATACATGACCTTCTAAGATATATCCAGAACTACAGTTTATTCTAAACAGGGGTCCCCAACCTTTTCAAGTCTGCAGAAACCTTTGGAATTCTGACACAGGGTGGTGGGTGCAACCACAAAAATGGCTGCTTCAAGAGGTAGAGCCAATCACAAAATGTCAGGGACTGAGGTTATACATAACTCTAAGTAATTCATCAACATTTCAGGGAGAATCTCTGTTTAACAGGATATCTTTTGAAATTAACATATTTTTAAAAAAATATTTCCTTTTATATACACAGTGAAGATCCTTGTGCAGTTGCTGAAGCAATTTTTGAAAATTCTGCACAGCCAATCAGATCTCCAATGTCCCTGTAGGGCAAAAGCCCCACGTGGCAATACCCACTTCCTATGGCGGGTGCCACAGCATCTGAAGACACCACGTTGGGCGCCCCTTTCTCAGCCACCAGATATGTTATTGTTTCACCTCACTAAGTAAAGAAAATATTTCGTCAGGCTTCCCCATAAGGGACACAAAAGATCAACCAGTATCCACTTGCTCTGGGGCGCTCTTATGTTGCATTTCACAGGAAGTTATGAACTGTTATCCAAGCCACAAAAGTAATATTTAGCCAATAACACTACACTGCTTTCAGGTATTTAAAGTGTTTTACATGAGTTATTTTGTTGTAATCCTTTCCACAATGTAAGTCAGGAATATGATCCCCCAAACTGCTGGTGTGGAACTGAGCCTGAGAACCTGTGGCCGGCCTCACGGTAGGACTTCCTGATTCTTAGGCAATAATCGTACCAGATTCCAAACACGGGGCAGAGTCAAAGAAAAGTCTGTTCCTTCCCTGGTGACCTACTGTACCTTCCCAAAAAGACACATTCCACACTTTGAGAATCACCATTCAAATCAGGATGGTAAATATTAATGAGGGGTTTTTTTAAGTAAAAAACCAGATTTTCTTTAAATTGGATTTTTAAAGAAATTATAGCAAATGATTCTTTAAAAAATATTACCTGATTTAAAAGGAAACCCATACATTAAGCCTACACATCTAATCATTCAAAACTGACTGACGACGATCAAATAATTCAAGGTTGGAATCTGACATGAAGTTAAGCATTGCCAGTGACACAGTAACACTGCAATCCCACGCAGAAATTACTCCACATTTACTCCCTGTGATTCTGGTAGGCTCAGAATGAAGAAACTGCAATTATGTAGAATGCTAGCAGAGGATTGGGAGCTATCCAGTGTATTTCACTGAGTGAAACATGTATGACTATCTATCAGCTGGACAGAAGTCATGGGTGTGTGCTCAGTGCAAGGAGCTCCTGGTTCTCAGGGAACAAGTTCGCACCCTTGAGGCCAAAGAGGCTGACCTGGAGAAGCACAGACAGTCAGTTAGGCACACGGATAAGATTATCGGAGACTTGTCAGATGTACCCTACTCCAAGGATGGCAGCCCCGCCTCTTTCAGGGAGCATGAGGGGCAAGGGGAAACAGGGCACCATGCTGAAGAAAGGGGGAATGTTCTCTTAGAAGGGAGTCCTTCTGTAGTTGGTGAAGAGGTATCCCTTCGCATCAAGGAACCACTCCTGAGCAGGAAAAGAGGGGGGCGCTTAATAGTTGGTGATTCGATCCTTAGTCATGTAGATGGCAGGTTGAGAACCTGTATACTGACCGCATGGTGACTTGCCTACCTGGTGCAATAGTAGTGGACATTACACATGGTCTAGATAGGCTGGTAGACTGTACTGGGAAAGAGCTAGTGGTTGTGGTACATGTTGGTACCAATGATGTGGGGAAATGTAGTTGTGTGATCCTGGAGGAAAAATTTAGGTTGCTGGACAGGAGACTCAAGGCCAGGACCTCCAAGCTAGCCTTCTCAGAAGTGCTGCCTGTTCCACACGCAGGGCCAGCTAGACAGGCATAAATTAGGAGTCTCAATGGGTGAATGAGATGAGATTGTAGGGAGGAAGGTTTAAGTTTTACATCTGTTAGGTACTGGGATGCTTTTTGGAACAAGCAGAACCTGTACAAAAGAGATGGCCTCCACTTGTCCTAAGAAGGAACCAGGCTGCTGGCACTTAAAATCAAAAAGGTGGCAGAGCTAATTCCTGGAGGAAAGGCGACAGGAGATGAAATGTCTCTGGTTCAAGATGGCTCACCTCTAAGAGATGAAGGGGTACCTGTTGCTGTTCTATAGGGAAATGGATTAGGACTGGCCACTGACTGAGAGGGTGACAATACTGACTGCCTAGCAAGGTCTAGAGGCCAAAGGAGGAAGGTCGTAGGCCCAAAGTGGGGAATTACAGATGTTTTATATGCAAATGCTTGAAGTGTCCAAGGTAAAACTGCGGGAGCTGGAATGCTAAGTGTCAGAGGAAAAAAATAGACATTGTGGCCATTTCAGAAACTTGGTAGCATGAGGAAAATCAGTGAGATACAGTGATTCCTGGATATAAATTATATCGGAAGAACAGGGAAGGAAGAGTCAGAGATGGAGTGGCTCTGTATGTCAAAGAGGGTATACAGTTCAGTAAAACAGGGAACCTAAGAGAAACAGATTTGCTTACAGAAATGCTATAGGTGGAAGTAGTGGGCCCAAAAGGAAGCTTAACACTAGGAGTCTGTTATCACCCAACAGATCAAAGGTTCGAGGATGATTTAAAAACAGCAAAAAAAATTAAGGAAAGCAGCTAGACTAAATAATGGTGTCATAATAGGTGATTTTGGCTACCAACACATTGATTAAGTCAATATGTATTCAAGTCAGGAGAAAGACTGGGTTTTTAGATACTCTCAATGAATATGCCATGGAGCAGATGGTCACAGAAGCTACCAGGGGAGAGGTGATCCTGGACTTGGTCCTAAGTAATGCTCAAGACCTGGTGAGAGACATAGCACCAGTTGGGAACAGTGACCATAATGCTATTAAGTTTAACATTTATGTAAACAAGGAGTTGCTCCAAAAGACCAACACAACAACCACATTTAACTTTAAAAGGGTAACTTCTCTCAAATGAGGGGACTTGTGAAGAAAAACTGAAAGGAACAGTAAGGGGGGTCAAATCCCTTCAGGACACTTGGAGACTAGTTAAAACTACAATATTAGAAGCACAAATAAAATGTATACTGCAGGTTAGGAAAGGCATGATTAGGTATAAAAAAAGACCTGCATGGTTAAAGAACAGAGTAATGGAAGCAATAAAAGGTAAGAAGAGTGTTCTTTTAAGCAGTGAAGACTAGTCTGAGTGAGGTAAATAAAAGGGAGCACAGGCTTTGGCAAATAAAATGCAAGTCGGTGATCAGAGAGGCAAAAAGACACTATGAGGAACATATTGCAAAAAAGCATAAAGAACAACAATAAAAATTCCTTCAAATACATTAGAAGAAGAAAACCAGCCAGGGAGGCAGTGGGATGACCAAGGGTTAAAAGGATTACTAAAGAATGACGGGGAAATGGCAGAGAAGCTGAATGCAGTTTTTGCCTCTGTCTTCACTGTGGAAGGTAGGAGGTGCTTGACCACTTCAGAACCTCAGATTTCAGGACTGAAGTGATGAGAGAGGAGGTCCTATGACTGATGGACAAATTAAAAACTGACAGGTCACCAGGTCCAGATGGCATATGTCCAAGAGTTCTGAAAGAACTCAAATGTAAACTTGTGGATCCCTGACAAAAATATACAGTCACTAAAATCTGCCTCTTTCCCAAGGTCTCAAAAGGTAGCTAATGTAACCCCCATTTTTTAAAAAGGTTCCAAACGAGATCCAGGAAATTACAGGCCGGTCAGTCTAATTTTGATACCGGGTAAGTTGGTGGAATCCGTTATTAAAGATAAAATTAACAGGCACTAACGAACAAAAGCAATTGAGGAAGAATCAACATGAAAGTATTTCCTTTTGTCTGTCCTGAACCTATAGCCCATCAACTTAGATGTTATGGAACACAGAAAAAAAGTTATTTAAAGAGTTATTTTAAGACTGATTAACACATGGAATCCACTGCCACAGGAGGTGGTGGCGGCTACAAGCATGGACGGCTTCAAGAGGGAATTAGATAAACACATGGAGCAGAGCCACAGAGTATAGATAGGAACTCTGGGGCAAGTGATGCTCTGTATTCTTGGTGCTGGGGGGGGGGCAACAGTGGGAGACCCTCTAGTGTCCTGGCCCCACTGATGGACCTCCTGATGTCACCTGGTATTTTTGGCCACTGTGTGACACAGAGTGTTGGACTGGATGGGACATTGGCCTGATCCAATATGGCTTCTCTTATGTTCATATGTCCTTTCTATCCACTTTCCCCACCCTGTGCATAATTTATATTTTATTCCCACTGAACTTTACAATGTATTCTTTATCTACTACAGTTTCTGTTGGAGCATGGGATTTTTGATCTTCCAAGCAAAAGAACTGGACAGTTGGACCCAAAAGTTGTTTTTGACAATTCACCTGTGCCTCTTCATACTCAGTACTGCCCCCTGCATCCTAATGGAACAACATTTTGGATAGCAATGTGGGCTGAAGAAGGAAACGACAATAGACATTTGTGCAAGCAACTTGCAGAAAATGACTTTAGGATTCAACAGCCTTTGGACTGCTGAGTTTATAAAAGACATATAGAAGCAGAGCCTTCAGGAATGAGAAGGTTGGAACAGACCATGACTGACAGGAGAAGAACAATGCATGCCTACACTAGAGAAAGAAGTAAAAACAAATGTATAAAACAATGTCAGAAAGATCCACAGGGAACTGATACAGGCTGAGTTCAGACTGGCAGCTTGCCCTGCTACAGCCACGTTTCAGCCACGTTTTACAAGCAGATTAAAGGAGGCATTCACACAGGCACATCTGCCTGGCGTTCCCCACCCATAAACCCGTGCTGTTCCACTTCACTCCCACATTTAAAAGATACCTGGTAAAAGCGGTAGCAAATCCCTGAGAGCCCATTTATCCCGCTTCATTCCACTTCCAGGAAGTGTGAACGCCAACCTTTAAAAGCCAGGAGCAACCCGCGTTGCACATAAGGCAGCAGCGATATGATTGGCTGTGCTCCGCCCTACCGCCCAATGCAGAGCCAGCACAACGGGATCCTCCCCAAATCGCCCTGATGTGCATGAGCACATATGCGCACATGCACACACAGCCGAATTACCAGGAAAAAGCCATTTACAGCCGCGCCTCCGGGCCAGCAGTCTGAACACTCCCACGCGCCTCTTCCTGGTATGCTGCTGTATCAGTTGGCGCAGTGTGACCGGGAAAACCCAGAACAGTTTGTTCCAGGGCTTTTTTGCCACAACTGGCTCCCGCTTCAAACTGCCAGTCTAAACTCAGCCACAGAGGGACCATAACAATGGTGTAAGGTGAGCAAGTAAAGTGGCTCTCACTTTCAAACAAGTGTGCAGGTAACTGTGCTAATCATATGTGAAGCTACTACTTGAAGATTTTTAGGCATATCAGCTACACAATTTAACAATAAAAGTGCTGCTTTATAGGGACTCTGGCAGGAACTGAAAGCAAAAACATTGTCTAATCAAAGTAAAAGAAACCTATATACTGGTGAACCTAACAGCCTACCGGCAAAATAGAGATAGTTCCAGATTAGGATAATTAAGATCAAGGGCTATGCAAAGAATGTGTCTTACAGAGAAGTGTGAGGAACAGAGTAATTGATTTCACCTGTTTTTTTAATAATCTGGGTAGGCATGTTGGCCTTGTACCTATTGTGTATACTCTTTTATTGTACCAAATAAATATGTAATTAAAAAGAGGGGGGAAATCCGAGGCAACTAAAGTGGGATATAAATGTTTTCAGTAATTAAACAAAAAACAACTTTAATTAAATCAAAGTTCTCTTAAGATCAATGGTTTAAATCATCTTGCTCTAAATCACTCCCCTCCGGACCTTGTGCAAGAAACATGGGACACACAGCCTTATTTCCATGAGCAATAACTCTACCACACATTTTGCCACCATCAGAATGAACCTGTCCCAAACAGGAACACCACCAGAGGCCAAGTCAATTGTGGATAAAGCAATTATTGGGCACAACACTCACCTCACCTCTCCTTGGAATGCTATGAACAATCTTTGGGAGACCATCAGCATAGGGAATACAAAAAAAGAAATTGCTCTGGGGGTAGGGGGATATACAGAAAGCTTGAAAAAACATTAGTGTTATAGCAGAAACTTCCTATGCCCAAGAGTTTCCACATCCTCAACACAGATTGGAGATTTCGATTGAAGCTGGAGACTTCAGTCAAGATACAGGTATCTAAAAACACAACCACCAATAGCAAAACTTGCTACACAGAAGAAGGTGAGCTTCTTCATACCTGGACACGAATCTGGGTGAACTCAGTAGACAGTGATGCCAGAAAATGCCACCAAGATACAGCTGCTAGGACATTTTCTGGAGTACTGGTTGCACAATGGTAGCATGGTGGGCCACTTAAAAACCTCAAAGGAAAAAAAAATCCAATTATCCTGACAAATGTCCACAAAACCGAAGCTGCCTCCTACTTCACAGCTTGAGTTTTAAGAAAAATCATCAACAAGGAGACTTAAAAATCAGCAGATCTCTCCTCAACTCATCAGAATCTCAGCTCTTAATGTCTACAACGGCAGTTCTTGTGTGACTAATCCAAAAAGGAGGGAATTTAAGGGTCATGTGATAATAAACAAGTAACTGTCTTATCACACGTGAACAGGCTACTCAACTACCAGATTTATCATAATAAAAGGAAGATAGTCATGAAAAAGACAATCTCATTGTTCCTCTGCAAATCTATGTACACAGAAACCCTTACCTCTTAAGTGCTAAGTTTACCCTTTACCTCTTAAGTGCTAAGTTTCAAGAAAGTTCAATGAACAGAAGATTATTTGGAGTGGAATACATCTGCGCAAGGAGCTAAATACAAGGAGAAAGGGGTGAGCAGTAAAAACGAAAGGGACACTTTTTGAGCAGAATACTCCACAAGCCTTGGGATCTTTCTGTCTATAGCCTGAGGTTTGTCATATTCTCTCCCTGGAGAAGAAAACCTATAATGTCAGCAGGCCATAAAAGAGATCCCGGGGGGGGGGGATATGTATGTGTGTATAACCAAATCAGGAATTTTTTGATATCACTGTAAAACTAATCTAAAAACGAAACCTTCATCTGGTTGTAGATAGTACGATTACAACAGCAAGAACAAATCTTTATGTTGAAAACCATGATTTAAATCTAGTCTTACTGACTAGTGATTTAAATTGTGTTTTAAATCAAAGCCACCCTGATCACTGGTATTCAGAAGTCTGCTGCTTCTGTATAAGGAAGTTTACTTTAGTCACCATGGCCAGCAGCTGCTGGTGGAACTGTTCTCAATGGATCTCTCTAGCCTTCCCCCGCCTTGAGAGCCATCACTTACATCCACTGGCCATTAATTCCACAATTTAATTACTCATGGAATAAAGTAGTAGTTCCTTTTGTCTGTCCTGAACCAATTGCCCAACAACTTGATTGGGTTCTAGTATTATTTATTTTATTTATTTATTTTATTACTAGGAATAAGGCCCGTTGTGGAAATAAATACAACGGGCTCTAGAAAGAGGCTCTGGGAGAGTGCCCCGGCTTTGAGCACTCAGTGACAATTTGCTGTGGCAATCTCAGCAGGGTATAATGACAGAGTCCACCATTTTCTCCAGAGGAACTGATCTTTGCTACCTGAAGAGCAGTAGTAATTTTGAATGATCTCCAGCCCACCCCCAAGATTGGGAACAGTGGTTCCCCAGGAGGGAGTGGCTGGTTTGGAGGGTGGAGTCTATGGCATTGTACCTGTCTGAGGTGCCACCCCTCCTCAAACCTCATCCTCTCCAGGCTCCATCCCTCAAATCTCCAGGAATTGGCCACCTGGAGTTGGCAACCTGATCAGGACTGGGCCCAATGAATTTTCTTCCAAAGGCCAACATAGGTGTGGAAAGGGCCCTTTACAGAGGAGAAAGTACAGGTGCCAACTCTGATTAGGGAAATACCTGGAGATTTGGGAGAGTGGATCCTGTGGAGGGCAGCATTTGGGGGGGGGGTTTGGAAGGACTCAGCAGGGTGTAATGCCATAGAGTCTGCCCTCCAAAGCAACAATTTTCTCCCAGGGAACTGATCTCTGTCATCTGGAGGTCAATTGTAACAGTGGGAGATCTCTAGGTCCCACCTGGAGATTGGCAACCCTAGGGGAAAGTCAGCCACACAGCGGGGAGTTGAAGAAAATGGTTTGATGGTCGCTGGCCCACCTTGTTAGCCAGCCAGCCATGCTGAAGCTAAGCAGGAGAAAGAGCCTTTTTCCATTTATTCTGACAGGAAAATGGCCATTGGGGAGGGGGTTATGGCCGGGGGAGGGGGTTATGCTGAAAGTCCTGTTTTTTTGCTCACAGAACCGAGCTTGGCTGCCTACCAACAGCCACTGAGGGGACAGTCCCTCACAGGAGTCAAGAGAACTGTCTTCCTCAGGAGAGAGACCTGTCTGCCAGTAAATCTGACATGCAAATCTGTCTGAAGGGGGAGTGGTTGGGGAAGAGGAGCAGACCCAGCACCCGGCCAATGGCACGTGAGTACTCTTGAGTGGCGGCTGATGGGCCAATGGCTGAGGGAGGGCATTTTACAGCCAATGGGAGTGCATGGAATCTTACGAAACCAAAAGATAGTTATTATAAGGAGAGATTTACATTTCTACCCCACCTTCCCCATGAACGGGCTCAGGGCAGCTCACAACAAGGCACAGAGTGCTGATACATAAAATATATAAAACAAGATAAAACATTAAAATACAACAATTACAATCAAAGATGCACGATTAAAAACCCGAATGAAATGGATAACTCCCGACATCTTGCATAGCGGGGGGGGGGGCATAGATGCCCAGCGGTACTGATCTATAATGGAACGATGGTGGCAGTGGTACTGGCGGCTCCTACTCGAAAGCCTGGCGGAAGAGCTCTGTATTACAGGCCCTGCGGAACTGTAGAAGGTCCCACAGGGCCCTGATCTCCTCCGGGAGCTCATTCCACCAGGTAGGAGCCACCACTGAAAAGGACCTGGCCCTTGTTGCAGCCAGCCTGGCCTCCTTAGGGCCCAGGGTCACCAGATAACATCGTGACCCCGACAAAGTGCTCTTTGGGGCATATGTGGGGAAATGTGGTCCCTCAGGTATGCCAGACCCTGAGAGAAGTAGAAACAAACCTCTCTCCATAAATTTCTATCATGTGTCCCCCACCACCACCATGTTCTAGATGGGAAAAGTCCCAGACTCTTTAGCCTTTCCTCATAGGAAAGATTTGTCCATCCCCTAATCAACTTGATTGCCCTCCTCTGTGCTTTTTCCAGCACTGCAATGTCATTTTTGAGATATGGCAACCAGAACTGCACACAGCATTCCAAATGAGGCCATACCATTGCTCTACACAAGGCCATTATAAAATTGGCTGTTTTATTTTCAATCCCTTTCCTAATACCCCCGGCATGAAGTTTGCCTTCTTCACTACAGTCCCACACTGAGTCCACATTTTCATCTTTAAACCTGAAATGATAAGGATTTGTTTACTGCTTATGCATTTCAAGTCTGTTACTGAAAACCCACAGAGAGAAATTTGAGGCTCTGCTGAGTTAATCCTGTTCCCTCCTCCCTGTATCTGAGGCTGTTTCTAATTAATGTTTAAATGGTAGAATTGTTCATAGTTTGAATCGCTGCTTTTTAAAATGAAATTTACATCCCTAATTTAAAATGTATTTTTAAAAACCTAAATATTTAACCAAATTATTATCGATGTAATTAAGAAATGGTTAGCCTTCTGCAAATAGGAGCTAGAGTTTTGAATGCATGGAAGAGAGCGTGGAAGGCAAGGTGAACACCTAAGAACGTCTACTGCTGTCTATGTATCTTGGTGCCCTCATTTCCAGTGTTATCACAATAAGCAATGGAAAAGGAGCACTCTGCCAAAAGCAGGGGAGGAAAGGACTAAAACCCCACCAACATGGCTACTGAGGCAGGATATACTGCCCATCCCTAGAAGGACTATGACTGCATCACACAACCATGAGGAGAAGATTGCAGCTGTAGTAGGTGCAACGTTGCATCCTCGCCTTTCGTTCTTGCCATCTTTGCACTTCTAATTGGTTTATGCTATTTCATCACAAGCAATGTAAGGGGCAAAATATATGACCTTTGTCTGCATGTCACCACACAGGAATCATAACTTGAACTCAAACAGAATCAAACTGCTAATCCTAGGACTGCCATGAACACAATTCTGGACCATAAAGCAAAGTATTCTTTCATCCTGTAATGTCTTTCCTTTATTTATTACCCATTCTTTGGATGCAGACTATGACCTGTGAATTCAAAAGCATATCTCTTTCTCTTTCTTTTCTTCTTTTTAATGTTTCATTCCAGCACCCGGTGTTGGTTTGGTGAGACAGTTACAAACGCAATGCATTAAAAGTGCGTGAAAATCTGCCATTTGGCTCTCAGGGCAACATCAAAAGGCAAAGCTACTAATGAGCAGCTGCAAGAGAGAAGCAGCATTTCAACATTACACACAGGAAAGGGCATAATAGCACTATCACCAACCCCAGCTAATTTGCATCACTTTGCATCAGCAGTGCTTCAAGGTTTGGCACCGTGCTTGCCTAAACAAAAGAGGCCACAACCAGCACACATTTGACCTTCAAAATTTGCTATGATTTTAATACCTAACAAAGGGCGCAAATGTCTGGCACGTATTCCCTCCGCCTTCTGCAAGCTGTCAGGAACAAGCCAGTGGGAACGTCTGCACAGGACTCCTTGCAACGAGTGGGCTGCTGCTCTTCCTCAGACAGAGCTCATTTACGGAAATGTGCAAAGAAACTGCCACAAAGACTGAAAGATGCTTGGGAGACGCAGTTCCTTTCTCAGCCATATCAAGGAGGCTCCGAGATTTGTTTTACATATTATGCAACATTTTTATTTATTTCCTTTATTTGTACCCTACATTTCTCTGCAATATCTGGTCCTCCATGTTATTCTGACAAAAACTCAGTGAGAGGATGTGACGGGCCCAAGGTTACCCAGCCAGCTTCCGTGGTAGAATGGGGATCTGAGCCGAGGTCTCCCAGATCTGAGTCCAACACTCTAACCACTACCCCAACAGCACTCATCTACATTGCATAAATGTCTTACTTTTGCCTCAGTTTCCACCTACTCAGTGTTCCCTCTAAGCTGAGTTAGTGTGAGCTAGCTCACAGTTTTTTAGCGTCTGGCTCACACATTTTTGTCTTAGCTCAGGAAGGGTGGTTCCAGAGCAAACTAATTTACGCAGTAGCCAAATCGCTCGTTCACAACTTTAATGCCAGTCGCTCACAAAGTAGAATTTTTTGCTCACAAGACTCCACAGCTTAGAGGGAGCATTACTCCTACTCATGACATAAATAATATAACAACATTTTCAGAACTTAAAATCCTGTAAATGGCTTAACTAAAATTACTGGTACACCTGGTCAAATATTCAGGCCTATAACATTTATAGGTTCCTAGCACCTGCTATCAGCCGTAATTGAGTCACTTAACTATAACCAAGTTTGAATCCAGTGGCACCTTTCAGGCCAACAGAGTTTAATCTGATGAAGTATGCATGCACACGAAAGCTTCTACCCAGAATTAAACTTTGGTGGTCTTTAAAGGTGCCCCACTGGACTCAATCTTTGTTCTGCTGCTTCCGACCAGCACGGCTACCCACCTCAATTATAACCAAGACAAGACAATTCTCACGCATGCAAACATGCTTCTGTCCATAGGTCATCCTGAATCAGGTCCAAGTACATGTGTAAAATTGGCACATGGGGCTAGGAAGAAGGAAAACAGAACCCAAAGCTTGAGCCTGGGCCAGGGGCTCTTTTTGTAGCAGGAACTCCTTTGTGTATTAGGCGACACACCCCTGATGGAGCCAATCCTCCAAGAGCTTAGAATAAGCGCTGTAACAAGAGCTCTGTAAACTCTTGGAGGATTGGCTACATTAGGGGTGTGTCGCCTAATATGCAAAGGAATTCCTGCTACACAAAGAGCCCTGCGTAACCACCCCCCAGGGGATAACCAGTGTTACCTAGATAGTATATACCAGCCATCTCCTTGGGTGCACTCAAAGGGAGGCTCACTACAACAAATTTTAAGAACCATAGCCAATGAATGAAAAAACCTGTAGATGGATTCCAGTGCCTCTTGTTGAGTACTGTCAATCCGCCCCCCAGTACACAAGCCATTCAGGTAAATGATATGTATATTACCACGTTCTGCTTTCCCCCAAACTGCATGTACAAGGATGGAAAATATTTTGAATTCTTAGCAGCCAGAATCAACATCCAGGCATTACCCCTCTGCACGAAAACCTTTTAAGCATCCAGAACATTTTAGGACTCTGATGATTAGACGCCTGAGATATCTCCAGCTCCAAGTATGAACATGGACAACACTAGTGTCAATGTAATGCAAGTCAGACCAGAATTATGCTACTCATATCTGAACGTCATTTGTTCTTCTGGTACAAAATAGCACTTCAAAACTTACAGGTGCTTCACTAAAATGGGAAGAGGGGGCTGACTGCATATACGTTGAAGGTCTTCAGTGACCAATAAAACGAGGGGTGGCGTTCTCTTTAAATTGGGAAAATAAAACGTTCTTTTAGTCTTAACTCGACTGCTGTTTGTTGTTCCCTCCAGATTGATGGCAGCAGGTGAGGTTTCTCCTCCTCCCTCCTCCCACGTCAATTGTTTCTGCTACCACCCAACCCATGCCAATTTGTGACATGATAGATAGACAGACGATAGACAGACCGACAGATATGTCCATCTCTTCTTTCAGAGTTAAGGAGCCAATCTTTTATTTGCTCCCAAAGGCAAAAGTAATTATATCTTGTAAAATACATCTGGAGGTCAGCCAGTAAAATATGAAGGCACTTTTCAATCTGGAGCACAGCCACGGTCTTTTAAACTCTGAAAATTCATTAAATTAACATTAGATTAAGTGCCCCCTTTAAAAATAAAAACTCGACTGGTCAGGACCGAGATGCTCAAGTCCATACGTCAATATGTTCAAGGATTACATATAAAAAGCTTTCTAATACTATATTTAAAAATGTCTCATTCTCGGCATGGGCATACATGAAGAGGAGCCATCTGCTGGATCTATAAATCAAGGTCTGGGTTACAAAAGAAACGAGGTTTTAATTTGAAAAGTAAATTAGGGTGTCACTATCACTGGACACAGAAACTGTAAACAAAAGGAAAGGCTGTTTTGAAACATGTGTTGAGGGGGTGCCAGGGAAGCCTTTGTTCCCTTCCCACTGGGTGACCGCAGCTGAGGCATAACTCTATTGCAGACTTCTTCACAAATCCCCCCCATCTAACACCCGCTTCTCCCTTCAATCCATTTTCAGCTACTGTAAACAGCAGACAGGTCTTTATTATTATTATTATTATTGGCATAATGTGGTCGATGGAGCTCTCCTTTTCACTGTGGTGGCCTTCTTTTCTTCTTGATGATCTTTTTTTTCAAGGGGGTTAAGACTCAGCAAGCTAAAGTAGGCCCACTGTGTCTGGCCAAGGGAGATTTGTCTCTCTAAAGCTTATACCAAAAACTCTTTTTGGTCTCTAAACACTCCAATCTAACTGCGCTCCAAGTAGCAGTCTCATTGTCAGGATTCGGTTTTAGCTTTTTACTATTTGTAATTGGATTCTCTATGTTATGCTGGTCCTGACGCTTCCTACAAGTTTCTGATGCACACCCTCAAGTCACCTGGATAATCATCACTGATCGTAGCAATAGTAAAGAAGTATCCTTTAAAAATGGAGGGCCATTAATACACCTAACAGTCACCTCTGGAAAATGCTTCTCACCCTCTTTGTCCTCTGATGCTCTGTTCACATCTTCTGATAGTAAACAACAAAAGTCTGGTATTTGGCAGCAGGCCAGCATGGAAGATGTTTTTTTTTAAACCAACAAGACTGCAGTTCAGAAAAACTGACAGAGATTCATATTTGGCTGTCATTAAAGCAAGAAGGTATTCTAGCGATGTGCAGAAAAAAGAATGACAATATGTTCGGTAGAGGGGCTAGTCAGAAGCAATTTCACCCATACGTCTACTACCAAACCTATTTCTGTTTCTTATCTCTCTTCCCTTTTTTATCTTATACCAGCAGATAATAGATTAATTTTATTAAATATATGGCAACTGAGGAGTGGTGTTAACAAGTAGCTGGATGTCTCATAGATGGAGAAAGGGCACAGTTAATACAAGAACCTGAAGGACTGCCTCTGTCAATAGGAGCCCACATGCCAACTTAGTTCCACGTGCAACATGCCCTGCTGGCTTGTTACCTTTTTTCAACAAAAAGATTGTGCCTCTGCACTAGCAACTCCAGTGTAACCGAATGGCCTACCAGAGGACATGCTAAGGGCACCTTTAACACCAGAGTTTTGCAGGGCTTGCAAAATTGCCTTTTACCGAGAATTATTTTTTTGCCCAAGTGCTACTTGATTTATTGATTCTCCCCCCAATTGATTTATTTGTATGCTTTTATTTGTGAGTGATTGTAAGCCACCTTGGAACTTTGGAAAGGCATGGCATAATTTAAAAAAAAAAAAACAAGCATATTTAACAGGCTCGTATCAGAGATGCAGGGGTGGTTCATAAAGCAGATCACAGGCAGCAAACAGGAGGCCATGATAGATGTGGCTTGTTGAGGAAGAAATCTCAAGAGTGAGTGGCATTTCGCAGGAAGCCACATCTATCATAATGATCATGGGGATTTAAGTACTAGGATATGACCCATCCTGCAAGAATGTGCCAAACGACAAAGCTGAAGGAGCCTGTGGCACGGCACAAAAACAGCCGGTTAGGGGTGGACATTAGCAAAGAAGACTTAGTATTAATGGGAGCAGTGGTGAAGTGATGTTTACTTGGAAGACCAGATGCCTAGGGACTAGGACTGGGAAAATCCCTATCTGTGTTGACATCTAAGAAATTTGAACTTATATTTTCCAGACTAAGTAGGGATCCAGCGGTGACTCTACTAATGATTGTATATTATGATGTCCAATGCTCCCTCTGAGCTGTGGAGTCCTGTGAGCAAAAATTCTACTTTGTGAGCTACTGGCATTCAAGTTGTGAGCAAGCAATTTGGCTATTGCATAAATTTGTTTGCTCTGGAGCCCTCCTTCCTGAGCGGAGACAAAAATGTGTGAGCCGGAGGCTAAAAAACTGTGAGCTAGCTCACACTAACTCAGCTTAGAGGGAACAGTGATGGTGTCTAAATGTAATATTTTCAACATGTCAGCTGCAATGACATGCGATGGACAGCACAGGCTGGCCTGATCTCCTCATATCTCATGAAGCTAAAAAGGGCCGGCCCTGGGCAGGAGACCACCAAGGAAATCTAAGTCAGCTGCGACTTGACAGCACTTTCCACAAATTGGTCTACAATGAGCATTAATAAATGGAGTGGAATGAAAGATGAGGAACAGTAGAGTCACAGTTGTTAGTTCCAGGATAATTTTGAAGGAGGAAAAGATGGAGGTGGGTGGGTGTGAAGGCCAGTGTGGTACAGTGGTTAGAGAATCACACTAGGATTTGGAAGGCTCATGTTCAAATCCCTACTCTGCCCCAGAAGCTTGCTGGGTAACCTTGAGCTAGTTGCACCCTCTCAGCCTAACCTACCTCACAGCATTGCTATAACGACAAAAATGCAGGAGAAGAGAAAGGCATGAGGTGGTTTGGTTCCCCTGGGGGGAAAGGTAGGGTATAAACGAAGGAAACAAACAAACAAACAAACAAGAGTATGTACACATAATCTTGGTTACATAACTTCCTAATAACACTAAACCTACTGTTCTGAAATTTCTGCACTCAGACTATAAAACACAGTAAAATAATACAATTTCTACACAAATGTATAATAAGAACACCATCACCCTCGTGCTGTCTCAAACGTATAGTCGAAGTACTCCACTTAGAACATTGTCTGGGTTAAACAGCGTTGAGCGTACCACAACAGTGCAGCGTTAACAGCCATCTGGTACTTTCATGGAAGTACCTAGTACTGGCTAGTATGGTCATGTTTTAGAAACATGGTGAGTTTGGATGAGGTGAACTGTGGGCATAGCAAAGATTGGTGCCATCTCACTGAGTTTTCAAAGGCACCTGGTGAGGCAGCAGCTTGAGTTAGTTTTATTTATGACTTTGGGTATAGGGGAGGTATAATGTTGGCCTTGCAGGACGAAGAAGAAGAAGAGATTGGATTTATACCCCACCATTCACTTGGAGTCTCAGAGCGGCTTACAAACTCCTTTCCCCAGACACCCTGTGAGGTCAGTGGGGCTGAGAGAGCTCTAACACAAACTGCTCTTTCAGGAACAGCTGTGCCAGAGCTTGTGACTGACCCAAGGTCACATCAGCAGCTGCAAGTGGAGGAGTGGGGAATCAAACCCGGATCTCCCAGATTAGAGTCTGCACACTTAACCACTGCACACTTAACCACTACACCAAACTGGATGTCATTGGTTGAGGAGGTACTTTGACCAAGTATGTGAGATCTCTGTGGTAGCTGAATGCTGAGTCTGTGGCACTCTTGCTGCACTAACTGAGAAGTTATCCAGCCACACTGTATGGTGGTGCACTACCTCAGCAAAGAACTTCTGAGAGGTGAAGACAAGGGGCCAATAGGTTCAACTGATATCAACTGTAAGTGGTCCAAGGAAGCTACACACTCCACTTCGTGGGAACTTCAGAATGGATGCGGCTCTGTCCTGTATGTTTTCAATCTAAGACATGTTTGGACTAGACAACTGATAATGATTATGAGATCCCTTAATCCAATTTGTTACTCCTCGTTTAACCTCTCTGTGTTTACACCTTAGCAGTGATACAAGAACTGTAAAAAGTTTCCATCACACATTCCATGCGTCCTTATGGGGAGAAGGATTTCTAATCCACAGAACTGAATACAAAACCAGAGGTGGTATTTTACACCAGGGTACTTAATGAATAGTGCAAATAATAAGAATATGTGTTATACAATTCTATCCTTGGCTGAGCTGCTAGATTCAAATGTCGGACTTGGATGGGGGAGGTCCAAGCTTAAACCTCTGCTCAGGTCATGATGTTCACTAGGTAACCATAGGCCAATCATTCTCTCCATCTAAACTATCTGTCCCAGGTTCAGTCCTGATATCTACAGGTAAAACGACTGGGTAGTAGATGATGTGGTCCATGGGGTCGCGAAGAGTCAGACTCGACTGTGTGACTGAACAACAACAACAAAAGTCGATGATGTGAAAGACACCCTTGAAGGCCGCTACCAGTCTGAGTAAACAATACCGACTTTGATGGACCAATGGTCTGATTCAATATAAGGAAGTATATCATGTGTATATCCCAAAGGACTGCTGTGAGGAAAGATGAGATCACCCCATACATGCAAGCCTCCTGAAGTTCCTCACAGGAAAGGTGAGACAGAAATGTGAGAAATGAGGAATGAGTAAATATGGGCATTGTCCTGGCATCAGGTCCAACAAGGGCATCCACGCAGAGCTTCTGTACTGCTAAGAAAGCTCAATAGTATTTGGACATGATCCCTGGCACAATGCATAGTAGAAGACTGAAAGGAGATGTTTCAGAGCCAGTGTTCCCTCTAAGCTGGGTTAGTATGAGCTAGCTCACAGTTTTTTAGCCTCTGGCTCACACCTTTTTGTTTTAGGTCAGGAAGGAGGGCTCCAGAGCAAACTAATTTATGCAGCAGCCAAATCGCTCACTCACAACTTGATTGCCAGTAGCTCACAAAGTAGAATTTTTACTCACAAGACTCCACGCCTTAGAGGAAGCATTGCTCAGAACTTGGCATGCAGCTGGCATGGGGCCACCATGCCAGTGGTGTTTAGCAGTCCTTAAGACTCAGCAGTGAAGGAGGAAGCCTGGCTTTGACTGGGCCCAACAGGTTGTGGTGACACCATTTACTTCATTTATACCTCACTGTACTCCCCAACAGAGATCTGAAGTGGCTTTACATCATTCTCCTCTCTGCCATTGTATCCTCACAACAATCCCATGAGGTAGGACAGGCTGAGATTGTGTGACTGGCCAAGGTCACCCAGTAAGCTTCCATGGCCTGGTGGGGGCTTTGAATCCTGGTCTCCCGGGTCCTAGTCCGACACTCTAACCACTACACCACACTGGCTCTCATGTGTTCACGTATACCTCACAGGATTGTTGTGCATCTGACAGTGCCCTGTGGTTCACAAAAGTTCCTCCCACAGTAACAGTGTTGGTCCTCAAGATGCCAAAAGGCACTTCCATTAAATCACTTGTAAGAGATCTGATGTGCTGGTGCTGGCCATGAACAGAAGATTACCTGCCCAACCAGGCATGGCCCGTGGCAAAGAGTTCCATTTGTGAGGCACTACCAATGCACTTGTTTTGGTAGTTCTCAGAGCCATTCTGGTGCAGTGGTTAAGAGCACAGACTCTAATCTGGGAGAACTGAGTTTGATTCCCCACTCCTCCACATGCAGCTGCTGGTGTGACCTTAGTTCAGTCCCAAGTTTTCTCAGAGCTGTTCTCTCAGGAGCAGTTCTCAAAAGAGCTCTCTCAACCCCACCTACTTCACAGGGTGTCTGTTGCGGGGAGGGGAAGAGAAAGGAGATTGTAAGCTGCTCTGAGACTCCTTTGGGTAGTGAAAGGTGGGGTATGGATCCAATCTCTTCTTCTATGACAAGTGACTCTCTCTATTCACTGTGCAATAGGCAATTCTTCTTACAATTACCTGTCTTGCCACAGAGGATTTGTTGGGCCCTCAAATGAGGCAACGCCTACTGAGGATACTTCCCATGAATCACGGCAGCTGAGACATCCCTCCTGTTGAACTACATTAAGATGCTCACTCCTTCAACCAGCTTTCAAACGAGAATCACCAAATCCATGGGATGGGAGAGAGCTCCCTCAACGGCTGTCAGCCACACCAGAGAGGAAGTCCACCTCCAGAGACAATCAATAAACCCCGAATGCCGATGCATGGGCTGGGGGCTGACAAGACGGGCAAGCTGTGTCTCCCTGCCGTGCTTTTGGGCCTCCTGGGTGCCACCAGTCGGCCAGCCACCCTGTGACACATGACGGCGGCCCAGCTGGCCTTTTGGGCCGGATCCAAGATGGCCGCCCTCACGCTCTCCCTCAAGCAGGGGCATGGCTGCTTCGCCTGAGGGAACGAAGACCCGCCTCCGCTGCCAGGACCAGGGCTGGCCCCTTTGACCCTGTTTGCACGATGTCAGGGAGGCTGGGGCTGCCCCAAGTGGGGCTTTCTGTCAGTCTGTGGGGATTTCGTTCCAGTGGGGGAGGGGAGGCTGTCATGGAGTGAAACCAGGTCTGCTGGGGGGCCTCAAGGCGCCTGAGGTGCTGGGGGGCTTCACTGGGCCCCTCCCCCGGTTTTTGGGGGGGCCACCTGGTTGTCTTCCACAGGTGAATGAGGATTTGACAGGATTGAGAGACATGCGTGGGGGGGGCTGCATCCACCGCCCTTCCCCCCCCCAGACGTGAGGGGAGGGGGGCGGGGCGCGCGGGCTCCCGAGGGGCGGGGCCGCTCCGAACGTTGGGCTCGCCCGAGACGGGGGAAAAAAAACCAGAGACCCCAACGGCGTTTCCCGCTCGCGCTCTGCCGGGCTCTGATTGGCCGAGGCCTCCGCCCACGCCCCCCCCTCCTCCATCTCGCCCAGCTCCGCGGCTCGCGCCCGCCCGCCCGCCCGCCGCGCCTGCTCCGGCGCTCAGCGGCGCGCGCGGCGCGTCTCTTGCAATGCGCGCAACACGCACGGGAAGGGACCGGAGGGGTGGGGGAGAGATTGCACCCAGTTGGGGGCTTTTTAAAAAAAACCTAGGCCCCCGCCCCCTTCCTCCTCCTCCTCCTCCTCCTCCCGGGCCATTCGTCTCCGCTTCACCTGGCCCCTCTGCACAATTTTTTTAAGCGTCCCCGTTCCCCGTTTATTTATTTTTCATCCCGGCTCTCCTCTCTTTTGACCCCCCCCCCCACGGACTCTGTTTGCAAAATGCATCCCTCCTTCCCCCCTCTTCGCAAACCCCTCCTCCTCTCGCCCCCCCCCCCCCCAGCACGGCAGCGTTTGCAAAATAACAATTGCCCAAAAGGCGACACAGGTCGACGGCGCCGTAGCCTTACTGACTGGAGGAATAACTCCAAAGGGAGAAGCGAGGTGGGGGGGGAGAAAAGCACTCCCTCCCCCCCCCTTCTGCTGTTCGCATCGCGCGGCGGCGGCGGCGGCGGCACCATTAACACATCGCACACGCAGCATCCTCATCCCTCCCCCGCCTTCCCCTCCCCTCCCCATTGTCTGCAATTGGCAACAGACACAACCCTCTCGGCATCGCACGCCGGGCGGGGAGGGACGCGGAGGGGGGGGCTCATCTGCCCTCCCACCCACCCCCATTGCACCCCCACCCTGCGCCATGCCAAGGGCCCGAGCCCCCCTTCTCCTCCCCCCCCGCCCTCGGTTCACGCCCTCCTCCTCCTCCCCGTTCCCACTTTCTCCTGTCAAACTGCGCCGTCTGGACCAGCCCGTCCCTGCACGGACCCGCCGCATCCCCCCCGCCCGCAAGCATCGCGCGCTCGTGTGAATGAAGGCGACGTCGCCCTAACGGCTGCGGGTCAACTCCGCCGGCCAGAACATCCCCCGACTCCTTCGCCTGCCAAAGTCCCGGGAGGGGAGGGGAGGAGGGGAAGGGAAGGGGGCACATTTTGCAATCCAGACAGGGAGAGGCACCGCACACAGGCACGCACACACACGCCCCATTGTCTAGGCGGGAGATGCTCGTTTGGATGGAGCCCAGCAAGGATGCGCGGGCGGGGGGGGACGACCCAGTGGCCCGCGCCGGCACGGGGCAAGGCACGCACGCACGCCTCGGGCGGAGGAGCCGGGAAAGGGGGACGGTGGACCGAGCGCCCGGCTCCGCTCGACCTCTCCGGGCAGCAGGCTCCGCTCCGCTCGCCGCGCGCCAGCCCAGCCCCATGCCATCCCTCCGTCGGGGGGCAGCGAAGCTTCCCTCGGCATCCCCCCCTCCAGCCCCGCCGGCTGGTCCCCGCAGCGGAGGGAGCCCGCAGCCGAGCCGAGGCACCGGGCGCGCCTCCTGCAACGCCGAGCCTCCCGCCTGCCCGCCCGGCTCCCGCGGCGTCTTTGCAGCGGCGGCGGCGGCGCGTACCTGCCGTGCCGAGGAAGAGCAGCGTCGTCCAGGCGAGGTCCCGGCTCCGGAGCATGGTCGGCGGCGGCGGCTGGCTGGGCGGCGGGGAAGTTCTCCGGGCGGAATAAGCGTCTCCGCTCCCCGGTTCGGCGGCGACCCCCGCGGCTGGTGCAGCAGGCGCGACCCGCAGAGGCCAGGCGAGGCGGGCGGGGGACCCGATCCAATCCCCCCTTCCCGGAGGCGGCCCGGCGGGGCGGCTTCTCCCCGGCGGTGATCTGGGCGCGGGCGGGCGGGGGGGTCCGGTCCGGTCCGGTCCAGTCCCGTCGGGCGTTTTTTTGGCAGGCGGCTTCCCCGGCTGCGTTCGGGAGCGGAGCGGAGAATGAGTGACAGTCCCGGCCTCAGCACACCCGGGCACAGGCAGAGATCCCTGCGCCGCCCTCGCTCCGCCGTGGAGGGCTGGCTGGCTGGCTGGCGAGAGGCGGGGAGGAGGGGCCGGCGCCTCACCGTGTTCTTCCACCCAGACTGGCCACAAATAGTACAGTGTGCGAGAAGCATCCGAGGAGGACCGCTGGCGGGGCGGGGGGGGGGGGGAGAGAGAATGGGAGACAGGGGAGGATGCGACCGCCTGGAAAATACGGCCTGGGCACCGGAGGATCGGGAAGCTGGTCGCCCTCGCCTGGCCTGGCTTTTGCGGCGGCTCTTGTTTTTGGTGGGGTTTTTTTTTATTGCCCCCTTGCAGAATAACAAGAGAGGCCCATTCAGACGTGCATTTGTGCCGCGTTAGGACGGGATAACTATGCACACACGCAGAAACACACACAGGCACACGCAAAGAGAGAGACGGACCCCGCGCAGCTGGTTGGTATTCTTGGCCAAACGGTTTTGCCAAAGTCAAGGGAGATGCAAGCCAATTGCTGGTTTTACTTCTAGCTTTATTACTGAACCGTCAAAGCCCCGCACAGAAGCGATCGAAGAAACCAGCTCTCCGAGGTTAGGGTTGCCAACCTCCAGGTGAGGCCTGGAGATCTCCCAGAATTAAACCTGATCTCCAGATTACACAAATCGGCTCCCTCTTCGAGAAAAGAGCTGCTTTGGAAGGGTGGCAGGGGTGTCGAACTCATTAGTTACAAGGGCCGGATCTGACATAAATGAGACTTTGTTGGGCCGGGCCGGGCGTGTCATAAAATGTAACGCCAGGTAGCAGAGATATAAACTTTATAAAGGACACAAACACAAAGGGTGGGATATTTTTTTACTTAAAACAAAATCATGCTTAAAACATCAGCACTCTTGCAATATTTTGTTTATTTCACAGTGTCTGATAAGTGACACCTCTCGCTCTGAATTGTTGCATCAAAATGTCTGTGCTGTTGCAATCTCGAGTCTGCTGTTCAGGTGTGTATCTGTAAGCTGCAAACCTACAATGACGCAGCAGCAGCAGAACTGGAAGAAGCAGAAGACAGCCAGTTCTACTGCGGGTCTCATTGACACCCCTGCTCTATGACATTATACCCTGCTGAGATCTCTCCCCTCCCCAGGCTCCACCACCAAAATCTCCAGGAATTTTCCAACTCAGAGTCGGTAACCCTAAACAAAAAGGGTTCTGTGGGTTCATAAGGTCCAATTCCATTTCTTGAGGCAGATCCAATTCTATGCCTCCTGGGCATTTAGAAGGAGAAATAAAGGCATTGGTTGAAGCTTTGCATGTCCATTTCAGAAGCTTTTTATGTACATTTCAGAAGCTTTTTATGTACATTTCAGAGGCTTTGTATGTACATTTCCTGTGCTGAGGCAAGCACCACCCAAATGTGTGTACCTGTTCTCCATTATCTGGAGACAGGAACCTCTTTATCTTGCTTGGAGGGATTACCCATCAAGGATCCAAGGGAAACTGCCCTTCCTTCCTGCCCTCTGTACCTGCCAGCAGGCCTGTAATGGAAGGCCAGTCTCCAGTGAAACCGAAGGATGGCCACTTGGGAGAAAGCGGCGTAGCACCATAGCAGCTGTGCAGATGAGTGCTGCTTGGGGAAGCTGGTTCAAATCTTGTCTGTGATTAAGCAGCCATAAGCAAGCCAGTGGACCTCAATCCCACCACTAACTGCACTGTGGGAATAATACTACTGGCCTACCTTGTAGGAGTGTTGTAAGCCTGCATTTCAAAATCATTATACAATTATACAACATATCATTATGTCGTCGAAGGCTTTCATAAACATAAGAACATAAGAGAAGCCAATGTTGGATCAGGCCAGTGGCCCATCCGGTCCAACACTCTGTGCCACACAGTGGCCAAAAATACCAGGTGCCATCAGGAGGTCCACCAGTGGGGCCAGGACACCAGAAGCCCTCCCACTGTTATCCCCCACCCCAAGCACCAAGAAGACAGAGCATCACTTGCCCCAGACATAAGAACAGAAGAGAAGCCAATGTTGGATCCGGCCAATGGCCCATCCACTCCAACATCACTGTCACACAGTGGCCAAAAATACCAGGTGCCATCAGGAGGTCCACCAGTGGGGCCAGGACACCAGAAGCCCTCCCACTGTTGCCCCCCCCCAAGCACCAAGAAGACAGAGCATCACTTGCCCCAGACATAAGAACAGAAGAGAAGCGAATTTTGGATCCGGCCAATGGCCCATCCAGTCCAACACTCTGTCACACAGTGGCCAGAAAAACCAGGTGCCATCAGAAGGTCCACCAGTGGGACCAGGACACTAGAAGCCCTCATCCCTCCCTCGCCTTCATGGCCGGAGTTCATTAGCTGTTGTAGATTTTCCGGGTTGGACCTACAATGCCAAGACCACGGCCATACAACCTGGAAAATCTACAGCAGCTAGCAAATATCATTATTAAGAGAAACAAATGAACGTGATGAAATGCCACTGTGCAAACGCATGAAGAAGAAGAAGAAGAAGAAGAGAAGAGATTGGATTTATAACCTGCCCTTCACTACCCAAAGGTGTCTCAGAGCGGCTTACAGAGCGGTTCCCCTCCCCACAACAGACACCCTTGGAGGTAGGCGGGGCTGAGAGAGCTCTGACAGAAACTGCTCTTTTTCAAGAACAGCTCTTATCAGAACTACGGCTTGCCCAAGGTCATCCAGCTAGGTGCAAGTGGAGGAGTGGGGAATCAAACCCGGTTCTCCCAGATCAGAGTCCTCACACTTAACCACTACAACAAACTGGCTCTCACATGAAGCTGCCTTGTACCTGAATCAGACCCTTTGTCCGCCAAGGACAATCTTGTCTACTCAGACTGGCAGCGGCTCTCCGGGGTCTCAGTTGGAGGTCTTTGACGTCACCTCCTACCTGATCCTTTTAACTGGCAATGCCAGGGATTGAACTGGGGCCTTCTGCATGCCAAGTTGAAGCTCTGCCAGCAAGCCACAGCCCCTCCCCACCCGCATGCACACCCCAAAGAGCAAAACGAGTCTCTCCTAAAATCATCTATGGCATCCTAATGATTTTACCATCACTTGTTTTCAGGATCACAGCCTAGCCAGGCATACAGGGGTACTGATGGGTGCGCATTTGTTCACTGCTTGGCGAGAGGGCGCACAGCAAAATCCCGCCATTTTTCTTCAGAAAACTGAATTCTCCCCCCCACACACACACACAATGCATAAATAATCTTTCTTTCTCTCTCTTCCTTTCTGAAATTATAATTCTTACGTTAAAAGTTGCAACAAGGGAGTTGGGAAGCGAAGCATCTTGAAACAGATACCCTAGTCTTGTTTTATGCATTAAACGTAACACGAATGTCCTTGTTCAATGTAAATATCTATATATAATTATTTCCCTTCTCTTCTGTACCCCTATTAACTTTCTAAAATAACACATTTTTAAAAAAAAAAAATCTTTGTTAACCCACTAGAACAAGATGGTTTGTGAAGATCAACAATCGAAACAGGGCTTTAATGAAGCTTGGCCGGGGATGATGGGGAAAGGGATGAGTATGTTCCAAAAGAGCTAGAAACAGAACTGAAACTGAAATCCCAAAGCCTGGGGTTTCTATCCTCCTGCAGCCACACTGGTTGTCTTGGATTAAGTTTCAGAGAACAGTTATAAGTCCTGCTGGTGACCTTTGAAGCCCTAAATGTGCAATCCTAAGGACCCTTTCCTGGAAAGAAGCCCCCCAACCCCAATAGACCTAATGATTCTAAGTAGGCCTGTTGTCTGAGTCTCTAGTTTGTTACCAGCAGGGCTATTTTTGGGCAGCAACGCACAGGAACGGAGTTCCGGCTGGCTCCCGAGCTGGCCACGCCCAGCAGGAACTCATTAGCATAACAGGCCACACCAAACAGCAGAAACTCATTAGGATTGGCTACATTAAGGGGTGTGTGGCCTAACATGCAAAGGAGTTCCTGCTCACAAAAAAGCCCTGGGTTTTGACAACAAACAAGGTAAACAGAATAAGAAGCAAAACGTGGGTGTGGCTGGATGACCACATTTCTGGTAACATGGTGGTGTGGTCTAATAGGCTAATGAGCTGTGCTGTCAGGGGTGTGGCCTAATATGCTAACGAGTTTCTGCTGATTGGGTGTGGCCTATTATGCTAATGAGTTTCTGCTGATGGGTGTGGCCTATTATGCTAATGAGTTCCTACAAAAAAAGCCCTGGTTACCAGCCTCACCTCTGAAAGTGGGGGGCCCAGAGGGCATGGCTCAGAGGCAGATCATAACTGTCAGGTGGGACAATAGGAGAGCACCCGGTCCTTTAAGTACCCCAGACCCAACTGATTGATCTAGGGCCTTAGAAGTCAGAACCAGCCTGGAAATGAATGGGTAGAACAGTGCAGATCTTTCAGCACTGTGGTGATCCATTCCCTACATCCCAGCCCTGACATTAGCTCGGCTGCTGCTGTATAGGGAAGGAGTTGTGGCTCAGCGGCAGACCATCTGCTTGGCATGCAGGAGAATCCCAGGTTCAATCCCCGGCCTCTCCACTTGTACGGGTGAAGTAGAAAGGAATGTGGAAAAGCTTCATTATGAACCCTGGAAAGTGGCTGCTAGTCTGAGGAGACAATGATTTTGATGGACCAGTGGTCTGATTTTGATGGACAAGTAGAAGGCAGCTTCAGGTATTCATGTTTTGGACGATGGCTACAGCCAACCAATGCTCCCTCTAAGCTGCGGAGCTTTGTGAGCAAGAATTCTACTTTGTGAGCTACTGGCATGAAAGTTGTGAATGATCCATTTGGCTACTGCATGAATTAGTTTGCTCTGGAGCCATCCTTCCCGAGCGGAGACAAAAATGTGGAAGCCGGAGGCTAAAAAACTGTGAGCTAGCTCACACTAACTCAGCTTAGAAGGAAACACTGCCGCCAACAGCAAGCTTTGCAATTATCGCGACTGATTTTCCAGCTATCCAAATCCTAGGAACAGCCAGGACTTTTAACCCTGAACACCCTAGTTCAGACTTAGGACACTCCACACCAATGGTCACTCTGAGCTGTGGAGTCTGGTGAGCAAAAATTCTACTTTGTGAGCTACTGGCATTAAAGTTGCGAGCGAGCGATTTGGCTGCTGCATAAATTAGTTTGCTCTGGAGCCATCCTTCCTGAGCGAAGGCAAAAAAAATGTGTGAGCCAGAAGTTAAAAAAACTGTGAGCTAGCTCACACTAACTCAGCTTAGAGGGAACACTGGTCTACACAACCCTTTAACTCAGGGGTGTCAAACATGCGGCCGAGGGGTTGGATCAGGCCCCCAGAGGCTTCTATCAGGCCTGCAGTGGAACCGGCTGTCTTCTGCTTCTTCTTCCACTTCTGCTGCTGCTGCGCCATCGTAGGTTTGCAGCTTACAGATACGCATCTGAACAGCCTACGCAAGATTGCAACAGCACAGACATTTTGATGCAATAATTCAGAGCAACAGTTATCAGACACTGTAAAATAAACAAAATATTGCAAGAGTGCTCATGTTTTAAGCATGTTTTTTATTTTAAGTTTTAAAAAAACACCTTTGTGTTTGTGTCCTTTATGAAGTTTATATCTCCGCCACCTGGCATTACCTTTTACGACACACATGGCCCGGCCCAACAAGGTCTCATTTATGTCAGATCCGGCCCTCGTAACCAATGAGTTCGATACCCCCTGCTTTAACTGCTTCTTTGAAAGTCAGTTTCCACGTGGCCTCCTCCCCACGTCGTTGGCACCAGTCCCGTGGAAGTGGCTTTTAAATGTTCCATCGACCATGTGGAGCTCTGCCTTTCAGAAGCCGTCTCTGGCAGGCTCCGGGGGGATGATGCAGCGCTTGTATTGGCTGTCAGAGACAGTACGCTGGGGCAGATGGAACACTATATTGGCCCAATAAAGCTGTTCTTCCCACTTGGAAATAAGCGGCTGAACAGGGAGGAGACTGATGCACATCGTCTGTATAAACCCGGATATGGGAGAACAGGGATTTACTTGCCAAGACGGTAGGCATCTTGTCTGGGCAGTTTCTTTCTGGTTGCCAGTCTCCAGGTGGGGCCTGGAGAACTCCCAGGCTTACAACTGATCTCCAGACCAGAAAGATCAGTTCCCCTGGAGAAAATGGCTGCTTTACAGGGTGGCCACGGTGGCTCAGAGGTTAAGAAGCTGAGCTGCAGACCGGAAGGTCTGTAGATCGGCAGTTCGAGACCCGAGTGCCGCGTGACGGAGTGAGCTCCCATCTCTGGCCCCAGCTCCTGCCAACCTAGCAGTTTGAAAGCAAGAATTTGCAAGTAGATAAATAGGTACCGCTTTGGTGGAAAGGAAACAGTGTTCCACGTGCCTTGGCATTTAGTCGTGCCGGCCACATGACTATGGAAATGTCTTTGGACACCGCTGGCGCTCTTCAGCTTGGAAACGGAGATGAGCACCGCCCCCTAGAGTCGGATTTGACTGGCTTTCGGGCAAGGGAAACCTTTACTCTGTGGTATCACGTCCCTGTTGAGCTCCATCCCCTCACCAGGCACTACCCCAAATCTTCAGGAGCCTGGGGAGGGTTCTCACTGGTATATAATGCCACCGAGCCCAACGTCCAAAGCAACCCTTGTCTCCAGGGAAGTAGATCTCCATCGTCTAGAGGTTAGTTATAATTCTGGGAGATCTCTAGGCCCCACCTGGAGGTTGGCAACCCTACCAGGAAAGAGCCTGATGGATCAGGTGCAACCAGGGGGGCTGGCAAGCACAAGCCAAACGGGTAGGCCTGCCAGTCTCCAGGTGAAGGCTGGAGATCTCCTGGAATGACACCTGATCTCCAGCCTGCAGAAATCAGTTCCTGTGGAGAAACTGGCAGCTTTGGACAGTTGGATTCCAGGGCATTATGCCCTGCTGAAGTCCCAGCCCTATCCAAACCCTGCCTCCCCCAGCTTCACCCCCAAATCTCCAGGAATTTCCCAACACAGAGCTGGCAACCTTAGGAGCAGTGCCCGGAGAGGTTTTGTGAGGCCACGCGTGGAATTCCCGTGGAAGATCTGGAACAGAAGGGCCGCTTTTAAAAAGAAAGGAAAGGAAAGGCATCCGAGGTTGAATTAATTAGAAAGGGAGAAAAGCAATTGTTTTCCACAGGTAAATGCTTCACTCTAACCTCATTTTGTGTAAATTACTAGAAAGCACTTCAGATGAAAACGCCCCTTTCTCTCAACAGGCAGCATAATTTGACTGAGATGATTAACTGTTCTTTCCATTTAAAAAGCAAACTTAAAATGCGGGTAATTGTTTGCTCCCTGATTGCGGAAGGAATTCTTGGAATTGTGCTCCGGCGTGTCAGAGAGAGAGAGGCTGACAAGTGTAAACCAATTTACACATCTTATTAACTATAATTTTTAAAAAATAATAATAACAATATAATGGAGCAGGAGCGGCATTCGGCTTGGCAAGGCGTGAGATTTTAAGATTCTGAATGAAAGTTTAATCCCCTCCCCTTTCCCAAAATAGCACGTGCTAATTTGAACTCTGAATGACGAGAGCGCTATTCTTTCCATCCGTGACACACACCAACAAGGCCCTTGTAAAACCACCAGTTCTGAGTCACGGTGACCACAGTGGATATGAGAAGGAGAAGCAATTATATACTGGGCTAAAACGGGTGGGTGCCCAAGGCGTCCTAAATTCTTCTTTTATTCCCAAGAGCAGCTGTATGAAGATATAGAAGTCTGCAACATTTAAACAGTTATTTGAACCCAATGAAGAAGGAAGAGGAGGAGGAGGAGGAGAAGAAGAGGAGGAGGAGGAGGAGGAGAAGAAGAGGAGGAGGAGGAGGAGGAGGAGGAGGAGGAGGAGGAGGAGGAGGAAATTGGATTTATACCCTGCCCTTCTCTCAGAGTCTCAGAGCGGCTTACAAACTCCTTTCCCTTCCCCTCCCCACAACAGACACCCTGGGAGGTAGGTGGGGCCAAGAGAGCTCTGATAGAAACTGCTCTTTTTCAAGGACAGCTCTGCCAGAACTATGACTTGCCCAAGGTCATCCAGCAGCTGCAAGTGGACAAATGGGGAATCAAACCCAGTTCTCCCAGATTAGAGCCTATGCACTTAACCACTACACCAAACACATTTATTTATTTATTTATCCATCCATCCATCCATCCCTTGACTTGGATGAACATAAGAACATAAGAACTTAAGAGAAGCCAATGTTGAATCAGGCCAATGGCCCATCTAGTCCAACACTCTGTCACACAGCGGCCAAAACATGCCAGGTGCCATCAGGAGGTCCAGCAATGGGGCCAGGACACTAGCAGCCCTCCCACTGCTGCCCCCTCCAGCACCAAGAATAGAGTGCATCACCTGCCCCAGACTGAGAGTTCCCATCTATACCCTGTGGCTAATAGCCACTGATGGACTTCTGCTCCATAGGTTTATCTAATTCCCTCTTGAAACTGTCCATGCTTGTAGCTGCCACCACCTCCCAGGCTCACCCGATCTCATCAGATCTCAGAAGACAAACAGGCTCAGCCCTGGATAGTACTTGGATGGGAGACCACCAAGGAAGTCCAGAGCTGCTACATAGGGGCAGGCAATGGCCAACCACCTCTGAACGCCTCTTGTCTTCAAAACCCAGCAGGGTCGGCTCCTCCTTTAAAAGATATAGGAAAAGATATAGGAAAAGATATAGGAAAAGATATAGGAAAAGATATAGGAAAAGATATAGGAAAAGATATAGGAAAAGCCACTCTGAGACTCCCCTGGGTAGTGAAGGGTGGAGTATAAATCCAGTCTCCTCCTCCTCCTCTTCTTCCTCCTCCTCCTCCTCCTCCTCGCCTGATATGTAGGGTTGCCAGCTGCGGGTTAGGAAATACCCGAAGGTCTGGGGAGTGGAGCTTGAAGAAGGAGGGGTTGGGGAGGGAGGGACCTCAGCAGGGTATGATGCCATGGAGTCCACCCTCCACAGCAGCCACTTTCTCCAGGGAAACCGACCTCTGTCACCTGGAGATCAGTTGTAATCCCAGGAGACCTCCAGCTACCACCACAGGCCCATAGCTACAGGGGGGCATCTCGGGGCTAGGCCCCCTGACTTACTGGCAAGGCCCCCCAACTTCCCAAGTGGCAGCAGGTGCAGGGAAGGAGACAGGTATTCCTTTCATTCGGTTAGCCAGTGCCCCCTAAGAAATGTAAATGCCCCCCGACTGAAAAAATCCTGGCTACAGGACTGTACCACCTGAAGGTTGGAAGCTTTCCAGGAAAGTGTCACCCCACCCGCTGTTCCCACGGCTGGCTTTCACGCAAGGCCTGACACTGGAAGGGTAATTCCCGGGGGATTCAGATTGCACCTTTGTCTCTGCGTCTGCAGCTCCGCTGGGAAGCTTTCCAGTTTCCAGCCCACTCCTATAGCTGGCAGAAGTCTTGTGTGAAGAAGACTGCTGCTTTCATGAGAGGGAAGACAGACCTCCCGCTAACAAGTCTTTTCATCCGCCTCCAGCTTACCCAGCCCTTCGCCGTGGCGTCAAGGTCGGTTCCAGGTTTTGGGAGGCCCTGGGGTGAGTGTTCCTGGGAGTGCCCCCGCCTCTGCAAACCAACAGGCCCCACTCACACCTTTATGACCTCCCACTAGGGATGCCAGCCTCGAGGTGGGCCTGGGGGTCTCCCGGAATTACAACCGTTCTCTGGAGTACAGAGATCAGTTCTGCTGGAGGAAATAGCTGCTTTGGAGGGTAGGCTGTATGGCAGGGGGTGTCGAACTCGTTTGTTATGGAAGGCTGACATAAACAAGACCTTGTTGGGCCGGGCCATGTGTGTCACACAAGCTAATGCCAGGTGGCGGAGATATAAACTTTATAAGGACACAAACACAAAGGTGGTTGGTTTTTTTAACTTAAAATAAAAACATGCTTAAAGCCAGAGCTCTTCTTGTAGAAAAAGCCCAGCAGGAACTCATTAGCATCATAGGCCACACCCAACAGCAGAAACTCATTAGCTTATTAGGCCACACCCCTGACGGCACAGCTCATTGGCATATTAGGCCACACCCCCATGTTGCCAGAAGTGTAGTCATCTAGCCACACCCACCTTTTGCTTCTTATTCTGCTTACCTTGTTTGTTGTCAAAACCCAGGGCTTTTTTTGTAGGAGGAACTCCTTTGCATGTTAGGTCACACACCCCTTAATGTAGCCAATCCAAATGAGATCCTGCGGTTGGGTGTGGCCTATTATGCTAATGAGATCCTGCTGGGCGTGGCCAGCTCAGGAGCCAGCCGGAACTCTGTTCCTGTGCGTTCCTGCCCCAAAATAGCCCTGCTTAAAACATTAGCTCTGTAAGCTGCAAACCTACTTTTGTTTTGTTTTATCGACATTCGCCACAGAAATCTCACACTCAGAGTTCTGAGTGTAGGACCCAGGTTAAAACATGAAATGGCTTAGTGATTAAGAGAGTCTGATGAAGCAAGCTGTGACACAGTAGCAGCAGCAGCAGAACTGGAAGCAGGAGACGGCCCGTTCCACTGCAGGCCTGATGGAAGCCCTCTGGGGGCCTTATCCGGGCCCCAGGCCGCATGTTTGACACCCCTGGTCTATGGCATTAGACCCCAGTGAGGTCCCTGCCCTCCCCAGGCTCCACCTGCAAATCTCCAGGAGCTTCTCAACCAGAAACTGGCAACCCCATGCCCCTGCCCCCTGCCGGTGGTTGCTGGGGGACCTGGTAACCCTCCCTCTCACCCAGTCCCCGTAGGCTATAATGGAGAATCGATCTGTGGGTATCTGGGGCTTTGGCTGGTTTTTTTTGAGACAGAGGCACCAGATTTTCAGCATAGCCTCTGGTGACTCTCCTCAAAAAACATGCCCATGTTTCAGAAAGATTAGACCGGGGGGTCCAATTCTATGAGCCCCAAAAGAAGGCGCCCCCATTCTCCATTTATTCCAATGGAGGGAAGGCATTTTAAAGGAATGCATCTTCCTGTATCTCCCCTCAAGGACAGCCAATGTCAGTGTGATTTGGGAGAAGCTGAAACTATTGAACATATGCTTCTCAGGTGCCCATGGCACAAGTTGGTTCGAGCCAAACATATCTTGCCTTTGGTAAAGGAAATGCCTGGTCTGATGGACTCTATGTCCATTACTTATTGTCAGACGATAACCAGACCATTAGCAAACTTGTCGCTAAATTCCGTGCCACTTGTTACTGTATCCACAAAGAAAAGATTATTTAACTCCTCAAATCTTTTAGACCAGGGGTGTCAAACATACAGCCCGGGGGCCACATCAGGCCCCCAGAGGGCTTCTCTCAGGCCCGCAGGGGAACTGGCTGTCTTCTGCTGCTTCTCCCAGTTCTGCTGCTGCGTCATCAAAGGTCTGCAGCTTACAGAGACACACCTGAACAGGTTACTCAAGTTTGATGCAACAATTCAGAGCCAGAGGTGTCAGTTATCAGACACTGTTAAATAAACAAAATATTGCAAGACTGCTGATGTTTTAAGCATGTTTTTATTTTAAGTTACAAAAAACCCAACCCTTTGTGTTTGTGCCCTTTGTAAAGTTTATGTCTCCACTACTTGGCATTGCATTTTATGACACACCCGGCCCGGCCCAATGAGGTCTCATTTATGTCAGATCCGGCCCTCCATAACGAATGAGTTCGACGCCCCTGTTTTAGTCCATGGTTTTTATAACTGTATATTTGTATCTTAACAAATTGTTTATATCGGTTTTGTACGATGTTACTGATTTGCTGGCTTGGTGCCGTAACAAATATTGATTGATTGAAAGGAATGCGGTCCCTTTAAATGTGACGGCTGGGACTCCCTTGGTTCTTCCCTCTCCTGGAGGATCCTGGAAGCCCCCTGCTGGCTTGTCAGTCTAAACTGGCAACCCTAATCCTCGTGAACATAAGAGAACATAAGAACATAAGAGAAGCCAATGTTGAATCAGGCTAATGGCCCATCTAGTCCAACACTCTGTGTCACACAGTGGCCAAAATATACCAGGTGCCATCAGGAGGTCCAGCAGTGGGGCCAGGACACTAGAAGCCCCTCCCACTGCTGCCCCCTCCAGCACCAAGAATAGAGTGCATCACCTGCCCCAGACTGAGAGTTCCCATCTATACCCTGTGGCTAATAGCCACTGATGGACTTCTGCTCCAGATGTTTGTCTTATCGTGCCTCCCACATGCCTGTGTTCCCTTCCCCTGCCCGCTTGAGAGACCTCCGACTGCCCACTGGGCCCTCCTAGGAGTCTTTGCAGCTGCCCCACCTTACCATATGCTGACACCGGCCTTACAGGGCTTGCTCCCAATTGCCCTATGAAGCTACTGCAAGGATCCGTTTGCCTTCCGCCACTTGCTGCCTCTTGAGGGCTCCCACTGGTGATGAATCCTAGAACCATAGAGTTGGAAGGGGTCCTACAGGCTACAGACCATCTCATCCAACCCCCTGCCCAATGCAGGACCAGCCTCAAGCATCTCTGACAATATTTATCCAGCCTCTTCTTGAAAGCTGTCAGTGAAGGGGAGGTTCACCACCTCCCTACGCAGCTGATCCCACCTTTGAGCCACTCTGACCGTGAAAAAGTTCCTCCTAATATCCACCCGATACCTTTCTGCATGTCATTTAAACCCGTTGCTCCGGGTCCTCTCCTCTGCTGCCGACTGGAACAGCTCCCTGCCCTCCTCCAAAGGACAGCCTTTCAAATATTTAAAGAGAGCAACCGTGTCCCCCCTCAGTCTCCTCTTCTCCAAACTAAACATCCCCCAAGGCCCTCAGCCTTTCCTCGTAGGGCTCAGTCTCCGGACCCCTGATCATCCTCGTCACTCTCCTCTGCACCCTCTCGACTTTGTCCACATCCTCTTTGAAGTGAGGCCTCCAGAACTGCACACAGGACTCCAGGTGCGGCCTGACCAAGACAGTGTACAGAGGGGCTATGGCCTCCTGCGATTTCGATGCTATGGCTCTTTTAATGCAACCCAAGACTGAATGTAGGTGAACACACACCATACAGCATTTGGTCCGGGGAGAGCCTCTTTGCTAAAGGACCACATCTGAAAAGGCAGGCCGTTGCCTTCTCGGCCAGTCTCGGCAGGCACGAATGCCCATGCTGCGGACAGAAGCTACCATATCACAGACCCTTCAGACAACTCTGTCTGACTTCTTCCTCACCCTTCGGAGACCGCAGATGTCGCTCAGTCAAAATCTGCCGAGGTTTCATTCGGGAAGCAAAATCCCATTTTTCATTTTGTGTTCCCCCCCCCAGCCCTGAGGATTAGAGACATTTGCTGCAGAAAAGCTGAGAATCTCATAAAGCTAGTTTCCGAAATGACATCTAGATTGCCTTCCAAACAGATTATTCACAGCCTAAATCGCAGCAATCCTTTGTAATTCAGTTACTTTGGAAGCACAATAGTATGGCCCTCAATTTTTGGAACACGTGTTTGACAAGAGAGGAGCCATGGCTCAGTGGTAGACTCCCTCTTGCTTGGCATGCAGAAAGACCCAGGTTCAAATCATGCCATTTCCAATAAGGATGAGGTTTTATGTGATGTGAAAAACCTCACCCTGAAACCTTTGGAAAGCCATGGCCAGTCCGAATAGATGATACACAAACTATGATGGACCAGTGGTCTGATTCAGTATAAAAGGCTGAGTTCAGACTGGCAATTTGCAGTGGGAACCAGTCGTGGCAAAAAAGCCCTGGAATAAACTGTTCCGGGTTTTCCCGGTCACACGGGGCCAACGGATGCAGGAGCATACCGGGAGGAGGTGCGCAGGAGCATTCAGACTGCTGGCCCGGAGGCGTGGCTGTAAGCGGCTTTTCCCTGGTAATTCAGCCGAATGCCTATGTGTGTATGAGCGCATGGGCGCATGGGCGCATATGCGCTCATGTGCCCATGTGCTCATACACACATAGGCATCTGGCTGATTTGGGGAGGATCCCATTGTGCCAGCACCACATTGGGCGGTAGAGCGGAGCACAGCCAATCAGATCGCTGCTGCCTTATGCGCGGAAACACCCGGCACGTGCTATAGAAGCAGGTTGTTCCTGGCTTTTTGGCTTCGTGTCCACACTTCCAGGAAGCGGAATAATGTGAGATAAAGGTGCTCTCCAGGATTTGCTACCACTTTTATCAGGTATCTTTTAAACACGGAAGCGAAGCAGAACAGCGCAGGTTGCCTACGGGTTGGGAACACCAGGCAGATGTGCCTGTGTGAACGCACCCTTTAATCCGCTTTTAAAACATCGCTGAAACGTGGCTCTAGTGGGGCAAATTGCCAGTCTGAACTCAGCCAAATGTTAAGAAAACAGTCCATCAGAAGCTTAGCAGCATATTTGAGCCTGAATGCTTATTGAGATCAGCGTCCTATCTAAATGGATTATCTTTCCTGATTTTTTGTAAAGCACTTTATGAGCATGAGAGCTTTTGGACTACTCTGTGGAGTATTTCCTGAGGAAGATCCAATTTTGAAACGTTGTTATATAATCCGGAGACGACGTTGATGTATTTTTACACGAGGATTTTCTTATGATTTGAAGGAATTTGTTCCCTGTGTTGTCGTGCTTGTTGACAATACACGGAAAGCATTTGCTTTGCAAGTCTTGTTGACTGCCAGATTTGTGGGTCAGACTCTCACGACTGTTTTCTGAACATTTGTTCTTCGATTAGGTCGTGATTGTCCACATTTGTCCTGATAAGGCAGCTTCAGATCCCGTTGGAGACCTTCGCAAGTTATCCTGAAATTTCTCTTCTGAACCGAGGTGGTGGAGTCTCAGGTAAAAGGGCATCAATTGTCAACCATCCAAGAGAGATGAAAGAACACGTGGCATTCCTTCTTCTCCACGGCTGAGAAGATAAACTGTATATTCGTATCGTCAAGCTGATATGAAAGGGAACAGATTCCATCACAGCAAACATGATGCTAAAGGACAGACTCACTGGCTTGACAGGTGTTGTATACATCTGATCACTGCAAAAGAGAAGCAGAAATCATATCCCGTTTGTCAGACTCCCTTCGTGGCTTGTGACATGGTGCGATTAACCGGACTGAGACACGCCTGGCTTCCCCGAGTGCTTTCTCCCCACTCAACTAACTTCACGAAAACAAGGGCTCTTTGGATGGTATCATCTAACTCCGTTTCTTGAATTAATCTCCTTTTCTGCTACTTCTCTGGAAAGAGATCAAACGAACAAGGCTAACTGTGTTCAGACATATATGATCGATTTGTTTACTCACTTTTCTTCTCCTCCAAGAACCCAGGTCACTTACAAACTACATCTTCCACAAATCTGATTTTAGATCCAGAGGGTCAGCCGTGTCGGTCTGAGGCAGCAGACCAAACTAGAGTCCAGCGGCACCTTTAAGACCAACAAAGCTTTATTCAAGGTTGGCCCTGTTCACACTGAGCATTTGCCCTGCTGAAAGCACGGGAGCCCTGCGGACTTTCCATGCGCGATCATACGAGCACATCTGGGAGGCGTAGTGCTCCCGTGGCCAACCCCCGCGGCTTCCCGTGGAAAACGCGGAGTAAAAAACTAGTAGGTCCGAAATACTAGTTTCTGGAAACCCCGGGGCAAAGGCTGGCGTCCTGGTGCCGCTGGATTCTCAATCTGATTTTGGTACTGGGGGAGCAGGCAGAAAGATGTCTTTATCAGGTATGAGAAATACACAGAGGTAGGGGCACCAGATCTGGGTAGGGAAATATTTGGTGATTTGGTGGGTGGAGTCTGGGGAGGACAGGTTTGGGGAGGGGAGGCACCTCAGGAGGATGTAATTTCATAGAATCCATCCTCCAAAGCAGCCATTTTCTCCTTGGGAAACTGATCTCGTCCATCTGGAGACCAGTTGTAATAATGGGAGATCCATCCTGGTGCTAACTGGAGGTGATTTCAGTTCCTGAACTCTACATAGAGGTGATCTCAGTTCCTGAAGATCCTGGGATGCGCCCCTCTGTGACCAGCTTACATTTTTGATGAAATCCTTGGCTACAAATGCTTGGATTCCATAACTCAGCTACAGCGGCTGGTTAGTCTACACGGAGTCATGACCAATGCTCCCTCTAAGCGGTGGAGTCTTGTGAGCAAAATTCCACTTTGTGAGCTGCTGGCATTAAAGTTGTGAGCGAGAGCAATTTGGCTGCTGCATAAACTAGTTTGCTCTGGAGCCCCTCCTTCCTGAGCAGAGACAAAAAATGTGTGAGCCGGAGGCTAAAAACTGAGCCATCTCACACTAACTCAGCTTAGAGGGAACACTGATGCTCACTCATGATACTTTCCTGGGCTGCAAAGGAGGAGGAGGAGGAGGATTTGGTTTTATACCCCACTCTTTATTACCCAAAGGAGTCTTGGAACATCTTACAACCACCTTCCCTTCCCCTCCCCACAACAGACACCCTGTGAGGTAGGTGGGGCTGAGAGAGCTCTGAGAGAGCTGTGACTGACTCGAGGTCACCCAGCTGGCTTCATGTGGAGGAGGAGTGGGGCTCCATACCCAGTTCTCCAGATTAGAGTCCTGCTGCTCTTAACCACTGCACCAAACTGGCTCCCCCATGAGAGAGCGAGAGAGAGAGCCACAGGCTTTATGTATGTTTTGATTTCTGGAGGAGGTGTTCCCACTGTCTGACTTGCCCATGCTTCTCCATTACGCCCACGGAGTTGGATATCACCACTGCTGACAAGTTAAAAATGAAAGTCAGCTGGGAAGGGTTTCGAAGCACGGTCAGAAAAAAACCAGTGGCCATTATCTGTTCTCAAAACAGAAGATCAGCCATTGGGAGCACAGATGCAATTGCTCTTTCTGCACTATTTCAGCGTAGCTCCGCTGTCTCCATGTCATAGGAAACTGGAGTCAAAGACAGAAATGTGAAATAGGCCCTTTCTGCACTGGCAGCTTGCTCCAGAGCATCCAAGGAGTCAAGCCTTGAGGGTTGACTTCGCAGTCGCACACATTCCCCTCCAGTTTATTTATTTGTGTATTCTGTACGCATTCTGCATCTACAAGCAAAACCTGCATTTTTGAGTTAACTGGCTGCCAGCCCCTCCCTCCCTCCTTCCCTTCCTCCCTCCGTGATTCTGCAAGAAGAAAGGGAAGAGAGGGGGAAATCCAGGCCCATACATGCAAGACTGGCACATTTAGGAGCAGGGATTCCCCTAGTCCTTTATATTGACTGATTCCTTCTTATGCTCTCTCTGGCTTTTTAAAAGTTTGCAGGAGTGGGAAGACCAGGGCTATTTTGGGGCAGGAACGCACAGGAACGGAGTTCTGGCTGGCTTCAGAGTTGGCCTTGCCCATAACAGCCAAAACCTCTGCATGTCTGGATACAGAGGGAAAGCCTGGAGAGCGCCCTCCCAGCAACTCTGAGGCGGGTGGGCCAGGGAGGGTCCTGGAAGGATCAGGGAAGCATTTAAATGCCTCCCCGTGCCTTCCCTGGCCTGTCCAAGGGCTGGCTTAGCAGGGCTCCCCGCAGCCGTGGGTCACCCAGGCAAGCTAAGGGAAGGCATGGAGGTGTGGCCTAATATGCTAATGAGCTATGCTCTCAGATGTGTGACCTAATATGCTAATGAGTTTCTGATGTTGGGTGTGGCCTATTATGCTAATGAGTTCCTGCTGGGCTTTTTCTACAAAAAAAAGCCCTGGGGAGGACAAATCCTCTTTTGTCTTTGGCAAAGGAGGAAAAGAAAACAGAATGGGGAAGGAGCATCAACCTGAAGAGAGAGAGAGGTGGAAACAGGGGAGGGGCAGCGGGCAGCGCTTAAATACCCACAGAAACAATTCTACTGTAGAAAGGATTAGCAATTTGAAAGTGGATGAGAACAAAGAATCGCAGCAAAAGGAGTTTGGGTAGCTGCGGGGCAACGGTGTGCTGGAAGCGGTCTGACTGCAGATTCCTGTAAAACAAATGCAGAAACAAGAGAAAAGCCCGACACAAACTGGAAGTGAAAACGGGAGGGAATGCAGAACGGAAAAATAGGATGCGCTCAGAAAATGGGGCAAAATATGGGTGCAGAAAGGGCCTGGTAGATACAGTCCCATTGGCCAACATTCTCTGAGGGTTATCTGGTAATTTTGCGGTGCTGCCAGCCTTGACTGGGATGGGTCAAAACCAGGGTTGCCAACCTCCAGCTGCAGGCTGGCAATCTCCCACTTTTACAATCGATCTGCAGACAACCAAGATCAGTTCCCCTGGAGCAAATGACTGCTTTGGAGGGTGGACTCTGTGGCACTGTGCCCTGCTGAAGCCCCCCCTACCTCAGCTAAACCTCACCCAAGCTAAAGGCCCCAACCCCCAAATCCCCAGGTATTTCTCAGTCCAGAGGAGACAACCCCAGCCAAAACACACAGGGAGTGCCAGATCTGCCTGCAGGGTTGCCAACTCTGAGTTGGGGAACCCCTAGAGATTTGGGGGGCGGAGCCTGGGGAGGGTGGGCTTTGGTGAGGGGAGGGGCCTCAGTGGGCTACAGTGCCATAGACTCCGCCTTCCATAGCGGCCATCTTCTCCAGGTGAACTGCAATCCCGGGAGATCTCCAGGCCTGGGAAGTTGGCAACCCTATCTGCTTGTCGTGGTTTTCAGAAGGCCAGAAAGCCGTCCAGTGAGCTTACGGTGTCCTGAGGAACATTTGCTGCTACCATGCTGGTGGGATTATTTTTGCATTATTGGTAGTTTGCCAGTTCCTAGTCCAGGGCTCCCCAGCCTTTTTGACCCTGAGGGCACTATTCAAATTCTGACACAGTGTGGTAGGGCACAGCCACAAATGGCTGCCGCTGAAGGTGGCGTCAACCACAAAATAGCTGCCGCGGCTTACCTCCAGTCATACGGCAAAGATCCTTTTGCTGCAACATTTTTTAAAAAAATCTACAGAGCCCATCGAACCTCCAATGGCCAATCGGAATCCCCGCTAGGCAAAAGCACGACCCGGCCCCTCCTCCTTTCCAAAAACACTTGGCAGGCCCCAGTAAAGGGACCCTGCCCTAGTCCGCGAGTTCCTTGTGTATTTCTAAGCAATATTTTCCATTTTATTTTCTCACGCAAAGGATCAGCCAGGGATGAGAGGATTTCCCCATTCTTTATTGTTCCAGAAATCCTTCCCTGCAACACAAAGAGCATCTAAGTCAGTTATCTTCCGATTAGGCTTGAGAGCACTTCTAATTTCCCTCTGCTGCTGCTTGGCCAACTCAGCCCGACGAGCCCGTATAATAGTCTATTGAAGCATTAACTCAAGATCCAGCCGTAATCCATGAGAGAACATATCAGTCTTCAAAAGATGTACTCTTTCTTCTAAAGATGTGCTCAAAAGTGCCCCCCCTTCTTTCACGATCCCATCTTTTTGCAAGATCTGGCCAGAGTGTACCAAGACGTGCTCAAGATGTTCATAGGCTGCGGGTATCCCTGGCGGCCGAGACCTGCTCCTGGATCAAATGTCCATGTTGTGTACTAATTAGACCAGGGCTTCCCAACCTTTTGAACCAGCAGGCAACACTGGGACGCTGACACAGGGTGGAGGATGCACCGACAAAATGGCTGCCAAAGGAGGCGGAGCCAACCACAAAATGTCAGGGAGTGTCGTCAGGCGTAACTCTAACAGTAACTCTACAACATTTCAATAACAATAATACTCCCCCCATCCAAGAGGTAATACCTGTCGCCATCTGTGCCACCACTGCAGGGATGCTGGAACGCCTACCAGTTTGACTCATATCCTGTTTGCCAGCCATAAACAGGGAGCCAATTTTTTGGAAGGACCGTGCCTTAACTCATTACAGGCTGTTCGGCAGGTTGCCACGACTACTCATTCCTAACTGTATGGCATGGCGCCATCGACTTCACACACACACGGGTACAGGGGTCTTTTCATAGAAAAACAGTTGCAGGAGCTCATTAGCATATGGTATTCTAATGAGCTATTAGGCTAATAGCATATGCCACACCCCCTGACATCACCGGAAGTGATGTCAAAAGGGGAAGCAAAAGGAGGGGGAGGCATCTTCAAAAGCCTCCCCTCCCCTTCCCCAGCGGGCCTGGGTGGGGGAGCTAAGAGAGAAGGGGTTTAAAGTTTAAACGCCTTCTCATGGCAGTTGGGCCACAGAAGGAGGAAAGAGGGAAGGAAAGAGGGAAAGAAAGAGAAGGAAAGAAGGAGGGAAAGAAAGAGAGGAAAGAAGGAGGGAAACGGAAAAGAAGGAAAAAATAGAAGAGATGAAGGTGGGAAAGAAAGAAAGAAAGAAAGAAAGAAAGAAAGAAAGAAAGAAAGAAAGAAAGAAAGAAAGAAAGAAAGAAAGAAAGAAAGAAAGAGAGAGAAAGAAAGAGAGAAAGAAAGAGAGAGAGAAAGAGAGAGAGAAAGAGAGAGAAAGAGAGAGAGAAAGAAAGAAAGAGAGAAGAGAAGAAGGAGGGAAAGAGGAAAAGGAGAGAAGGAAAGGAGGGAATGAAAGTAATTTGACGGCAATTTGGCTCCATTATATCCTATGGGCCATTGAAGTCAATGGTGAAGACATAGGGTATATTCTGGGGGCTGGAGGGGAGGGGGTTTGAGGGAGAGGCTCCAAACTCACAGGGTAGCTGATGGAGCCTCTCCCCAAGATACCCACCAAGTTTCAAGAACATTGGATCAGGGGGTCCAATTCTATGGGCCCTCAAACAGGTTGCCCCCATTCCCTCCATTGTTCTCTATGGTGGGGAAAAAGTAACTTTGACTTCAATGGCCCATAGGATATAATGGAGCTGAAATTGACTTTCGGCTGCCTGAAAGACTCCGGGGACGCCGGCTGGGGGCGGGGTTTGGCTCCTGAGCTGCTGGAGCTGCGCTCCGGTGCGCTCCCCCCCAAAAAGACCCCTGCACTTGTACTTTCTTGCAGTTGTGCTCCACCCACCCACCCTCGGCTGTACCATTGCACCATTCGAACGGGACTTACCTTAGAAAAGATGGCCCGGCCTTAGAAAATATGCACTTGAAAGTGTGACAACTATTGACCATTTGACTGTTTAAAGAATTATGCAACACGCAGAAAATGAAACTCTGCAGCTCTAAAAGACATGCATGGTCCCGTTCGGATGAAGGCTACAAAATGACTTTGTCATCCGGAAAACTTCATTAACTTTATTCTTTGGACCTCTCCTTGCACTTGTATATGTTTTTCATAACATATTTTGTAATTATTGACTTTGGTAGTATTATTTAGCGGTTATACACACACAGCTTTCTTTGCTCTTCTTTGTGCTGTTCTCTGTTCCTGTACCATTGCTCCATTCAGCAGGGAAGTGTTGAAGCGGACAGTCACAGTCAGAAATTAATACCGTGTTGTTGTTTTTAAATGCTGCTTTTTGTTGTTTGCGTAAGTAGTCCTTAGTGACATCAGTGACTGCCAGTCCATATGGAGTGGCAGTGTTTTATGCACATGCAGTTTTGCAAAACAACAGCAACAACAAAAACCAGTGCAAGCCTGTTCAGTAGGCATTCATATTAACAGCATATGAAAAGCCTCCTGGATCAGACCAGTGAGGGTCCATCTAGTCCAGCTTCCTGTCTCACAAAGTAACCAGCCAGTTCCTCTGGAGGGCCGACAACAGCTCACAGAGGCCAAGGCCTCCCCCTGTTGTTGCCTCCTGGCTCTGGGATCCAGAGGACTGGTGTCTCTGAATGTGGAGAATCCCCCCAGTCACCATGGCTAGTAGCTGGGCTACCTGACATGTAAAGTAGAGGGAAGGGCATATACTAAACCAAATATAAAATCTATCATATGACAGTATCTTTCCCTCAGCTGTACAGCTGGATCAGACAAGCCAATCATCAGACAAGGATGATGCTTTCCCCTGATAATAACATAAGAAGACACTTACTGGATCAGACCAGTGGTCCATCTAGTCCAGCATCCTTTCTCACACAGTGGCCAGCCAGTCCCTTTGGAGGGCCAGCCACAGGGCATAGAGGCCGAGGCCTTTCCCTGAGCTTGCCTCCTGGCTCTGGGATTCAGAGGCTGACTGTCTCTGACATGGCGGTCCCCTTTAGACACCATGGCTAGCGGCCACTGACAGACCTCTCCTCCATGAGTCCGTCTAATCCTCTTTGAAAGCCATCCATGGTTGTGGCCGTCACTAAATTCCACATGGTAATCACTCGCTGTGTAGAGAAGTATTTCCTTCTGTCCGTCCTGAATCCACAGCTTCGACCTTCAAGCTGCTTAGTGCCGAATGAAACAGATCCAGTGATCGGCTTGCACCCGATCAGCCCAGTTCCACAAGGTGAGCCCAACCTGGAGGCCCATTCACTGAGCAAATCTGCGGCATCCCTATCTGAGCTAGGGTTGCCAACTCCAGGTTTAGAAATACCTGGAGATTTGTGGGTGCAGCCTGGGGGAGGGGGGTTTAGGGAGAAGAGGGAAGTTGGTACGGTATAGTGCGACACAGGACACCTTCCAAAGCAGGAGATGTTTCTGTGGGAGCAGTGGAATAAATATTTTAATTGAATGAATGCAGGGCTTTTTTTGTAGAAAAAGCCCAGCAGGAACTCATTAGCATAACAGGCCACACCCCCATGTTACCAGAAGTGTGGTCATCCAGCCACACCCACCTTTTGCTTCTTATTCTGTTTACCTTGTTTGTTGTCAAAACCCAGGGCTTTTTTTGTAGCAGGAACTCCTTTGCATGTCAGGCCATACACCCCTAATGTAACCAATCCTAATGAGTTTCTGCTGTTGGGTGTGGCTTGTTATGCTAATGAGTTCCTGCTGGGCATGGCCAACCTGGGAGCCAGCCGGAACTCTGTTCCTGCGCGTTCCTGCCCCAAAATAGCCCTGAATGAATGAATGATTTATTAGTTGCTGTAGGTTTTCCGGCTTGTGTGGCCGTGGTCTTGGCACTGTAGGACCTGATGTTTCACCAATAGCTGTGACAGGCATCCTCAGAGGTATAACACAGAAAGATGGAGGACTCTTTCTGTGTCAAGGTGAGAAGAAAAATGGTGAGAAGAAAAATGGTAGGCAGGTAATTTATTCTGGAAGGTGGGGTAGGGCTGAGTCAATTATCTTGTGTAGTTCCCCAGGCTATGAACATGCTAATAGAGGAGCTTTCCTGAGGAGGTTCTTTTGTCTATGGATTGTTTCCTGAGGAGGTTTGAGGAGTTTCTTTTGTGTGTGGAATGGCTGTTGAAACTCTAATCTTATCTGTAGTGCTATTGTCAGCTGTAGAGCATTTTGTGTTTTTCAGGACAGGAAACCATGCCCTATTTATTTTTAAACTCTCTTCTTTCCTGTTGAAATTATGTTTATGTTTATGAATTCCAATGGCTTCCCTGTGTAATCTGACATGGTAATTGGAAGTGTTGTCCAGTCTTTCAGTGTCTTGGAACAAAATGCTGTGTCCTTCTTTGGGTTAGGCTATGTTCAGCCACTGCTGATTTTTCAGGTTGGCCAAGTCTGCAGTGTCTTTCATGTTCTTCCATGTTCTTTTATAATAAATTACCCGCCTACCATTTTTCTGCTCACCTTGACACAGAGAGTACTCCATCTTTCTGTGTGATACCTCTGAGGATGCCAGTCACAGCTACTGGCGAAACGTCAAGTCCTACAATGCCAAGACCACGGCCACACAACCCGGAAAATCTACAGCAGCTAACAAACTCCGGCCATGAAAACCTTCGACAACATCATGAATGATTTATTTATTTAATTCAACTTATACTCCACCCTGATTTTGGGGTGCATCCTGGGGAGGACATAGTTTAGGGGGGACCTCAGCAAGGTGACATCCCAGTCCACCCACCAAAACAGCCATTTCCTCCAGGGGAACTGCTCTCTCTCCCATCTGGAGATCTGTTGTGATTCCAGGAGGTCCCCAGGCCCCACCTGGAGGCTGGCAACCATAAGAAGAACTTCCAGTCAAGAAGAGAGCCCGTGTTTCCAGACCTCTGTTTGCAAACTTACCTTATTCGCGAAGACCCGTTTCCGGTCGAGTCCAGCTCCCTGTCACAGCAGTGGTTCACGACGGTGTTTCGAGCTAGCTTTGCCGTCTGTGGCGGCACCCATGGTGTTCGCACAAGCTCAGAACAGACCGAGCTCCCAGGTGGCAGGGTGAGAATGCATAAAGCATTTGAAATGCAATTAAGACAAACAAACATGTTCTGCTTTGAGAGTCAGGCAGACGGGGAAACGGGAAGAGCCAGAACTCTAGAGGGACCAGCCGCGCAGCTTCTCCTATTCCCAGTACGGCGGAGTTGGAACTGCCAAGGAAGGGATCTCTTTCGTAAGCCTTCCCCTCCCTCCCTTCAACTGTGAACACATCCATGAGACTGCCTTGTCAAACCCTTGTTCCATCAAGGTCAGCGTTGTCTGCCCAGGCCGGCAGCAGCTCTCCAGGGTCTCAGGAAGAGGTCTTTCATGTCATCTGCTGCCTAGTTCTGTCAACTGGACCTGCTGAGGATTGAACCAGGGACCTTCCATGTGCCAAGCGGGTGCTCTGCCACTGAGCCACAGCCCCTCCCCTTCTAGGACACGGTGAATCTGCCTCATGTTCCTGCTCTCAACTTGGCTCCAGCTTGAAAACATTACTTGTTCCTGTCAGCGGTTCTCAGCATTGCTTGGCAGGGTTGGATGGATGCTCAAATAGCCCCGGAGCAGGCAGAGCCAAGTGGAGCAGCTACGGTTGCCAAGTCCGGAATGGGAAATTCCTGGAGATTTGGGGGTGGATCCTGGGGAGGGCAGAGTCTGGGGAGGACGCTCAGCTGGGCTGTGATGCCCTTGGGCAAGCCATGGTTCTCTGAGAGCTGTTCTCTCAAGGGCAGTCCTCAAAAGAGCTCTCTCAGCCCCACCTGCCTCACAGGGTGTCTGTTGTGGGGAGGGGGAGGGGAAGGAGATTATAAGCCCCTCTGAGATCCTGAGTGAAGGGCGGGGTATAAATCTGATTTCGTCCTCTTTCTCTCCACCTCCTCCTCCTCCTCCTCCTCCTCTGCCTCCCCCTCCCCCCCCACTACACCTGGTGTTCCAGGGCATCAACTCAGGATGAACTTGCCAGGGAAAATTAAAGGGCCAGGCTGATCCTATGAGATCCTATGAGGTATAGATGGGAATTCTCGGTCTGGGGCAAGGGATGCTCTGTATTCTTGGTGCTTGGGGGAGGGGCAATAGTGGGAGGGCTTCTAGTGTCCTGGCCCCAGTGCTGGACCTCCTGATTGCACCGGGTATTTTGGACCACTGTGTGAGAGAGTGTTGGACTGGATGGGCCATTGGCCTAATCCAACATGGCTTTTCTTATGTTCTTATATCTGGGGCAAGTGATGCTCTGTATTCTTGGTGGTTGTGGGGGGCCACAGTGGGAGGGCTTCTAGTGTCCTGGCCCCACTGCTGGGCCACCTGATGGCACCTGGTATTTTGGGCCACTGTGTAACAGAGTGTTGGACCAGATGGGTCCTGATCCAACAGGGGCTTCTCTTATGTTCCTATGTGCTTGTAGTAAAAATTCCTATAAGATTTACTGCATAATGCTATGCATGTCTACTCAGAAGTAAGCTCCTCTAGGTTCAAGGGAATTACTTCCAAGTAAGTGTGAACTTGTAAGCGTTGTCCTGTGCAGTAATCTAAGGTTAAGCACCACTGAATTCAGCGAGGCTAACTTGTAAGTAAACACGCATAAGATTACAGCCTCAGTTAATTAATATCGCCAATTAATTAGGCAGCAAACTGTAAAAAGAAACATTAAGAATTAATACTACTCGCAAAATACCGCAGGTGGCAGGTGGCCGCCAAGTGAAGGAGGCCTTTCTCTTCCAAGGCGGTGCCTGCTGAGAGACCAACATGAGTAATCAAATAAAAACAAAGATTGTTTTGCCTCATCAGAATGATGTTATTCAGAAGCAGTTATAACCGATTAACCAGGAACAACTCAGACAGACAGCAAGCTAAGATTTCTTCAGTCCGTTAATTGCTCTGTTTACTATATTTTGATGCCTCCTTTCTTCTGTGGAGTTCAGGGCACCTCAGACGGCACTCCCCTGAACCATTTTACCCTCCCAAAAACTCTGCGAGGAAGGTGAGGCAGAGATCTGGTCACTGGGCCCAAATCATAGAAGCATAGAATGTTAGAGCTGGAAGGGACCTTGCAGGTCATCTAGTCCATCCCCCTGCACTCTGCAGGAGCATAGCCAAAAGATAGCCCTACAACATACCCAAAAGAGGGTCGTCTAGTCTCTGCTTGAAAATGTCCAGCGAAGGAGCATCCACCATCTCCCAAGGCAGTCTGTTCCACTGCTCAACCACTCTTACAGCTAGGAAGTTTCTCCTGATATTTAGCCGGTAACAACTCCCTTGTAATTTCCACCCATTAGATCTAGTCTTGCAGTCCGGAGCAAGAGAGAATAGATCTGCTCCATCTTTTACATGACAGCCCTTCAAATCTTTGAAGACTGCCATCATGTCCCCCCTAAGCCTTCTCTTTCCCAGGCTAAACATACCCAATCACCTTGCAGCTAGGGCTGCCAATCTCCAGCTGAGAAATCTCAAGCCTATTTGTGTGTTTGTGGGTGTGTGTTAGTGTGGAACTCCTTCACAACCACCCAAAATAGGGTTGCCAACCTCCAGGTGCCAGCCTGGAGATCTTCCAGAATTACAACTGCTCTCCAGACAACAGAGATCAGTTCCTCCGGAGAAAATGGCTGCTTTGGAGGCTGGACTCTATGGCATTATATCATTATATATGGCATTCCTTTCCCAAACCCCACCCTCTCTAGCCTCCACCCCCATATCTCCAGGAATTTCCCAGCTTGGAGATGGCAACCCTAGCTTCTTAGCTGAGAGAGGACTTCAGCTGAGGTCCATGGCCAAGCCCAACACTCTAAGTGTAGCACCAGCCTAACTCAATCAATGAATCAGAACCTTTATTGGCCTATCGACAGAACATACAGCAGGGAGACAAGGATATGTCCTTTACCCTTGCAACTGAAACCATCTTCTCCTCTTAGTCACACAACAGAGAAATTTAGCTGCAGATTCTATGATCTCAGGATTATGGGAAGATAATAATGAAACGATCTTACAGTCATCAGATTGCCCTAATTGACTCTGATAAAGAGGTTCTAGAAAAACAGCACAAATATCACAGTACAAAAAACAATACCGGATACTTTTCGATCTCTCCCAGGCCACAGGCACAACACCTAGACGAGTATGGGATTTTCTTGAACCTCCCGTACAATACAGCAGAAGGGAGAACATTAGAACGAGCTAACATGAATGCTCTTTGCGTATCAGGGGTTGTCAGACAAGCAGAATATTCAGGCAAAGAACCGGGCATCCCCCACCTCAGAGGTGATCGCCTACCAGAGGCAAGACTTCTCAGTTCCTGCATTTCAATATCAACAAGTCTTTGCTTAATCAGAACAAATGCACTCTTCTCAGGAAGATACACTGGCTGAGGTCACACTGGCAGTTTGCAGCGGGAGCCAGTCGTGGCAAAAAAGCCCCAGAACAAACTGTTCTGGGTTTTCCTGGTCACATGGGGCCAACTGATGTGGGAGCATACCGGGAGGAGGCACACGGGAGCGTTCAGACTGCTGGCCCAGAGGCGCGGCTGTAAATGGCTTTTTCCTGGTAATTCGGCTATGTGTGTATGTGTGCATGAGCACTCATGCACTCATGCGCATCTGGTCGATTTGGGGAAGATTCCATTGCGCCAGCATGGCATTGGGCGGTAGAGCGGAGCACAGCCAATCATATTGCTGCTGCCTTATGCGCAACATGGGTTGCTCCCGGCTTTTTGGCTGAGCGTTCACACTTCCGGGAAGCGGAATGCAGCGGGATAAAGGCACTCTCTGGGATTTGCTACCACTTTCAACAGGTATCTTTTAATCCCAGGAGCCAAGCGGAACAGCACGGGTTGCCTACGGGTGGAGAATGCCAGGCAGATGTGCCTGTGTGAACGCCCCCTTTAATCCGCTTGGGAAACGTGGCTGAAACGTGGCTATAGCGGGGCAAATTGCCAGTCTGAACTCAGCCACTATATGTCATCAAAATCTAGCCCAGTTACAGGATTCCCACCCTTATAAAGGTCATCCATGCAGATGTTTGTACTTCAGAGAGCACGTACCAGCCTAACTCTACCTACACTGGGACGTTTGCCTCAACTAGAGGCAGTCTCGGTAAATCTGGCAAATGTAGTCAAGATCTTCCAAGGAACCAGTGCCAGAGAAGTCAACGGGGACACATTTTCGCCCTTTCCTCCAATGCAAAACTCGGCTCCAAGAAATTCTGCTGCCGAGCGTCAACCCTCCTCCATTGCTTTAAGAATGTAATCAGGAACAGGAGATGGTGTGATCTGGCCGAGTTAAGAAATTACGCCAAGAGAAGCAAGGATGAAGGATGAGGTCATAAACCACAAGGGTAAAGATGAAACCCCCAGAATTGCAGCCGTCGGATCCCAAACCTATCCTTCTAAGAAGGTGCCTGCTTCCAATTTTAAATAAATACAGAGTTTCAAACATTTTTTGATGTGGGAATATCTTTTTTTCCCATCTGGTTGTAGAAAACCAGTTAACGCGTTGCAGCAAAGGCTGCTGTTTCAGTCCCAACACCATGTACTCAATCAAGAGGGTATAAAAATGTAAGACTGTAAGAAATGGCCTTGCTGGATCAACCCAGAAGTTCTGTGCAGCAGCCAGTTAGGAGGTGCTTCTGCAGTGTCCAAAGGAGATCGTTGTCTAGGGTTGCCAGACTCCAGGTGGGATCTGGAGATCTCCCAGAATTACACTTAATCTATTCTCTCTTGCTCTGGATTGCAAGTCTAGATCTAATGGGTGGAAATTACAAGGGAGTCGATACCAGCTTGATATCAGGAGAAACTTCCTAACTGTAAGAGTGGTCGAGCAGTGGAACAGACTGCCTCGGGAGGTGGTGGATGCTCCTTCGCTGGGCGTTTTCAAGCGGAGGCTGGATGACCATCTTTTGGGTATGTTGTAGGGCTCTCTTTCGGCTATGCTCCTGCAGGGTGCAGGGTGTTGAACTGGATGACCTGCAAGGTCCCTCCCAACTCTATGATTCTATGATTCCAGACTGCAGGGATCAATTCCCCTGGAGAAAATGGCTGCTTTGGAGGATGGACTCTACGGCATTATACCCAGCTGAGATCCCTCCTCTCTTTAAACCCCACCCTCCCTAAGCTCCGCTTCCACATCTCCAGGAATTTTACAACCTGGAGTTGGCAACCTTTATCTTCACCTCACCCTTAAGAGAGGGGGCTTTGCTTTCAAAAGGTCCTTGGCATCTCCAGTTAAAAAGGACCAGGTGATGTGAAAGACCTCAGTCTGAGATCTTGGAGAGCTACTGATAATACTGACCTTGAAGACCAATGGCCAAGTTCAGTATAAGGCAGCTCCATGTGTGTCCGTGCATTTGTTTGGTGTAGTGTTTCGGAGCACAGACTCTAATCTGGGAGAGCCGGGTTCAATTCCCCACTCCTCCACATGCAGCAGCTGGTGTGGCCTTGGGTCAGTCACAAGTTCTTTCAGACCTGTTCTCTCACGACTAGTTCTCCAGAGAGCATTCTCAGGCCCACCTACCTCACAGGGTGTCTGTTGTGGGGAGGGGAAGGGAAAGGAGATTGTCAGGTGCTCTGAGACCCCTTTGGGTAGTGAAGGGCGGTGGGGTATAAATCCAACCTCTTCTCTTCTTCCACTTCTTGTTCCCACCATCTGGTATTCTGCTTCTGAGCTTGGAGGTTTCTTTCTTTCCTACCATGGCTAGTACCTGCCAATCTGTTCTCAGAACACAGACTTTTCAGTTCTTGAAAAATCACTTCATGGCTTGACTCCAAGTTCCTGCATTTCGAGAGACGGACAACAGCTTCCCTCTCCTCAGTCTCTCCAGGCTGTTCACGGCGTTATCGTTTAAACTGAAGTAAACTATTAAATTAAGCAAACTCCGGAGCACGACGGAAGACAGGAGGGCCTGGCGTGATGTGGTCCGTGGGGTTGCGAAGAGTCGGACTCGACTGTGCAACTGAAGAACAACAACAATAACAGCAAACTATAAATAACAAAAGGGTGTGGTGTTGCCCAGGATAGTGGCTAAGTACTACACACACACACACTGAGAGAGAGAGAGAGAGAGAGAGAGAGAGAGAGAGAGAGAGAGAGAGAGAGAGAGAGAGAGAGAGAGAGAGAGAGAGAGAGAGTCTGCCACTTTGTGAATTGCAAGCAGCTGAACATATTGACACAATTTTAAAACCCGAATGATCTATTACAAATCCATTAAAACAAACCCACAGGATTTAAGCCCAGTGTTCAAACACTCAGATAAATACCATTGCAACATCTTCTGAAAAGCAACAGTGACATTCTGGAGGAAGTTAGTTCCAGGGGAGAGGGAATGCTACAAAAGAGAAAGGCTGACATAAAACCAGGGGGCCTCGTAGGAGGATTTTAGGACCGCCAGCCTTCAGGTGGGGCCAAGAGTTCTCCTTCATATTATAAGCCGCCTCCGGGCTTCAAGGCTCAGTTCTCCCAGAGTCGGCACATCCACTAGGCAGCCCTAGGAAATTGCCTTGGGCACCAGAGGTGGAGGGGCATCGAACAGCACTGTGCCCCCAAGGCTGAGAAAGGCGTCTGACAGCTTCCTGCCATTGTGTGGGGGATAAGGGTGGTGGCTTCTTGCCATGCCTGGTGGAAAGGAGTGTGTTTAAGGTTGCCAAACTCCAGGTAGGGCCTGGAAATCACCTGGAATTATAACTGATTTACAGACAAGAGAGTCAGTTTGGTGTCGTGGTTAAGTGCGCGGACTCTAATCTGGGAGAACCGGGTTTGATTCCCCACTCCTCCACTTGCACCTGCTGGATGACCCTGGGCAAGCCATAGTTCTGACAAGAGTTGTTCTTGAAAAAGAGCAGTTTCTGTCAGAGCTCTCTCAGCCCCACCTACCTCACAGGGGGTCTGTTGTGGGGAGGGGAAGGGAAAGGAGACCAAGGCTACTCACCAGAACCCTGTATGGCTTTTCAATAGTGCAGAGGGGGCCATGCCTTTTGTAGACGCACACAGCTCTATTCAGTCGAAGAGCTGATAAGGGGGAGGGAGTTGTGAATTCCTTCATTGTGCAGTGGGGTTGGACTAGATGACCCTCGGGATCCTTTCCAGCTCAGTGTTTCTAGGGACATCATCAGCTGGTCAATATCCTGATTTCCTTCATTCCCCTCAATGCATTCACTGAAAGCGCGAAAAGGGCTAGAAATGAAAGACACGCACATCTGTAGTCTAGCTGGAAGAACCTTCCAGACATGTCAGAGGGGGAGAGAAAGAGAGAGAGAGCAACTGTGCGTTTGAACAAAAGCAGAGGTTCTTTAAGATCCAACACAAAACAGCAAATGTTGAAGATCTAACAACCCCAAGATCCAAGCAAGAATCCCCCTTTAATGTCCTCGAATTCGACAGCGACTCTACTTTTCTCTCTAATGAGACGTGGGAAGCCGAATCAAGCCTGTTTTGCAAGTCAGATAAAGGAGCATTTTGATGCTCATCTACTTAGCACTCGACTAACCTTTTTATGATTTCCTTTTGAACAATGTCAGTGTTTCCTACTCGTCTTCTCACTTAGGGGGTCCTCCGATTTGATCTTGCTACGTCTGACGCCTTCCTTGCTGCCTCCGAGACGCCTGCTTTGAGGCCAATAAAAGGACGCTTTGCTTCATACTTCAGTGGCATGCAGTTGCAGGGTTGCCAACTCTGGGTTGGGAAATTCCTGGTGATTCGGGGGGTGGAGCCGGGGGGGGACCTCAGTGGGATGTGAGGACATAGGTTCCATCTGCCCAATCTGCCGTTTTAGCCAGGGATGAGTGGTAATTCTGGGAGATCTCCAGGTCCCATTGTAGTTTGGCAATCAGACGAAGGAGAAGAGAGGAGAAGGAGAGGAGGAGAAGGAGGAGAAGGAGGAGCAGGAGGAGGAGGAGGAGGAGGAGAAGGAGAGGAGGAGGAGAAGAAGAAGGAGAGGAGGAGGAGAAGGAGGGGGAGGAGGGGAGCAGGAGGAGAAGGAGAAGGAGAAGAGGAGGAGGAGAAGGAGGAGGAGAAGGAGGAGGAGAAGGAGGAGGAGGAGGAGAAGGAGAGGAGGAGAGGAGGAGGAGGAGGAGGAGAAGGAGAGGATGATGATGATGATGAGGAGGAGGAGACGAGGAGGAGGGGGAAGAGGAGGAGGAAAAAAAGAAGGATGATGATGCGGAGGATGGTTTTATGTCCCACTTTGCCTTAAGCAGCTTACAACCACATTCCCTTCCCCTCCCCCATAACAGTCACCTTGTGAGATAGGTGGAGCTGAGAGAGTCCAGAGAAAATGGTGACTGGTTCAAGGTCACCCAGCAGGCTTTATGCGGGGGGGAGTGGGGAATCAAACCCAATTCTCCAGATTAGAGTCCGCCACTCTTAAATACTACACCACGCTGGCTCTCCACGTGGTTCAAGATAATACAAGGTAACTGCTTGCCTCAGAGTAATAATGGTAGGTCACACCGGAGTAAAACCACCAAAGTATATTTGCAAACTCACGGTACATTATTCCACTAATCATATGAAAAATGCAGAATAACGAGTAGTACAGAAGAGTGATCTTTCCACAACTGAGTCCACACAAATCGTAAACCACAACAGATAAAAGAAGGGTGAGATCCTGGGTACGCACTCCTTTCGCTACTTTCACAGTGCGTTCTTCAGATTACATAAAGAACAGATAGAATGCCATAAACTCCTAAACTGAGAGACTCTGTATCCTCATGGAGACGGTTTCAAAGGGCCACCAGATGTTGGTCGGCAGTAAAAGAGCCAGGTTCGAGTCCTGCAGCACCTTCGAGACTAAGGTTTCCAGGGTATAAGATTTTGACAGTCAAAACCCCCTTGATATCTGACAAGGGGAGCTTTGACTCTTAAAGCTTACACCGCAAAAATCTTGTTGGTCTCTGAAGTGGTACTGGCCACAAATCAAGCTGTTCTGTATCCTCCTGGTAATTAATGATGGCAGAGATCATAACAAGAAAAGACCAAGTAGTGGCAAGCAATGCTCCCTCAAAGCCTTTTACAGTTCCGCAGGGCCTGCAAGATGGAGCTCTTCCACCAGGCTTTCAATTAGGAGCCGGCACCATCACTAGCTACCATCACTAGTAACAACTCTAGAGCCTGGTTCCTGGTGAATTAATGACAGCCTGTGAGCACCGAGTAAGATCAATGCTGGAAATGAACATCATATGCTATACACCAGTTTGGTGTAGTGATTAAGTGCGCGGACTCTAATCTGGGAGAACCAGGTTTGATTCCCCCACTCCTCCATTTTGCACCTGGCTGGATGACCTTGGGCAAGCTGTAGTTCTGATAAGAGCTGTTCTTGAAAAAGAGCAGTTTCTGTCAAGAGCTCTCTCAGCCCCACCTGCCTCACAGGGTGTCTGTTGTGGGGAGGGGGAAGGGAAAGGAGTTTGTCAGCCGCTCTGAGACTCCTTTGGGTAGTGAAGGGTGGGGTATACATCCAATCTCTTCTTCTTCTTCTACCTCACAGGGTGTCTGTTGTGGGGAGGGGAAGGGAAGGGAGTTTGTAAGCCGCTCTGAGACACCTTTGGGTAGTGAAGGGCAGGTTATAAATCCAATCTCTTCTTCTTCTACACTCACGTGGCAACGCCATAGCTATGATATTGGAATAACATCGCTAGCACTTTGATATTTGATGTTGTCTTCTTTTAATGAGTTGTTTTAATGGTTTTGGTGATTTGATTGTTTTAATCTGCATTTTACTCTGTGCGAGCCTGCCCTGAGTCTGCTTTGGCGGGGTAGGGCGGGATGTAAATTAGAATAGAAATAAATAAATAAAAATAAGCCAAGGGTGGCCAAACTTACTTAACGTAGGAGCCACGTAGAAGAAACATCAGATGTCTGAGAGCCGCAAGACGTGAACAAGGATCACACGCACGTTTCTATTTGAAAATATGCACATTTGCTTTTTATTATTTAGTTAGTTAGTTTGTGCCCCGCCCTCCCCGCAAAGCAAGCTCGGGGCAGCTTCCACATGTCAATACGTAATAACAATTGAAAAAGGACGTAAGATCATCTAAAAACAATTCCATTACAAATAATTAATAATTCATAAAGTGCTGTCGATGTTTGATCAGTTGTTTAAGATGGCGTGCTATAAGAGCGCATACCAAATCGACAGTTATTCTGCGCAATGATCTTCCAGTGCCGGCGGCTGTACAGGCTAGACATCAAAGCCAAGGGCCAGGGCTCTTGTTGGTGGTAATAATGGTGGCGGTTCCTGGTGGAAGAGCTGGTGGAAGAGCTCTGGTGGAAGCCTGGTGGAAGAGCTCTGTCTTGCAAGCCGTAATACATGAACTGTAAAACATTAACATTAACATTAAATAAGACTGCCAGAAATAAAAACAAAAAGGGGTAAAAATAGATATTGATAATGATATTTAAAGAGACAAATGCTTTCCCCAAGCAGGCTGGGGGGCGGGGGCTTTGAGAATGCATTTAAAGTCAAAGTTGCTTTCTTTCTCTGCTCCCCCCACCTCAAGACTGTTAAGTATGACACTTAACTCGATTTCAGCAAAGTGATTCAGCTTTATTCAGCAACAGCTCAAGTCAACCAGAACAGCAAACAGCAGATCAACAGAGGACAAAGAAACAGTGGAGCTTGGCTCCTTTTAAAACGTTCCGGCTAATGTGGCCACGCCTATTTATCTATTAGTAACCAATAAGATTACAGAGATAAGAACCAATAAGGTTTGTTCCCCCCAAGAGTTTGAGGTTCATCCTGATAGGACGGTGCTTCTTAGACAACCAGTCAGATGTTGGGGATTAGGATCCTTGTCTAGGCACGAAGCTTTACATGAGGGAATGTCACATTACCGAGATTCTGCCGGATTGAAGCCGTTTCTGATTCGTCTTGAAGTAAACCGGTACAGGGCTGCCATTTCACACGTGGCTTTCCCTGACTGGAAAAGAGCCGAATCAGAAGCGGTTTGGCAATTCAGACTGCACCGTTTTGTTTCCCCGCCATTTCCCGCCGTGCCTTTTTTTTTTTTATGTTTGCTTAGAGCGCTATAGCACTATAGTGCTATAAAAAACCCTGCAGGCATTCCAATGGGGTTGCTATGATGCTATTGCACTATAGCACTCTAAAGCGAACGTTCAAAAAAAAAAAAAAAAGCTGGAGATCGCCCACGTGGGCGAAAAAAGGCGGGAAAAAAGCGTATCAGATCCAGGAGAAGAAACTGACGACTACTTGGAAGCGGTTGACAGGTAAAACGCTTCAGCCCCATTTCCTGAACGGGACAGAAACGATTCTGTGTGAAATTACAAATATATTCCGGTAGGGAACCGGTAGGGAACCGGTTCTGAAATGCCAGACCAGAAACTGTTTGGGAACCGTTCCTCTTCCGATTTATATCATTTGTCTGGTCTTTCAATGGACAGATTACACTTTGCCAAATACACTACAAAGACTACCCGGGGGGGGGAGACTGGCTAAGGAAGGGAAGACCGGTTGGGGAGGCATGCCCCCTTCACTTCCCCAGCCCCCCTACCGGGAGCCACACGATATGTGCAAAAGAGTCACATGTGGCTCCCGAGCCGCAGTTTGGCCACCCCGGCTCTAAGCTGTGGAGTCTTGTGAGCAAAAATTCTACCGGCATTAAAGTTGTGAGCGAACGATTCGGCTGCTGCATAAATTAGTGTGCTCTGCAGCCCTCCTTCCTGAGCTAAGACAAAAATGTGTGAGCCGGAGGAGGCTAAAAACCGGTGAGCTCGCTCACGGTAACTGGCCTAAGAGGGAACACCGGTGACAAGCCTGCTCCCTATTTATTGAATGCCTTTATTAGCATTCAATAAGTCTGTTGGCTTCAGTACACAAGGTCCCGGCCTCTGATCCTGAGCTTCAAGCCCTAGAATCTCCGAAGGCCTGCTTATCCCCCGGGGTTGTCTTCAATTGCTCCGCACCGTAGCTCATTGGATGAGCAGTAAGATTTTCTCCACCCCACCACAAAAGAAAAAGCTTGCTAAGGCAAGGAGCAAATTGCACATGAAACGGACACTGAAGCGAAAACAATATGTGCATTTTAAAGCACAGGAAAGCTGGGACCGGAGCCCCTGCCCAGCCGTCCACCCGCTAGGACACCTGATACGAGCAACTTTGAAACTGCCTTTCCGTTTGTCGTGCCGGCTCATTGATAGCGAGAGAGGGATGGAGAAGCCCGTGACGCCGTACATCCATCTGTGACCCGTGTTGGCAACATCTGCTGTACGGAGCGAACAAAAGGCTGCTTCCACAAGAGGGGCTCCATGCGCAAACTTGCTAGAGTTCAACCTTTGGTGAATATCCATAGGCAGTGTGACACAGAGGCCAACCAAAGAAGCGAACCGGCTTGCGTAACCCGAGATCCTGACTCAGGTGCTGTGGATCTTGAGAAATCTTTCCAACAAGCATTAAGGGCTCTATTTCCTCTTGATCCGGAGCATCTCAAATATGTTGAGAGAGGAGAGAAAAGAAACCAGCTCTGCTCACGCAAGTTGCTATAGCTCCTCGCCATTCTGTTGTTGGCCACACTGCTGTTCTGCTCAGTTCTTGGAAACAGTTTGAATGAACCTGGCCGGCCCCGAACACTTCAGTTCCATTTTCTCAGCTCAATGGGCGACTCGGTGAGAGCCTCTCGAATGTGCTGTGTACAAAAGCAGCAGGAGAAAAATGGAGTCTCAAAATAGCTGCTACTAAAACTAAGAAAACAGCAATAGAAGTGTCATCTCTGTTGATACAAGCGCCTGCTTTCTGTTGGATATTGTAACTCCGTAAGAGGCTCTGCGAGGAAACAGGCTAAGAGAAGCCTCTCACCTGGGTACACTTGGCAGTTGGCCCTGCCCTCCTCTCATGGGGTGGATGTTGAGCCTCTCTGGCCCTTGCTTGCCTTCTGTTTCATCACGCCCTTAAAATCCACCCAGGATTCGTGCCTATCACGTGGTTACTTCTGCGTGTGATCGGGATCCAAGTTAACCTTTTTGAAATTAATCTGTTCGCAATAAGTTAAATGTGCCTCAATGAATATGTCATGTTAAGATGTGCTTCTGTTTTTGTAAGTAAAATTTCTTTCTCTCGTTACCATTGCAGTCAGGTCGTCTTTGTAATTGGTTTGAACAGCATTTTCCCCCTTGACCAAGAAATATGGAGGGTTGGGAATACTGCGTAAAGCTTCCAAGGCAATTTTTTTTTAAAAAAAAACATTTAACCCATCTGGAACTTTGTTAATCAAGGAGCCATGCCATTAATCAATACCTTCAATCAGGGCTCTCCAGCATTTTCTTTAATGAGAGATACTTCTGAGTAATGAAAAATATCCTTACTCCCCCACCCCAGGCATGTTACCAGCTTTAGTTCAGTCCCAGAAACTGATGATGGACTCAGAAAAGTACCAGAACCAAAGCTAGAGGCTCAGCAGCTCAGAGAAAAATCCTATGAAATATATAGATAGATAGATAGATGATAGATAGATAGATAGATAGATAGATAGATAGATAGATAGATAGATAGATAGATATTAAATTGCTTAGAGCAGATCTGGTCAGACTCTTTACCTGGGTCTTCTAGCAGATGCACATATTGTTCTGCAGTAGCCAGCCAGCCACTGGTCACTTATAAAATACCTGCTGGAAAACCCAGCTCTAAACGCTTCAGATCTGAGCAGACTTCTTTTTTGGCACTGGACCTGCTCTAGTGGCTATTCTGCCACCAGTTTGGTGTAGCAATTAAGTGCGTGGACTCTAATCTGGGAGAACCGGGCTTGATTCCCCACTCCTCCACTTGCACCTGCTGGATGACCTTGGGCAAGCCATAGCTCTGTCAGAGCTGTTCTTGAAAAAGAGCAGTTTCTGCCAGAGCTCTCTCAGCCCCATCTACCTCACAGGGTGTCTGTTGTAGGGTGGGGGAGGAAAAGGAGTTTGTAAGCCGCTCTGAGACTCCTTTGGAGAGTGAAGGGTGGGGTATAAATCCAACCTCCTCCTCCTCCTCCTTCTTCATTTTCCCAGGCAGAGAAATGTAGGAGGTACAGTGAGGAAAAGGACTCCATCAATGTGGCTGCCAATGGCATTGTCCCATCAGTTTCCCAGTGTTCCTGCCAAGCCAAGTAACATGGATCCGATTGACTTCCCCCCCTTCTGCAAATCACTGCATTGTATATGGGTACCATCCGCCAGGTGGGGCCTGGAGTTCTCCTGGACTTAACAACTGATCTCCAGACCACAGACATCAGTTCCCCTGGAGAAAACAGCAGCTTCAGAAGGTGGGCTCTATGGAACATGATAGAGCCTAGAAAAATTGAATTTCTAGAGGGACATCACATCCCTGTTGAGCTCTGTCCCCTCCCCAGACTCTGCCCTCCCTCGGCCCCACCCCAAATCTCCAGGAATTTCCCAAGCCCGAGCTGGCAACCATACATGATCTCATTGGCTTTTGGCTCTGTGTGTGAGAGTCACAATAGCTGCGGAGCTTGCCCTGGTATGCAGCCTCTATTCCCTACCAAGTTGTGCAGTCATGCCTGCCTGCCTGCCTGTGGGTACAAGCAATGCTTTGATCCTGGAAATGTATTTCCCATTGAAAGAAACAGAAATAACCATGGAGTCTTCAACTAAAGGCTTTAATTCCAATACTAAAGACAGTGACTGATTTTTTTTTTTTTAAGTAATTTCTCATATGAGGATATCTCTATATCTTTCTTTTCTCCTTGCACAAGATCAGCTGCCATTCTTGTGGAAAGCAAGCAGGAGTTTGTGCAATAGCATCTACTAAGCTTTTAAAATAAAATAATCCCTGTTGTCCTATGCTAAATTTATAGGGGGAAGGGATTCAGTGGGTTTAATCCTGGCTCCAGGCTGGAACACCTTTTCCTTCCCTCAGCATCTGCTCTAAATCGCTGTCTATAGGGCTGGCAATTCTGGGTTGGGAAATACCTGGGAATCTTAGGGGTGGAGCCTGGAGAGGGAGGGGCTTAGGGAGGGCAGTGACCTTAGCAAGGCACAATGCCACAGAGTCCGCCCTCCAAAGCAGCCATTTTCTCTGGGATCTCTATCATCTAGAGATCATTTGCAACTCCAGGAGACCCCCAGCCCTCTCCCGGAGGTTGGCAACTCTACTCTGCCATTGCTGAAGGATGAAGGAAATACACTCTGCACTCACTCAAGGGCAACCATCCATTCTTCATGCATTCCAAGACTGGGCCCAGGCACTGAAAGACAGGTGTGGAGGGTTGAGGGCCTAGTATTGCCAACCTTCAGGTGGGGCCTGGAGACCTTCCAGAATTACAATTGATCTCCAGCCAATGGAGATTAGTTTTCCTGGAGAAAATGACTGCTTTGGAGAGTGGCCTCTATGCCATCACACCTGGCTGAAGTCCCTCCCCTCCCCTAACCTCACCTTCCTCAGTCTCCACCCTCAAAATCTTCAGTATTTTCCAACCTGGGGCCAGTTTGGTGTCGTGCTTAAGTGCGCGGACTCTAATCTCGGAGAACCGGGTTTTATTCCCCACTCCTCCACTTGCACCTGCTGGATGACCTTGGGCAAGCCATAGTTCTGGCACAGCTGTTCTCTCAGGAGCAGTCCTCGAAAGGGCTCTCTCAGCCCCACCTCCCTCACAGGGTGTCTGTTGTGGGGAGGGGAAGGAAAAAGAGGTTGTAGGCCGCTCTGAGACTCCGAGTGAAGGGTGGGGTATAAATCCAATCTCCTCCTCCTCCTCCTCCTCTTCTTCTTTTTCTTCTTCCCCAGAATCAGTTCAGCCAGGCCCGTAGCCAGGATTTTTTAATTCGTTTTTAAAAAAAAAAAAAAGTCAGGGGACACCCCACACTCACCTCTGCACCCCACCCCCAAGGGAGTGCCTGGGCCGGATGGGAAGTTGGGGGCCTTGGCAGTAAGTAAGGGGGCCAGGCCCCGAGATGCCCCATTATAGCTACAGTCCTGAGTTCAGCCCTGAGTTTGCCCAAGGATCCCTTCCGGCATTGCAGGGAATCTTGGGACTCACCTGCCCGATAGACTGCTTGAGTTTCTTGTGAAGCCAGGAAAACCCCACTTCAGAGAAGCCGCCACAACTGCAAACAAAAAGCCTGGAGCGGATGAGGTCGGTCAAGTGCTCTGTTACTAAATAAAACTTGGAAGGCATCTCCGGAGTTTGTGCACGACGAGGGGAGAAAGCGGGTGACCCCTTGTTACCACCACCCCCCTCCCCGACCAGCCTGCCAATTTGACTTCCACACGACAGCCTCACACTCATCCCACCTTCTGCTTAGATAACAAGGCCCTGCATCTTCCCGTTCTGCCAAGGGCGCGGGCAGAGGTCACAGTACATGGAAACAGATTTTAAGAGATGCCAAACAGTGTTTTTTTAAAAATGCCCAAAGCAAAAGAACACAATGCAGACACAGAAGTAAAAAATGTCGAACAAAGGAAACCATTTTAAAAAAGCCACATGAAAAACTTGCCTTAGAAGAAGAAGAGGAGGAGGAGGAGGAGGAGATTGGATTTATACCCCGCCTTTCACTCAGAGTGGCTTACAAACTCCTTTCCCTTCCCCTCCCCACAACAGACACCCTGTGAGGTAGGCAGGGCTGAGAGAGCTCTGACAGAACTGCCCTTGAGAGATCAGCTCCGCCAGAACTATGGCTTGCCCAAGGTCATCCAGCAGCTGCAAGTGGAGGAGTGGGAAAACAAGCCTGGTTCTTCCAGATTAGAGTCCGCGCACTTAACCACGACACCAAACTGTCAGAAAAGAGGCACTGATTATCCAAGCAGCAGAGTTGCCAACTCCAGGTTGGGGAATTCCTGTAGACTTGGGGGTGAAGCCCGGGGAGGGCAGGGTTTAGAGAGGGGAGGGACATCAGCAGGGTATAATGCCAGAGATTTCACCCTCCATAGCAGCCGTTTCCTGCAAGGAAAATAATTTCCATAGTCTAGTGACCAGTTGTCATTTCGGGAGATCTCCAGGTCCCGCCGGGAGGCTGGCAACCCAACCGAGCAGTGATGAGCTGGAGGTTTCCCTGCTAGCCAAAGCAGCTAGGGCATGGCCACAGAACTGCTACCAATTTGGAAGCTCCTTCCACCCACCTGATGGGTTGCTTCAGGGCTTTTTTTGGTAGAAAAAGCCCAGCAGGAACTCATTAGCATAATAGGCCACACCCAATGGTTAGGCCAACCTAACATTAGCATGTTAGGCCACACCCTGACAGCGCAGCTCCCTCCCAGGATCGGTTTCCCCAGGTGCCCCGCGGCTTGTGAGGCACCTGGGGAACCCAAGGGGGAAGGCTATAGCGTGGCCAACTGGGAAGCCAGCCGGGATGCCGTTCCTGTGCGTTCCGGCCCCCAAATAGCCCTGGGTTGCTTAAAAGAAACCCCTGACTCAAGGGGCTTTCCCTTCGGAGGCTCCTCTCTCCAGCTGGCCATCCTGCCAAGGTGAGGGTCTGTTGCTTCTGTCTCCATTTCTTAGCCAACCTTTCCCTCTTTCGGTTTGCAAGAAGGGGGTGGTGGTGGTCACATGGTCCTCTGGAATCCTAGAAACCCGGTAACAGACACAGGAAGATTAATCATGGAAGGCGGATGTCGTGACTACCTTAAAGCCACATACCCCACTGTTAGCTGACACAAGGGGGGGACGAGCTAGATAAGTCTGTATTACGCTAAGCAACGCACTTGCAGGAAAATGTAGCCATGGGTTAGATGCCAGAACATAAGAACCACCCCGCTCAATCAAACCAAAGGCCGATCATCCTCTTACCGTGTCCGGTCAGATGCCCAGGAAGGCTTACGAGCAGGACAGAGAGGCCAAAGCCTCTGTCCGTCATTGCCCTCCAGCAAACAGATATCTAAGCTACACTGCCTCGGCATATGGAAGCTCCACTCAGCCATCACGGCCAAGCCATTGATGTGGGGTTGCCAGCCTCCAGGTGGGGCCTGGGGATCTCCCGATCTGACAATTGATCTCCAGCTGACAGAGATCAGCTCCCCTGGAGGAAATGGCTGCTTTGAAGGGGGAACTCCGTGGCATTGGACCATGCTGAGGGCCCTCCCCTCCCCAAACCCCGCCCTCTCCTGGATCAACCTCCAAAGTCTCCAGGTGTTTTCAAAACCAGACCTGGCGACCCTACATGGATGATCTTCTCACTGTTCACGAATGTGCCAAATGCCCTTTTGAAAGCCGCGAATAAGAACAGCAGAAGATTAAGCAATTGTTCCAAGATCAGACCATTCCTTGGGTGAAAGATAGCAGAGCCTTGTGGCACTGGAAAGAGTAACAGACGGTGGTGTCGGCTGCTCTGGGGTAAAGCCCCCTTGGATGAGTGCCTCGCTAGCTGTGCATCGAGTTAAAAAGAAAAATAAAAAGCAAGTAATTTCCATGTGTAGCTGGCAGGGCGTTTCATTTCGCCCTGGCTAGATTTTTAAAGGTGCTAGCTTTCGTCAATCTAATACTTCATTGATGCTTCTACCCAGGGCTTTTTTTGTAGAAAAAGCCCAGCAGGAACTAATTAGCATAATAGGCCACGCCCGACAGCAGAATCATTAGCATATTAGGCCACACCCCGGATAGCACAGCTTATTAGCATATTAGGCCATACCCCCAAGTTACAAAAAGTGTGGTCATCCAGCCACACCCACCTTTTACTTCTTGTTCTGTTTACCTTGTTTGTTGTCAAAATCCCAGGGCTTTTTTTTGAAACAGGAACTCCTTTGCATGTTAGGCCACACACCCCTCATGTAGCCAATCCTAATGAGTTTCTGCTGTTGTGTGTGGCCTGTTATGCTAATGAGTTCCTGTTGGGCGTGGCCAACTTGGAAGCCAGCCGGAACTCCGTTCCTGTGCGTTCCTGCCCCAAAATAGCCCTGCTTCTACCTCTTCCCGTAGTTTTAAAGCTCTGCATTGAGAATGAGGCTCCACTCTATCTCAGACAATACTACAGTGAAGGATGCTGCGAGTTTGGTCACAAACACATTTGACCATTGAGTTTACCATGTTCAAAGGCAGTGGTCAGACACGAGCCCATCGCTTGGTCTGTTCCGTTCAGACCAGGCAGCTGCAGGCGCCTGCTGAAGCAATTCGAATCCGGTTTCTTCAAAACCTGCATATGCAAAGATGCTGCCGCTTCAATCTGGTGATGAACCCCGAAGGGTAGGGTTTTATGGAAGCACAGCATTTATTGATGACCGATTTAAATGATTTGTGAGTGATCTAATTTGAAAAATGCTTGCTGAATACAGCAGTTACACAGCTGGGACTGGAGAGGCAGAAGGAGAACTCAGCCGGGCTGTGTGAAAACATGTACAGGCAGAAAAGGTCACTGTGCCGGATTGGTTAGTAAGGGATGCAGCAAAACCACCTGCTGAACTCCCAAAAATCTAGGAAACTATCAAACTGATCAAAAAAACCAGGTCTCGGTTCACAACCGGCGAACAGGAGGTGAGCGGAACTGGCAGGCGTTCCAGGAACCCTGATGAGTGTCAATCATAGAACTGTCATACAATAAAAAAGTCAGAAGGGGCCTACAGACCGTCCATCCCAACCCCCCTGTACCCTGCAGGATGACCTGCAGCATCCCTGGCAAATCATCATCTAATCTCTGCTCAAACACTGCGAAGGAGGGAGAACCTACAACACCCCAGGGCAACTGATTACACCACTCAATGGCCCTGAACCTTTCCATGGCCCTGGTCACGCAGAGAAGTTGCCGCGCTGAAGGCATGAATGTCAGGCGGATTTTCAGGGCATGATCATACTGCAACATCTGGGAAGTGTAGTGCTCCCATGGCCAACCCATGACGTTCCGCCAAAGATGCGGAGTTAAAAAGTACCTAGGAAGGTGCACTAGTATCCAGTAAACATGGGGCAAAGCGGGCCTCTGATTGCGGGAGCACTAGCATCTGGCACCTGTCCACATCCCATTGCAAACCAGATGTTGTAAGTCTCCATAGGATGTGCACCAATGCCAAATTGTGCATGCACACAAACGCGACACTGACAGCAGCCCCACCCCCGGAATGGCGCATGCACACAAACAAGAAACCGAAAGCGGCACGGCTTGTGTGATCATGCCACACCGCTTCTTTGCCACACTTCAGCATTGCTGTGCGATTGGCAGCTAACAGCCGGAGCATGGCAACTCGGGGGACCATGTGATCGGGCTACCGTGCTTTATTTTGCTCCAGGGTGAACAGCCACGCCTCCCCCCCACGTTTTCTGGCCCATGTGACCGGGGCCCTTGTTGACTTGTCTGCTGATGCCCTCCTGTGCAGAGAAGGCAGATCTGGGGCACACGTCATGGTGAGCCAGGCGCACGCTCTAAGGCAGGGCGTCTCCAACTTTTTCTTTTTTTAAAAAAATTTACTTTGTTAATTGTTAAGTACACAAAAAAAGAGCAATCCAAAAATAAAACTATCATAACATTATCGACCGGTAGATACTCCCAGAAAACATAGGCTAAACCTAAATTTTCATACAATTTCCATACACCCACAAAACAACTCATATCGACACATGTTTGCCATAGCCTTGCAATTTTAACCAGATTCCCTCATCATTTCTACACAGGAGAACTTCCAGATTTCATTGTAATGGCAGGGCGAAAAAGACAACTGGGAAGTAATAAAGAAAGAATTGTTTACTGTTTCCCCCCATGATATAAACATCCCAAAGTTTGTCGAACCAGGCATCTCTGGAAGGTTGTTTACTGTTTCCCCCCATGATATAAAGATCCCAAAGTTTGTCGAACCAGGCATCTCTGGAAGGTTGTTTACTGTTTCCCCCCATGATATAAAGATCCCAAAGTTTGTCGAACCAGGCATCTCTGGAAGGTTGTTTACTGTTTCCCCCCATGATATAAACATCCCAAAGTTTGTCGAACCAGGCATCTCTGGAAGGTTGTTTACTGTTTCCCCCCATGATATAAACATCCCAAAGTTTGTCGAACCAGGCATCTCTGGAAGGTTGTTTACTGTTTCCCCCCATGATATAAACATCCCAAAGTTTGTCGAACCAGGCATCTCTGGAAGGTTGTTTACTGTTTCCCCCCATGATATAAACATCCCAAAGTTTGTCGAACCAGGCATCTCTGGAAGGTTGTTTACTGTTTCCCCCATGATATAAACATCCCAAAGTTTGTCGAACCAGGCATCTCTGGAAGGTTGTTTACTGTTTCCCCCATGATATAAACATCCCAAAGTTTGTCGAACCAGGCATCTCTGGAAGGTTGTTTACTGTTTCCCCCATGATATAAACATCCCAAAGTTTGTCGAACCAGGCATCTCTGGAAGGTTGTTTACTGTTTCCCCCATGATATAAACATCCCAAAGTTTGTCGAACCAGGCATCTCTGGAAGGTTGTTTACTGTTTCCCCCATGATATAAACATCCCAAAGTTTGTCGAACCAGGCATCTCTGGAAGGTTGTTTACTGTTTCCCCCATGATATAAACATCCCAAAGTTTGTCGAACCAGGCATCTCTGGAAGGTTGTTTACTGTTTCCCCCATGATATAAACATCCCAAAGTTTGTCGAACCAGGCATCTCTGGAAGGTTGTTTACTGTTTCCCCCCATGATATAAACATCCCAAAGTTTGTCGAACCAGGCATCTCTGGAAGGTTGTTTACTGTTTCCCCCCATGATATAAACATCCCAAAGTTTGTCGAACCAGGCATCTCTGGAAGGTTGTTTACTGTTTCCCCCCATGATATAAACATCCCAAAGTTTGTCGAACCAGGCATCTCTGGAAGGTTGTTTACTGTTTCCCCCATGATACAAACATCCCAAAGTTTGTCGAACCAGGCATCTCTGGAAGGTTGTTTACTGTTTCCCCCATGATACAAACATCCCAAAGTTTGTCGAACCAGGCATCTCTGGAAGGTTGTTTACTGTTTCCCCCATGATATAAACATCCCAAAGTTTGTCGAACCAGGCATCTCTGGAAGGTTGTTTACTGTTTCCCCCCATGATACAAACATCCCAAAGTTTGTCGAACCAGGCATCTCTGCATGGGGGGTGCAGCCATGAAATGGCTCCTACAAAATGGCTTCCAGAGAAAGCCACAAAATGGTTGCCCGAGTTTACCTTCAGTCACGCAGTTAAGCTCTTTGGGCCGTGATGGCAGCTGCAGGCAGCCAAAGCAATGTTTCATTTAAAAAGGAAATCTGCAAAGCCAATCAAATCTCCAACGGCCTCAGAGAAGCTTTGCTGGGCAAAAGCTCCACATGACTCTGCCTGTTTCCCTAAAAACATTTGGGGGGCATCAGGAAAGGTGCCATTGGGCACCATGGTGCCCATGGGCACCACGTTGGGGAAACCTGCCATGAGAAGACATCCTGCACTCCCCCCCTGCCCATGGCTCTGCACTATAGAGGAAGCAGCAACCCGAAATCCACCAGCGAGCCGAGCAGTCGTCGTGTTCTTCATTCTCCGTGTACTCCAAGGGAGGTTTCTGTAACTGCCTGCTGAATTTTTCACACTTTTTTTTTGAAAGATAAAGTCTTCCTGTTCCCAGAATCTGTGATTGCCTCTTTTACTTGCCTCTTGTTCTGTCTGGCAGGCACATCGTGCCTCCTGGGAACATCTGAAGCATTAGGCTCGGTCTCAGGAAGGGAAACAAATATGTAATTGCACTACAAATAATACACATTTGTGTTTGTGTGTGTGTGTCGGGAGGGGTCTCCAGCGACATGGTTGGTCTAAGAGCCTGAATAAGAGTTTTCGTGTAGGGAGGGGATGGCGTATTTGGATTTCAGTTCCAAATTGCTCATCTTCTGAATTAACAAGGGGAGAGGTCCCGGGTGCCTGATCACTCACCTGACGAACCCGTGCTGGGGATTTCCCGGGAAGTGTCCTTCGGCACCCTCTCCTTGTGCTGCCAAAGGCGGAGTGTTATGTCCTGAAGCTGGAATCAGCCATATCTTTTCCTATGTCAAGCTTCAGGCATAAGAAGGGATTGTAAACTGTCACATTCCCATTGGTCGGTTTCTGTGAAACCTTGTAAGCAGGGCTTTTTTTGTAGAAAAAGACCAGCAGGAACTCATTAGCATAATCAGCCACACCCAACAGCAGAAACCTATTAGCATATTAGGCCACACCCCTGATGGCACATCTTATTAGCGTATTAGGCCACACCCCCATGCTATCAGAAGTGTGATCATCAAGCCACACCCACCTTTTGCTTCTTATTCTGTTTGCCTTGTTTGTTGTCAGAACCCCAGGGCTTTTTTCATAGCAGGATCTCCTTTGCATGTTAGGCCACACAGCCCTAATGTAGCCAATCCTCATGAGTTTCTGCTGTTGGGTGTGGCCTGTTATGCTAATGAGTTCCCGCTGGGCGTGGCCAACTCGGGAGCCAGCCGGGACTCCGTTCCTGTGCGTTCCTGCCCAAAAATAGCCCTGCTTGTAAGTAACCAATCATAACTGTACATATGCTTTTGGAGGGAACAGACCTCATTGGTCTTTACCCATGTTTTCCCATTGGTTAATAACTATTGTATGGGCGTGGCTTTGGCAGCCTGGATCATTTAAAAAAGGAGCTGTGCTCCACTATTCTGCGTGTGTGTGTTGCTGAGTTGTCTGATCGTTGAGTTGCCGTTGCAATAAAGCTGAATCACTTTGCTGAAATCTCGACCTTGTTGAGCTGCGTACTTAACACGGAGGTCTCCCAATTACCAATCCTGAGGAGAATGGAGTTCCCCTCAGGCAGCACAGAGTGTGCCGGAGCGGAGTCACAGGTCTGTGGCCAAGCCGAAAAGACCATGAAGATCAATTGCTCATTTGAGAGGACTGTGAATCTTAACCAGTGACGCTGCCCTCCTCGGAGTCAGACCCCTGGGCCCACCCGTGTGTGTATCTGCTGAGTACTGCCAATTCACTTCCAACTGATGGAGACCCAGTGAATCAGTAACCTCCCAAATAGCCTGTCCTTAGCAGCCTTTCTCATGGGCTTGCAATGGAGGACTGTAGTTTCCTTCACTGGGCCAATCCACCTCAGGTTGCCTCTGGAATCCTAGAGAGCCGGTTTGGTGTCGTGGGTTAAGTGGGCGGACGCTGATCTGGGAGAACCGGGTCTGATTCCCCGCTCCTCCACTTGCAGCTGCTGGATGACCTTGGGCAAGCCACAGTTCTGGCACAGCAGTTCTTGAAAAAGAGCAGTTTCTGTCCAAGCTCTCTCAGCCCCACCTGCCTCACAAGGTGTCTGTTGTGGGGAAGGGAAGGGAAAGGAGATTGTAAGCCACTCTGAGACTCCCTTGGGTAGTGAAGGGTGGGGTATAAATCCAATCTCCTCTTCTTCTTCTTCTTCTTCTTCTTCTTCTTCTTCTTCTTCTTCTTCTTCTTCTTCTTCTTCTTCTTCTTCTTCTTCTCCTGCCTCCTTCCGCTTTCCAGGTGACCCTTGTCTTCTCATAATGTGGCCAAAGTACAGGCCAGTAGCCAGGATTTTTTCCATTGGAGGGGGCATTTAAATTTCTTGGGGGGCACTTAATTAAAGTTAATTAATGACTTACTAGATACTTTAAAATGCTTTCTGGCATGGCTTTTGTGGGGGCGTGGCTTTTAATTAAGGGGGCATAGCCCCCAAATGCCCCGCTGTCACTAAAGGCCTGCCAAAGTACCATAACCTCAGTTTAGGATTTTAACTTCTAGGGAGAGTTCAGGTTCAAGTTGATCTAGAACCCACTAATTTGACTTTTGGGCAGTCCACGGTATCCATAAAACTCCCATAAGTACATAAGAACATAAGAGCAGCCAATGGTGGATCAGGCCAGTGGCCCATCCAGTTCAACACCCTGTGTCACACAGTGGCCAAAAATACCAGGGGCCATCAGGAGGTCCAGCAGTGGGGCCAGGACATTAGAAGCCCCTCCCACTGTTGCCCCCCCCTCCAAGCACCAAGAATACAGAGCCTCACTTGCCCCAGACTGAGAGTCCCTCTCTATACCTTGTGGCTAAGAGCCACTGATGGACTTCTGCTCCACAGGCTTATCTAATTCCCTCTTGAAGCCGTCCATGCTTGTAGCCGCCACCATCTCTCCTCCAACGCCACCTTTCAGATGAACCAGCTTTCTTCCTGTCAGCTTTCTTCATTGTCCAACTTTCATACCCACACTGGGGACCACTACCTGCGTGCAACCATAAGGACAGAATAATCTCTAGCTAGGGATGCCAGCCTTCAGGTGTGACCAGGAGATCCCCCGGAATTACAGCTCATCCCCAGTCTGCACAGATGTGCTCCCCTGGAGAAAATGGATGCTCTGGAGGGCGGACGCTACGGCATTGTACCCCAGTGAGGTCCCTGTCCTCCCCTGGCTCCATCCACAAATCTCCAGGGGTCTCCCAACCTGGATCTGGCAACCCTTCCACCCATCCGCCACCAGTGGCCAGGGACGAGGACGGCAACACCTGGCAACCCTCTCGCTAGCAGTGATAATTAACTGTTTTGTATCTGGTCGTTATTACCTGTTCAAATTGCAGTTTGATTTTTTTAAAACAATGTTTTATTTCTTTACATAATTTTAACTCAATAATCATTGCTGTACAATTATACAAATACAATACTGAGTTTATATGATAGATTCCGGTGGGTAGCTGTGTTGGTCTGAAGCAACAGAACCAAGTTTGAGTCCAGCGGCCCCTTTAAGACCAACGAAGTTTTATTCTGGGGGTCAGCTTCCGTGTGCACGCTCACAAAGAAGTCCCTTTGAAGAAGTGTGCATGCACACGAAAGTTTATACCCAGAATAAAACTTTGTTGGTCTTTGGCTGTGGTCACACGTGCCAGATAACATGGTGGGGGAGGCGTGGCAGTTTTCCCCGGAGCAAAATAAAGTGCGGGAGCCCGATCACATGGTCCCCCGAGTCTCCGTGCTAAGGCTGTTATCTGCCGATCACACGTCGATGTTGAAGCGTGGCAAAGAAGCGGCGTGGCGCGATCACACAAGCGGCGATCGCAAGCCACCGCTTCCAGAACAGATGGGCAATTGTTGTTTTCCAACGGAGTCCCCGCGTGCGCACGATCGTGAAATGACAGATCACTTCAGGGAGAGTTGGTGGAACAGGTCATGTTTGTGCGCATGCACAGTTCGGCGTTTATGCGCATCCTGTGGAGACTTACAATAAAAACACACTTAAAACATGAGCACTCTTGCAATATTTTGTTTATTTAACAGTGTCTGATGACTGACACCTCTTGCTCTGAATTATTGCATCAGAATGTCTGTGCTGTTGCAGTCTTGAGTGTGCTGTTCAGGTGTGTATCCGTAAGCTGCAAACCTACAATGACGCAGCAGCAGCAGAACTGGAAGAAGAAGCAGAGGACAGCCAGTTCCACTGCGGGCCTGATAGAAGCCCTCCGGGGGCCTGATCCAGCCCCCGGGCTGCATATTTGACACCCCTACTCTAAGCTCTAAGTCTTGTGAGCAAAAATTCTACTTCGTGAGCTTCTGGCATTAAAGCCGTGAGTGAGCGATTTGGCTCCTGCATGAATTAGCTTGCTCTGGCACCATCCTCCTAAGACAAAAATGTGTGAGTCGGAGGCTAAAGAAACGGTGAGCTAGCTCCCACTAACTCAGCTTAGAGGGAACAAATGCCAACCTCCCAGAGGGGATTGACGTCTCCTGAAATTACAACCACCGATCTCCAGACAACAGAGATCCATTCCCCTGGAGAAAATGGCTGCTTTGGAGGGTGGACTTGATGGCGTTACACTCCACTGAGGCCCCTCCCCTCCCCAAACCCCGCCCTCCCCAGACTCTACCCCAAAACCTCCAGGCATTTCCCAACCCAGAGTTGGGAACCCTAAATCATCCGGCATCTTCTGTACACAAGGCAGCCATTTCATCACTTATCACTGCACAGCGCTGCCAAACTCCCGATGAGACCTGGAGAACTCCCAGAATTACAACTGACCTCCAGACCTCAGAGGTCAATTCTCCCGGAGGAAATGGCTGCTTTGGAGGGCGGGCTCTATGGCGTTGTCCCCTGCTGAGGCCCCTCCCCTCCCCAAACCCCGCCCTCCCCAGGCCCCGCCTCCCCCAAATCTCCAGGTATTTCCCAACCCAGAGCTGGCAACCCTATCATTACAGGAGCCTATAAGAAACCTTTTTTCCCTACTTTATTATTAAGCCCCATGACCCCTTCCTGGCAATTCCAGGCCCAGGACACAGCAAGGGAGAAACAGCAGAATCAGCGAAGCACTTCGAGGACTGCATTTCTAAATGTATTTATGAGGGCAAATTCCAATTAACTCCGCAAGACTTCCTTTGGAGAAAGCTATAGGACACCTTTTGGCAACAGAAACTGAGACATTACGGCCATCGACAGGGATATGAATCAGGAGCGAGCGTAGACGATAGACCAAGTCTTCTATATAATATTCTCTCTCTCAGTTCATTTTACCACCTGGAATGCCACCCTCAGTTACTCTCCGGTCTATCTCCCATTTCTTTCGCTTCTGTCTACATAAGGACTTCAAATGGCTCCAACCTCCCACGCAGACGCCTCCGTGAATTCTGCATTCAAAAGTAACAGATGAAGTTGTAACCTTAACGGAAAGCTCCATCCTCCATGGCAGAACGGCAACCCTCTTTGTTTATTTATTTGTTTGACAGCCCACCCTTCTTTCCCACCAGGACGCAAGGAGGATTGCATGGTGTAGGTCAATGCCATCAAGAGGACGTGATGTCTAGAGAAGAAGAAGAAGAAGAAGAAGAAGAAGAAGAAGAAGAAGAAGAAGAAGAAGAAGAAGAAGAAGAAGAAGAAGAAGAAGAGGAGGAGGAGGAGGAGGAGGAGGAGGAGGAGGAGGAGGAGGAGGAGGAGGAGGAGGAGGAGGAGGAGTTGGATTTATACTCCGCCCTTCACTACCTGAAGGAGTCTCAGAGCGGCTGACAAACTCCTTTCCCTTCCCGTCCCCACAACAGACACCCTGTGAGGTCGGCGGGACTGAGAGAGCTTTGACAGAAACTGCTCTTTTTTCAAGAACAGCTGTGCCAGAACTATGGATTGCCCAAGGTCATCCAGCAGGTGCAAGTGGAAGAGTAGGGAACCAAACCTGGTTCTCCCAGATTAGAGTCGGCGCATTTAACCACTACACCAAACTGGCTCTCTAATAAGCAACGGAATAGGACTAGGGTTCTGAAACAACAGTCTGCAAGCAAGCGTGAAAGATTAGATGCGATACATTCAGCAGTGCTGAAAGTGGTATTACGTTAAGCAGAAAGCAATGCAGCGAGAGCGAGGCAATCCATCCTATATGCAGTAGTATAGATCGCCCACGATCTTGTTCTTTTTAATTAAAACACCTCCCTGAACCATTGCATTGTAACACAGCCCTATTAACTTTATAAAAAATTGTCCTCTTGGAGAATTCTGTTTTACATTGTTTGCAGATCGACAGGAGCCTCCCAGCAATCTTTGGACAGGCCGCTCTGTAAGGCAGGAGGTACAACAGAGAAGGCATGTGCACGGGAAGCTGTTCATCTTGTCCATTTGCAGGATGCCAGCTGCAGAAGGCATAAGAGCATCAGAAGAGCCCCACTGGATTAGACCAGTGAGGGTCCCTCTAGTCCAGCCTCCTGTCTCACACAGTGGCCAACCAGTTCCTCTGAATAGCCAACAACAGGGCATGGAGGCCAAGTCCTTCTTCTGATAAGGACATTAGAAGAGCCCTGCTGGATCAGACCAGTGAGGGTCCATCTAGCCCAGCATCCCATCTCACACAGTGGCCAACCAGTTCCTCTGGAGGGCCAGCAACAGGGCATAGAGGCCGAGGCCTTCCCCTGATAAGAACCTCAGAAGAGCCCTGCTGGGTCAGACCAGGGAGGTTCCATCTAGTCCAGCATCCCGTCTCTCACACAGTGGCCAACCAGTTCCTCTGGAGGGTCAGCAACAGGGCATAGAGGCTGAGGCCTTCCCCTGATAAGAACCTCAGAAGAGCCCTGCTGGGTCAGACCAGGGAGGTTCCATCTAGTCCAGCATCCCGTCTCTCACACAGTGGCCAACCAGTTCCTCTGGAGGGCCAGCAACAGGGCATAGAGGCTGAGGCCTTCCCCTGATAAGAACCTCAGAAGAGCCCTGCTGGATCAGACCAGGGAGGGTCCATCTAGTCCAGCATCCTGTCTCTCACACAGTGGCCAACCAGTTCCTCTGGATGGCCAACAACAGGGCAGAGAGGCCGAGGCCTTCCCCTGGTAAGAACATAAGAAGAGCCCAGCTGGATCAGACCAGGGAAGGTCCATCTAGTCCAGCCTCCTGTCTCACCCAGTGGCCAGCCACTTCCCACTGGTGGACCTCCTGATGGCACCTGGTATTTTTGGCCACTGTGTGACAGAGTGTTGGACTGGATGGGCCGTTGGCCTGATCCAACACTGGCTTCTCTTTATGTTCTTAACTGCTGGTATTCTGAGCTGGTATTGCCAGAGTCGACCCTACTTAGCTTCTGAGATCTGAGAAGATTGAGCTTGCCTGGGCTATCCAGGTCCGGCCAAATTGCCGACAGTTACTGCAGCAGCCGTGCTCCCCTTTGGCACTTTGAGGCCCAATTAAAAGGTTGGCTCAAAAGCGATAGCAAGCTTCTACAATCCCACATTTGTTCTTCTGCAGGAAGGGGGTCTCACAGTTCAGCTTTCCCTTTAACCTCGCTTTCCTTTCCCAGCGGGTTGGCCATGTTCGCCTCTGAAAGGGCATGTCTTCGGGGAAGGCCCGGTGCATTCGAGGCACCCCTTCTGGAGATTAAAGAGTATCAGTTGATCTTAACAGAAGTCGTATCGGATTGCTGTGATTTGTAGGTTTGGCACTCTGTGCAAAAACGCCAGGCAGGCAGTGCAGCTCGATTCTCTCCGAGGCGGCCTTCAATTGGCCCACATTTGTTCGATGCTTGGAATGGGAGGAGAGAAAAAGCAGAATGGTTGATGGTTTCATTTGCCAAGCCATTAATGAAACATAAAACAGATGTGTGAAACACTCTGTGAGTAATAGGAATTGCATTACGTATTATTTATCTGTAGGAATCAAGGGCTTTAGTGTGCAACCAGCACAAAATCTTGTTTCCCTCTTGACAGGACTGGGTCAAACTCTATTAAAAACTACTAAATAGAAGGCTTCATGGCAGAGCTGAAGTATAAAACACCATTTGCTGTTTCAGTACTCCATGATATTTTTTTTAAAAAAAGCTTTGGTATTACCGTCTCTTATCTTCTGTGCATTTTTTAAAAAAAGAAATGGCATCTTTATGGGAAGCGATCAAGGAACCTGACTTTCAGAACAGGTTGGGAAATGTCATTTATTCACTCCGTTTAGATTTCTCTCCCCCCTTTTGCATTCGGAGCGACTGATACAAATTCTACAGATTGTTCTCTAGTGTCTTTTTGTGAAACGAGGGTGGAGTTCTTAGCCAGCGCTTCCCAAGATCAGTGTCCTCTGGAATAAACCATAGGGTATTTAAAAAAAAAAAATCAGGCAAACCCAATCTGGTAACGACAGGACATCTTGGAGATCATTTATTCATAGAGTCACTGCATTTCAAAACTTATCTTGCTCACAAAGACCATTTTCTCTTGACTTGAACATCTTATATAATCACACTGATTTATTTTTTCAAATTTTTTATTATTATTCTTGCAATCTAAAATGAGCAGGTTTTTGAGCAGTTTGGTAGTGGCAGGGCTATTTCTGGGCAGGAACGCACAGGAACGGAGTTCCGGCTGGCTCCCGAGTTGGCCACACCCAGCAGGAACTCATTAGCATAATAGGCCACACCCAACAGCAGACGCTCATTAGGATTGGCTACATGAGGGGTCTGTGGCCTAACATGCAAAGGAGTTCCTGCTACAAAAAAAGGCCCTGGCCATTTTGACAACAAACAAGGTAAACATAATAAGAAGCAAAAGGTGGGTGTGGCTGGATGGCCACACTTCTGGTAACATGGGGGTGTGGCCTAATAGGCTAATAAGCTGTGCTGTCAGTGATGTTGCCTAATATGCTAATGAATTTCTGCTGTTGGGTGTGGCCTACTATGCTAATGAGTTCCTGCTGGGCTTTTTCTACAAAAAAAGCCCTGGGTAGCGGCATTCAGTACGCTGGAGAGGCAAGCTGGGTGCAGTCCCCTAAGAAAGTCCTGTTGGGCTCTGGTTAAGTATGTCATAAGAACATAGGAGAAGCCAGTGTTGGATCAGGCCAATGGCCCATCTAGTCCAACACTCTGTGTCACACAGTGGCCAAAAATACCAGGGGCCATCAGGAGGTCCAGCAGTGGGGCCAGGACACTAGAAGCCCTCCCACTGCTGCCCCCCAAGCACCAAGAAGACACAGCATCCCTTGTCCCAGATATAAGAACATAAGAGAAGCCATGTTGGATCAGGCCAGTGGCCCATCCAGTCCAACACTCTGTGTCACACAGCGGCCAAAAATACCAGGGGCCATCAGGAGGTCCAGCAGTGGGGCCAGGACACTAGAAGCCCTCCCACTGCTGCCCCCCCTAGAAGGACCAAGAATGTCCTTCTATGTCACTGGAAAATTGGCCAGATTCAAATGTATGCCTGTCCACTTGCTGGCATTCGTAATGCCAAGGCGTGCTTCGAACTGCTGGATGAAGCCAGCAGCGCAGGATCATGCAAAGTATTGAGACCCTGGAGAGCCGCTGCCCGTCTGAGTGGACAAACTGGCCCCGATGGACCAAGGGGGTCTGATTCGGTACAGGGCAACTCTTGTGTGTGTATCTAGAGACAAGCTGCCGCTCCAGCAAGACTGAGACCAGTTGAGGAAAACCACATCATTTGGAAGTTCATGTTTTTGCCGCCATGGTTTGGTCTGCAAAATGAACAAACGCACTAAACGAAATATGTATGACAGCACTTTCCACCACACTTAGACAGTTTGCAGTGAAACAAAGAGATTAATCTTGTCCTACTTCCTGGAATTCTTTGAACCAACTTCCTACAGTGCGGAATTGGAAGGAGAATCAAGATCAGCTAAACTCCAGGACAATCAGAAGCAATGGTACGTGCTTCATAAAAGGTAAAGAGGAAAACTTAAGAGAGGGATTCCAAGGGGGCCGTGCTTCACAGAGAGTGGGCGGCAGCTTTGCATTTGTTTCTTTGCATTTGTTTCTTTGTATCCCACTTTTGCATTTGTTCCCCACATTTGCATTTGTTTCTTTGTATCCCACTTTTGCATTTGTTCCCCACTTTTGCATTTGTTTCTTTGTATCCCACTTTTCTGCCCATTTGGAACTCAAAGCGGCTTAGAGAATAGCAGGAGAGGGAACAACGTTCTAACAACCACCACCCTGTGAAGTTGGCCAGGCAGAGAGTTTGTGACAGGCCCAGCAAGGCCCCCAGCAAGCTTTCACGGCCGCAGTGGAGATTCGAACCTGGGTCTCCTGAGATCCTAGACAAAACTCTATCCACCACGCCACACCAGCTGACGTACAAGATTACAAGATGCTGGCTTACAACAAGAGGACGGAATCCCACGATCTACCTGGCAAGGTCTTGACAGCAGTCCAGACTGGCCAATGCCACCCCTGTGCTTCAGACACAAGCCAATCATTCTGGGAGGAGTTCACTCAACACAGCTCCAAAACACGCCTGCAAGGACTGTTATGCAATTGGTTGAATATATGAGATCCTAGTCACAGATCAATCGTCCGCCACCCCAGGCAATTATCTAAACAAAGAGAAAGGGATGATGAAAACTGCAGGGCTGTCTCTATAACCAACAAGCCTGAATCTCTCTCTCTCTCTCTCTCTCTGTCTCTGTCTCTGTCTCTGTCTCTGCTCTCCCCCACCCCGGCACACAGCAGTCTTTCTTTAATTAAAGAGTCCCCGAGTGCAACTTTAAGTACTCTGCACAAATAGCTATTTTTAATGGCTTGATTGTATGGACATATCTGACTCTCTTCATAATTCTGCAAAAGAAAACATACCACGGTATCGATTAGGCACTTAATTATGAGCCCTTCGTTCCGGGGACAGAATATTTATACTCTGGAAAACGGAAGGGTGGCAGAGCTCCAGCTGCAAGGCAGGAAAAGGGACGGACGATAAGATGGCCAACGTTGTGAGGCTCTCGAGAGCCCTTGCGCGGCCCTGCTTGGAACACTCATCGCAGTTCCGGTCACTGTATCTCGGAAAGGATATTGCAGAGCTGGGAAAGGTACAGAGGAGGGCGACCGAGATGACGAGGGGGTCAGAACACATTTCCTATGTGGAAAGTCTGAAGAGTCTGCAGTCAAGAAAAAAGACACCTAAGAAAGGACATAAGAACATAAGAGACAAGCCAGTGTTGGCTCAGGCCAATGGCCCATCCAGTCCAACACTTTGGGTCACACAGTGGCCAGAAATACCAGGTGACATCAGGAGGTCTGCCAATGGGGCCAGGACACTAGAAGCCCTCCCACTGTTGCCCCCCCCAAGCACCAAGAATACAGAGCATCACTTGCCCCAGCCTGAGAGTCCCTATCTATACCTTGTGACTATTAGTCATGGATGGACCTCCACTCCATATGCTTATCTGATTCCCTCTTGAAGCAGTCCATGCTTGTAGCCGCCACCCCCTCCTGTGGCAGTGAATTCCATGTGTTCATCACTCTTTGCATGAAGGAGGACTTCCTTTTATCCATTCTAACCCGACTGCTCAGCAACTTCATGGAGCGCCCACGAGGTCTTGTATTGCGCGAGAGGGGTTTATTAAATTACGGACAGGGTAGACAGAGTGGGCAGAGGGGACTTTTCTCCCTCCCCCAAAAGACCAGAACTCGAGGGCATCTGATGAAGCTGACGGGCAGTGGATGCAGGATGGAGAAAAGGAAACACTTCTTTTTACACAGATTGTGATTTAAAATATGGGAATCGCTGCCAGAGGATATAGTGATGGCCATAGGTATAGACTGCTTTCAAAGGAGATTGGACAGATTCATGGAGGACAGGTCTATCAGGGGTTACTAGCCACAGCAGCTGAGGGGAACCTCCACATTCATAAGCAGTCAACCTTTTTTAATTTTCAAAAAAGCTTTATTAAAATTAATAAACATATACAAGCTTAACAAAGAAGGGATAACAACGATCGGTTACAAATAAACAATTGTTAACAGTAATATATATATAAAAATAAACTGAGGGAGGAAGGATGCAACCCACTCCTCCTCTTCCTCTTCCTCCTTCTTCTGTAACATTATGACTCCTAGAAGGAAGAGCCCAGAACAGATTTCTGTGCAGAGGAAGCAAGCTGTGTCTATTCCTGAATCAAGATGGCCTGGCCTCCGCCAGTATATATTTAGTCATTTCCTAGAAAAAGAGGTGCAGGAGCTCATTTGCATAACTCATTGGCATATGCCACACCCCTGACAAAGGGCAGGCATGTTTAAAATGAGTTAAGGCATATGCAAATGAGTTTAAATCCCCCCCTTCCCTGAGTCTCTCCACCATGTCTGCCTTTCTCCCCTTCCCCTCCCCAGCCAACCCACCATGGCGGGCTGGCTGGAGAAGGGAAGGGCAGGGAGAAGACTGGGCAGGGAACCCAGGCATTTAAATCCCCCCCCAGTCTCTCTGCAGGTGGCCTAGGAAAGGCGGGAGGGCAGGGCCTGGGCTCCTTACTGCCAGAGTGCCGCTCTGGGACGCTCCGGCAGGAAATGACCCCTGTTAACAAACGTCAATGCCAGGAGACAACATCAGGGGATAGCTTCACGTCTCCATCCCTGCTGTTGGACCTCCAGAAGAACTGGCTGGCCACTGGATGAGGGACTCGATAGACCACGGATCTGATCCAGCAGGGCTCTTCTTAGGTTCTTCAAAGGAAGGGATGAATATGCCCACAGCTGGGACTTTGCACACAAATGATTTTTCTAATTTTATGTTACCGGGAGTGAGTCACCTGCACCGCCAGGGAGACAGAGTGGCAGAAGCAGCAGCCAAAGTTTGTGGCACACCTGGAAATGTCTTTGGACAGCACTGGCTCTTTGCTCAGGTCCAGCTTCTGCTGTGCTGCAAAGCTCCAGATTAGAGGCAAAACCAGCCGAAGGTTTGTGTTGCTCCGTTCCTGCCACACGGTCCTTGCAGGCCCCCAGGGTGGCTTATGAAGTAACAGAGCAATTAGACTTTAACATAATCGTAAAATATCAATAAAGCTTAGTTTAAAATACCAACCCAATAAAGCTTACAGAACACAGGAGAGCAGCAGAGCCACGCAAGCAAGTGAAAGCGTCCAGCTACCTCCAGACCAGAATAATAATTTTAAAAAGCTTTTACTAATTTTCAGAAGGTGAAGGCAAAGCATACCAGGCCAAAGTCACTGGGGCAGGAATACTGCTACTGAGACAGACAGATGGGAGCAGAGGAGGAGGAGGAGGAGGAGGAGGAGGAGGAGGAGGAGGAGGAGGAGGAGGAGGAGGAGATTGGATTTATACCGCGCCTTTCACTCAAAGTCTCAGAGCGGCTTACGATCTCCTTCCCCTTCCCGTCCCTACAACTGACACCCTGTGAGGTAGACGGGGCTGAGAGAGCACTGACAGAAACTGCTCTTTTTCAAGAACAGCTCTGACAGGACTATGGCTTGCCCAAGGTCATCCAGCAGCTGCAAGTGGAGGAGTGGGGAATCAAACCCGGTTCTCCCAGATTAGAGTCCAGGTGGGGCCTGGAGTTCTCCCAGAATTATAATTGATCTCCAGCCAATGGAGATTAGTTTCCCTGGAGAAAATGGCTGCTTTGGAGAGTTGCCTCTACGCCATCACACCTGGCTGAAGTCCCACCCCTCCCCAAACCACACCCTCCCCAGTCTCTGTCCTCAAAATCTTCAGTATTTCCCAACCTGGAGCCAGTTGGGTATAGTCGTTAAGTGCATGGACTCTAATCTGGGAGAACTGGGTTTGATTCCTGACTCCTCCACTTGCAGCTGCTGGATGACCTTGGGCAAGCCATAGTTCTGTCAGAGCTGTTCTCTCAAGAGCAGTCCTCAAAAGGGCTTTCTCAGCCCCTACCTCACAGGGTGTCTTGTTGTGGGGAGGGGAAGGGAAAGGAGTTTGTAAGCCGCTCTGAGACTCTGAGTGAAGGGTGGGGTATAAATCCAATCTCCTCCTCCTCCTCTCCTCCTCCTCCTCCTCCTCCTCCTCCTCCTCCTCCTCCTCCTCCCCTCCTCCTCCTCCTCCTCCTCCTTCTTCTTCTTCTTCTTCTTCTTCTTCTTCTTCTTCTTCTTCTTCTTCTTCTTCTTCTTCTTCTTCTTCTTCTTCTTCTTCTTCTTCTTCTTCTTCTTCTTCTGTTACATTATGACTCCTAGAAGGAAGAGCCCAGAACAGATTTCTTGTGCGGAGGAAGCAAAGCTGTCTCTCTTCCTGAAACAAGACGGGCCTGGCCTCCACCAGCAGTAGCACCAGCCTAGGAGCAGGAGATGGCAGGCGGAGGGATGATAAAGTATCCCAAAATGAATTTATTCAGGAAACCCTGAATAAAAAGGGTTTCCAGGACAAACCCCTTCCCCAGAAGAAACGTTCCGGCTTACCATCTTTTGTCCCAGCTGTTGCCAAGGGGCCCTTCTCAAGACTCTCTCCAGTCTGTTGACAAATGCCCGAGCGGCAAAGAGGCCGCAGTCCGGCAGATTGCCCTGCTGAGCTGAAGGCCTGCTGGGCTGCAGGACGGGGTGGGGGGAACCTGCGCCCCACCCCTCTCCCAGGTCTCCTGTTATCCCTGCAGAAGCACAGCCCCCTCACCTGGCTGTCTGCCTCTTGCAGCTGAGCAGGTTCACCGCTAGCAGCCGGGCACGCTGGCAGACGCAGCTCCTGCCAAGACATAGCAGCGCCGTCCTTAAGAGACTGAACTACGAATCTCAGCTTCCGAGCTTGGAAGTTCCTGGAGGTTGGAGTCTGGAGTCTGGGGAGGGCGGGGTTTAAGGAGGGGGTGGACCTCAGAGGGTTGTTATATCACGGCGTCCACTCTCCAAATCAGGTTGCCAATCTCCAGGTGGGGCCTGGAGATATCCCACTATTACAGTTGATCTCTAGATGACAAGGGTTGGTTTCCCTGGAGAGAATGGCTGTGTAGGAGTGCAGGCTGTACGGTACTGCACCCTGCTGAGGACCTTCTGCTCCTCAGGCTCCATCCCCAAAATCTCCAGGGGTTTGCCCACCCAGACCTGGCAACCAGGGGCGGATGAAGGCTCCCTGGTGCTCTAAGCACTGACCAATCTTGGTGCCCCCCTCCTTTCCACACTGACCCAGTCCATTTGAATTTGGCTCCATCATTTTACTTTTAAACACATGCATTTTGCTTTTAAACATAGCCTATGACACTGCGGTGGCTCAGGTGGTTAAGACGCTGAACTGCGGGCTGTGGAAGGTCAGTAGTTCAGCAGTTCGAGACTCGGGTGCCGCATGACGGAGTGAGCTCCAGCTCCTGACAACCTAGCAGTCTGAAAGCAAGAAATTGCAAGTAGATAAATAGGTACCACTTCGGTGGGAAGGTAACAGCGTTCTGCGCACCTTGGCGTCTAGTCATGCCGGCCACATGACCACAGAAACATCTTCGGACAATGCTGGCTCTTTGGCTTTGAAACGGAGATGAGCACCGCAACCCTAGAGTTGGATTCGACTGGCTTTCGAGTAAGGGAACCTTTACATTTTTATGGTACTGCACCTTGCCAACAAAAAATAGAAGATGACCCTAGGGGTGCACCATGATCGATTTGCACTAGTTTTATCATTTTTTTTTACAAATCTTCATTCTTTTTTTTTTCTTTTCACCCTTTCCCCATTTTTGTGGCGCCCCCTTTGGCCCTGGTGCCCTAAGCACGTGTTTAGTCTGCTTCATGGTTAATCTGCCCCTGCCGGCAACCCTACCTATAAAGGAGCCGTTTCCTCCAGGAAAGCTAGATTCCCGTCCAGCAGCAGCTTAGAGACCAATAAGTCGTAAGACCTTTAAGACATCTGCGGCCACGAGGAGAGGCGTCTCTGCTCAGCCATCCCGGGGTCTCTGGAAACCGGGAACGGAGCTCGCTTTCTGCTTCTCCTGCGGAGTTGCTTAGCAACACAGCAAGCGCAAAGTCGGAATATTTAACAAAACAGCCCAGCTCCCATGTTTTATTTATTGCACTTTGCATGCTTCATGTGAAGGGGTGTGTGTGTGTGTGAGAGAGAGAACCCCATGATAATTTGAGAGGCTGTTATTAGATGAGCCCGGCTTGCTGTAAGGGGCTTGCAACGTCCCGGGATGACTCAGGTGTGCCGCCAAAAGGAGGCAGAGGAAAGAACACCTGAGGCAGGCTGTGGCGAGAGGGACTGAGCAGAAACACGGCAGGAGCAGAGAGAGGGAAGGCGCCACGCCAGCCCCACCCCCCGCCCACCACTCAGGGGCTACTGTCAGCTCTTGGAGGATTGGCTACATCAGGGATGTCTCGCCTAATATGCAAAGGAGTTCCTGCTACAAAAAGAGCCCTGGAACCACCACATTCAGAGCAGTCAGCCTCTCAATCCCAGTGCCAGGAGGCTACATCAGGGGAAGGCCTCAGGCTCTCTGCCCTGCTGTCCGACCTGAGCCGGTTTGGTGTAGTGGTTAAGTGCACGGACTCTAATCTGGGAGAACCAACTTTGATTCCCCACTCCTCCACTTGCACCTGCTGGATGACCTTGGCTCAGTCACAAGTTCTCTCAGAGCTGTTCTCTCAAGGACAGTTCTGAAAAGAGCTCTCTCAGCCCCACCTACCTCATAGGGTGTCTGTTGTGGGGAAGGGAAGGGAAAGGAGTTTGTAAGCCGCTCTGAGACTCCGAGTGAAGGGTTTGGTATAAATCCAATCTCCTCCTCCCCCTCCCTCCTCCTCCTCCTCCTCCTTCTTCTCCTCCTTCTTCTTCTTCTTCTTCTGGCTGGCCACTGTGTGAGAGAGGAAGGATGCTGGACTAGGTGGGCCACTGGTCTCCTCTGACGTCTTTCACCTCTATGCCTTGTTGTTGGCTGTCCAGAGGAACTGGCTGGCCACTGAGTGAGGCAGGATGCTGGACTAGATAGACCTTCACTGCTCTGATCCAGCAGGGCTCTTCAGATCTTTTTGCTATGCTCGGATAAGATTTACCAATTGAACCTCCACCTTCAAAGGCAGTCTGCATCTAAATCCTAGTGCTGGAAGGCAGCATCAGGGGATGGCCTCAGCCTAGGGTTGCCAGCCTCTGGGTGGGGCCTGGAGGTCTCCCGCTTTTACAATTGATCTCCAGCTGAGAGAGATCAGCTCACCTGGAGAAAATGGCTGTTTTGAAGGGTGGACTCCATGGCATCGTACCGTGCTGAGGCCCCTCCCCTCCCCAAACCCCGCCCTCTCCTGGCTCCACCCCCCAAAGTCTCCAGGTATTTTCCAACCCAGGACTGGCAACTCTAGCTCAGCTGCTGTACTTTTGGCTGGCCCTCCAGGGGAACTGGCTGGCCGCTGTGTGAGACAGGATGCTGGACTGGATGGGCCACTGGCCTGGCCCAGCAGGGCTCTTCTGAGGTTCTTATCAGGAAGATATGTGTATGTCCTGTTGCTGAAACTCTCGTAGAAGTGGTTGGCCCCTGTGTGAGACTAGGCAGGGAGGCTGGACTGGATGGGCTGCTGGTTTGGACCAGCAGGGCTCTTAAGTTCTGACATCCTAGGAGAGCTAGCGTCATGATGGATGCAGCCTTATGGTGGGAGGGGGGACCCAGCCACTGTATGCCAAATTACACCCTGCAGAACAAATGGCATGCCACCGAGTAACAGAGTCATATCTGAAGCTGCAGCCCGGGCGTCTCTTTCCACTCCGCATCCCTTCCGTCATGTAAACGAGGCAGGGCTCTGCTCTTGCATAGCAACCGGCTGCTCCCGTCTCCTCCGCCTTGGAGTCTTCTGCCCCCCCCAGCTCATCGCGGGACCAAATCTGTTTCCAGATGATCTTTCACGCCACCGACATCAACACAGAGACGCGAATCCCGCCCAATCGAAGGCAAGCCGCTCGAGCAGAAGTCTGCCTCTCTCTCTCTCTCCCCCCCACCCCCGCCCCGCCGGCTGCAAATCTCTCCAGGATGAGCAGGGAATGATAAGAGCGACTCGGGCTTTGAGATAAGCCCTCCCTTCTCCCCACCTGCGAGAGATTCCCTTCCCAGCCGGAGATGAGCACTTATTAAAACCTCAATAAAGACTAATTTGTGGCAGATAAGAACTCGCTGCCTTCAGCGTGAAGGTGGCCTTTGAAACAGAAGTTCTTTTTTGGAAAGGCGGGATGATGGATCACAATCTTCGGTCGTCAGACAGCCTCCCCCCCCCCTCTTGGCTTCTTTTTCTTTGCAAATATTAAACTCAGAACATCAGAACGGCCCTGCTGGATCAGACCAGGGAGGGCCCATCCAGTCCAGCATCCTGTCTCACACAGGGGCCGGCCAGTTCCTCTGGGGGGCCAACAACAGGGCAGAGGGGGCAAGGCCTTCCCCTGATAAGAATATAAAAAGAGCTCTGCTGGATCAGACCAGTGGTCCATCTAGTCCAGCATCCTGCCTCACAAAGCGGTCAACTAGTTCCTCTGGAGGCCTGACAACAGGGCACAGAGGCCGAGGCCTTCCCCTGATCAGAACATGAGAAGAGCCCTGCTGAATCAGACCAGTGGCCCATCTAGTCCAGCTTCCTGTCTCACAGAATGGCCAGCCAGTTCCCCTGGGCGGCCAACAACAGGGCATAGAGGCCAAGTCCTTCCCCTGATCAGAAGAGCCCTGCTGGATCAGACCAATGGTCCATCTAGTCCAGCCTCTTGTCTCACAGAGTGGCCAGCCAGTTCCTCTGGACGGCCAACAACAGGGCATAGAGGCCAAGACCTTCCCCTGATCAGAAGAGCCCTGCTGGATCAGACCAGTGGCCCATCTAGTCCAGCCTCCTGTCTCACAGAGTGGCCAGCCAGTTCCTCTGGACGGCCAACAACAGGGCATAGAGGCCAAGACCTCCCCCTGATCAGAAGAGCCCTGCTGGATCAGACCAGTGGTCCATCTAGTCAAGCATCCTGTCTCATGCAGTGGCCAACCAGTTCCTCTGGAGGGCCATCAACAGGGCAGCTCTCTGTGATTCTGTGATTCTATGAGTCGAGAGTGGTGACTGGCCACATCAGAGCTGATTAGGGTTGCCAACTCTGAGTTTGTGAATTTATTTATTAGTTAGATTTTTACCCTCCCTCCCGGCCAAGGCCGATATTCCTGGAGATTGGGCGCGTGAGGCGTGTGAGTTCAGCAGAGACGTGATGCCACAGAGTCCACCCTCCAAAGCTGCCATTTTCTCCAGAGAGACTGATTTCTGTAGACTGTTGTAATTCCAGGAGATCTCCAGGCCCCACCTGGAGGTTGACAACACTCGAGCCAGCTCTCCTTTTTCATCCTACACTACAATGTGGGACTCATTTGCATTTAAAAAAAGATGTCCAGATGCAAAAAGCGACTGGGCAGAGAAGAGCAGGTATTGGATAGAGCAGGTTGAGAAAGAGGTCCTTTTCTCCCTTTCTCACAATACGAGAACTCGTGGGCACTCCATAAAATTGCTGAGCGGCCGGGTTAGAACGGATAAAAGGAAGTCCTTCTTCACCCAAAGAGGGATTAACACATGGAATTCACTGCCACGGGAGGTGATGGCGGCTACAAGCATGGACGGCTTCGAGAGGGAATGGGATAAACATATGGAGCAGAGGTCCATCAGTGGCTATTAGCCAGAAGGTATAGATAGGGACTCTCAGTCGGGGGCAAGTGAGGCTCTGTATTCTTGGTGCTCGGGGTGGGGGGCAGCAGTGGGAGGGCTTCTAGTGTCCTGGCACCACTGGTGGACCTCCTGATGGCTCCTGGTATTCTTGGCCACTATGTGACACAGAGTGTTGGACTGGATGGGCCACTGGCCTGATCCAACATGGGCTTCTCTTATGTTCTTGTGTTCTTAAGAGCTGCACAAAAGGATCAGCTTTTCATGCATGGGTGAAAAAGCTGGACTGCCTCACCTTTGAAAAAAAGTTAACTTCTTTGCATCTGTCTACTGACCCTTTGGGGACTTCTCTGAAAAAGAAGCCCAGGATTTGAGTGACAAGGCATGACCCATCTTCATCTGAAGTACTCATCCCAGCCCACCAGCTGAAGGCTGAGTTGTTGCCTCAGGCATGCATTCACAAGGTTGCCAGCTCCAGGTGGGGAAATACCTGGCGATTTGGAGGGGGGGTGGAGCCCAGAGGGGGCGTGGTTTGGGGAGGGGAGGGGCCTCAGCAAGGCGCAATGCCACACGGCCCACCCTCCAAAGCAGCTGTTTCCTCCAGGGGAACTGGGCTCTGTCATCTGGAAATCAGTTGTCATAGTGGGAGATCTCCAGGCATCACCTGGAGGTTGGCAACCAATTGCATTTGGCTACCCAGTGCTGGCTGAAGAATCAGTCCAACTCGGTAGAAGCCAATTTTGCGTGCAAATTCAGCAATAAACCCAAGGGCCAAAATCTTGCGCTTCACTCTGTGACCCTCAGAGAAAATGGGCTGGACCCAAAGAATGGGGAGGAGCTTATTCCGTGCACCCGCGGGAGCCTTGTTAGGGCACATTTCTCAAAAAGAGGTCCCCACGTCGATGAATGAAACTAAGGTTGCCAACTCCGGGTTGGGAAATTCCTAGAGATTTTGGGGGGTGGAACATTGCCATCCGAAGGTCAACAAAATGACCCTCCCTTGCAAAGCCAAGGGTTCATCCTTTGGATCCCAGTTCTGTTCCTGTACGCACACCTTGTTCTGCGCCCCGTCTCCCTCCAGTTATTTCTTCTTCTGCGAGTGGAGGAGCCAGAGGCACGGCCGCAGCAGCGTGTGTCTTCTGCACCGGGGGCAGGGCTGGCTCGGGCAGCTCGGCTGCTTTTCAGCCCAGGTAGCAGGTGCAGAGCCGGGCAGCGGAGCGCTGGGCAGGGCGGCTTCCCTGAGCGACAGCTGCGCTCCAGAGGAGACGAGCTTACCCCCCCTCCCTCCTCCGCCCAGGCTGCAGAGTGAGAGAGAGCGTAAATGCGCGCTGCATTGCCAGGTCTCTATCCTACTTCGATGCATATCTAGGGCACTGCCCGCATCTTCTGCTAGATTCAGGTGTGTCGCCGTGTTGGTCCGAAGCAGCAGCAGAATGTTCGAGTCCAGTGGCACCTTTGAGACCAACGTAGTTTAATTCTGGGTAGAGGCTTCCTGAAGAAGTGGGCCTGCACACAAAAGCTTAAAGTAAAGGTAAAGGTTCTCTTGCTCGAAAGCCAGTCGAATCCGACTCTAGGGTTGCAGTGCTCATCTCCGTTTCCAAGCCAAAGAGCCAGCGCTGTCCGAAGACGTTTCTGTGGTCATGTGGCCGGCATGACTAAACACCAAGGCGCATGGAACGCTGTTACCTTCCCACCAAAGTGGTACCTATTTATCCACTTGCAATTTCTTGCTTTCGAACTGCTAGGTTGGCAGGAGCTGGAACTAGAGACGGGAGCTCACTCTGTCATGCGGCACTCTTGGGTCCTGAACTGCTGAACTACTGACCTTCCACAGCCTGCAGTTCAGCGTCTTAACCACTTGAGCCACCACAGCTCCATACACAAAAGCTTACACCTCGAATAAAGCTTTGTTGGTCTCAAAGGTGCCCCGCCGGACTCAAAACTTTGTTCCACCTCTTCTGCTGTTATTGCTTGCCTGCTGAGTGCCAAAATGCCTCACCCAAAGGGTGGCCTTTCAGGCTGAGAGGTGCTGGAGGGTCCCCATCTTTCCAGCAGGGGTGTTGAGGCTCCTCTGTGGACTGGTGCATGCAGGTCTTTTTTTTGTAGAAAAAGCCCAGCAGGGACGCATTAGCATATTAGGCCACACCCCTGACAGCACAGCTCATTAGCATATTAGGCCACACCCCCGTGTTCCCAGAAGTGTGGCCATCCAGCCACACCCACCTTTTGCTTCTTATTCTGTTTACCTTGTTGGTTGTCAAAATCCAGGGCTTTTTTTGGAGCAGGAACTCCTTTGCATGTTAGGCCACCCCCCCTAATGTAGCCAATCCTGATGAGTTTCTGCTGTTGGGTGTGGCCTATTATGCTAATGAGTCCCTGCTGGGCGTGGCCAACTCGGGAGCCAGCCGGAACTCCCTTCCTGTGCGTTCCTGCCCCAAAATAGCCCTGGGTGCATGCCACCGAAAGAGCCACAACTTGGGCTGCCGACTTTCAAGTGGGCAGGGAGATCTGAAACGATTCCATCTGATCTCCAGGTGGCAGGGATCAGTCCCCCTGGAGAAAATGGCTGCTTTGGAGGGTGGACTTTAGGGCACTGTACCCCACCGAGCCCTTCCCTCAGGCTCCATCCCCAAAATCTCCAGGTGTTTCCCAACGTGGAGCTGGCAAGCTGACAACCCGAGCCTTTCAGCTGGTCGGCGTCTCCTCCTCCACATGGGCCGCAATCTATGCGCAGCATCTGGATCTGAAGAACGCGTGTCGCGTGAGAGAGAGCCACGCGATGCATAAAAGACAGAGCGAGACCGGTCTGTTTATATTCTGCATCAATGTCGTTTTTCTGTGCCAAGAAAATGTCGGTTCTGTGCCCAGATGAACCGGTGAGACTCAATCCATGCTGCAGATCGCTTCTGCTTCCGGTTCAAAGCTATGCGGCCTTCTTTGCTCTTCCTCAGATACATGTCTGGTTGCCAGCTCCGGCTTGGGAAAGGCCTGGAGATTTGGGGGAGGGCGGAGCTTGGGAAGGGGAGGAGCCAGTCTGGTGCAGTGGTTAAGTGCGCAGACTCTGATCTGGGAGAACCAGGTTTGATTCCCCACTCCTCCACTCGCAGCTGCTGGATGACATCGGGCAAGCCATAGTTCTGTCAGAGCTGTTCTCGCAAGGACAGTTCTCTCAGAGCTCTCTCAGCCCCACCTACCTCACAGGCTGTCTGTCATGGGGAGGGGAAGGGAAAGGAGTTTGTCAGCCGCTCTGAGACACCTTTGGGTAGTGAAGGGCGGGGTATAAATCCAATCTCTTCCTCTTCTTCTTCTAATCTGGGAGAACTGAGTTTGATTTCCCCACTCCTCCACATGCAGCTGCTGGTGTGACCTTGGGTCAGTCACATGTTCTCTCAGAGCAGTTCTCAAAAGAGCTCTCTCAGCCCCACTGACCTCACAGGGTGTCTGTTGTGGGGAGGGGAAGGGAAAGGAGTTTGTAAGCCGCTCTGAGACTCCAAGTGAACAGTGGGGTATAAATCTTCTTCCTCTTCCTCCTCCTCCTCTTCCTCCTCCTCCTCCTCCTCCTCTTCTCCTTCTTCTTCTTCTTCTTCTTCTTCTTCTTCTTCTTCTTCTTCTTCTTCTTCTTCTTCTTCTTCTTCTTCTTCTTCTTCTTCTTCTCCTCCTCCTCCTCCTCCTCCTCCTCCTCCTCCTCCTCCTCCTCCTCCTCCTCCTCCTCCTCCTCCTCCTCCTCCTCCTCCTCCTTCTTCTTCTTCTTCTTCTTCTTCTTCTTCTTCTTCTTGAAATGTATAAATGTGGGTGCAATGGGATAATCGTGGCAGCAGAAGGAGACGTTATTAACGCAAAGCCCGAAGACCCCGCCATCCGCAAAGGAGGCCCATTGCAATGCCACGCAGGGCGCAGTTGAAAGCAAGAGCAAGTCGAAAGCGTAAACAATCCAATAAGGCTGTGAGCCGTCCTCTCCCCAGGGGCAACGAACTGGCAAAGTCTCTAAAGAGGGACAATTATTTGCGGTAGAGAGCTAAGCGCTCCTCGGCTCCGCTGAACGCAGGCGGCCAAATCTGCATCTGCATCCCAGTCGCACAGCTCCGCACTCCTGGAGCCTCCTCTGGAAGCTTTTGCAGTACAGCAACTGTCCCTGGTAATTTTGCAGCCGAACATGCTGGGAGGCTGCAATGGTCCCGCACTGGTTCCTGAGCGCTTCCATTTTTAATGCCTGACGGTGAGTAGAGACGTTGCAAACGACAGAAGCGCGCTGCTAGCTGGTGTGAGCATATCTCACATCGGAAGACGTGCGGATGAACAAGCCCTGTGTGGCCTGGCCGGAAAAGAAAGGAGTGGAACGAAAGTCTCGGGGCACCTTAAAAGACTCACAACGTTTATTTCAATACAAGCTTTCATGACTTACGAAAGCTTCTCCTGGAATGAACGTTGTGAGTCTTTAAGGTGCCCCCAGAATTTGTTTTATTTTGGTGTGACGGACTAACAGGGCTGCCCCCTTTGCAAGCAGTGTCCCCTCTAAGCTGAGTGAGTGTGAGCCAGCTCACAGTTTTTTTAGCCTCTGGCTCACACATTTTTGCCTTCGCTCAGGGAGGATGGCTTCTCCAGAGCAAACTAACTGATGCAGCAGCCAAATTGCTCACTCACACCTTTAACGCCGGTAGCTCACAAAGTAGAATTTTTGCTCACAGGACTCCATAGCTTAGAGGGAACACAGTTTGCAATCCAAAGAGTGAGAAGAACCCACAGCGGGGGCCAAAACAGAGGCTTCGCAGAATGATACCCGAATGCTCCACGTTTTCTAACAAGGCCGACAGATCTGTGTATTTGGCAAATGCTTTCTCGGCGGTTTGCTTTTATTCCGTTCTTTATTTATAGGCTGCCTGTCTTGCTGAGAGCTCACGGCGGATTGTGTGATGTAAGTCAGTAGGACCGGTAGGATGGGGAGAGGTTTAATGAACAATGTAACGGGTCTCGGATTGCAGAAATCCATCACAAGGCAAAAGTATTAAATGCGGCATCTTCAAGAGAAATGACCTTATCTAATTAGAAATACCGTGCAGTGAGAGCAAGATAATACATGCAGCAACAGATCGCAACCGTGAATAGTTAAATCCGCACTCCCATTCCTTCTACTGAAACATCTCCTGGTTCGGTTGCCAGCTCCGGGTTGGGAAATACCTGGAGATTTTGGGGTGGAGCCTGGGGAGGGCGGGGTTTGGGGAGGGGAGGGGCCTCAGCAGGAGACAACGCCATAGGATCTACCCTCCAAAGCAGCCATTTTCTCTGGGGGAATTGATCTGTATTGTCTGGAGATCACCTGTAATAGTGGGAATTCTCCAGGTGCCACCTGGAGGTTGGCAACCCAGCACTGTAGCCAGTGTTCCCTCTAAGCTGACTGAGTGTGAGCTAGCTCACAGTTTTTTTTAACCTCCAGCTCACACATTTTTGCCTTCGCTCAGGAAGGATGACCCCAGAGCCAGGGCTATTTTGGGGCAGGAACGCGCAGGAACGGAGTTCTGGCTGGTTCCTGAGTTGGCCACGCCCAGCAGGAACTCATTAGCATAATAGGCCACACCCAACAGCAGAAACTCATTAGGATTGGCTACATGAGGGGTGTGTGGCCTAACATGCAAAGGAGTTCCTGGTCCAAAAAAGCCCTGGGCTTTGATAACAAACAAGGTAAACAGAATAAGAAGCAAAAGGTGGGTGTGGCTGGATGACCACACTTCTGGTGACATGGGGGTGTGGCCTATTATGCTAATGAGTTCCTGCTGGGCTTTTTCTACAAAAAAGCCCTGCCCAGAGCAAACTAATTGATGCAGTAGCCAAATCGCTCGCTCACAACTTTAAAGCCAAGTAGTTCTCGAAATAGAGTTTTTGCCCACAGCTTAGAGGGAACATTGCCCTATCCCTTTATGAAATGCCCTCCCGAGCAGTTCTGCTTTACATAGTTTGCAGAAAGCCAGAAAGCGCAGGAGCCTTTCTGTCCTAGTTCTCAAAGAGGTCTCACCCCTGGGGAAAGCTGACGGCATCCCTGACAAAGCAGCAGGGATAAGGAGCTCCACCGCTGTAGCGGAATGCCGTACAAGAGCCAATGCTCTCCACCTTTTCGGCACACAGGGGCATGAACCGCGCACTGAGCCGTCCACTGGCTCTCATTCCTTTCCAGAAGGTGCATTCAGCATCACAATGCGGTCTCAGGCAGATGCTCAGAGCGTCTGACAAAGGCCTTTTGTACGTGAATGAGAAGTTCTGATTTTTATCAGCGGAGCAACAGAACCTCGTCTTCCTTCTTACAACAGGATTAAAAAAATGATATCAACCCATACTTTTCCATCACAAGATCCAAAGCTCCTTTATTTCTTTCCTTTTCTCCAGCTAACGGGGAAGACAGCAACCTTTCCGAATGCAAAACCACCCCACAAACCTGTTATTTCTTTTCTCCACTTCAGGGAAAAAAAAGTTTTAAATGTGGATGCTGAAAACTTTGGCACAAATATGATCTCCAACAAAACTTCCTTTGCCTCCTTATTTACACAGAAAGCTGCTCACCTTCCGGGATCACCACTAGTGTTTGTCTTCTTGAATGCTGTGCTCAGTTCAGCTCATTCCTGTCGTAGCTGAGAAAGGGAGCTTTGACTCACGGAAGGCCATGCGTCCAAAATCTTGCTGGTCTATAAGAACATAAGAGAAGCCCATGCTGGATCAGGCCAACACGCTGTGTCACACAGTGGCCAAAAATACCAGGTGCCATCAGGAGGTCCAGCAGCAGGGCCAGGACACTAGAAGCCCTCCCACTGTTCCCCCACCCCAAGCACCAAGAATACAGAGCATCACTGCCCCAGATATAAGAACAGAAGAGAAGCCAATGTTCCATCAGGCCAATGGCCCATCCAGTCCAACACTCTATGTCACACAGTGGCCAAAAATACCAGGAGCCATCAGGAGGTCCAGCAGCGGGGCCAGGACACTAGAAGCCCTCTCACTGTTGCCCCCCCCCAAGCACCAAGAATACAGAGCATCACTTGCCCCAGACTGAGAGTTCCTGTCTATACCTTGTGGCTAATAGCCACTGATGGACCTCTGCTCCATATGTTTATCCAATTCCCTCTCGAAGCTGTCCATGCTTGTAGCCACCACCACCTCCTCTGGCAGTGAATTCCATGTGTTCATCACTCTTTGGGTGAAGAAGAACTTCCTTCTGTCTGTTCTAACCTGATTGCTCAGCAATTTCATGGAGTGCCTACAAGTTCTTGTCTTGTGAGAAAGGGAGAAAAGTACCTCTTTCTCCACCTGCTCCATCCCATGCATAATCTTATAAACCTCGATCATGTCACCCCTCAGACGCCGTTTATCCAAGCTAAAGAGCCCCAAGCGCTTTAAGTGCTTTAGAAAGATTTACACATGGAATTCACTGCCACAGGAGGTGGTGATGCCTACAAGCATGGACGGCTTCAAGAGGGAATTGGATAAACATTGGGAGCAGAGGTCCATTGTTGGCTACTAGCCACAAGGTATAGATGGGAACTCTGAGTCTGGGGCAAGTGATGCACTGTATCCTTGGTGCTTGGGGTGCAACAGTGGGAGGGCTTCTAGTGTCCTGGCCCCATTGCTGGACCTCCTGATGGCACCTGGTATTTTTGGCCGCTGTGTGACAGAGTTTTGGACTAGATGGGCCACTAGCCTAATCCAACATTGACTTCTCTTATGTTCTTATGTAACCTTTCTTCATAGGGAAAGTGTTAAGATCATTCTAGTTGCCCTTTTCGGCACTTTTCCCAGTGCTCTAATATCCTTTCTGAGGTGTGGTGACCACAACCGTACACAGGACTCCAAATGAGGTCGCACCATCGATTTGTACAGGGGCATGATGATACCGGCTGATCTGTTTTCGGTTCCCTTCCTAATAATCCCCAGCATAGCAATGGCCTTTTTTATTGCAGTCACCCACTGTCTGGACACAGACATAGCTGCTCTACTGCAGAATGACATGGCCACTCTCTGAAACTGGGCTCAATAGTTGTGGCTGTGTGGCAGTTGCTCACACTCTTGGGTTGTGGCTCAGTGTTGCTTTAGAAGAGACGTTTTGTGTATTCTGTGCTGCCACTTCTGGGTGTTTTGTTGCAGGTGCAGTCAGCAAACACGGTATTCTTCCGGGGCCACGTCCGGGTCCATCTCCAGAAGCAGCCAGTGTCACTCACAAAGGACAAGTCGTCGCGCTCCAGGTTATTTTCGGGGCTGTGTTACATAAATCGAGATATATTTGGAACGCAGGCTTTATCTTGGTTTGTTGGTACGCTTTGTTCTTTGTCTTTGTTTCAAATGTGTCGTGTATAGTCACCAAGTTTTTATAGGCGCAGGGAATGTTTTGGCTTTCGGAGGCTGTGTTTATGGGTACAGTTTCGTGTCTGGGAGGAAAGGAAGGGGCGGTGCTGTTTCGTGATGACTCCAGTCCTTCAATCCCAGCTAGTGTCTAAGACGGCTGCAGTCCCTTCCAGGATTTAGGAGAAGAGAAGAGAAGAGAAGAGAAGAGAAGAGAAGAGAAGAGAAGAGAAGAGAAGAGAAGAGAAGAGAAGAGAAGAGAAGAGAAGAGAAGAGAAGAGAAGAGAAGAGGACTGGATTTATACCCCACCCTTCACTACCCAAAGGAGTCTCAGGGCGGCTTACAAACTCCCTTCCCTTCCCCTCCCCGCAACAGACACCCTGGGAGGTAGGCGGAGCTGAGAGAGCTCTGACAGAAACGGCTCTTTTTCAAGGACAGCTCTTATCAGAACTGTGACTTGCCCAAGGTCATCCAGCAGGTGCAAGTGGAGGAGTGGGGAATCAAACCCGGTTCTCCCAGGTTAGAGTCTGCGCACTTAACCGCTACACCAAACTGGAGGCAAGAATGGAGGGAAAAAAGGAAGTTGTTGCTGCTGGCTCTGGATGATGGAACGGTGCTCCTCTTCAGAACCAGGGTGCCTCCTTTCTCTGATGCCGGGCATCAAGGACACCAGAAGAGGCTTCCCACCGGGGTCTCCAGGAATGCCCCGACCCAGAGATGGCAACCTATTGGGTCTTGGTGTAGTGGTTAAGTGCGCGGACTCTAATCTGGGAGAACCGGGTTTGATTCCCCACTCCTCCACTTGCACTTGGCTGGATGACCTTGGGTCAGTCACAAGCTCTGGCACAGCTGTTCTCTCAAGGACAGTTTCTGTCAGAGCTCTCTCAGCCCCACCTACCTCACAGGGTGTCTGTTGTGGGGAGGGGAAGGGAAAGGAGTTTGTAAGCCACGCTGAGATGCCTTTGGGCAGTGAAGGGCAGGATATAAATCCAAACTCTTCCTCTTCTTCTTCTTGAGTTCATCTGGGTCTGTTTCAGGATTCAAACATGGGATGGGAACTCTCTCACCTCAGTTCGCTGCTGGAAGAGGAAGTCGGGTTTGGGTTCTGGACTGGACTGCCGCAGACCCATTCTGCAGTCACTCCCCTGCAGGGCTCTTTTCGTAGAAAAAGCCCTGCAGGAACTCATTAGCATATTAGGCCACACCCCTGATGGCACAGATCATTAGCCTATTAGGCCACACCCCCATGTTACCAGAAGTGTGGCCATCCAGCCACACCCACCTTTTGCTTCTTATTCTGTCTGCCTTGTTTGTTGTCAAAACCCAGGGCTTTTTTTTGTAGCAGGAACTCCTTTGCATGTTAGGCCACACACCCCCAATGTGGCCAATCCTAATAAGTTTCTGCTGTTGGGTGTGGCCTGTTATGCTAATGAGTTCCTGCTGGGCGTGGCCAACTCGGGAGCCAGCCGGAACGCCATTCCTGTTGAGAGCTAGGAGCAATTTGGCTGCTGCATCAATTAGTCTGCTCTGGGGCCATCTTTCCTGAGCGAAGGCAAAAAGGTTTGAGCCGGAGGCTAAAAAAACGGTGAGCTAGCTCACTCTAACTCAACTTAGAGGGAACACTGTCTCCAACCGCCTGTTGGCAAACCCGCTTTTGATGCTTGAGGCGGGAGACATTATTAAATTAATGCAAGCGTTTTTGGCTGTGTACGTTTTCGCTCTTAGTCTGCAATGGATTATTAACCAGGGTTTCTTCTGGAGGGGGGGAGCTGGGTTTCGTATCCAGCCGAGGAACGTTATTTTTGAAACGAGGTGTCATTTTCCCCCACGATGCCAGCCATCCCTTTGGGAGGAGGGGAACAGGCTGCCTCGAGTGAGACGAGGCGTTCATTTGTGCCCCTGTTTTAATTACTCTTTAAGATCCGCTCTTCTGGGAAAGCCGGACACTTAAGACAAGACGCGGCCCTTGATGAAAATGCAGAGCAGGAACGGGAGTCCACTCGCCGGCTAACAAGAGGCCCACGCGTCGAAAAGAAGAGGCCGTTATAATCCACAAGGACAGCCGATCTGTGGTTTGAATCGAGAGCCGTTTTTTTTTGCTCTGCAGACTCTGGAAGGAATCTGGCACTAATGAAGTGCTAAATCGCTAGAAGTAACATCCCTGTTACTTATTAAACACTTGGGCTAATTAAAGAAGAATGGAAAATCACACACGCAGGCCCACTTCGCCAGAGGCCGAGAAGGGGGGAATCCGGCAGGCACGTTGGGGTTGCCAGCCTCCAGGCAGAAACTGGAGATCTCCTGGGCTTGCAGCTGATCTGCCGGCGACAGAGATCGGTCCCCCTGGAGGAAAGGGCCATTTCGGAAGGTGGACTCTATAGGACATTATACCCCAGGGAAGTCCCTCCTCTCCCCAAACTCCACCCTCCTCAGACTCCACCTCCAAAATCTCCACTTATTTCCCAACCTGGAGTTGTTCCTTACACTACCCTAACAGATGGGGCAGAGTAGATGAAAAATCTGGACACAGTCTTGATGGCGTCTTCCTGGAGCCCTTTAGAGTCCTGCAATGTGATTTTTCACCACTTATGGGAACAATCAGGGCTATTTTGGGGCGGGAACGCGCAGGAACGGCATTCCGGCTGGCTCCCGAGTTGGCCACGCCCAGCAGGAACTCATTAGCATAATAGGCTACACTCAACTGCAGAAACTCCTTAGGATTGGCTACATGAGGGGTGTGTGGCCTAACATGCAAAGGAGTTCCTGCTCCAAAAGAAGCCCTGGGTTCTGACAACAAAGAAAGTAAACAGAATAAGAAGCAAAAGGTGGGTGTGGCTGGATGACCACACTTCTGGTAACATGGGGGTGGCCTAATATGCTAATGAGCTGTGCTGTCAGGGGTGTGGCCTATTATGCTAATGAGTTCCTGCTGGGCTTTTTCTACAAAAAAAGCCCTGGGAACAATACATGTGAACTAGGGTTGCCAGTCTTGGTGCTGGGGGGGGCAGTGGGAGGGCTTCTAGTGTCCTGGCCACACAGTTGAACTCTCAGTTTGGGGCAAGGGATGCTCTGTATTCTTGATGCTTGGGGGGACAACAGTGGGAGGGCTTCTAGTGTCCTGGCCACACAATTGAACTCTCAGTCTGGGTCAAGGGATGCTCTGTATTCTTGATGCTTGGGGGGCAACAGTGGGAGGGCTTCTAGAGTCCTGGCTCCACTGGTGGACCTCCTGATGGCACCTGGTATTTTTGGCCACTGTGTGACACAGAGTGTTGGACTGGATAGGCCATTGGCCTGATCCCACATTGGCTTCTCTTATGCTCTTATGCCAGATCCAGGTTGGGAAACTCCTGGGCATTTGAGGGTGGAACCTGGGAAGGACAGGGATGTCAAATGTGGTACTGGAGGAGCTGTGGCTCATTGGTAGAGCCTCTGCTTGGTATGCAGAAGGTCCCAGGTTCAATCCCCGGCATCTCCAGTTAAAGGGCTCAGGCAATAGGAGATGTGAAATACCTCAGCCTGAGACCGTGGAGAGACACTACCAGTCTGAGTAGACAAATACGGAGCTTGATGGACCAGAAAGGTCTGCCTCAGTACGAGGTGGCTTCATGTGTATTTGTGTGTGTACAATAGCATAGAACCCAGCCTCCAAAGAATCCATTGTCTCCAGGGGAAGTGATCTCTGTAGTCTGGGGATAAGCTGTAATTCCAGGATAACCCCAGGTCTCACCTGGAGGCTGGCATCCCTAACATGAACACCTGAAGCCACCTTCTGCTGAATCAGACCATTGGTCCATCAAGACCAATATTGCCTACTCAGCCTGGCAGGAGCTCTCCAGGGTCTCGGGGGTGTGTGCTTTTTCACACCCCCTCCTACCTTCTCCTTTTAACTGGAGATGCGGGAGATTGAACCGGGGACCTCCTGCATGCCAAGCAGAGGCTCTGCCACTGAGCCACAGCCCTTCTCTAAACATTTTTTAGGGATCTCAGCAAGTGACACGTCCAGTCATCCGGAGATTTGGGTTGAGTTGCCATCGATATGCAGATGACACTCAGCTCTGTCTCAGATCCCAGGGCGGCTGTGGAAACCGTGAACAGGTACCCAGAGGCAGTTTTAGACTGGATGAGGGCTAAGAAGCTGAAATTTAATACTGACAAAATGGAACTGAAGCTGGTATATGTGGGGGGAAGGCCTGACCCAGGAAATGGGCTGTCTCATGTTCTGGATGGGGTTGCAAGAGCCACTTTGGTGTAGTGATTGAGAGTGTGGACTCTAATCTGGGAGAATTGGGTTTGATTCCCGACTCCTCCACTTGCAGCTGCTGGATGACTTTGGGCAAGCCATAGTTCTGTCAGAGCTGTTCCCTCATGAACAGTTCTCGAAAGAGCTCTCTCAGGCCCACCTACCTCACAGGGTGTCTGTTTTGGGGAGGGGAAGGGAAAGGAGTTTGTAAGCCGCTCTGAGACTCTGACTGAAGGGCAGGGTATAAATTCAATCTCCTCTTCCTCCTCCTCTTCTTCTTCTTCATAGCTTGGGGGTGCTCCTGGACCTGGGCGTCTGGTTGGATAAACAGGTGGGAGTGGTGGTGAGGGGTGTCTTCCACCAACTTTGACGGGTGAGCCAGCTGCAGCCCTTCCTGGGCAGAAAAGATATTACCACTGTGGTGCTTGCCCTGGTAATACTGAGATTAGATTACTGCAGTGCACTCTGTGTGGGGCTGCCCTTGAAGACTGTCTGGAAGCTACAGTTGGTACAGAATACCCGTCGCCAGAATGTTGACTGGAGTGGGCCGTAGGGACCATATATCGCTCCAGTCTTGTTCACCTACACTGGCTTCCTGTTTGCTTCCAGGCTCAATTCAAGTATTCAGACTCAATCCTTCAAGTGATCTGGCCTCAAGCCATGTAGGGCCACTGGACACGTCTTATAATTGTGTGCGTGTGTTCAGTGCTGTCAAGTCACTTCCAACTTTTGGGGACCCTATGGCCCCTCCAAAACATCCTCTCATGAACAGCTGTGCTCAGGCCTCACAAACGGAGGGCTTGACCTTGGGCAAGCCACAGTCCTGTCAGAGCTGTTCTCTCAAGGACAGTTCTGGAAAGAGCTCTCTTAGCCCCGCCTACCTCACAGGGTGTCTGTTGTGGGGAGGGGAAGGGAAAGGCGTTTGTAAGCTGCTCTGAGAGTGAAGGGCGGGGTATAAATCCAATCTCCTCCTCCTCCTCCTCTTCTTCTCCTCCTCCTCCTCCTCTCCTCCTCCTCCTCCTTCTGCTTCTTCTGCTAATGCTACTAGCATCACTGTCTTTTCCAGCGAGTCTCCCCTTCTCAGAATATGACCGAAGTTTAGTTATTTCCCTTACAAAAATGTCCTGTGTGAAGGGGCCTTTTCCTCATTGTTGGGCGATGACAGTTTATGCCTTGAATCAAGAGCTGTGTCTGCATCTTCCGAAGATAGGGCGTTTGTTTCAATTACCCCATCAGATTTTTCTGAAAATGGGGTTCTGAAGATAAGGAGGGAAGATGCCGTTTGCTCCCCGTGCCAATTACCAAGTACAAGCTTAACCCGAAATGCTTCGTTCGCCCAAACCTCACCTGAGAAAACGGAATTGTGACATTAGATAAGATGTGTTTGCTTTTTTAATCAGAGCTCTGTTTCCAGTTGGGACTGGGGCTCTCCCGATCGGTTTATTTGCCTTTGCGTGTGTTCTGGGAGGTGGAGAGAAAGATCACTTCGCTGGCAAGAGTATAAACCGTTCCAGATGGCTTTTCATCAGAGAGGGCTGTTTACATTAATAACTCAACATTTTCTTTGGCAAATCACAGGCCCCCCTATGTAGCCCAACTCAAGTTAATCATGGACCAAAGAAATGTGCCTTTTGCATTCTGGCTGGCCCCTCCTTGGCTGTGCGGCGTGAGGAGGGGACGCGACCTCCTCGCAGGGCGTCCGGTAGATTCGCAGAGGACCCACAGAGCGCTGTAACCGCGAGGGCAAGGATGATGGGTTCCTGTCAAACAGAGCAGAGATGGCTGCTTGTGAAATAGAACAGTTAGCTCCAAATCAGCTCTTAGGAAAGCTGACCTCTTTCAGAGATTGGTGACTACAATTGGGTTGCCAACTGCAGCCTGGAAAATTTCTGGAGGTTTGGGGGTTGGGGAGGGGAGGGTGGGGTTTGGGGAGGGGCCTCAGCAGAGTATAATGCCATCCTCCAAACCAACCAGGGGAACTAATCTCTGATGTCTGTAGGGCAGATGTACTTCTGTGAGCTCTCCAGGTTGCACCTCAAGGTTGGCATCTCTAAACTACAGCCAGGCATCATCTGTGCGCTTCTGGGGGCATTCAGTTTGGTGTAGTGATGAAGTGTGTGGACTCTAATCTGGGAGAACCAGGTTTGAATCCCCACTCCTCCACTTGCAGCTGCTGGATGACCTTGGGCAAGCCATAGTTCTGTCAGAGCTGTTCTCTCAAGGGCAGTTCTCTCAGAGCTCTCTCAGCCCCACCGACCTCACAGGGTGTCTGTTGAGGGGAGGGGAAGGGAAGGAGATTGTAAACCGCTCTGAGACTCCAAGTGAAGGGCGGGGTATAAATCCAATCTCTTCTTCCCCACTCCTCCACATGAAGCCAGCTCGTTAACCCTGGGTCAGTCACAAGTTCTCTCAGCGCTGTTCTCTCACGAGCAGTTCTGGAATGAGCTCTCTCAGCCCCACCTACCTCACAGGGTATTCTGTTGTGGGGAGGGGAAGAGAAAGGGAGTTTGTAAGCCGCTCTGAGACTCCTTTGGGTAGTGAAGGGCAGGGTATAAATCCAATCTCTTCCTCTTCCTCTTCCTCTTCCTCTTCTTCCTCCTCCTCTTCTTCTTCTTCTTCTTCTTCTTCTTCTTCCTCCTCCTCCTCCTCCTCCTCTTCTTCCTCTTCCTCTTCCTCCTCCTCCTCTTCTTCTTCTTCTTCTTCTTCCTCCTCCTCCTCCTCTTCCTCTTCTTCTTCCTCCTCTTCTTCCTCTTCCTCTTCCTCCTCTTCTTCTTCTTCTTCTTCTTCTTCCTCCTCCTCCTCCTCCTCCTCCTCTTCTTCTTTCTCCTCTTCTTCTTCCTCCTCCTCCTCCTCCTCCTCCTCCTCCTCCTCCTCCTTCTTCTTCTTCTTCTTCTTCTTCTTCTTCTTCTTCTTCTTCTTCTTCTTCTTCTTCTTCCACGGTCTGCAGTACAGAATCCACCAAAGCTTTTGTATCAGATGGTTCTGGGGAGCCAGTCCTGTGCCACCGTCTGCCGTAGAGGAACTTTCTGAGCAAATAATTGGGAGATTTCCTGCCGTCTCCACTGGACGATGTAACACAGCTTTGCGCTGGATTACAAGACATGGCTCAGAGCTCGCGGCGTTTCTTAGCAGTGCACAATTCCTGCCCTGCGAGCTACGAAAGGGCAGTTGTGGAGATTTCCTTTTGCTGGTGCTGCAGCCTTCCCTGGCCCAGCCCAAGAACCAGCTGAGAAGTGAATCATGTGAATTGCTCCTATTCTACCAGTCTTGGTTCTGCACGGAAACTGGGGTGCCAATGGAGGCAAGACGCCTTTCTCCGCACTTGCCCTGAAAGCAGGCAGCTGTGGCATTTAAATTGGGGTGACTGACGGAGGGCATCCGTTGCCCTTGATTACCGCCTGTCGCCTGTCCACAGAAATTCTTTTTACCCACGGATAACACGGTTTTCTTCCCTGCTGACCTTTGAAGCCGGGAGAGCTTTACGTAATGAGAAACATTTGTACGAGAAAATTGAAAATATACTGTGCAGCAGGTCTCTAGCATTCCTTGCGCTGGCTGACGGGAGAGAGCAGAAAGGCAAGCAGAGAGGCCTTCTCCTTTCCCCGCCAAGGAGACGGAGAGAGCATGTCAGAACACAAGCGTCGGGAGCCATCTTGTCCCGGGGTAGTCCATTGGCTTCTCCAGTCCACGACTCTGTGTTCTGATTGGCACAGGCTGGAGTCCGTCTCAGCCCTGCTCCTTGAGGACTGAATCTGGGTCTTCCTTCAAGTGAGGCATGTGTGGGGTTGCCAGCTCTGGGTTGGGAAATACCTGGAGATTGGGCAGGGGGGAGCTTGAAGAAGGCAGGGTCTGGGGAGAGGAGCGGAGGGACTTCAGTGGGGTTCAATGCCATAGAGTCCACCTTCCCAAGCGGCTATTTTCTCGAGGTAATGTGGTCTCTGTTGCTTGGAGAACTCTTATAATAGCGGGGGGGGGTCTCCAGCCATCATCTGGAAGTTGGCACCCCTAGGCACATACTATAGTAGTGCAGGCCCGTTAGGGTTGCCAACTCCAGGTAGGGAGATTCCTGGAGATTTCAGGGCAGAGCCTGGGGACTGGAGAGTTTGGGAAGGGGGCAGAACCTAAGCAGAGAGATGATGCCACAGAGCTCATCCTCCAAAGCGTCCATGTTTGAGAGCCAGTTTGGTGTCATGGTTAGAAGCGCGGACTTTGGTCTGGGAGAACCGGGTTTGATTCCCCACTCCTCCACATGCAGCTGCTGGTGTGACCTTGGGTCAGTCACAAATTCTGTCAGAGCTGTTCTCTCAAGAGTGCACGGACTCTAATCTGGGAGAACTGGGTTTGATTCCCCACTCCTCCACTTGCAGCTGCTGGATGACGTTGGGCAAGCCATAGTTCTGTCAGAGCTGTTCTCTCAAGGGCAGTCCTCAAAAGAGCTCTCTCAGCCCCACCTACCTCGCAGGGTGTCTGTTGTGGGGAAGGGAAGTGGAAAGGAGATTGTAAACCGCTCTGAGACTCCTTTGCGTAGTGAAGGGCGGGGTATAATTCCAATCTCCTCCTCCTCCTCCTCCTCCTCCTCCTCCTCCTCCTCATCCTTCTTCTTCTGCAGGGGGACTGATTGCTGCAATTTGGGGATCGGGGTAATTCCAGGAGATCTCCAGGCCACACTTGGAGGTTGGCAACCCTAGGGCCCTTCCCTGTTGCTTTGTCTGGGCCTGGAAATGTGGGTGGACTGCTGGAGACTTAGGGAGATTCTTGCTGTGCAGGCTGTGGCCGCACACAGACATGCCAGTGACCCCGGGGGACCCCCTGGGAGTCTCTCCACGTCAGGCCAATGTCACTGGCGACTTTCCCCCCCAGCCAAATCCAGCCCACCCTGATGGGTACGACTCAGGCTGTGTCTTGCGGCCTACCTAGGTGGACTCTATAAACTGGGTGAGGCTGAGGACATTGTCGAATATCTGTCAGGTCATGCTATATGGTTGTCAGCAGCTTGAGATGTTATTCAGAACAAGATCCTCCCAGTGGTTAATAGTCTGTTGGGTAATGAAAAGAGCTCTTTCTCTTTGAGAACTGCTCTGGCTTGGAATGTAAACATAAACAGAAAGGCATGGATCAGCAGTGAACGGTGGGACGAGTCGTTCATGAGAGCCAGTTTGGAGTAGCGGTTAGGAGCGCGAACTCTAATCGGGGAGAACCGGGTTTGATTCCCCACGCCTCCACATGCAGCTGCTGGTGTGACTTTGGGTCAGTCACAAGTTCTCTCAGAGCTGTTCTCTCAAGACCAGTTCTCAACAGAGCTCTCTCAGCCCCACCTACCTCAGAGGGAGGGGAAGGGAAAGGAGTTTGTAAGCCGCGCTGAGACTCCTTCGGGTAGTGAAGGGCGGGGTATGAATCCAGCCTCCTCCTCCTCCCCCTCCCTCCTCCTCCTGCCAACTGTATCCCGGGAAATCCCTGGAAATCCCAAGGATGGGGAGGGTTAGGGTTTGGGGAGGGGAGGGGAGGGACCTCAGCAGGGTAGCCAGTTTCTCCAGGGGAGTGAACCACTGTAGTCTGGAGATCAGTTTTAATTCCAGGAGATCTCCAGGCCTCACCTGGAGGGTGGCAATCGTAGCACTTCTCTAGCTAGATTTTGCTAGCTCTGGCCTGGGGAATCCTGGGAGATTTGGAGGCGGAGCTTGGGGAGGGCCAGTTTGGGGAGCGGAAAGGACTCCACGGGGAAGTGTTCCCATGGCGTCTCCCCTCTGAAAAGGCCGTCCCCTCCAAGGGAACTGATCTTTGTCATCTGGAGACCAGTCTTAATTCCAGGAGCTCCAGGACCCACCTGGAGGATGGTAGCCCTGTCTCTAGGGCACTGAGGGGGGTCAGTGTGGGGTCTTGGGCATCCCGGAAACCATGTGTCCTTGGGCCTGGAAGATCACCAAGAGCGCCCTCAGCAGCCGCCCGAGCAGAAGAGGCCCTGGAGCCTGCCGGACTTCCCCACTGAGCTCCTCTGGGAGGTGCCATCAGGAGGTCCAGCAGTGGGGCCAGGACTCTAGAAGCCCTCCCACTGTTGCCCCCCCCAGCACCAAGAATAGAGGGCCCCAGACTGAGAGTCCCTCTCTATACCTTGTGGCTAATAGCCACTGATGGACCTCTGCTTCATATAAGAACATAAGAGAAGCCAGTGTTGGATCAGGCCAATGGCCCATCCAGTCCAACACTGTGTCACACAGTGGCCAAAAATACCAGGTGCCCTCAGGAGGTCCAGCAGTGGGGCCAGGACACTAGAAGCCCTCCCACTGTTGCCCCCCACCCCAAGCACCAAGAATACAGAGCATCCCTTGCCCCCGACTGAGAGTCCTTATCTATACCTTGTGGCTAATAGCCACTGATGGACCTCTGCTCCATATGTTTATACAATTCCCTCTTGAAACTGTCCATGCTTGAAGCTGCCACCACCTCCTGCAGCAGTGAATTCCATGTGTTCATCACTCTTTGGGTGAAGAAGGACTTCCTTTTATGTCTATTCTATTGAGTGCACATGAATTGTGGGAAAGGGAGAAAAGTACTTCTTTCTCTACCTGCTCTATCCATAAGAACATAAGAGAAGCCAAGGTTGGATCAGGCCAATGGCCCATCCAGCCCAACGCTCTGTGTCACACAGTGGCCAAAAGTACCAGGTGCCTTCAGGAGGACACTAGAAGCCCTCCCACTGTTGCCCCCCCCCGCTAAGCACCAAGAAAACAGAGCATCACTTGCCCCAGACTGAGAGTTCCTACCTGTACCTTGTGGCCAATAGCCACTGATGGACCTCTGGACATGGGGGCTTCTGGGTGAAAAGAGGCAGCTGGGGCCCACTGAGCTCCCATGAGGTCCCCACAAACAGGTTGGGGGTGTCTGAACTTTGAGAGCGGACAGAATTAGTTCCAGGTGTTTTTTTTTAAATAGCCCTATCAATCCAAGTGTCCCTACCTGGATGGCCCAGGCTAGCATGATCTCGTCAGGTCTCAGGAGCTAAGCTGGGCTGGCTTGGTTTAGAACTTGGATGGGAGGCCACCAAGGGTCTAGGACTGCTATGCAGAGGCAGGCGATGACAGTCCCCATCTATTGGCCTCTACTCTGTCGCCTAGGCAAGCCTGGTTCCATCAGAATACAGAAGCTCAGTAGGGTCAGTCCTGGTTAGCGCTTGGATGGGAGACCACCAAGGAAGTCCCAAGTTGGTGCACAGAGGCAGGCGATGCTAATCTACCTCTGCTCTTCTCTTGCCTTGAAAACCCTACAGGGTTGCTATAAGTCTGCTGCAGCTTGGTGGCCCTTCCCGCCACCATTGATCCACGTAGCCCGGTTCTGAACCGAGCAAGGAGGGGGTTTGCCCATCCCTGGGAGCGTGCCGTGCTGGATTATTGTAAAAGTGAGAAGAAGGGTTTATGTTTCTTGAAACATTTGGAGGCATTTGATCAGCCTGCCAGTTCTGGAAAACGTACTGATACAGATCTCTTTGCGCTCTTTCTCTCCCTCCTGCTCTCTGTCTCTCATTTGCCAGCCTTCTTATTAAATGCTTTTCATCTGTAGTCAATTATTGGCTTCGCTTTCTGTGGGAGCCATCCCAGAACATCTGAAGGGCATATGCAGAATCTAGATCTAGGGCAGTCGTGAAGGGGACTGGCTATGGAATCTGTGAACAGTGAGATTGTTCACCTTGGAGGCAGAGTCTCAAGCTTTTCCCCTGGTGTTGCTCCTCCAGCGTTCCCTCTAAGCTAAGTTAGTGTGAGCTAGCTCACAGGTTTTTAGCCTCCGGCTCACACGTTTTCGTCTTAGCTCAGGAAGGATGGCTCCGGAGCTAACTCATTTATGCAGTAGCCAAATCTCTCACTCAACTTTAATGCCAGTAAGTCAAAAAGTAAAAATTTTTGCTCGCAAGACTCCACAGCTTAGAGGGAGTGTTGTTCCTGGACTATTTATCACCTTCTGGAACGGTGGATAATTGGTCGAGGAGGGGCACCTCCAGTTCAAAGGGCCAGGTAGGAGGTGATGTGAAAGACCTCTTTTCCTGAGGCCCCAGAGAGACACTGCCAGTCTGAGTAGACAGGACTGACCCTGCTGGACTCAAGGTCTGATACACTATAAGGCAATGTCATGTGTCCATGACTGCATGTTTATCTCCATGCTGTACAAAGCATCCACCTTGGGTACTTGTGGGCACTCAATGAAATTGCTGAGCAGTAGGCTTTGAACATAGAAAAGGAAGTCCTTCTTCACCCAAAGAGTGATTAACACGTGGAATGCACTGCCACAGGAGGGGGTGGCAGCTACAAGCATGGACGGCTTCAAGAGGGAATTAGATAAACATATGGAGCAGAGGTCCATCAGTGGCTATTAGCCACAAGATATAGGTAGGAACTCTCCGTCTGGGGCAAGCGAGGCTCTGTATTCTTGGTGCTTGAGGGGGCAGCAGCGGGAGGGCTTCTAGTGTCCCGGCCCCACTGCTGGACCTCCTGATGGTACCTGGTATTTGTGGCCACTGTGTGACAGAGTGTTGGACTGGATGGGCCATTGGCCTGATCCAGCATGGGCTTCTCTTATGTTCTTATGTTCATCCCCAGCAGATTTCAGCAGATATATGTGGGGTTGTGTTGTGTCATCAAGCCGCCTCTGACGTATGGTGACCCTGTGAAGTCATGGCCTCCAAAACGTCCTACCATGAACCAGACCCGTTGCTACAATGGGGCATCTCGGGGCTAGGCCCCCTGACTTGCTGGCAAGGCCCCCTGACTCCCCATCCAGCCCAGGGTGCCATGGCCTCCTCCCCCAGATTAAATGGATTAGCCAGTGCCCCCTAAGAAATTTAAATGCCCCCTGACTAAAAAAATCCTGGCTATGGGCCTGCCGTGAACAGGCTTGCTCCTGGTTCTGCAAATGGAGGGCACCTCGTGGCTTTCTTGACTGAGTCTGTCCATCTCAGGTCGGGTCTTTTCCAGTGACTTTTGCCTTTTCATCAGGTGACCAAAGTACGATAGCCTCCGTTCAGTCATTTTAGCTTCTAGGCAGAGTTCAGGCTTGATTTGATCTGGAATCCCCTTACTTGTTTTTTTCTGGTGGTCCATGGTGTCTGTTAAATCTCTTCTCCAGCCCCACATTCCAAATGGATCCACATTCTTCCTGTTGGCTTTCTTCACCGTCAACAGGTCCAGCTCCTTCAGAAGACTCAGAAGTAGGGCAGAGGAGGGGAGAAGAGATTGGATTTATACCCCACCCTTCACCCAGAGTCTCAGAGTAGTTTACAATCCCCTTTCCTTCCTCTTCCTGCAATAGACACCCTGTGAGGGAGGTGGGGCTGAGAGAGCTTTGAGAGAACTGCTCTTGAGAGGAAAGCTCTAAGAGAACTGTGGCTTGCCCAGGGTCACCCAGCAGCTGCATGTGGAGGCGTGGGGAATCAAACCCCAGATTAGAGTTTGCGCTCCTAACCACTACACCAAACAGACCCCTTTTTTCCTGGTCAGTTTGCCAGCATACCAAGTTGGTTTTTCAGTGTGCAGCATTGTTCCCCTTTCCAAACAACACACACCCACACACACATTTCCTCCAGGGTGGACTTATTTTCCCCTTTCAGACTTCATCTCTTCTTGAATCCAACCAATTTTTCATAGTCTGTTCTGGAACTTTCTGTTCATGCATCACATGCCACTGGGCAATGTGGTACACCGGACACACACCCCTGCCATCAACATACTAGGAACAAGGAGCTGGTTGTTACATGTGGTGAAATCCCCAGAAGAGACCCCAAAACGACCTTCTAAAATCCCTGCAAGAAACCTGCAGGGGTTGTTTGATAAACTTCATGGGAGTTCAAGTATGGGACAGCCAAAGGACTTTGCCTGATCCTACTAGCCTATCTCATGCTGGGTTTATATGAAACATGGGGAACACCGGGAGGTTTCTTTCTTTCTTTCTTTCTTTCTTTCTTTCTTTCTTTCTTTCTTTCTTTCTTTCTTTCTTTCTTTCTTTCTTTCTTTCTTTCTTTCTTTCTTTCTTTCTTTCTTTCTTTCTTTCTTTCTTTCTTTCTTTCTTTCTTTCTTTCTTTCTTTCTTTCCCCTTTGTTGTTGTTCAGTTGCACAGTCGAGTCCGACTCTTCGCGACCCCATGGACCAGTTTACGCCAGGCCCTCCTGTCTTCCGCTGTCCGCTGACGTTTGCTCAATTTCATGTTCGTTGCATCGATGACACTGTCTAACCATCTCATCCTTTGCTGTCCCCTTCTTCTTTGACCTTCAATCTTTCCCAGCATCACGGTCTTCTCCAGTGAGTGCTCCCTTCTCATTTGGTGGCCAAAGTATTTGAGCTTCAGCTTCAGGATCTGGTCTTCCAGGGAACAATCAGGGTTGATTTCTTTTAGGATTGACTGATTTGATCTCCTTGCAGTCCAAGGGACTCTCAAGAGTCTTCTCCAGCACCATAGTTCAAAAGAATCTATTCTTCGGCGCTCGGCCTTCCTTATAGTCCAACTCTCGCAGCCATACATTACTACGGTGAATACCATTGCTTTGACCATGCGGACTTTCCCCTTAACATGCTAGTTTCACGCTTGTGTGCTGAATTTCCTCTTGGCTGATTCATATTAAAAATATCTTGCATGTTTTCTTTTCTAAAGAAAAGGGGAAGGTTGTTGAAATGAGGAACTGGGGGAGGGAAGTCACGCAGCCGTTCCCTTTATTGGTCAGCCAGGAAGATTTTAACCCTTACAAAACCCGAAAAGCAGGCAAATCTGAAAACAATCTCACACAAAAGGCCATTCTGGATCACATACAAGATACTGAGGGACGGCATTCACTTTTAAGCAAAATGTTAGGAATGGCGGAAATGGACAAACTAACCCTGATGCTGAAAGGACAACCAGAGACTGTATTCGAAAATACATGGCCAAGGTTTTACCAACGGTTAGAAGATTATTCCAAGTAATCAACAGAGTCATTTAAACTTTGTTAAGGACCTTTATTATATAAATAAGATATATTTGCAGGCGACACAGTTATTGCTACAAGGTGAACTATACAATGTTATGATAAATTAGGCATCAACATGATGTTGAAGAAATTGAAATTGCATTTCCCCCTTTTATGTTTGTTTTGTAAGTTGAATATATATATATATATATACAGGGGTCTTTTCGTAGAAAAACAGCTGCAGGAGCTCATTAGCATATGGTATGCTAATGAGCTTAGGCTATTAGCATATGCCACACCCCCTGACATCACCGGAAGTGATGTCAGAAGGGGAAGCAAAAGCAGGGGAGGCATCTTCAAAAGCCTCCCCTTCCCTTCCCCAGCTGGTCTGGGTGGGGGAGCTAAGAGAGAAGGGGTTTAAAGTTTAAACTCCTTCTCATGAGAGTTGGGCCATAGAAGGAGGAAAGAGGGAAAGAAAGAGAAGGAAAGGGGAGGGAAAGAAAGAAAGGGAAGAAGGAGGGAAACAGGGAAAGGAGGAAAAAGAGAAGAGAAGAAGGTGGGAAAGAAAGAGAGAAGAGAAGAAGGAGGGAAAGAGGAAAAAGAGAGAAGGAAAGGAGGGAATGAAAGAAATTCAGCGGCAATTCAGCCCCATTATATCCTATGGGCCATTGAAGTCAATGGTGAAAACATAGGGTATATTCTGGGGCTGGAGAGGGTTTGATGGAGAGGCTCCAAACTCACAGGGTAGCTGATGGAGCCTCTCCCAAGATACCCACCAAGTTTCAAGAACAGTGAACCAGGGAGTCCAACCCTATGGGCCCTCAAACAGGTTGCCCCTATTCCTTCCATTGTTCTCTATGGTGGGAAAAAAGTTAATTTTTTCCCACCATAGAGAACAATGGAGGGAATAGGGGCAACCTGTTTAGAGGCCCATAGAATTGGACTCCCTGATCCTATGTTCTTGAAACTTGGTGGGTATCTTGGGGAGAGGCTCCATCAGCTACCCTGTGAGTTTGGAGCCCTCCATCAAACCCTCCCCTCCAGCCCCCAGAATATACCCTATGTTTTCACCATTGACTTCAATGGCCCATAGGATATAATGGAGCTGAAATTGACATTCGGCTGCCTGAAAGACTCCCCGGGACGCCGGCTGGGGGCGGGGCTTGGCTCCTGAGCTCCCGGAGCTGCGCTCCGGTGAGCTCCCCCCCAAAAAGACCCCTGTATATATATGTAAAAAGGGGATGACATTCATTTCTATATGAATGAAGAGCTGAATGGAAAATGCCCCATTGAGATGGGGAGAACAAACATTTAAAAATGTTTAAAAACGCAGATTTTTTTAACTGTCCTCCTGGATCCAGTAGAGAGGAGATCTTTTGCGTTCATCCCATAAGTGTGGGGCAGCCCCAGAGGAGACATGGGAATGGGTTGGGACCATCCCCTAAAAAAGGGCACCTGCAACAAGCATTGCCCGCTGGAGTGCAGCTGGTGGGCCTGTTCGTGCTGCCGCTGAGTCGGCGATTCTCCCACTGCTCCTCCCATGACTCAGCAAACAGCCGGGTGAGGCTGCTCTTTCCTCTGGTGGGGGGGGCACTTTGCCCGCCGAGCAGCCAGCGGCCCACTGGCCTACTGGCTCCTGCTGGCCACTGAACAGTAAAGCGTGGCCGACACAGTGGCCCCTGTGACTCCGTGGCCTTCTCCTGGTGGAAGGTACAACGGGAGGCGTGGTGGTCGAGGAGGGGGGTTGGATTAAATCTGGGGACAGCCAGGTTCTGATCCCTGCGCGTCCCTGAGACTCCCTGACTTCAGAACAGGCATAAAGGGAGGGGGCTCCTTGGGGGAAGAGAAGGACAAAACTGTGTTGAACGAGTAAGACCATCCGTTTGGCCGTTGCCCACTTGAACCGCCTCGAAAGACCTTTCTCAGTCGTCGGTCCTGGACAGCGAATCTGGCCATACAAAAAGCACAAAAACAGTGCAGTCAGAAAAGGGAAGCATCTTTCCAGCGTCACGAACACATGAACAGATGAAGCTGCCTTCTACTGAATCAGAGCCTAAGTCCATCAAGGTCAGCATTGTCTACTCAGGCGGGCAGCAGCTCTCCAGGGTCTCAGGTCAGAGGTCTTCCTCGTCACCTGCCACCAGTGTTCCCCCTAAGCTGAATCAGTGTGAGCGAGCTCACAGTTTTTTAGTTTCCAGCTCACAGATCAAATACTTTGGCCATCAAATGAGACGAGAGCACTCACAGGAGAAGATCCTGATGCTGGGAAAGACTGAAGGTCAAAGAAGAAGGGGATGGCAAAGGATGAGATGGTTAGACAGTGTCATCGAGGCAATGAACATGAAATTGAGCAAACTTCAGAGGACAGCAGAAGACAGGAGGGCCTGGCGTGATCTGGTCCATGGGGTTGCAAAGAGTCAGACTCGACGCTGCGACTGAACAACACACATTTTTTTTCTTAGCTCAGGAAGGAGGGCTCCAGAGCAAACTGATTTATGCAGTAGCCAAATCACTCAGTCACAACTTTATAGCCCAGTAGCTCACAAAGTAGGATTTTTGCTCACAAGTCTTCACAGCTTAGAGGGAGCATTGCCTACCGCCGGGTATTTCCAGCTGGAGATGCTGGGGATTGAACCTGGGGCCTCCCCAGAACACATGAAGCTGCCTGGTACTGAATCAGACCCCCCTTGGTCCATCACGGTCGGTATTGTCTACTCTGACTGGCAGCAGCCCTCCGGGGTCTCAGGTTCAGGTCTTTCACATCATTTCTTACCTCATCCTTTAAACTGGAGGTGCCGGGGATCGAACATGAGACCTTCTGCCTGCCAAGCAGATGCTCTACCTCCAAGCCACGGCCCCTCCTCTCATTAACTCCTTAGAGCCAAGTTAGCAATTCTTGAAGCCATTGCCTCCCTGGAAAATCGGAGAAGGTAGCCATAAATATGAGATGCCAACTTTCCATTTCAGCCACCTGGTTTGCTGCTCCTTCCCACATCACCCTCCTAAGAACAGTGGGAAGAGGAGCTGACATCATAGGTATTACAATAAGATGACCAATAAGTGAATACTGGACCAAGAAAAGGAAGGTTAAACAGCAAGATCTAAAGACACAAGACAAAGATGTTTGTGAGGCCTCAAAAGATGCAAAACACAGAATCATAGAATGTTAGAGTTGGAAGGGACCTTGCAGGTCATCTGGTCCAGCCCCCTGCACTCTGCAGGAGCACAGCCAAAAGATAGCCCTACTACAGCATACCTGAGAGATGGTTGTCCAGCCTCTGCTTGAAAACGTCCAGCGAAGGAGCATCCACCATCTCCCAAGGCAGTCTGTTCCACTGCTCAACCACTCTTACAGTTAGGAAGTTTCTCCTGATATTTAGCTGGTTATCGACTCCCTTGTAATTCCCACCCATTAGATCTAGTCTTGCAATCCGGAGCAAGAGAGGATAGAAGTCATGTGTCTGGTGTCAAATGCACAGTTGCTGAATTAGAACGTCTTCCAATTAGGTACAAAAAGCACCTGTGTGGCTATCAAAGTCAGAGCTGGCGTGTCCTCAGGCAAATAGCAGTCATAGCAGCTGGCATCATAAGGCTATCAATGCCCCCCAGTGCTTTCGACTCAGAGAAAGACAGGCAGAGGGCTACACAGAGACCTTAAACTGCATGCTGGTGGAGGAGTCCACCCCACAATGATTATGCCGCAGACTGAAATAGGTCCACTCTTGTACGCTGGTAACGCTCCCGTCCTCACATTAGAGAATCACTATCTGAGAATCAGGCGCACGCCCTGCCACCTTTCCTCTTTCCCATATTGCCGAGAGCGTTTCCCAGCCTCGTGGTAAGTGGAGTGACCTTTAATCAGGATGTCAATTTGTCCTCCGTCCTCTCAACAGTTATTATTCTGACTTCATAGCTAAGAGAGAGATGCTACGGCACAGGGTGCTCTGAAAGCAAGACTAGGATTTGAACTCAGCTCCCAGCACATTAGCTGCCATTTGGTGCAAGGAGACAGACGATGGGTCGGAAATAAAAAAACCCTCAGAGGTTGGATTCACAGCAGGGAGATGTGAAGTGGGAACGGGAATTTCTGGGTTGAAATAGAAGAGGCGAGGAGTTCAAAACCAGTACGAATTAAAAGATCGTCAGTCTGAAAGAGTGCCCGTGAAAGAGGACTACAGGAGGTAGCCGTTAATGGTACCCTCCACACCATTCCAGAAAACTGGGGATGTGACGAAGAAGTCCCAGGACATCCCTAAGGAGATGCCGACATCCCTGATGGAGGACATCCAGTAAAACTTCAAGGAGGCTCTTATGAGATTGCAGGGCCTGCAAGACAGAGCTCTTCCACCAGGCTTTTGACTAAGGATCCTCACGCACTATACAACGAGGAGAGCCCTGTACCCTAGCTTCTCCATCATTCATCTCCAGCCTGGGCCCACTGCACAATAAGTCGAGTGAACTGAACTGGCATGAATACCGTTGGACTATGCCATCACCTTAAGCCGTATTATTTATTATTTTCGATTTCTAGCCCACCTCGTCTGCACAGGCAGGCTCACGGCGGTGTACAGCAAGTTAAAATACAATAAAACACAATGCATAAATGCAGTGCTCTAAAATTATCGCATCAAAACAATGTACATATGAAGTGCAGGTCAACGTAGATGGCGATTGCCGTACAGTGATCTGGTGTAACCAGGCCAGCATCCCTCATTATTCTTAGTGCTCATTCCTCAGTGGCCGCTCCTAATCGAAGGCCTGGTGGAAGAGCTCCGTTTTGCAGGCCCTGCAGAACTGTAAAGGACAAGTGTGGAGCCATCACTGAGAAGGCCCTGGCTCTGGTGACGGCCAATCTGACGTCTTTTGGACCAGGGAGAGTCAGGCGATTTTGTAGCCTTGACCTCAGTGCTCCCTGGGGAACATATGGGGAAAGGTGGTCCCTCGGGTATGTCGGACCCTGGCCATATAGGGCTTTAAAGGTCAAAACCAGCACCTTGAAATGAATCCGGTATGCTATTGGCAGCCAGTGCAGTGCCTTTAGCACAGGCTGGATGTGTTCTCATATAGAGAGACCCATCAGTAGCCTGGCTGCCGCATTTCGCACCAGCTGCAGCTTCCAAATTTGGGACAAGGGCAGCCCCGTGTAGAGAGCGTTGCAGTAGTCCAATCTCGAGGTGAACATAAGAACATAAGAGAAGCCAATGTTGGATCAGGCCAATGGCCCATCTAGTCCAACACTCTGTCACACAGCAGCCAAAATATACCAGGTGCCATCAGGAGGTCCAGCAGTGGGGCCAGGACACCAGAAGCCCTCCCACTGCTGCCACCTCCAGCAACAAGAATAGAGTGCATCACCTGCCCCAGACTGAGAGTTCCCATCTATATCCTGTGGCTAATAGCCACTGATGGACTTCTGCTCCAGATGTTTATCTAACCATAGTGTGGATCATCATCGCCAGGTCATTGCGTCTGAGGAAGGGAACCAACCGCCTGATCAGCCGTAGATGGTAAAAGGCTGCCTTGGCAGTGGCTGCTACCTGGTTATGAAAAGTTATTATCAATAACTTCTGCTCTCGCTTTTTTAGCAGGTCATCATGTTCCAGCATTCTAGGAGTATTTTGAATGAAGGTTATTTTATGTCGATGTTTTAGGATAGGTGGGGAGGGCGGGGTATAAGTAGAAACAAACAAACAAATAAAAAACAACTTTAATTCCAGACAGTGGAGTCACACAACCGAGGAAGGCTTTACGCCGCGCACGCAGATTCCTGAGAGACACCTCGCTCCCTGCTTTCGGAAAGAGGATGCCGGGTGAGACAGACTCTCCGCGGTGCAACCCAATGAGGCCATCCTCCCGTTTTTATGGCACTGCCGTCTTAGAGATTGATTATCGAGGTGACAAATTTCGGAACAGATTGTAAACAGATTGCAAACTCTGGAGTGGCAGATGACAACCGGTTGCTCAAAAGGCAGCTTGTTCTGTTCCCGTTTGTACGCTGACATTGGAGACATCCTCTGTGTGGGGCTGGTGGAGCCGGTACTGCAAGGGCCAGGTATGTTCACGTCAAGTGCCATCAGGTCACTTTCAATTTGTGGAATTAATGACCTCCGAAGCACCCTATCCAGCTTGGTGTAGTGGTTAAGAGTGAGGACTCTAATCTGGGAGAACTGGGTTTGATTCCCCACGCCTCCACTCGCAGCTGCTGGTGTGACCTTGAGTCAGTCACACATTCTCTCAGAGCTGTTCTCTCACGAGTAGTCCTTGACAGAGCTCTCTCAGCCCCACCTACCTCGCAGCCCCATCCATCCATCATCAATCTATTATCTGTCTGTCTATCTATCTAATCTATCATCCATCCATCCGTCCATCCATCCATCCATCCATCCATCCATCCATCCATCCATCCATCATCTATTATCTATCTGTCTGTCTATCTATTCATCTATCCATCCATCCATCTTCTATCTATCTATCATCATCATCATCTATCCATTTACCCATCCATTCATCTATCTATCCATCCATCCATCCATCCATCCATCCATCCATCCATCCATCCATCCATTTATCTATCTATCTATCTATCTATCTATCTATCTATCTATCTATCTATCTATCTATCTATCTATCTATCTATCTATCTATCTATCTATCTATCTATCTATCATCTATCTATCTATCTATCTATCTATCTATCTATCTATCTATCATCATCTATCATCATCATCATCATCATCATCATCTATCTATCATCTATCTATCTATCATCTATCATCTATCATCTATCATCTATCATCTATCTATCTCCAGGCCCGATTGGCCCAGGGGTCCTGGAGGTGTTTTGCCTTCCTCTGGGCATAGAACTGTGGTCACTGAGGGAGTGTGAGTGTGTGTGTGTGGAGAGGTAGCTGTGAATTTCCTGCACTGTGAAGGAGGTTAGACTAGATGACCTTTGGGGTCCCTTCCAGCAGTGTTTCTGTATCTGCATTGTACATGTTCCGTTTTTGGATCATGAACATTCAACCTGAAAACAGCTGACTGAATATGACAGAGATTTTAAAAAATCCAAGAAAAGTGAGCGCAATCTTGGGAAGCATTCCCCCCCCTTGACATCAGCTGCTAGGCATTTCTGCCCAGAGCGCCACTCCTCCCCCTCCCTTCTCCATGCCCCCCCCACTGTTCCCTTCCCTCTCCCCTCTCTCCCCCTCGCTCGTTTTTTCTTCTGCTGCTCTCAGAGCTGCATTGCGTGCGGCGCGGAAGCCACCCGAACCCGGCCCCTGCGAAGGCTGGGTTTGCAGAGGCACCCCGAGCCCTGGCACACTGGCAGGACGGCACAGAAGAAAAACATCCCTGTTGACGGGCAGAACGGGGGACGGGCAGCGTCTCCGATGATGTTCGTGGATGCCAAGTCCAATCTGCAGGACTGGCCTCAATGCGCCTCCGAAGCGGAGAGACGCACAATCATTATTCCGTGAAAAGAGCCAGGCGGCCCAAGCCCAATAGAACCACCCCCTGTCGCCTGTCCTCCACTGGATGCAAACAACAGAGTCCGCTTGAGTTCATCAGGTAAACACAAATGGAATGCATACAGGGACGACCGCTGGGCATGGGGGGGGGATGGGGGGGAGCTACTTCCCTAGAGGAAGCTTCTCACGTATCCCAAGCGAAAGCAGAGAGATGTGTCGAGCAGAGGACGTAGCACAGGGACACATGGCAGAGCAGCAGAGCAGCAGAGCAGAGCAGCCAGATTCAAGTCCTGTCATTCCTCAGAGACGATGACGACAACGAGGAAGATGAAGAAGAGGAGGAGGAGATTGGATTTATACCCCGCCCATCACTTGGAGTCTCAGAGCGGCTTACAAGCTCCTTCCCCTTCCCCACCCCACAACAGACACCCTGTGAGCAGTGTTCCCTCTAAGCTGAGTTAGTGTGAGCTAGCTCACAGTTTTTTAGCCTCCGGCTCACACATTTTTGCCTCAGCTCGGGAAGGAGGGCTCCAGAGCAAATTAATTTATACAGTAGCCAAATCGCTGGCTCACAGCTTTAATGCCAGCTAGCTCACAAAGTAGAATTTTTGCTCACAAGACTCCACAGCTTAGAGGGAACATTGAGGGAGGTGGGGCTGAGAGAGCTCTTTCCAGAACTGCCCTTGAGAGAACAGCTCTGACCAGAACTATGGCTTGCCCGAGGTCATCCAGCGGCTGCATGTGGAGGATTGGGGAATCAAACCCGGTTCTCCCAGATTCGAGTCTGCGCATTTAACCACTACACCAAACCAGGTTTTCGGGGTACAAGTTTTCAAGAGCCAAACCTCCCTTTGTCAGATACCAGTAGGTATGGAGATCTGTGAGTCCTTCTACCCCAATTCACAAAATCAGAGGAGGAATCAGAGGAGGGCTGATATTAATTAAGAGGTTGTAGGATATCTTTTGAGATTCTTTGGAGATGATATTTGGTATTTGGATGGTTTTGATACCTTATATGTTGTGATATTTATATGCTAAATTATATACGATGAAATTACTGTAAAAATATTATTCTAAAAATTATTTAGGTAAAGGTAAAGGTTCCTTGTCGAGCCAGTCGAATCGACTCTAGGGTGCGGTGCTCATCTCCGTTTCAAAGCCAAGAGCCAGCGCTGTCCAAGACGTTTCCGTGGTCATGTGGCCGGCATGACTAAACACCAAGGCGCATGTACCTTCCCACAGAAGTGGTACCTATTTATCTACTTGCAATTCTTGCTTTGGAACTGCTAGGTTGGCAGAGCTGGAACTAGAGACGGAGCTCATCCTGCGGCACTCGGTCTCGAACTGCTGAACTACTGACCTCCAGAGCCTGCAGTTCAGCTTAACCACTGAGCCGCAGCTCCAAACTTATTTATGATATGTTATAATCATCTGCAACACGGTATTTATTATATGTGAGTCCTTCTACCCCAGTCAGAAGGTGGGAGGGGGGGCTGCAAAGAAAGTCGTCAGGAGGCAGAGGTAGCAGAGCTAGGATTGAGTCCAGTGGCATCTTAGAGACCAACAAGATTTCCAGGGTATGAGCTTTCATCCGAAGGCAGCTTTATCCAATGCTGGCTGCTATTCAATGAAAAGACCTTGATCCTCCTGGTGGCCGAGACCTTTGGAATCATTCTGGAATCATTCTTCCATTTGTGCCTTTGTGGGTCTTTCTAAACCAGCTCGCCCAAAGATCGTGGAGACAGATCGAGACGGGCAGCCGTTAGTCTGTCTGCAGCAACGGAAAAGAGCCAGAGTCCAGGGGCCCCTGGAAGACTAATGACATTTGTGGCAGGGGAGGAGCTTCCACCCTGCCACAAATTTTGTTAGTCTATCTGTCCATCAAGTACTGCTATCACCTTGAGCAGAAGTTAGAACCAAAAGTTATTTTAAAAGAGCGTAGTATTACTTCTCTCATATTTGATTATTGCCACCTATGAATGTTGCCACTAAGGGGCTGACACGATCATTTGCCTACGATAGTGGCCACGACACCTGATCTCACATACTTGGCAACTCTGTATTTTTAAGTAAAGGGATGACCAAATTAGGCCTCAACTCGTTGACTATCAGGCACTCCATCCTCGTATGTTCAATGGTCTCGATTTTATCATATGAGCATCTGCGTGTTCTGTTAGAGTACGATGCTCTATTATATCTGCCCTCCAAAACTGGTGAGGGAAGAACATTCACTCTTGCCGAATTTTAAAATTTCGTGAGTCCTTAAGGCGATATGAGATTCTTGCTCTTTTCTACTGCAAAGATCACAGGGCAGGCAAGAACACTTTGGAAAAACAATGCACGCTCCCGAATAAAACTGCCACGTCAAGCTATAAAGAATTGCATATTAATTTGAGCCGGACAGGTGGAACAACAAGACAGTGTGCCATATTTCAGGGGGTTAAACATTATCAAAGATATCAGGTAGAGTTTGAAAGATATGCTGTCTTAGATAGGTTATTATGTTTGCCGCAAGGGTTCTGATGGGACCCTAGACAACGCTGCTATTTTAAGAGCTTTTGTGCTCACAGAGAAAAATTATTGCACCTTATCTCCTTTATATAAACATCACGGTCCTTGAAAAAGATTCATTCGAAATGGGTAAATTACTAGAGACCCCGTGGGACTAGTGATAGTGTTACTGGCAAGGTGCTGTCTGAATGCCAACCTGCACTCGATGTATTGTTTGGGTGAAACATATTTTTCTCTATGTATTGTTTGGGTGCAATATATTTTTGATAATATTTGATACCAATATTTAGACAACAGCATTGAAAAATATAGCAAGAAAAAGAATAAAGCATAAAATTGTTTTGCCATAAACATATATTTATTGTACATAGTGATATATATTTTTGAATGTCTTCCTTGCACTGTGACCCTCAGTTTTTGTGTATTTCAGGGGGTGGGCAAGTCTCAAGAGGCAGGGGATTGCACAGCAGCGCGACAGCCCCAAGAACATGTAGATGTACAGACCAGAGACATGGAGGGAACGATTCTCAAGAGGTGCCCTATGCAAATGGAGGAGTTTGCCAGGGTGCAAAGAGGACGCAGATGCTTCTGTGGGGACTGCCAGTTTGGGCATCCACGGGAAAAGAGCCATGGCTTTGGGATATAACCCTGCCCTGGATGGAAAATATGGGCCCTTTCTGCACCCGTATTTTGCCTCAGTTTCTGAGCGCATCCTATTCTTCCATTCTGCATTCCCTCCCGCTTTCACTCCCAGTTTGTGTTGGGGCTTTCTCTTGTTTCTGCATTTGTTTTACTGGAATCTGCATTCAGACCACTTCCAGCACTCTGTTGCTTTGCAGTTACCCAAACTCCTTTTGCTGAGATTCTTTGTTCTCATCTGCTTTCAAATTGCTAATCCTTTCTAAAGGAGAATTGTTTCTGCGGGTATTTAAGTGCTCCCCGCTGCCCTCCCCCATTTCTACCTCTCTCTCTTTAGGTTGATCCTCCCTCCCCACTCTGTTTTCTTTCCCTTCTTCACCAAAGACAAAAGAGGATGCGTCCTCCCGCTCAGGCAAACTTTAAGAGCATAAGAAGGAATCAGTAAATATAAAGGACTATGAGATTCCCTGCTCCCAAATGTGCCAGTCTTGCATGTATGGGCCTGGATTTCCCTCTCCCTTCCCTTTCTTTTTGCACAATCTCTGCGGGAGGGAGGGAGGGAGGGAGGGAGGGAGGGAGGGAGGAGCTGGCAGCCAGTTAGCTCAAAAAATGCAGGTTTTGCTTGTAGATGCAGAATGTGTACAGAATACACAAATAAATAAACCGGAGGGGGAAAACCCAGTACAGAGGGAACGTGTGCGACTGCGAAGTCAACACTTAAAGCTTGACTCCTCGGATTCTCCAGAGCAAGCTGTCACTGCAGAAAGGGCCATAGTCTCCTCCTCCATATCTGCATCTCAGGGAGACAATTTGCATGAAGCTGCCTTATAAGGAATCTGACCCTGGCTCATAAGAACATAAGAGAAGCCCGTGTTGGATCAGGCCAATGGCCCATCCAGTCCAACACTCTCCGTCACACAGTGGCCAAAAATACCAGGTGCCCTCTGGAGGTCCAGCAATCCTGGAGGTTTTTTGTCATCTTCTGCATGTAGAACAGCAGTCACTGCAGGTGCAGAGGGGGCGGTATTTGTGAATCCCCTGCGTTGTGCGGGGGGTTGGACTAGATGATTCTTCAGGTCCCTTCCAACTCTATGATTCTATGATTCTACGACTTCCTGCTCCTGCAGAGCTTCCCATTGCTTCTTGTTCCTCTCACAGCAGTTAGGCTAGACAGTTACGGTTCCTGCAGAGTGCAGGGGGTTGGACTAGATGGCCTGCAAGGTCCCTTCCAACTCTAACATTCTATGATTCTATGATTCTATGGTTCTCTCTCTTCTGTGTTCTATAACAGCTTGTTCTTCTTTAATAAACCCACTTATTTTTCTCAGTGCTCTGCTTCCTTGCATATTTAAAACTCTGCCGACAGCTATCCGGGCTGTCCGTTCATGAGTGTGTCACAGGCCATCAAGGTGTGTCTGAGTTATGGTGGGACTCCGTGGACTGCCAAAGAGACAAATCAGGGGGATTCTAGATCAGATCAAGCTGGAACTCTCCCTCGGAGCTACGATGACTAAATGGAGGCTAGTGTACTTTGGTCATATTATGAGAAGAGTCATGCTAGGAAAAGTTGAAGGCAGCGGGAGGAGAAGAAGACCCAACAGGAATTAGATCGACTCAGTGAAGGAAGCTACAAAGGGCCTCAGTTTACAAGAAGACGAAGAAGAAGAAGAAGAAGAAGAAGACGAAGAAGAAGAAGAAGAAGAAGAAGAAGAAGAAGAAGAAGAAGAAGAAGAAGAGGAGGAGGAGGAGGAGGAGGAGGAGGAGGAGGAGGAGGAGGAGGAGGAGGAGGAGGAGGAGATTGGATTTATACCCCGCCCTTCATTACCCAGAGGAGTCTCAGAGCAGCTTACAAACTCCTTTCCCTTCCCCTTCCCACAACAGACACCCTGTGAGGTAGAAGAAGAAGAAGAGGAGATTGGATTCTGGGTTCCTGGCCCCACTGCTGGACCTCCTGATGGCACCTGGTATATTTTGGCTGCTGTGTGACAGAGTGTTGGACTAGATGGGCCATTGGCTGATTCAACATTGGCTTCTCTTATGTTCTTATGATTTATACCCCGTCCTTCACTACCCAAAGGAGTCTCAGAGCAGCTTACAAACTCCTTTCCCTTCCCCCTCCCCACAACAGACACCCTGTGAGGTAGGCGGGGCTGAGAGAGCTCTTTCGAGGACTGATCTTTCAAGGACAGCTCTGACAGAACTATGGCTTGCCCAAGGTCATCCAGCAGCTGCGAGTGGAGGAGTGGGGAATCAAACCCGGTTCTCCCAGATTAGTGTCCGCGCACTTAACCACGACACCAAACTGACTCGAGTGAGGCTGCTAACGACAGGACGTTTTGAAGAACATTAATTCATAAGAGTTGCCATAAGTCAGAAGTGAATTGATGGCACTTAACACACATCATTAGCAGCCCTGCTCAGATCTTGCTGACTGAGGGCCTTGTGCCTTCCTTGATCAGATAAATCCCTCTCATGTTGGGACTTCCTCTTCCCCTGCCGGCCTCAACGATTGTCTTTTCCAGCGAGTCTCGTCTTCTTGTGATGTGTGACCCACTACAATAGTCTCAGTTTCATTAGTTCAGCTTCCGGGGAGAGTTCTGACTGACTGTGATCCTGTTAACTGCCTGGTTTTTATTGCGCCCTGAAGAGTCTGATTATGTGATCTCAGAAATGGGTTTCCACTTCCCACATTCGAGGGAGACGCAGCCTCCCCCCCCCCAACAATTAGATCTCCCTCCTAACTCCTTCCTTTCCCCATTTGGTGACAAGTTTAAACATCTCATCGACAGAGCGGGTACAGCGACAGCCGGGGAGAGCGGGGGCGCCCGACATGATGAGAAGCGGGAAGTAGGGAAGGGTAACAAACCCTGACCGGCAAGCATTTGGGATAAAGAGGAAAGATGGTCACTATTCCAAGCCAGAAAGCATCAGGCAGAGAGGGCCCTGCTGCCGTTAGAGAGAAGATGCCAACGTGTGCCAGAAGTCAGGCCTCAGACTCTGCCCCCTTCAGGCCCTCTGAATAGGGATGCCAGCCTCCAGGTGGGACTTGGGGGTCCCCTGGAATTACAGCTCGCCTCCACGAGTTTCCTCTGGAGAAAGATGGATGCTTTGGAGGGTGGAGCCCATGGCATTGTACCCCACTGGGGCTCCATCCCCAAATATCCAGGAGTTTCCTGACCTGGTTCAAACAACCCTACCCCCCATCCCCCATGGGTGGACCTGGAAATCCTGCCTCTGAGTGACCAGCTGTACGAGTGGAGCTGGGAACTGAGCATCAGCTGAGCATACAGACCCCTTTCATGGGCACAGGAAGCTGCCTTCTACTGACTCAGTAGTAGCAGTAGTACAAAGCACAAAAAACCGCTGGCTAAAGATAAACAAAAACGTATGCAAATAATATTTAATGTCGAGTTCAATAATACAGTCATATAGCTGTACAAAGCCAAGGTGATCTTACGAGACACAACGGTAATGCAGAAAAATAGAAAAATAAAGTCCCCCAAATTTCAGTGTGTCTCACTCCTGTTGTGATGGTCATTCCATAGTCCAACTTGACATACATTCATCATAGAGTGGACTCATATAGTTCCTGGAAATTCCATATAGTCTTGAAATCCATAAGCCATAGAGACGCGTAGTCCGGATGCAAGCTGCCGCGTTTCGAATAATTCTTCTTCAGAACCAATAGGCTACAGTGGGACTAAGCACAAATTCAAGACATGCACAAATGAGGATAAACAATCAGACAAAATGTATAAATGCATAGGTACATAATATAAACACACAGGAAGACTCACCCCAATCTAAGTAGAAGCCCATACGGAAGCTGGTTTATTCAGTCATAAAAGATCATGGGTCCTTATCCCACCATGTGTTACACCATAATTTATATCTAGTATCAGGCTGCAGCAACACAGGTCAAGTAGTCAGAGATCTTACTGCTCTAATTGAATCAGAAAAAGGAAAACAGGCTGCAGATGCACTGGTCAAGCAGTCTGAACCTTGCTGCTTTCGTAAATATATTTAGGAGGCCGGCAACCCTAGTGAAGAGATATTTGAGAGCTTGCCAAAGTAGATTAACGGTGCCTTTGTGACTTTTTAAACCTTTCCCTGACCCTTTTGCAAAGAGAGATCTAAAGAGCAGTGCTCTGTACTTGACCTCGCCTCTCCTGGAGCTGAGGTATGCAGAGGCTCTTTTGGAGAAGCTCTGCTTCCCGAAAGGCCAAAGGTCCAACTGTGCTCCAAGTCGGTGACTCACTCCCTGCCTGGAACATGGCATGCCAAGTGGGAGCCACTGGTGTGAAGGAAGAGAGAGCCCCTCCGCATCTCCCTGGTCTCCGCTGATCCTCCAAAGTTCTTTAACGAGCAAGAATTATTACATTGGGTAAAACAATCAGACGTCTGAAGCCCTGCAGTTATTTCTGGCTGAAGGCGAGGCAGACAGACGTGCTGTTGTCTGCAAGTGAGATGCAAGAGAGAGTCCCAGAGAAATGGAAGAGAATGCAAAAGCACAGAGCGCTTCTTTGGCAACGCGCTCAGCAAGCTGCCCCTTCTTCCTTGCAATTCCTGCCTTCGAAATCTGTTCCTTTAAGATCAGGCGGGGGAGGGGGTTGAGATTGCTTTAAAGCAGGGGTCCCCAACATGGGGCCAATGGGCACCAGGGCACCCACCCGCACCTTTCCTGGAGCCTGCCAAGTGTTTTTAGGAAGTGGGTGGGGATCGTGGCCAGCAGGGCTTCCGACTGGCCACTGAAGGTCTGACTGCAAATTTTCTAAAAAGTTGCTTCAGCAGCTGATGCCGCCGCTGCACAAGGTATATGTGCAAGAAAATAGTTTTAAACAATATGTCCATTTTTAAAAAAGCATCCCGTTAAGCAGAGCTCCTGCCTGAAATGTGGAAGAGCTGTTGGTGGAAAGTGCCATTGCGTCACCGACAGCTTACAGAGATGCTGTAGAGCCAGGGCTGTCGAACTCATTTGTTACGAGGGCCGGATCTGACATGAATGAGACCTTGTCGGGCCGGGCCGGGTGTGTGCCATAAAATGTCATGCCAGGTAGCGGAGAGAGAAACTTCATAAAGGACGCAAACACAAAGGGCTTTTTTTTAACTTAAAATAAAAACGTGCTTAAAACATGAGAACTCTTGCAATATTTTGTTTATTTAACCGTGTCTGATCACTGACACCTCTTGCTCTGAATTATTGCATCAAAATGTCTGTGCTGTTGGAATCTTGAGTGTGCTGTCCAGGTGTGTATCCATAAGCTGCAAACCTACGATGACGCAGCAGCAGCAGAACTGGAAAAAGGAGCAGAAGACAGCCAGTTCCACTGTGGGCCTGATAGAAGCTCTCTGGGGGCCTGATCTGGCCTCCCAGCTGCATGTTTGACACCCCTGCCGTTGCCTGCCTCTGCATAACAGCCCTGGACTTCCCTGGTGGTCTCCCGTCCAAATGCTAACCAGGGCCGACCATCATCAATAGCTAACAATTGGCAACTGAATGAAAGAGGGCCCGGATTCCTGGTACTTTCATTACCATCCTAAAGGACATGAATTCCTGCAAGGACAACCCAGAATGAAGACGGCGAGCTGACGGTGAGCAAAGGACGTTGAATAATGGCTGCCACCACCAGGGCTATTTCTGGGCAGGAATGTACAGGAATGGCGTTCCGGCCAGCTCCCGAGTTGGTCATGCCCAGCAGGAACTCATTAGCATAACAGGCCACACCCAACAGCAGAAACCCATTAGGACTGGCTACATTAGGGCTGTGTGGCCTAACATGCAAAGGAGTTCCTGCGACAAAAAAAAAGCCCTGGGTTTTGACAAGAAACAAGGTGAACAGAATAAGAAGCCAAAGGTGGGTGTGGCTGGATGACCATAGTTCTCGTAACATGGGGGTGTGGCCTAATATGCTAATGAATTTCTGCTGTTGAGTGTGGCCTATTATGCTAATGAGTTCCTGCTGGGCTTTTTCTTGTTCAGTTGCACAGTCAAGTCCAACTCTCCGCAACCCCATGGACCACATCACGCCAGGCCCTCCTGTCCTCTACTGTCCTCCGGAGTTTGCTTAGTTTTATGTTTGCTGCATCGATAACACTGTCTAACCATCTCATCCTTTGCCGCCCCCTTCTTCTGGTTTTAGCATTGTTTCATTGTTACACGTTGTTGTTCTTAATCCTATTTTAAGCGTATTGTAAAAATCCTTCATGTTTTATGCAAGTCGCCCTGAGCCGGCTTCAGTCAGGAGAGCGGGACAGAAGTCTAATCAATCAATCAATCAATCAATCAATCAACCAATCAATCAATCCATTCCTACGGCACTATAGCCTGCTGAGGTGCCGCCTCTCCCCAAATCTCACCTTCCCCACGATCCACCCTGAAAACTCCAGGGATTCCCCAGTCTGGAGTTGGCAACGCCAGACTCATGGCCGTTCTAAACTCATGCTCTTTTACTGACTTTTTCCATTCAGAACCCCCCCAAGGAAGCTTCTTGCGGTTCCATCTCGACTGCAGTGCCAGCTCAGCTGTCCTCTCTGCGGCTCACTTTGAGGAGTAGCCTTTGGCAGCCTTGGAAAAGGGGGCAGTGGATGAACTGGCCTTGAGAGCCGACCTCGTTCTCTCGGGCTCTTCTCTTCAGATCTGGGTGTACGGTTCTGTCTTTTCAACTAGGTTTTGGCATCCTTCGCAGCGGGGGAAGGCCCTGGGAGGAACTGCAGCAGCCGCCGCAGCAGCAGGAACCAGAAATCAGTGCAGGAACGTAAGACCCCAGACTTGGCTTTTGGCAAAGGAGGGCCCCTGGCGGCTTCCTTCTCTCCCCGACGTGAAAGTTGTTTGGTGTATGCAAAATTATGCTGGACGTTTTTTGGAACAGAATGCTGGAGAGTCCATTGGCTCCTTTTACAGGCCTGGAGAGCGTCAGTTCAGAGCCACTCGATATGCAGAATTGCAGAGCCTGAATTGTTCGTCCGGGTCTTTTTTTGGCACGCACTGAAGCAAAGACATACTTTTAAAAAAGGTAACAACTCTAGGCACAGTGGAAACCTATTTCTTGCCAGGAGTGGGGGGAGAGAAGGACGTCAAAAGAAGGCCCTGCTTTTGTTCTGGGGTGGGACACTCTCCAAAGACACACAGTGTTTCCCCCCCTGTGTTGGCAGCAGTACAGTTGCCAACCTCCAGGCAGAGTCTGGTGATTTCCCCAAATTACAACTGATCTCCAGACAACAGAGACCAGAACTCCTGGAGAAAATGGCAGCTTTGGAAAGGTGCACTTTATGTAAAAGGTAAAGGTTTTTCCTTTGCTCGAAAGCCACTTGAACCTGTCTCTAGGGGTGCGGTGCTCATCTCCGTTTCCAAGCCGAAGAGCCAGAGCTGTCCGAAGACGTTTCCGTGGTCATGTGGCCGGCATGACTAGACACCGAGGCACATGGAACGCTGTTACCTTCCCACTGAAGCGGTACCTTTTTATCTACTTGCAGTTTCTTGCTTTCGAACTGCTAGATTGGCAGGAGCTGGAACTAGAGACGGGAGCTCACTCCGTCATGCGGCACTCGGGTCTCGAACTGCTGAACTACCGGCCTTCTGGTCTACAGTTCAGGGTCTTAACCACCTCAGCCACCGTGGCCCTGTACTTTATGTAGGGCTACCATATTTGGAAAAGCAAAACAGAGGACGTATTTCCCCACTGGCTGATTACTATGACAAATCCCATTTTAAATACCCCCGACTATTGAAGCTGAAACTGCCCCCCACTGGGTGACGAGAGGGTAAAACGGGCTCAGCCTCCCAACCCCAAAAGAGGACATTTTCATTGGTTTTTTAAAAGGAGCCCAAAAGAGGACAGACACACAAAAAAGAGGACACGTGGTAACCAGTGTCCCCTCTAAGCTGAGTTAGTGTGAGCCAGCTCACAGTTTTTTAGCCTCCAGCTCACTCATTTTTGCCTTAGCTCTGGAAGGAGGGCTCCAAGCAAACTGATTTATGCAGCAGCTGAATTGCTCACTCAGAACTTGAATGGCAGTAGCTCACAAAGTAGAATTTTTGTTCACAAGACTTCACAGCGTAGAGGGAGCATTGGTGGTATGGCATTAAACCCTGTAAATGCCCCTCCCTCTTTTAACTGGAGCTGCTGGGGACTGGACCTGGGGTCTTCTGCATGCCAAGGCGATGCCCCTCCCTCTAAGGCAGGCGTGTCAAACATGCGGCCCAGGGGCCGGATCAGGCCTGCCTTCTGCTGCTGCTTCCTGTTCTGCTGCTACTGTGTCATTGTAGGTCTGCAGCTTATGGACACACACCTGAACAGACTGCAACAGCACAGACAGTCTGATGCAATAATTCAGAGCCAGAGGTGTCAGTGATCAGACACCGTTAAATAAACAAAATATTACAAGGATGCTAATGTTGTAAGCATGATTTTGTTTTCAGTAAAAGAAAACACATTTGTGGTGTCCTTTACAAAGTTTATATCTCTGCTACCTGGCATGACATTTTATGACGCACGTGGCCCAGCCCAGCAAAGTCTTATTTATGCCGGATCCGGCCCTCAGAACAAGTGAGTTTGACACCCCTGCCCTAAGGTCTTTTTCTGACCAACTCCATCAAGCAGTGACTCAGGCGTGGTGTCCGGCGCCTGAAACCGCAAAGCTTCTGGGCACAAATTGAGTCACCAGCCTGAAAACAAATATCCCTTGGCATCCTCCTGGCAACAGGATGGCAGCTTTAGCAGTCCCTTCTGGGCCGTGCGGGATGGCGCATGCACGGAGAAGGGGGGGGGGGTCCTAATTGAGCTTGACAACCACTTTGAGGCACCTTAGGCTGGGAAACGGGGCCAAGCTGCCTGTGAGCTCCCAGCGGAAATCCCAGCCCACCGCTCCCCCAGCGTACAGCAGTGAAACAAAATGTACTTTTATCATTCTTAAACTGCAAAAATAATAAAGGGGCAACTGGTAGGGCTGCCAGCCTCCAGGCAGGGCCTGGGGATCTCCCGCTTTTGCAACTGATCTCCAGCTGACAGAGCTCCCCTGAAGAAAATGGCTGCTTTGGAGGGTGGACTCTATGGCGTTGTCCCATGCTGGAGGCCCCTCCCCTCCCCCCCAAACCCCGCCCTCTCCTGGATCCACCTCCCCAAAGTCTCCAGGTGTTTTCCAACCCAGACCTGGCGACCGTAGCAACTGGTGCTAGGCTCCCACACCGACAGGCTTCCTCGGGAGGTGGTGGGCTCTCCTTCTTGGGAGGCTTCCAAGCAGAGGCTCGATGGCCATCCTGACAGCAATGCTGATTCTGTGAACTTAGGCAGATCATGAGAGGGGAGGGCAGGAAGGGTTGCATCAGTGCTCAGTTTTTGTGGCCCTTTCTTACACGCCCATGGCAATGCTGATCGCCATGTTGGGGTCAGGAAGCCATTTTTCTCGAGGCCGGTTTGGCCGGAGATCCTGCAGGTTTTTTGTCCTCTTCTGGGCGTGGAACAGAGTTCTCTGTGTGTGTGTGTGTGGGGGAGGTACTTGTGGATTTCTTGCATTGTGCAGGGGGTTGGACTAGATGACCCTGGAGGTCCCTTCCAACTCTATGATTCTAAGGAAGAGAAGTCCCCTATCAATCATGGACAAATGGCTGAGAACTGAGTCATTTCTTGCTCTGCTTCCTTATGCAAAGGTGAATGACCTCGCCATGACTCCAGGAGACAAATCAGGGGGATCCGTAGATGCCACCCACTGTTCCGCCACCAATAGCTGGCCATGGATCTGCTGCAGGTCATTCCAGTGCTGTTTCCAACTGTGCGGGTGCACAAAGGGGGCAAGCGGAGTGATTGGCACCTGGACTTCAGTGACGGGACCACGGCCCTGGGGGAAGATTGATTGCCTTACTCCACAGGTGTCAAAGCTTACCAAAAGCGCCGTACCTGGGGATGCAGCCAGTGGCCAGAGAGGGCAGGAAGAACCATCGCTTGCATTGCCGGAAAAAACGTTCCCCTCCTCCAGTGATACAGGCAGACAAGGCCAGTGTTCCCTCTAAGCTGAGTTAATGTGAGCCACCTCACAGTTTTTTAGCCTCCTCCAGCTCACAGAGCCAGTTTGATGTAGTGGTTAAGTGTGCGAACTCTAATCTGGGAGAACCGAGTTTGATTCCCCACGCCTCCACTTGCACCTGCTGATGTGACCTTGGGTCAGCCACAAGCTCTGGCACAGCTGTTCCTGAAAGAGCAGTTTGTGTTAGAGTTCTCTCAGCCCCACCTACCTCACAGGGTGTCTGTTGTGGGGAGGGGAAGGGAAAGGAGTTTCTAATCTGCTCTGAGACTCTGAGTGAAGGGCGGGGTATAAATCCAATCTCTTCTTCTCTTCTTCTTTTTGTCTTAGCTCAGGAAGGATGGCTCCACCCAAAACTCCTAAAGCCAATCGAGACTATAACCTCGGAAAAAGAAAGATACACATTAGCTTTCATCTCTAGGCTGAATTTAACCTACTTTTAGCAGATTCTCAGATGTTCTTTATATAGTTAATGGTTCTGGATGTATTTACTAATTCTTTTCATTTATACCACACTTATACAATATCAAGGCGTAAAAAACAATTGTAAACATTACATGATCACCGCTTCTTGGGTTTTTAGTGATTATCTTTGCTTTCTCCCATAGTTTGTAGTTGTCCCTTCCCTTGATTTCTGTGTTGTTTTTAGAAAAGCAATTAAGTAAAGGTTCCCTTGCTCGAAAGCCAGTCGAATCCGACTCTAGGATTGCGGTGCTCATCTCCGTTTCAAAGCCGAAGAGCCAGCGCTGTCCGAAGACGTTTCCGTGGTCATGTGGCCGGCATGACTAAACACCCAGGCGCACGGAATGCTGTTACCTTCCCACCAAAGTGGTACCTATTTATCTACTTGCAATTTCTTGCTTTCGAACTGCTAGGTTGGCAGGAGAGAAAAGCAATTAAAAATGTTTAAAAAGAGAAGGAGGGCTCCAGAACAAACTAATTTATGCAGTAGGCAAACCGCTCACTTGTAGCTTTAATGCCAGTTGCTCACAAAGCCGAACTTTTGCTCACAAGACTCCGCAGCTTAGAGGGAGCATTGGACACGGCAGCACCACCGGCGTGGGGGTTTTCAAGGCAAGAAATGGGCAGAGGCGGTTTGCCGTGGCCTCCTCGCTATCCCTCGGTGGTCCCCCTTCCAAATACTGACCAGGGCCAACCCTGCTTATCTCCCGAGATAAGTCGAGATTGGTTTAGCCTCCCAATAAACCACTCAATTTGTATCAGCAACACTCCGGGCTCTGCGTCTTCCTCCTGACAGCCTGGGGTGATAAGGTCCCACGGAGGCCTCCTGCTTGAAGGGATGGGATGGGCAGTCTTGATGCTCCCCCCCGCCAAGGGCAACCTTTGACGGTGCTGCTAGAATTTGGGAAACACAGCCAAGAAACTGCTGGCGACTCGTGGCAAATGCTGCGGGGTTCTGAGGGAAGCCAAGACCCTTCTCTTTTTGCAGGGGAGGCTTTGGTCATCCTCCCAGAGGCCTCTCCGGGACTGTTTCCTGCCCTCCTACCCCAGACCTGGGTTCTGACAGCTGATAAAATTGCCCTCGGGCAGAGACTGGAGTTCTCCCAGAATCGCAGCTGATTTCCAGACAAGAGATATCTGTGGCCCGGGAGAAAAATGACTGCTTTCAGTGTTCCCTCTAAGCTGAGTTAGTGTGAGCTAGCTCACAGTTTTTTAGCCTCCAGCTCACAGATTTTTTTTTCTTCACTCAGGAAGGGATGGCTCCAGAGCGAACTAGTTTAAGCAGCAACCAAATAGCTCACCCGCCACTTTAATGGCAGCCGCTCACAAGCAATGCTCCCTCTAAGCTGCGGTGTCTTGTGAGCAAAAATCCTACTTTGCGAGCGACTGGCATTCAAGTTGTTAGTGAACAATTTGGCTGCTGCGCTCTAGCCACCCTTCCTGAGCTAAGACGAAAACGGGTGAGCCGGAGGCTAAAAAACTGTGAGCTGGCTCACACTAATCCAGCGTAGAGGGAACACTGCTCACAAGGTGGAATTTTTGCTCCCAAGACTCCACAGCCTAGAGAGAGCATTGACTGCTTGGGAGGAGGGACTCGTATCACGCAGGGTTGCCAGGTCCCCCCTGGACAAAAGCAGGGGTAAGGAGGTGGGGTTGCCAAATGGAGGCTGGGAACCTCCTGGAGATTTGGGGGTGGAGCCTGGGGAGGGCAGGGACCACCTCAGTGGGGCACAATGCCATACAGTCCACCCTCCAAAGCATCCATTTCCTCCAGGACAACCGATCTCTGTAGTCTGCAGATGAGCTGTAGTTCCATGGGATCCCCAGGTCCCTGCTGGAGGCTGGCATCCCTAACTCTGTGGCATTATATCTGGCAGAGAACCTTCTCCTCCCCAAACCTGGCCCTCCCCAGTCCCCATCCCCTAAATCTCCAGGAATTTCCCAACCTGGAGTTGGCAACCCTTGCAACAGCAATGGCCTACTTGACGTGTAATATCCCTTGAGACTCCTTCTCCCACCAGCCAAGGCGCCTCTCCTTCTTTCCCCCCTGGACGAATGTACCTATGGCAACCAGCGTATGTGTGGAGCACACTCAGCTCCAGCGAGAGATCATCTGGGCCTCTGTTTGCTTACAGCACATCCGTGGCTTTGATGTGCAGCCTGCTTTAGCGAGGAACCTCGAAATGTAAGATTTGCCATTCAGGCCCCATTCTTATCATCTTCAAAAGGGGATTAGATGGAGTCACAGAGGAGAGGTCCAGCTGTGGCTACTTGCCATGGCAACTGAAGGGAACCTCCACATTCAGAGGCACTAATCCCCTTAATCCCAGAGCCAGGAGCCAGCATCAGGGGAAGGCCTCGGCCTCTCTGCCCTGTTGTTGGCCCTCCAAGGGAACTGGTTGGCCACTGTTTGAGACAGGAGGCTGGACTAGATGGACCACCACTGGTCTGATCCAGCAGGGCTCTTCTTATGTTCTTATCAGGGGAAGGCCTCGGCCTCTCTGCCTTGTTATAGGCTGTTTAGAGGATCTGGTTGACCACTGTGTGAGACAGGAGGCTGGACTGGATGGACCACCAGTCTGATCCAGCAGGGCTCTTCTGATGTTCTTATGAAGGCCTCAGCCTCTATGCCCTGTTGTTGGCTGTCCAGAGGATCTGGTTGGCCACTGTGTGAGGCAGGATGCTGGAGTAGAAAGATCTTTGTTCTGAGCAGAGATCCTCTTATGAAGGTCTTGGCCTCTGTGCCCTGTTGTTGGCCCTCCAGAGGAGCTGATTGGCCACTGCATGAGACAGGATGCTGGACTAGATGGACCATTGGTCTGATCCAGCAGGGCTTTTCTCGTGTTCTTATGAAGGCCTTGGCCTCTCTGCCCTGTTGTGACCCTCCAGAGGAACTGATTGGCCACTGTGTGAGGCAGGATGCTGGACTAGATGGACCCTCACTGGTCTGATCCAGCAGGGCTCTTCTTATGTTCTTATGTCCCCTGCTTGCTTCACCCACAGCCAACACAGAGTTACACCTGGCTTTTAACTAGCTGGTGCTTGTTCCCTGCTTCTGGCCTTCATGGTGGGTTGCCAACACTGGGCCTCTCAGCTCCAGGAGATTTGGGTGTGGAGTCTGGGGAGGGCAGGGTCTGGGCAATAGAGGGTGCTCTGCGAAGTATAATGCAATAAATCAGGAAACCGTGCCCTATTTATTTTTAAACTCTCTTCTTTCCTGTTGAAATTGTGCTTATGTTTATGAATTTCAATGGCCTCCCTGTGTAATCTGACATGGTGATTGGATGTGTTGTCCGGCCTTTCAGTCTCTTGGGACAAATCACTGTGTCCTATTTGGGTTAGGCTATGTTCAGCCTTCCAGAGTAGATATAAATTACCTGCCTACCATTTTTCTTCTCACCTTGACACAGAGAGTACTCCATCTTTATGTGTGATACCTCTGAGGATGCCAGGCACAACTACTGGCGAAACATCAGGTCCTACAATGCCAAGACCACAGCCGCACAACCCAGAAAATCTACAGCAACTAATGAACTCTGGCCATGAAAGCCTTCGACAACATACGGAACATATACAGTTAGAAACTGTATAAGGGACAGCAGCTGGTAAGCTCCGAGTTGATGTATCCTCTGCAAGGCCCCATGGATTGGGAGTGGGGTGCAGAGGAAAACCCACATAAGTGGACTGGAGACCCAGCAGTGCAGCACTGGGCAGATGCTCCCACGATGCTTTGACTGCTGCAGATGAGGTTGTTCTGCCGTGCTGAAGTCACAATACAGTGGCTCCGCCAACTCCCCCCCAGCCCTCCCTCCCTTGCACCAGTTGCTTGCAGGCTGCATAAGAGCCCTGAATGGGCTGGTTCTGGCCCCCGGGCCTTATGTTTGACTCCCCTGCTCTAGCCACTATACCACACTGACCCAAAGACTTCACTGTAAGTTCTGCGATTTTTCTTCTTCTTCTGCAGTTTCTAAAATCCAAGTCTGCTCGCTTGGATGACCTGTGAGCAGAAGAAGAGGGGCCAGGGAGAGGCCGACGAACCATTTCACCTTTTCCCGTTTCCTGCTCGCAGTTACCCTCCCCATGTCTGATTGCGCCAAGATTCTTTTTTGTGCAAGGTCTGAGGAGTGCATACATGCCTCCCTGTGCATCAGTCAAACACCACACCAACCGAAGGCTGGTGCAACTGCACGCAGGCTCGTATCAGCATTGCTTTCTGGAGATGGTCTGTCCTGTCCTCCCTGGCTTGAATTCTTCCTTTCTCCCTTTTATTTCCAGCTGGGATCGATAGATGCTACCCAAGACCTCTAGGTCAGAGGAGCAGAGAGAGAAAGAAAGAAGAGAAAGGAATCTTTCTGTATATCAAGAAGAGATCACCATGGATTGAGAGTACTGAGCCCACACCAACCTCTGCTTCTCCGGCACTCCGTGCAATATTTGAATCTGAACAAGTCCTAATGCACCCGTTCCCCCTTGGAAACAAGATTCAGGGTAAAAAATTGAAAGGAATTCAGGTGGGGTCACCGTGTTGGTCTGAAGGGGCAGAACCATGTTTGAGTCCAGTGGCACCTTTAAGACCAACAAAGTTTTATCCATTGTATAAGCTTTTGTGTGCACGAAAGCTTACACTGTGGATAAAGCGTTGTTCCTCTTAAAGGTGCCCCTGGACTCAAACTCTGTTCGGTTGAAAGGAATATCACACACCTCTATCTGTCTGTAACATGTAAATTGCAGGCTCGTGTCGCCTCTATTTGCATTGGGGCTGTGCAGGGGAGAGGGTTTTAACCCTTCGGCCTCTGTTCAGTTTCACAAATCGAACCCAGCGCCCCCACTCTGCTGTTACTATTTGCAGGGGGCGGGGAGAGATGTGGCCTTTCGAAACACATCTTTTAAAACCATAAAGTGCCAAGAACCCAAGCAAGACGCCCGGTTTCAATTAGTGAAACCGAGCAGGGGTCGAAGGGTTAAGTCCCCCTCTCCCTTCCCCGAACAGGCCTGATTCAAATCCCAGCTGCTGAGAGTCTGCAGTTTTTTATTGCGCAGACAGATGAAGACGCGTGATCTTTGCCTCATCTGTTTCTGCCCTAACTGATTTGGACCTCTGAGGTCCGAGGAGGAATTCAGATGAAGAGGATTTGGGAAGCAGGCCTCCTACGTGGGAGCCCGTTGGGGGCTCCGCACAGCAAACAGCGAAAACATCTTGGAGCGAAGCCTAGACGAGCTTTCTCCTCAGTCGGTCGGCTTGGCAGGAAAACGTTGACCCTCCAGTTCGATCCTGTAGGTGAGAACAGCCTCCTTCACTCTGTCTGGCTTGCCGGGATCCGTAGCCTGTAGCTGTTATCTCTAGGAGGACTGACCGCCTTCCAAGACCGCTGCTTGGTTCTGCCAATTTATATGTGCACCAAGCTCACCCACCGTTTGTGCTAAATAACCCGGGTGGTGAGGTTGGGTGGGGGGAAGCGAAGGTGAAGGTAAAGGTTTCCTTGCTCGAAAGCCAATCAAATCCGACTCTAGGGGTGCGGCATTCATCTCCGTTTCCAAGCTGAAGAGCCAGCGCTGTCCGAAGACGTTTCCATGGTCATGTGGCCGGCATGATTAGACGCCGAGGCGCACGGAATGCTTCTACCTCCCCACCGGAGCGGTACCTATTTATCTACTTGCGATTTCTTGCTTTCGAACTGCTAGGTTGGCAGGAGCTGGGGCCAGAGATGGGAGCTCACTCCGTCATGCGGCACTCGGGTCTCGAACAGCCGGACTACTGACCTTCCGGTCTGCAGCACAGCTTCTTAACCTGTGAGCCACTGCATTAAATAACCTGGATGGTGAGGTTGGGTGGGGGGGAAGCGGGAACACGAAAACGAGGATTCCGCAAGAGCTGCTCTATTTAGTCACATGATCTCACCTTTTCCCCATCATGGGATTCAAGATGGTGGGATCTGTGGCTTCCCACTAGGGTTGCCAGCCTCCAGGTGGGGCCTGGAGATCTCCTGGAATCACAACCGATTTCCAGAGCTCAGTTCCCCTGGAGAAAACGTCTGCTTTGGAGGGTGGACTCTGCAGCATTGTCATCCCCGGTGTGTCCCTCTCCCCCCAGACCACATGCTTCCCAGGCTGCGTCCCCCACAGCTCCAGGAATTTCCCAATCTCTTGGCAACCCTACCCAACAAGCCATCTCCCATCCAGCCACCAAGCAGACAGGGGCGCAGTTCTTTGCCGCCAGCAACCTGGATCGGGTACTTGTCAACCGGACCCTGGAATGCCCACCCAATATTCCTGCCATTGGTGTAGGATTGCCAGGTCTGGGTTGGAAAATATCTGGAGCCTTTGGGGGGTGGAGCCAGGAGAGGGCGGAGTTTGGGGAGGGGACGAGTATCAGCACGGTACAATGCCATAGAGCCCACCCTTCAAAGCAGCCATTTTCTCCAGGGGAGCTGATCTCTGTCAGCTGAGGATCAGTTGGAAAAGCAGGAGATCCCCAGGCCCCACCTGGAGGCTGGCAACCCTACATTGGTTTCTGACTCTGGGGACTCCCCACATGGGTGGGGGCCAAGGCCTCTTCCTCCCCACCCCCTCCTGCATGCCTGGACTGGCCTTGGCGACCATCCCCACTACTTGGGCACAGAGGGGCAAATGTCATGCACGCCTTCCCCAGAGACCTACATCAGGGCTGGCTTCTGCATACCCCAAGGAGGGTAGCTGCTGGGCCCCTGGGCTTCCTGTGGGGGCCACTGCTGCCGACCTGTACACCCTCCCCCCACCGGCTTGCTTGCATGCACTCCCCCATTCATGCTCCCAGCGACACCGCCTGACATAGTCAGGTAAAGGCACATTGGTGGTGCAGGCAGCTGTGAACATGGGCAGCGAGTGGGCATGTGAGGAGTGGGAGACAGATACATGGGAACGTGGACTGGGGGCTGCAAAGGGGGCCAAGAGCAGGGATACGGGCAAAGGAGAACATAAAAACTTGAGAGAAGCCGATGTTGGATCAGGCCAATGGCCCATCCAGTCCAACACTCTGTGCACACAGTGGCCAAAAAGACCAGGTGCCACCAGGAGGTCCAGCAGTGGGGCCAGGACACCAGAAGCCCTCCCACTGTTGCCCCCCCTCAAGCACCAAGAAGACAGAGCATCACTGCCCCAGACAGAAGAACATAAGAGAAGCCATGTTGGATCAGGCCAAGGGCCCATCCAGTCCAACGCTCTGTGTCACACAGTGGCCAAAAGATCAGGTGCCACCAGGAGGTCCAGCAGTGGGGCCAGGACACCAGAAGCCCTCCCACTGTTGCCCCCCCCAAACACCAAGAAGACAGAGCATCACTGCCCCAGACAGAAGAACATAAGAGAAGCCATGTTGGATCAGGCCAAGGGCCCATCCAGTCCAACGCTCTGTGTCACACAGTGGCCAAAAAGACCAGGTGCCATCAGGAGGTCCAGCAGTGAGGCCAGGACACCAGAAGCCCTCCCACTCTTGCCCCCCCACCAAGCACCAAGAATACAGAGCATCACTTGCCCTGGACTGAGAGTTCCTATCTATACCTTGTGGCTAATAGCCACTGATGAACCTCTGCTCCATATGCTTATCTAATCCCTCTTGAAGCTGTCCATGCTTGTAACTGCTGCCACCTCCTGTGGCAGGGAATTCCATGTGTTCATCACTCTTTGGGTGTAGAAGGACTTCCTTTTATCCATTCTAATCTGACTGCTCAGAAATTTCATTGAGTGCCCACCAGTTCTTGTATTGTGAGAAAGGGACCGGTCCTGACCTCCACGCAGCTTACAGTCCTTTGCTTGCTGACCATAAATAATCCCCACTTCCTCCGTAGCCTCCGCGAGAGAAGGCTGCACTCCCCTCCCTCACAGGTGCATAGCCCCCCCTGCCCCCCACCTTTGTTCGTCTCTGCTTTCCCATCCCCGTGCGAGACACCTCGGCCCTGTGGCATCCCACGCCGGCTGATGCGCTGCTGTCTTGTAAAACACTGGCAGCAAACGACCTGAGCGGCGTTTTTTGCGTGCACGCGCTGTGTGTTGGCTCTTTTAATTGCTTCCATGCCATGCGGCGGGAAGGGCTCTCATTATGCCGACAGGTAAACATTGGTTTTGGCCGCCAGACTTGATGAAGGCAGCCCTGCCTGAGTCATCCGTGCCTGCTGGTGTTTGGGGACCCGGCTTCCCATTCCTGCCTTCGCTCCCGGCTTACTTGAGCTTTCTGGACACGCTCCACTTAGGGACGCTGCCTGCAGATTGCACTAATTTAAGGCACTGCATCAGCGAGGCTTTCAAGTATTTTTGGCTCCCGCCGAGCTTCATTGGAACTCACTCGCTGTCTCGAGAAGCCTAAATATGGGAAGAAAGCGAGCACTGAAACGTGCCCGAGGGGTCGGCCTGCTGCCCTCCGGACTTCCAGAGGTGCGGCAGGTACATGCGGGCGAGATGTGTCAACTAGCTAAAGGCCGCGGGGTCAAAGGGGAGTTACGATCTATCCTCCTGGCTTTTGTGCACATGAATGCATGGCTGTCCGGGGGAGGGGAAAATGGTCAGAGTCTGCGCTTGCCCGTATTTCTGACACTCCGCACTGTAGCAGGGCGTTCCTTAACCGCTGATCTCCAAGTGGGTGGGGCCGTCGACAAGTGGGTCACACAGCCTGGTGCCAGCGACGGCACCCTTTTGGTTGGTGGCTTGTTTGAGACAGAAACAAACAGCAGTGCAAAAATATGGGGGAAGATGAAGGCTGGAGAATTGGACGCCTTTTACCCTTTCAGTCGTGGGGCAGGAGACAGCATCCCTGGCAGCTCTGCTGGGCTCACCTCTGTGTACTCAGCTATGCCTGTGTGCCAACAGGGCCAGTTCCAGTTTTTGGGTAGCCCTGGGCATGGAGTGCCCAAGGCTACCCTGTGCCTGCCACCAGCCCCTTGCTCAGAACTCCATTCAGAAACATAGAGCTGCCAAGAAGAAGAAGAAGAAGAAGAAGAAGAAGAAGAAGAAGAAGAAGAGGAAGAGGAAGAGGAAGAGGAAGAGGAAGAAGAAGAAGAGGAAGAGGAAGAAGTAGAAGGAAGAAGGAGAAGAAGGAGAAGAAGGAGAAGAAGGAGAAGAAGGAGAAGAAGGAGAGAGGAGGAGAGGAGGAGGAGGAGGAGGAGGAGAAGGAGGGAATGGTGGAGGTAGAGGTGGAGGTGGAGGAGGATGCTGGATTTATACCCCACCATTCACTTGGGAGTCTCAGAGCGGCTTACAAACTCCTCTCCCTTCCCCTCCCCACAACGGACACCCTGTGAGGTTGGCGGGGCAGAGACAGCTCTTTCAAGAACGGCCCTTTCAAGGACTGCTCTGACAGAACTATGGCTTGCCCAAGGTCATCCAGCAGCTGCAAGTGGGGGAATCAAACACGGTTCTCCCAGATTAGAGTCCGTGCACTTAACCACTACACCAAATTGGCCAAAAGCACTTCAGGATCCCTGGGCCAATCTGGCCTGGAGGAAAATTCCTTCCTGACCCCAGAGTGGCAACTGGGATTGCCCTGGGTATACAAGAAACTGCTAGAAGAGCTAGGAAGGACAGGGACATAGTCCACCTTCCAGTTTGGTGTAGTGGTTAAGTGCGCAGACTCTAATCTGGGAGAACCAGGCTTCATTCTCCACTTCTCCACTTGCACCTGCTGGATGACCTTGGGCAAGTGATGGTTCTGTCAGAGCTGTTCTCTCAAGGACAGTTCTGGTAAGAGCTCTCTCAGCCCCACCTGCCTCACAGGGTGTCTGTTGTAGGGAGGCGAAGGGAAAGGATTTTGTAAGCTGCTCTGAGATTCTGAGTGAAGGGTGGGATATAAATCCAATCACCTCTTCTTCTTCGTCTTCTTCGTCTTCTCTGTCAGCTGAGGATCAGTTGGAAAAGCAGGAGATCCTCAGGTCCCACCTGGAGGCTGGCATCCCTACACCCCCTTTAAAGCTGTTTATTCATTAATGAGCGCACACCTGCCTGGCTAACCCAAGTGGGCAGTTTCTGGTGCTGGAGCCAAGTAAATTGGTCCTGAGGGGGGAAGGAGAGATGCAGGCAACCCCCTGAGGTTGCGTCAGACAAGTGGTGCCATCAAAACAGGGAGGGCGCCTGGCTGCCGCTGCCCGTTGCAAAAAAGGAAAGTGAAAGGGGGTGTGTGGATCCCCACTGGGAACCCCAGCCCAATTGTGGGCAGCAGTCATTACAGGCGCACTGGCTGTGCCGTCGGCGAAGAGGAGGCAAGGCTGGTGAGTCACCTGGTTTGATGCCAGCGCTGATCCAGAGCCCCGGGGGCATTCCCTTATCAGCCTGTGCTGGAGCTCAGAGAAGAGTCGCCAACCTCCGGGTAGGTAAACCATCACACATCTCTAGAAATCTCCACCCCCCCAAAAAAAAAAATTCTCCAGAAATTTCCCCAGTGGGAAGAAGGCAACCCAAGTCCATAGCTACAGCGGGGCATCCCGGGGCTGCCCCCACCCCGACTTACCATCCAGGCCCCCTGACTTACCATCCAGCTGGTTGGGAATTATTTTACTTTTTGTGTGCACAAGTCTCGCTTTGCCAATCCGCTACCCTGCCCTGCCTGCCGGCACCCTTGCCTCTCTCTCATCACTTTTAAAAAAACGTTTACTCTCTCGTTGCTCAAGACGCAGCCTGGGTCTGTGTGCAGGGGTGCCCCCCCCGACTTATTTAAATGCCCCCCCCCGAAGTCAAAAATCCTGGCTACCCCCTGGAGGCAACCCTAGCTCTGAGGAGCGTGCACCCGTGCGCACCACACAGAAGGGTCTGCCACCTATGAACGCACTCCGTCTGAGAAACACGTTGCAGCGGTTTAGTCATTGGCTGGAATCCTTTACGTGCCGCCTCTTCGCAGGCCTGCTCAAGGCAGCTCCCCAAAGGAAACAGGACAGAACCCTAAAAATAATTTTAAAAAGAGATTATTCCGATGAAGAAGGTACGAAAACCGCAGAGACTAAAAGCGCATAAAAATCCAGACCATGAAAGCTGGCCCAGCACTTCCTCTTTGGGTTGCCAGCTCCGGGTTGGGAAATACCTGGAGATTTGGGGGGTGGAGCCTGAGGAGGGCGGGGTTTGGGGAGGGGAGGGGCTTCACTGGGGCCCAATGCCATAGAGTCCACCTTCCAGAGTGGCCATTTTTCCTCCAGGGGAACTGATCTCTGTTGTCTGGAGATCCATTGTAATCCCAGGAGAACCACCTGGAGGTTCAAGTAACGAGTAAATATACGCTGCAAGAAACTTGCAAATTAATATGTTCTGTTTATAATGATCATTCTATAAAGTGCATTGCGTGCTGTTATAACTTCCTAAAGGTAAAGGGTAAAGGTTTTTCCCTTGCTCGAAAGCCAGTTGAATTCAACTCTAGGGATGTGGTGCTCATCCCCATTTCCAAGCTGAAGAACCAGCGCTGTCCGAAGACGTTTCCGTGGTCACGTGGCCGGCATGACTAGACGCCGAGGCGCACGGAACGCTGTTACCTTCCTACCGAAGCGGTACCTGTTTATCTACTTGCGGTTTCTTGCTTTCGAACTAACATCCTAGTCAGGTATATATATTCAGTGCATTCAATATAACATATCATTCAGTTCATGCAATTTAAGAACTACCAGTCAATTTTGCACCAGTATTTAAAAAGTCAATTGACTTATCCATCACTTGACTCTCCTGACGCTGCAGCTTGGGTGGCTACACCCGCCCGGAGGTTGGCAACTCCCACTTCCTCTGCATCCCTCCAAGCAGCTCCGTGAGTGAGCTTCTGCAGACCCCAACTTGCAACTCCCATTGATTTAGGGTTGCCAGCCTCCAGGTGCCGCCTGGAGATCTACAATGACAACCGATCTCCAGACGACAAGTATCGATTCCCCTGGAGAAAAATGGTTCTTTCGAAGGGCAAGTTCTACGGCACTGTACCCCACTGAGGTCTCTCTCCTACCCGTACGCCCCCCGGGCTGCCCCCCAAAATCTCCAGCCATTCGCCAGCTCATAGTTGGCAACCTTGCAATGAACGCTGGTGCTTTGCAGTGTGGTCCAAATATTTGCACATGCGGCTGTGAGCCATCCAGCGATGACGCTGGGTGTGTGAACCAGCCTGCCAAGTGGATGGAGGAGCCTGCTAGACTTGTGGGAAGGATCCGTATGCCAGCCCTCCTTGCTGGGGGGGGGGCACCGGTCATGGCTCCCCCCCCATTGGCAAATTCTCCCTCTCAGCACTTTTGACAACATCGCTACTTTGAGACTGTGGAGCATCACACTCAACCTCACCGGAATCCTTTCTGTAACCCAGTAAAGCCAGGTGGTATCCCTCCATAGAGGAGCTGCGGTGGCTCAAGTGGTTAAGACGCTGAACTGCAGGCTGTGGAAGGTCAGTAGTTCAGCAGTTCGAGACCCGGGTGCCGCATGACAGGGTGAGCTCCTGTCTCTAGTTCCAGCTCCTGCCAATCTAGCATTTCGAATGCAAGAAATTGCAAGTAGATAAATAGGTACCACTTCGGTGGGAAGGTAACAGCGTTCCGTGCACCTTGGTGTTTAGTCATGCCGGCCACATGACCACGGAAACGTCTTCGGACAGCGCTGGCTCTTCGGCTTTGAAACGGAGATGAGGCACCGCAACCCTAGAGTCGGATTCGACTGGCTTTCGAGCAAGGGAACCTTTACCTTTACTATCCCTCCATGTTGTAGATTATGATACAGGGTTGCCAGCTCTGGGTTGGGAAGTCCCTGGAGATTTGGAGTGGAGCCCAGGGAGGGAGGGGTTCGGGGAGAGGAAGGAACTCAGTGGGCTGTAATTCTGCAGAGCCCACCCTCCACCGCTGCCCCGGTGACTACACTGGTCCCTGTAGTCTGGAGATCTGTTATGAGTCCAGGTGACCTCCAGCCCCCACCTGAAGGATGGCAACAATGGTGAGGCCCTGCCTGGAGGAGGCTGGTAACCTGAAGGAAGAAGAGAGCAGCTTGCTGAAACATTGGGGGTGGGGGGGACAGGTGCACTTTAAGACGGGTGTCAAACATGTGGCCCGGGGGCCGGATGAGGCCCCTGGAGGGCTTCTATCAGGCCCGCAGTGGAACTGGCCGTCTTCTTCTTCTTCTTCTTCTTCTTCTTCTTCTTCTTCTTCTTCTTCTTCTTCTTCTTCTTCTTCTTCTTCTTCTTCTTCTTCTTCTTCTTCTTCTTCTTCTTCTTCTTCTCCTCCTCCTCCTCCTCCTCCTCCTCCTCCTCCTCCTCCTCCTCCTCCTCCTCCTCCTCCTCCTCCTTCTCCTTCTCCTTCTCCTTCTTCTCCTTCTTCTTCTTCCAGTTCTGCTGCTGCTGCGTCATCGTAAGTTTGCAGCTTACAGATACACACCTGAACAGCAGACTCAAGATTGCAACAGCACAGACATTCTGATGCAATAACTCAGAGCAAGAGGTGTCAGTTATCCGACACTGTTAAATAAACAAAATATGCCAAGAGTGCTAATGCTTTAAGCATGTTTTTATTTTAAGTTAAAAAAAACAACAAACCTTTGTGTTTGTGTCCTTTATAAAGTTTATATCTCTGCTCCCTGGCATTACCTTTTATGACACACACGTGGCCCAGCCCAATGAGGTCTCATTTATGCCAGATCCGGCCCGCCTAATAAATGAATTCGACACCCCCCTGTTTTAAGAGGACCAGATCCTCCCCGTTGGGGTGGGCAGGTTGCAAGCTGATTATCATGACCGGGTCTATTTTTTTTCATCGTTCCAGAAGTAATCGTGAAATTTCCTTTCATGACTCATGAGATTTTATGGAGGGGTGGGGACTCAGGTTACAGGTTTTCTCTGGGCGCGGAGAACAGACGTTTTCCCTCCTGTTTGCAGAGCGGGCGATGTGGAGAAGCAGCCCTGAGTTCTCCTGAGGTCCTCGGGCCCCGAGGGCAGGAAGAGCAAGAGGGACCACTCCCTGGCCAAGGGCCTGTCGGGACTGGGAGAGAAGGACACGCAAATCACTCACACCTCTCAGAGGATCTTCATTCCCATCCTCACGCCCACCCCGTCTCCCACTTCCCACCTGTTTCAGTTGGAGGAACGTCTGTCATGGCTCTTTGCAGGAGCCAGTTGGAAATTTCAAAATGAAATCCTTGGAGCAAGCTGAAGAGAGACAGAGAGACAGAGAGACAGAGAAGGGCTGATTTCCCACTACAGCTGCCTCGGTGTTGCGCAGCCCGTTTGCCCCGATACTATTGAGAGAGAAGTTTTCTAGTTTTTGTACAACTGCAGGAAAACGTCTCTTTTTCAACCCGTTTTCAGCCACTTCTGCAATGGTCGCTGGCACACTGTCAGGTAGTCCCAGCATTGGGATGGAACGTGAGGGAAGGCTTTCTTCCTCCCGGCTTCTCATCAGCATTGTTCTATTGTTCACATGTTATCATTACTCTGACCCTGTGGTGTCTCCAGATGCTGGGCACTACGCTGGGAATCAAAGCCTTTTAAATTGTTTTCTTTCTTGACCTGCTTGCTTTGCCCGCATGCGCGAAATGTATTCATTGGCTTCAAGCAATTAGGGGGTGTTTGAATTCACTATAAGTCAGGGGCCTCCATTATCCATGGCCCTCCAAAGCTCCCACTTTCTCCATCGTCTGGAGATGAACAGTAATCCCAGGAGATCTCCAGGCCCTACCTGGAGACTGGCAACCCTAGGAAGGAAGGAAGGAAGAAGATGAAGGGGGGAAGGTGAGCCAGGTCACTGGCAGCCATCCTCTGTTGCAGCACCAGCAGCCTGGAGGATGGTGTGTGTGTGTCCCCGCCCCCCGGCATGCCTCCCCCCTTGCAGTGCTGAATTCCCCGTCCCCTTCCTCGCTGGCCCCAGCCTCCCTGGGCTTCACAGAGCTAGCCAAGTGCAAATACTTTGCAGTTCAAACATTTCCCTTTAATCTCCAGGCTGAGTGGGGCTGAAGGGCTCTCACTTGCTCAGCCGCCACAGTGCCAAAATGAAAGGAGTGTCTGTGCGGCTGGGGGGGGGGGCTGGCTGGAGAAAGATAATGATGTTTGCCTTGAGTCAGAAGAACAGAGCGCACAGCTTGAGGCCTCCTTCGAGAAGCCGAGGGACGTGGGGGCTGCAAGGATGTTAACTTCAGAGGAGCTTCCCTGCTGGATCAGACCACTGAGGGTCCACCTAGTCCAGCATCCCGTCTTCACACAGTGGCCAGCCAGTTCCTCTGGAGGGCCAGCAGCAGGGTGCAGAGAGGCTGAGGCCTTCCTCTGGTAAGAACATCAGAAGAGCCCTGCTGGATCAGACCAGGGAGGGTCCATCTAGTCTGGCATCCTGCCTCACACAGTGGCCAGCCAGTTCCTGTGGAGACCAACAACAGGGCAGAGAGGCCAAGGCCTTCCCCTGAGAAAAACCTCAGAAGAGCCCTGCTGGATCAGGCTAGTGAGGGTCCATCCAGTCCAGCCTCCTGTCTCACACAGTGGCCAGCCAGTTCCTCTGGAGGGCCAACAACAGAGCAGAGAGGCCGAGGCCTTCCCCTGATAAGAACCCCAGAAGAAGAAGAGCCCTGCTGGATCATACCAGTGAAGGTCCATCTAGTCCAGCATCCCTGTCTCACACAGTGGCCAACCAGTTCCTCTGGAGGGCCAAGAACAGGGCATGGAGGCCGAGGCCTTCCCCTGAGAAGAACATCAGAAGAAGAAGAGCCCTGCTGGATCAGGAATTCACTGCTGCGGGAGGTGGTGGCAGCTACAAGCATGGACAGTTTCAAGAGGGGATTAGATAAACATATGGAGCAGAAGTCCATCAGTGGCTATTAGCCACAGGGTATAGATGGGAACTCTCAGTCTGGGGCAGGTGATGCTCTGTATTCTTGGGGCTTGTGGGGGGCAGCAGTGGTAGGGCTTCTAGTGTCCTGGCCCCACTGCTGGACCTCCTGATGGCACCTGGTATATTTTGGCCGCTGTGTGACAGAGTGTTGGACTAGATGGGCCATTGGCCTGATTCAACATTGGCTTCTCTTATGTTCTTATGTTCTTATCAGACCAGTGAGGGTCCATCCAGTCCAGCATCCTGTCTTCACACAGTGGCCAGCCAGTTCCTCTGGAGGGCCAGCAACAGGGCAGAGAGGCTGAGGCCTTCCCCTGATAAGAACATCAGAAGAGCCCTGCTGGATCAGACCAGGGAGGGTCCCTCTAGTCCAGCATCCTGTCTCACATAGGGGTCAAGCCAATTCCTCTGGAGGGCCAAGAACAGGGCATAGAGGCCGAGGCCTTCCCCTGACAAGAACATCAGAAAAGCCCTGCTGGATCAGGCCAGTGAGGGTCCATCCAGTCCAGCCTCCTGTCTCACACAGTGGCCATCCAGTTCCCCTGGAGGGCCAACAACAGGGCACAGAAGCAGGGAATGGTGCCATACAGTCCACCCTCCATCATATCCATATTCTCCAGGGGAGCGGATTGTTTATTTTTTATTTATTTATTTATATTTCGGCTTATATACCGCTCAAGCCCCGAGGGGTCTCAGAGCGGTTTACACAATTTGATTATTCCCTAACTAGGGCCACAATCAATGGGGGAAGGGACATCCTACCAGCACCCCAAGCAAGGCTTTTTCATCTCTGTTCCAGCGGGGCTCCAGGCGTCCGCGCTACAGCCTCGGTGTTTTTCGAGTCCCTGGCATAGATCTGTTTCCTGGGCCAGGAGACTTCCGCGGCAGGCCCATCTCTTTGTGCACAGGCCCGTGTTTGGCTTCGGCTTCCAGCTCATGTCCCAAAGGCTCCGTCGTGCCGTGCCGTCATGCTGCTGCACATCATAGCTCCGCCCACTGCCAGGTTCGGCCGTCCGCTCCGCCTGCCGCCGCTGCAGCCATCACTGCCGTTGCCGCCGCTGCTGATGTCGCCGCTGCTATGCGCCCCCGGAAGGGAGGGTGCCCCCCGCCTCTCTACAGGCAGGTACCCATTTATCTATTTGCAAATGCTTTTGAACCGCTGGGTGTTGTGCAGTGGAGATCAGTTGAGGTTCCAGGAGATCTCCATTCCCCCCCCTCCAGGCACTGGCACCCCCGTGTCTTCCAGCTGGACACAAACAAGGGGTGTGGTGTCGGCAATGGCTGTTGCCCCGCTCTGTGGCATGTCAGACCCTTGGCACGTGCCGTGCCCTTCCCTGCGGGTCTGAGTCTGTTCTGTTAGCAGCAGAGCAAGAGGGTGCTGAAGAACGGTCCGGCAGCTGCCTTTATGGGTGCCGCGTTTGCCACAGCCCCCCGACTTCCCTGTTAATGTCCAGCTTCATTTTTCTTCATGGAGAACCTGTCCCTTCCTCCTCCACAGTTCTTCTCCCCTGACGTGTGGCAAACACTCTTATGTTGGTATCATCCGGGGGTGGCTGATCCAGCCTGCTTTTTCACTCCGCCTTCTCCATTTCTCTTCTATACCGCCTCCCACATGGCTTTTGTACTCAGGTGGCCAGCTCCAGACTGGGAAATACCTGGAAATTTTGGAGGGGTGGAGCCTGAGGAAGGCGGGGTTTGGGGAGGGGCGGGGCCTCAGCAGGGTATAACGTCCTAGAGTCAACTTTTCAAGGTGGCCATTTTCACCAGGTGGACTGATCTCTTGTCGCCTGGAGATGGGTTGCGATTCTGGGAGAACTCCATCTTCCACCTGGTTGTTGGCAACCCTACTTTTGTACGTAGAGGTTCCGGAGACCCCCAGTGTAGAAGAAGAAGAAGAAGAAGAAGAAGAAGAAGAAGAAGAAGAAGAAGAAGAAGAAGAGGAGGAGGAGGAGATTGGATTTGTACCCTGCCCTTCCCTACCCAAAGGAGTCTCAGAGCAGCTTACAAACTCCTTTCCCCACCCCACAACAGACACCCTGTGAGGTTGGTGGGACTGAGAGAGCTCTTTTGAGGACTGCTCTTGAGAGAACAGCTCTTGTGACTGACCCACGGTCACACCAGCAGCTGCATGTGGGGGAGTGGGGTATCAAACCCGGTTCTCCCAGATGAGAGTCTGAGCTCCTAAACCACTACACCAAACTGGCTTTCAAGTTTAGCCCTTTTTGGTGGTCCGAGGGCAGTTTTATCCTGCCCCTTCCTCCGAATTGCTAAGGGCCAGGCATGCACAGATCTCCATCGTGTTATCCTCTCAACGACCCTGTGAGGTAAGCACGGCTGAGAGTGCCTGGGCCAAACTCAGCTAGGGAGTTCCCAGGTAGAGTGGAGATTTGAACCCAGAGCTTATGGCCGTGGGGCTGTTGTGTTTCTAGAGGGAAAGTGGAAGCAGAGTATTCGTTTGTTTGTTTGTTTGTTTGTTTGTTTGTTTGTTCATTCATTCGAAGCATTTATTAGCCACCTTTTCCTCTTGTGGAGCTCATGGTGTTTTACAACATAGATAAAACACATAAAACACATTAAAGCATAAAACCCCCCAAAATTTAAAACCCCAACTCTGACCTGCTAGCGGACTTAACCAAATGTGGTCCTAAATAAAACCACCTTCAACTACCTCCTAAAGATGAACACTGAGGGGGACAGGGGATGTTGTTCGATAATCGTGGGGCCGCCGCTGAAAAGGTCCTGTCTCTCGTATGCCCACCAGATGAGCTTCTTTGGTTGGTGGCACAGCCAGGAGGGTCCCTCCCTGTGATCTCAGTTCCTGAGCAGGAACAAATGCGAGGTTCCTTTGGATACCCCAGTCCCGAGCTGTGTAGGGCTTCAGAGTGAAGAAGTAAGAAAGTGGTTAATAAACAGAAGCCACCTTAAGAAGACAGTGAGACCTTCAGGATCTGAGTATAGAGTTGCCAGTTCTTGCCTGGCCACTGGCAGCACTCAGTGGTTAGGGACGCCAGCCCCAGGTTGGGAAACTCCTAGAGATTTTTTTTGGGGGGTGAGCCTGGGGAGGACAGGGAACTCAGTGGGGTACAGTACCACACAGTCCACCCTCCACAGCAGCCAATTTTCCTGGGGGAACTGATCTGGAGCAAAGGTGGCTATTAGCAGAGCAGTGGCTATGAGCCACAAGGTATAGATAGGGACTCTCAGACTGGGGCAAGTGATGCTTGGTATTCTTGGTGCTTGGGGGGGGCAGCAGTGGGAGGGCTTCTAGTGTCCTGACCCCACTGCTGGACCTCCTGATGGCACCTGGTATTTTTGGCCACTGTGTGACAGAGTGTTGGACTGGATGGGCCGTTGGCCTGATCCAACGCTGGTTTCTCTTATGTTCCTATGTTCTCAGACTGGGGGAAAATGATGCTCTGTATTCTTGGTGCTTGGGGCGGGGGCAACAGTGGGATGGCTTCTGGTGTCCTGGCCCCGCTGCTGGACCTCCTGATGGCCCCTGGTATTTTTGACCGCTGTGTGACAGAGTGTTGGACTGGATGGGCCGTTGGTCTGATCCAACACTGGCTTCTCTTATGTTCTTATGTTCTCGGACTGGGGGAAAATGATGTTCTGTATTCTTGGTGCTTGGGGTGGGGGCAACAGTGGGATGGCTTCTGGTGTCCTGGCCCCACTGCTGGACCTCCTGATGGCCCCTGGTATTTTTGGCTGCTGTGTGACAGAGTGTTGGACTGGATGGGCTATTGGCCTGATCCAACATGGGCTTCTCTTATGTTCTTATCTCTGTAGTCTGGACATGAGCTGTAAATCCAGGGGATCCCCAGGTCCCACATGGAGGCTGCCCCCCCATCCATCTTTCTAGCAATGCCCAGAAAATCTCAGGGCAGGAGGCCATGCAAACAAAATCAAAGGGCCACAAGATCAGATGAGGCCCGCAGCTGTACACATTGTTTGCTCGAAGGACCAAGTCTGATGGCATCCACAGATGAAGCGGAATTTCTCAACGCCTGCTCTAGAAACAGTTCCCCCCCAAAAATAAATCTCGTGATGATGCTGCAAGTGCAGTAAAGTGGAGACCCTTGTGGGAATTTTCCCAGCTTCTAATTTGTTTCCACCAGTAATTGCCCACAAACAAAGCCGATGGTTTTGGCAACGGCCAGTCCAGATATCTCAGGCCCAGGCATAAAGGAGGCGGCTTCGTAGGTGCCAGCAATTCCAGGACTCCACTGAGCCGGAACAAAAGAAAAAGGCCCGCGGGAACAAAGACAGAAGCGGCTGGAAATGTACTCCTGTCGATACACCTGTGGCGGGGAGGTGGGGCAAGGGGAGGGCATTGTCTGCTCCTAGGGGTGGGAAGTTCCTGGACACTTGGAGGGTGGAGTCTAGGGGTGGTGGGTTTAGGCGGGACACAAGAACGTAAGACGAGCCATGTTGGATCAGGCCAGTGGCTCATCCAGTCCAACACACAGTGGCCAAAACCCAGGGGCCATCAGGAGGTCCACCAGAACTCCAGAAGCCCTCACACTGTTGTCCCCCAAAGCACCAAGAATGCAGAGCATCACTGCCCCACAAATAAGAGAAGCCATGTTGGATCAATTCAATGGCCCACCCAGTCCAACACTCTGTGTCACACAATGGCCAAACCCAGGTGCCGTCAGGAGGTCCACCAGCGGAGCCAGAAGTTCAGATACCCTCCTATAGTTGCCCCCCAAAGCACCAAGAATACAGAACATCATTGCCCCACACATAAGAGAAGTCATGTTGGATCAATTCAGTGGCCCATCCAGGCCAACACTCTGTGTCACACAGTGGCCAAAACTCAAGTGGCATCAGGAGGTCCACCAGTGGGTCCAGAACTCCAGAAACGCTCCTACAGTTGCCCCCCAAGCACTAAGAAATCAGAGCATCACTGCCCCAGATATAAGAACATAAGAGAAGTTGTGTTGGATCAGGCCAATGGCCTATCCAACTCTCCATATCACACAATGGCCAAAATCCAGGGGCCATCTGGAGGTCCACCAGTGGGGCCAGAACTCCAGAAGCCCTCCCACTGTTGCCCCCCAAGCACCAAGAATGCAGAGCATCACTGCCCCAAACACAGTGTTCCATCTAAACCTTGTGGCTAAAAGCCACAGAAAGACCTCTGCTCCATATGTATATCCAGTCCCCTCTGGAAGCTGTCTATGCTTGTAGCTGCCACCACTTCCTATGTCAGTGATTTCCACATGTTAATGACCCTTGAGGTGAAGAAGTACTTCCTTTTATCGGTTTTAAGCTTACTGCTCACTAAGTTCATTGAGGGACCTCAGCAGTGAAGAGGAAGAGGAAGAGATTGGCTTTATACCCCGCCCTTCACTCAGAGTCTCAGAGCAGTTTACAAACTCCTTTCTCTTCCCCTCCCCACGACAGACACCCCCTGTGAGGTAGGCAGGGTTGAGAGAGCTCTTTCTAGAACTGTCCTTGAGAGAACCACTCTGAAAGAACTGTGGCATGCCCAAGGTCATCCAGCAGCTGCAGCGGAGGAGTGGGGAATCAGCCCTGGTTCTCCCAGATTAGAGTCTGGACACTTAACCACTACACCAAACAGTGCATCATTTCCATCTTCCAAAGCAGCCCTTTTCTTGAGGGGAACTGACCCCTGTGGACTGGAGGTCAGTCGAAATTCCGAGCAGAGGTTGGCCGGCCAAATCCGTTCCCAGGAGACAGTCTTGACCCTCCCCACTTGGCCTTGGCAGGTGGTCCAGGGTGACTCGCTTGTGACTCAGCCTTCTGACCTCCCTTCTAAACTTTGCAGCATTAATCATAAATCATTTGGGGACCGCTGCGTTCCACAGCAAAGCCTCTTCCTCTCCGGGAATGCCAGCCGGGGCCAAGCATGCCGACGACATCAGCAGCTGTCTGGATGGAAGGAGAGGAGGCTGGCTTCTTGGAAGCGGGGCAGAGAGATCCCTCTCACTGGCTCCACGTCAGTCGCCAAATCCGTAGCCTCCTCCCACACACACAAAAGCCCGAGGCCGCAGTCCTTGCCCTCGCGTTGCAGAGCCAACATTCTGCAGGACCCAGTGGGCTTGGCAACAGGCAACGCCCGGCGGCATCTCAGCTGGCTAGGGTTGCCAACCTTCAGGTGCCGCCTGGAGACCTCCCAGAATTGCAGCTGATCTCCAGATGAAAGAGGTCAACAGGCAGACTCTTGGGTATACCATAGATTCTGGGCGAAATCCAGTGTGAGTCTGAGTGTGTGGTGTACTGGTTAAGAGCAGGGCTATTTTGGGGCAGGAATGCACAGGAACGGAGTTCCGAGTTGGCCATGCCCAGCAGGAACTCATTAGCATAGTAGGCCACACCCAACAGCAGAAACTCATTAGGATTGGCTACATTAGGGGTGTGTGGTCTAACACGCAAAGGAGTTCCTGCTACAAAAAAAGAGCCCTGGGTTTTGACAACAAAGAAGGTAAACAGCATAAGAAGCAAAAGGTGGGTGTGGCTGGATGACCACGCTTCTGGCAACATGGGGGTGTGGCTTGATAGGCCAATGAGCTGTGCTGTCAGGGGTGTGGCCTATTATGCTAATGAGTTCCTGCTGGGCTTTTTCTACAAAAAAAGCCCTGGTTAAGAGTGTCAGGCTAGGGCCTGGGAGACCCAGGTTCAAATCCTCAACTCACACCATGAATGCTCACTGGGTGACCTCGTCCTCACTCAGCCTCCCCCACCTCACAGAGTTGTTGCTAAGGATAAAATAGAGGAGGAGAAGAATAAGAAGAGGAGATTGGGTTTATACCCCGCCTTAGGGTCTCAGAGCGGCTTACAATCTCCTCTCCCTCCCCACAACGGACACCCTGTGAGGTAGGCGGGGCTGAGAGAGCTCTTTCGAGGACTGCTCCTGAGAGAACAGCTCTGAGAGAACTTATGACTGACCCAAGGTCACACCGGCAGCTGCATGCGGAGGAATGGGGAATCAAACCCGATTCTCCCAGATTAGAGTCTGCGCTCTTTACCATTACGGCAAATTGGCTCAATGGAACAATGTCATTCACTTTGGGTCCCCCTTAGGAAGAAAGGTGAGTTATAGATGAACTAAATAAATACATAAATCCCTCCCGATTTCCCCCCTCCACAGGCCCCACATCCCCAAATCTATAGGAACTTCTCAAGCTCGAGATGGCGGCCCTAAAACCTATTCTGCTTCAAGGCTGGACTGAACAATGGGGCGATTCTCGTCACCCCAAAACCTATTGTGAGTCTCCGCAAGCACATTGGCCTCCGTTCTGAGACGCCTGGCCCCCGACACGCACGAGAGCCACGCCGCTGCCTTCCTGCAAGAGGAAGCAAAACACCGACACCCCTATAATCAAATCCTCGTAATGAGGAAGCATTCATTATTGCATTATTGAGTTTGGGCTGCATGAAAGGTGCATTTGGGCTGCGGTCTTAATCAAACCGTCCGTAATTGACAGCAATTGCTCGCCTCTGCAGGAGGCCACGAAGACACGGCTGCGAGACAAACACCAGCCTCTCCCACTCTCTGGGATCGATTCATTTGACTCTGCAATTAGATTTGCTAAATGTGTTGCATCAGCGTGGAGCCCGGGGAGGCGACGTGGCCACGTGGACAGTGCAGAAATCATTGCCTGACTCCAGCCATGGCAGCAGCAGCTGCTCTTGGCGACGAGGCAGTTCTGGGAAGGAGAGAAACAATGACCTCGCTTGGGGTTGCCAAACTCCAGGTGGGGCACGGAGATCTCCTGGAATTGCAACGGACCTCCGGCCGATAAGTTCCCCCGGAGAAGATGGCTGCTTTGGAGGGTGGACTCTATGGCATTATACCCCTCCGAGGTTCCTTCCCAAATCCTTACCTTCCCCAGGCAACACCTCCAAATCTCCTGGTATTTCCCAACCCAGAGTTGACAACCCTACTTGCTAGATCAGGTCCATCCTGTTTCCAACTGCAGCCAGCCTCAGGAAGTTCATACGCAGAGCTTCCATTTGAACCTAGCATCTTGTACTTGGAGGTATAGTGCTCCTGTCCTTGGATGTTCCATTTAGCTATTCACAGGATCCACCTTCCATTTGTTGCATATTGTCAACCCTACCGGCCTCATCGGGCTTGGTTGTCAATGGGACATAGGGATGTGTGAATGGAATGTCTGCTTTCGCTTCTGCCTGCTTTGCCGTTGCTTATAGTTATCGCCCTCAGCTCGGACATATAACCTTGAGCCCCAGTCCTGGCTGGTATCGCCTTTCCCCTGGGAATTACGAGCCGTTACTTCGGCGGGCCTCTTGCTTAGGCGTGATTGGCCCCGGGCCATCAGGGTCCAGCTTGACTGAGGTATAATTGCTTGCTTTGCATGCTTTCCCCCCAGTTCTAACATAGAAACATTAAGACTCTGGATCCTATCAATGTCTCAATAAACTTTCTATTCTTTGGAACGACTCTTGTTGGCAACCGAGTTCTCCAGGAGTCTGGCACATCTCTTTCCCCCTTGCTCTGCAGTCGTTTCTTCCCTCCCCCCAACTAATTCCTCCTCTGTCAAAATTTAGACTCTTCGACATGGCTAGAGCAGCATCTGACTGGGTGGGCAGGGGAAGAGAAGGATTCTGTCTTTCTGTAGGCCCGTCAGCTGCTTGGCCACAGCCGCCCACTGCAAGCCTGGCACTTGGCACCAATGCCCAGGGCAGTGCAAGGGCAAATGAGGAGGAGGTTCTGAACAAAAGGGAATGTAAAATAATGAAGGCGAAGGAATGTCACAACCAATAACAGAGATGAATGGAGATTTTTGCAAAGAAACCAAGTGTACGCATCCCGCCACAAAACACATCAGAAGCATGGAGCAATCCTTCAGCGGCACTTCGGACTCACCTGGCTTGGGGTGCAGAAGTTCTTCTCCCTGAAAATTCTTCTCAGGCATTTTGCAGAACTGAATTATTCCAAGGAGGGCTGTTCTTGATGCACCACCTAAATACACAACGACTCTGCTGAATCTCAAGAGACACGTGAGGTGGTCTGGTACTCCCAACCCTTCAAGGACTTGCCACAGTTTGTTGTGATACAAAAGTCCATATGGTCAAAGCGATAGTATTCCCAGAAGTAATGTATGGCTACGACAGTTGGACCATAAGGAAGGCCGAGCACTAAAAGAACAGATGCTTTCAGATTATGGTGCTGGAGAAGACACTTGAGAGTCCCTTGGACTGCAAGGAGATCAGACCAGTCAATCCTCAAAGAAACCAACCCTGACTGTTCCCTGGAAGGCCAGAGACTGAAGCTGAAGCTCAAATACTTTGGCCACCAAATGAGAAGGGAGCCCTCCCTGGAGAAGATCCTGATGCTGGGAAAGACTGAGGGTCAAAGAAGAAGGGGACGGCAAAGGATGAGATGGTCAGACAGTGTTACCAATGCAACGAGCATGAAATTAAGCCCTCCCACTGTTGACCCCCCAAACACCAAGAATACAGCGCATCACTTGCCCCAAAGTCCCTATCTATCCTTTGTGGCTAATAGCCACTGATGGACCTCTGCCCCATCTGTTTATCCAATTCCTTCTTGAAGCCGTCCATGCTTGCAGCTGCCACCACCTCCTGTGGCAGTGAATTCCATGTGTTAATCACTCTTTGGGTGAAGAAGGACTTCCTTTTATCTGTTCTAACCCGACTGCTCAGCAATTTCATGGAGTGCCCATGAGTTCTCGTATTGTGAGAAAGGGAGAAAAGTCCTTCTATCTCCACCTGCTCTATCCCATGCACAATCTTGTAAAACTCGATCATGTCACCCTTTGGCCGTCGTTTCTCCAAGCTAAAGAGCCCCAAGCGCCTCCACCTTTCTTCATAGGGAAAGTGTTCCAACCCTTTGATCATTCTAGTTGCCCTTTTCTGCACTTTTCCCAAAGCTATAATATCCTTTTTTAAGGTGTGGTGACCAGAACTGGACACTGCACTCCAAATGAGGTCGCACCATCGATTTATACAGGGGCATTATGATATCTGCTGATCTGTTTTCAGTGCCCTTCCTAATAACCCCCAGCATAGCGTTGGCCTTTTTTATTGCAGTCGCACGCTGTCTCGACGTTTTCAGTGACCTGGCAACCCTACGCCTGGAGATCTCCAGACCACAAAGGTCAGTTCCCCTGGAGAACATGGCTGCTTTGGGGGGTGGACTCCATGGCATTATAGACCCAGCGGGGCCCCTGCAACTTTCCAAAGGCCACCCCCCAGGCTCCACCCCTCCAAATTTCCAGGAATTTCCCAACACAGAGGAGACTCCACCCTGGTCACCACCACTCAGGAGCATTGCCCACAAACTCAGGGTCGGTCACTTTGCAGTGCGCAGATCTGCTCTGCAGCAGACTCTGTTCCCCGTCCTGCGTTTCCAGGAGGGTGGGAGCAGTGTTCCCTCTAAGCTGAGTTAGTGTGAGCTGGCTCGCAGTTTTTTAGCCTCTGGCTCATGCGTTCTGGTCTTAGCTCAGGAAGGAGGGCTCCAGAGCAGAACTAACTGATGCAGCAGCCCAATGGCTCGCTCACAAATTGAATGCCCGTAGCTCACAAAGTAGAATTTTTGCTCACAGGACTCCACAGCTTAGTGGGAGGATCGGGTGGGAGCGACAGCAGTCCCCTGGCCTTCTCCATCGCCCTCACAAGGCTGTGCGAATACCACCCCGTGCGCCACCCCCTGACTCGGCAGAACCTTCTGTCTGGGCCGAGGAAGGGATTGTGCTGCTCCCTATTTTGTGTGAGCCAGCAAAGCACCTGATACTTCCCGCCCCCTCTCTCTGGAGGGTCAGTCTGGCAGCTGAGATTGAATTATTAAATCGACATCTCAGCAACATGTGCCGGTTGCGCCGCCTGAAGAAGAATTACTCACTGGTGAGCTCCTGCGAGTGCTAATGTTTCCCTGTAATAAATTTGTCTGGCCCAGGGTAAGCAAGCAGGCCGGGTGCATCTCCTCATCAGTCCTCCGTGACGTTCTCTGGCAAGAGCCGACATTTGCATGGAAAGAAAAATCTCTGGCCGACTCCCGTTTCCCTTCTGGGCACCGTCGAAGGACCTGTGGGATTATACAGTGGCTGAGATCCAATATCCTTGAGAGAGGGGCCATCTTTGATATAGAAACATTGAATCCAGGCATCACACAGAGTTGGAAGGGGACCATAGAGGCCATCTAGTCCAACCCCCTGCTCAAGGCAGGCTCTGCCGATCCACCAGTGACACTGTTCAGGCAAGAAAGGGGATCACAAGATGCAGCCTTGAGAGAATGTAGTGATGGCCACAGGCACAGATGGCTTTCAAAGGGGGTTTAAGACAAATTCATGGAGGATATGTCTAGCAGTGGCTACTGGCCGTGGTGACTGAGGGGAACGTCCATCTTCACAGTCATTCAACCTCTGGATCCCAGTGTCAGGAGGTAACATCAAGGGAGGCCGCAAGATATGAACAGATATTATTGAACAAATATTTTATTGAAAAATATGCAGATTTGCTTTTTGTTAACATTAAACGAGACTGCCAACTTTAAATGTGTCCTCCAAGCCCTCGCCTGCCCCCCACTGGCTGGCTTGGCTTGGAGAAGGGATTTAAAGAGACAAATGTCTTCTCCAAGATGGCCAGTGGGGGGGAGCTTTGAGAATGCATTAAAGCTTGCTTTCTTTCTTTCTTTCTTTCTTTCTTTCTTTCTTTCTTTCTTTCTTTCTTTCTTTCTTTCTTTCTTTCTTTCTTTCTTTCTTTCTTTCTTTCTTTCTTTCTTTCTCTCTCTCTCTCTCTCTCTCTCTCTCTCTCTCTCTCTCTCTCTCTCTCTCTCTCTCTCTCTCTTCCTTCCTTTCTTTCTCTCTCTTTCTTTCTTTCTTCCCTCTTTCTTTCTCTTCTTTCTTTCCTTCCTTCCTTCCTTCCTTCCTTCCTTCCTTTCTCTCTCTCTCTCTTTCTTTCCTTCCTCCCTTCCTTCCTTTCACCCTCTTTCCTTCCTTCCTTCCTCCCTCCTTCTTTCCTTCCTTCCTTCCTCCTTCCTTCCTTCCTTCCTTCCTTTCACCCTCTTTCCTTCCTTCCTCCCTCCTTCCTTCCTTCCTTCCTTCCTCTCTCTCTCTCTTTCTTTCTTTCTTTCTTTCTTCCTTCCTCCTTCCTTCCTCCCTTCCTTCCTTTCACCCTCTTTCCTTCCTTCCTTCCTTCCTTTCACCTTCTTTCCTTCCTTCCTTCCTTCCTTCCTCTGCTCCCCCGCTCACCTCAAGCCTACCCAGGGAGGGAAACACTGGCTGGTGAAGGGAAGACCGATCAGGGAGGCACATGCCTGTGGCCCCCGAGCCGCAGTTTGGCCACCCCTGCCATAGAGTCCCCCTCCAAAGCATCCATTCAGGGAAGCTGATCTCTGTAGTCTGTGATTCTGGGGGATCCCCAGGCCCCACCTGGAGGGTGGCATCTCTATGGCAACTCCTTGTTCGAGGGGCAGGCAGATTTCTGAGCCCAGGTGGAGAAATGGTGAGGAACGACCACCGACCTCGTCCCTGGCTCGTGAGTGTCAAAGACGATCAGGCTACTGGCTGCTGGAAGCAAGACCAGGTGAGACGGACCTTGGACCAGATCCAGTAAGAAACGCACACAGGGGGACGATTCGCTCATTTCTTAGGACCCCCGAATGCGTCTTCTGTGATCTCTCTCCTCCAGCCTGTTGCCAGCTTCCAAAACCCCTTCCCACCCCAGGTTTTAGGTTTCCAGTGATTTTTCTGTGGCCGCAGAGCTGCACAAATGTACCGATGACCTGCCATTATTTGCAGCATTCACGAAGGATCTGAGATGCGCTCAGTTTTTCAGGGGTGTTTTGCTGACACTTTTCCATGCCTTCCGTCGCGGTCTACGGTTTCCCCGTCCCTTCCTTGTCAGTAATGTTCCCAAGCAATGATGAGCCTTACGTGATTTTTATGAGCTTATGATTGTGTTCATGAGCACATTTTCCCCCCCCAAGCCTGGCCAGCTTTCTCGTCTCATTCGAGTTCACCTCTCTAGGTAAGCCCCAGCAAGCCAGTGAGGCTTTAGCAGCTTTCTTGATATGATTGCGTGCACAATTGCATTCTAAAAAAAACAGATGGCATGGTGTTCCAGTGCGCACAGTGGCTCATAGCTGGTACTCATGTGAAGGGGGGGTGGGGAATTCATGACAAAGAAGAGGAAAGCTGCATGTGGAACAGGTCCAAAATTAATTTTTAAAGCTCTCTACAAACATTGGAAAGACAGTTGGAGCAGAACGCCGGGCGCAGCCGATCCACAAAAGATTCACAAATCAGAAAAAGATGCCACCTATACACCTCTTTTCCTTCTCGCTTCCTGTTTGGTCTTCGCCTGGCAAAGATTCCAGGGCCAGTTTCATCAAGGGTGTTCTCAGTCTTTGTTGGGATATTTGGTCAAGTGTGCCCAGTCATAGAAATGTGAGTGTGATACTGAGTGCAGAGAATATATCTCCCATTAAGTATATTGCAAAAAAAAAGAGGTAAACTTAGATTTATGCAGGTAGATCCAGTCCACATTCAGGCTGCAGTCAAAAGAAAAGAGATGCCTGATCTAAAGAGTACCTCCCCTCTCACCAATGGCCAGCGTGTCCGGCTTCACATGTGTGGGAGTAGGAGGGCACTGTCTCTACAGGCGAGACTCACAGTTCTATACACTGTGAGTGCTATGCTAAGGATTTTTCCTTCTAAGAATCTTCTGTACTTTATGAAGTAGTTGAGTAGAATTCTTGAAGAAGAATGATCGAAACGAAGATCAAAATCCGGAGTCTTCGTCCATTTTGTCTGTGTACCATTTCTGGACTTGTACTATTTATGGACCTGCACATTATATGATGTAATCTGGTTTTACTGATATATGTGCTCCCCTATTATATAAATTGACTTTTGTGCATAACTTCTTGAGCACTTGGGGTCTGTGTTATTTGTACCGTGCTTGTCTACCTGGTCCCTGTAGCCAAACGGCTGCCTCCGTCTTCTCCCCTCTGTTTTGCTGTTTTTTGCCATCACATCTCAGCTGACTTACAGCAACCCTGGTGGGTTTTTAAGGCAAGAGGCGTTCAGAGGTGGTTTGCCGTTGCTTGGCTTGTGTCATGACCCTCATATTTCTTGGTGGTCTCCCATCCAAGCCCTAGTGGGGGTCAGCCCTGCTCAGCGTCTGAGATCTGGCGCAATCAGGCTAGAATGGGACCATTCCCGCAGTAGTGAAATTCCTCACGTTGATGTTTTAAAAACTGTGCATTATGTGACATTTTCTGCAGTAGATTTTTCCTCCCCAGGCGCAAACCTAAAGTTTTCTCCTTCTTACTCTGCGTTTTTGGAATCCCCAGTTTTAGTGAGTTCTGAAAACGCAGGGTAAGAGGAGAAAACTCTGGGTTTGCGCCTGGCAGGGAAAACTTACTGCAGAAAATGTCATATTGCGCACAGTTTTTAAAACGCCCATGTGGGGAATTTCACTCCTGTGGAAATGGTTCTGCCAAATCTGGGCTCTCTGTGTTTATCCTAAAGTAGCTTTCTTGGATTCTTAGCATTCCCTGTTTTGCTTTTTCTTCCCCTCCGTGAGTGCCACCCAGGGATACGGCCCCTTTTGATGCCCACACCAGCTGGGGCCTGTTGGAGAACCGCAGGGAGAAGAGGGCGAGGCCCATGGTTATGCTTTTGAAGCAAATGATGGATCTTCTCGATGCAATGCCCCATTCCTGCTGCATGATTTATCATCTCCTCGTCTCCAGCATATGCTCCCTTTCGCTCTCTTAGTTAAGAGTATTGAATGCAGGTGATGTATTTTTGACATGATGAATGCCGACCTCAATGGGCCAGAGTTAAATGAATCAACCGCTGTCAATTTTCCCTTTGCCTCTCTTCGGCACTCAAGCCAGGAGGAGATCTCTCCCTTCCCGTTCAGCCCTCTCCCCCCATCTTCCAAACGGAATGTTTCAGGTAGGACCCCTGCTTCGACTCGTGCAGGTCTGTAGTTTGTCAAACCAAAAAAGGGATGAAGTTATGACGATGCAAGAAGCTGGCAAACTGGGAGGGATTGCAGGGTGGGGTGGGGTGCGTATTATCCCGTGGGAGTTTCACTTCTCGGTACTAATATCCCTGTCCAGGAAAGTTCTTCGGGACCTCAGCCGGTCACTCCTCCCCACCCCCCAACTCAACATTCGGTGCCTCTGGAAGGCAGTGAGCAAGTTCAATCCTGGACAGGTCATTTTTATTTGGCGGGGTCTTCTTCCTTTAAAAAGAAATGCAGACGTCGTTCTGTCTCTCCAGGGAGTGTGCCAAGTGTGCAGAAATCCTTGCTGGTACATAGTTCAGTTTCACTACCCAGCTGGTCCATCAGGGTAGTTTCAGAGGGTTAGCCGTGTTGGTGTGCCGAAGAGGCAGATTTGAGTCCAGTAACATGTCAGAGAACAACAAGAAGGTTTTTTGGAAGGGGGGGGAGATAAGCTTCCTTCATCAGATATGAGTCAGAATGGAGATCTCGGAGTCCTTATATAGCAGTCAGAAGATCAGAGGTTCTTTGTTAATAAATACATGTATTTTTTTAATACTATATAATTAAGTTTTTATTGTTGGCTCTCTATTCTGTTGGACTTATCTTTTTAGGTTCCGGATCCCAGGTTTTGGGGTTAAGCCCCCCCCTTTGTCTCTAAGAACATAAGAACATAAGAGAAGCCAATGTTGAATCAGGCCAATGGCCCATCTAGTCCAACACTCTGTCACACAGCGGCCAAAAATACCAGGTGCCATCAGGAGGTCCAGCAGTGGGGCCAGGACACTAGAAGCCCTCCCACTGCTGCCCCCTCCAGCACCAAGAATAGAGTGCATCACCTGCCCCAGACTGAGAGTTCCCATCTATACCCTGTGGCTAATAGCCACTGATGGACTTCTGCTCCATATGTTTATCTAATTCCCTCTTGAAACTGTCCATGCTTGTAGCTGCCACCACCTCCTGTGGCAGTGAATTCCATACGTTAATCACTCTTTGGGTGAAGAAGGACTTCCTTTTGTCTGTTCTAACCTGACTGCTCAGCAATTCTAGTTTTCCTACCTGGGCCATTCACCTTATCCTGCCAGATTTCTACCGATTGCATCGCAATCTTCTGCTCTCTGCAGCTGTCATCTGTGACAACTGAGTTGCAAACACGGACAGACGGATCCTTCCGGAGAAAGGGCCTCGAGAGACGCGGATTCCCCTTTCCCCAAAGGAAGATTTTACTCAAAACTTTGGACGTAACATTTTGTCAGAATATCCATCCAGCGGAGAAGCAATCGAAGGATCGCCTCCTTTCTTGCATGTCTCCATTAGTTCTGCCTTCTCAGAAGCACAGGGGACATTCCTGAAGTTATTTGAACCCCAGGTGGTCTATACCACTGTTCCCTCTAAGCTGAGTTAGTGTGAGCTAGCTCACTGTTTTTCAGCCCCCGGCTCACACATTTTTGTCCTCGCTCAGGAAGGGGAGGGCTTCTCCAGAGCAAACTAATTGATGCAGCAGCCAAATCGCTGGCTTACAGCTTTAATGCCAGCAGCTCACGAAGTAGAATTTTTGCTCACAGGACGCCATAGCTTAAAGAAGCACTGGTCTCTACTGCTGCTGGACATCCAGGAACCGTCCCAGCTGGTCACGAAATACAATCTCTTCTCTTCTTCTCTTCTTCTTCTCTCAAGGACAGTTCTGGAAAGAGCTCTCCCAGCCCCACCTGCCTCACAGGCAAGGCTCCCTCTGAGCTGCGGAGTCTTGTGAGCAAAAATGCTGCTTTGCGAGACCCTGGGCATTAAAGTTGTGAGTGAGCCATTTGGCTACTGCATAAATTAGTTTGCTCTGGAGCCCTCCTTCCTGAGCTAAGACCAAAATGTGTGAGCCGGAGGCTAAAAAACTGTGAGCTAGCTCACACTGACTCAGCTTAGAGGGGACACTGCAGCATGTCTGTTGTGGGGAGGGGAAGGGAAAGGAGTTTGTAAGCTGCTCTGAGACTCCAAGTGAAGGGCAGGTAGAAATCCAAATTTCCTCCTCCTCCTCCTCCTCCTCCTCCTCCTCCTCCTCCTCCTCCTCCTCCTCCTCCTCTTCTTCTTCTTCTTCTTCTTCTTCTTCTTCTTCTTCTTCTTCTTCTTCTTCTTCTTCTTCTTCTTCTTCTTCTTCTTCTTCTTCTTCTTCCTCTCCTCTTCAAGGCTTTGTGAGGCTCACACTGAAAATGCAGCCTTTCCTGGGGGCCCTTTCCTATCCCAGGAGGTCCCGGTCACTGTCTCTACACGTGGGTCAAGCGCTTCTGGCCGTGGGGCCTCCCACAGTTGCTAAGAACAGGCATTTTAGTGGGGCAGAGCAGAGAGCGAGAGCAAGAGCTTTCTGCGATGACTTCAGCTGGGAATATGATCGTGAGAAGGGCACAAAACGCCTGTGGAGGGATATTATGGACTTTGGATAAGAGGCCCAGCAAGGCAGGGGGCGGGCAGAGCCAGGCAGAGAGGGCATCTGGCGACATGCCAAGCAGAATTTGGAATGCTGAGTGAGGGCCGGAAAGCGGCATCATCCCCTTCCCTGGCTTCAGAAGCAGAGCTGGGGAAATGCACACAAGGGTTTAAAATATAGGGGGGTACATTTGCATGTGATTCACTTCAAAGCGACAGAAATAGCTTTTGCTTCATTCAGCTTAGAGCCCTTCTCTGCAGGGATTCCTTTCCCTTTCCCCGAGTTGTCTTGTAGGGCTGCCAGTTCCAGGTTAGGAAATCCCTGGAGATTTGGGGGTTGGAGCCGGAGGAGGGAGGGGCTTGGGGAGGGAGGGGCTCCAGTGGGGTGCAGTGCCACAGAGCCCACCCTCCAAAGCAGCCGTTTTCTCCCAAGCTTATCTGTTGACTGGAGATTGGCGGTAATCCCATGAGATCCCCAGCCACCCCCTGGAGGCTGGCAACCCTACTAGTTGAGTCTTTAAGCTGCCTGCATGGTGGGGGTGAGGGTGCAGGAGCCAGTTTGGTGTAGTGGTTAAGTGCCCGGACTCTAATCTGGTGAGGTGATGCACTCTATTCTTGGTGCTGGGGGGGGGGCAGGAGTGGGAGGGCTTCTGGTGTCCTGCTGGACCTCCTGATGGCACCTGGTATATTTTGGCCACTGTGTGACAGAGTGTTGGACTAGATGGGCCATTGGCCTGATTCAACATTGGCTTCTCTTATGTTCTTATGTTTCCCAAGCGGATTAAAGGGGCGTTCATATAGCCACATCTGCCTGGCGTTCCCCACCTGTAGGCAACCCGTGCTGTTCCGCTTCGCTCCTGTGTTTAAAAGATACTGTTGAAAGTGGTAGCAAATCCCAGAGAGTGCCTTTATCCCGCTGCATTCTGCTTCCCGTTTGTGTGAATGCTCAGCCAATAAGCCGGGAGCAACCCGCGTTGCACATAAGGCAGCAGCAATATGATTGGCTGTGCTCCGCTCTACCACCCAATGCGGTGCCGGCGCAACGGGATCCTCCCCAAATCGGCTGGATGCCTATAGGTGTATGAGCGCATATGCGTTCATGCGCTCATACACACAAATGGGTAGCCCCATTTTCAGGCCTCCTTTTGTAACAGGAACTCCTTTGAATATTAGGCGACACGCCAGTGGGGCATTTTGGGGCTAGGCCCCCCGACTTGCTGGCAAGGCCCCCCTGACTTCCCATCTAGCCCAGGGAGTCACAGCCTTCTCTCCCAGATTAAATTGATTAGCCAGTGCCCCCTAAGAAATTTCAATGCCCCCTGACTCAAAAAAATCCTGGCTACTGGCATGCGACACACCCCCAATGTAGCCAATCCTCCAAGAGCTTACAGAGCTCTTCTTACAGGGGCTACTGTAAGCTCTTGGGAGGATTGGCTACATTAGGGGGGGTGTCACCTAATATGCAAAGGAGTTCCTGCTACAAAAAGAGCCTTGGCCTTCAGCACAGGCTGGATGTGATCTCATATAGAGAGGCCCATCAGCAGCCCAGCTGCCACATTTTGCACTAGCTGGGCAAGCCCCATGTAGAGAGCGTTGCAGTAGTCTAACCTCAAGGTGACCATATTATGAATCCCTGTTGCCAGGTCATTGCGTTCGAGGAAGGGAACCAACTGCCTAATCACAAATGCTTGGCTCACGCATGTTCTTGCACTACCCTTTAGAGGCTGTGTGGGACACCTGTGGGGAAAGCATGGCACCGGCCAGGAAGCATTCGGTATTCCGTGCGTCTAACACGCCCGCCACCTCGCTCGTGATTCTGAGCATGTGCCAAGAGCAATTACTGGACAGCTGCCTAGTGTGGCAATAAATGCCGCTGATGGTGGAGACGCAAAAACAGCACCGGTTCTCCAAAGGCATCATGGTTTCATGTCCTGCCCTTGGTCCTGGGCATACAATGCTTTTGCCAGCCGTCTAGTAGGTTCTGGGGCATGTGCCAACTGTGGCTACCGGCCAGCTGATAGGTGTGGGAATGAATGACCTTGGTTATGCATGGGCAAGAGCAGCAGAGAAAATTCCATTCCTTTTAATATGCAAACTATCAGCCATTTGCAAGTTTGAGTCGAGAGAGAGAAGCAGCAATCCCAGGCAGGGTAAGGCAGGGGTTTGAGCATGTTATTTTATTTACTTATTATTTATGTATTAAGAAGAAGAAGAAGAAGAAGAAGAAGAAGAAGAAGAAGAAGAAGAAGAAGAAGAAGAAGAAGAAGAAGAGGAAGAAGAAGAAGAGGAAGAAGAAGAAGAGGAGGAGGAGGAGGAGGAGATTGGACTTACTCCTTCACTCGGAGTCTCAGAGCGGCTTACAAACTCCTTTCCCCAGACACCCTGTGAGGTAGGTGGGGCTGAGAGAGCTCTGAGACAACTGCCCTTGAGAGAACAGCTCTTGTCAAAACTATGGCTTGCCCAAGGTCATCCAGAAGCTGCAAGTGGCAGAGTGGGGAATCAAACCCGGTTCTCCCAGATTAGAGTCCGTGCACTTAACCACTACACCAAACTGGCTTCATTTATACCCCGCCTTTCTCCACAGCAGGGACCCAGGGTGGTTTACACTACTCTCTTTTCTTCCATTTTATCTGCACAACAACTCTGCGAGGTAGGTTAGGCTGAGAGTGGGGGACTGATCCGAGGTCACCCAGCAAGCTTCTTTGGCAGAGTGGGGATTCGAACCTGGTTCTACTAGATCCTAGTATGACATGCTAATGGCTCCACCAACATTCTCCCTTCCTCCACTTTATGTCACAAACTCTGTGGGGTAAGTTAGGTTCGGATAGGGCGTCACTGACCCAAAGTCAGCCAGCGATCTTCCGTGACAGAGCGGGGACCTCCTAGATCCTAGTCCAAAACTCTAACCACCACACTGAAGGAAGCTGTGGCAGCTGCGGGCATAGACAGCTTCAAGAGGGGACTGGATAAGCATATGGAGCAGAGGTCCACCAGTAGCTATTAGCCACAAGGGAAAGAAGAAGAAGAAGAAGAAGAAGAAGAAGAAGAAGAAGAAGAAGAAGAAGAAGAAGAAGAAGAAGAAGAAGGAGGAGGAGGAGGAGGAGGAGGAGGAGGAGGAGGAGGAGGAGGAGGAGATTGGATTTATATCCCACGTTTCACTTGGAGTCTCAGCGTGGCTTACAAAATCCTTTCCCTTCCCCTCCCCACAACAGACACCCTGCGAGGGAGGTGGGGCTGAGAGAGCTCTGACAGAAACTGCTCTTTCAAGAACAGCTGTGCCAGAACTATGGCTTGCCCAAAGTCATCCAGCAGCTGTGAGAGTAGGAGTGGGGAATCAAACCCGGTTCTCCCAGATTAGAGTCTGCGCACTTAACCACTACAACAAACTGGCTCTCTGCCTGCGGCAGTGATGCTCTGTATTCTTGGTGGTTTGGACAGGGGCAACAGTGGGAGGGCTTCTAGTGTCCTGGCCACGCTGGTGGACCTCCTGATGGCACCTGGGTTTTGGCCACTGTGTGACACAGAGTGTCAGACTGGATGGGCATTGGCTTCCCTTATGTCCTTAGGTTCACACCACGCTGGCTTTTTTTGAGCATATTATTTGCAAGGACTGCGGCATCCCAGAGACCGGTTGCAGAGAGCGATTCAGAGAGGTGGCTGAATCACAGCGAAACGTTTAGCGGCAGCAGGCGTGGAGATGCTTTCTGAGATGAGTCTGCCCTTTCAAAATGGAATCAGGACCTCGGGCTGTAAACACGTTCAGTGAAATAGGGCCTGTGTTCCAGGATGCAAAGATAAACAGGGAAATGTCTGCTGAAATCTTCCAGGGTGGCTCGGCAGTTTGATAAGACTGCGCGGGATACCCCAAGGTCAGGGACTGTTAACTCTCCCCCTTGAGGATGCAAAACCAGCCACTCTGGGGCTTGGAATGCACAATCCATCATGTCCCATGGTGGCAAAATTGTCTTGTGTGTGCGCAACCGGGGGAGCGGCTGAACCACAGAATGGAGCCGCTGCTCTGCCGTAGCCTGCCAACGTCTCCTGTCACCACCGAGCTCAGGTGAGCATCTATTGAGCGCTTCCTGCGAGACAGCCGTGGTGAGCGGCAGATGCTGCCGGCTCAGAGCATGGAAGCCCTTCCGAAGCTGAGAGGGAGAAGCGTGCTGTCAGGAACAGTGTGGAGGCACAGTCAGGGCACGTCTGAAGCGAGGGAAGGAAGGAGGCGGAGGCAGTGGAGAGTGAGGGCTGCCGGGGTGAGGGTTGCCAACCCTGGGTGGGGAAGTTCCTGGATTTTAGGGGGTGGAGCTGAGGGAGGGGAGGGTCAGGTACCTCAGCAGAGTGTTGTCGTCATTATTATTATTATTATTATCAGGGCTTTCTTTGTAGAAAAAGCCCAGCAGGAACTCATTAGCATAATAGGCCAACCCCAACAGCATAAACTATTAGCATATTAGGCCACACCCCTGACAGCACAACTTATTAGTATATCAGGCCACACACCCCATGTTACCAGAAGTGTGGTCATCCAGCCATACCCACCGTTTACTTCTTATTCTGTTTACTTTGTTTGTTGTCAAAACCCAGGGCTTTTTTTGGAGCAGGAATTCCTTCGCATGTTAGGCCACACACCCCTAATGTAGTCAATCCTAGTGAGTTTCTGCTGTTGGGTGTGGCCTATTATGCTAATGAGTCCCTGCTGGGCGTGGCCAACTCAGGAGCCAGCCGGAACTCTGTTCCTGTGCATTCCTGCCCCCAAATAGCCCTGATTATTATTATTAATTTGTTTGGTATAGTGGTTAAGTGCACAGACTCTAATCTGGGAGAACCAGTTTGATTCCCCACTCCTCCACTTGCATCTGCTAGATGACCTTGGGCAGGCCATAGTTCTGATAAGAGCTGTTCTTGAAAAAGAGCAGTATCTGTCAGAGCTCTCTCAGCCCTGCCTACCTCACAGGGTGTCTGTTGTGGGGAGGGGAAGGGAAAGGAGTTTGTAAGCTGCTCTGAGACTCCTTTGGGTAGTGAAAGTTGGGGTATAAATCCAATCTCCTCCTCCTCCTCCTCCTCCTCTTCTTCTTCTTCTTCTTCTTCTTCTTCTTCTTCTTCTTCTTCTTCTTCCTCCTCCTCTTCCTCTTCTTCTTCTTCTTCTTCTTCTTCTTCTTCTTCTTCTTCTTCTTTCCTGCCCTCCGCGCCACAGCAGGCTCAGAGCGGCTCACAACAAATGCAGTAAATAAAACAATTTCTTAAATAAAATTACAATAAGTCAAGTCTAAAAACAGTACATAAAGAGCTAGCGGTGACGTTATAAAATGGTGAGAATCTGACAGTCGGTTAAGCGCATGGCCTGGGTCTTGTCAGCGGCGCACAGGCTATTCAATCAATATAATATTGACGTTAATGACATTATTGCTGCTGATGGTATCGGGGTCAGGGCCTCGGATGGATGGGTGCGGCTTCTTAATCGAAAGCCTGGCAGAAGAGCTCCGTTTTACAGGCCCTGCAGAACTGCTAGAAAGTCCATCCTCTGAAGCGGACATTTTCTCCGGGTAGCCCGTCTCTGTCGCCTGGAGATCAGTTGTAATTCCAGGAGGACTCCTGGCCCTGCCTGGAGATTGGCAACCCTGGCTGTGGCCCAGACTTCATGCTCTCGGCTCTCCAGGTTTTGCCTGCGCCAACCGTAACCATGCTCAAATTCCTCTTCTCGCTCCTTTGCCCAAGCTCCTGTTCTCCCTTCATGATGGATGAATTCCTTTCAGTTCAATCTGGAATCAGCTTGGAGCAATAAGAGTGAACTTGGGGGTGGGGGGGAGCTTGCTTAACAAACCAACCCCCCCAAACCCCCCCAAAAAATCAACGACTTTCCCCCCAGGCGTTCTTTCCCAGCTCATAATGCTGACTGCGTGCTATTATATTGTTTAATTGGCTCCACAATTTTATCTCTCTGGTCGTCAAATCCTGGGCCATAATCACAGCTTGGGAGGCAGTTTCGGACGGGCACGTTCATGCTCTCGCTTTACATTCCAAGTAAAGGATCTCTGGAAGGGATGATGCCTGGTTAGGAAGAGATCGCAGCTTCAGCAAGGGGACAAACGTCTGTTCTGGAAAAGAGGTAATGATGAGTTCCTGGGGTTGCCAACCTCCAGGTGGGGCCTTGAGGTTTCCTAGAATTAGAACTGCTCTCCAGGTGACGGAGACCAGGTCCCCTGGAGAAAATGGCCCCTTGCAAAGGTGGACTCAGTGACATTAGACCCCGCTGAGGACCCGACCCTCCCCAAACCCCTCCGTCCCCAGACTCTACTCCTCAAATCTCCAGCTGTTTCCCAGCCCAGGGCTGGCAAGTTTATGAGGCTGTCAGTGATGGAAAACTGGTAAAAATAGTTAGATATTCAGAGGTTGCAATGGATCTTTGTTCACTAGAGGAGGCATTTTCTTTCTATGTAAAAATCTTTATTTCTAAAGGGAAGGGTTCAAGGGAAATCTACAAAACAACAAACACAAGACTACATGCTCGCAATAATGGACAAACAGATAGTAATGGAGATTCTTCTTTCTTCTTGACCCCTAGAAGGAAATCACCTGAATGTATTAACAAATGATCCTTAGTAAATAGGCTTCAGTTTCCTGGGCTTTCTTTCCATTAGCTTTCTGCCAGGCTCCCTTCCAGGTCAGTCTAAACAATAGCACACAAGGTAAGCACATTAATCTCTATAATGACTGACTCTTAGACCTTGCAACACACATATTTCCAACAGTCAGGTCTTGAAAGAAGTCCCTCCCAACAACACTCTCTTGGCAGTGATTTGTTTATTGAGAGGTAAAGAGGTTTCAAGCATAGACGAGTCTGTGTCAGAACTGGCTCCCTTGGCGCCAGTTCTCCAATTATACATCATTCAAACAGCCTCTCCCTGTGACATGTCCAATCACACCCAGACATCCATCCCACCCAAATCTATGGTGCTTCACTACCCCTCCCCCAGCACCTGCAAGCCTATCGTTACACTATCTAGCAGTGTCCGGTACTCAAGGCCAAGCCCGCATACTTCCCACTATGAGGAGGCCCCACATGGACGCAGTTACAAGCCAGTGCAACTCACAGCAAAGTAGCTCCACACACGCCCCCTACACACACCCTGATTCCCAGCTAGAATGAAGGAGGGCAGTGAAATACAGATACCAAAGCCAGACAGTTAACAAACACATGGCAAAGGAGGGCTGAGTTCGACAGAGGTACAGCAGCAGCATCAGAGAGGAAATACGACTTTATTTTCAAACCTGTGGTAAGTGGAATGGCATCTGGCTAGGGCTGCCAACTCCTGGTTAGGAAATTCTGGAGATTTGGGCATGGAGCCTGGGAAGGGCTGGGTTAGGGGACGGGAGGGGAGTATAATGTCATAGAGTCTGCCCTCTGAAGCAGCCACAGTTTCCAGGGGAATTGACCTCCGTAGCCTGGAGATCAATTGCAATTCTGTACTATTCAGATCTGATTGGTTATGGCAGGATCACTCGATGATCCCTGGAAAACAGGGGCTGATCGAAGAGGAAAGAAACGGAGAGACAAATGGCGACCCAACCCAGCAGCGAAGGGGCAGGAGAGTGGTTGTGAACAGGGCTTTTTTTGTAGAAAAAGCCCAGCAGGGACTCATTAGCATGTTAGGCCACACCCCTGACAACACAGCTCATTAGCATATTGGGCCACGCCCCACGTTACCAGAAGTGAGGTCATCCAGCCACAGCCACCTTTTGCTTCTTATTCTGTTTACCTTGTTTGTTGTCAAAACCCCAGGGCTTTTTTTTTGGAGCAGGAACTCCTTTGCATGTTAGGCCACACACCCCTAATGTAGCCAATCCTAGTGAGTTTCTGCTGTTGGGTGTGGCCTATTATGCTAATGAGTTCCTGTTGGGCGTGATCAATTCGGGAGCCAGCCAGAACACCGTTCCTGTGCGTTCCTGCCCAAATATAGCCCTGGTTGTGAACCACAGTGAACCACTGTGGAAAACGTAAGAGTCTGGGAATCCCTGGAAGACTAACACAATTTGTGGCAGGGGAGGAGCATTTGGGAGTCACTTGGCAAAGGGAGCCGTGACTGACGAACGCTCACCCCCTGCCACAGATCCTGTTAGTCTTTCAGGTGCTCCCGGACTCTGGCTCTATCGCTACAGGGAGACTGGCTCGGCTACCCATCTCTATCACTGTGGAAAAAAAACAGATTTAGGGTTTGGGTGGTGGGGGGGACCAGCTCACCAAAACGTCTCTTGGAAACCAAAAAAGCAATCCTGGAAAATATCCCGCTCGGGCCTCTTTATTTCCCAGCCCTCCAGGAAGGAGAACGCTCTGCCGACTCGGCTTCAGTCCTCTCGTTGTTCGGCGCTTGGGTGTTGAACTCGAGGCCATTCCTCAGCCGCTCCTTGGCAGGTGCAGCCCAGCGCCTCTGAGATGACAACTCCACGGTGTAAATGTTTTATTTCCACTTTGAAGATGGCTCCTCGACCTTCCCGGTGCCAGATTCCATTACTCTAAAAAGCTTTGCTCCCTGGCGCTAATGACAGTTGTCGGTGCGCACAATGGCATTGCGCAGCCTTGTGTTATGACTGGCTGTCAGCTGCATTTGCAGGGATTTGTCAGATGCGTGAGCACGGGGTCCTGGTGCGGGCCTCCAACCAGGTTGCCAGGAAGCCGGGCCAAGTCCTTCTGCGGCAGATCCCAAGGGGTACCTTCTGATCCCAGGAAGACACTGATTTGCGGCAGAAGGTGGATGTTGGTTTCGTTGTCTTGTCAACGCACGTGGAGGAGTTGTGTGTTTGCGTCTGTCGGAGGGATTCCGGACCATTCCCACACTGCAAGGGAGGGATTGGAGAGCTATGCTGTGGGCAGAGTGCTTTAGGAAGCGTTCATCCCAGGGGAACGTGAGATGGGGAATGTTAAATAGTGGGTTCCACGGATGTTATGCTCTATTCTGCTATGGTCAGGCCTCACCTGGAGTCCTGTGTCCAGTTTTGGGCACCACACTTTAGGAAGGATGTTGACACGCTCGAGTGTGTCCAGAAGAGGGCGACCAGGATGGTGAGAGGGTTGGAATCCAAGTCTTATGAGGAAAGGCTGAAAGACTTGGGCATGTTTAGCCTGGGAAAGAGAAGGCTTGGAGGGGACATGGTTGCAGTCTTCAAGTATCTGAAGGGCTGTCATGTAAACGATGGAGCAGATCTATTCTCCCTTGCTCCGGATTGCAGGACTAGATCTAATGGGTGGAAATGACAAGGGAGTTGTTACCGGCTAAATATCAGGAGAAGCTTCCTAACTGTAAGAGAGGTTGAGCAGCGGAACAGACTGCCTCGGGAGGTGGTGGATACTCCTTCCCTGGATATTTTCAAGCAGAGGCTGGACGACCATCTTTCGAGATATGTTGTAGGGCTCTCTTTCAGCTATGCTCCTGCAGAGTGCAGGGGGTTGGACTAGATGACCTGCAAGGTCCCTTCCAACTCTAACATACTATGATTCTATGATGAACAGATTCCCAGTCTAGTGATCAGCTCTACTTTATTCAGTAATTTCAGCAAGAACAAGACTGTAGACCAGAGCCTCAGCTCGGTTATATTGCCTGCAATGGCCACACCCCCAACACACCCCACGCCCAACCAGTGTTCCCTCTAAGCTGAGCTGGTGTGAGTTAGCTCACAGTTTTTTATCCTCTGGCTCACACATTTTTGTCTTGGCTCAGGAAGGATGGCTCCAGCCCAGTGTTCCCTCTAAGCTGAGTCAGTGTGAGCTGGCTCACAGTTTTCTTTAGCCTCCGGCTCGCACATTTTTGTCTCCGCTCAGGAAGGAGGGCTCCAGAGCAAACTAATTCATGCAGCGGCCAAATCGCTCACTCACAACTTTAATGCCGGTAGCTCACAAAGTAGAATTTTTGCTCACAGGACTCCACAGCGTAGAGGGAACGTTGCTCCCAACGATAGGCTATTTACAAAACGTTACACCCTTGATTGGTTACTGACAGAATCCTGTTGGTCTATTGTCATTCGGCTCCAAGCTCACCCTGTCTCTGGCAGCACAGTCCGGCAATGTTTCAGTCCCAGTACGTAACAGGGAAGGACAGGCACATGCAAGAAGGGAATCATCATGGGAAAGGGTCAGATCAGAGTCGAAAGGCGATTTGACTCTTGAAAAATCACTCCCTGAAAATTTCGTTGGTCTCTTAAGGTGCGACTGGACTCGAATCGAGCTGTTCTACCGAGGAACAACATGGCGGCCCCCTGAAGCTATCATGGGAAATGCCACCCAGACTTACTGAAATCTCTTCTCTTCGGCCGTCTTCTCTATGTCTAGCTCGTGGTGTCTTTCTTTCATGCCACCCTTCCTCTAAGAAGCTCAGAGTAATATGCTTGGTCCGCCCCCCAAGCTATTTTTACTCACACTCAAAGGTCCTTTCCACACTAGACCTTAAATCCCGGTTCAACCCTGTCCCCGAACTTACATTCTACGCTATACACGAGTTCACTCCTGTAATTATCTCGGGGTATTTTTCATTTCCACATTACATTGAGGTCACCCTGGTTTCCCCCACACACTTGTCCCGGGACAAACGGATGCTGTTACAACCAGGGATAAATGCAACATTATGTGTCATGAGTTGAACTCTGATAAAACCAGGGATGAGATCCAACTGCAGAAAGGACCCAAAACACCCAACACTTTAGCCCACGTTTTGTAGTTCTGGATTCACTGGTAAGGTTGCCAGCCTCCACCTGGGGAAATCCAAACACAACATCTGTGACAAAAATAACGAAGAGTCAATAAAGATATGTTTGCAAAACTGTTTGCTGTAGTAATCCGGTAGAAAATTCCCTTCTATTATTGCTCGCATGCAACGGTTACTGTTCAATATAAACAAATCCGTTTCACAAGAATTGCTTTATCTGAGCGTGTAGCAATCACGATTCTTACCAATTTCTACTGATCGACGCTTGAAGGAAACACTCCATGTTCACTCTCTAATAACGGAACCCGAGGTTTGGCTGGGGCCCAGAGCTCTCTCAGAATTGCAACTGATCTCCTGTTGACAGATACCAGGCCCTCTGGAGAAAACGGCTGCTTTGGAGGGTAGACCCTATAGCATTATATGCGAAGGGGGACTCTGCCCTCCTAGCATTGCCAAACCTATTGGTCCGAAGCAGTAGAACAATGTTTCAAGGTATGAGCTTTCGTGTGCATGGACATGAATGCTCATACCTTGAATAAAATCTTGTTGGTCTTAAGGTGCCAGTGGACTCAAACTTTGATTTTCAGGTGATAGAGATTTGTTCCCCTGGAGAAAGTGGCTGCTATGTCTGTTTGTTCATTTGTTGTGGTCTTTAGACTGGCATACCGTTTAATCAGACATAAAATACAATAATTAAAAAATTCAGATTTAAGAGCTTTTAAGGTGCAATTCCCGTAATTTGAAAATGAATGCACAAAATTTAGCAACTTGACACATGATTTTAGAATTATTGTCGGTTAAAAATCAGGGAAGCCTTGTTTTATTTGTGTTTATATGGCCAGGGATCATATCAAGTAACTGAGAAATAATTCCAAGACGTACCTCCCTGCAGAGTGGACAGCTAAAGAACACGTGCTCTACAGACTCAACCTCCCCAGGGAGCAAAAACATAACCATAAAAAATAAGGAATTTTATTATATCTGCCCTTAAGAACTGTAGAAGGGAGATCAGAAGGTGGATGCTATGGCATCATATCCCACTGAATTCCCTCCTCTCCAAAACCTCGCCCTCCTTAGACTCCAGCCCCCTAAATCTCCAAGTATGTGCTGGGTCCAGCCAATCACCATGGATAGCCTTCACATGCGCAGTCCAAAAGCGGGCCGAGAAACAGAGCCAAAGGTCAGAAAGCTGGGAAATCAGTCAGAGATTTCAGGAGCTAGGAGCGAGGAGTGGAGGCTGACGGCCAGGATCAGGTCTGAGAACGCACAGTTGCTTCTGCGCCAAGGCAGGTGAGCAGGGGTGTTTACGATCAGGTCCTCCCTTCCCTGGGAGTCACTCTGCAATGACTCACAGCCCCTCACATTGTCTATGCAACTTCTTCTTCTCTCTTGCATGTTCAGACACTGGCGTGCCCTGTGTCTGGGACACTCAGGTGAGCTAGATGGGGATTCTGGCCTCGGGGTGTCTCCAACCAGGAGTACTGGGCCAGGTTCTGTGCCTCTTCCTTGTCTGAGGAGTAGTCATCCTCAGCAGAGCCAGGGTTTGGGACAACGTATTTCCCAACCTGGAGTTGACAACCCTAGGCCACTCTCTGCCCCCAACTGAGGTGGGTATCCTTGCATCTGCATTGGGGGTCAGGGATCTGCTCACCCCAGAAAGAGATGCATCAGCTGGGAAGAGCCAGGGGAGGCACAGAGGCCTTTGGGAGCTGGGGGCCCCCCGGCTTGGACGGGAAGCAGGGGAGGTGGGGGGGCATATCAATTTCATCGCGGAGGAGCCCAGATGCTCAGCCACTTAAACTAATTAACTGGAGGGAAGCCGCCACCTCGTCTGGTCCTGTTGACTGGGCCGATGAAAGCTAATTTTGGTAGCGGTTTATTAGCTCCGATAGCTGATCTTATCTAATTAGATTATCTCCTAATGACACTGGTTTGGGGCGGGTAGCGGGGGGGGGCGCCTTTGATTTCTTCCTAAGCTCCGCTCCTCCGTTTCCTTTGAGCTGACAAGAAGAGCTGGAAGGAGAGGGGCCCCGGTCGTTTCTATGCCTCTCTCCTAGCACGCCGCAGTCCCTTTCGGGTAAGGAGGCAGGGTAATGCCCTCCCAGTCGATCAATCCGTCATGGCACCTGTGGTGTTACATCAGTTGCGGAGGGTAAGTGATACCATTGCTGGAAGTGAAAGGCCTGCAGGCAAGACCAGCCTCTGCTGGGGGAGAAGAGCTCCCCGACTTTGTACCTAGCCAGAACTCTTAGGCCTGCTCCATGGGCAATTGAACCAGCTATTTGCCAGGGGAGAATTTCTTCATGCACAAGGCTTTGGCCCATTGACTGCTGCATCATGCCTGGAGTGGAATTAGAATTACAGAATCACAGAGAGCTGGAAGTGGTCCTATAGGCCATCTAGTTCCGCCCCCTGGTCAATGCAGGATCAGCCTAGAGCATTCCTGACTAGTGTTGGTCCAGCCGCTGCTTAAAGACTGCCAGCGAGGGGGGAGCTCACCACCTCCCGAGGCAGCTGATTCCACTGCTGAGCTTCTCTTATGGTACACTTCCCCCCCCAATATCCAGCCAGTATCTTTCCGCCCATAATTTAAATCCATTATTGTAAGTCCTCTCCTCTGTTGCCAACAGGAACAGCTCCCCGCCCTCCTCTAAGTGTAACAGTATAGGTAAAGGTTTCCCTTCCTCGAAAGCTAGTCAAATCCAACTCTAGGGGATGGTGCTCATCTCCGTTTCCAAGCCGAAGAGCCAGAGCTGTCCGAAGACGTTTCCGTGGTCATGTGGCCGGCATGACTAGACGCCGAGGTGCACGGAACACTGTTACCTTCCCACCAAAGCAGTACTTATTTATCTACTCGCAATTCCTTGCTTTCGAACTGCTAGGTCGGCAGGAGCTGCGGCCAGAGACGGGAGCTCACTCCGTCATGCAGCACTCGGGTCTCAAACTGCCAAACCACAGACTTTCTGGTCTGCAGCTGAGCAGACTCTAATCTGGGAGAACTGGGTTTGATTCCCCACTCCTCCACTTGCACCTGCTGCTGTGACCTTGGGTCAGTCACAAGCTCTGGCACAGCTGTTCCTGAAAGAGCAGACTCTGTCAGAGCTCTCTCAGTCCCACCTACCTCCCAGGGTGTCTGTTGTGGGGAGGGAGTTTGTAAGCCCCTCTGAGACTCCAAGTGAAGGGCAGGGTATAAATCCAATCTCCTCCTCCTCCTCCTCCTCCTCCTCTTCTTCTTCTTCTTCTTCTTCTTCTTCTTCTTCTTCTTCTTCTTCATTCTTCCTCTGAGTCACCGCCCTAAGTGACAACCCTTCAAATCCTCCAGGAGAGCAATCCTGTCTCCCCTCAACCTCCTCTTCTCCAGACAGAACATGCCCAAGGCCAGGGGTCATTTCATAGAAAAAGAGGTGCAGGAGCTCATTAGCATAACTTATTTGCATATGTCACACTCCCTGACATCACCGGAACCCTCGGCCTTTCCTCCTAGGGCCTTTGGTCTCCAGTTATGGTTGCCTTTTCCAGGTTGGGAAGTTCCTGGATACCTGGGGTGGAGCCTATAGAGGGTACAGTTTGGGGAGGGGAAGGGACTTAGCAGCAGGCAACCCTGACTTCCGCCATGGAAGCTCACTGGATGATCCTGGGCCAGTGCACACCTCTCGGCCTCACCTTGAAGTCAAACAGATTTTATTGTGGAAGGGGCTCACATGGAGGAGGAGGAGGAGGAAGAAGAGGAGGAGAAGGAGAGGAGGAGCAAGCATAGGCCAATGGATCAGCCAATGCATCAGTCCAAACCGTCCACAGGAGGTCAGCATGGGGCCAGGACACCAGGCCCTCCGGAGGAGGAAGCCAGCAGTGGAGATGAGGAATCAAACCGGTTTCCCAGATTAGAGTCCACGCACTGAACCACCACACCAAACTGGCCAGAAGTCCAATGTGACTTAACGGTACCCAGCACACACATTTTGCTAGTGCCCATGCTGGGGGAGGATGATTCAGTTTCTGAGCAGTCCCTCCTTGGTTGCTGGCGAGTCACAGAACAATATCTCGGGAAGAAGTCCAGTGGATCTCCTTCTGCCCATCCCTGCCTTAAGGTGGGCCACCTTGTGGTGGAGGCCCCTGGTTCTCCTGACACCGCATCCCCCCAGTCCCTCCTGACCTGTGATTGGCCAGAGACCATTTCCGAACACCAGCCCCTTTCCTTAGATGCCCCCCAGTCCACCCATCCTGCTAGCTTCACCCAGCTAACTTAACACTTGCGGTGTGAGGGGAATCTATTACTGCTAATGAACTCTAATTGGATCGTGTCGGGCTTCCTGATGAACTGCGACCGGGCAATTCCCCACTGCTTGTCTTCGCAGCTCTTCTGCAGATGAATGCTGACCTGCGGGTCACTTGCCAGGCCAGGACTCAGGAAGAAGACGGGGAGGGAGAGTCTTCCTCTCCGTCTGCCCCGGAACAGAACAGCATCTGTCTGCAACCGGTCCCACCTTCCGAGCCACCTCCCGAGGAGGACGCGAGACAAATTTATCTATGCAAAAGATGTCCCCACCGAGGCTCCATTTTATTTGCAAGGCAATGTTTGATACTCTCACAGCAAGCCGAGCCTGCAGATTAATTTCCATCTAAACTCGGTGTGGCTTTGTAGGGCGATTTTATGATCCCTTTTGCTGCATCGCTTCCCCCCCCCCCGTGGGTCCTTAAACTGTTCCAAAAGGGACTGCGATGAGGACACGCTTGCTACAGCGCAGATTCAATCCTGACCTCTGCAGGAGGTTCTGAGAAAGGCACCATTTCCCAGCCCCTTTCCCTCCCTCCCTGCGATGTCCGGGTGTGGGAGGGACAATGGACTCCGGAGGCCCTGTGTTTGCATAGCATGGGAGCTTTGCTCACGGCCCTTCTTCCGAGCAAGCAAGAGCCTGCGGGGGCCAGTTTGGGCCTTGCTTTAGACATGGGGGGAGGAAGGGAAAGAGGAGGCACTCTGGGAGGGAGTGATGAAGGGGCAGCCCCGTTTTCAGGGCTCCTTTTGTAACAGGAATGCCTTTGCATATTAGGCGACACACCAGTGGGGCATTTTGGGACTAGGCCCCCGACTTGCTGGCAAGGCCCCCCTGACTTCTCATCTAGCCCAGGGAGTCACAGCCTTCTCTCCCAGATTAAACTGATTAGCCAGTGCCCCCTAAGAAATTTCAATGCCCCCTGACTTAAAAAAAATCCTGACAACACACACCCAATGTAACCAATCCTCCAAGAGCTTACAGAGCTCTTCTTACAGGGGCTACTGTAAGCTCTTGGAGGATTGGCTACATTAGGGGTGTGTCGCCTAATATGCAAAGGAGTTCCTGCTACTGGCCCTGTTCATGAGTCATAGTAAAACATCAGGCAAAAGCCCAGGGGCACCTGAAAGACTAGCAACATTTATTTCAGTATGAGCTGCCAGGACTCGCCCCATTTGGCCGGAGTTCATTAGTCGTTGTCGATTTTCCCTGTTGTCTAGCTGTGGCTGTAGGACCTGACCTTCCGCTAGCAGCTGGCATCCTCAGAGGTGTAACACCTTGACACAGAGAGAGTACTTCACCTGTCTATGGGATACCTCTGCGGATGCTGGAGAAACGTCAGATCCTACAGTGCGAAGACCACAGCCATACAGCTCAGAAAATCTACAACAACTAATGAACTCCAGCCGTGAAAGCCTTTGACAACATCCTGAAAAACATAAAATGCTCTACATCTTACAACAGCACTACAGATAAGATTAGAATTTCAACAGTCAATCAATATGCAAAAGAACCTCCTCAGGAAAGCTCCTCCACTAGCATGTTCACAGCCTGGAGAACTCCTACAAGATAATGACTCAGCCCTACCCCACTTTCCTGAGTAAATATAAATTACCTGCCTACCATTTTTCTGCTCACCTTGACACAGAGACTACTCCATCTTTCTGTGGGATACCTCTGCGGATGCCAGTCACAGCTGCTGGCGAAACCTCCTGATGGCACCTGGTATATTTTGGCTGCTGTGTGACAGAGTGTTGGACTAGATGGGCCATTGGCCTGATTCAACATTGGCTTCTCTTATGTTCTTATGTTCTTATGGCATCACGTGTGTGGGAGTGTGAGGGCACTGTCTCTACAGGAGAGACCTGCGGAGGCCTGCATCTCCACGGAAGGCCATGTGAAGTGAGTGAGAGGACAAAGTGACAGGGAGAGGAGAGGTCAGAGGGCAGGTCCCAGGTCAGGACAAAGAGAGGCACCCTATTCAGGGAGAGAACACCTAGACGCCCTCAGAGTGATGTCGCACCGCCCGACGTCTAGGCATGCTGAGTTGCTCACGCCAACGTCTTCTTTCAGAATAATAATACAAAAAAACCTCTTGATGTTTCCCTGTTGGAAAGCGCAGTGCTCTGAGCAGGCTGTGAATCTGCAGCCTGGCTTTTCCTCGCCCCTCCCGAGGCTTTGATTTCTGGTTTGCTGGGCCTTAATTCAAGAATGGCTTGTGATCAGCCAAACTGTGCAGCGATGGCGTTTGGGGAGCGTCCGCTTTGCAGGCGTGGGATCTCAGGTTCAGTCAGCTTCTCTAGTTGAAAGGGTCTTGGGCCCTGGGAAAGACCACCCCCCCTTTGCGGAGACCCTGCGGAGCTGCTGCTGCCACCAGTCAGAGAGAGCAGGCAATATGGAGCGAGGGGAAGCCATTTAGCAGAAGGCGGCTCTTGGTGCACTTCCAGAGGAGGGGAGTCATGTTGCACCCGAGACGAGCGGGCGATCCACCCTCTCACGCTGAACAAGACATCCTGGCCGCAGCTCAGCTGCCTTCAGCCGACATCTGCGATTGTTTCAAGCGGAGAGGAGAGCGGCGAGAGCCACTTTGACAAATGGGCTCTCCTCGGCTTCGTGGGGAGGCGGCGGGGCGGCTGCTTCAGTAGCACACGGGCTCTGCCGCCATCTGGCTCTTCCAGCAGTCGAGCTGTCGGGGAGCTCATTCCGACACTGCAGGGAGCTGCCCAGGCCCGAGAGGTGGGAAAAGATCACTTGCTTCTTCTGGCACCTAGGAACACAAAGAGAGACAGCGTGGCACAGTGGTTAGTGTAACAGGGTTGGCCGGGTCTCCTGGTATAGAAGAAGAAGAAGAAGAAGAAGAAGAAGAAGAAGAAGAAGAAGAAGAAGAAGAAGAAGAGGAGGAGGAGGAGGAGGAGGAGGAGGAGGAGGAGGAGGAGGAGGAGGAGGAGGAGGAGGAGATTGGATTTATACCCCACCCTTCACTCAGCATCTCAGAGCAGCTTACAAACTCCTTTCCCTTCCCCTCCCCACAACAGACACCCTGTGAGGTAGGCGGGGCTGAGAGAGCTCTCTCGAGAACTGCCCTTGAGAGAACAGCTCTGAGAGAACTATGGCTTGCCCAAGGTCATCCAGTAGCTGCATGTGGAGGAATGGGGAATCAAACCCAGTTCTCCCAGATTAGAGTCTGCGCACTTAAACCACTATGTCAAACTGGCAGGAGACTCCCTGGCCCCTGTTGCTGTGCAGTAAAAGGAAGTTCCCTGGTGAAATGGCGGGACAATCGTCATCTCTGGTGTAATGATGTCACTTCCTCTAGGACCTGGAAGTGAGATGCCACCATGTTGGGTAATGCTCTAGCATTCACCTCCAAACTCTGGGATTTAACCATAGAGTTTGGGGCACATGCTAGGGTGCCACCCCCAACCTAGGGTTGCTAAGTATGGGCTGGAAAATACCCGGAGATTTGGAGGGCGGGAGCCTGTTCAGCAGCCGGGTAGGGGAAGGGAGCTCAGTGGGGCACAATGCCATAGAGTCCAACCCCCACCTCAAGGAACCAATTTCTCTGGGGAAACTGGGGATCCATAGTACTTCTGGGGGATCTCCAGGCCCTCCTGCCCCAACGACTTCACTTCCAGTCACACGCCAGAAGTGATGTCATTGTGCGAGCCCACCTGGCCATGTCCCTGCCTCTCCCATCTCCTACTGGTTGTTGGGCCATGCCTAGTAACTCTGGAGTAGGAACTGGGAGACCCAGGTTCGAATCCTCACTCTGCTGAGTGACCTTTCCCCAGTCAGCTTGACTTACCTCACAGGATGGTTGTGAGGAGAAAATGGAGGAGGGGAGTATGATAGAAGCCACCTTGGGTCCTGACTGGGGAGGAAGGGTATAAAGGAAGGGAGTAAATATATAAAACGGGTGTGTTCAGGGCTATTTTTTGGCAGGAGCGCACAGGAACGGAGTTCCGGCTGGCTTCTGAGTTGGCCACGCCCACTGCAGCCAAAACCTCTGTGCGCGTGGCTACAGACGGAAGGCCTGGAGAGCGACCCCCAACCCCAGCGACTCCAAGGTGGGTGGGCCAGAGGGCCCCTGGAAGGATTGGGGAGGCATCTAAATGCCTCCTGTGCCTTCCCCAGCCTGTCCAAGGGCTGGCTTGCCCGGGCTCCCTGCAGCCGTGGGATGCTGGGGAAGCCAAGGGAAGGCATGGGGTGTGGCCTGATATGCTAATGAGTTGCACTGTCAGGGGTGTGGCCTAATATGCAAATGAGTTTCTGCTGTTGGATGTGGCCTATTATGCTAATAAGTCCCTGCTGGGCTTTTTCTAGGAAAAAAGCCCTGGATGTGTGTCTATGTGTTTCCTGCAGACTCTGAGACAATCTTAGTGTAACTGAGAATTTGTGGGCCTGTCAAAGTTGGGGCCACAGTGGCTCAGAGGTTAAGACGCTGAGCTGCAGACTGGAAGGTCTGTAGTTCGGCAGTTCAAGACCCGAGTGCCGCATGACGGAGTGAGCTCCTGTCTCTGGCCCCAACTCCTGCCAACCTAGCAGTTCGAAACCAAGGAATTGCAAGTAGATAAATAGGTACAGCTTCAGCAGGAAGGTAACAGCATTCCGCGTGCCTCGGTGTCTAGTCATGCCGGCCACATGACCACAGAGAAGTCTTCGGACAGCGCTGGCTCTTTGGCTTGGAAATGGGGGATGAGCACCACCCCCTTGAATTGATTTTGACTGGCTTTCGAGCAAGGGAAAACAGACCTCAGTACTTTTCACGTCCCTTTCACAAAGTTGCTATTGCTTAAACTCTGGAGAGAGGGGATGCCGGGAGACAGTCTATTCTTTGTAGATTTGTGGAGAGGTGTCTTGGCAGGACAGGAAAGCGTGGTCCCTCAAGGAAGTGCTTCTGTCCTGTGAAGTCCTCAACAATCTGTGTCTGCTTTAGGGCTGCCAGCCCTGGGCTGGAAAATACCTGGAGCCTTTGGGGGTAGAGCCGGAAGAGGGTGGGGTTTGGGGAGGGGAGGGGCCTCAGCATGGTGCAGTGCCCTAGAGTCGCCCTTCAAAGCAGCCATTTTCTCCAGGGGAACTGACCTCTCTCAGCTGGAGATCGGTTGTAAAAGCAGGAGATCTCCAGGCCCCACCTGAAGCCTGGCAACCCTAGTCTGCTTAGTAGCGAAAGCGGGAAAAAATCTCTCCAGGAGGTCCACGTGGCCAAGCCGTGTGTTTCCAGTCAAGTACTTCCAGGAAGCTGGGAGTGGGGGGAAGAAGTATCCTCCCTGCCCCCAGGCATCTGGTACTCAGATGTTGGTTTGGGGTTGCCAGCTTCCAGGTGGGGTCTGGAGATCTCCTGGAGTCGCAACTGATCTCCAGACGACAGAGATCAGTTCCCCTGGAGAACATGGCTGCTTTGGCGTGTGGACGCCAAGGTCCCTTCCCTCCCCAAACCCTGCACTCCCCAGGCTCTACCCCCAAAATCTCCAGGAGTTGGCAACTCTATGCTGGTTGCCCCAAAGTGCCGTTCCAGCTATGTGGCAGCAGCCCCTGGATACATCTCCATATCTTAGTTCCAGTCACTGTTCAATCTTCCCATGGAATCCCGTTTATTGAACCTGTGGGTCCGATTGGGAGCAGATCCCCACGAAAACGTCGAGCTTCATTTTGAATTTGCCACCCGCCTCCGGTTTTGACTCCCAGATTCCCATTCAGATTAAGCCCTGTGCAATCAAACCCATGCCGTTTCTGTTTCTGGCTTCCATAAAAGATACGCCTTGTTCAGGGCTATTTTTGGATCAATAAATCCACAGTATTATATTTTACATATCTGCATAAACAACATATGCCGCGTGTACGTATACTATATCGAAACCATCAGCGCACACACGCGATAGAAATGCACGTAAAACACGAAGAACAAAGAGCAGAGGACGGAAACGGCTGACCGAAATATAACTAAACACAAAAGAAATGTAAAGCGGGACAATTGCTCATCTTAAGTGCCCGTGAGGAACTGTGAGGCTGAACTACCTTTTCAGCTAAGGAGACGGCCTGGACCCGAGATCTCAGGCTCTCTCCTGTCCCAAAGAAGGGGTGTCTCAAATGCTCCCCCTCTGAACCACGCACAGGTATCCGATTCCCGAACAGCTGGCATTTTCTGAATGTCATTAAATTCCTGCAGACGTGCCGCAATTGCTTTCTTGGCCTGCTCCTTGCGGAGGCACTGAACTCCTCTGCCTCTACGCTGGGATTCCTGATGCTCAGAACAGATGCCTCGGTGTCACTGTGTTGCCAGAGCCGACAAGAAGCAGTGATTTGGGGCTTGAAACAGTCGTGCAGAAAAGAAGACTTCTGCTTTCTGAAGCAAAACACAGGAAAACTTTTCCTTTGTCCTCCGACATACAATCATAGAATCACAGAGAGTTGGAAGGGGTCCATGCAGAGGCCACCTAGTCCCACCCACTGCTCAATGCAGGAACAGCCCAGAGCATTCCTGACAAGTGTTGGTCCAGCCGCTGCTTGAAGACTGCCAGGGAAGGGGAGCTCACCACCTCCCGAGGCAGCTGATTCCACCATTGCACTACTCTGACTGTCAAAATTTTTTTCCTAAGATCCAGCTGGTACCTTCCCACCCTTAATACAAACCCATTATTGCGTGTCCTCTCCTCTGCTGCCAACAGGAACCAGCCCCCTGCTCTCCTCTAAGTGGCAGCCCTTCAAAGACTTCAAGAGAGCCATCATGTCCCCCCTCAACCTCCTCTTCTCCAGACTGAACATTCCCAAGTCCCTCAGCCTTTCCTCACAGGTCTTCATCTCCAGGACCCCCGGTCATCCTCATCCCTCCCCTCTGCACCCGCTCCATTCTGTCCACATCCTTTTTGAAGTGAGGCCACCAGAACTGAACACAAAACTCCAGGTATGGCCTTACTAATGCAGTGTACAGTGGGACTATGAATGGGATTGAGCAGGTTGAGAAAGAAGTACTTTTCTCCCTTTCTCACAATACAAGAACTCGTGGGCACTCCATGAAATTGCTGAGCAGTCGGGTTAGAACAGATAAAAGGAAGTCCTTCTTCACCCAAAGAGTGATTAACATATGGAATTCACTGCCACAGGAGGTCGTGGCAGCTGCAAGCATGGACAGTTTCAAGAGGAAATTAGATAAACGTATGGAGCAGAAGTCCATCAGTGGCTATTAGCCACAAGGTATAGATGGGAACTCTCAGTCTGGGGCAGGTGATGCACTCTATTCTTGGTGCTGGAGGGGGCAGCAGTGGGAGGGCTTCTAGTGTCCTGGCCCCACTGCTGGACCTCCTGATGGCACCTGACAGAGTGTTGGACTAGATGGGCCATTGGCCTGATTCAACATTGGCTTCTCTTATGTTCTTATGTTCTTATGACTATGACATCTTGTGATTTGGATGATCTCTGCCTCTGTTGACATACCCCAAGATCGCATTAGCCTTTTGTGTCGCTGCATCACACCGGCTGCTCATATTTAACTTTCGGTCTACCCGTACCCCAAGATCTTGTTCACACACACTGCTACCCAGAAGTGTATCCCCCATCCAGTATGCGTGTTCCTTATCTTTGTTACCCATTTTTGTTACATCTTTTCTTTCATCTGAACACTGGGGATGGGGTCAGCCTGTAGAGCCACACGCCTGCTCCAGCCAACCATAAAGGTAGAAGCATCCCTCTATGAACTTTTCTCACATGCTTCCACCTTTTTATGTAGAGTTGCCAGTTCAAAGCTGGGAAACGCCAGGGGGTAGGCTGCAACCCAGACAGGGTGATATTTGTGAGGGGGGACCTTAGAAAGGGTGTGATGCCACAGAGCCCACCCTCAAAAGCAGCCATCTTCTCTAGGGGCCCTGATATTTGGAGATCAGCTTTAAGTGCAGGAGATCTGCAGGCCTGACCTGGAATTTGACAAGAAGAAGAAGAAGAGGAGGAGGAGGAGGAGGAGGAGATTGGATTTATACCCCGCCCTTCGCTACCCAAAGGAGGCTCAGAGTGGCTTCCAAACTCCTTCCCCTTCCCTTCCCCACAACAGATGCCCTGTGAGGTAGTAGGGCTGAGAGAGCTCTGACAGAAATTGCTCTTTTTCAAGGACAGCTCTGACAGAACTAGAAGAAGAAGAAATTGGGTTTATACCCCATCCTTCGCTACCCAAAGGAGTCTCAGAGCAACTTACAAACTCCTTCTCAGATCAACTTACAAACTCCTTTGGGAAGTCTCAGAGCAATTTACAAGCAACTTTCCCTTCCCCTCCCCACAACAAACACCCTGTGAGGTAGGTGGGGCTGAGAGAGCTCTGACAGAAATGGCTCTTTTTCAAGAACAGCTCTTATCAGAACTACAGCTTGCCCAAGGTCATCCAGCCAGGTGCAAGTGGAGGAGTGGGGAATCAAACCCGGTTCTCCCAGATTAGAGTCCATGGATGCTATGGTGACCAGCAGTGACCAACAGGACAAGCCACCAAATTCAGGAGGAAAAAAGAGCAGCTGCTTCCACATGGCGTCTGGACATTGTGCTCTTGTTCGCCTCCTGGATTTCTGTGTTCAGACAGGCTATGGAGGGTAGCAGCAGCTCGCCTGGCCAAATCCTGGCGGAAAGCAGGCGGGAAGCTGAACTGGCTGGCCCATCTAGACCTCACCAGAGCGATATTCTGGCTGGTTGCCAGAGCAACAGAGACCGGTGAAATGCCCACAACCGGCCCTTCGGAAACGTCAAAGGAAGCAGTCCCCTGAAGAGGGAGGCCGCCAGTAATTAATATTTGGACTATAAGGAAATTGCAGGCTTTTAATGGGTTAATCACCACCTTTTAATTTATTAAATAATCAGTTATATGTAAATATATTTCCGTGTTCCTAAAACCTGAACAGACGTCTTTTGAAGGAGGCAGACAATGACTTTTGCTTATTAAAAAGAGAAGTAACCTCTCCTTCAAAGAACAATCTTGTTTGTCTATACATATTTAACAATTCTTATTACAGCCATACTCAAGACACATAACAAAGCCTGAAGAATCAAGAAAGGTGTGCCTAAGTCCCAATATAATGGATTAAAAGCCAGCCCCCAATGGGTGGTTGGCTAAAGCATCAGAATAATCTACCAACTAAACCAAAGAAAATTTGGAGTCCTGAGTTCAGATTTTAAGTGGAGTCTCCCAACTGGGTTCACTTGAGCCCTCTGCAGATAGACATTGAGCTAGAATTCACTGCTAGAGGATGTAGTGATGGCCACAGGCAATAATAATAATAATAATAATAGGTTTTCATACCTCACTTTTCTCTACCCTAAGGAGTCTCAAAGGTGCTTACAATCTCCTTCCCTTCCTCTCCCCACAACAGGCACCTTGTGAGGTAGGTAGGACTGAGAGAGTTCTGAGAGGACTGTGACTGGCACAAGAAGAAGAAGAGGAGATTGGATTTATACCCTGCCCCTTCACTTGGAGTCTCAGAGCAGCTTACAAATTCCTTTCCCTTCCCCTCCCCACAACAGACACCCTGTGAGGTAGGTGGGGCTGAGACAGCTCTGACAGAAACTGCTCTTTTTCAAGGACAGCTGTGCCAGAGCTTGTGACTGAGCCAAGATCACATCAGCAGGTGCCAGTGGAGGAGCGGGGAATCATAAGAACATAAGAGAAGCCAATGTTGAATCAGGCCAATGGCCCATCCAGTCCAACACTCTGTCACACAGTGGCCAAAATATACCAGGTGCCATCAGGAGGTCCAGCAGTGGGGCCAGGACACCAGAAGCCCTCCCACTGCTGCCCCCACCCCAGCACCAAGAATAGAGTGCATCACCTGCCCCAGACTGAGAGTTCCCATCTATACCCTGTGGCTAAGAGCCACTGATGGACTTCTGCTCCAGATGTTTATCTAATTCCCTCTTGAAGCTGTCCATGCTTGTAGCTGCCACCACCTCCTGGTTCTTCCAGATTACAGTCTGCACGTTTAACCACTACACCAATACTGAGGAGCGCAGGGTTTGGGGAGATGAGGGACTTCAACAGGGCATAATGCCACAGAGTCCACCTTCCAAAGCAGCCGGTTTCTCCAGGGGAACTGATCTCTGTTGCCTGGAGATCAGCTGTAATCCCAGGAGATGGAGCAAATCTCTTCTCTCTTGCTCCGGACTGCAAGACTAGATCTAATGAGTGGAAATGACAAGGGAGTCGATACTGGCTAAATATCAGGAGAAACGTCCGGACTGTAAGAGTGGTTGAGCAGTGGAACAGACTGTCTCGGGAGGTGGTGGATGCTCCTTCGCTGGACGTTTCCAAGTGGAGGCTGGATGACCATCTTTCGGGTATGTTGTAGGGCTATCTTTCGGCTACGCTCCTGCAGAGTGCAGGGGGTTGGACCAGATGACCTGCAAGGTCCCTTCCAACTCTTAACACTCTATGGTTCTATGAGACATCTAGCCACCATCTGGAGACTGGCAGTCCTAGTGAGACAGGAAGCTGGACTAGATGGACCACCAGTCTGATCCAGTAGGCTCATAATGTCCCTACAAGCACACAGGGAGGGCACAGAGATGGGGAACTGGCCGTTTCCCACAAACAGGTGTTCTATGGCTTCACATGTCCCATTTATGCTGGCTTTACTGGATCGGGAGGGCCGCAGTGGCTGGCACCCCACAGCCTTCCTGCAGAAGAGTTTCAGAGTGGGTCGCCTTCCGTCGCTGCGTGCGGAGTTTCTAGTGCATCCTCCATGCAACATCAATAAAGGATGCTAAATATGCACGCCTGGGACCACAGAGAGACCGCCTGCCAGAATGCATGCACATATTTTACAGGGCAATTTCAGGGTTCGTTTTTCAACCCCAGGCCCTGCAGCTACGGTGTTCGCGGCGATCAGCATGGGTCTGCCATCATCGACTGCTTTCCAGGCATCTATAGGGGACGGGCAGGGGCTCTCAGAGCGGAGAGAAGCTCTCGAGTTCTTTTAATGACTTTAAAATATGGATAGCTCGCCTTCTCCTGCAAGTGCCCAGGAGGCATTCGGGTCATTTACCCCACTTTCTGATCTTACTGTATCCATGAATAAACAGGAGTCTGGTGGGACCTTGAAGCCCGGCAAGGTTTTTTAAAAAAATTCTAGCAGAAGCTCCCGTGGACAAGAACCGGCTTTCTCAGGGGCATGTAAATGATGGGGAGGGGGCTAGCCCAGGAAAGAGCACACAAGAAGACAGGCTTATGAAGACGCCCCAAGCAGTGTTCCCTCTAAGCTGAGTGAGTGTGAGCTAGCTCACAGTTTTTTAAGCCTCCGGCTCACACATTTTTGTCTCGGCTCAGGAAGGGAGGGCTCCAGAGCAAGCTAACGAATCACTCGCTCGCAACTTTAATGCCAGCAGCTCACAAAGTAGGATTTTTGCTCACAGGACTCCACAGCTCAGTGGGAGCACTGGCCCCAAGACTCCCGCCGCAACAGATTAACATGCCTGTTCCTGGGGGATTGACGTGTGCCAGCTGCCCGCCCCAGTGGTGGTTGCCCCATCGCCATGCTCACCTGTCCTCCGTGGCTGGTGGTCACCTTGGGAGAAAAGGGGGTGAGGGATGGCATTTGACCCCGTACTTCTGGCACCGAAAGGGCACGTTCTGGAACGGAGTTCTAAAACAAAGAAATGAAGCTGTCCGAATGTTACAAAGCGGGGTTCCCAAACGTGGTACCCGTGGATGGCGTGGCTCCCACCGACACCTTCCCCGGCACTCACCAAGTGCTTTTAGAATGTGGGCGGGGCCAGGTGTGGCATTTGCCTGGCGAGACTTCTGATTGGCCACTTGAGATCTGATGGGCTATGCAGAATTTTTTTCCTTTTTTTGTATTTTGTGTGTGTGTGTGTGAGAGAGAGTGTGTGTGTGTGTGTGTGCACTGGGAAGTCATGGTGACGTCTGGTGTCTGACTCCTACTGGGGGCCTGGAGGATATTCAGAGAGGTGGATGAATAAAGCCTGCCGCCCGCCTCCCGACTGCTGGTTTTTGCCAGGGTTGGCCCTGCTTAGCTTCCAAGACCTGAGGAGATCGGGCTCACCTGGGCTAGTCAAGTCAGGGCCAGATTTTTAAAAAATGTTGCATTGGCAGCCACTGCCACTGCAGCACGAGGTTCTTCACCTTGTGACGGAAGGTATGATAGGGCGGCCATTTTGTGGCTGGCTCTGCCTCTTGCGGCAGCCATTTTGTGGCAGTGCCCACCACGCTGCATCTGAATTCCAAAGATGCCCTCAGGCTACAAAAGGTTGGGGATTCCCCCAAGACAGTATTGTCAACAGAAGAAGAAGAAGAAGAAGAAGAAGAAGAAGAAGAAGAAGAAGAAGAGGAGGAGGAGGAGGAGGAGGAGGAGGAGGAGGAGGAGGAGGAGGAGGAGGAGATTGGATTTATACTCCATCCTTCACTTGGAGTCTCAGAGCAGCTTACAATTGCCTTTCCCTTCCCCTACCTACAACAGACACCCTGTGAGGTAGGTGGGGCTGAGAGAGCTATTTCGAGGATGGCTCCTGAGAGAACAGCTCTGTGAGAACTGTGACTGACCCAAGGTCACATCAGCAGGTGCGAGTGGAGGAGTGGGGGAATCAAACCCGGTTCTCCCCGATTAGAGCCTGCGCACTTAATTACTGCACCAAACTGGCTCTGATTCTCCAGGGTCACAGACAACTTGCCCAATCCTACTAATAAAGATTCTCTATTTAGCAGCATACCATCAAGCAATATAGACTCAATAACAGCAAAGGAAGAACATCCCCTGCTAATAAACAATCAACATCAAAACAGACAGAACAGATAAAAACAGACAATTCCATCACCCACTGTAAGACGGGGCCGTCAGGTGCAGATCAAACCCAGTGGCAAGAAGGACAAAGCCTTCTGAAGAACTTTTTGCTTGACACCAGAAGCATCAGAGTGTGGGGAAAGGGAGAGTGCATTCCCAAGCTGGGGGCCACTGCTGACAAGGCCCTGTCTCTCTTGGACTTCCATCTTGCCTGTCAAGGCGACCATGGTGGTTGGGACATGAAGGACACATTGCAATGGTGAACAAAGTGCCTGAGTAGGACATCTAAAGGGTGATAGGGTCATCTGAGTGGCATTGCCTAGTTTGGATATGCTTGTACGTGCCATCAAGTGACAACCAAATTATGGCAACCCCAGCAGGGGGCTTTCAAGGGGAGTGAGAAGCGGAGGTGGTCTGCCATTGCCTTCCTCTGCAGAGTCTTCCTCGGTGGTCTCCCTTCCAAGCACCAACCCTGTTTAGCTTCCAACTTATGGCCACCCCAGCAAGGGGCTTCCAAGGCAAGGGAGAAGCAGAGGTGGTTGGCCATGGCCTTCCTCTGCAGAGCCTTCCTTGGTAGTCTCCCTTCCAAGCACTGACCCCACTTAGCTTCTGGGATCTGATGAGTTCGAGTTGTCCCGTGCCTCCTTCCCTCCTCCTGGCTGGTCCAGCGCTATGCAGAGACACTTGAACCTGGGACTTCCTGAGCCAGGGCTTATTCTTCCCACCACTGCATTATGGTCGCAGTTCCCCTTCTCTTGCCCTCTCGCTGAACTCTTGTTAAGGTTGTGCATAAAAGGAATGCCAGTAAAGCACAAACGGTCATCCAACACTGGGTGATTCAGCGGCTAACTTAAATCAGCACACGCCAGAAAGAGCAACTGCCAAGAATCGGTTCCGGCCAACACAACCCAGCAACTTTCAAACATATGTTAAATTAAATCAGGAAATTAGTGTTATGGGTCCCTGTGTAAACACCGGGGGAGGGAGAGCAGGCCTTCTGATCTCTGTTGTTGCTGTGCTGAATTTATTTGGGAAAACAATCTGAGAATTATTGGCTGGGGACGTGATCCTTGTGGTCAAAATCTGCCAAAGCGATATCATTGGCAGCCGTTCCGTCATGCTTAAATGGGCTTGGCGCTGGCCCCTGGACTGGGGGGGAAGGGGCGGGCTACAGATGCCCTCTCCTCCTCCTCTCTGTGCACCGAGCTTAGGGTTGCCAGCCTCCAGGTGGGGCCTGGAGATCTCCTGAGATGACAACCAATGCTCCCCCTAAGCCATGGAGTCCTGTGAGCAAAAATTCTACTTGACGAGCTACCGGCATTAAAGTGGTGGGTGAGCGATGTGGCTGCTGTATAAATTAGTCTGCTCTGAAGCCCTCCTTCCTGACCGAAGGCAAAAATGTGTGAGCCGGAGGCTAAAAAACTGTGAGCTAGCTCACACTAACTCAGCTTAGAGGGAGCACTGATTATGACTGAAAAAAAGCCGTCCTGTGTGAAGTCAGACCCAGGGGTGCCAATATTCAGGTGGGGCTTCGGCAGGGAGGGCAGGGTAAAAGTTGAAGTATAAAAATAAATAAATAAATAAATAAATAAATACATCTCCTGGGACTACAACGGATCTCCAGACTGCTGAGATAACTTCCTCAGGAGAAAATGGTTGCTTTGGAGGGCAGACTCTGTGCCGTTATACCCTGCTGAGCTCCCATTCCTACCCACACCCTGCCCTTCCCAGGATCCAACCCCTGAACTGTTATGTTCTGACTCCTGAATCAACCTATGTATTTCAATGTTAAGCTTGAGTCAGTAAAAGGGATTGTGAGAGTCAGCATTCCCATTGGTTAGTTTCTGTGAAACCTTGTAAATAGCCAATAAGAACTGCATATATGTTTATGGAGGGGACAGACCTCATTGGTCCTTATCCCCGTGTTATCATTGGTTGTTAACATAACTATGGGTGTGGCTTTGACAGCCTGGATTATTTAAAAAGGGAGCTGTGCTCCACTACTTGTGCGTGTTGTCTGATCGACTAGTTTGCTGTTTAATAAAGCTGAAATCACTTTGTTGAAATCTCTACCTTGTTGAGTCTCATACTTAACATAAACCTCCAGGAATTTTCCAGTCCAGAGACGGCACGGCAACCCATATTCAAGCAAATGAGGAAAGGGGTGTTGCAGTGATTGAGTGGCCAATTCTGGGTTGGGAGATACCTGGGGATTTGGGGGGTGGAGCCCATGGGGGCCAAGGCTTGGGGTGGAGGGAATGTCCATTGAGTATTATTCCGCAGAGCCCGCATTCCAAAGCGGCCATTTTTCCTCAGGTGAGCTGATCTGCGTCACCTGGAAATCAGTTGTAATCCCAGAGGATCTCCAGCCACCACCTGGAAGTTGGCCACCCTGTGCGGTGGGCAGTCACTTTCACTCCCCTGCCTTATTTCGCCTTCTATGAAATGGAAATACCAACCGTCACGGGCTGCCCACTAGGCAAGCCAGCCTCTGCTAGTTGGGACCTGGGGCGCCCTCCAGAATTACAGCTCATTTCCAGACGACAGAGATCAGTTCCCCTGGAGAAAATGCTTTGGGCTTCATACCCCACTGCAGTCCCTGTCCTCTCCGGGCTCCATCCCCAAATCGCCAGGAGCTTCCCCACCTGGACCTGGCAGCCCCTACCCACCCCCCATCCCCTGCCAATGGCTGGGGGGAGCTGCCTCTTGGGAGACTGGGTTAAGATAGTGGAGTTTGCCCAGTCATAGAAGCCTGAAACTGAGTGCGGTAAACCAATCTCCCTAGAAGTACATTGCAAAAAAAGAGGTAAACTTACATTTATTCAAGCAGATCCAGTCCACGTTCAGGTTGCAGCTGAAAGGAGAGAGAGAGGCCTAAAGGTTGCGGTCACACATGCCAGATGAAGTGTGTGGGGGAAGCGAGGTTATTTCCTCTGGAGGAATTGGACCCGCTGTTGCGAGATCACACCTCCCTTCGAAGCTGTGAGTGCAGCCCATCAGTGTGTGATCAGACGCAACTGCGGGTAAGTTGGGTGGGGGTTTTTTGCCATTAGTTTCCCATGAACTTAAGCGAGGAATTGATGTATCACACCTCGGCCCTGAGGTCTCCCTATGGAGTCTGCAATGATGCACATACTGTGAAAGGGGAAGAAGAAGAAGAAGAGATTGGATTTATACCCCGCCCTTCACTACCCAAAGGTGTCTCAGAGCGGCTTACAAACTCCTTTCCCTTCCCCTCCCCACAACAGACACCCTGTGAGGTAGAAGAAGAAGAAGAGATTGGATTTATACCCCGCCCTTCACTACCCAAAGGTGTCTCAGAGCGGCTTACAAACTCCTTTCCCTTCCCCTCCCCACAACAGACACCCTGTGAGGTAGGAGAAGAAGAAGAGATTGGATTTATACCCCGCCCTTCACTACCCAAAGGTGTCTCAGAGCGGCTTACAAACTCCTCTCCCTTCCCCTCCCCACAACAGACACCCTGTGAGGTAGAAGAAGAAGAGATTGGATTTATACCCCGCCCTTCACTACCCAAAGGTGTCTCAGAGCGGCTTACAAACTCCTTTCCCTTCCCCTCCCCACAACAGACACCCTGCGAGGTAGAAGAAGAAGAAGAGATTGGATTTATACCCCGCCCTTCACTTCCCAAAGGCGTCTCAGAGCAGTTTACAAACTCCTTTCCCTCCCCCTCCCCACAACAGACACCCTGCAAGGTCGGTGGGGCTGAGAGAGCTCTTGACAGAAACTGCTCTTTTTTCAAGAACAGCTCTTATCAGAACTACGGCTTGCCCAAGGTCATCCAGCCAGGTGCAAGTGGAGGAGTGGGGAATCAAACCTGGTTCTCCCAGATTAGAGTCCGTGCACTTAACCACGACACCAAAAACAACAATGGCTTGGAGTTGGGATGGCTTGATCAAACCATCCCAACAGACTGAGAGCACACTGGAGGGACCAGACAGGGAAAAGTCCATCTGTGGCCCCTCTCAACTCATTTACTACTGGATTTCCCCTGGTGTCTTTTAACTCTGCTTCCGTGGCAGAGCAGCACAGGCTGCTGACGGCTGCGGGATGCTTCCCAGATGTTGCCGTCTGATCACTCCCTTTAAATTCACCTGGCATTTGCATCTCTGTCAGGTCTAATTGTGTGTATGATCACAGCCTAAAGGGTACTTTCCCCGTCACAAATGGCCGGCTTGTCTAGCATCTCGTGTGTGGGAGTAGGAGGGCATTGTCTCTACAGGAGAGTCCTGCAGAGACCTGTGTCTCCATGGAAGGCCATGTTGAGAGTGTGAGAGTACAAAGTGAGATAGAGAGAGGAGGGGCCAGAGGGCAGCTCCCAAGTTAAGACAAAGAGACGCATCCCATTCAAGGAGATAACACCTAGACACCCTTAGAGTGACGTGGTGCCTCCCCTAAAGTCCAGGTATGCTGGGTCACTCACTCCAACACTGTCCATCCCCACAAGTCAGGACAACGAGATCCCTTCTCCAAGAGCCAATGTTTGTATACATCCTTTGGGGGCAAACAAATGGGGTCGACGGTGCTTAGCAGCGCCACCTGGTGGCTTTGGACCACCGCCGGAGGTGACTTGGAGGGCAACAGGCTCTAATAATAGGCCCTGAGGCCGTCAGGTCGGTTATTTTCATCTCGTCTCATTTCTATTTTTCGCAGACATTGATTCATCACCGTTCTTTGCAACGCAGGCAGGAACATCGGTGTCAGGAGACGGGCCCAAAGACATCCCCTCCCGTCTCCTCACCTGCTTAAAGGTCACAGGCGCTCAAGGTGAAGACGGCGGCATGATGCATCTGTCTGCCTCCGCCACTTGACGAGGTGAGAGGGAACCACGCCACAGCATGCAAACATCGATCGAAGGCTCTGTTTGCGATGCACCTGATCAAAATGCAGATTCAAACCCCAGCTAGTTATCACGAGGGGGAGGGGGAGGAGGGGGAAGTGCTCGGAGGACGGGCTCCCCCCCCCCGCCCACAATCAATATTTGATTTTCATATTACGCCCGACATTTGCAAAACAAACAAGTCTGCTTGCCCCGGTCCTCCAGATGGTTGATAACAGTGACATCGGAGGAAACAGCAACACATTCATCTAATTGCCGAGTTCCAGAGACCGTAGGACTGCCAAGCAGTGTTCCCTCTAAGCTGAGTTAGTGTGAGCTAGCTCACAGTTTTTTAGCCCCTTGGCGCACACATTTTGGTCTTTGCTCAGGGAGGAGGGCTGCAGAGCAAACTAAGTGGGGCAGCAGCCAAATGGCTCGCTCACAGCTTTAATGCCAGTCGCTCACAAAGTAGAATTTTCGCTCACAAGACTCCACAGCTTAGAGGGAGCACTGCGTCCAAGCAGGAGCGGCTGGGCTGAAGGCTCTCGGTTTCCTTCTCTGCCACCTCCCTGTGTGGTGTAGTGGTTAGAGCCAGTGTGGTGTAGTGGTTAAGAGCAGCGGACTCTAATCTGGAGAACCGGGTTTGATTCCCCACTTCTCCACATGAAGCCAGCTGGGTGACCTTGGGCCAGTCACCGCTCTCTCAGAGCTCTCTCAGCCCCACCTACCTCACAGGGTGCCTGCTGTGGGGAAAGGAAGGGAAGGTGATTGTAAGCCGCTCCGAGACTCCTTCGGGAAGTGAAAAGCAGGGTATAAAAACCAGCTCTTCTCCTCCTCCTCCTCCTCCTCCTCCTCCTCCTCCTCTTCCTCCTCCTATTCTTCTTCTTCTTCTTCTTCTTCTTCTTCTTCTTCTTCTCCTCCTCCTCCTCCTCCTCCTCCTCCTCCTCTTCTTCTTCTTCCCTCTTCTTCTCCTTCTCCTCCTCCTCCTCCTCTTCTTCTTCTTCTTCTTCTTCCCTCTTCTTCTTCTTCTTCTTCTCCTTCTCCTCCTCCTCCTCCTCCTCCTCTTCTTCTTCTTCTTCTTCTTCTTCTTCTTCCCTCTTCTTCTTCTTCTCCTTCTCCTTCTCCTTCTCCTTCTCCTTCTCCTTCTCCTTCTCCTTCTCCTTCTCCTTCTCCTCCTCCTCCTCCTCCTCCTCCTCCTCCTCCTCCTCCTCCTTCTTCTCAGTTGATGACAAACAATGCCAGGAAATTGAGGCAGGCAGCCGTGGGAGGGGGAGAGGGTTAGGGTTTGAGGCAAAGGGCTTCAGCTTCAGCTCTGAAGACCAAGGGTCCCCTAAGTGGCGGAACCACAGGGTTCTCCTTAAGAGGGCTTCTTCTAAGCTGAGGGTTCCCAGCACGGTTCCTGGGGGCATCGTGGCACCTACTGACACCTTTCCTGGTGCTCAACCGGTGTTTTTTTAAAGGTGGGTGGGGCCAGGCGTGGCTCCTGCCCAGCAGGGCTTCTGATTGGCCACTGGACATCTGATTGGCTCTGCACATCGAAATAACGTTCATTCGGATCCCACCTTCGTCGCCAGTGTAAAGTACTGAGACTGATGCGTCGTTGGGTGAAATCAGCTCATACTTTATTTAGGGTTCCAGAACAAGACAAAACTACTGCCTCGCAGGCCGGCTTATATCCCTGAGGCAAACCACACCCAAACACCCACCCCACACCCGTGATAGGATTATTTACAGTGGCAAGAGTTCCATAAGACCTTTCTCGGATCCTAGCCCTCTGATCGGAGCAGGCGAGGATCCGATCTGGCTATTGTCTCTTGAAGCGAAGCTCGGGCTCTTCGCCTGACCCCGTGCTGACCAGACCTCGCATGCATTCGAACTCAGTACACAACACAGCGGCAGTACACAATACAGTACCAGTACAATACCAAGACAGTCACAGCTGCTGGCAAAACGTCAGGTCCTACAATGCCAAGACCACGGCCAGACAGCCTGGAAAATCTACAACAACTAATGAACTCTGGCCGTGAAAGCCTTCAACAACATACCAATACAGTGCTGTTTTTCTCTTTCTCATTGTTTGGTTTTTTTTAAAAAATCACTCCTCTTGCCCCCTGCACCTGGCCGTCAATTTGTGTGCGGCTCTCCCAGGTACATTTCACTGAATCACTCCAAACCACGGTAGACTTTTTATTTTATTTATTTATTATTTATTTATTATTTATTTGACGGCTGCACAGAATCTAGCAACTCTATCCTTGGTTGCCGAATCAAGGCCCACGAGGAGAAGGGAAGTACACCGTTCCTCTGATATTCCATATTTTTTTTTGGAGAAAAAGAATAAGTCCGTAACTGACAAGAAGTGACATCATCATGCCAGCGATGTCTGGGTGACGCTCTCATATCTGGGCAAAAACTCTGTGGTAAAACTGGTTTCTACCATACAGCTTTTGCCCAAATACCAGCAGGTCACCCATAGGGTTGCCAATGTCCATGTCATGGCTGGATATCTCCCACTATCACAATTGATCTCCAGGTGACAGAAATTAGTTCCCCTGGAGAAAATGACCAATTGGGAAGGTGGACTCTTTGGTATTCTGCTATGATGAGTTCCCTCCCCTCCCCAAACCCCGCCCACCTCAGGCTCTACCTCCAAAATCTCCAGGTATTTCCCAATCCGGAGCTGGCAACTGTAGTCACCCGGATATCACTGGTGTTATGAGGTCACTTCCTGTGCAGCTCTGGCACTGAGGCCTAGGCCGTCTCCTTCCCTCTGGTAAGTGCCCCCCACTGGCCAGCTGACTGGAGGATGGGGGTAGGGCCTGGTGGTGGGAGAGCCTTGCCTCCACCGGGGGTCTGGCTACCCAACGCTTGTGCTCCCCAGCAACCGAAATCAAGAGGCAGTGATCCTGGAAGGAGCAGATAGCCCTCATGGCTATAGGCCATCATAACTGGTAGCCACCGATAGCTCTGTCCTCTATGAACTTGTCCGCTCCCCTTTTGAAGCCTGTGGCAGCGACCACCACAAATCAGATACTGTGTGAGAAAATAGTTTCTTTTTTAAGAATTAAAAAATATATAAAAGAAGTAGTTTCTTTTGACCTTGGGCAAGCCATAGTTCTGTCAGAGGTGGTCTCGAAGAGAGCAGTTTCTGTCAGAGCTCTCTCAGCCCCACCTACCTCACAGGGTTTCTGTTATGGGGAGGGGAAGGGAAAGGAGTTTATAAGCCACTCTGAGAATCCCTTGGGTAGTGAAGGGTGGGGTATAAATCCAATCTCCTCTTCTTCTTCTTCTTCTTCTTCTTCTTCTTCTTCTTCTTCTTCTTCTCCTTCTCCTTCTCCTTCTCCTTCTCCTTCTCCTTCTTCTTCTTCTTTCCCTCCCCCCTTTCAGCTTCAGTGGATGATCCACTGAAGAAAGGTTAAAGCGCTTGGGGCTCTTTAGCTTGGAGAAACAACAGCTGAGGGGTGACATGATCGAGGTTTACAAGATGATGCATGGGAAAGAGCAGGGAGAGAAAGAAGTACTTTTCTCCCTTTCTCACAATATGAGAACTCGTGGGCGCTCCATGAAGTTGCTGAGCAGTTGGATTAGAACAGATAAAAGGAAGTCTTTCTTCACCCAAAGAGTGATTTCACACATGGAATTCACTTCCACAGGATGGTGGCGGCTACAAGCATGGACGTCTTCAAGAGTGGATTGGATAAACATATGGAGCAGAGGTCCATCAGTGGCTATTAGCTACAAGGTATAGATAGGAACGCTCAGTCTGGGGCAAGTGATGCTCTGTTGTCTTGGTGCTTGGGGGGGGCAACAGTGGGAGGGCTTCTAGTGTCCTGGCCCCACTGGTGGACCTCCTGATGGCACCTGGTCTTTTTGGCCACTGTGTGACACAGAGTGTGGGACTGGATGGGCCGTTGGCCTGATCCAACATGGCTTCTCTTATGTTCTTATATCTGGGGCAGTGATGCTCTGTCTTCTTAGTGCTTGGTAGGGGGCAACAGTGGGAGGGCTTCTAGTGTCCTGGCCCCACTGGTGGACCTCCTGATGGCACCTGGTATTTTTGGCCACTTTGTAGCACAAGAGTGTTGGACTGGATGGGCCATTGGCCTGATTCAACATTGGTTTCTCTTATGCTCTTACCCCAGGTTCGAGTACTATGGGAGAGGGAGAAAGCTAGGGGCATGAGTTTGGGGGGGCAGGGCAGCAGACAGAAGCCCTGCTTGGCTGATCTTGCAAGAACCAAAGGCCGGGCTTCCCATACTGATATGTTGAGTGGCCTGTCCAAAGGTTTCATACCCTCTGCCAGCTACAAAGCTTTTCTGCCCTTCCTACGGCTGAGGAGGACTCAGACCGCTAGGTCTAACATGCCCTGCGTGCATTTCAGGTTTTAACAAGGGATACATGTCATTATATCGATTTCAGGTTGTCCTGGCAGGTGGAGGGCAGCAGAACAAGAAACCGCAGCCATCAAACGTTGGCCGACGGGGCCCGTCCTCTGGCAAGAGGCGAGGATGAAGCTCTCCGCGCACAAATCCTGCCGCCGAAATGAGCTGCATAGACAGATCCCATTAATGGTAATGGTCTAATTACCGGCACATCACACTCAATATCTACCCTTAAGTGGTACCCAAAGGTTCATTACTTTCCCTCCTTCATTGCTAGCCTGCCTTGCGTCGAAGTACACTAAGGAGGGGGGGAAGGGAACAACACACAAGTCAGGCTTCCGTAATTCCAAACGCAGCATCGTTTCGGGGGAAGCCCAGGGTGGAACTGGATGGAGATGGATGAAGGTGGAAAGATGATGAAGAAAGCGAGGGAAGTGACGTGGAAGAAAAGGTGTCTGAAATGTCCACCCGGTGATAACCGGCTTGCAGCAGTCGAGGGTCCATCCATCACAACATCTCTTTCGGATGCTTTGCGGTTAGAATGTGAGACTTGGACCACGGATGCCCGGTTCATGTCCCCACTCAGGCATGAAGCGTACTGGGTGAGTAGATTAGAATTTCAGCAGCCAATCCATATGCAAAAGAACCTCCTCAGGAAAGCTCCTCCATTAGCACGTTCACAGCCTGGGGAACTCCTACCAGATAATGACTCAGCCCTACCCCACCTTCATGTGTAGATATAAATTACTTGCCTACCATTTTCTTTCTCACCTTGACACAGAGAGTACTCCGCCTTTCTGTGTTATACCTCTGAGGATGCCAGTCACAGCTGCTGGAGAAACATCAGGTACCACAATACCAAGACCACGGCCAGATAGCCCAGAAAATCTACAACAACTAATGAACTCTGGCCGTGAAAGCCTTCGACAACATCCTGAAAAACACAAAATGCTCTACATCTTACAACAGCACTACAGATAAGATTAGAATTTCAGCAGCCAATCCATATGCAAAAGAACCTCCTCAGGAAAGCTCCTCCATTAGCACGTTCACAGCCTGGAGAACTCCTACAAGCTAATGACTCAGCCCTACCCCACCTTCCTGTGTAGATATAAATTACCTGCCTACCATTTTCCTTCTCACCTTGACACAGAGAGTACTCCATCCTTCTGTGTTATACCTCTGAGGATGCCAGTCACAGCTGCTGGCGAAACGTCAGGTCCTACAATGCCAAGACCACGGCCAGACAGCCCCAAAACTCTACAACAACTAAAATACTGGGTGAGCTTGGACCAGTCTCTCTCTCAGGCTAACCTACCTCCCTGGGCTGTAGTAAAGATCCAATGAAACAGGGGAGAACCCTGAGCTCTTTGAGGAATGGAAGGAATTTAAAAAAGCCATCGTTTACCCAAAGTTAGGTTGTTTGCTGACGACCTGGAAAGCTAGCTGGGAGTTGATCATCCGGAGACAGGTTCGCTTAGCCTCATAGATCAGGGGTCCCGAACCTTTTCGAGCTTGCGGGCACCGTTGGAATTCTAACAGCATCGCTGCCCTGGGAGGTGAAGACAACCGCACTGCCGGAGAGCGAGGTCATGCATAACTCTTCAACATTTCAAGCCGGAAGCTCTGCTTGACAGGACACCTTTTTAAATGGACATATTGTCTGGAAATATTTTCCTGCATGCCCCCTGCTGACCTTCGGTCCTGCGGCGCTGTGGTGGGAGCTTTTTGCCAAAGCAATGTTTTTTAAAAAATCCGCACAGCTAAGCAGATTTCCGATGGCCAATCAGAAACTTCCCTGGGCAAGTGTCCCACTTGGAACTGTCCGCTTTCTAAAAACACTTGGCAGATGCCAGGGGAGGTGTTGGCAGGCCCCCATACTGCCAATGGGCACTGCGTTGAGGACCCTAGTTATCGGTGATGATGTTGTGTTGCCCCTTGCTATATCCTTTGTCCTTTGGGTGCATTTCCTCCCTTCCAGAGGGCAGATTCACACATGCGTGTCCCTCGCTTCATGTTGCCGGTCTCAGTTCCTGTCCTCTTGGTGAGCGGCAGCTGAATGCCTGGATGGAGTCCACTCTAAATTCTTGTGTTTGAGTGCTGTGGGAGTTCAATAGGGTTGCCAGGTCTGGGTTGGGAAATACCTGGAGACTTTGGGGGTGCATCCAGGAGAGGGCGGGGTTTGGGGAGGGGGGGAGGGGCCTCAGCAGGGTACCAGGCCACAGAGTCCACCCTTCAAAGCAGCCATGTTCTCCAGGGGAGCTGATCTCTGTCAGTTGTAAAAGCAGGAGATCTCCCAGCCCCACCTGGAGGCTAGGAACCCTGGAGTTCCACCTGCAGATTGCTCATTCACACATGCAAGCCGTCCCTTGAAACAGGATTCAGGGGCTCACCTGCATCAATAGGGTTGCCCGTTGCAAGTTAAGAAAGACCTGGAGATTTTAGGGGTGGAACAGAATCATAGAACCATAGAGTTGGAAGGGATCTCCAGGGCCATCTAGTCCAACCCCCTGCACAATGCAGGAAATTCACAAATACCTCCCCCCAGACCCCCAGAGACCCCTGTTCCATGCCCAGAAGATGACAGAAAACCTCCAGGATCTCCAGCCTGGCCTGGAGAAAAATCGCTTCCTGGCCCCAAAGTGGTGATCAGCGTTTCCCTGGGTGTGTAAGAAAGGGCCGCGAGAACTAAGCACTGAGGCAACCCTTCCTGGTTGGGGATGTCAGTGGGGTCCAATGCCATAGAGTCAGTCCTCCAAAGTGGCCATTTTCCCCAACTGAACTGGCAATTATTGCTGTTTTGGAAACCTAGGGTTGACCTCTCACCCTTAATTGGATGAATCTTTGAAGCCCGTATTTCACGACTTCCCAGGAAGAAGCTGGTGAAATGGGCAATATAGCTGGCCCTTTGGAGTCGTGTTTGTGAGCTTTGCGGAAGCACTGAACGGAAGATGAACCAGCTGACCACCTCCGTGGCTTCCAGTTTTCAGCAAGGTCAAATCACAGCACGGACATTTGATGTTTGGAATCTATGGAGTTCACCTGTTGAACGAATGAATGTGACTGCATTAGCAGTTTATAAGGTACACTAAAAAGATTGCCAAAGGCTTTTATGGCCGGAGTTCATTAGTTGTTGCAGATTTTCCAGGTTGTGTGGCCGTGGTCTTGGCATTGTAGGACCTGACGTTTCGCCGGTAGCTGTGACTGGCATCCTCAGAGGTATAACACAGAAAGATGGAGTACTCCCTGTGTCAAGGTGAGCAGAAAAATGGTAGGCAGGTAATTTATATCTACCCTGGAAGGTGGGGTAGGGCTGAGTCATTATCTTGTGTAGTTCTCCAGGCTATGAACATGATAATGGAGGAGCTTTCCTGAGGAGGTTCTTTTGTCTATGGATTGTTTCCTGGGGAGGTTTCCTGTGTCCTGAGGAGGTTCCAAAACACTGAAAGACTGGACAACACTTCCAATTACCATGTCAGATTACACAGGGAAGCCAGTGAAATTCATAAACATAAACACAATTTTAACAGGAAAGAAGAGAGTTTAAAAATAAACAGGGCATGGTTTCCTGTCCTGAAAAAAACAAAATGCTCTACGGCTGACAATAGCACTACAGATAAGATTAGAGTTTCAAAAGCCATTCCACACACAAAAGAACATCCTCAGAATACAGGAAACCATCCATAGACAAAAGAACCTCCTCAGGAAAGCTGCGTCCATTAGCATGTTCATAGCCTGGAGAACTCCTACAAGATAATGACTCAGCCCTACCCCACCTTCCAGGGTAGATACAAATTACCTGCCTACCGTTTTTCTGCTCAGCTTGACACAGAGAGTACACCATCTTTCTGTGTTATACCTCTGAGGATGCCAGTCACAGCTACTGGCGAAACGTCAGGTCCTACAATGCCAAGACCATGGCCACATGACCTGGAAAATCTACAGCAACTAACTAAAAAGATGGTTGAATTGCTGGTACATAGAAACTGAGGTATTAACTGCATTACAAAAATCCAACTGTTTGAGCTTTCTTTGACGGGGAGGGCGGGGTATCAACTGAATAAGCCAATGAATAATTTCCATCATTCTTCACGGTGTGCATACTTTGTTGGATCGCCTGGAGGTTGGCAATTGTATGTATCAGCCGGGGATCGGTTGCAACTTTTCCTCTGCAAAGCTGAAAGTCAAAGCAGCCAGCTAGGTCTTGCAGGGGGGGGGATGGGACACACAGGACTGGTCAGCCCCAGTGGACTCTCATGCTCTCTCTTGGCCCTGAGCAGAAGCCTCCAAACCCTCCCCGGGAGTGGGAGTTGAGGAGAGGATGAGATGCAAGGGATATTAGCCATTATGCTCTCGAGTGTTTTGAACCTTTCAGTGGAGAGCCTCCTCCCTCTCATTCCGAGAGCTAATTAAGGGAGGGAAACGGGCGGCTGAAGAGCAACGGGGTCTCGCGGAAAAAGTGGGAGCGCTTCAGACTCCCCAGCGTGGCCTGGAACAGATCGATGTGAGATATGGTGAAGAAAGGAACATGACGTGGACGAGGCAGGGATAAGAACATAAGAACATAAGAGAAGCCAATGTTGAATCAGGCCAACGGCCCATCTAGTCCAACACTCTGTCACACAGCGGCCAAGATATACCAGGTGCCCTCAGGAGGTCCAGCAGTGGGGCCAGGACACCAGAAGCCCTCCCACTGCTGCCCCCTCCAGCACCAAGAATAGAGTGCATCACCTACCTACCTGGATGAGATGGACTTGCAAAAAAAAATAATAATCCCTGAATGCCATTTACAGGAGTGTGATGGGATAGAGCAGGTCGAAAAAGAAGGCCTTTTCTTCCGTTCTCACAGTATAAGAACTCGTGAGCACTCCATGAAGTTGCTGAGTGGTCGGGTTAGAACGGATAAAAGGAAGTCCTTCTTCACCCAAAGAGTGGTTAACACATGGAACTCACTGCCACAGGAGGTGGTGGCAGCTACAAGCATGGACAGTTTCAAGAGGGAATTGGATAAATGGATGGAGCAGAGGTCCATCGGTGGCTATTAGCCACAAGGTAGAGATAGGGACTTTTGGTCTGGGGCAAGTGATGCTCTGTCTTCTTGGTGCTTGGGGGGGTCAACAGTGGGAGGGCTTCTAGTGTCCTGGCCCCACTGGTGGACCTCCTGAGGGCACCTGGTCTTTTTGGCCACTGTGTGACACAGAGTGTTGGACTGGAAGGGCCATTGGCCTGATCCAACATGGACGTCTCTTATGTTCTTATGGGGGTTGCCAGGTCCAACCCCCCCCCCACACTGTTAATAGTAAGTGGAGTTGTCAGCTCCAGGTGTTGGAATTTCTGGAGATTTGGGGGTGAAGCCTGCGGGGAGGACGAGTGCGAGGCGTGCGCTTTGTTTGCCGGTCCCTAGAAATGGCAGAGAGCCTCAGAACTATGACAAAGAGACTCTCTGGGTAGCTGACCGTGACCCCTCCTTCTCTTGCCTTGCTGATTTCCCACCAGAGCACGTTCTTGTGTGAGTGGATGGAGGATCTTCCCCCTCCTCTCACACCCCCTCCTTCCCACACCCGCCTGGGTGTGCCCTCCGTTTCCATAGGGCTCTGGGATGAAAGGGTCAAAGAGGTGAGCGCAAAAGTGGGCTTGAAACTCAGCATCAAAAAAAACTAAGATCATAACATCCAGCCCCATCACTCCTTGGCAAACAGAAAGGGAAGTCATGGAAGCAGTGACAGAATTCACATTCCTGGGATCCCAGATCACTGCAGATGGTGTCTGCAGCCATGAAATTAAAAGATGCCTGCTCCTGGGGAGGAAAGTGAAGGCAAACCTAGACAGCATAGTAAAAAGTAGAGACATCACCCTGCCAACAAAAGTCCATATGGCCAAAGTGATCGTATTCCCAGTAGTAATGTGAGAGTTGGACTATAAGGAAGGTTAGACAGTGTTATTGAAGCAATGAACATGAAATTAGGCAAACTCCGGAGCATGACGGAAGACAGGAGGGCCTGGCATGATGTGGCCCATGGGGTCACAAAGAGTTGGACTCGACTGAAGAGCAATAACTGGGATAAAGTGGGATTTAGATGCCTCCCCTTTTGCAGAAGGAAGCAGGATCAACATGGCTCAGAGCAAAAGGGAAGAAAGCCCGGGAAATTGAAGTCTGTTTACTCACAATCATTGGTTAATGTGTTCAGGTGATTTCCTTCTAGGGGTCAAGAAGAAGAAGAAGAAGAAGAAGAAGAAGAAGAAGAAGAAGAAGAAGAAGAAGAAGAAGAAGAAGAAGAAGAAGAAGAATCTCCATTGCTGTTGTTGTTGCTGTTATTGTTGAGAGACCATGTGGTCGGTCTGTCCTGTATCTGTAGAGATGCAGCCTTAGATCTTTTGCTTTGTAGCATTTCCTGTGTACCCTTCCCTTTTAGGAATAAAGGCTTTTACACATAAAGAAATGCCTCCTCTCCAGTGAAGCAAAGATCCATTGGAAACTTTGAATATCTGAGTATTTTTTTGCCAGTTTTCCCAACATATTCGTCTGGATTTCTGCAGTAACACTACAGCACATCTGGGCCCTGACCCGTTTCAGTGGGATGAGCAGGGTCCAATGGATCAGACTCGTTTCAGGGGCACCTGTTGCCCAAACGCTGCTCACTTAATGAGGGTGGGGGGTGGGGTCGGGTCAGGGTCCTCCTGTGAATTGCAGGGAGGGGGGCACCGCTTCTGCTGCCTGCTGCATCCTAATATGTAAATGGGCACCGCATCTGCACCCATCGTGCCACGCCCCGGCATGCAAATGAGCCCAGCCCTCCTGCAGCTTCAGCGTCCACTATGCAAATAAGGGAGTGACCCTCACAGGCACCTCAATCCCGTATGCAAATAGCAGAGCCTTTCCAAATGCAGGGGGAAATGCCGCACACCTCTGAGGGCACAGGCTGGCCAGCGGAGAGCCCGGCTTTCTCCCTGCGCATAATGGCAGGTGCTTGAATGCTCCGAGAAAGCGCTCCCAGAGCCATCCAGCAGAACCCAGAGGGACAGAAGGCCCATTCATCCGCTCTCTCGCACAGAGGCCACCGCCGCGGGTCTTGAGGACAAGAGCCTCTTTCGCCAGACTTTGGCAGATTGTCGCTTCGGCTCTCACCCACGGAGCCCTCCTTGAATGCTCCAAAGAGGCCTCTTCTTGGCTCCCTTTGCAGGATATGAAAAGGCACGTTTGTCTCTGGACCGAGCTGGCAGGATCCTGAAGAGGATGCGGGAGAACGGCACAGAAGAGACGGACTCTCTAACGGGACTTGGCAAGCCTGGCGCATTACCTCTCCTGCCATCTGTCCAGAGAGCCGGGAGCGCTGGATCCGGTCCTGGAGAAGGCGGCCGCAGGTGGGAAAGGCTTGCGAGCCACTCCGGGCGTGATCTTTAGCTAATGTTTACTGCGAGAAGCTGGTACAGACTGGACAATTGGCTGTCATCTTTCCGGCCTGCTTAATGTGGAACCTCCACATTCAGAGGCACTAAACCTCTGGATCCCAGAGCCAGGAGGCAACATGAGGGGAAGGCCTCAGCCTCTATGCCCTATTGTTGGCCCTCCAGAGGAACTGGTTGGCCACTGTGTGAGATGGGATGCTGGACTAGATGGACTATCGGTCTGATCCGATGTTCTAGATGGACTATTGGTCTCTCCCGATGTTCTTATCAGAGGAAGGCCTCGGCCTCTCTGCCCTGTTGTTGGTCCTTGAGAGGAACTGATGGGCCACTGTGTCAGACGGGATGCTGGACATGATGGACCACTGATCCAGCAGGGCTCTTCTTAGGTTCTTAGAGCCACTTCGGTGTTGTAGTTAAAAGTGCGGATTCTAATAAGGGAGAACCAGGTTTGATTCCCCACTCCTCCACTCACAGCTGCTGGATGACCTTGGGCAAGCCATAGTTCTGACAAGAGGTGTTCTTGAAAAGAGCAGTTTCTGTCAGAGCTCTCTCAGCTCCCGCCTACCTCACAGGGTGTCTGTTGTGGGGAGGGGAAGGGAAAGGAGTTTGTAAGCCTCTCTGAGACTCCAAGTGAAAGGCGGGGTATAAATCCAATCGCATCCTCTTCCTCCTTTTTCTTCAGGGGAATGCCTTGGCTTATGGAACAACCTCCCCAAGGCACTTGGCCCCCCCACTTTTGGTCTCCTTGGGGCAGTTGCGGACAGTTTTATTTAGGACTGCATTTGGCAAGTTTAGTTTTTATTGATTGGCAGTCCTAGTTGGGGATTTTAACTTCTGGTCTTTGGTGTGTCTTGTATCACTGTTGTTTTACATTGTAAGCTGCCTTGAATGGAATTGCCAAGTCCCTCCTGGCAACCAGGAGGGGATGTGGGGAGAACTTAGGAGAAAGAGGAAGGTCCCAGCCATGGAGCCAGCATTGCACAGGAAGTGACACTCCCTCTAAGCTGTGGGGTCCTCTGAGCAAAAATTCTACTTTGTGAGCTGCTGGCATGAAAGTTGTGGGTGAGTGAGTTGGCTACTGCATAAATTAGTTTGCTCTGGAGCCGTCCTTCCTGAGCTGAGACAGAAATGTGTGAGACAGAGGCTAAAAAACTGTGAGCTAGCTCACACTAACTCAGCTTAGAAGGAACACTGATCACCACACTGTGACACTGCTGTGATGCTCTGGTATTTGGGCCAAAACTCTACGGTGAAAATGGCTTCAACCAGGGCTCTTTTTGTAGCAGGAACTCCTTTGCATGTTAGGCGACACACCCCTAATGTAGCCAATCCTTCCAGAGCTTACGGAGCTCTTCTTACAGGGGCTACTGTAAGCTCTTGGAGGATTGGCTACATTAGGGGTGTGTCGCCTAATATGCAAAGGAGTTCCTGCTACAAAAAGAGCCCTGGCTTTAACCATAGACTTTTTGCCCAAATACCAGACCCATGCCTCCACTGGGGTGTCTGGCAGCCTTCGCCTTGAGTCCTGCAAGGTGGAAAAGAAGCTGACAAATGTTTTAAAGAAATAAGTAGAGCATTCCTGAGCAATGGTTGTACACTCCCTCCAGTGAGGGGGTGCTCAACACATGCACATACTTGATAACAGGTTCAGTCTGAACAGCAGTTACTGCCGGGATGTTTCTCCAGCCACTCAACCAAGTCTATCCACCCATAAGTTAAACCTACGCATGTGGAGCTGCACAGTTCTTTGCCCTCTTCCATGGGACAGACCTTCATGTTACCAGGTCTCCCCTAACTCGTACCTTCTTCTTGGTTCTTGGAGGGCACCAGTGGGAGAGCTTCTGGAGTTCTGGCCCCGATGGTGGACCTCCTGGTGGCACCTGGTTTTTAGCCACTGTGTGTCACACGGTGTTGAACTGGATGGGCCATTGGCCTGGTCCAACATGGCTTCTCTTCTGTTCTGCTGTTCTTCTGTCCAGTCTTTGGGGGTACCTATATTCACCTGATATGAGGCACGGGCTTCGTTGTTATTGTTTATCGTGCCGTCTACTGTTTCATTGTTTTAATTGTTTTATGGATTTTATGTTGTAAACCACCCTAAGCCCACCTGTGAGATAAGAAGGGGTATAAATTAAATTAACAACAACAATAAACTCCCAATTCCTTCAACCTTTCCTTGTAGGACAGCTTCTTCATAATTTCCCATACAGCCTTGTGTCCCTTGGGCAGCGATGGCTCTATCATACCAAGAGCACTTCCTGAAATAGTCAAGTGTCCATACACGTGCTCCACCACAGTGGAGGGTGCCCTTGCTTGGCTGTTGGAGCACACGCCACTTCCAGTGAGGGATGTGCAGCTGCATGCAGCCACACATGACTCCGTGGTCCTTGCTCAGGATTGTAAAGAATGCTGGAAATGGAAGTTGGGCTGAGGTCATTCACAAGTGATACTTCTTGATGCTCCATTTTAGCATCTTCTAAAACATCCAGAGTTGGGCAATGTGACTCCAAGCCAACCAGGAAAACTGGCTTCCAACCTAGGATAAATCTTAATTACCTTCTTTGGTCTCTCTACCACAATCACATTAACCGTGATGGATTCCGTCGGTGTCAAGCCATTTCCACTGTGGGCCTTGACTCAGTGTTTGCTCTCCATTGTCCATTTCTGAGCGCATTTTTTTTATCCCCAGCTGCTGCCGGAAAGGTCATGGGCATTTGCGCATTAGTGCATGACGATATGCCAGGAGAAGTGGAGGAGAGCACATGAGTATGTTTCTCTGTTAGCATTGTGTGCTTTTCCCTCAGGAACCTCTGACCTTCTTACCTCGAGGAAGAAGAACAAGAGAAAATCCCTGTGCCGGTTTGGTTGCAGAATGTTAGAGGCTGCTTTTCCAGGAACAACAAAAGCAGGAATCTTGCCGTGGCTCTATCAGGAAGAAATCTTAGGCAAATAGCACCTTCCCTTCGCCAGGACACAGGTCTATGGTGCAGGGTAGTTAAAGAGTTACTGTGACAAGGCATGGAAAGCTCCCAGAACACCAAGGAAGGAAGGAAGGAAGGAAGGAAGGAAGGAAGGAAGGAAGGAAGGAAGGAAGGAAGGAAGGAAGGAAGGAAGGAAAGAGAGAAAGAGAGAGAAGGAAGAGAAAGAGAGAGAGAGAGAGAGAGAGAGAGAGAGAGAAAGAAAGAAGAGAAAGAGAGAAAGAGAGAAAGAAAGAAAGAAAGAAAGAAAGAGAGAGAGAGAGAAAGAGAGAAAGAGAGAAAGAGAGAAAGAGAGAAAGAAAGAGAGAGAGAGAGAGAGAGAGAGAGAGAGAGAGAGAGAGAGAGGGAGGGAGGGAGAGTCCCATTAGGCACACACATCTTATTGCAGATTTTCAGAGCCGTAAGCCTTTAATCTTGCCTTCAGATTCTGTGCCTGCCTTTCCATTCTTTTGCCTCCAGTGTATTCATTCTGCAGCTACAATTTAAAAAAAATACATTTTTCTAAATCAGAGTGGAACATCAGTTGTAACTGTGGGGAGGCCATCCAAATGTTTTTGTTTTTTTAATTGCATAATTGCACTATCGTAGCTGTGCGGTAGCATCCAGAAAGCCCCTTCCGTTTAAATCCTTGTGGTTCAGGTTTTGAGCATCCATTTTAGGGTTAGGTGGCTGAATGAAAGGGAACAGAAAGGAACCCAAAGGGGGAAAACCCACTGTTGAAACTGACCAGGCTTTTTCTGAAACTGACAAGCAGCTGCAAAGCCCCCATTGTCCAAGTTGCCGCACCCAAGGGGATTCTCTGCTGTGCTATCACCCACTGTGAAAAATGGGAAAGAGTCACACAGTCTCATAATATGGGGGAACATGTTGACTGTATAGAATATACGGTAGAACCCACTGACACTGGCTTGGCAAGTAGTGATCAGCAAGTAGAGACTGGCAACGTGTGTGTATGCAAAGTTAGCTGCAATTCCACCATGCCTTGCACACGGCTGCAGTTTGTATGGGGGAGGAGTCCTCCGGCAGAAGCTCTGGAGAGCTTTTTTCTAGTCTTGGGCCACTAAATTAGAAAAAAAAAGGGGGGGGGTATTTTCACCGATGCCTTTGCGCTGCTGCAGAGTAATGCTAATTTCCTGCCCTTCCTTGCAAATTTGTTGGGTTTTCTCTTTGTGATTCTCTAATTTGAGAGATTGCACTCTGGTAATGATCGTGGCAGCTTTTAAAAGCCTGTCCTCCATGGTTTGCACTCTTCTTCCAAATGGATCGATCCCAAGTGGTTCTTAAGTCTGGTGGTCTGCAAAAGGTCCATGTGGCTCAGCTGCCATTTTAATGTTAGTCTTCCAATGACTGCCAAAATTGTCCCCCCCCCTCAACTTTGTTCACTAAAACATTAAAGGGAAAAATGTTTTTAAAACTTTAGGCTCCCAATCCCAGTGTCTGTCTTTCTGTCTCATCTCATGTCAATTTCATTCCATGCTGTGGATCCCCCCCCCCTTTATTTTGTTTGCATGCAGCACTGAAATCCATTTTTAGTTGCACTGGGGATGCTGCCGTTTGCCTCCTCTCTGATCC